>JAWNOK010000072.1:0-1418019 GCA_035046005.1 Drosophila acutilabella
AATGGTCGGCAGCTGCAAAGAACAACATTTGTTGTTACAGCGCAAATCTGTTTCGACAAATTTGTCGCCTGCGCTGTAACGCAGGTAACGCAAGCTATGACAAACAACAAAAGAGGGGAAAATAAGATCAGGAAGAGAAATAGATAAACAAAAAATTAGAGGGGAAACTAAATGCAAGAGCGCATGAGAATAGATAAGAATTAGTACCGAGCTTTCGCATGCTGTGTGCAAATAAACGAAAAGAAGGGGAAGCAGATAAAGCAGAGAGCGGTGTTATCCGAAATGCGGATAATGCGGATAGGCAAGAGCACCGTGGGTCCATATCGGTAATATTCCAATATGAGAGCGTTGAGCATGGAATATGGGCCTATAAAAGGAGACATCTTGCCAAAAATCGCTCTTTTTCTTTGGACAATCTCCTTGGTGTCAGAAGGCCAGAACCACGTTTTTTTAAGAACCAGCAACCACGGTGCAGCCGCTTTGCTTTTTGTGTTCGCCGCCGTTTCGATTGCCGCTCAGCGCAGCAGCTATTGCTGCTTACCAAAAGGGGTACAAAAGCAAGGGTATGTGCTATAATTGAACTTAGTTTTTTAAAGAAACTAAGCTTTAATTAAATTTTGTTTGAATCTAGGTTTCAGTAAATTTTCCACCCTAACCACGGCAAAAGATCATCTGGAGCTTTAAGTCGAGGTTAGGGTGTCCGAAATTCGGATAGTCCCCAGTAAAAGAGAGGATAGAGGGGGAAAACATAACCTGCACACTATTTCGATGTCACAGTCAGCAGCAGCGTGCAGTGAAAAATAAGTGCCAAAAATAAAATTAAAAAAACCCCAATAATTAAATATAAAACATATATAAAAACATAAAAAAATCTAATGCCAATCAGTGCTTAAAACTATATATAAATAGTAGATATATATATACATACATATATCTAACAAAACGTTTAAAAAAAAAAGAAAAAACCAGTACCTACATACATATATATATGTACTTGCGTGGGAGTGACATATATATATATATATATGTATATATGTGCATATCTCATGGGCAAATGCTGAAAAAAATAATAATGTATATACATATATAAATCGGTATGTGAACAAAGTTAACAAAATCGTAAAAACATATGGAAAATATACATATAAGTATACACACACATACACCGCCGTACCTAAAGCAGACAATCATTAAAAGACAGTGCATTTAAACATATGTAAAGGTGACAGTGGTACAAGTGTTGTTGAACGTGTGCATGAGCGTGAATTATATTTTTTTTCTCATTTTCCTTGTTGCTCATCTAAATGAAATTTAAAAAAAAAAAAAAAGGCATGCAAAAATAAAAAAAAAAGAAAGACTAAAGTTTAAAATTCTTAAATCTAAAGAAAAAAAATAAATCGAAAACATAATATATCTATATAAATACAAAAAAAAAACATTTGGTACTTGCACAATACACTACACTACACAACACACGATGGAAAGCTTTCCAGCGCGGGATAAAGACATGTAAGTGATTAAGTATTATTTTATATTATGTTTGTGCGATTTTCAATTTAAATTGGTTTGAACGAATAATAATTTTTTTTGTCAAAAATTTGAATAATTGAAATATTGGAATTTTCTAAGAAATTAATTTAAATGAAGAAATATAAATATGATTTTTAAAGTAAAATAAAAGAAAATTATAAGAAAATTAGTTAAAAAAGAAAAAAGGAAAAAAGGTAGAAAGAAATAACTACTTAAAGAAATTTTTATTAAATATTTTTTTTTTGAAATAAATAGATAAAAACATTATTTCACGCTGAAAAGAAAATTAATAAAAATATGGAGAACAACTTAAAAGTCAAAAAAAATACAACCCCAAACATATAAATAAAATTTTGCAATTATTTTTGATTTAAATAAAAATAAATATATATTCACTACTTATACCCTACATGCACGAAAAAACAAAAAAAAAAAAGAAAAATTTAACACAGCAACAACGCTAACCAACTGGATCCTAAAATATATGCACTTTTAAATAAAATCCTATAAAAATTAAATAAATAACAGAAATGTAAACGTATCAACTATAAATAAATTAATTAGTATTTGGCATTCTTGAATAGTCGCTGAAAAAGAAATATAGAAATAGATACAATGGATCATGTTAAATAAATTGAATGTAAATCTGAAAATTATAATGAAGGTTTGAGTTTGTTATTAGGGGCTATGAAATGTTAAGGTGTTAAAATAAATAACTAGGGAATCTCACAGACTCGCCAGGAGATTCATTGGTAGGGAGGGTAAAGACCGCGAGGATCAAACAACATCTTTGATCCTGCACCGAACAATTGTATAAAGATTTTCTTTTTGTTTTTCACCTGTCTTAATAATATTGGTAACTATTGGTTTGTAATTTTGGAAGCTCGGCTTTCTCTTTTAGATTTCGTATCGTTTCAGTAGGGACTCTATAATAATAATTTTTATGTCGCGGGAACTTAAGGACACAGCAAACCCACCCCACCCCGAAAGAGCTAGGGTATTAAAGGGTCCCGACCACCGCTGTGAAACCGAGGGTCCACGTGTGTTTCATTCGAGACTCACATTGGCGTTCAATGCGTTGCCACTTAGATTTTGGCACCCATTTTGGAGCACGAACGACAGCACTAGAACACACGCGAATTGTTACATAAATTTTTTGGCGCCCAACGTGGGGCACTAAGATAGATCCTTTGTGAATACTTTGATAGTTACACCTTTTATGGTTTAGTCTAGAATGTGAAGTATATTTGTTTCTATTCTTAGTAGCCACATCTCCTACGATTGTGAGGTCCGAAATTAATATAGCTGAAATTGGATAAAATTAAATTGTTGAGGTAATGGAACTTTAGCATTTGGCTTAGATCGAATGCACTGCCGACCAATGCATTTAATATATAATTATAAACAGTTTAGCAAAATAATCGGAATAAAGATCCACACTCACAATTGTTGCTCATTTGTCTTCGATAACCTTTTTGTTTATTTTGTTTTATCGAATCGCTTATAACATTTCCAATATTGTGCTTCTTCTTCTGGAATCTTGAGTATTTAGCTAGGATTGAATACCCTGCCGAAGTAGGACAGCACATGTTTGGGTTGTTAGATGACTTTAATAAAATAATTTGGTTTTCAACCCGAAAGAAAATCTCTCGTTGCAGCATTATCATTAGTTATATATAATAAGATGATCAGTACTGCACCGCGGATTTGCTTAAACGGAAGGTAGTTGCAATAGCCCAGAATAATTTAAAATCTTTAATCATTATACAAATTGTTCAAAAAATTGTTTAATATTTAGCATCTAAAACAAATCATATGCCCCGTTTATAAATTTAATTGAATTTAAAATGCCTATAGGACATAGTCCTCCACACTCTCTCACATTTTCTGAGGACGTGAGAAATTGCGAAATTTGTTGTCAGTTTTTGACCAATACACAATCATGTTACATTACTCAGTGTAAGCACATTTTTCACAAGAATTGTATCGAAGATTGGTTAAAAACTCATGATAAGTGTCCAAATTGTGCCTCGTTGGTACAAATCCAAGACTTAAAACTAGTAATAGGTAGTTGTTCGCCTCAAGCGATGCGAGCAGATCCTTTAGCCCCAGGTCCAAGTACTCGGGCAGTGACTCGTAACTTAGCGAAGTCTCTTAGAGATGTAGATACTCAAAGGGAACATCGGGAGTTAGAAACGAATGAGGAGCCATTAGTGGAATTAGATAACAGCAATGTTACTAATCCAAATGATCGTCCTCCCTCACGAGGAATGAATGTTAGGAGAAGAGGTCGTCCTTATCGCTCGACGATTAATCGTCGGGAAGATCCGGTTGATTACTCAACCATTCAAAACATGATTGAGCAAACAGTAACTCGGTTAATGTCGTCCTTGAACATGAGCAATCGAACTCCACCTCATCCTGTACCTCGGCATTCAGTTCAGTTGTCGTCGTCGAGCCATACGTCAGTCCATCCTAGCCAAGTAGCTCAAATAATGCAAAAATGGAATATCCAGTTTGATGGTACTGAAGAGGGCTTGAGTGTAGGCGAGTTTGTGTATCGTGTAAAAGTGCTAACAGAAGATACATTAGATGGAGATTTAGATGCTGTATGTAAGCATATGCATGTTTTGTTCGTAGGAAGAGCAAGAAACTGGTATTGGAGATACCACAAGAAGGTAGAGCGAATCACGTGGCCCGAATTTTGTTTCTCCTTACGACAGCAGTATGCAGATTATCGATCAGAATTCGCAAACAAAGAGGAAATACGTTCTCGGAAGCAGAAAAAGGGTGAATCCTTTACAAACTTTTATGAGGGCGTAGTGTCTCTCATCGACAAATCATCAGTTAGTATAGAGGAAGAAGAATTGGTTGAGATCCTTAAAAACAATCTGCTCCCGGAGACGCGTCAGCAGTTGCTGTTTCAACCTGTGCATTCGGTGGGACAGTTGCGAAAGTTGGTTCGTATGTACGAAAACTTGGTTGCTGGAACCAATGACCATGTTGATGTCTCGTCTCGGGCAAAACAGCCTTTACCAAGGAGAAAGATCTATGCAGTCGATGAGATAGAGGAAGAAAATGGTCCGGATGAAATAGCAATACCGGAGATTGACGCTATTCGCCAGTCAAACATAGTTTGCTGGAACTGCGATACCTCAGGACATTTCTGGGAAAATTGTCTTGCTGAACGTCGCATATTTTGCTACGGTTGTGGTGCACCAAATGTGTACAAGCCTCAGTGCAAGACTTGTATAAAGCGTTTGTCGGAAAACCGACAAAAGGGTGCATCCAACAACAGCAGGATGCTCCCACCAAAATCAAATTAAGGGAACAAGATGCAGATAAAAATGGTACTGCAGAAACAAATCCGTTTATAGCTAATTCTGAAACAGTTGCGGATGAAATTAAGGTGCCTATGTATGCACGGCCTTATCATGAAAGGCTTAGAAATTATTTAGAAGTTAGGAATAAGATTTTTAATGAAATAAATACGTTAAAAGCAAGAAGTGCTTTGCGTTGTAGAACATATTTTAGAAGAATAAGGAAATATAGTAAGTTGTTAGTTTCTACTATTATAAATAACAAAAGTGATGCGCGTTGTTATGCCGAAGTTAGTTTTTTTAAATTTACTGAGCTCGGCTTATTAGATACTGGTGCGAATGTTAGCTGCATTGGATCCGATCTGGCCTTAGAAAACTTTGCAGAATATAGTGAATTCAAATCGCTAAAGTCCCAAGTGCAAACGGCAGATGGAAAAGCCCACGGAGTTGTTGGTGTACTTAACGCCCCAATAATGTACAAGGGAATAACAAAGTTCCTACAGCTATACATTATTCCATCAATAAAGCAAAGGCTAATTTTAGGCATTGATTTTTGGAAAAAATTCGCGCTAGCTCCTCATGTAATCAGCGCTGTAAAGTCTCATGTTGAAGAGTTTGAGACAAGCTCGGCAAATAGTCAAGTACGGGAAGAGAATGCATATCCCTTGACAGAGGTGCAGCTGCGACAGTTAGAGGCCGTAAAATCTTTATTTCCAAATTGTCAAGAAGGATTAGGTCGTACCCGTTTAATCCAACATCATATTGACGTTGGTGATGCACGTCCAGTTAAACAACGTTTTTATCCTGTCAGCCCGGCAGTAGAAACTCTACTATATGCGGAGATTGATCGTATGCTTGATCTCGATGTTATAGAACCATCGAACAGCGCTTGGAGTTCTCCCATGCGGCTTGTTGTTAAACCGCACAAAATTAGGTTATGTTTAGATGCTCGGAAACTAAATGAAGCAACGAGAAAGGATGCTTATCCTTTACCTGGAATTGAAGGAATTTTTTCACGTTTGCCAAAAGCAAACATTATTACTAAGCTAGATTTAAAAGACGCTTTTTGGCAAATTGAATTAACTAAAGAGGCAAGGCCACTAACGGCCTTTACTATTCCTGGCCGACCCCTTTATCAGTTTAAAGTAATGCCTTTTGGCTTATGCAATGCCCCAGCCACGATGTGTCGTCTTATGGACGAAATAATACCCCCAGATCTTCGAAATTGTGTGTTTGGATATTTGGATGATGTGTGTGTAGTCTCTGAGAGCTTTTCTACTCACTTAGCGGTGTTAGTACGACTTGCGGAACAATTTCGCAAAGCAAACCTCACCCTTAATATTGAAAAGAGTCATTTCTGCGTGAAGAGCGTAAGTTATTTAGGTCATATTATAGGAAGTGGTGGAATACGTACGGATCCTGCAAAGATTGAATGTATTCAAAACTGGCCCCCACCAAAGAATCTTAAACAGGTTCGCGGATTTTTAGGTATATGCGGTTGGTACCGAAGGTTTATAAAGGATTATGCCGACATCACTTGTCCTATAACGGAAACTCTAACAAAGAAGAAACACTTTGCATGGCCCAAAGAAGCACAAGATGCTATGGACAAGCTTAAAACTATACTCACTACAGCTCCAGTTTTACAAAATCCAGATTTTGGTAAAAAGTTTTATCTTCACTGCGATGCCAGTAATTTTGGAATAGGCGCTGTGTTAATACAGTTATCAGAAGAAGACGACGAAATGCCCATTGCATTTATGTCCAAAAAACTGAATCGCGCACAACGGAATTATAGCGTGACAGAAAGAGAATGTTTGGCAGTAGTTCTAGCCATAGAGAAGTTTAGGTGTTATCTGGAGTTACAGGAATTTGAAGTTGTTACAGACCACTCCAGTCTCCTTTGGCTTATGCGTCAGCAAAATGCTTCTGGTAGGCTTGCTAGATGGATTTTTCGACTGCAGACCTATAAATTTACAATTTCACATAGGAAAGGTAAGGATCATATAGTTCCTGATGCCCTGTCTAGAATTTGTGAAGAAGAGATTGCAGAGCTTGAAATCGGTCCTATAGTAGACTTGGACTCAGATGCCTTCTTTGACACTGAGTATCAAGATCTCAAGAAAAAGTTTTCGCTGCAACAGTCTAAATTCCCAGACATTAAAATTTCTAGCCAGTATATTTATATACGAACGGAACATTCTAAAGGACTTGAAGATCACGATGAGAGTTTGTGGAAATTATGGATTCCAACACGGCTAAGAGCCGAAGTTCTTAAACAAGCTCATGATAGTGTGATTTCATCCCACTGTGGTATGCAGAAGACAATAGAAAAGCTGCGAAGGAACTTGTTTTGGCCCGGATTGGCTAACGATGTACGCAATTATATCCGTAGCTGCGATACTTGCAAAGCAACAAAAGCACCTAATCAGATTCTTAGACCACCAATGGGTTTACAATCACCCACATGCAGACCATTCCAAAGGCTCTACGTTGACATTTTGGGACCGTATCCAAGAAGCAAAAGTGGTAATATAGGGTTGCTTATTGTCTTAGACCATTTCAGCAAATTTCATTGGCTTTGTCCTCTAAAGAAATTTACATCTTCTGCTATACAAGAATTTTTGCTTAAACACATATTTCATTGCTTTGGAGTTCCTGAAGTATTAGTTAGCGATAATGGCACACAGTTTCGTGCTAATGAATTTAATGCATTCCTTACAGAACTTGGGGTAAGACACGTATATACAGCCTTGTATTCGCCTCAGAGCAACGCGGCGGAACGTGTAAATCGTTCGCTTCTAGCTGCTGTTAGGGCATATCTTAAGGGAGACCAGACTGAATGGGACACAAATATAACTGCTATATCCTGTGCGTTAAGAGCTGCAGTTCACCAGTCCTTAGGTTGTTCACCATACCAAGCTTTGTTCGGATTGAACATGATCACTCATGGCGACGATTATCGTCTACTAAAGAATGTATCTTTATTAGAAGAGCCGCATGGAGCTGTTCCTAGAGCAGATAAACTTGCCTTATTGCGAAAGGATTTGCAAAAGAATATTCGTACAGCTTATGAGCGTAATGCAGCTCAATATAATTTGCGATCCAAACCGGTGTCTTATAAAGAAGGTCAAGAGGTATTTAGAAGGAATTTCTGCCTTAGTAAATTTTCTCAAAATTTTAATGCTAAATTGGCACCACAATTTGTTAAATGCCGCATTAAGAAAAAACTTGGAAATAGCTTTTATATCCTAGAAAATTTACAGGGACAAGAGGTAGGAACATATCATGCAAAAGATATTCGTATCTGATTCCCGCTAATCTTCTATCTATCGAATCAGATTATCGTGTGTGTAATGGTCGGCAGCTGCAAAGAACAACATTTGTTGTTACAGCGCAAATCTGTTTCGACAAATTTGTCGCCTGCGCTGTAACGCAGGTAACGCAAGCTATGACAAACAACAAAAGAGGGGAAAATAAGATCAGGAAGAGAAATAGATAAACAAAAAATTAGAGGGGAAACTAAATGCAAGAGCGCATGAGAATAGATAAGAATTAGTACCGAGCTTTCGCATGCTGTGTGCAAATAAACGAAAAGAAGGGGAAGCAGATAAAGCAGAGAGCGGTGTTATCCGAAATGCGGATAATGCGGATAGGCAAGAGCACCGTGGGTCCATATCGGTAATATTCCAATATGAGAGCGTTGAGCATGGAATATGGGCCTATAAAAGGAGACATCTTGCCAAAAATCGCTCTTTTTCTTTGGACAATCTCCTTGGTGTCAGAAGGCCAGAACCACGTTTTTTTAAGAACCAGCAACCACGGTGCAGCCGCTTTGCTTTTTGTGTTCGCCGCCGTTTCGATTGCCGCTCAGCGCAGCAGCTATTGCTGCTTACCAAAAGGGGTACAAAAGCAAGGGTATGTGCTATAATTGAACTTAGTTTTTTAAAGAAACTAAGCTTTAATTAAATTTTGTTTGAATCTAGGTTTCAGTAAATTTTCCACCCTAACCACGGCAAAAGATCATCTGGAGCTTTAAGTCGAGGTTAGGGTGTCCGAAATTCGGATAGTCCCCAGTAAAAGAGAGGATAGAGGGGGAAAACATAACCTGCACACTATTTCGATGTCACAGTCAGCAGCAGCGTGCAGTGAAAAATAAGTGCCAAAAATAAAATTAAAAAAACCCCAATAATTAAATATAAAACATATATAAAAACATAAAAAAATCTAATGCCAATCAGTGCTTAAAACTATATATAAATAGTAGATATATATATACATACATATATCTAACAAAACGTTTGAAAAAAAAAGAAAAAACCAGTACCTACATACATATATATATGTACTTGCGTGGGAGTGACATATATATATATATATATGTATATATGTGCATATCTCATGGGCAAATGCTGAAAAAAATAATAATGTATATACATATATAAATCGGTATGTGAACAAAGTTAACAAAATCGTAAAAACATATGGAAAATATACATATAAGTATACACACACATACACCGCCGTACCTAAAGCAGACAATCATTAAAAGACAGTGCATTTAAACATATGTAAAGGTGACAGTGGTACAAGTGTTGTTGAACGTGTGCATGAGCGTGAATTATATTTTTTTTCTCATTTTCCTTGTTGCTCATCTAAATAAAATTTAAAAAAAAAAAAAAGGCATGCAAAAATAAAAAAAAAAAGAAAGACTAAAGTTTAAAATTCTTAAATCTAAAGAAAAAAAATAAATCGAAAACATAATATATCTATATAAATACAAAAAAAAAAACATTTGGTACTTGCACAATACACTACACTACACAACACACGATGGAAAGCTTTCCAGCGCGGGATAAAGACATGTAAGTGATTAAGTATTATTTTATATTATGTTTGTGCGATTTTCAATTTAAATTGGTTTGAACGAATAATAATTTTTTTTGTCAAAAATTTGAATAATTGAAATATTGGAATTTTCTAAGAAATTAATTTAAATGAAGAAATATAAATATGATTTTTAAAGTAAAATAAAAGAAAATTATAAGAAAATTAGTTAAAAAAGAAAAAATGAAAAAAGGTAGAAAGAAATAACTACTTAAAGAAATTTTTATTAAATATTTTTTTTGAAATAAATAGATAAAAACATTATTTCACGCTGAAAAGAAAATTAATAAAAATATGGAGAACAACTTAAAAGTCAAAAAAAATGCAACCCCAAAAATATAAATAAATTTTTGCAATTATTTTTGATTTAAATAAAAATAAATATATATTCACTACTTATACCCTACATGCACGAAAAAACAAAAAAAAAAAAGAAAAATTTAACACAGCAACAACGCTAACCAACTGGATCCTAAAATATATGCACTTTTAAATAAAATCCTATAAAAATTAAATAAATAACAGAAATGTAAACGTATCAACTATAAATAAATTAATTAGTATTTGGCATTCTTGAATAGTCGCTGAAAAAGAAATATAGAAATAGATACAATGGATCATGTTAAATAAATTGAATGTAAATCTGAAAATTATAATGAAGGTTTGAGTTTGTTATTAGGGGCTATGAAATGTTAAGGTGTTAAAATAAATAACTAGGGAATCTCACAGACTCGCCAGGAGATTCATTGGTAGGGAGGGTAAAGACCGCGAGGATCAAACAACATCTTTGATCCTGCACCGAACAATTGTATAAAGATTTTCTTTTTGTTTTTCACCTGTCTTAATAATATTGGTAACTATTGGTTTGTAATTTTGGAAGCTCGGCTTTCTCTTTTAGATTTCGTATCGTTTCAGTAGGGACTCTATAATAATAATTTTTATGTCGCGGGAACTTAAGGACACAGCAAACCCACCCCACCCCGAAAGAGCTAGGGTATTAAAGGGTCCCGACCACCGCTGTGAAACCGAGGGTCCACGTGTGTTTCATTCGAGACTCACATTGGCGTTCAATGCGTTGCCACTTAGATTTTGGCACCCATTTTGGAGCACGAACGACAGCACTAGAACACACGCGAATTGTTACAGTAGAGAAGACAAAGAGAGCGGCAGAGAGTGTGGGCGTGTCCACAAAAGAGAGAGGGGGAGAGCAAACGATAGAGAGACAGAGAGAAAGAAATGTAGAGGGAAGAAGGGAAAAGAAGCACAGTCACATGATTATTTTTTTTAATTTTCAATTCTTATGTGTTATCTACTCCATTGCAGTCGACATCGGATCAGCAGTCTACTCGTGATTATCCACAGTTCAGCGGCGACTATCACAACGTTCAGCTGCAGGTGGCCGCCGTCGCTGCCAGCTCCAAGATGTATCACAGCAGCAGCGCTGCGGCAGCTGCCGCCTACACGGACCTTGCCGCTGCCGGAGGAGCTGCCGGCGTGTCTGGCTATCATCACCAGCAAGCAGTGAATGCGCCGGTTTATGTGCCCTCCAATCGTCAGTATAATCATGTGGCTGCCCACTTTGGTAGTGCGGCTGCACAGAATGCCTGGCCTACGGACAGCTTTGGATCACCACATGGTCAGCTGCCGGCACAGTTTTACACACAGAATGCTGTGATGATGGCACCGTGGCGATCCTACGATCCGACGGGATTTCAACGCTCGTCACCCTATGAAAGCGCCATGGACTTTCAGTTTGGTGAGGGACGCGAATGCGTCAACTGTGGCGCCATTTCAACGCCACTGTGGAGACGCGACGGTACAGGTCACTATCTGTGCAACGCTTGCGGACTGTATCACAAGATGAACGGCATGAACAGGCCGCTGATCAAGCCCAGCAAGCGACTGGTGAGTGCAGTGAGTAACCGCCTTCCCACCTCAAGCCGAACTGCAACTTAATATACTTCTTTGAATTACAGACCGCCACACGTCGCATGGGCCTCTCCTGTACCAACTGTGGCACCCGCACCACAACGCTCTGGAGGCGCAACAATGACGGCGAACCAGTGTGCAACGCCTGCGGACTCTACTTCAAGCTCCATGGCGTCAATCGACCCTTAGCCATGCGCAAGGATGGCATCCAGACACGTAAAAGGAAACCCAAGAAGACTGGTAGCTCCTCCACAGCGGGCACTGGTTCTGGATCGGGATCAGGCTCGGTCAACGAGACCATCAAGGAGTGCAAAGAGGATCATGGTAAGAGTCACATAATAATAGCTAGGGAATATATAGTATCTCATACTGATCTCTTGATATTTTGCAGATCTCAAGCCCTCACTTAGTCTGGAACGTCATAGCCTGAGCAAATTGCATACGGATCTGAAGAGCACACTAGCGAGCAGTGCAGCGTCTAGTTTGATGAGCCAGCATCATGCACAGCAACAGCAACAGCAGCAGCAACAACAGCAGCAGCAACAGCAACCGCCACCGTCACACCAGCAATGCTTTCCTCTCTACGCCCAGCAGCAGCAACAACAGCAACAGCAGCAACAACAACAGCAGCAGGCACAGTCACAGCATTCGCAGCACAGTCATCAAACGCAACTGAGTGCGAGACAGTTGCATGCAACAGCCTCGCAGCTGTACACGCCCAGCAGCAGCTCGGCGGCTTCCGCCTATACGACGCACAGCAGCAATGCACCGGACACGCCCACACTAAGCAATGGCACGCCCTCGCCACACTATCAGCACCATCATCATCTGCACGCTGCCGCCGCTGCTGCCTCAAGCAGTTCACATGGTCATCATGCAGCGGCAGCTCATCATCATCTGCATGCGGCGGCGGCAGCAGCTGCCTATGGGGTTAAGACGGAGGCGAGTGCCACCAACTATGACTATGTGAATAACTGTTACTTTGGCGCATCGTTTGGTGCGCTGGGTGGAGCGGCGACATCAGCGATGGCGGGTGGAGCGAGCAGCGAATTGGCCGGATATCATCATCAACACAATGTCATACAGGCCGCTAAGCTGATGGCCACATCCTGAGCAGCCTCGGGCACTGTGATCTCTAACCCACACTACAAACACAACACACATAGAAAAACCATCGTTGGAGCTACGCTGGATTGGTATTGAAAAGACTTTTGAATTAGTAGCTTAACATTAAACTTTAGTTGCATAAGTCACAATTAGTTTTTATGGCCGTGTAAATACCTGCGCGATAATTTTTGTTTATTTTCCTGTACAAATATTAGTTTATCGCTTCGTTCTGTTTCTGTTTCCTCTAGCTTTCGTAAGTTCACAATTAGTCTAAGCTCTTCCCATTTGTAAAGTGTTTTTACATTAATCTATTTCTCAAATTAGCATAAATTATCCCTACAAAACTAATTTGTATATTTTTAAGCGCACTCAATCATAGATCATTTAGCCATATGTCTAGTAGAATAACAATAAGTCCATGCATATTACGATCTAAATAAAAATTCATTGAAAAGATATTCATAATTCGTTTCATTGTTGGCACTTTAACTCAGTCGGCCTGAAAGTATGCTGCGATTTTACAGCATTTTTTACAGCGCCCTCAAAAGTATGCTACATGAATTTATTTTGGTCGAAATCTCCATAAGCTTAAACAAGTAACCAAATCAGTTAAAAAGCTATTAAAAACACAAAAAATTTCAATAAAATTAGAAAGAAAATTGAAAAAATTAAAAAAATAAATACTTTCTGTTAAGGGAGGTTTCACTTCAAATCACATTAAATACCTATTTTCTAGACTCTAAAAATCAGAAATTACTTCATTCCACTCATAGCTTTTATTAATATTAGTTATTGTAGGATTTACCGTATTTTGCGCTTTTCAATTATCAGCAAAGTAACTGCCCTTTCCCAACATTTATTGGCGTTTTATCGGTCAATGTCGTCTGAAAGACGACTCAACTTAATGGTAAGGTACTTCGAGGTACACTTGAGACACACGATCTGCATATAAATATCCAATTAAACGGTACCAACTAATGCTATTGAACCCAAATGAGACAGACGGCGCTGGGCATGGGTTTTGACCACGATTTTGATGCTGTAGTGTATTGGGTTAACCAAGTTAAGATGTGACAATGCAAAAAACAGGCGGATGGTCTCATAATTATGTAATTTGCAAATCACATAATAAAAACCAAACAAAACATAATAATTATAAACAACAGTCAACTAGAAAAAATTAATAGCATAAAAAAGGCATAAAACAATTTGTTTGTAGATGCTGGAATGTTAAAACAGAAAAAAAGACAGGGTATAAAAAATTGTTACAACAGTCAGCTAATTTGGCAACTTCCGCACGCGACGAAAAGATGCTGATATAATGGTGAATGTTCGCAGAGAAAGAGAAAAAATATTGAGATTGCAGGTCTATTGCGGCAATAGCAACCTTGCCAGGGGGTCTGGGTCCCAGAGCATGCAACAATAAATTAAAAGGAAAATATGAAGAAAAAAAAAGAAATGAAGAAAGAAAATTATAAATATTACGCATTACGCATTATGCATATTAATGTATTTTTAAACGCCGATCGATTATGTTCAGCATCGGCAAAAGATCGGACACAAATGAAGTGACTGCATAACAAAAGACTTGCAACCAAATGGAATGTGAAGAAGGGAAGGGGAGTGTGCTGTGTTGGGTGCGGTGAGGCAGCTAAAGCGGCAATGAAGCAAAACAAAAGCGAAGCAAGTCCAAAACAAAACTGAATCAAAGCAAAACAAGGCAACACCCATGACAGTGAGGCATATAAACTTCACCGCTCTCCCTCTCCCTCTCTCTCTGTGTGGGTACCTGCGTAATACCAGAAGTAGTCAACAGGTGAACAACTTCAGTAAACTGGCTGCAACGGCAACACAGGGCGTCTGTCTGTGTGTCGCAATGGTCACAAAACAAGTTGGTGGCGTATACGCAATGAACGAAAGTAAAATTCAAAACAAAATAAAAATCCAGATACAAAAATATAAATAAAAAAGTGTACGATTTAAGTGCTCGTGTGATTAAGGCCTACTTTCTTAGCCAAATGCTATAGGTGACATACACTTTAATAATTGGTATTTAGGAAGTTAAATTATAAATTTATTTAAATTCTATAACAACATGAATTCATCAATGATCCGCAAAGTCCTGTAAGGATTGAACAGAGAGAACAGTTTGATTTATATAGCTAAGTATACCCGAATAATTGTAGTGTATTCGATATTTTTGCGACATTTCGCTCATTGGTCAACTGAAAAGCGGGTGTAAACGACTATATACAATCAGGTTCCAGTTTGGGTTGGGGAGCTGCTGCAGACCCCTTTTGGGCTCGAGTGTATGTGTAAACAAAAAGTGAATGAAAAGCGGTCACCGTTCGCAACACACAACCGACAAGACACAAGAGACACAAAACTAATGTCATGGTTTCGTACAACATTTCAGACGTCTGCCGCAGCAATTGAGTTTGAAACGTCGTCGTTAACGGTCGTGAGCAACGGACTAAAAGTTTTTACTACTTTTAAAATTTGTGATAATTTTTAAAACGGAAATTCAAAGTTAGAGGAAACCGTCTCAAATAAGGATATTTACCTGTATTTTAAAAAACATGTTTAAAACCGCAAACTGGAAACTTCAAAGCAGCTTGTTCAGCTTTTATGTTATCAGTTTTGTATGTCTCTTACCAAATGCCGATGGCTATACACGGCAAATTGTTAACAACAAGCCGCCACTGCAGGAAAGACGTAAGTTTTGGTTTAAAAAAAGTTTAAGCAGTGATTAAATCTACAAAGAACAGAGGGATATATTATAAATATACATTAAAATGTTCTTAATAGTTTGGGTATTTTGTTTGTTTGGCTACTTTTGTAACAATCGTTGACTACCGTGAACAGTGATTAATCTTGGCTTTTAAGCCCATAAAGCGTTTGAATGTAGACTTAGAATTAAGAATTAAGCAAGCATGTTTGAATATATTTTAATTAGTGTTAAAAATTGTAAGCAAAATTTATTTTTGGCCTATAAAAATGTGCTATAAAATCAACACTAAAATACAGAAAACTACAGTAGCATTAAATTGACTTAAAATATTATAAGCCTAAATACCAAACTCTTAAAAATGTATGGGAAATTAAACATACTTCTAATACTTTCAATTTATTTGTATGTAAAGTATTTATTTTTTTTTACAAACAAAACAAAGTGCATTTATATACAATTAATAATTTTGAATAATTTTCTAGGACGAATGATATTTTTACCAGAAAATCTAGCAAAATTAAAAAATTTTGCGTTCTTTAATTACCTTTGGGTAAATAAGTTTACAGTTTTAATTCTTTCATTAACAATTAAATTGAATAAAATGAATAAATAATTGTATTAACTAGCTCCTTGGCTGCAGACCTGTAAGCGATCCAATCCGAATGAGAATAAATGCTTTCGCCAGCTGTTTGAGGGCTGCTTTCCGGCCTTGGCAGCTGGCATACCAGAGATTGGTGTCAAGAGCTTTGAGCCGCTGAACATTGATCAGGTTTCCGTATCAAAGGGCAGCGGAAATCTGGTGCTCTCCGGTGGATTTCAGAATCTAGTCATACGCGGTCCCTCGAATGCGACTGTGAAGCGTGCCAAGTGAGTAACTAACTAATTTTAGTACAGGAAGAACTTACTAACTTAGTTTTCCATTAAATACAGCTTGGATCTGGCACGTCGTCAGTTGAACTTTGAACTGGAGTTGCCGCGACTGCGCATAAGAGCCAAGTACAATCTGATGGGTAACATTCTGCTGTTGCCCTTGGTTGGTAGTGGAGATGTGGCCATGGCCTTGAAGAATGTCAACACTGCGGTGTATACCAAGATATCTCTACAGAATGAGACCACAACGGGGGATGAGATCATACACATCGATGAGATGAAAGTCAGTTTCCAGGTGGGCGCCATGAGGATTCATCTTAAGAATCTGTTCAATGGCAATGAAATCTTGGCCGCTTCCATTAACTCCTTCTTGAATCAGAATGGTAATGAGGTAATTGCTGAACTCAGACCCGATCTGGAGCTGGGATTGGCCGATATATTCCATGGGCTGTGGAACAATGTCTTCTCCAAAATGCCTACCAAACTGTGGTTACTCTAGAAGCCGAGCTTGTGTCCCTACTTTGTATTATACAAATAATTTATTTTGCGTTATTATTATTATTTTTATTTGTATTTTTATTGTTTCTCCATTTGTAGTTTAATTGTTTGCCTTATCTATGATTAAATTTTAAGTTTATATTTTATTTATGGGATTTAAAACTTCATTTTGGGCAGCAATTGATCATAGCTGAAGGCGTTAAACAATTTATCAATGGATGCCTTTAAGATGTCCACCAGCACCTTGTTCATCAGTGGACGCACTTCCTCGGCCAAAGACTTCCAGTTCTCATTGAGGAAATCATTCATGCGTTGACCCAATGCCTTGTCGCCATTGAAGAGATTATCCAGTTGCATATAGACCGCTTGAAGTTCATATTTGACCTGAATATCTTTGATCCTGAGGAAGGTGGCACCATTCTTGGTATACTCCTCGCCAAACATATCCACTTGCATCGAGATGTTAGCTAGTTAAAAAAAATACACACTTTAGTCACTAAACAATGAATCAAGAGGGATATGCCTACTTAGATCCACGAAACAGTTGCCATCACCCAGGAGTGGCATCATCATGATCTTGCCCTTGATGTTGTACTCCGATTCCATGTGCAGTTTGGGGAATGTCATCGCCACGGAGAACTTTAGTTTACTTGGATCAATTTTCAGATCGTTTAGCTTGTGCTTGGACATGCCTGTGATCTTAACGTTCCTGTACGTGGAGTGCAGATAGATGGCACCCGAATCCTGATCCATTTTAATTTCTGGCACTGTCAGCGGCTCCATGGGAGGTATGAAGAGTTCAGGAATGCCCTCCATGAGGCGTGGCTTCAAGGACTCAAAGGACTGTTTGGCACAGGTATTCAGCTCGGGAGAGTCACGATAGCAAATCTTCAGAAAGGCAGCTGAAAACGAAATTCATCCAGTGAAAATTCGGGAAAATAAAACTGATTCTACTCACGTAATTTGCTTGACTGAGGAGCAGCCCATGTCTCGCTACCATGGAGCACCAGGCCCAAGAGCAGAAAGGCACTTAATAATTTCTGTTCCATTTCGATGTGGTTGCTCTGGCTGCAATTTTTTAATGTGAGTTCTGTTGACTGTTGCAGTGCTTTTATAGCTCACTGTTGCGAGTGTTTTTGGCCAGAAGCTGACGCATTGAATTCTGCCAGAATTGCAATTTCCCGTGACATTGCAGTGCCCAGCAAAATTTTACAAAGCCGCACCAATACAGATGTTTTCCATTAAAGTAACTGGTATATAAAAATAAAACACTATATGCAATTTAACCCAATGTATATGAATGAACAGATCTTAGAGATGGCTTAAGATAGGTGCAGGTAGCTCTGGTTTATTTTAGTTTTTAAACGTCACACCCCCTTGGGCCCAGAATCGACACATAAGACACATAAACCAGCTTATCTTAGCATGAACGTTTATTTAGATTTTATATCAAGTTTGAGAGACAACAATTCTTTAAGTTGCCGATGGAGCAAGGAGTTAACTTAACTTAGCGGGCATCTCCCTTGAGTTTATTACAGTCTGGTATACTCTACTCTATTTCTTGTTACAATATTAACTTTAAAAAACTACATCACCAGCTTCTTTTTCTACACATTTGTATCATTTTAAATTTCATTTAATACTTTGGACCAACTTAAAGTTCTAAGAACTTAAACCACTTGCATGAAAAACTAAAACAGTTGGTCAATTTTCCACTCAATTTAGAATATCTTGTTACACAGCCGACAAAAATCGACAGCAAATCAATAATCAATATTATATATATTTTATAACAAAGTAAAAACATATGAGATAATTAACTGGATACATATACAAGTATATACGTTTAATTCGCATTCGTAAAAAAATATCTAACATAAAACTTGTATTTATAAAACGTAATAATAAAAATGCAAGCACACGTTAATGGTTTAAGTGTTTTGAAACCATTTAAAGCTATTTAAATTGTCAATTCTTTAAAAAATGTATAAAATAAGGACTTCAATGAATATCTGTAATCTGGGATTGGATTGGAAAGGTAACGAATCGTTTTAAGTCTCCATGTCGTCCTCTAAACTACAAAGAAATTGTAGATAATTAGGGAAAAAAATGGTACACTCAAGGATCAATTTACGTACAGCTGCCTGATTTGTAGAGCCTGATTAATGCTCTTCATTGTATCCAGACTATCGAAGGCACTCAAACTCCCGGACGTTTGTTCGTTTCCGGCATCCAATTGGAGTTGATTCATGTCGTTTTCAAGTTTAAAAATGGACGGTTGTTTTGGCATGAACACGGAACTGACACTTGGTAACATTTGCAGTTGCAGATGCAACAGTTGATTGCCAATATCATTGAGTCCTTGGTGTGCAGTTGGCAAAGTTGCATTTATTGCCATGAAACGACTTTGCACTTGATGAATAGCACTGCGCATAAATCGTAAATTCTCATCATTCAATAAGGAGTTCCGTGTGGTAACTAA
Source organism: Drosophila acutilabella (assembly GCA_035046005.1). Taxonomy (NCBI): domain Eukaryota; kingdom Metazoa; phylum Arthropoda; class Insecta; order Diptera; family Drosophilidae; genus Drosophila; species Drosophila acutilabella. The sequence goes on from JAWNOK010000072.1 coordinate 19,355, forward strand.
TGACCCAATGACCAATTCTGAAAGTCTCTTACACGTCAGATGATCTCCACGGGCAACAAAGTTTCTACGGAAATCCTTGCTGAAAGCATAAATATAATTAACATTAGACTCTTCATATAGTAAATCCGTACATACATTTTGAATTTATCGGCTTCTATAAATTCTTTATAAATGTCCATACTCTGTTTAACAGCATCTCGAATATTCCGTAAAGTAGATTCGAAGTGTTCAACTGTCTTCTCAATGAGTTTGACTGTCTCATTAAATTTGGGACCCAGTTTTAACCAGTCTTCCTCCCAAATTTCATTATTCAACTGAAAGTAAATTTTAAAATAAATCTGATTAGTTTTTGATCACAAATACGTACAACTTTGTGTTGCTGCTTGGCTGCTGTTATTAGTGCATTAAACTGTTCCATAGCACCGCAGCACTTGTCCTTTTTGCGGTCTAAATCCTTCATGATCGGTTGACAAAAGATAATATCGTGCTCCAGGGTCATGGCGTACTCTTTGAATCCAAAGAGCATCGTTTGCATGCTTGACTGCTCCTTGCTAATCATATAATGGTAATCTAATACCATACGATCTTCCATCCACTTTGGGTGTTCGGTTTGTCCAGAGTTAATGCAGTGTTTTATCAGTTCAGTTATGCAAGGATCTGGTGCCGAATACTCGCACTGCAGTTGTGTATTGAATACGTATACCATGACTGGAGGATTACGTGAGTTCTCACTGGTATCGCACCAATTGGGCACATACAGATCCATTGGCGTGGTCTTATTCGACACTTGTTTATGCGGATGCCCGGTGGGAAGTAATAAGTAAAGTACATTCGGCTTGAATCCAGTATCTCTGGCTATTAAAGCAGCTAGCTCTGGCATGGACATCCCTGGCCTAACAACATACTCCAGACGCTGATATTTGGAAGCCACAAAGAGTGTGAGCACATTCATCTCAACTAGACGATCAATTACACTGAATATGGCGGGAGACTTGAGTGCACCTTGTACTTCATCAGTTGCTGCCACCAAATTGCCGCGTTTATTGTAATCCCTATCAAGGGCCATGGTAAGGAACTTGGTGAACTCAGCCTCAAATGGTGCACTCAAATGATGCTTTAGTGGCATGTTCACATGATTGTGAAAACGATTTGGTTCTGTGAAATCCTCGGTGATGGCAATACAGTTCCTGTGCTTATTTCGCAGATTCTGAAGGATATTGAAAGCGGTCTGATGCGGTATAAATGGCAAGACGCCAGTTGCCAGCTCATAGCCAATAATGCCCATCGACCAGTAGTCCACTTTGACATTGTATTTCCCAGTGTCCACCACTTCGGGTGCATAGTAATGCCGTGTGCCCACTACACTCTGGAGGATTGTCTTATCTGGTGAGTCGCGGGCAAGACCGAAATCTGTTAGCTTGTACAGCTTGCTGCCATCGCGCAGACGATTTATCACAATGTTATCGGGTTTTAGATCACGATGACAGATTCCACACTGATTGTGCAAAAAATCTATGGCTTGACGCAGACAATTCAAAATTGCGCGCACTTCAAATTCCACCAGACCTAAAAGCGAATGATTTTTAATGAATATTTATTAAACTTAAGGTAAAAACATATTTAAATACCATTCACGTTGTGTTTTGCTTGTAAAAGCTTTCGTACATCGCCACCGTTGCAATACTCGAGAATTATCACCGGCAGTTGCCAAACATGTTTACTATTTAAATAGTTGACAAATTCATGTGAGTCGCTGCCCAACACAACGCCAGCAACAATGTGGCTCAAATTCTGGAACTGGAGAGTGAATTTATATTCCTGAGTCCAACGATCCTTAAGTTTGAGCTGCTGATCAACGCACATTTGTTCCGCTTTATTAATGTGCTTGGTGGCTGAGATAAACATAAACAAGCGAAACAATAATTATATCAACAGCGTATTTGGAGATTCTGCAGTTTGTAAGTTTGACTCAGACCTACAGGCTTTACGCCGTCCCTTTGCTTATCAGCAAATACTTATACAAGCAAAGACACACAGACACATACTTACACACTCATACAGCACTTAAGCACTGAGAGTATAAACAAACGAATGTTTGAATCAGCGAATTCTAGGAATTGCTGCATTCTGCGTGATTGTATTGGAACGCATGTGTATATAAATATTTATACACTTGCATGTGTATGTGCATACTTAAATACACATGGATAAGTTTAAATAAAATCACGTACACGCAATATTCGCATATATATGTACCTATTTCCTGGTTTGTTGACTGATTTCTCCAGTGCAAAACTTCACCGAAGCCTCCTTGGCCGAGTCTTCCAACCAGCTGCCAATCGCCAACACGCGCCCTGTTAGCAGCCATGTCTAAACTTTTATAATTAACCAAAATCCACAGTCTACAAACTATTCCGGCGAACTTATTTATAGCGACCGACAAGACAATTGGAACAAGTTAACATCGATACAATTATCGATTTAAAATACAAAAAGAAAACCGATTATCAATAGCAAAATGGTACTTATCGCCTAGGCAGCCGTTACAAATATCTGGAAAAGATTCCCTGCTTGAAATTACTTTAATGCAACTGAAAATATTTAACTACACTTAAAATGGTTTCAAAAACAGTTTTATTGCGATCAACAGGTTTAAATCTATAATAAATTGGCGTGAAAAGAAATCTATCGTTCGTGATAATATCGATAGTTCCGTCAAGAACTGAGTAACTGCTACTACCCGAAAATAGCTGCTTTGACCTCCTCACGCCAAACTGGCCCATCTCTAGAGTGCTAGCAAACAGGTTGTAAACAAAAGAGGCGGCTGCTGTAAAAAGTGTATATTTAAAAATAAAAGACATATTTTTGTTCGCATGTTCGTGTAAAAATGCGTTTTCACATGAACGGAAGCAGCGATGATAATGATACTGTGGCTACCACAGCCAGCGCCGAACACATGCGCAAGTTTGTCTTCACCTGCAACGTCGAAGGTGGTCCCGACGAGCGTCTGGAAATAAAAATACCAGAAGTAACGCAGCATTTCAATATGTTCAATGGAATTGTTTTAAGTTCGTGTTAAATTTTACAGATTCTACAAGGTGCCTATTCATTCTACACATGGCCCAGCGCTCCAGTTCTCGCACATTTCTTGTGGGAGCGCCGTCAAACACTTGTGTGCAAACGTGTTTTGGAACTGGGAGCTGGAACAGCGCTGCCTGGAATCCTAGCTGCCAAATGCGGAGCTCAGGTGGTGCTCAGTGATAATTGTATACTTCCAAAATCCTTGGCGCATATACGCAAATCATGCGTCGCCAATCAACTGCAGCCAGGTGTTGAAATCGATGTGGTTGGCTTAAGTTGGGGTCTCCTGCTGAATAGTGTATTTCGTTTGCCACCATTGGACCTTATCATAGCAGCCGACTGCTTCTACGATCCCACAGTTTTCGAGGATATTATCGTTACGGTTGCGTTTCTATTGGAACGCAATCGTGGTGCCAAATTCATATTCACATATCAGGAGCGCAGTGCCGATTGGTCAATTGAAGCATTACTTAAAAAATGGAAACTGCATGCGTCGAGCATAAATATGGATGAAATAGGCAAACAGTCGGGAGTGGATCTGATGGAATTCATGGGTGGGCATACGATACATTTGCTGGAGATTACGCTCATTGACGAGGAGCGAGTGGGGGACTTAGGCGAGTAAGCGTACAAATTAGATTGAACAAATATTAATAAATATAGAAAAATAAATATTTTTTAATTGACAAAAAACTACATTTTGTGTTCAACAGGTTATTTCAACCATACACAGATTGTTATTTAACAGTGTAAATCTTCTTAAAAGGAAAATGTTATTTATACTTAGCAAGTTTGCATGAAAATTCAAATTTAACCATTGGGCGGGAATGTTGTGTTTAACAGAGCTGCATTGCAGTTGCGACCATATGGCCATTCGCACAGAAACGTCGACAAGTATTTCACACAGACAGCGAGCGTCGCTGTCGCTTGTTTAAAAACTTGTGCAGTTTTATTATTTATTTACAATACGAAAAATCAACAAAAATATTGTTTAAAGTTGTGGCAAAAATTGTCTATTAGTCGGTTCGTTTTTTATTATTTATTTTTACTGCTAAGGCCTGAAATTTCGATTTTGCTTTGCGTTACAAAGCCGTGTATCAGTGTTAGTGTGTGTGTTGGTTTTGTGTTTGCCTTCTACGCGCCTGTGAAAAATCGAAGTTATTGCATTACGTTGCGCCAGCTGCCCAGTTGTTTGTCCTATGGGATTTTGGTTGATTTTTTGATGGTGAGTGCTGCATCGGAACGTACTTATCGCATTACAATACGCAATTTGTAGTTATCTTTATAGTGGGCGTCATTAGAGATTGTCTTATGCGTTTGCCATTTGCTCTGTGCATCAAATTGTGACAACATAAAACATAGTTTCATTAAATTAATATCAACAAATTTAATTAGCAATAAGAACAAACGGTAGTCGACGGCATTTTGTTGACGCATAGCGCTCTTTGAGAAACATTTGCTGTTTATGATTGATCCGTTAATTCGAAACCGCGAGGGAGTGAGCGTCACTCTCTCTGAATAAGACCGAGAAAAGAGAGAGAGAGAGAGCGAACGCGCGAAAGAGTGAGTGAGCGGCATGTCACTGAGAAAGACAATAACACAACAACCGTTAAATACTCTGCAACACTTACGCCTGAATGTGTGTGCATGCGTGTGTGAGTGAGGAGTTGCTCACTGTTCTACTAGTAGGGGTAGTCGGGAAATGCTAGTCAAATATTCTGATTTATAGCCAGCGACTCAAAATGCGCGGTCTATGAGTTCATCATGGGTGCGTGCTCAAAATCCTTAGGTTTCTTATATGATATATTCGCAAGCCGATTGTTAAAAATAAATGTTCATGTTATGGGAATAGAATTTAGCGTAAAAATGAAGGCACAGTCTAAATATGGCATTACGACCTATTTAATTGTGTCGCCTCTCCAAACAGAGCATTTCATGCATAACGGCGATGGTGATATGCATTCCTAGATTTGGTAACAAATATTTCACCCATAATTAAGCTCAATTTTAAAACATTAAATTGATTGAAATTGATCCAAGTACACCGAAATTTATGCTCGATTGAGTTAGTTTTGCTTCAGATTTAAAGCATTCAATGTCTTCTACCCCTACAACAATAAGTTTCAAACATTTTCGAATTCAATCAATTATTTCGCTTACAGCCAGTCGCGTCTTCATTGACATAAAGCCAACTCATCAACACTCAATAACCGATACCAACAAAAAGACACCAAGTCCAAGACATGGCAGAGGATACTGAATACAAAAAATTACCCATCGAGGAGCGATGCGTCCATAAGCTTTGGAAAGCCCGTGTCGATGGGTATGAGGAAGCTGCCAAGCTATTTCGTGAGCTTGACGATGAAAAGTCACCGGAGTGGTCCAAATATGCTGGTCTAATCAAGAAAATGGTGGTCGATTCCAATGCCCTTGCCCAAGAAAAGGGCCTGGAAGCGGCATTAATATTTGTGGAAAATAGTGGTCTCGCTGGACGCACAGTGGGTGATGTAATGTCGGGCATTGTCCAAAAATGCATTGCAGCGCCCAAAACAAAGACCAAGGAGTTAGCCGTGCAGGTCACGCTAATGTACGTGGAGATTGAAAAGAACGAAGCGGTCATAGATGAGCTGGTCAAGGGCATGGAACATAAGAATCCAAAAATTGTTGCCGCTTGCGTGGCAGCCACAACTCAAGCCATGAAAGAGTTTGGCACCAAAGTCATTTGGGTCAAGCCAATCATCAAAAAGCTGGCTCCACTTATGTCTGATCGTGATGTATCCGTGAGGGATGAGTCCAAGCAGTTGGCCGTGGAAATGTATCGCTGGGTTGGAGCAGCCATTAAACCACAGATTTCCACATTGCCACAGGTAACCATCAAGGAGCTAGAGGACGAGTTTGACAAACTCAAAGGTGAACGCGCTGAGCCAACCAGGTAAATTCAGTATTAACTTTTCCATCGCAGATTTAATAATTAAAAAAATTTTCTTTCAGATATCTGAAATCACAGCAGGAGAAACAGACAAAAATTGCAGATGAAGCGGCCACTGAGGATGCCTACAATGGTAAATTTGATGCCTAAGGCAATTCTCTTCTCCTTTTTATTATTTTTGACTTAACTATATATAAGTTTTTAAAACAATAACTACGCCTATACCCAGCATATGTAACCCCTCCAAAGAAAGTTTCTAAAACTATCGAAAAGATCAAGAAAAATCGTAAGCATGCTGTTAAAGAATATAATCGCATTGGCTCTCCTCGTTATTCATATCCCCTCCAAGGTATAATTCCTAATAATTCGACACTCGTTTAGCTTTTTACTAAAATCCAACATTTAGTTTCTCTGATAAACCACAAAAGCATTTTTTTATTGCCAAGTTACACTCGAACGTTGTTGCTAAAAGCTCTGCCCGAGAATTGCACCCATATCGAATGCAGTGCTTAAGCCATGACACTAAATAAACCCCAAAAATGTTTATAATTATTTAAATATGTTTAATAATATGTTGATTTAAAACAAATACACGTTTTGTTGAATACTCATAAAAACACAACATCGATTTTATTTATACTGAATGACAAATATTAACCATATTTTATTTTCTCTGTAAAGATGATGATGCAGAAGCCGGCGGAGAGGATGTGGATCCCATGGACCTTATTGATCCCGTTGATATACTCTCCAAAATGCCAAAAGATTTTTACGATAAGCTCGAGGAAAAGAAGTGGACTCTGCGCAAAGAATCTCTTGAGGCATTGGAAAAGCTACTCACAGATAATCCCAAAGTGGAAAGCGGAGAATATGGCGCTCTGGTTAATGCGCTGAAAAAAGTCATTACCAAAGACTCCAATGTTGTGCTCGTGGCCATGGCAGGGAAATGCCTGGCACTGCTAGCCAAGGGCTTGTCCAAGCGCTTCTCCAACTATGCAACGGTAAGCAACTCAATAAAACTACTTACTTTATTGATTTTAATAACTGGGAAATTTTTCATTTCAGTCATGTGTTTCATCTCTGTTGGAGAAGTTTAAGGAGAAGAAACCAAATGTTGTGAGTGCACTTCGTGAGGCTATGGATGCCATTTATGCATCGACATCATTGGAAGCTCAGCAGGAATCCATTGTCGAAGCTCTTGCCAATAAGAATCCAAGCGTTAAGTCAGAGACAGCTCTATTTCTGGCAAGGGCACTTACACGCACTCAGCCGACGGCTTTGAACAAGAAACTGATTAAACTGCTAACCACAACTTTGGTCAAGACATTAAACGAATCCGATCCCACAGTGCGTGACAGCAGCGCCGAGGCATTGGGTACACTGATGAAGCTAGTAAGCGAAAAAACCCTGACACCACTGTTGGTCGATGTGGATCCACTGAAGATGAGCAAAATTAAGGAATGTCACGACAAAGCCGAAATTAAAATCAAGGTGGCAGCTCCCAAAAAGGAAGCACGTCCAGCAACTGCACCATCAGCTAAATCAGCACCAGCATCTAAGCCTAGCGGTGGCAGCACAGAACCCAAACCAGTATCGCGTCCTGCAACATCAGGTCCTCGAAAGGTTGTTAAGAAACCAGCCACAGCAGCGGCAACAGGTGCTGCTCCCGCAGCGCTTTCAAAGGCAGCGAGTGGGAAGGCTCTGGCCACGGAACGGGAAATGTCGCCAGAGGAGGTTCAGGATAAGGCGGATGAACTGTTGCCTACTGAAATATTAAATGGTCTAGTGGACAGCAACTGGAAGAATCGTCTAGCTGCTGTGGAGCAGCTACTGGGACAAATCAACAGCTTTGATACAAAACAGCCAGGAATATCTCAAGTATTAGTTCGCACCATAAGTGGTCGCAAACCTGGTCTTAAGGAGATGAACTTCCAGGTGCTCAAGTACAAGCTAGACATTATACGCAGCGTAGCCGAGAGTTATCCACTAACGACTATTACGGTGGATCAGGTGGTCAACGAAGTAACTGAGAAACTTGGCGATGCCAAGAACAGTGGTGCCGCTGCCGATGTGTTGACCGCTCTGTCGGAAGCCACCAAGCTGGAGTATGTAGTGGGAAAAGTCTTGAGCTTCGCACTTGAACAAAAATCCCCCAAAGTTTTATCGGAGGCCTTCAATTGGATCAACAAGTCAATTATTGAGTTTGGCTTTAAGATTCAGCCTAAAATGCTCATTGAAGATGTGCGGAAGGGTGTTCAGAGCACGAATCCCACTGTGCGTGGTGCTGCTATACAACTAGTTGGCACAATGACCATGTACATGGGTAATGCCGTGATGATCTTTTTCGATAATGAAAAGCCAGCGTTAAAATCTCAAATTCAGACCGAGTTTAGCAAGAATCTCGGGGAGAAACCGCCTAAACCGGTACGCGGTGTGCAGCGCAGTAGTGCCAGTCCCGATGATGATGAGGATGAGGACGGCGGTGCTGGTGGATCAGCAGAACATGAAACCGTCAATTTGGCAGATTTACTGCCACGTGTTGACATTTCCAGTCAGATTACCGAGGCATTGCTGAAGGAAATGTCTGACAAGGACTGGAAGACACGAAACGAGGGACTCACCAAACTACAGGCCATAATCAGCGAAGCCAAACTGATCAAGTCTAGCATTGGTGATTTGGCTCCAGCTCTTGCCCATCGTCTGGTCGACTCCAATGCAAAGATTGCACAGACTGCGCTCTCTATTTGTGAACAATTGTCGACAGCCATGGGTGCTGGATGTCGTAGTCATGTGCGCGTCCTATTCCCAGGATTTCTGCATGCTCTGGGCGACAACAAAAGTTTTGTTCGAGCCGCTGCTCTCAACTGTATCAACAGCTTTGGCGAACAGGGTGGTTACAAGGAGTTCTTCGAGAGCGAAATGATAGCTGATGCCTTAAAAAGCGGATCGCCAGCTTTGAAATCCGAGCTGTGGTCCTGGTTGGCTGAGAAGCTGCCACCCTTGCCTCCCAAATCGATATCCAAAGAGGAACTGACCACAATTGTCCCCCATCTTTATGCGAACATCTGTGATCGTAATGCGGATGTACGCAAAAATGCCAACGAAGCTGTATTGGGTATTATGATTCATCTGGGCTATGAATCCATGTTCCGAGCTCTGGAAAAACAAAAACCAGCTTCGAAAAAGGATATTATGACAGCACTGGAGAAGGCTCGTCCCAATTTACCAGTTAAACCGCTGCCAAAGGGCAAGCAACAAGCTCCCATTCCTGAAGAAACAAAGAAGGTGGTCCGAAGCGGTGGAGGAGCCGCTACCCAAAAACAGGCCGCAGGCAAAACAGCTGGTGCCGGTGGTGACAAGGCAACAGCATCGGTACCATCACGTAAAAAGGAGGAAGATGTGGACACGTCACCCTTGTTGGCCGTCAACAGCATCAAGAATCAACGTCTAATCGATGAACAAAAGATGCGCGTTCTTAAATGGACATTTTCAACACCACGCGAAGAATTTACTGATCTACTCCGCGACCAGATGACCACAGCCAGTGTGAATAAGGCATTAATGGCCAACATGTTTCACGACGACTTTCGGTATGTTAAATTCTCTACAGGTTCGCCAAAGTCTGACCATCAATTCAAATCAAAACTGTCAAAAAAAAGGACCCTAGAAAAGAAATCGATTGACCCCTACATAGTTTTTTTTGTCGGGAAAAAAATTACCAGAAAATTATAAAAATTATTTTAGTTACGATGTTTACGTAGGTTTTTGTCCCTTTTAACAAAATTTTTTTCATATTTCATAAATGAAAAACATTTTGTAAAAGGGCGAAAATAGTATTTAAACATTGTAGGGACGAAATTGGGTTGACAAAACAAATTGTCTAAAATTTATTTTAATATTCTAAAGTTTAAAAAATAAGCTATTTTGTTTAAGTAGTTAAGTAGTTAAGTATTTAAGTAGTTTGAAAGTTGTTAAAAATTTAACAAAAGCTTTAATTATAATTAATTTATCCACTTTTTATGACATCTATTTCAGTTATCATTTGAAAGTCATTGAACAGTTGAGCGAGGATTTGCCTAATAACAGCAAAGCATTGATATGCAATCTGGATTTAATTCTAAAGTGGCTAACGCTGCGTTTCTATGATACGAACCCTTCTGTGCTAATTAAGGGTCTCGAATATCTTGGACAAGTGTTTCAAATGTTGGTCGAAATGGAGTATATGATGGCAGAGAATGAGGGCAGCAGTTTTGTGCCCCATTTACTGCTTAAGGTGGGCATCCTTTATACGATTAAATATATAATTGAATAGCTAATCCATTGTGCTATTGCTTACAGATTGGTGATCCAAAGGATGCAGTCCGAAATGGTGTGCGACGCGTGTTACGACAAATAAATCTGTTGTATCCCTTCACCAAGGTCTTCTCTTATGTTATGGAAGGCTTAAAGTCGAAGAATGCCCGACAGCGTACAGAATGCCTGGACGAATTGACCTATTTGATTGAGAATTACGGACTGAGTATTTGCCAGCCATCACAACAGGTGGCACTTAAGGAGATTGCGCGTCAGATCTCCGATCGCGACAACTCAGTACGGAATGCGGCTCTCAATTGCATTGTGATGGCATATTTCCTAGCCGGTGAAAAGATCTACAAGCTAATTGGACAGCTAAGCGAGAAGGATCTATCAATGCTGGATGAGCGCATTAAGCGAGCTAAAAAGACAAGAAAACCAACAGTAGCTCCAACTGAAGTACCAACCGTCAACAAGGCTCCAGTACAGTTGGTTCAACAGGAGAGCATCGAGATTGAGGACGCTGAGGCGAATGGCTGTGATGAGTTGCCGCCACCCGACGAGGAGGGGTAAGTGTCCCAGCAAATGTCAATGGATACAAGACATTCAAACAATCCAATCGCAAAGAAGGCTACAAAAATTTAACGTTTTATGAAATTAACTTAAAGTGTCATTTACATTGCTGACAACATTAATTCGATTTTTTTTAATTATATGTGTATATATTTTTTTAGTCACCTTTTTATTTTTGTATTTATGATTTATGGTTTATTTGATTTTTTATTATTAATTTGTGACTTAGCCATCAGCAGCCACAATTAAATGCCCGTGGTCGAAACAACAAGCTTATGGAAAGGAGTGCCTCAGGCCTAGACCCGAACTTGCATTCCCTCACACGACAGGCGTAAAGTGCACTTCATTTATTTTTATTTTTGTTATTTGTTTTTATTTCATGATTTGTTGCTTTTATTTGTTTTGATTTCGCTTGTGTTGTCGTTTATGGCTGTAATTTGCCTTTTTGTGCATTTTGTTTGTTTCAAATTTGTTTGCCGCTCTCATCAGTACTTGTCATTGATCATTGTTATATATTTTCTATGTTTAAAAAACTTAATATTGTTTCTTAACTAATTAGTCGTATTGCTTATCTTGTCTTTAGCACATTTGATCAGACGCCATCCGCTCAGCTTTTGCAACTGCAGCATCAACTGCAAATGCAACAACAAGCTCAGCAGCAGAGAACCAGTGGTCCTTTCTGTCTGGATCCCACTGTAATGGCCGAGATCGAAAAGGATTGGGTCCGTGCTGATCAAATTGCCTTTAAGGACTACACACCTGTGGACATTTCGTTGCTCTATGAACCCATTAAGGTGATACCGACAAAGGAAGGCATCTCCTATCCCCAGGATAAATTCGATCGTCTCATAGCACGGTCACGTTACATTCAACAAAACCTGACCACGTCGCCCCAATCAAATTCTGCCGGTCACATGGCCAGTGGTGTTTCTCCCTATCGCAGTCCAATGCGACTGCAGCAACAACAGCAACAGAATCACACAGAAAACAATATGCCCAAGTAAGTGGTTAAGAGATTTTCCTCTGCGAACTGTAAACTAATCAATTTTGCAGTTTGTCTGAGGTGTTGCCCAAGCATGATCCACAGCTGGTGAAGATTATCAAGGCAGTAAGCAGCACGGACTCATTGAAAGCGCGTGCGGCTTTAAATGAACTTACCGCGATTATTGAGTCACCCGAAAAACAGGCTGTGATGCGTGACTATGAGGAAATATTTATAGAAAATGTGGTGGCACAACTGAAGGTTAGTTAAACACTGAATAACTTGAAATTTTCATAAAATGCTGTTAATTGTTGATTTCCATTTCTCTTATAGAATCTCTCGCAGCAGCCAATATCGCAGGCATTAGTGGTGTATCAACCCCTGTTGACCATTTTGTATACGTTTTTCAATGCCAACATCTTGGGCAAAACGTTGAGCATGGCCTGCATTAAGAATCTCATGTCTGCCTTGCTGCATCTCCTGGCAGATCAGAAACTTACCAGTAGTGAGGATACTCAGTACAACAAGGTTATCAATGGTATATGCCTTAAAGTACTCGACAAAGTCAACTTCACCAACATATACTGGTAAGAAGCAGTTGAAATATTAAATAAACACTGTGTTGCAATCAATTAAATATTTTCAGCGCTTTAATACGACTGCTGAGAGAGACTTGTCCTGAAGCGGGACTACCCAAGTTTACAGATTTGCTTATGAAATGCATTTGGCGTAATATTAAAATGTTGCCAGAGCGTACCAATGAACTAAACTACGATGCAGTCATCTTGGAGGTGCATGAATTTATGCTGGCATTACCCAGCACCTGGTGGCAAAATCGTCCCTCGGACACGCCGCTGCGTACAGTGAAAACTATCATACACAACATGGCCAAGGTGAAGGGAAATGCCATATTGCAGCATCTCAATCAGATACCCACACACTCTGAACTCCACACGTATTTGATACGCATTCTAAAGGTAATTTTACTACTCATTTAGCTTATGTAAATCTTAACAAAATCGTCTATACAGAATTTCCAAAAAGATGGCACTGTGCCCGCCACGGGTGTTTCGCCGCAGCGTCAGCAGTTTACAGCCAAGGATATTGCCTCAAAACGAATATCGCACCAAACACATGACACAGTATCGCAGATCTTCAAGCTCATTTCGGACAAGGATACCAAGCAGCAGGGACTGCAAAAACTCTACGATTTTAAAGTGAGTTTCCATGGTTGAAGGCTGATCATAATTTCTATACAAATCACTTTATTTATTGCAGCAACAAAATCCGGAAATTGATCTGAGCACATTTTTGCAAGGAGCCAGCGCTACGTTCCACAAATATATCGAGGAGGGTCTCGCTGAGATCGAGCGCAATCAAAATGCTGCACCAACAAATGCGCTGGATAATCGCACGGGTTAGTCAAACAGTAAAGATAACAACCCCACACCCAATCATCTACCTTGTAGTGTAGTTTAGTCTTGTATTAAGCACACGCACCTTTCTACTAACATCTAACTTGTATAATATGTCTTGGATCAACCTGCAGCTGCTACACGTTCTTATCTCACAGATGTCAACTATCAGAATGCCGTACATGAACCGGACTATTGGATGGATCGTTTGAACAAACTGATGTCCACACGAAGCAATTCAGATGATGGCTCAAATATATTGGACAATAAGGTGGCCGATGAGAATCTCTGCTTGAACTCGATGAATCCACAGAAGGTTTCGCTCATTAGACGTGAGGTGGGTCCATTTGGAAGACTAAGCAATTTTAATTAATTGATTTTTGAATTAAATGATTTGTATCTGTATAAATTTTGGATTCTTTGTCTTCTTTAGAAACCTGAACTGTCTCCCAATCGTCTTCAGCATATTCAGGCAAAACTCGCGCAGATCAAAAAAGAAAATCACGCCCAATAAGTGTAGACGCGTCTCGTATAACTGTTTAGTTAGCGCTGCTTAGCTGATCGATCTGCAAAGGATTACTATATACATATATATATAAATGATTAACTACATACTAGATATTTTTATGGTCTGATCAGCAACGAGATTAGCTCTTCCATAGGGCGGAAAAAGCGTTGATAACGCAACCAATCATTTATTATTTAAAACTAAAATAACATAACGCATATGGCTTATAGACTCTTTGGTTATATAATCATAATGTTTAGTAACAAGCAGTACTCGATTGAGGCAGGTTAACAACAACAATAACAGTAACAATAATTAACAGCATACTACACAGAATATCTACTATTAATTACTATTACTAATTTGAATTGTACTACAGAAATGGTGTAATCTATGTATTAGCACTGAGTTATATAACCTTTAAATTTCATATTGGCTTAGATAAGATTAAGGTTCTTATACTTTTTTGTTCTTTTAGCTTGTTCCGTTTTGTCCTTTGTTAAGTTAATTCAGAGGGTTTACAATTGAGTTAAAATTTTGTAGATTAAATCATTTAAAACATGTTAAAGATTTGTGTAACTTATAATAAATGAAAACTAGTTTTTTCCTCATCCCCGAAAACAAAGCTATCAAAATTGTTATGTCGTTATGTTCCCCAACCAAGATTGTTTCAAGCCAGGCCAAGCAGAAGTGTAAGGCTCAGTGCGTGTTAATGAACTATTAATTAATTAATTACATACAATTCATACATAAATATAATTTATAACTACATCAAGCTTGTAACTAGATAATCAACAATTTTGCTACCATAGAGTTAATGTTTTGTTTTAACAATTTAGTTTAGTTTAAGCCTCATCCAGTTTAACAGTTAAACACACACACACGTATTACACACACTCACACACATACCACATAAACACACATGCAAATTATGCGTATTTTTGTAACATCCCCAATTATTTATGCAACAGAATAAACGTTATATTTATAATTCAAACTAATCTGCAACAGACACGACATCCTCGGTTATTTCAGTCAGTTCATCCTCCTCGCCGTCTCCATCTCCGTTCCTAGGCTTAGCATATCGTGAGGATATGGTAGCCACTCTTATGGCCGCCTTGAAACCCACACGCGCCTTCATCTTGGCCAACTTGGCCTTCCAGTTTTCATCGCGTGACGGCAACGCGTTTAGGTAGTCGAACATTTCCTCTTTCTTGGGATCCACAATGGCCAGCACCGACATGCAGCCATCGACAGTGCCCAGCACAATAGCGCGTCCATCTTTGCTGCTCTTGATGGCCGTCAGCTCGGCCTGTAACCTATAGTTGGCTATCATCTCAGTGTCATTGGTGCGAAAGACACGAATCGTCTTTCGTCCACTATGATAGTAAGCCACATACTCGTCGTTCTCCGTGAAGATGCAAATAACGGAGAAGACACCCTCAGCCACCTTGGGAATAAAGGTCTTCACCGTGGTGCCTTTGCGCAGCTCCAGCATCTCAAGGCCACCTCGTGTAGGCGCATACAAACCACATTTACCATCCCGGGTTAGACTTCCGCCCCATTTGGCAATGGAGCGTACGTGTTTCTTGCTCTTGATGTCCATGATGCTTCCCTTCTCGCTGCTGATCACAGCCACCTGGTTGGCCTTGTGCGGCATGGGCACCAACGAGAATACCTCCTGGAAGGGAAATGATATTAGTAAAATTGTTATGGATTCAATGATATCTCCTAAGACCTTTATAGCGCATCCCTTGAGCAATATTTTGGTGACAAAAGCGCCGTTCGTAGCGCTATAGACTCCCAGGCAATCCTTGTTGGACTTGTCCACTGTCACCACAACGATGTAGGCGTTGTCCGCTGTGATGACCGATTGCCTGAAGGGCATGCCGGTAACCATGCGAATGGGGAAATCAAAACGGAATAGAATCGTGCCCTCTAAACGAAATTTGGTTATCCTTTTAATCTGCGAACTTGAGTTCTCCTTCGCACTTACCTGGAACGGAACGCACGGTTGTGATAGCCGTCAGACGATTGGTTTCATCAGCACCGCCAGCTGCAGCCGCAAGAATGTCCCGCTGATTGATGTTGGGCACGGATACGGTCAGAACTTTGTAGCCGTAATCCATGAGGGTAATCTGCTGTATACCCGGCTGATCATCCCTGTATACCACCTGTTCTGAGACCCGATTCCAGATAAGAAACTTGCCCGTTTCCGATGAGATGATATACCGTCCATCTGGAGTGATTTCTGCGTGCGTCACAATCGCACCCAAGGGACTATCGGCCAATTTGGCCAACAGGCGACCGGAACGCGTCTCCCAGACTCCGACGCAGCTACGAGTGACCGTCACAGCAATGTCCACTTCGGAGAGACTAATGTCGTCGATCTGCAGCTCATGGCGATCTATGACGTGCACCTTCTCAAAAATGTTGTTGATGTTCCAAACCTTAACCGAGCGATCTATGGAGGATGTAACCAAATTGTTCCAATTGCCGATGGTCAGCGGTTCCAGCTGTATGATCCGGCCAAAGTGAGCGTCCAAGACTTTGGCCAGCTGCCCTGTATTGAGGCACCAGACATACAGATTCTTTCGGACCCCGGCAACGGCATAATCCAACTTAGAGCTGATCATTATGGAGTTGGACTGCATGATGCGAGTGGTAATATTTCGGACACCGTGGGGCAGGGCCAGGTACATTGCCCCCTCGGTAATGGGCTGACGCTCGTTCTCCTTCTCCGTACAGCCAAAGTCCCAGATGACGAATCCCTTGCCGGCGGTGCCCAGCAACATGCGATCATGCTGATGGAGATCCAGGCGCAGCTGAAGCAACATTTCCTTGTCATCGTTCTCGTATCGAGGCAGAGTCTCCACAAAAGTCCAGAGTATTTCGCCAGTCTCTTCGTTCTCCGTAAAATCGTAGACGGACACCTCGAAGTTTTCGGGATTAGCACAGCCATAGGCACGTGTGCGTCCCTTGTTCATCACCAAGGCGCTGAAGAAGTGCACTGAATTCGAGTTATGAGAGCCGCGACAGGAGTCCAAACGCAAACGTATCTCGTTGATAGAACCAGACCAGAAAATGGCATTATAATCCGTTGCAGTAAAGAACTCCATGGCTAAGGGAAGTTAAAAGCATTAGCTGTGGACTTCAGTGGGTGCGCATACTTACTTAGGATTTCCCAACCCGTATTCTCACCCGGCACCTCAAAGATCTCTAGCAAATTTCCACGCATATCGAACTTCGCCCAACGCAGCTTACAAATAAGGAACAGACTAGAAAGGGATTAGGTTTAGAAAGAGGTTTAGGACTGGAGGTGTACTTACTTCTGATTAAGCAAATATAGCCCGCTAACGGGACCATCGCCCTCCTCAAACGGACTATTGATCACCACAAACTCACTGGAGAGCATGTTGAGGAGCACGGTCTGGTTGTTGTTGGAGTAGGCGGAAGCCCATTTGTTGTCCGGACTTAGCACCAACTGCTGCATTATTCCCTCGATGCCGGGATTGACGTCTCTCGTTAGATCCGATGTGGATAAGTCAAAAGTGATGAAGTGCGTCGATATGGAGACCATGTAACGCATGTCGCTGGTGAGGCAGAAAGCAAAAACCGCAAACTGATGACCCTCTAGGGAATACTATCAAAAACCGAAAAATGAGTTGAGAATCACTGGCGGTTTAAGGCTTGGATCGGTTACCTTGAGTGGACCACCGGGTGTATGCAGGCAATGATTGACCGGAATTAGAGCACAGTCTTTGGGACCGCAGCGATCACAGGCGCGAAGCAACATCTTAATATTGGGATTACCGCCAATCTCGGGCAGCAGACGACCGATAAGTTGAGGTGCCAGCATATTGGGGTAAATGGCCAAGATGGCGCCACCAAGACGCAGTGCATCCGCCACAAGCATCAGCTCACGTTTTGACTCCTTGTCGTCCGTGTTTGTGGAGGCATCCTCGAAGTCAGCCAACACCGCTTGCAGTGGGCAACTGGAGAGCTTGGCATGCAGCCAGTCGTAGTTGAAGAGCACATGCTCAAACAGATCCTTGAACCTTCTAGAGCGCACAAAGTGAAAAGGCAGCTCACCAAACTATGTAAACCAAAGTTAAGACACACTGATAATATTAGGATTCACTTTTGCCCTACCTTGCGCAAATTGTAGCGCTTGGAGAGTCCATCCTTGCTGGTAAAGACAAGCGGTTGTATGGGCACTTTGCGATCCGCAGAACCCTCCTTATCGGCCAGGCCAAAGCGATGCCTCTGAATCTCCGTGAACTTGAAGGGTTTGGGTATGCCTCCGCCCCAAATGCCCAGGTAATAATCTGCAATCATGGAATGAAAATATATGGCCATGTTCATGTTCTTAAAGTATCGCTCCTTTGCCGTGTCCTTGAACTGTCTGTGGTACCTGTGGAGAGCACACAAATTCATAGTTCATCATTTAAAGGATAACCAATTGGAAGAACAGTTTAATAAGTTTGCCCTAAAAGTACCAGTTCATGACATTGACGCCATCCGCTTCACGTTCGCTTAGGTAGTTGGGCAGATCGTTTCGGATACGGGTCCAGAGCAGCGGAGGAATACGACGCACGGGCGGCATATGATACTGATAGACATCGTCCAGCACTTTGTCGTCCAACGAGATAAGATCCTCGAGCTCACTCTCCGATAGTCCCGACTTGGAAGCTGTTATGTAGGCGAGTGCGTGGAAGACCAAGATGCGACCATGCTGCTTCTCCACACGCTCAAAGAGCAGCATAATCGAGTCCATCACCGTGTTGGCCAGATGAGTCTCCTGCGGACGTGTATAACTGCGCCATCGACAGATCTCGGCAAAGACCAGCTTCACAAATATGGGCAGCGAGCACTTGCTGATGGCATTGGCCACCAAGCGCCACTGGTAGTTGTTAAGATCACGACACGCCGTCTTCATCCACATTTTGATCACGTTCATGGCCAGATCTTCGCCTAGAGCTGTCACCTCAATGAAATTCTCCTCGACGTCAATCATTTTAACGAGCACATGATATTCATGCGAAACTATTGGATTCGCCGGTTCATTTGCACAGGATATGATGATCTGAAATCAATCGCAATGCCATTTGTATATAATGTGCAGATAGGGTAAAAGTATATGATACTTGGACAGTCCAGACTTGGGACTGTTTGCCTCATGCAGAACGGCATTTCAGGGTGAAAGTGACAAGTTTGCGGAGAATTTTGGAGTGGGTTTTGCGAGTGATATTGCTTAGCACGCACAAGTCAAGCAATTGGAAAAACTTACACATTATTAATAGATATATACAATATAGTACCTGCTTTTGGCATCATGCAATTTTTAAAACATAAAATAAGGTAGGAAAATGAAAATTTGTTTCTTATGAATGTCATATGAATATTCTTGTAGTATACTTTTGGGAGGCGATGGTAATTCCGCTACATATTGAGGGCAGCCCGAAAGTATGCTATAGAAATATTTCGTGACATTATAAATTTTAAAATGTACTGAAATTTCATGCAGTGCTGGAGTAAAGGCAGCCTAGCTCAACCGATTGAGAATCCAATAATTTATTCTTCATATTTCCATTGTTTCTGTGCAATAATGATGACAGATTCTTTGTGAAATTATCATGCAAAAGTTCTTAAAGTGTTTCATTATAAAAGATTGTAGTATATACAGTTCGACATGCATTAGAGTTGGAATTGGAATAAGAAATATATATAGTACATGCAGAAGTATAAAGTTTCTTGGCTCACAGAGGAACAGAGAAAGAGAGAGAGTGTGTTAACCCGACGATTGGTCCACGGACTCACCTTACAATGGGCTGGCAAACGCGTTGGTATCCAGGATACCTTATTTGAATCTTGAGTGCCCGTAAGCTGATCAACTGAATCTAAGTATAGGGTTAGCGGCTGATTTGGGCTAGCATAAGTTAGTAATTGCTTAAAATGTGCTGTTAATGGTACAAGATCATCTGGTATATTCTCAAAGGGTAGCATATAGTTGTACGATATCTGCATAATTAATATGTAATTTGTTTTGTTTATGTTTTTGGTTTGGTTTTTGTTTGATTTTGTTTGAGAACAGAAATAGAATTTTGAATAAATTTTGAAATTGATTATAATGGATGGATATCACCTGCTGGCATATTGATATGAGGGTGGCCGTCAAGGCGCTCGAGTCCGGCGTAGTGCCAAGGAACCGGATGATATTGATGGGACGCTTGTCGGCGAACCATTCGGTGGCTACCAATGAGGCACTCTTGGCCAGCAATGAAGTTTTACCACAACCTCCGTCGCCAAAAAGGACAAGTGGCTTATCTGAATCCCCCAGCATATATCGCTTGATACGCTCGCAACTTTCTTCGCGACCGTAAAAGATTTTCACCGAATTGTTACAAGCGTGCAAATGCTGAAGGATCTCAGTTACTATCTGCCCCTGTGCACTGGAGTCTTCTTTGCGCATGGCCCTATCCACGAGCTTAACAACATTCTTATAGAAGTGCGATATGAAATGATTCAAATACTCCTCGTGCGTCTCAATGTCCAGACCCTCGCGACCGATCCACTCCACAGTGTATCTACAAAATAAAAGTCAAACTTTATACTTCAGTTATATTGAACAAAATTAAGTTGAGTTCCACTCACTTTTGGGAATTGCTGGCCTCCATCTTGGCGGGCAGTCGTGTGTCCCTCAGGTCTCCCAGTAACTTGGCCGATTCCGTGTCCAAGCTGCGATTGATAATGTCCACAAAGAGTGAGGCCTTCTTCAGATTTTGCAGATTTATGTTGTTTATATAGCGCACATAGGCCAGACAATGGTTCTTGGTGTTCTTCACATTCAGAATGCCGTTGATTACCTCGCGTTCCGTCACTAAAAGTCAAGAAACACAACTGTACTTTTAACACTTTAACCTTTTGGGACCTACCACTTGGGACAAAGAATGCCAAACTCACCCGACATGAAATAGTTGTGAACATCGTCCTTTGACATTTTATTGCTGGCCCCCAAGGAGGCGGCTGCCTTGCGGAGCAGCTTCTGCATCTTGTTAAGCGTGTCCCACCAGACAGCCTGATCCTCCGCCTGCAGCTTGGGCACGCGCTGCAAGAAATAACACTTGGTAGACACACTTGGGAACAACACATCACTGGCAGACTTACCTTATTGTTGAAGTTGATCAATATGGAGGATATGGGTTGCAGCACGGAAATTGGGGGCACCGCATTGCTGTCCTTTTTGTACCACAAATCGAGCAGAGCTCGATCGACGCCCATAGAGGTTAGCTCCTCACAGATCAGCTGCAGCTCCGAGGACACTATATATGTGGGTATAGGTCTGTAGCCATACTTCTGACCCAAAAACACAATGAAATTGGGACCCATCGAGAGGCGTTGACAATTCTTAATCTCGCGCATGCAGAGCTCTGTAGTCATGTGATCATCGGTGGCCTCGTCTCGGACACCCCAACGCATGTCCACCACCTGAAACTCTAGGCCGTGTTTCTCGCGACAGTAATCCTTGATGCGAGGATAACATTTGGCCATCAGAGTATTTCTCTCCATCGTTGTATCTAGTTGGCAAAGGAACACAACGGATTACATAAGCTGTACACACATGAGAAATTTTCTCGATTTCTATTTTGTTTTCTTGCTGGAAACACACCTGTGAATGTGGAGCTGGTAAAGATACGCACAATTTTGGAGCTAACCGGCGGCAGGGACTCCAGTGAGCCCAGAAATATTGAATCTATGGTGCGGTCATCCATTATGGGACCTTAGACCGAGCACTACTGGTTTTGGATACGTTCATTCACGGTTGAAATCCAATATGTATCTGAATACTGCGTTCAAATGGGACCCAGAAAATGGCTTAAAGTTCACATACCATGAGTATTGCTGCTGTTTGATCAATAATACGGCAGTACGGCAATATACTATCTGTGTGTGTGTTTACTACCAAGTCTGATGAGGCGCATTTGACAGTCGCCTAGTTGACGGGTTTGTTTTGAGTTCAGCTCACAAAACTGACACGCCAGTTAAAACTTCGCTTGCTGCTCCTCCTTCCTCGGTGTCTTCCCCTTTGTGTGTTGCCAGGGCCAACACCTGTTGCCTACTCCTGGTAGCCGGCTGTGATTGACTTTGTTTTGATCGAAAAGTCATATCCATTTGGGGCCATAACAAATGTATCTTTAACTGGCAGCTGCCTGTATTTTGATTGCTGCTGCCCTCTGACCCCTGACCCCTGACTTTTGACACACAACAAGTGTTTTCAAGTGCTTCCAAGTCGACAGTTGCGTGCTTGACTTACATTCGCCGTAGGCGTCGCATTGTGGCAACTTTCAAAGTCGTTTGGTGCCACTTAATGGCAAATGCGGGTGCGAGTTTTCTAGCCCTTCGTTTTTCTTTTTCACCCCCATTATTTGGGGCCATGTCTTACTACCAATTTGCTTCTTACCACTTTGGTCTTTAACCATTGACCTCGACCTAGCAGCGTGCGTGTTTGCATAAATAACACAAAACGTATATCGAATGGTGCTGCAAGTGCTTCAATTAGGCCAAATTTAGACTGGGATTTTCTTTGGGGATTGACTGCCATTTGCAGTGCGCTGACATTTGAAACGCAGTCAAACAAACTGATTGGTTTAGTTTCTGGCTTTATTTTGGGGTCGAGCAATTGCAGTCAGGTGTGCCTGACACAATTGAATTAACTGAATTATTTAGACACGCAGAGAAACCCAAAACTTCGGGACTTTTTTTAAGGGTAGTGTATTGGTATCAAATAGAAACTATAGAAACTGGTTATATTATATTAATCTTTTGGAAGTATTCTTAAGAAGTGTGAAAATATTTCTTATACTGGGCCAAACCCAATGGGTATTACATAAAAAATAATTTAAATTTAGTTAAGGACTTTCTTCAATCTTCTTAATTCCAAAGTCCTTTGTGGTCTCAGTTAACTATCTAAAACAAATAAATTTGCGTTCAAATACAACCAACAATGAATATTATAATTAACTATTAAGTCCTTAAGAAAATTCTTAAATAAATCATTGAATTCCCCTTTAAGCACTTGACTACCAATTGGTCTCACATAAAAAATAAATAATATCTGGTAAAGTATAGTTCTCCTCCTTCTCCTCTTTTAAACATCGCCTCGAAGGCCTCAGTTAAAATGCTATAAAATAATATATATTTAAGTTCAATTAAAACTAACAGTCAATATTATAATCCACTTTTATAAGATTCCTTAAGAATTAAATTGAAATAATTAATTAAATTTGCCCTTTAAAAACACACTTCACTTGGGTTTTATAACAATATATTTATTTGTCGTTTTCATTTCAATTATTTTTTAGTTTTATGATGATTTTAATTAAAGTTTTCCATTATAATTTTGCAATTGTTTCGTATTCCAATATATAAATTTATTACTTTTATAATTTATCTCATTCTTGATGGGTTTTACTATGATGTGATGAATGTGGCTAATGTTTATGTGGATATATATATAAATATATTGGATGCACTTAGTGTTATCATGAGATGTAAGTGTAAAATGTTTTATTTAATATTTATTGAATTTAGTTTAGTATAAAGTTTAATTTTAATCGCATTACACGCATACTTGTCTATGATTTTGAAACGCGTTTAACTAATTTCATTTAAGTTGGCTATAGGAAAATATGGTCTATATGCTATAGGTAGTTGTTAGTTAATGTCGAACGTTAGTGTTTGTTTTATATATAAGTTTTTAAATTTTTGATAAGGATGAAACATGTTAATCACTTTTGTTTATATAGGGACTGTTTGCAAATTAAATTAACTACGAATCCGTTCGAAACGGAATTTGTTTATATGTATATGTAGATTGTGTTTATTATATTTAAATATATATATTTATATAAGTAGCTAGTTTTCAATAATAAATAATTAAACATATTGAACTAAACAGTAATCAAATAATAATATTATAAAAAAACAAAACTAATTAATATTACAGAATTCAAGAAAAGATAATAATAAAAATAATAAACAAATACGCAGCTGCCGTTGAGATGTGTTTGCTGTTTGTTGTTTTAGATTTTAGCAGCTCCATTTGTTGTTGCAGTTGCTGTCGATGTTGTTGTTGTTGCTGTGGCTGCTGCTGCTGTTGTTGGCGATAGTGTTGCTGCTGTTAATTTCTTAGCTGCTGCAGTTTTTGTGTCCGGCTTTGGATCCGGTATGGCTTTTGCTGCCAGTGCCAGCTTATGTATGTGTGGCGACGATGGTGACGTCACGGTTACTCTACAATAAGAAAAAGCTAATGTTTTACACGCACACACATACACACCACACACACACACACCACACATACGCACGCACAACAAGGGAACGCAAGTTTGGATGGGCGTTTTGGAGGGCGGGAAGTGTTATGTGTGGTTTTTTCGATATTTTTGGTGGGTTTTGCATATATCAGCACAACATATATGCATAAACATTATTTACAAAGCATTTTGGGTTTTTTTTATGAGTTTGTTTTGTTGTTGTTGATGGGAAGCAGTTGGCGTTGTTGTTGTTGTTTGGTTTTTGGGTCAGATGTGGTTGGCATGGTTTGTTGTTGTTGTTGTAGTTGTAGTTGTAGTTGCATGTATGAAGTAATTAGGTTAATTAGATAAGCCGGCAAATAGCAACAGAACTTAAAAGCTAGCTAACTAGTTGATATAGTTATTGTTTGTTTTAGTTATAGTTATACATATGCATAAGTATAGTTATTATTATTATTATATATGTATTTGCTATTTATATATTTAAGTTTATCGAGAGCTATTGTTATTATTATTATTATTGCGTATATGGTGCTAGTACGATAACGTTGCTTAGTGCTTGTGCTGCCTGCTGTTTGAGTTGACTTCGTTATCAGCGTACCTAGGGCTGTTATCGTCCTTCTCGCACACCAAGGTGCGAGTGGTGCTTGGTGGTAGGGTGATGCCATTCAGAGATTGCTGTGAACTCCGCTTCACATGCACCGGACGCAGACGCTCCTCTAAATCACTGATGGAGCCCACAGAGCTAATGCTCTCATCACTGCAAAACATAAACCAATTAGTTTTAGTTTCTAAAGCTTGTAATGCATACAGAATAACTTACCTCTCACTGAGCTCCTCCTCGCCCTCCTCCTCCATGGCCTGCTGCAGATCGGCAATGCGTTGCAGCGCCAAACGCAAATCGTTCTTAAGCGCTGTACCCTCCGATTCCATGACTTCCATTTTCTTCTCCAGATCCTTGCGACGTGTGAGGGATTCTTGTTCACGACTGGACAAACCGTGGAATTCTTCACGCATGTCGCGCAAACTCTTTTGTGATTTCTTGAGCACTTCCTGTGCCTGCATTTCACGCATCTTCGACTGTGAGACCTCGTTTTGTAGCTTCTCTAGCGATTCCTTGTGTCGGCTGACTTGCACTTCGAGACGGGCACGTGTCGCCTGCTCCAGTTCCAGACGAGATTCCAACTCCTTGGTGCGCATTTCCAAGCTGCAAAAGGAATTGGGGAATGTAAGTAAATGAAATTAAACAGATTCGTTGTGCTACTAACCGTTTGGACATGACTGCCATGGTGGGATCACCCAAGCTCTCCACATTGTCCAGACGATGCTGCAGCTCGGCCACCTGCTCCTTAAGATTATTGCGTTCCGCTTCAAGTTCGGTGAGCTTGAACTCGGACTCGGATACATTGATTTGCTCCGCATTTAGCTGCTTAACGGTGGCACTGTATTTCTTCATTAGCTCTCCCAGCTCCTCCTCGTTCTCTTCGATTTGAGCTTGGAGTTCGGCACGATCACGATGTGCTGTATTGGCTCGCTCCTCGGCATCGTTGCGGGCTCTATGCGATTCCTCGAACATAGCCTGCACCTCGCTCAGCTCCGCCTCTGCTGTCTGACGTGCCTTCATGGCCAGCGTGCGTGCGGATTCAGCGTCTTCCAGCTGATTGCGTAGCTGTCTGATTAGCGTCTTGCCAGGTGTGTCTGCCTTGAGTCTCTCCAGCTGTGTCTGTGCATCCTTCAAGAGCGCCTTGTACTTGCGCAAATCGCGTCGCAGCTTCTGATTCTGTGCCTCCTCCGCATCGCGATCGACACGATCACGATCCTCCATGGAGGACAGGCGACGCTCCAGCTCGTGCTTTTCGCGTAGTAAAAGTGTACGCTCCTCGTGCTCTGTCTCCAGCTGGCACTCGAGTGCCTTGATCTTCTTGTAGCCATTGCCGCGCACCTCCTCGAGCTCCTCGTCTCGCTGCTGGGACTCACGTCTCGCCTCCTTGCGCATCGTTTCCAACGTCATTTCCAAACGCAACTTGGCCTGCTCCAGCAACTGTATCTGTCCAGCCATCTCGTCCAGTTCCTCCTCCTGTTCTTTGGCACGACGCTCGGTTTCATTCTTGGAGCGACGCAATTGAGCAAACTCCTCCTCGGTGCCGCCACCGAAAGTCATCTCCTCCAGCTCACGTTGCAACGATGCCAGCTTCTCCTCCTTCAGCTCCAGATCAAGACGCGTGTCCTATGGAGAGTAGTAGGCAGAGATTAAAATATTGTTAAGTGAAATAAATATTTAAAGCAATTTCACAGATTCAACCTACTTCAAAGAGTCGCGTTGCACATGTGGCGCTGAAACTCATGGCTGTACTTGAGCACAGAGCAAGCACATGGAAATGGGAATCGTAATGGGAATGGGAATGGGAATGGGAATGACAATCGTAGTGTTAATGAGTATGGAAATAAAAATGGAACTGGAATGTCCGGTCGGTTATCACGCGGTCACAGTCGAAACTTCTGCTTATTATTATGATTATTATTGTTGGCTGTCTTCGTTTTCTTCTGCTTTTTGTTTTTATTTATATTTTTAATATCTTTTTTTTCGTAGAACTGTTGCGTGTGTGTGTCTGTGCGTGTTGGTGTGTACTCCAGTTATCGCAGCACTCGACGCGGTCACAGTCAGCAGCGTTGTAGAAAGCCACATAAGCGTAGAAAGAGCGTAGACCGATAAAAACATGAGAGAACAACGCTGACGCTGAGCGTAACTGAGGGAAAAACCTTCTAAGAACCAGCGAGAACAAACAAACAAATGTTCTCAAGAGCGTTGAGCATGCCACATGCTGCATGCCGCATACATATGGTGTGGGCAGGTAGCTTCAAATTGCCATTGTACACACGCAGTCCGTACGTCTCTCCGTCTGTCTGTCTGTCCTTCTGTCAGTTTGTCAGTCAGTCAGTCAGGCAGCGGTGCACTGCAGCGTGGGCAAACAAGCTGAACGAGTTTTCTAGATACTGTATCTGTATCTGCCGCAATGTTGCATGTGCCACTGAAACTGGCACTGCCACTTGTTGTTGCCAAAGCTGATTATAAAACCGATTTGTTTTACTGCCTCACCGTCTGGCTCATGCTGTCCCACTCACGCATGTTTACCAGCCGCTAAACCGGCTAAACTCTTTGCCAACATTTGTTGTAGCAACATTTGTTGCAGCCACTTTTGGCTTGTGATCAATCATGCTCATAAGCTAAACTAACAAATAAAATGTGTACAATTTTTTAAATAATTTATAATTATAAAGTGGAAGTTTTTTAAAATTTCTATTGGTTAAATTCTTTGGCACATTACTTAGGAACATTTATTTTAACACACATTTGAATCTCTTTAAATTGTTTATGAAATGTAAGTGAGTTAAGAGAGCAGCATATTTAATTATAATATTTAAAAACAATTAAATTCAGCTGTCAAATGTACAGAAAGAAAGTGAAACTCTTTACTTTGATTTACTGTTTACCGGCCATACGGTTAAATTCACTTGGCAACATTTGTCTTAGCAACATTTCTGTTAGCAACATGTGTCTTAGCAACACGAGTCTTAGCAACATCGGTTCTAGGAACATTCCTCTTAGCGACATTTGCCTTTGAAACATGGCTCTTAGCAACATTTGTTGCCATCACAATTAACTGCCTGGCAGCAACTTTAGGAGATGAGCGTAAGTCTTAAAAGTTCATGCGTAAATCCATTAATTAAAATATTTAATTAACTTAGCTAGGTCTAAAATTGTTAATAAGCTACATCTGCATAAAATTACTCAAAAAACAACTAAAATGGTAATTTTTGATGGGTTGATATTGCCTACTAACTAATACAACTGCTTTACTTACCGCCAGCGTTTGTTCCAGCGTAAACTTCTCGGCTTGCAGCACATCCTTTTCGCGTCCATAACGCTCCTTGGCCTGACGCTCCTGTCGCGATGCATCCTGTAGGGACTGGCACTCGGCATCGAATTTGCGCTGCTTCTTCTCCAGCAAATTGTTACGTGCATTTTGCTCCTCGAGCAGCATACGCAAATCGTTCATCTCGTTGGTCATCTTTTGTACCTTGCGTTTCCATTGGCCCACAACCTGACGTTGTTCCTCAACTTCTTCGTAGGCATCGGATAGCTGCAAACAAAGTCAAAGTTAATTAAATTATTTGTAAGGCTTAGGGTTTGAGGTACTTCACCTTCTTTTCCAATTGCTTCTTTAGCCCGACCAGCTGCTCTAGATCATGCTCGTGCTGTGTAACCAATCTGCGTTTGGTGAACTCCAATTCCCGTGCGACTCTTTCGTATTTTAGTTTGTAAACTCCACCGGCACCGTCTTCATGCTCGGCATCTTCGTCTTCGGATATGCCATTCAAGTCGGATTTGGCACAAATCAATTCCATTTCCAACTTCTCGCTCATCTCCTGCAGGTTCTTCACCTTGGACTGCTGATCTCCCAGCTCCTTCTCGAGTTTCAAACGCTCGGCGGTCTCTGACTCCAGTCGCTCGGTGGCAATGTGCGCCGTGGAACGCTCCTCAGCCAGATCCACAGTCAGCTCGGATAACTGCAATAATTGTGAAGACAAACAAAACAATTAGATTTTGTGTTTTATTGTGTGCCAAAATTAAACAAGAAATTCGCAAGTGTGAAATTTGTTTCATTTCTATTTCAAATTCCAATTCAATTTCAGTTTCATTTCTGCGGCATATTTATAAACAGTTGAGATATTTATTTATCTTATCGGCATGCTAAGTTTAGCCATATATTGTCTATACGGCCTCATCCCAAAAAAAAGAAATGAGAAACCAAATTTACTTTCACAAATTCATAAATTGAAATCAAACTTTGCGAAAATGTTGTGAAAATTGCCTTAATTTTGCAGCTACGATTTGAAATTCCTATTCCTAATTTATTATTATCACACACATGTTTGAGCTTATTAAAGTATGTATAAAAAATACTATATGGAATTGTTTTAATATGTATTTAAAAATAAATACATTTTCAAAAACAACTGTATAGACGTATACTACTCTTTATCAGAGTTTTTTGTTGATTTATTTATGGCATAAACATAAAAGAATTCCTCTCTGCTTCACATAAATTATATCATATTTAAAAGTTGCATTTAAATTTAACTTAATCATGTTTTTACCCCTGAAAATCCAGTGAGGGCAAAAGAAAACAAATAATGCCATGGAACATATATAACCATATAGACCAGATATAGCTATTTCCCCCCTTAGAGTCAAGTCCTACGTAAAGAATTTGTTCTGCATGATTCACGCTGCTTTTTCTTATATTGGAGTCTATAAATAAACTGAACTGAAGCATCTGAAGTGAACCGCAAACTTCCGAGACGCAGACGCTCGCAGTCGGAGGATGCCGCTGTCAATGTCAGCAGAGAAAAGCAGCATGGAATTTTCTACCATTTGCCAACTGAAGTGAAGAGTCTTTTAGATATTCATAGATTATAATGGGACAGCGATCATGAGAAATGATGTCAAATGCCCACGCGTAGAATCAGATAGGTAATCATCAAAACAAAAGTAATTTAGAACAGTTTGTATTTATAGACTCTAAAGATACCCAGTAGTTTTCTATAGGTGACTATCAGTAGCTTTTAAAAACTATGTTTTAAGGCCAAAACTTTTCTTTTATGAGCTAAAAATAAGTCAATCGGAAGTAATCCTCCAAGTTGTCACCACATTTGACAACTAGAATCCCCCATCAGTTTGCTTAACCCCTACAGGGTATGCAGGGAATATTCGACAAGCTCAAGGTTAGCCATTAAACATTATTCACGCAACTACCTCATCGAGCTCATTGTCATCCTCCTCACGAATGGTGCGATCATCGTCATCATCTAGGCCATTCATGGCCGACACTGTGGTGGCCACCGATGACTCCCTGGCCAATGAGTTGCCTCTGGAGGTGGGTGTATGCGGCAGTTGTTTGGACAATTGAAATGCCTTGGTCAATATGTTCTGAGTGGATCGTGTGCGTCCCACTGAACCACAGCGTTCCATGCTATTCCGTTCCCGCTGTCGCTCAATCAGCGAGATGGTATCATAGTCATCATAGTGGATGCTACTGTTGCCAGGTGTGCTGCAGCGACTATTGCTGCCACCGGCTGTAAAGCTGGTCGTGCTGCTGTTGCTGTTGTTGCGTCTTCTCGTCCGCCGTCCCATGGCTGTCCATTCTTCTTGCACATGATCGGTGCGCTTGAGAAAGTTTTGAATCTTTTCGCTCAAATAGGCGGATGAGGTGCGTGGATCCTCGAAGGAGGGTGAAGCACGCAAAGACTGATGCACCGGTTGTCGCTTGCAGCCCAGCACGAAGGATAGATTCGCATCGAGCACCACCGGTGAGCTTTCCAGCTGTCGCATCTCGTAGGCATCCAAGCCGCTGCCTCGCGTATAGCTCTGCGGGAACACACGACGCGGTGGCGTCTCCAGACGCGAGGAACGCGAGATACTCGACTGTGTGGAGCAGCGAGAGGATATTGAATAGGCGGGACTCGGCGAACGTGTAAGCAGACGCAGACGATCCATGGCTGCATCGGATGAGCTGGTTCCACCTGTGGAAAGAGGTAGTTTCAGCGACACCTCGTAGTGGCTGTCATGCGCCTCCTGCTGGACATTACCCAGACTGCTGCTGGTGCGTGTAGTGGAGTGAGTGTGGCTGTATCCATTGGTCAGCGTTTGCACGGGAGTCTGTTCCCTTTGCTTGGGCAGCAGACGCAGCTGTTTGCGTGCCTGACTGGTTGGTGGTTTCGGTGGCTTGTGGCTGCCCAGGGAGGAGTTACTGCCACTTCCACTGCCACCACTGTGGTTGCTATTCTTGGTAATACCATTCATGGCGGCCAAGACGCGTGCCATAAACGTTTCCTTATCCTGTTCGGATTCTGGCTCTAAACTACATTCATTTTGTGGGCCAACTGGCGACGCTGCAATGTCAGCAGGATCAGCAATTGCTGCATCAACTAGCGGAGCCAGTGGTGCCATTCGGGGTAGGGGCAGGGGGAAAGGATTAGCAGAAGAACTTGGGATGCGTGTTAGTCGAGGGAAGTGCGTTGGGGATACAAAAAGCTGGGTTAATTTTCGGGTTTCTCTTTTTGGTCGTGTGCAAATTTTTTTTGGTATATTTAGCCAATTTTTGAATTCGTTTCGTTTTGATTCGTTTTTGTTATCGTTAGATCAATAAATGGATCAATTTTGGTTGCTTTTGAATGGTTTTCGTTGAGGACTCTTTGGGTTTTTCGGTTTTTGGGATTTTAACGGACTGTCAAAACACAACAAAAAATAAACTTGAGATCGCTCTCGTTTGAAAAGCGAAAAATTTTGATATATTTAAATTTAAACCCAAAATGCTATTTATTTTGGCTTAAAGCATCAAATTGCCAATATGTTGCCGTGATTTGTTTGCTTTATTTTCTTATTTGTATTTGTCTGTGTTTAATTTTCTTCACTTTTGGCACCGTTCTACAATCGCGCGCACACACGCACGCAAACGTATCGAATTCGGATTGTGATTCTGAATACGGATACGGATCTCGCGACACGGTACGGCACTGCTGCACGACAGAGTACGGCACGGTTAGGCGCCTCAAGCGTTCGCCAAACAACTAAGTGGATCACATCGGGATCCGGCGGACACTTGCGATGCGTGACCAGCAAAAGCTTTTTTGCCAAAGCGTTCGCAATGAGCGAAACGCAGAGAACGCAACACGACGAGCTTTCGACTATGAAACACCCGTTAGTATATTTAAAATGTACACAAGTATAAGTCATTAAATTTATTGCATTTAAAATAAGGTCAATGTTATATTCGTTTAAGGTTTAGCTTTATGGAAACTACAGCATACTTTAAGGCGCAAGTTTTGCTTGAAAGTGACATAACTTTTGCTTCTTAAAGGCAAATTTGATGGAATTAAGGGCATAAAAAGAAGTTGGATAGTAAAAGCAGTATATGTATATATTCAAGACGAACCCATTTTATTGTTAAACTTTGCTCTTTTTAAAAGACTATCTTTTATAGACTATATGGCACTAGAAACTATTAAAACTAGACGACTAGAACATACCCATTCTGCACAATTGACGGGTATATAAACGCCGAGAGAAAGTAAGAAAAGAGGGAGAGTAAAACCGAACGATAGCAATCAAAGCGACGCAAAAGAAATTGCAACATTGGTCAGCCTCGATATTGACATAATCTCGGTCATCTATCTAAATGTTATACATATATGTATAAATTACGTATAATATGCGGAGACAACTGTTGATCTGACAGCAAATTATGTAAACGAAGAACATGCAACCAAAGATTGCAACACAATACGACGACGGAGGAGCCACTAGCACTCAGGCGAGTACAGTAGCGCAATAAAGTATTATTAATGATCTTTTCGAGCATTTAAAAATACATACAACTCGCTATTCTTAAGTGCAGCAACGATACATGCGATATGTGTATCCCAAATGTATATATATGTGTATATATATATACATATGTACATTAAGTCAGTCAGTGTTCAATGGACTCACGCATTGCCCAGAAAGCTATTTTTATATATTTGTTTTCATACAATTTTACAATAAACCAAACACGAGGCGGAAATATCGTCAGATCGCAATTTAGAGCTAATTCAAGTAACTATTGGAAAATACTTTAATGGTATTGGAAAATAAATTATATTTTAATTCACTTTAATAAGCTGATTTCGAAACAACGTGAAACCCAACATAAAGCATAATTCATCAAAATGTGAATTATATACACACTATATACAACTGGCCCGATCTTGTCGACCCAGATACCCAGCACAGACAGCCACTTGTCATGTCTGCACAATTTTAATTAAAAAACAAATTGAAAAAATAACAAATTTTCCTTTCAGTTTAAATATATAAAATGTGCTTACCTTTGCTTCCAATTTCTGATTCTCGTTCTTGACTTCACTGCGATCGTATTCGATCTTCTCGAGCTTAGCACGCAGCATGAGCAGCTCCTCATTGGCAATCTTCAGTTGCTCCTCGGTGCGATGGACATTCAGCAAAGGCGTCACACGCACCAATAGACGCCACCAGGGCCAATCGCGTACCGCCAGAAAGGCCTTAACATTGCGTTGTATACAACGCACGGCCAGTTCCTAAATTACCAATAATTTGTTGGTTAACACTTAAAGGCAATTTAAGTGAAGTTTTAGCTCACCTGAATGCGCCGTTGTGACATCTTTTTGCGGGCCAAATAGCCACGGCAGAAGGCCTGCAACTGGATAATGCGATCCGAGAGTAAAACATCGCGTTTGGCCTCCAACTCATTGAGTACACCTGAACGGAACAGTATCTGCAATAAGTAAACATAAACATAGAATAATTAATATACTTTATTTAACCTTCACACAGATGTGTAGCTAAGTTTAATTTCATTAAGTTTGACAATTATTTCGTTGACTTTTTTTAATTGCGGCATTTGAATGAGCCGTTTATATTACCAGTTACGAATTCCTAAAGTGCACATAAATACATTTTATATAGAGGTTCAAGTTTCATTTCTGACCGAGTTCATCAAACGCCAAGTGATCAAAGGCAGTGCAAGTGTCTCAATTCAATTCAAAGGAATTTTTAAGACTTTTTTAATTCAGTTTATGCATAAATTGTTCCGATCCCGTAAGTTATGACAGGTAAGATTATGGAACTCGATCTAATCTCTTGCTATAAAAACAATCAAACTCTGGTTGACTTCAATTATTCTGGAACAAGTTTAAAATGTTTGACGTAGTCACTTTCTTGTGAAAAAATGAATGACGCAAATTTCTCCCGATTGACTAAGACAATCTAATGGTTTATTTCTATCTATAAATGAAAATAGTTTTAAATAATATTTTAGAGTGTTGACATTAACAGCTGCTGTGTCTTTAAAACGTGATTTTTAATAATTTTTGGCATTAGATTAAATAAAGTGGGCATTAATTGCAGACAAGTCAAAAGCGACAAGACTTTTGTTAGTTTAAATATGACAGTTTATATTTTTAATAACTATATTTTAGATGAAGAGAGACTGATAGTAAAAGAGAGAGTATTCCCATTACTTGCTTGGGTTTGTCAATCTATTATAATTAAGTTGTCAGTTTATTTTTAAACAAAATGGGAAGAAACTACTTAGAAAACAGCTAGACTGCGAAATACCCAACTCAAATGAATGATAAATACAGATAAAAAACATAGTTAGGTTTTTAAATATAAAAAGTTGTCTTAATTGATCTAGAAACCTATTTATATATATATAATTAAGAATATATAATTGTTTCCGTTAACAACTAAAAACCGGAGTTCTTCACTTAACCTACTCATGACTTCCCCCATCACGTCAATTGATAACCCCTCCATCCTAGCAACGACAAATCCCATAATTGTATGTAATTTAATTTCCAACTGGACACAAAATGATTACAATTCCGATTTAATAAAGCGATTAAGATAAATAACTTGCCTTATGTGTAAAGCAATAAACCCAGCTGCGAATCAAATTTGAATAAGTTTTCAAACGAATTGCAATCAATTCAAGGAAGTGAAGGTCAAGGTGGCAAAACCGGAGCAGAGACAGACCAATTTGCACACCTGTTTAGCAATGATGGGAAAGCAAAACAAAAGAAACAAATAAAATAAAATAAAATAAAGAAAATTGTAAACAAAAGGAAAAACCAAAGTGTAGACAAATTCCAAAAAGACGACGACTCTGAGCAAAACAGCAAAGACAAACAAAGAAATGTTGCAGTTACAGTGAAACCCTCCATAAAGACTACAAATTAGTCAGTCTGTGGATGGAGCAGTTGGGATTTGGATTTGTATTTGAATTTGCTTTGGACGCACCTTTTCGAGGTGTGGCAGCAAAGTTGTTGTCGTCGCTTGAATTTGCGACGTTTTTCTCTTTATTTTTTCTCGAGAAACAATTTCGAAATTTTTTAATTATGCAGCGCACGTAGATCAAAAATGAAAGTAAACCAATGTGAAATTGCGACTAAGCCAACTGGGAAAAATATTTATGTTTATATGCGTGTATGGGTGTGTGTGTGTGTGGGGCGTGGCAGGGCAATAAAGGGCTGGGTAAAAATACTTTGCAAAACTACTCCGAAACCAATGGTTAAAGTTAAATATAGAACAGAGAGAACGTTGTTTTAAAGTAGTTTAAAGTTTGTTTTTTATTCGAGTTAATAGTTAAGAAATAGTTGTAACTAAATAATAGATAATAGCCATAGCACATAACGGTAGTTAAGATAATTTATATTTTAAACAAAAGGACCCTCGGGGTATACGGATTGCAGATACTGTTTCGGACTAATGCAGCCGCATAGTTACCTCTTTCGTATAGGTGGGATAGATCTCCACCTGGGTCTGTATGCAGCGCACCGCTTGAACTTGAGCCACTTTGGTGGTTGCCACCACTGGCTGGTTTTTTGTGGTTTCCCCTTTCGATTTCGCCTCAAATTTCTGCAATAATTGTGCTATTTTATTGGGCTTACAACAGCTGATCTTTGGCTGCTCCGTTTCCCCCTCAGATTCACAGAGGCTTCCCGTCGAGTTGCTCGTTGAATTGGACGCTGATGACAATACAGTATTGCTAATGTGTCCCGAATCATCGGAATCGGAATTCGAACTTTGATCCACTGATTTTATAGACTTTTGGGAAGCTGTTGATGGCTGCTGCTTTTGTTGTTGTTGTTGCACCACTTTGACCAACAACTCGTGATTTTTGTCGGAGGTTTCGCCCAGTTTGGGTGGTATAATCTTGCATGATTCCAGCTTAGGTTTACCCACTTTCTCCTCGTTGGCATACTGTAGTTTATGCATTTGCTGTTTCTTCTTATGCCGCACGAGATGTGTGTGCTCCTTGGTAACACCGCGTTGGCAGCGCGTTTTCCCACCATTTAGTGTCTCCACCTTGCGCAGCAGCTCGTGACCTTTGGCCAGGCACTTGACCAACAGCTCATCACTGTGTGCATTTGACCTCAATGTCGAATTAGCTCGTCTCGGCGGCTTGGCTACATTTAACTGACGTCGCTCCAACGTCGAATTGGCCCTCTTGGGCGGCAAAGTGGCAGCCACTGATGCCGGCTTTAACTTTGACACACTTTGATGGCTTAGAGTCAGCATGGAGCGTGTGCGTTGTCGCTGTGCTTGTGGCTGTGATTGTTGTGGCTGTTGTGGTGCTCTGCTTGGATTACTCCTCTCCAGACAACGTAGACTAGAATGCTTGGAAATGGGAATCCGACTGCCACTGATTTGACTCAATTCACAGAGTGAATTGTAGCGTTTGTTGGAGCTGCGACGCAACAACATGGAATTGGCCAATTCGGGGGTCTGATAGATTTGTTTTCTGGGCGTGGCCATGCTCAGTGTGCTGTGTGATTTGGCCAACAACTGGCGATCACAAAACTCTGCTGGCGGTGGTGCCAGCACCTGTTCAACTGGCTCCATTATCATAGACATCACCACTTGCTCCTCCACCGTTGGATATTCCTGCAGTATTTGATCGAAGCTTTGCAGCACTTCATTCAGTTTACTCTCGTCGTGGGCCACCTTCTCCAGCTCCGCAAAGATTTCATCCTCCAGAGATTGCTGTGTGAGACTCAAACTCAAGTTTAGTGGACTGTCCTCATCATCATCACTGTCCACGTAACTGCCAATGCTGCTGCTCATCATCAGAGGATTGCTGCTGGCAAAAAGAGGCGAAGGCTCATCTGTTGCTCTTGCTGCTGTTGGCACCACTGTGGCTGTCGTGGGCGTATACTTGCCGCCCACACAGCCGCCAGTGTCGACCAGACTCAGCGCACTCATGGATCGCGTGTGTTTGCTGCCCTTGTAATAGAGTTTTCCACTCAGTTTGGGTGTCAGATTGTCCTCGATCTTGTGACGTATGTGAGAGAAGAATTTCTTGCCGGCTCCAAGGGCTTGCTGTGACTTTGGGGGCGTGGCAGCTGCAACAGCAGGCGGTGTGCTACGCGCCTGTGAGAGCTTTGATTTGACCGTGTGCTTATACATGACGAAGATGATGATGATGAAGTTTGTGATGTGTTAATAATGATGATGATGATGTAAAAACAGGCAACAAGTAAAAGTGCATATAATTTTGTATTTCTTTTTCTTTTTGTTTCGCTCTTTTTTTACTTTTTTCTTGTTGGCTACAAAAGTTTCCTTTCGATTTTAGCCAATTGGCCGGGGCTACTTTGGGCCACTTGAGCAGCGCTTCCAACACTTTCACAGCTGCTGGGCGCTTTGGCTTGGCGCGTAATTCGTATGGTTGTTTTCTCTTTGAGCTCAACGGCGCAACTGACGCAGCCAAACAGCCAAGCGGCCAAAACAGCTCAAAGAGCCAACCAGCCAGCCAAATGGCCAGCAACAACAACAAGTGCGCTGCTGTGCATTCGAAAGTGGCTTATCAACAAAGAGCAGTGGACATGGTCGCGTCTTACCGTAATTGACGACGGTCATGGTTACCAAGAGTGCATACACTGGAGAGAGCGAGACAGACCGAAAGAGGTAGATAGAGTGAGTGAGAGAGAGTTATAGAGGTGTGTGCTCTGCAAGCAGTTGCAAGTTCATGCTAATTGTCAACACTAACAATCAGTATGCATAGATGCTCGATTTATATAGTTGATTCGCCTCATTAGCAGCATTACAAACAATCACAGTCACAATCACACTCAGACAGTGTCATCATTATCATCTCCAATCATCATCATCGTTGTGTGCAATGAAAAGTGAAGTGAAAAAAAAAAATGCATTGTCGCTCTTCACATTTCTGATTTCCATTTAAACCATTCAATGCCCACAATTGGCCTGAAGAAAAGCGCCTGAGCACGACATTTTCCAGACTGTATAACAATTATTCTTGACAATGATAAATATTTATACAAGTTGATACTGTAGTTAGTTCAATGCACTGCCCTAGGCCAAGGCTTTGGGTATTATACAGTTCAGACTACACTGTCCACCGAATGCACAGCTGCAGCTTGAACAAATTTTAAGAAAGTACCACAAACAGAGATGCTTAAAAGCTGCTTACGGCAGTGCACTCATAAATGAAAGAAAATCAAATGTTTATGTGCACTAAGAAAAAAAAACAAAATATTTACTTTACATTTTGAATTGTTTAACATTTCGCTGACAGCTCAGTGTAAATTCGTAGACACAACAACAAATTTTCTTTGGCATTAACGGTATGACACGCGAATAAAGATAAGAAACGAAATATGCAAATTTGTTCTTGTATTTTGCATTGTCCTATGCTGCGAGCACTGCACACATACATACACACATAAGCTTTGCATCTCTTCCAACTACGATATCTTAATGAGACGAGAGAACGCTGCCGTGGGCAAGTCTTAAAGAGTTGAGAACGAGAGAGCATCGGTACTCAAGAAGAGAGTGTTTTCGTACCACTCTTGGTCTGAGCTTAGAATTCTGCCGGCGTCGCTGTCGACACAACTCACTCATAGAAATTAGACTCTCAATTCGCACACCGCAGTTGAAACTTTTTCTTTTTTAAGTTTACGTTCTTTTTCCTTTTATAAAGCGATCAAAGCATTTAGATCAGTTATTTTTGGGAGTGTGTGTGTTGACTCAACACTCAAGAGATCACTTAATTAAACCTTTGATCGTATTCATCTGTCTGTACCATTGCAATAGATAATATTATTAACAATTATACATATTTAGTCAAACATTTACTTTTGGGAAATAAACAATTTCGAAATTTCCCATTCTTACAAATTTCAACTTTAATCTCAAGCATCTCTTTATATACTTTTCTGTATTCCTCTTTGAATTCAGAAAAATATTTAATTTAATGATATAAATGTTCCTTTATAAAGTTATCAACACTTTTTAGTGCTTGTACCTTTAACATTAATGAAGAAATCTTATGGTTTCACTACGTGCTAAAGTGTGAAACAGTTTGTTGTATCATCGATAATCACATTATTGATTTATGACGCAGAACTAGACGCAGCTTCTTCCTTATTGCACTTGATTCAATTAATCAAATTACGATCAGTTATCTGATTCCGTTCAAGACTCGCCGCTTATCACATACTTTATTATGGTAAGAGTGTTCACAGCTGGAAATCGGTTCGCTTGGTTCCTTAACGTAAAGACTCTCTCGTCTTTTCCAATTAGGTAATATAAAAAAATTTAAAACAAAAAACACGTCTTGTAACTAATTAACTGAATTACGTCCGATGCGAGGCAGTAAGGGACGTCAGTCAGTTCGCAGCTCTTTGGAAATAAGTGAGCAGCTTCCTGGTTATTGTTTTATAATTAACTGAAAAACTAGTTTCGAAAACTGTTTGGCTGTGGCACCAAAAGGGCCCGTCTTATTTTGGGTTTAGATTAATGCGTAAATTGATTATGGACACGCCCCTTCCGCCGCCCAATGCAACACTGCAGTGCAGACAACGATGCGTTACATGTCAAATCCACTAATGAAGTTTTCGTGTTTTCATTTAAGACATTTTCCCCACAGGCCCAGTTAAGTCGTTGCATTAACTGATGACAGAACTTGCCTCAATAACACATTATGCAACACCTGAAAGCTGTTTCAGTTCATTTTAATTCGAATTCAATTCAATTCGATTCGGAGCGAGTTGATTCATTTCTAATGAAAGCGAACGCAGGAAAATTTCACTTTAAATGTTTGCATGGAAAAAATGTTAATGTGCATTGGACAAATTTTGTTGTCGTCGTTGTTGTCGTTGTCGCGTTGTTGTGCAGGTTGCAGCGGGTCGCAAAGCGGCACAAACGCAACGTCACATATTTTTTTGTTTTTCGTTTTTTTTTCATATTTTTTTTTTATTTTTTGGTGAAAGTCAACGGATTGGTTCGATTGGGTTGGGCTCAAGACACAGACTTGATTATGGGATTCGAATCGAAATTGAAATTGGATTTGAGTGTTGTGTTGTGTTGTGTACATACATGACGTCCGCGACGTACAATAAGCCACAAACCGCTGCCAAGTCCAAAGATTAGCACAAACACACGCCACATTTTGACAATTACATTCGTGGCTAAAATGTTCATCATTTTGCCATCATCAGTGTAATCACTGTCAATAAACCAATTGACATTCGAATTGCCATCGATGATCAATAAACACACGGCAGATTCCGATTTATTTGGCCACATATTTCTCGTGTTACTGCGGCGATTTCCATTTGTAGAATACAACTGAAAGCCAGAGAATCCAGACACAATCCACAGCCCACAATCCACACGAAACTGTCCCAAAAGAGGCTGGACCAAGCTACAAAGCCATAATCAAGAGACGGCAGACAAGACAGGCAGAGAATTCAACACAAAACAGCTCGGAATTCTATACCACAATGCAAGCGAGAGTTTCACAGATGAACTTGACCGTGAAAGTTGTCAGCGTCAACGTCATCGCAAATGCCACAGCAGCGCCAGAAGACGACAACAGCAGCAGCAAAACAAAACAAAAAGTGGACTTGCAACAAGTGACGTCAAAAGATTATTACAATCGGATATTTTGGTATTTTTACTTGTTTTTTGTAAGTAGGGATTCACAGTTGCTTGAATACTGAGAGACTGAGAACAGGAAATAAAAAACCAGGCAAGCAACGATGCAACGAAGCGAGCACATGCCAGAGACATTGTTGTAACTTATACTCAGTCGAACTTAAGAAGTAACCAGAGAACAGTCGTGGGCAGTCTTATAGAAACACTTTAAGGTGAGCTTTTAGCGGAAAGGCAGTCTAAATAGGCGAATAAAGATTAAGCTTAAGTGTGAAATTTGCAGAAAGGTGTCAAAAATAAACTTAAGGAAGTGCATTTAAAACATTATTTAACAAATTTGCTATTTAAAAAAGCAACATATTCTACTTTTTCACAACTTCGTTAAAACAAATGCTAAGAAAGCTGATTGTTATATGCCTATATCTGTCAGCTAAAAAATAGCCAGTTTAGCAATATTAATTAAATTCGCACAAGTCAATGAACTGTTTTAAATTTCAAAATATAAACAGGAAAAAAAACCGCAATTATTTAAATATAATAATAGATTAATCATTTGTCACATGGAAAGTGTTAACTTCTTACTAAGCAACAAATTTAATATTTAAATTGTGTTAATTTTATAACCAGTTCAAAGCGCTGCTCTCTTAAAACGTAGCTTTAGTACAACAAATACAAACTAAACATTGTAAAATATGCGTAATAAGATAAAGAAATTAAGAAAGATTCAAAATCCTACAGGAAAACAGGTTTCATTTAGTTACGATTAACATATAAATAGATTTTATTCCAGCCTTTAACAAAGCTCGAATTAAAGTGAGTTAATAAGCAGATAGCTTTAATTTCACAACAATATTAAGTTTTTTAGAAAGAAATCTTTAATGTTATAGGCAATAAGCCAACTGGTCTTTCAGGTCTACTTCGACTCACATTCAACGATCAAATAAATTAAAAATCTGCCTAGTAATGCTTGGCAACCAAAACAGTTTTTGGCATGAACTTTGGCTTACTAAAAGTAATTTAAACTTCCTAAGATGCTATAAAAATAATTTCAAGCAAATATTAAAATTTTAAAGTCCCACAAGCCTCACTGAAATTGTGACACGTGCTGTGGTTACAATTGCAAATTGATTCGAATCGGTAATTTTGGGTTAATTTATAATTGATTGAGGGGTAAATCCTTAAGAAAAGTACATAAAACAAGACAATAAGATAAAGATTTAACAAGAAACGTTTACCGAAAAAGACGGGCTGATCAGCAATGACAGAGAGTTAACAGGTAAATTTACATATGGGTTGTAAACACGAGCAGCTTAAACAGGTAATAAGTGAGATACCCAACCACAATGTAATACCCTAACATACTTTGTGTAGTGCATGAAGGGTTTTTGGTAACAAGAGAAATTTATATTAAACAGAATTTTGGGTTACGTTGATGTAGTTCAATGTCCTTATTAAGAAAGTGAAATTATTTGACTTGGGTTAGCAAATTGGGTTACTGTGCGCAAAGAGTCTGATAGAGCTTTACATACCCTATAATATAAGCTGACGAACTATATAATTTCCTTAATATATGCCCTAATATTTCATTGTTTTGTCGTTATTTATTAAAACGCAAAATCCTGTCAATAAACTTTGTAACAAGTCACTAAACGAACCTAACAAATGTGTTGAACACGCACGAGTTGAACGATCTGTTAACCGTTTTCATATCTGTTTTTCGGGTTATACTTAAGTAGGGAACAAATGGAGGAAGCCAAATAGATGTCCAAGTCAAATGTTCAAATGTCGCAGTCGTTAAAGCAAGTCACACATTTAGACTACGACACTGGACGCTGTCGAACCGCTAAATGGTTGGGAAAACAATTATTACTGAACCCAAACATACTCCAACGAATATGCTAAAGAGACTTTGGATAACCCTGTAGAGACACTTGTTTATGTGCTATATTACATTCACAAAATCTCACTCTCTTTCACACAACCCAGTGGTAAAAGTTAGTAGCATCTTGTGGCCAAAAGATCATCGACTTGGCCAATAACGCTTAACAATCTCTGTATATTTTTTGTGTATATAATTACTTAGGCTGGCTATTGTTGGCCAGGTTCTTGTGCCCAATTCGGAGTGTTAAACGTGTTGTGGCACAGAAAAAGAAATATAATTCGGCTTGCAAGAATTTTTAAACAAAGTTAATCAACTCGCATTACAAATCTTACAATTAAAGTTTTCAATTATACAATAATTATTTACATTATTTGCTACCTGTTGTTGAATCACGGAAGAACTGGATTAAACTTATATTTTTGTTCTGTGTTAATTACTTATTAGTTGGCTAACTATCTAAACTTAAAATAACTACAATTTCATATCACTTTCAATGACAACTTGATTAGCCAATTATAATTAATAAATCGCATGTCAGTTCATTATTACATAAGTAACTCTCACATATATCAATATGTATATATGCGTGAATTGTTCGATAGATATGTTAAATAACTAATAAACCAACATTTTCCCTTGGCTGTAGGCAGTGAAAGCCTATTAAACCAACAAACCTGACAAATTAGGCTAAGAGTATTTAAATATCAATTTGATGAGTGCCAAAAAGCGCGAGAGAGAGAGAGAGAGAGACAGAGAGAGATGAGATTCTGATGACTCGACAACAGTTTCCTTTTCATTGGGCGTGCGTATCTAAAGTTAAGCGAGGCTAAAATTAGTTCATCACTGCAACGGTAGTTGGGAGCGAAGCTAATTAAATCTGACAAGCAGCTGAAAGCTTTAGTTTTGCTCTGCAAATTTTGTTACTGTAGCAAAATAATAAAACATAAAAAAAAGGCGACGACAGCTCAGTTACATGCCGCAAAGTGAGCACAACCAGCAGATACCCTGGGTTAGCACAAAGGAAAGGTATTTTTTCTTTAAATGGGAAACATTACTCGAATTTTTTGTAGAGTAAAGAGAGCAAGAATAGCAAATACTCAGTATTGAAATGTCTGGTATGATTACATGAATTATACATTACACCTGCTTAGTTGCAATTTTATAGAGTTTAAAAAAATAAATACTTTCAGGAGCATATAACAAGTTTGCAGGCATACTTAAAGCTGTCCTGATTTTAAAATCTCAATAAAAATAAGCATGAGCCTAACCACTGCACTGTGGGGTATTTTCCCATTTCGGGTATTAAGTCATTTTCTCTTAGTATTAAATACAAATATTTTTAAGCGTTAACGTATTTAGAAAACTTTAAACTTTAAAGTTAAACAGCTGTTAAATTCAGCTGTTTTTCGCGAAGGAACGTGTTTTAAAATTTCAACTTTTCTGCAGTCAATTTTAAAAATGTTACCATTCATACGCAAAACACTTAATTTACAAAAATCAAAAAGGATTTCTACTATTTGCTGGCTGTACTAATATCATATATTTGTCTGCTTTCTATTAATATTTTGTATAATTTGCTAATGGTCTCAAAGGTACTTGTCTTGAAAAATAGCTTCAACTTTGCGGAGGTTTATAAAATGAATGAAGGGGAATGAAAGTGTACGACCAATTGTACGTCGTAGAGCAATTAATTTTGAATTAAAAGCAGTCTTATCTCAAAGTGCACTTTTCCGCACTATAGGCGTAATTGAATTTTTTGCAGGTGACTTTGACACTGAATCTATCGTTTTACTTTGAGCTTACGATGAAAAATTTGAGAACGAAATAAATTCGTATTGTAAATTTTTGAAAAATCATTCTTATTCTTGATGAACTCAGTTTTATATTTATAGGACTGTATTTTAGTAAACAAAAATAATTTTTTATTTTTAATTTTAAAAAATAAAAAAAAAAACAAATTGTGGGCGTTACCACGCCTACCTATTTCCTAAACCTGTGTAATCATGTACATGATAGTAACAAACTTAGCTTAGTTTAAAAGTTATTAATAAATACCCGATAGTGCACTGATATGCTAATGCGTACAGGGTATAATAAGTTTACTGTCAGTGACAGTGACCGAGCGGAGGCTGATTCTTAATGTGGCAATGTGGATGTTGGTCGCTGGAATCTGGAAGCCGGCCGGCGCCCTTGCATCCCAATGCTCAACAAGTTGATCGTGTTGAGTTCTGAGTTCAGTTTGAGTCGAGCCCCAATGAGCTGAGAGTGACTGAATCGATCTGGTCGATCGTCCTCAGCGTACTCGTGTGTGCGAGACACGCTCGGTGTTATTTTGAGCTTTAGCTTTTTTCTGTATTTAGCTTGATGCGAGAACTACAT
Organism: Drosophila acutilabella; assembly: GCA_035046005.1. Taxonomy (NCBI): domain Eukaryota; kingdom Metazoa; phylum Arthropoda; class Insecta; order Diptera; family Drosophilidae; genus Drosophila; species Drosophila acutilabella. The sequence goes on from JAWNOK010000072.1 coordinate 64,247, forward strand.
ACTAAGTTGTAGTAGTGGTATTTAAACCAAGCGTCCGTTTAGATTTTAGCTCAGAACTTGTAACGCGTCGGAGGCGTCGTCAGTCGTTATCGTTAGCCGATTTTAATGTTATTGTTATTGTCACTGCCATTATCGCTCTGGCTGTGGCTGTGTCTCGGGATCTGGCTCTCACTTTCGTGCTTTCGGCTCAGAATTTATTCGTGATCTTTTAGCTGAGCTCTTGGTGTTGCCAAAAAGTTTTACAGTCTTTTAACTGGCATACTTAATTCAACCCATTTCGCGATCTTTTTGTGTTTCTTTATTTATTTTGTTTAACTTTGTTTAATTATGCAATTGTTGTTAAATATATTATTGTTGTTCCTGCTACGCCCAGCTGTTGCTCGACGTGAGTGTGTGCGTGCGTGTGCGAGTGCGTGTGCGTGTGTGTGCTGCCAATGAACTGATTTCTCATTAAGTCGTTTATCAGGTGTAATCTGTGTTTTGGTTTTGTTTTCGACAGTCGCCGGTGGTCGACATCTGCTTGCATATGAGCGGGGTAAATGTGATTGGGCCATATCGGAAGTGATTGGAGAATTGGCACGCTCACTGTTCACTGGACCCAGCGGTGGTACCCAAGCCAGTCTATTAAAATATGATCTTTATACACCACTGAATCCTCAACTGCGTCAAAAACTACATCCAGGTGATGTGAACATGCTCAAGAGATCGAATTTTAATCCCAAATGGCCACTCAGGTAAGTTAAAGTCAGTTATACTCAAATAAAGACGAATGTACAAAAGAACATTATAAAATTTCAATCAAAGATTAGTCGAAACAAGTGTCTAGTTGAATTCTTGTGCATCAAAGATGCTTTTATGAAGGTCAGAATTCTATAACAAAACTTATTTTCAAACTGTTTGGAAACCTAACACATTCCATAAGTTCTGACCTTAAATTTCAATCAGATCCCAAATAGAATTTTGTAATTTGCCAATTAAAAACTTGCAACGTTGTCACTAAACGCTTAATTTCATACGTGTCACAATTATTAATAAATAGAAAATATTAAATATGCATTTTATATAAGAAGCCAATCAGTAGCACCGTACTTAGAGAAGAAGATGTTAATATACGACACTCCTGCTTTAGAAATAAGTGGAAGATGACGTGTAATAATGCAGAACTCTGTCAAAAGTTTAATTTAAATTGAATTGGTTTCCACATAAATATAAAGACAATTGTTTTGATAGTTCAACATATTTAAATAAAATAATTAAGACAATATTTGAAACGACTTAAATGAAGCACTTAAGTTGAAATAAAATAAAAGTTCTCATATTGTGTTCTGTTTCTCATTCCCAGAGTTGCCATCCATGGATGGACTGGAAAGAGCACCGCTTGCTACAATGCAGCTATTAAGGACGCCTATTTATCGCGTGGCAATTTCAATGTGATCATCATGGATTGGAGTCGACAGGCCAACGATATTAACTACAGTCGTATAACTAAGCAAATGCACTCGATATCCACAAGTCTAGCGAAATTTCTACGTTTTCTACACGACAACACGGGTATACCCTATAGCCAGATCTATCTGGTGGGTCACAGTGCGGGTACCCACATATCTGGTCTCACAGGGAAACTACTTACGGGATTCGATCGACTGGGTGCTATAATTGCACTTGATCCTGCAGGACTCACACAATTGTCGCTGGGACCCACGGAAAGATTGGCGCCAACGGATGCCACTTACGTGGAGTCCATACACACGGATTTAAAACTTTTGGGTAATCCCCAGGGAGATCAGCTGAGCCAAGCCTCCTTTTTTGTAAACTGGGGGCGTGGACAACCGCATTGTCCGAATGCCACAGCCACTGAATTGGATGTGGCCTGTGATCACTTTTCCGCCGTTTATTACTTCGCCGAGTCCGTGCGACATCACAAACTGTTTGGTGCACTACGTTGTGAGTCACTGAAAAGCGTGTTATCTGCCACGTGTAGCTGCATGTTGGGTGACCGCAAGACATTGGCATGCCCCGCCGATGCCTTCATGGGCGGTGAGCCAGCGATTCCCAAGAGTGGCGTGTACTACCTAAGCACGCGACCGGAGCCACCATTTGGTACCGCAGATGGTTTGGTCCATATGCAATCACCAATACCCTCTAAAATAACTGAGACAATTGCTAGGCGAACACGTGCCTAGTGAAATGTGAGCAAAGTACGAGACGCACTACCAAAAATTTAGACTTAGTTTAAGTTTAGTTAATTTCACATAATACAAGTCCCCCCCTCTTGGTCAGGGTCAAGATATAAATCGAAGCATATAATTTATTGGCTAACTAATAAGCACAAGTCAGTCTATTAACCTACCACAGATTAATTTAAATTAGTTGTTTAGAACACCAATCATATCAAAGTAATTGATAAATTAATTAAATTATGCATTCGAACGCTAAACGATGTGTAAACCCAACCAAAATGACCGCAATTAAAAGAGAAACTGAATTTAAAATAGTTAAACGACTTTTCAATACTCTCTGTAAAAAAAACTGTTTCATAAAATTAATATTTTAAACAAAAATACTGCACAACCTTTTTCAGCTGAATTTTTTATATATTGGCAAATCTCGGACTATATTCAATTATTATTGAATTATTTTAATTATTATATTTTATCAGATTTTTTTTTATCAATTTTACGTTCTGACTACCAAAATCGGAAAAATATTCAAAAAATTTTTATTATAAGCCCATACAAAAATTCTAATAAATATTAACAACTTAAAACCTTTGCAAAAATGGCACCTGGTCTTCATAAAAATTCATAAAATTAGTCATACAATTGAATTCAACTACCTTGAAGAACTACGATTCAGAAAACTTTCGAGCTTATATTTAATATCGTTTTTAAAGCTATTTATATTATTTCATGTCATTTGGAATATTCGTTTGGTATTAAAGTTAGTCCGATATATTTATTCTTTCTACTTATTATTATAAACTAAAACTAAAAGATTGATAGCCACCTTGGTATTGACAAATTATTTGTTTTAATAGTTCTAAGAACTTAAAAGAAAATTAATTTTGACATTGTTCATATTTTCTAAATATATAAAATATTATAAATTATTTCTCTAATTTCTCATAAATTAAGGACCAGAAAATTGCTATCCTATACTACGAATGACGTTGGTTCTACACACAAGTTAACACTTAAGTGTTGCCAATAAAATACACAATTAAAACCTGTTGAATACATTTTCTAGTTGATTTAGGATATGAACTAAAATGGAATGGAATTTTTGAATGAACTTCAAAAAGACAAATTCTCGATTTTGTTGAAATAAGTAACACTTGAAAATTGTATGTATTTACTAACTGTTTCCTAACTAAAACTGTTGAAACCTATTAGAAAATGGTTTGTTAAGCATTTCAGCTAATTCACATATTATAAAATTTGTTTACCAAATACTTCCGGTAATTATTTAACCGATGAAAATTTCTCAAACACGTCAATTTTCCACACTAATATCGACAAATGGTTTATATGAACTATAATTAATACAATAAGTTTGTAGCTTACCTGACTAGGGCCAATACGATAACTAGCAACATCGAGTTCGTTGACGGTTAGAATTTGCTCTACACTGATATCTTTGCTATTGGCCAGATCGCCAGCGAGCAGACCGAAGCGACGCACAAACTCCAATAATGGCACGGATTCGGGGAAACCCAGACGATGCAGACGAGCTGCCTCCAAAACTTGTGAGCCACGTAGCTGCATGCAGAGAGAAGATGATTAAATCGAGGAATCGAGGAAAACTCTGCATTGTCTTACCTGACTCCTTAACAGTGGCACATTGACCAGCTCTTCCTCCGCATTGGCTGCCTGACCCGCTGCCGAGCTGGGCGAACCATTTGCCGTATACTTGGTGTGTTTGCCCGCATTGTGTTGCAGCAGATAGCAGTGCACAAAGTGGGTGCCAGTTCGACGCAGTGTATCAATGATGCCATCTACGGTGAACTTCACTTGCAACATAATCGAATTTCGCTTGACTCCCGCCGTGGTGAAGGAACGACGAATGCTGGACACACGTCGCAGGGACTGTGTGCCCTCGAGACCGGCAAAGGAGCCGCAAAAGACCATGGCACCAGAACCGCGAGTCAATGAACCAATATATAAACGATTTATCTCCTCGCGACTACTGTCCTGCAGCAGTGAGACTGCATTCCTAATTCCAGGATGCTCACGACTGTGTCGAACCCAGCCATCGACGGCATATAACACAGGATTGGTGCCCTGCAGATGATGCAACACAAACTGACGCTGTCCGGCGCATTTGCGGAGCAGCGTGTGATGCTCACGATCACCGTAATGTGAGAATAAACGCTCTAGGAATGTGTCGTCATTGGAGTTGGGATAGATGGCCTCCTCGTCCAACAGCCTAAAAATTACAAATAATTTAAATTAAATCGATTGTTTTTAAGTAATCCAACATGATGTACCCACCAGAGCAAACCACGACGATCATGTTCACGCAAATCACGCTGAGAGGAGCGCACTACATGATTCTGCGGTGCCTTGTCGATCAGTGATATCAGTGGTCCCGGATGGCACTCGGAAGCATGATCCATTTCGATTTCCACCAGCTCCTGAGCATACCGATCGCGTGGTGCAACCAGTGTGGTGTGATGGAACAGCATTTGCAGTCGTTCCTGCAGATAATTGTGACGCAAATCGGCCAAAGTGGCACCCAGCTGTTGACCACAACTGGCTGGATTCTGGAAGCCTGGCGTATCAATGAGCATAATCGATGCAATTGTGTGAGCAGATGTGCAAATCTGTCGATTGATAAGGGCAACCACAGCTGCCAGTGCCTCCGAGTAGAGACCAATAACGAGCGCTTCTAGGCATTCCCAGGCCCATTCCTGGCCACCATCGGAAGTCGGGGATTTCGATGGACTTAAGCTGGCACCACTGGCATTGGGCTGTGTCAGACCAAATGCAGCGGACGACAAATCTTCTAGATTCACACCCAAGAGGCTAGCCGCCTTGCGTGCTGCCGTTGGATTTGCAAACTGAGTGCGTGCCGTTGATCCTGTGCCCATTCTAGTAATGCCAGCAATGCCCAGATGATAAATGGCCGCCAATATGCTCCAAATGCCTCGCACAGCCTTTGCATCAATGTTTAGTGTCTCAAAGGCCTGAACCGTTCGCATAAAGTCATTGGCTGCCCGATGTCGATCCTCCAATCGCTGTGAGAGCGATATAAATGGATGGCTGTCTTCGGACGAGATGTTCTCCAAATGCAGCTCCTTCTGTAGCAAACCGGCGGCACCGGCCAACAGTCGTGTCATAATATGAAAACTGTGCTCCTGTGCCAAACGTCTGCCAGCTCTTTGACGCTCCGGCAACAGCACCTGTAAGTTATAGATGATTAAACACGATTCATATATAAATATTGTACTGGACTTACCTGTAGTGAAGCTGATGCTATTTGTCCGGTCTGATCGAAGTCCAAGCTGAGTAACTGCGTCATACGAGTGGCGTTCGAATTTAGGCAGGTTCTGGTATTTCCAAATGCCTCCAGAATGGTGCACAAGGCACCAACTTTTTCCGCATTGATGAAATTGTTATATGCACCTGTGAAATGTAAATAAATAGAACAATAGCGCTGTTAGCACATCGAATGGAATGTTGTTAAGCAATTAATTAATTTTAAAACTAGTAACTGTCTAAAAACCTGCAAAACTTTAATTTCTGTAAATCAACTCGGCTATATAAAAAGAGCGTCACATAAAAATTTAAATTGCTTTTCTAGTTTGTCAAGCTTTCAAAAGCGCTAAATATGAGTTATCTTCAGTGAATGTTGACTGAATCAAGCAAAAGATTGAGATACAACCAGCACTTAAATTAAATATTTTTACTGCTCTTAATTAAAGAGTGATTTAGGAAACTAGTAGATGATCTTTAAAATAACTGCCATAGTTTACTGCAACATTTGGCTTAAAACAAACACATAAAAAAGCAGTTAAATCAATAAAGTAATTACTATCTACATTATACTGAGTCTTTCAATAAAGCTAATTAGCTAATGCCTTTTTATAGAAGTGAATTAGATTAATAAATAATATGACAGATTAAACATTATTCACACTTAATATGCATACTAAATAATAACAATATTGCCAATATATTAGGAGCTGTCAGTCATACCACTAATAAACTTATTAACTTGTTAAAAAAACTAATGGAAAACAGATTTTTTGAAAGATAATTCTACATTTGGTATGAGTCGGGCAGACGTACTAAAAGCTAAGCCCACACACAATTAGATATAAGTAAATAACAATAATAATTACAAATAGATTTATATTTATAAGTCATAAACTACGTCATTGCAAACTTTAAGCATTTGGCAATTGGGTTAGAACAATGAGAAATTGCTTGACAAATTGTAGACAAGAAATGCAAATGAGCTAATCGAACGATAGATTGTGTGGCACCAAAAAAAGCTAACAAATCGAGGCCAGCCTACAGTGGTAATAACAAGAACAACAGCGCGAACACGATTGTCTAGAGTCTAGACATACCAGCAGCCAACGCCAAGTAGTTGAGTGCATGTTTAAAGCTTGTGGTCTTGCCAGAACCAGAACGGCCCATGAATATGAGACTTTGATCGCGACGCGTTTCGACCAAACTCCTGTAGGCGGTCTGGGCCAGCGAATAGACGTGGGGCGGCATATCCTCCGTTTTGCAGCCGCGAAACATGGAAACAACCTACAGAAGAAAAAGAAAAATTTCAGAATGCGAAAGACAAGATATGCATGTTGCAGATAAATAAACCGAATTCAATTTGAAACCAGTACAAGCCAACAAACCAGATCAAGAGCCAGTCTCAGTGTCTTAGTGTCTCACCTTTTCGGAGTAGAGCGACAATGGTGCCATAGGATTGACCACGAGCAGCGTAGGCCCCGCCTTGGTGTGTATAAGATTGCTGGCATACCGCTGTCGGAGGCAGTGCAGCACAGACGCCTCGTTCAGATATTTCAGCTCACAGATATCCTCAGCCAGATCTAATGTGGGACTATTCTGTTTCTCGATGTCATCCTCATCCACGGTCAGTTGTTCGCCATTGTGCAGCAGACGCACACACAGTTTATGCTCCTCATGGGGCGTGTCGGCTGTTGTGGGCGGTGGTGGTAGGCGCAGGGCAGCTGTGAAGCCACCGCGATGCACCAACCACACACGTTCCGGTGGCTGTGAACCATCGAGTAAATCCACATCGCTGTCGCTTTTGGCAATGCCGCCAGTACCAGTACCATTCTCGTGACGACTCTGCGAAAAATAAAACACAGACAGGAAGATTAAAAACAAAAACAAAGCCAAAAACAACAACAAAAATAAAATACATTTTGTAAATTGGGGTCAACATAACTTCAAGTGAAATTGCTGCCATTTATTTTTGGGCAGACACATTTTCACGCATTTATTCCATTTATTATCGTACTTTAGTTCAGTTTCTGCTCTGCTCTGCTCCTCCACGTTCAGTTTCTTTTTTTGGTTTTATTTTGGGATCATTTCTAAATTTGATGATGTTTCTAAATCCTAATTAGTTTGCCCAGATCCCCATACAAGTCTTCTTTCTGCCTCTCTGTCTCTGCTCTCCCTCTCCATCTTCTTCTTAAATGCTAGTGGGCTAGACACATGGATGTGGATATAGATGTGCCTGCACTGAAGTTATGCAACGTTGGCAACGTCGTCAACACGTTCAGTTCACATTTGTTGCTATAAATGGCATTTACTCGTTGCTTTTGTTGTTGCTGCTTCTAGCAGCTCCTCCCTCTTTTCTTCCGCCTTCTTTCCGCCCATAGCTTTGCTACTTTGCAATAACTTGCACTTCTTGCTCGCACTTTGAGGCGTAATTATGAAAATATTGTGCAAGGTTCAATAGCCCCCACAAATTTCCAAGTAATTTTCGGAGATGTGCATACGTAATTCCCCCAGATAGATCTAAAAACTTTTGATATAGGAAACAAATGTCGAAACTTATACATGTCCAGTTTTCGCAGAGTTTGCTTCAGATTCAGTTCAGGCATAAGAAATTCTATATTTAAATGAATAATCATACGCGTAATTGAGGAAAATATACATTAATATCAGAATTGACATTTTGGTGCAGGAAAAGTTTAAAAATAACATCAGTCTAGTAACTATATAAACAAATAATAAATATTGATAATTATCTGTAACTATAAATGTGTATTAATATTTATACCTTATAAATCATTAAAATTTGTGCATTTTAGAAACTCTACTTCAATTTTATATTAATAATTTTATAGTCCATAGTTTTATGACTTAATGACTTAAAACTTAAATATCTATTACACAAGCCTGCTGTGAGTTTTTATGCTAACCCAAGCGCCATAAAAACCGCTTTAATAATTGGTAATTTATGCATTTTGAAAGATTTTATAAAGTTGTTTGACTTCAAATAACAATCACACGCACAATATTTCATGTATACAAAATTCATCTAATCCAGACACGCACAAACATGTACATATTTGTAAATTTATAAACAAAAGACGAAAAGAGGCAGAGAAAAGGAATGAGAATGAAAATGTGGAAAAGGCAAACTGACATACGCGTCTGTCCACTGTCAATCAATAGACTGCACTCGACGATCGGTTCAATGAACTCGACGCAGTTTAACTTGATGAAATACACAAATTAGATATAGAATGTGCAGACAGCAGTCTGTTAGTTAGCTAACTAACTAATTAACATGAATAGAGATAGATCTAAATGTGAGATAACAAAATGTGAGCCCATAGATAAAAACAGATATAGAATAAAAAGACTGAGCCGACAAATTATGCTGCATGCAAAGGTTTTCCAAAACGACTACGATTTCATATCTTAAAACTATCGTTTACCGAAAGCCAACAAAGAACAGTCTTCACAGTGGGGAGAGAAGTGGAAGAAGAAAGAAGAGAAACAACAAGCTAGAGGGCTACGTAAATGAATACTTCCGCTCGAGAGAGCGTCCAACGTCGGCGTAGTGAGCCATAAAGCCATAAATGCAGCGACAAGACGACCATATCGTAAATTATTAACCCACGCACAACCCTCCCTCAGTCTCCACCTATACAAAGTCATAGTCCCCAACACTATTTTCTATAACCCATTCACAGTCCGAGCCTATAAAAAACAACTAACAACTAAATCGTACATTGGGTCACGGTTCGACAAACTATCGATCCGTTTGGATCTGATTCATTCATTCATTCAGCGATCGACGCGTAAAGGGCTAGAAAGTTTTCTTCTTTTTTTTTACACTGTTTAACAAGTTAGGAGATCGAGTTACTAAAAGTATTTTAAGTATATATGTTAAGTGATTATTGGTCGAATTGAAACAGATTCATTCATGGATAAAGGTTTTTCCTGCTTTTTGAACACTTTTTAAAAAGTTTCTAGTATTTGTTAGCTATGTTAGTTAAAGTATTTGTTGACCTAAATAATTCAAAAGCAACTAAAATTGAAGCTTCATTATTACTCATTATTTGAATTCTTTTATATAGACTTTGACATAGTTTTTTTTAATATTTAAGTGCTTCAACAGACCTATATCTTTTGTACCTTTCATAACACCCAACCCTAACATAAATAGAAGTATTGAGTACAAATAAGCAATTAGCTTAAAAACAATTCGCACTGACTAATATTTTTTTGACCACTTAATTTGAATTTAACAAATTGAGTCAGAAAGTTGTTAACAGAAATAGTCTTTACAGATGTTATACGTTTAAATAAACCTGTTTTTATGGAGGGTTAATATACCGGCGAAAAGAAAACTTTAAATTAAACTTTAAGCGTATTCAATTTGTTATCAGCTGCTTTAATTTTTATGCTAATCTGATAGTTTCACAATAATACCGCGACCTGCTGACTCTTAATTTTGAAATGACTTCAAAAGGTAACTATTATTAATTAATTATTCTTTTTTTAGCAGCTAATAGATTGAAAAATCAAATGATTTATTCAAAGCCTCATTCTACCAATATAAAATTTGATAGTTTTGAGATCTTGCTTTCTGTGTAGCAGAGTGTAAAGTGTTATGCGCACCTTTTGTCTGAGGCTTGCATCATAGTTTTTGTAGTTGCAGGCCAACGAGCTAGCCCAAATGGCTGGCCACTGTTGACCAGCGTTTTGGACATCGCGACGACGACGATAGGAGCTTCTGATACCGGGCTGGGGAGATTGTGGCGCTATCGCGGCTGCAGCTGCTGCTGTTGCCGCATATTTGGAGGCAGCCACTGCAGAGCTGTTCCAAGGTGGACGCAGAGATGTTGTTGTTGCTGGTGTTTGTGGTGTTGTTGGTTGTGTTGTCGTTGCTGTTGTTGTTGTGCTGACTTTGCCATTCTGTCGAAAACTACGTGATCGCATGGAACTGCGCTCGAAGCCAGTTCCAGGTGGAGTCAAAGGAGCAGCAGCTGCCTCCTTGGTCTGCTTAGTGGCAGCGAGACGTGGTGGCTTCGGTGGAGCTGGCGCTGGAGCAGCCATAGATGGCCAACTATTTGAATTCTCTGAGCCACTTTCACTGATCGTCTCCGAGCTGATGCTATTCTTGCGTTGACTCTTTGGCTTAGATGGCGTTGCCACTGGCTTTTGGGCCTTGTTAGTGCCGCAGGCATGAGCTTTGCCAGTGCAACCGCGATGAAAGGATGGATTTAGACCCGAACCGGGGGCAGCGGGTACCGCGGGCACAATGCCACCGCGTAGAGTTTGCTCAAAGCTCTTAGGTTTTAGAAACATGATAAAGATTGCGTGTCTAAACAAGTCTTTGCACGCGCGTACGTGTGAATGTGTGTGTGTGTTTGCTTTTGTGTTTGTTTAAGATCACCACCGGATAGTCTAACTGCAAACAATTGTCATGGCCAGCGGAGCCAACGGAGCTTGGAGCATGACCAGATCAGGCTGTGAAACGTGGAAGTAACTGAGAAACTGGAGCGCGCCTAAAACCTTGGAACGTTAGTAACACTCAATAGATGTGTGTGTGTGTCGGATCGAGTGTGTGTGTGTGTGTGTTTGTGTCTGCTTAAGCACTTAACGCTTTGACATTAGACAATTGAAAAAAAAATAACAACTGAAAATGGCCAATCATCGTGCGATCAACGTTTGATTGATTGATTGAAATGCAAGACTCGAGTCACGAACAGCAAATTTTGCAGAGTTATGAATTAACTATTAAAGCCAACTTGAATGACAAGAATGCTTAAGTCGTTTCTGTTGTTGTTTTTACTGTAGTTGTTGTTGTTATGACTGTTGTTATTATTATCCGAAGTTCGCTATTGCTGTAATCCCGCATAGAAATCTCACAGTGGGCGTCTCGCGTTTCGATTTCCGTACCGAACTTGGGCAAAGTTTGCAGCGTACTGACGGCACAGCTCCAACGACAACCACACCGAAGCGAGTAATAACAACAACAACAACAACGAAAACTCGACAAAAACAAAAACATACGCACACACACATACACACACACATGCACACATTTACACAGGCAGACAGAGCCAGAGGCGCAGCAACGTCGACTGCGACGCAGACAGCAACTACAAACATTCGTTTATTTGTGTAGGCTGACTGCGCAGTCGCAGTCAACAGTGGGTGTAAAAACATGCACACAGCTGCAGTTGCAGTCGACGTCACTGTCGCTGCCGAATGCCGACTGCGCCTGCGGTTTCGGCTGCGGCTGTTCGTGCAAGCATCGCTGGCGTCTCCGACGTTGACAGCGATGGGAGTGGGTATGGGGATAGTGTAGGGGTGGGAGACGACGACACTGAAGCATGTTGTTAATGATGTTTACTAAAATGCAGTTCGAGTTGTTGCTTTTGTTTTTGTTTTTACTTCACAGTGTTGCCACATTGGTTTATTTTCGTGGACTGAATGATGTGAATAAGATGCTCAAATATGTCGACGACTCTATGAACTTAGTCCAGACACAAATAACAACAACAGCATCAGCGACGTCAAGAATAACAAGTATATATACTTGGTAGTATATGTAGTGGTTCCAATTGGATCAGACTAAAAGGTTGGGCCCGGGAATTCAAGTCGTCTTACTCACTCAGGTGCTTGACAATTTCCAAGCATTTGTGGAAAGATAAACATTGTGAAAAAAATTTCAAACACGTTTTCTAGCTGCGCTTAAAGTCAACAACTTAATACGAATTTCAATTGGCAAATTGCACGACAACGAGTTACCCTGTAACTTACATATAACAAATTCGCAAAAAAAAAAAACCGGGAATAAAAGTACAAAACGATTGGCTTTAAAACACCTAATAAGAAATTTTCGTTGATATTGCTACGCAGAGAGATACCCACTAACACCACAACTTTTAATTAATGATTAGGTAAAAATTCAACCGGTTGTTAGTCAAAGAATTCAACACAAACTACAATTGCATTGGTTATAAGAAATATTCCAATGGATTACTATAATTTTAAGTTTAATTGATAATATTTGAATGCCAAGGTTCTGACAGACAATTATAAGTTACCATAGAAACTGCAGAAACCGTTTTAAATTCAATACAAACTTATTTTCAACTACATTTTATAAGATTATTAATATTTAATCCAACGAAATTAAGTTTTCCGATAACAAATCGTTTAAAATAGCAAAATGTTCGGATATTTTTTAAATATTGATTCCTCTTTTAATTTGCCGATTAGTCAATCAGATTATGGAAATTAAAAGTGAGGCTAAAGGTTAAACGTAGTGCATTAAAAAAGATTAATTAAACTCCTCAATTAAACAAGGAAAATTCAAGTGAAAAATTAATATCTAGTCATAGACATAGTAATCATAAATATGAGTTAAGTTATCACGAGAAAAATATGAGAATTTTTCCAAAACATAATAAAATGGATTGCCTTTTAGCAGCAAGAATTACTTAATGTATGCAAAACATTTAAACGTTCAATTTTACTAGCAACATTTTGCTAACACGTTAATATTCTACGCAAATAACTTTTTGCTATTTATAAAATGTAAAAGATCATAACAGATAGACAAATCTTTAAGATAAAACAAAGACCTATACAATAATAACATTTCTAATAAAATATATATTACAATAACCTTAGAAACACAAGTAGATCATAATATGCAACACTATAATAAATATTTTATTAACTCTACTCCAGCCCAAAGTTCAGTTTTTCTATATTAAATTTAGACTTTAAACTCCACTAAAATGTTTTTAATTATAACAATCTAAGCAAGAATCACAGAAAACTTTATATAAACCTTGTATAACATTAAGCACGTTGCTAAGCCTAACAACAGTTTGGAGCTAATGGAGAATTGGTAATGAATTTGACTCAAGTCATTCAATTAATCATGGCATTAGGTTTGTAAACTATCGAAAGAATTCATAATTAATGAATTGCGATAGACAATTATGATTTGTATGTTGTAAGTTGTGGCACAAATCACATCAATCAATTGAAGCTAATGGGTATAATGGTATTGGATTGAATCGGATTGGAGCTCTGATCTCTCACCTGACGTTTGAAGCGTTTGCTGGCACTGCGACGAAGTGTATTGCAGTTGCCGTTGTTAATGGAATGATCGATCTCCTCCACGGTGGCTGTACTGGGCGCCATGCAGCGCTTGCTCAGCTCCACCAGCTCAGCTACGGGTTGAACCTGTTTAGATGAATGAAAGGAGTTCGTTATCGAAATCAATTTGGATTAATTTGGGGTAACTTTACCTCTACGGTGACAGCATCGCCGCTGTTTCGTATCATTTCGATGATGATCTCACGGGAAAGATCTCCCACTGGTGTGCCATTGACCTTGATGAGTCGATCACCCGGCAGCAGACCTGTGGCACCGCCACCAGCACCAGGCTCAGCAAAGATAACGGGCCGGAAGATGGGAGATGTGAGAGATTCGGTGCGATCCAAGCAAATCGCTTTGCGTAGACTGAAACCAAAATCCTGACGTGGTGACTTCTGTCGCTTGATCACGAGCTGTCGGGGCTCTGGTAGCTGAACCAGTTGGACTGGTGGCAGTGGCAGGAGAACATCCTCAAAGGCATGTACACGTGCCCAGCGATCAATGCCCTGGGATTCACCCACGGGACTGAGCGAGAATGGAGGAGTGGCAAACGAGGAGTTTGTGGTATCTGTGAGACTGTCTGCACTCGGCGATGGCGATGTCAGCACATGCAAATGGGCAGACTGTGTGTGGGGCGTCTGTGGTGCACCATAGCGGGCATTTGCCGGCAGCGTCATGGCACGCTGCTGTGGCATATGGTCGCCATCGCTGCGCAGGCTCTCCACGGAGGTGAATGAGGTGCCGTGTTGGCTGGAATTGGAACCGCCGCTGCCACCGCAACCACCTCCAATGCCACCGACACGATTGCCCTCAAACAGTTGCTCATTTTGCATGGTGTTTCGCATAAGCATTTCGGGCGTGCCTCCGCCCGCACTTCCGCTACCAGTTCCGCCGCCGGTGAAGACAATCTCCTCGTGAACGTTGGTCATGTTGCTACGCGAACCCTTCAAAATGCCACGCTTGGGTGGCTTTGGTGGTACCGGTGGCAAAAAGCGATTCTGAAAGTGTTTGGAAATAGAAACCAATTAAATAAAGCACATTTCTCTAGAGAATTAGCTCACCTTTAGTCCACCCGAGAGCAGAGTGTGCGTGACCTCGCCATAGTTGAGATTGATGCCAATGCCCGAGCCATTGGCTGAGCTGCGACTCTCGATGTGTGTCATCACAGATGCTACAATTTCCTCATTGCCACGATCCTGCTCCGGACCAGCGTTCCCATTCCCATTGCCGGTTCCGTTGCCACTTGTGGAATCCGCGTTTAAGGCCGCAAAGAAATCAGCGCTGTAATCGCCAGTGATGCCACTTGGTAGCTTTTCCTTCTCCTTGCGACGACTGCGAATTTTCAGTGATCGACGCACTTCCTCCAGGCGCAGCAGCTCATCGGTGCTCATGCTACCCGTCACGCCTCCTGCGCTGCTGCCGCCCTTAGCCTCTTTTCGGAGTTTCTTTTCACGCTTACGACGCTCCTTTTCCTCGTCGCCGGCGCTTTTCTTCATAAAGTTAAACATTCTCTATGTATGTGTGTATAAGTGTGTGTGAGTCCTTAGGAAACTAACTGAAAAAGTAGAAAAATGAAACAAGTTAATTAACCGAAAATTTTATTTTATTTTAACTCCGAACTTTTCGCTCTGATTAAAACATTTTGTTATATTAACCAATTAATCATGTTTGCACTTTAAATTTAATTTTAAATCTTTTGTTTTACTTTACTTTAATTTATAGTTTATTAAATTGTTTATAAACAAATGCTTTGCGAATCACTGAACCGAATCACAATTTGAACCACTTGGCGAACCGTTTAACGAGTGCTATTTTTTTGCTACTTTTTTTTTGCCGGTTGACAGCCCTGGCGCTGCGAGGGATGAGAGAGCGGTCTGCAAGTTCAAGGGCGTGCCCAGCAAATTTGCACTTCTTGTAGCTGTTGTTGCTATTGTCCACTGCTAATTTGATTTGCTCTGATCCTGCTCTCACCCCCATTCCACTTCTGCTTTCCCATTGTCTTTGCTCTTATTTTTCGCTCTGCTTTGCTTAAGAAACCCTGAGACCAATGCACCCGCACAACCACAACCACAAGCTCAACCACAATAGTTAACTGTTTCTCGCTGTCTGCACGTGAGTGTGCATATATGTGTGTGTTTCTGTGCATGTGTGTGTTGGTGACTGTGTATGTGCATTTGCAATTGCAAAATCACGTAAACAATGCGTCAGGGAATGCATATTTTCGTTTATCTTGCAATTCGCTATTTCTGAGCCACATCGTTGGCTTTTGTCATTGAGACTCGCCCCCATTTGTTATTATTTATTCAATTATGCGCTTTCTTTTTCCATATTGTATACAATTTTGTTTTGTTTTCTCACATACACGAACACACGGACACTAACACAGACACACACTTGCACAAACAATAAGCACACATTTGATACTTGAGCGCCCGTTAACGTTGTTCTTGCAGTTGTATTTGCATGTGCATTTGTATTTGTATTTGTCTTCGTATTTGTATTTGTATTGATTGCCCCAGACTCGATTCGTTGCATATCACACATTTTTTCCTTTTTTTTTTGCTGTGATTTATGTTTTCTTAATTTTATGGCCCAGTATGAGGCATAAATTCATTCTCATTATTTATACAATTCAATTTGTGCTTATTCGACGGAAACCAATAGACACACATAGGGTAGAAGTGGAATGTGTTGCAGACAAGAAGCAAAAAAAAAGAAAGTTGCCTTCCACTCGCGAAGTCAATAACACCTTTGTTTTTTTTTTTGCAGTTTTCTACGCCTTTTTTGATAAGCCAATCACTTTGTGTTATGTTTTGTCGCTAATAACCGTGTCAGGGACACCGCGGGCGTTTTTTATCATATAGACGATAAGCTCAGGCTTTACCTTTTTGCTACTTAAGCAATGCGCACAGATACGCGCTTCGCATAAACAAATGCGTCCGATATAAATTCTAAAAATTATAAAATTTCACCGAACCGACGACTACCAATCGGTCAGTGTGTACACAACTGTTGAGTTTTGTTTTGCGTACTATCGATTGCGCGATAGCGATAACTTCAGGCCAGTGTGTACACAAAATCCAGGTATAGCGATAGTATTTTTCAGAGGTGTGTTGGATAACAACGAAACATATCGATATGTAATAAATACGAAGGCGCCAAAATTATGAGCGTTTGAATTTTGTAAAAGTAAACGTTTTTTTCATGGTTGTATTCGTTTGCTCACAGACACAGTAACTGAAATTGATAGCTTCGTCACTAGGTTGAATTTGTAATGAATTTTTGACTTTTTTCTCTTGCAGATCGTTTACTTTGCCTTCTCAGCTGTCTACTTCCTCACAGAAGTTTCTTGTCCGCCGCCACTGTGCCCTAAAGCTCTTTTACGCACTCTCCCACAACCAAACGGTCGAATGAATGGCAAACGAACAGCAGCGGCAACTTTAACCGTCAACAACATCAGCAGCTTCATATGTAAATATTGCACGAACCGCAGAGTGCAAAGAGAGCGTGCGCATGCGCAGAGAGCATAAGCGGGAGAGCGTACAAATGCCACCCCAAAGCTGCCACGTGCGAGCTGAGAGCAGAGAGCGGCCTGTGAGAGCGCCTAATAGAGAGCAGGCAATCTGGCCAGCGGGCAATTCATTTGGCCAAGAAGCTTCGTGGCGTACGGGCGTGTTCTCGTGCCGCAAAATGCGCGCGTAAATTGATAAAAAAGAAAAAAAGAGGAAAAGGAAAATAAATGAAAGCCCAATAAAGCACAATATTTAGAAACGCAGACGAAACAAGTGCAAGAAAAAAAAGTAAAATGAAATAAAGTAAAAAATAAAAAAAAAGGAAAAAAAAACACTGTGCGAAATAAACGTGTGGTGTGAGCCAGCTTCCAGGCTGGCCAAAAGCAATGTTTATGTGTGTTTCATGTGCTGCGTGAATGAAGTGGCCAATAACGAATTCAAGCCAGTGAAATGTTGTCCAAATGCTTGGCCAGCAAGCGCAAAGTACGAGAGTAAATTACCGAAACTAACAACAAGCAAGCGGGTTAAAAGTGAACCGGCCGGAATGGTGCTCAAATATAATTAATAAAATTCAACAGCTGCGAAGGCAATTAAAATTGGAAACACACACCCGCACACACACACACACACACACACTAGTGTGTGTTATTGAAAATAGTCTGAGATATGCGTTTTGTTTAATCAATAGCATTTATTTAGCGCTGTGCGTGCTCTGGTATTAAGCATACGCCGCGTTGTGCGCGATTAAAATCTAGCAGCGTGGCGAAGCAGCAGCAGCAGCAACTGCTAAGTAATTGCAAATTGCGTGCAAGAAGCGCGGTATAACTACCACGCCCCCCTACACCCCTCAACCCCCTATGTCTGCCTCATTCGCAAGTTCAGCTAAGCTGCAGCAATTTGGCTAAAAGCCGTCGCAGTTGCTGCCTTTAGGTAGGTCAAAGGGCACTGTCGTAGCAGCAACAGTCACGGCGGCAATGCCAAGTCAACCCACAACAAGCACAACAAATTCATTAAGCGCTGTGGGCGTGTCATGGCGTGTGGGCGTATTAAAGAGTAAACAAGCCAGACTGCGACTACAACTGTTTTCCATTCGTTTTTCTCCAGCACCCCCCTGCATTTTCCCACACTAGTTATGTATGTATTTTTTCAGTTCTTTTCTTTATTTTCTGTTGTCATTAATCGATTTTCGACACTTGATGGCCAAGACAGCGGGCCAAAACGAGTGCCGGCTAATAATGCTCAGTAGGTCAGCGGCACGACAGTTTTGAAGTGCGTTAGAAGCAACAGTGGCCGCCGGCAATAAAATGGGCAAAGCGAAAATGAAAATGGAAATGAAAATCGGGGGCGGGAAAAGTGGGGGAGTAGGAAAAGTGTAGGAAAAGTGGCGCAGTAAATGTTGTAGACGTTGGAGCTGCGTTCGGAGCAGTTTTAAGTTGGGACTTGTAAAAATAGCAAATGCTCCTAACCCCACCCCCTACCCCTCACGGGGAGAGACACGCAAACACACACACCAACATACACCAACTCACACAATAACAAAGAGCGCACACACGCATTGTAAACTTCAAACGCGCTTGGCCTACTTTTTGTGTAATGGGCTGGGATGCCAAAGTCAGCGCCCTGCCACGCCCCTTACCCCCGACTCCACGGTCTATCCGCAGTTCGTTCACGTCAACTGCAACCAAGTTAAATGAAGCACACAAAGGGGGTTGTTTGCCATAGAGAAAGGCAGAGAAAGGGAGAGAGAGAGGGGGATGACCAGTGGCAAAGGGCTAGTCAGAGTGGGGGTACGCAACGTACTGCGGATTGTGCAAACAAATGACCAAAGTCAGCACAATGAGCGAGGCACAAAACATTGAAGCCAAAAACAGTTGGCAGCGAGCAGCGAGCAGCGAGCAGTGAGCAGTTCACGTTAATCATACGCCCCGTGTGCCCAAAGTCAATCAGCCTTTAATTGACAGCTGCAGTCAATCGCAGGCTCTACAGCAGCATGCACATAGACAAGAAAAACCGCACATGGAACCTTTAAAAAGTACCTCTAGTGCAGGCCTGAGCGCTTAGAGCCACGTCATTAGCCAACAGAGCTGAGCGGCAACAATTTGAAACAGTTTTTTGGTCAAAGGATTTTGTAGTATTGGACTTACAAGGTTGAGAAGTGTTTCTGATTGCCAAAACAGTTGAGTTCTTTTAATTTTAATTATATTTCTTGTGTAGTCTTCTAGTCAAGGACTCATTAATTTTAAAATAAACTAATAAATTAACGTCAGAAAACTGTTTATTTTATTTAAGAAGGCTTAGAAAACAAATAACACATTTTATCTTTATAACTTAACTTACCAATTTGTGCCTAAGTTTATGTGTTTTTATTTGAATGCCAAAAATTCTTTAGTTATATAATTTTGAATTTAATTAGAAAATTTCTTATAGAATTTCTTTCTTTTTTCATTCAATAGTTAACAACTGAAGTAGCCAAGTTTCGTACTAAATGATTCAAAACTTTATATAAGCAGTTTAAGTTAAGTTTTAATTTAGTAGATAAGTAAAATATATATTTTTTGTGGTTGAATTAAATAATTTATTTATCATTTACATCATTTCAATATAGTAGACTTTATTGAAGTGCTTTATTTTGCTTTTAAAAACCTGCTTTTATTAACTACAATCAAAGACTACTATATACTTATAACTTAACTTACCAATTTGTGCCTAAGTTCATGTGTTTTTAATTGAATGCGAAAACTCTTTAGTTATATAATTTTGTATTTAATTTGAAAATTTCTTATAGAATTTATTTCTTTTTTCATTCAATAGTTAACAACTGAAGTAGCCAAGTTTTGTAAGCAGTTTAAGTTTAGTTTTAATTTAGTAGATATTTTTTTTTTGTGATTGAATTAAATAATTTATTTATCATTTACAGCTTTTCAATATATATATATATAAATCTGTTTTTATTAACTACAATCAAAGACTAGTGTCTAATAGTACAATTAAACATACGGTGTTAGTTTTATAAAGCTGTAAAGCATTGCGGAGCTTAGCTAGACATTAAAAATAAGGGACACTTATTGTGCAATTTATGGCCAACTAAACCACTAAGCTTTGCAGCTAAATTAGGGAATAATTGAAAAAAAGCGGAAATTTTATAGCAGACTTAAGCCAATTTTATTTTTAATACTTTCTTATCCTTTTTATACATTAAATTTTAATTTTAAACTTAAATCTTCTTAGCCTTAAACTATTTCTTTTTCATTACTCTTATTAATTTCATTAAGTGAACAAAATTCTTTTCATTTAAGTAAAGTTGAAGCATCTTTCTGCCAACTGCTCAACTCTGACGCCCTGCACATCGTTAGTGGCAGAAAAAATGGCTGCAAAGCGGCGTTGCAATTAACTGGGTGCTTCAAAGTCAGGCGGAACTCACAGTGCAATTTTTTTTCTGGCGAACTTGTTCGACTTTCGGTTAAGTGCAATTTGGCTTTGGTTCTTTGCGCGTAACGTGGCCAAGAGTAGTGCGTACTAAGTCGGCAAAATTGTCGCCTTTTTCCGGGAGTTTTTCGCATTTTCCAAATTAATTGCCCGGCAGCAGAAAGGGGCGGGGCGTGGTTGGGAGAGGCGGTGCCATTCAGAGAAGCATGTCAAACATGCGAGGCACGTGAGCAAAACGCAAAAAAAAAATTACACACAGTTTGTTTCACGTGTGTGTGAGTGTGTGCTGGTGTGTGTGTGCAGTCGTGCGTGTGTGTGCATGTAAATTACGAAATCGTGCAAAAAAGGTGCCATTAAAAAAGGAGAGCGCTAAAACACGCGGCTGCCTCACAGCCAAGCCACAAAAACAAAATAAATAAATAAAAATAAATAATAAAAACAAGAAGAAGAAAAAACAAGTGCAGGTGCTGCTGTTTGCGTGGGCGTATGGTGGGGGCGTGGCTACCGACGGCGGCTACAGCAGCAATTGAATATCGCGTTTCACACCCGTCACGCAAATCGCCTGCGTTGCGATTATTTCGACTCGACATTGCGTATACGCCGCGTGTGGCACCGCACAGCACAGCACCAGCCTAGCACACAGTGCACTGTGGTTAAGAAACATGATATTTTTGGCATTCACTTTAGATATGAAAGCTAGGGATTGGGAATTTTAAACAAATTTTAGTAGCACTTGAATAGAATTTATATTTTCATATATTTTTGCAGTCGTTATTAAATTTTTACCTTTTTCTAATACAGGTCTATTAAATATAGTTTGCTTAAGATATCTTTAGAAACAAAGACATTTGGTTCACACTGTGTAAGTTGATACCATGAAATTAATCTGCGAGCTTATTTAAGTTTAGTTTAGAAACAAAAACATTTTCTATGATAGTCGTATTGTAAATTATTCTGACCCTAATAGAAGTTGGTTAGTTGATGTTAAAGGGTAATTTACATGACTTACATATGAATTTGGATAAGATAGCTTCAAAAACAACAACCTTTCTCAAACATATTATAAATAGACCTTTAGCATTGAATTCAGGGCCCTTCCAATCTAAATTACCCAAAACGTCGTCTTAGTACGTTGTGTGAAAACTTCATCTCTTTAGGACCTTTGGTTTGGTCTATAGCGTGATAGGTCAGTTAGTCAGTCAGTGGGGACTGACAGTTTCATATGTTTATATAGAACATAGAGGATGCGGCCTTTTAAGCTAGCACTATTTATAAAAATAAAATTCATAAATGAACGTGAAGAGGTTTTATAACTCTTTTGAAGACTCCTTTCGTAGTTAGTTTAAATCAATATCAATTATTTGACAATTTTATAATAGGCAAATCAAAGCTATGTTTATTTAAAGAAGGCATAAGCATTCTCTTCAATATTTTAAATGAGTAATTAAACAATTTAGACCTGTCTTATTTATGCACGAAGTTTAGGGTACACAAACTTGTATTCATGCCAAAGAAATTGACGTTTTACCCATAGTGCAGTGTTGGAGTGGCGTTGCGTTGCTGTGGTATTGCGGTGTGTGTCACTGCCTTAGCACTAAGTGCCTTTTTCAATAATTGCTGGCAGTACCAGGAGCGGCTAAGCGGATGAGGAGACACGCGGTCCGCTAACGTGCAACGCGGTAATCAGCTGAAAAGCTCTGAAACAGTAGCAGTAACATTAACATAAGCCGTAACAGTAACAGTAACATTAGCAGCAGCAATAACACAAATCAACAGCAAACGTAACGATAACGATAACGATAAACACAACTACAGCGATAACTAAAGCGATAAATTCAACTACAGTGATAACGATAACTACAAACCCAACAAATGAGACAACGATAGCGATAACTATACTGAAACCGATACCGATAACGATAACGATAGCCCGGCAGCACCACCAGCGCGACATGTTAGCAACAACAAAGTCAAGCGAAAACTCAACGTTAATCAAAGCATTTAAAACTAGTTAATCGCCATGGTCCTGAGCACGGAATGGTCTCAAGTGGAAGTTATCGATCTGATCAACGATGGCAACGGTCTGGGCTTCATATTGGTGGGTGGACGCAGCACGGGCGTGGTCATCAAGGCACTGACACCTGGTGGCGTGGCGGAGCGTGATCAGCGACTGCAGCTGGGTGATCACCTGCTGCAGATCGGTGAGGTGAATCTGCGTGGCTTCAGCTCGGAGCAGGTGGCAACAGTTCTACGTCAGACCGGAGCTCAGGTGCGTCTGATTGTGGCACGGCCCGTGGAGCCGACGGCCATCGATTACCAAACGCTGGCCAGTCATGCGCCCATTATACCAACTAAGCTCCTCTCCGACCCGGAAGAACTGTCCCGTCATCTCTTTCAGAATCCGAGTCTGGCCACAGCCACCGCCATCGCCGCAGCCACAGCCGCCGCCGCCGCCAACGCCAATGCCAATGTCACGCCCACCGCCCTGGATGTGGGCAGTCTGGTGGGTTTGGTCACGGGCGGACCAGCCTGCGATACGGCGGACATGGGCAACCTACCCACCCTGGGGTTCCCAACGAGTCAGCGTGCAGCTTTAATGCCCGCACCGGATACGGAACTGGCCGATCTGCCCCTGCCCCCTATACCCGATAGCCACAGCTCAGAGGGTGCACCAGCTGTGGACATGGACATTGTGCCCTACTCCATACTCTCGCCACCGCCAACGACAGCGCTGCTCGCGGCCAGGCAGTCGCTGCAGCTGCCGCTGGAGCCGCTCTGGACGGGACTGCAGCTGGACACGGACGGTAGAGTGGGTGGTGGAGCGGCAGCGGGACCGATCAACACTGTGATAGCCAGCCAAAAGCTGCAGACGCCCAATGCTGATGCTGAGGCGGATTGCTGTTCCCTGGGCACTGGGTCACCCTCCTCCTACATAGAATCACCCGAAACGGAAACGTATGTGGTGGAGCTGCATAAAAATGTCTACGGCTTGGGCATCACTGTGGCCGGTTACGTCTGCGAGGAGGAGGATCTGTCGGGCATATTTGTGAAGAGCATAATCGAGGGTAGCGCTGCTGAGATGAGTGGACAGATACAGATCAATGATCGCATTGTGGCCGTCGATGGACGCACCTTGGCGGGTGTGACGAATCACCAGGCGGTGGAGCTGCTGCGCAACACAGACATCGAGGTGCATCTGACGCTGGAGCGTTTTCTGCGTGGCCGTAAGTTCGAGCATCTGCAGGTGGCCCTCACTGAGCTGAAGGTCGGCATCGTTGGCTCCAACGATGGCGATGGACAATCACAGCTTTCCATGCCCGCCTCGCCCTCGATTGCTACGCTCAGCTGGCTGCCACCCAAATCCGCCGATGCGGACTCCATTGTCACTGATGCTGGGGATGGGCCTCTGCTGGCAGATCTGGCATTGGATCTGCCCTCCAGGGACACGGTGGACTCGAATATGTCGCATGTGTTGGATCGCAGTGATCACAGTGCGACGCATCTGACCAATGGCAATGCCAATGACAATGCTAATGACAATGATAATGTTAATGACAATGATTTGGGCAATGCACATGATCATGACAGTGGCAATGATACGGATGAGCAGTGTGCCGAGCCAGAGGCTGGTCCCACTCTCGACACGGATCATGGCAAGACGCCCACCAATGAGCAGCAAAGACTACCCACGCCCACACGCGTGACCACGCCTACGGCAACGGCAACGGCGGCGGCCGGGACCACCAAAGTGTCCAGCCCCAGCGCCGAGTCGCTGCGTGTGGCCTGGAAAAGTGAGTTTCCCGAAAGTGAAATTTTAGTTGCCGAAATAAATAAACTTTCAGGTCTAGGAATCAGCCTCGAGGGCACCGTCGACGTCGAGTGCGGCATCGAGAAGCGTCCGCATCATTATATACGCTCGATCCTCGAGGACGGTCCCGTCGGTCGCCAAGGAATCCTACGTCCAGGTGACGAGCTGCTGCAGGTGAACGAGCACAAGCTACAGGGTCTACGGCATGTCGATGTGGTCAAGATACTGAAGGACCTACCGTCGACGGTTAAGCTGGTCTGTGCACGCGGTACACGACCGCCCGCCATCATCAATACGTCACAGAACCCGGAGGCATTTGAATCCCGTAGTTTGCTGCCCGGTGGACATCAGTGTCTGCAGCAGCTGCTGGGCAAGGCACAGTCGGAGAGCTCCTTGTACACCTCCAGTACCGCGACACTCACGGACACGGCAGCTGGCGGCGGAGCAGCTGTGGGAGGAGGAGCGGGAGCGTCAGTAGCAGCAGGTAGCGCACAACGCTCTAAGTCACTGGAGAATGTCTCGGGTTTGGCGCTGTGGAGCTGCGAGGTGACCGTCGTGAGCATTGAAAAGACAGAGCAGGGCTTTGGCTTCTCCATACTCGACTATCAGGATCCTCTGGATGCGGAGGGTAGTGTTATTGTGATACGTGGCCTAATACGCGGTGGTGCTGCGGAGGCAACGAACGAGATCTTTCCTGGCGATCGCCTAATTAGCGTCGCCAATCATCCCCTGCATGGCCTCGAGCTGGACGAGGCTGTGGCCATACTAAAGGCCATTCCACCCGGCATTACACAGCTCGGCATCTGTCGTCCCCTCTCCACCTCGGACAGCCACAGCAACATTGCCTCGCCCATCGGGGACTCGGCGAGTAGCACATAGTCAAGGGGTCACTGCCAGAGGGAGGAGCTGCTTCAAAGAAAGCTCTCAACAAGTGAGTACAGTTCACAAAGTAACTAAGGCATGAAATCGATTTTAGTCACATTTCAATAACCTTTTCCTACGATAAATTTTAGTTGGGTAAAGATTGAAGTCAGTAGAGGCGATATAGTTGGTCAGCTATAGATGTTTATTCTTCTTATAAAAAGTTAAATCTTAATTAAGTTTAAATAGTTTTATTTAACTAAGATCATAAGTCTACTTGCTTTTTCTCTGATAATTTGTAGTCGGCTTAAAATTTATTTATAGGGTTTTAGCTTTAACTAAATTTTATTCCTTCACTTGGAGAACATTCGACTTATACTTAAATATACTGTAGAATCCGGTTATAGCGACTCCGCTTAAAGCGTTCGTCCGGAGATTGCGACGAATATTCGATGACTTGGTTGGTTCCCTTCTCCTAGGTCTTCGTTGGTCTCCTTTTGGTTCAAGCGACTACCGGGTATAACAACATAAATTTGTCGGTTCTTTGAGTGTCGTTATAACCGGACTCTACTGTATTGGATTTAATTTAATTTGTACAACTTTATTTATTCAAGCTCTAAGTCTAAAAATTCTACTTTTCGATGACTTTGAAATTAGATTCTCATGTCATTTTAATTTGTGCTTTTCAATTGAGATTCCATTCCTAAAACTCATTTCTCTCCGATAACTTAACCATTTTTTAGCTACAAAATGTAGCCTACTTTTTGGGGCTAAGCATTAACTTTCCACTTAAATACGTTTAGCTTTTGATTCCTATATACACTGAGAGAAACCACAGAACTATATGTTATATAAATACTACAAATTTATTAAGATACTCCAACTCTACCCCTTTTTCCTTTCAAAATTTAATTTGTTTGATGTAGGGGAATTTTTGTACTCTCTTATTTCCTTTAGTGGCTTTTATTCTGGTTAAAACTCTAACAAAATCCCATAAAGTGTTAACATAGAAATACTTTTATTCAATTAAAATGACACTTAGACTACTCAACCGCTACGACAATTTAATCTATTTAAATTTTCACACTTTGCTCTTATTAAAAAGTTGACAATTTAGTTAAAAATTTTTTTGTTTACCTCCGTTTGAATTTGGCTTATATAATTTTAATTATTTGGCACACAATTCAAAGCCCGAGAGAGATGCTCAAAGGTGTGACAGGTGCGTCGTGTGTCTCACCTGTTGCTGACAGTTGAACAATATGAATTCGGTTGCCTTTTGGGATCGTCCATCAGGTATTATTATTGAATCAACTTTTGATGCAGCTGTCGCCAATTTCCTTGACAGTTTTCCTTTTACTTACGCATACCCTGTGAGCTGGCAACAGACGGGGTAGTACCAACTGGCATGCACAGGAGCGTACTTTTAGAGGGTAACTGTTAGTTGGTCACTTGCTTGGCTTCCACATTTTTTGCTGAATTGAAATTTGAGCACAAGGACGCTGACTGTCGTTGACAAATGTTGCCACTTCAGTGCTCCATTCTAAATGTCCTTTTTTGGCTCGCTCTCTTGCTCTTCCTCCCTCTCTCTCTCTCTCTCTCTCTCCTCCCCACGCAGTGCACTTGAGCCTTTATTTAATTGCTAAAAGCTACGCCCATCGGCACGCCCTGTTTTTTGATAAATCAAAAGCTAAAAACAAAAGCAAAAAACGATGCGAAATTGTTTTTTTGCTGCTGTCGAATTTATAGCCTGCGAACATGTTCGGACACGATTTGTGCCTAGAACAACAATAACAACAATGTGCTCCCAGTGGAGCTTCGAGTCCTTTGAGTGTGAAGTCCTTTCGAGTGTTGTTCACACACACACGCACACTCAAACACACACACACACAGACGTTGGCTCTTGCGCTTTTGTCAGCCACTTGTTGTCCTTCTAATATGCTTTGATTGCTTATATTCATTTGAGGTGGAGACAAAGGTGGAGATGGTGAAGTAGTGCTGTGTTCTGATGAAAGGTCTTTTTTGGAAGTGGGTAGGGGGTTGCAGGTGAAAAGTTTCCGCAAAGAATCTTTGGCATGTCGTCGAAACTTTTTCATCGCACTCATTGAAATTGTCATGGCATTCAAACTGCCTTTAAATTGTGAATTCCACTTTAACGCAGCGCAGGAGTATACACGACTGTGAAATACCCCACACTTAATCCACAGGTTTTGTGCGTAGTGCAAGTACACCCTCATAAACGTTAAGTGTAAGCAAGCGAGACAGCTATAGAGCTTGCTAGTGGCTGCTGCGCACTAGTTGTCTCGCTCTTACACACACTTAAATGGCTATAACTTTTTTGTTAATGTACCGATTTTGTTGAAATTTACAGAGTTGCTGAGTAAGACTACTTTCTATGTAACGCTTTAATTTGAACAACAAATATAAAAAACTTCTTGCTTAAATCACCCAACAAATATTTGGTTTGCAGTTAGTGGGTGAGAGGGGTGTGGTAATCTAAAATTTAAGTACGCATATTCAGCTTGACTATCTTAGCCAACTACTTACCAAATTTGGTGCTACTAGCTCTTACCCTTTCCGAGTTACAGCTGTTTAAAGGTTGTGTACTTTGAGCGCTTTTTAGTACCAACAAACTTATTACACCCTTGACACTGGGTATAAAAGGCATATGAGTATGCTGTAAACTTTTAATACACTCACACCCAATGCGTTAACACCAACACCAACACAAACTTTGGCTCTTGTCCTGGCACATTAACCGAGCAGACAAGTTTTGTCCAAAACGGCTTTTGTCCCATAAATAATTCATGCATAGAAATAAATACAGAAACTTTGACAGGACTTGTGAGATGTAGTCCTGGAGCTTGCTTCAGACGCGTCCTTGGACTTTGTAAATTGCTTCTAACCCTATGAGAGGAGGGTAGTCTGTGTGTGTGTTCTGTTGTGTGTCTCTCCCAATGCCATAAATAGTAATTTTGTTAATTGAGTGTGTGTGTTTGTGTGTGTTGTGTTTTATTTTTCACTTTTACCCTTTCGCTGGGCATTAGTTATTTATTGTCCTAGCGCCTCTGATTTCTGTTGTTTAAAAAATCATATTTTGCAATTGTTAAGCGCATAAAAAATAATAAAATCATGAGAGGAAAATGCCGACATGGAATTTTTGTTCATATCGCTCATCAATGCGTCCATGATTTATGCGCTGACCGATGAATTTAAACAAAAAGTACGCATACGCACAGTAAGGCATAAAAAAGAGAGAGGAAAAGAGAGAGGGAGAGTGTAGGGAGAGAGAGGGAGATTGAGGGAGTTAGGCATAGTCCAGCCACAATTATAAAAATATTGGCAATCGATTCGCAAAATACGCAAGTCATGAATTTGTTACTACAGCAAAACACACGTCGTTTTACATGCAGAATTCAGTAGCTACTTTGTATGTATTTTTTTATGTGTTTATGTATGTATATGTACACATGTTTCCCTTTTGTAGTTCGCTGAACGCTTAATTAATTGCCTATTAAAAGAGTTGAAAATTGAGCTACAATATCGATAACTACTAGATAAAAAATAATTTACAAACGGCATTGTGCCAGCAGCGGGATTAAAGTGGCTCAACATACGCTGTACATCAACCCCTGTATATAAAAAATACCCTGTAAAAAAGTTAGTTATTTTAAATATATAAAATATGTCATTAAAAAGGATTTTATTAAATAACACAATTAAGCCACACTTTCCAATCAACATATCAATACACCACATATAACTACTAATTACAGGGTATGTTTAAATTTAATAAAAAACTGAAACAGTTTACTCTGGCATTTATGCAAGAAAGGCACATAATTCATAAATTTTTATTGCAGTTTACTGAATTTTTTAAATACATTTCCCAAAAAAGCGCTTCAAATTTTTCCATTCCCCCGTTAACATTTTTTGTGGCTTTTAAATTACAGTGAGCACTTTAAGTATTGATTTGGTGCAAGTCTTTAATGAATTTAAATTGAATTTGTTTATTTTAAATGCAGAGAAGCGTGCGCTTTGTTTATTTATAAATGTAAAATAAAATTAAAAGTATTATCAACAAAGCAAAGCAAAAACATTAAAATTCCTTTTCGTTCTATTTCAGCTGTTGTTATAAAAAATGTGTTTTTTATGGCATTTTTAAAGCTGCTCAAATTGATTTAAAATTTTATGTATGTCTAATTAATTTGCACAATTTGGTGGCCATTTAAATCGCTTTTTTTAAAGACTTTGTTTAACTGAAAATGTCAATAGATTTTAGTGGAAAAAGTCATTTTTTCTGACAGCTAATGAATTAATCCGATTTGCTGAAATACTGTAACGGATTTGGATATATATAATCAGATTTCTTGGCAGTTTGTCGACATCGTTTTGACGTTGACGTCGTCGCTTTTAATAACAATTCTAATTTGCCAAACAGCAAAAGCCACAAAATGAACAAAATGCCCAAAATGCTTAAATTGTTTACAGTTGCCTACAGTCGACTTTTAGCCGTTTTTAGCCGTTTTTAGCCGTTTTCGGCCGTGGGACATGCGTTGCATTTTAATTCGATTGCAATTTCATGTCAAATTAATGTAAACAATGGCATAATTGACTGGCAGCTAGCCAGGGGCGGAGTAGGGGGGTGTAGAGAGAGTTTCGGGAAATGAAAGTCATGATTTAGTCACTAATAACGAGCAAGTGTTGCTCTCTCCCTCTCACTCCCTCTCCGTTGCTATCTCTTTTCATACATGTGTAAATACTAATTGCCAACAACATAATTTCAGAGCTTTGTATCTCCGTGTGTGTGTGTGTGTGATTAATACATTTGGCTTTTTGCTCTGGACACATTTTGATTTCTCTCCTCGTACAAATAATTATTTATGGTATTTTGTCATAAATCTGATACTGATTTTGTAGTGCTTAAATATTTGTGCACTAGGAATTCCAATTGCAGTCAGTTTTGTTGTCTCAGTTTCTCTTTTATTAAGCTGCCACTGCCACACGATGATCACACAAATGCACTTTCCTCTTGCCACTTGCCACTTGCAGCTGTAAGAAAATAATTGCAACCAAACAAAAACTCATTAAGAAGCCGAGTGCAGCCAGCTAGAAGATACCGCAAACACGTCTGCTTCTAGGACTGCTAGCTATTCACACACACACACACACATACAAACACGCACACACACACACACACACACACAAACACACACACACATGTAAATCTATCAACGTCTTTGTGCCTGCGAGGCTCCTCTGTCTCTTCTCCCTTCTTTTCCTCTTATCCCTCTTCTTCCTACTCTCTTTACTTTCCCTCCTTTTCCTCCTCCCCCTTCCTCCCCTCTCCCTCACTTCCCCTGTAAGTGGAACGCTCGGCTCAGCATACAAAACATTTATTTAATGCAACAATTGTGTTGCCAGTGCACTATGGGTCAAACGCCGGATTTTTAGGATTAAGTCTTATTTTCAGTTGCTTAAATTTACTAATTTTGATCACAATCCATTAGGAATACCCCATGTAAATGTTACATACCCAGATTTTAACAGAGTCGCCCTCTGTTATTAACACTGCTAAACCGGGTTGTTTTACACGACGCGCCATGTTAAATTTTGTAAACAAAGTTTATGTGATTTGATCGCAATTGAAATTAAAATAAATGCAATTTGATTAAAATTTTTTATGGAAACATGGATCGGGTTTGTACTTCGTGGTTATGTGTTTGTGTTGTCCAAATCTTTATGTTTGTTGTTTTGTGTAAGTCAAAAGTGCCTCTGACAAAATTTTTTTGAAAAAATTTGTCTTTGATTAGAGAAAAGTTATGTTTGTTACATTTTGTAGCATGCAACTATATGCTTGTATAGTGTGTTCAATTACGAGTTTAGACCTTAAGCTCAATGTGCACTTTTGCGCACTTTTTGCAGAATTTAATTTTTTAGCACTAACCTCGGTGTATGCATGTATTTTCTTTGAGTTAGCGGCGACCGTGAGCTAGCAAATCAAGCATCACCGTTTTTATGTTTTCAAAGCTTCCAATGGACAAATTTAAGTTTTATAGTAACGTTGAAAAAGAAAACCACATATTTCTCTTCCTTTGACAAAATTTGAGCTAAAATCGTAAAAAACACGGCGTGTTTGGCCAAATAGGTGATTTGAGCAACTCTTCTTTGATAACTTTTGATGCAGTCAACCGATTTTGACCATTTTTTCCAGGGTCTTCAGTACATAAAAACTCACCTAATATGTTGATTCGGTGTTCATAGCTTGATGAACAAAAAAGTTATGGCAACTAACAATATGAAGGGGGCGGTGCCACGCCCATTTTTTTGTGGTAAACGTGTTTTGACATCCAAGGTCAAATACAAAAAACCAAATTAAAATTCTCCTTGGTTCTTAGTTTTTATTCCGTCGGGCTTTGACCCTAGTGCAGTACAGCTGCTTCTCGCACAGTGCCTGCAAACAGTCTGCGCCTGCACTCTCCACAAAAAAAAATCCAATGAAATGCAGAAACTAAAGTGATAAAAATAAGAACATCACAATAAGTTACAAGTTGACTTTGGGCAACAACAACAACAGTAGTCCCTTTTAGATACCCTGTAATTTTTATACTCTCTGCAAGAGTATATTGGGTTTGTGCAAATGTATGTAACAGGCAGAAGGAGGCGTGGCAGACCCCATAAAGTATATATTCTTGATCAGCATCACAAGCCGAGTCGATATAGCCCTGTCCGTCTGTCCGTCTGTCCGTCTGTCTGTCCGTCTGTCCGTCTGTCCGTATGACAAACAGATTTCAGAGATGGTAAGAGCTACAAGTTCGAGATTGGTCTCAATCGATCAGATATTTAGTCAGTCTACAAGATCTTTTTTTTTCGATGCCACGCCCCATTCGCCCACATGAGCAAAACTAGAACACCTCGGAAAAATTGGTGTTTTGGGCGATATCTCAATACTATTGCACCTTGATCCCATTTTGGTATGGAGGTTCCTAGCGACATCCTAAATGCATTGACATTTAAATTTTTGGACTGCCACGCCCCTTTCTCCCACAATTATAAAAATACTATCAAATTTCGTTCCGTTTTTAGGCTTTTGTTAATATAGTCAGTATTGTATTTATTATTCGTGTGGAGACTAACTTATCAAACTATCCTGAAAGGCGCATTTAATCGCCGATAAACAAGAAAACTAGAAGCGTTACAATATTGATAACTGATGCATATCTTGTATGAGTGCAAGTGAAACAGAAACATCAAGACATGTTCGAATGTTTTCGCTGCCTGTGTGGCGGCAGCGCTACCGCATTCATATCATGTATGAGTGCAAGCGAGATAGAAACATACAAACATATGTTCGATGTTTTCGTTGCTTGTGTAGCGGCGCGCTGCCCGCAGTCGCTGGCCCGCTGAATACCCTACATTATCATGTCTGCATAATAATTGTCATTCGTATGTGTATTCGCATACAGACAAATAGATGTATGTTTGATTATGCTAGATTGTTTTTGTTTTACGTGTTTTATGCAAGTCTACCTTGTATTCTCTAGACCGATTTTATAACTTATCGGGAAAAATGCGAGAGTATACTACGGTCGGGCGTGCTCGACTGTACTTTTCTTACTTGTTTTACAGAGAGAATTTTTTACCATTTCGTTCTCTAGCCTTTGTGTCTCTTTATCACTTTTATCCATTTTCTTTTCTTTTCTATATTTCTTTAGGACCACTCTCCTTCTCCTGTCCTTCTTGTTCTTTTCCCTGCTCATTTTGCTCTCATCTTCCATTTGATTTTCCCTCTTTTTTTCTTTATCTTTCCGCTCCCCCTTCTCCTCTTCTTTTTATCTACCTTACTTTTAATCCGTCTCCTTTGCGTCTATTTTAAATCCTCACTCCCTCTTTTTACCCTCATCTTTTCCTTCTCTATCTTCCATCCTTCTATCATCACTCCCCTTCTGTCTTCTCGACTTTCCTGCTCTTTTTCTTGCTCATTTGAAACTCCTTTCCTTCACCTTTCCCTCTCCTTTTCCGTCATCTCCACTACTCCTTCTGCTTTCTCCTCCTACTTCATCGCCATGCTCCTCCTTGCCTTCTTATCCCTCTTCCCTCCTCCTTCTTCTCCATTCTCCTCATCTTCTTCTTATGCCTCTTCCTTCCTCATCTCCCCACCACCACTCCCATCCCTCATTTACTTGCCCTGTTTAATTGAGAGCTGATAAAGCAAAAATTTGGGTACTTGATTTTCGTCAGTACTTGGCTGCGAAGTACATGAATTTGCCACAACAACAGCATCATCAGCATTCTTGCGTGCTTGTCTTGTGCTGATTTAAATCAGTTTGAACACGACTCGACATGTCCGCTTATTATTATGATCGTTAAGTCCGTGCCAACTTATGAACCGGCAAACGCTTTAAAAATACATAAAAATAAAATGAAACACTGACGCACAGAAGTCTTTAGCCAACAGTGCCGCTGACGCACTAGCTGGTAACCCACAAACACCCCAACCCCAAGGGTTGTCATTTAAATTGGTAGCCCCCGTAAGTTAAGGAATTATAAATATTTCAGAACTCGAGTTTTCTTTTCCTTTCTCTCTCTCTCTCGACAGCTGATTTACTTGTGTTACTTTAGTAATAAACAATTCAGTTGCAGTTGGCATTGTTAACATGGTTAAACAAATGACCAGTGACAGGGTTGCCATTGCTTTTAACTTTATTGATTTTCTGTTTTACTCAGTTCAGTGAGAAATTAAGTAAAACAAGAGAAGAAAACACATGTGCTCATATTTAATTACACTCGTTCCACAAACCGTTACGCAATGTGTGTGGGGGAGTGTGGGAAAGTGTGTGTGGGTGTGTGTGTGTGTGGGAGTAAGTGTGTGAGTGCGTACTATATGCCAGTAATAATCATAAAGTCGAGTTCCATTGTGAGCTTGTTAAACTTTTATGGTAAAATGGAGAGCTTGTTTATGGCATACTAAAGGTATCCAAAATCAGCTGCTTAATCCATAGAATCTGATGGGTATAAACTATATAGACTTTAATCTTAGACTTCCCTTTCCTGCTCTCTTCCTTCTTCACTCCCTTCCTCGCTTTCACCGCCTCCTTCCTCCTCCTGCGCTTTATATCAAAGTTGAAATCATGCGCTGACTTGATTTATGTTTAAATTAATGTTAACTTAATGTGTTATTTAATTTTTATGCTGTGTCACCTCTAACCAATTATGCATACAGTTATTTATGCTTATAACCATCATTTAATCGCTTCTGACCAATAAATTTTATTCCATCGACTTTTAACCAAATGTAAATTTATAGCAAATTTGGTACTTCATTAATTTAAATGTAAATAAGGTTTTTGCTAATGTCTGGCCATGATTTATATAGAGTTATTAATGTGCATATTTAGCAAAAATCATGCCATAACTTTTGGTACATACTGTAAAGCCAGGTGTATTAATTTGTTTACCTGTAATGGGCTAAAAACCAGTTAATTGCTAGACAAATCCTTGGCCATTTTTGTGTTGGCTGCTTTGTTTGCGCTGCATGCTCTGGCAAAATGTGTTCAGTCACTGCAATGCCCAGATAGGTTGTGCACACACACGACTACATACACGCACAACACACCACACTCACACACACGCATTTGTTGGCAACGCGAACGCATTCGAAGCTCATTGTGTATGCAAGGATTACCGCACAAATGCAGTTGGTTTTCCTTACAGCCCCCTCCCCCTCCCACACTTAACCTACCACCCTCCCCTGCCACCCTCTTTTTCCACCCTTCACTTTAAAGTGAACACAGTGTCAATAGACTGATGGAATAACAGCTGCACTCGCATCTTTGCAGCTCGACTGCCGTCTAACGACAACTTGTAAATTGCAATGGGATTTGAATTTATCAGACAAGCAGAAATGTAACAATAAAAGCAAATATAAAATAAATGAAATAACAAAAGTGGAAGGGAATAAAAATGATTAGACATGCTTAACTTGGCATACGACAAAGACACGAGCACTGTTGAAGCTTTAAGCTGATGTGTTGAAAACTACTGCATACTTTTAGGTGCTCGCATTTATTAAGCTGATTTAAATTGCGATTTACTTTGAGGACTTACTTAAGCTAGTTTATGAGTCTAAAGGCTAAGAAATAAAGTGTGAGAAGTAAGAAAGAAGTAAGTGGTGTAAGGAAGTGTTATTTATAGTTGTAATTAAGTGATAAATTTTGTAACTTTTATGGCTTTGTCCAAGACTTAAAGATATTTATATCATATACCCATTCAGACATGATTTTATCTTTGAATTGAAGTAAGCTTTTAGTTGAAGTTAATTAGCGGAAACCAATTCTGTTTCTCTTAAATATTTTTTCTATGCAGACTTCCTTGAAATGTTCCACCAAATTTGAAATCTTCTAACTAACTTAAAAACCAAGCGATTTTCGTTGAGAACTAATATAACTTAGAGCTCTAAATAAGTTGTTAATAATTAATTTTATAAACATTAAAAACTTCTAAA
This sequence comes from Drosophila acutilabella, assembly GCA_035046005.1. NCBI lineage: Eukaryota > Metazoa > Arthropoda > Insecta > Diptera > Drosophilidae > Drosophila > Drosophila acutilabella. Next base: position 99,971 of record JAWNOK010000072.1, read on the forward strand.
AAAGTTTCTAAAATTATTTCTATCTACTTGAGCAGATAGAGTCAAACCCTCGGCTACATTTCATAGTTTGTTATGGCCCATATCGCATTGCTCGGAATAATAGTCTGAAAAATGCTTAAAGATGAAAACAGATGCGTCTATCTGTTATGCTGTTAGTCTTGTGTTTGCCGAGTTTTACTTATGTCACCCACTGTGTCTCGATGTCATATTTATTGTTGGTAATGTTATTTCACAGTTGTTGCTGCTGGCGTCTTTGTTGTTGTTGTAGTTGCTCTTGTTTGCTATCAACGCAAAAATACGTGCATGTATATTGAATGAAGATGTATGCGATTGCAAATATGAGACTACTCCGAGAGTAGTCTGTGTATGTGTGTGTGCGTGTGAGGTGGTGTGTATTTTTATGCATACATTACGTATACGCAACGACAAGTTCGATCAAAGCGAGCGCTCGCGTAAAACCACTTGCGAAACGCAGCACCTTAATCCACCCTGCGACCTGTTAACCCCTCCAACGCACCCACGCCCCTTTTGGGCATACAAGTATTTATATGCAATTCTACTTCATCTTTTATGTATATGCGTTGTCGTCACAGCCTCTCATATCCTTTCGAGTATATATATACTTATTTATTTGATGTCAGCCTGTCGTTTGCATATGTAAGTCACTGTAATGATATTTGTTTGTTAGTTTGCGTGTGCGTTGAAAGCATTGAAATGCTGTTTGCCAAACACACACACACACACAGACACAGATACACACACTCCTTACACTCATTTCACTCACATTCCCATTCAACTTGTGCACTTTTCTTATGCTAGTAAGTAGTCTCGATTTTGCCCACTGCCACGCCCATTTCTTTATGCCCTGAAGTCGCATTACAACACGCTTTGAAATTCGTGGCACGATTCAATTACCACGTGACTGCCCAGAAGGCAGCTTTGAGCTCACATTTGCATACTTAGGCCCCTCAAAGGCATTTGTCAGCACTGCACTGTCCTACACTGCACTACACAGCTCCACTGCTCCGCAAATACCCAGGCAGAAAAAGCACTTTTAAGTGCACACCCATTTTGAAGCCTCGTTAAGCCAGTGAGCCCATAAAAATAAAAATAAACTGCATGTGAACAAGCTTCCAGCAATAAATTGATGCCGCCAGTATTTAAATTACAAGAATTCCAACAATTTTGAGCCAAGGCATCGAGTTGAGTTTCAGACGTAACTCAAAGTAATTTTAGTAGAGCCAATTAGATGCTTACTATAAGATATTTTATTGCAAATTGATTATTACTCAGTATGTAATTCAAATTTTTATTTAATTCACAAGTAAGCTGTGAAGTTGCGCATATTTTAAGCTGCATTATTTTTATTTAAATGTGTTGATATGTTTTTAATTTTGTTAAATTTCTAAAATAATTTTAAGTACTGCATTTAATGCACTTGTAAGCAAACAAAGTTTTGTATGATAATTCTTGAAAACTATTTGTTAGTGAAAGCAAAAAAAAATCTATTATCAACTTAGTTAAGTTTGTGAGAAAGTTGGAATGGAATGTTGTCCAACTGTCATTAAAATATTGTGTAAAAGTAAAGGAAATTATATTTTAAAGTTTTATTTTTAAAATATGTAGGCCAGGCATCACACGCTCATACTCAATCAGCTGTAAGAACATTAGTAGAAGTGGAAGTATAAGAGTATAAGAGCATGATCAGAAGTACGAGTAGTAAGAAAAGGAAGAAGAGAGTGTAAGCGAGTGAGTTTAGAGCGAATCACGAGAAAGAGCAGAAGCTTTACAGGTATGAAGAGCAAGAAGAGTGGTGAAATTAAAAGTATGTGACTGAAAGAATTAAACGTGATTTTATAAAATATAATTAAATAACTAATATAAAATATAATTAGATATCAAAGTATTAAACTACACTTGTGAAATAAACATCTAAATATAATACTACAAATTCTATATAATTTAATATATTACTAACTTGCTTTTTTATTTCAATTTTATTTTCTTAGTCATTTTTAAAGGCCAATAAAATTTCGCTTTATTCTCATTTCTTGTTATATTTTATAGTATCTCTATTTAAATATTGTTTTCTAAGAATTTAGTTAGTTTTCTTATATAAATGATTATATATTTTACACACAGCTTAATTCTTTTTCATAAGTTTTAGTTTTGTTCATTAAATTAATTTATTTTTTAAACAGTAATTAAGTTAAATACCCGTACTGTTTAAGAAACAAACAAACGTTATATGATTAAAATAGTTTTAAATCAGTTTAAAATTCAATTTAAGTGGCATAATTTAGCCAGCTACCCAAACGTGTGACTTTTAAAGCAATTGTTGAATTTCTGACACTGCTAAGCTAATTTGCCAACTAATGTAACACTTTATACATATCCATGTGCGTGTGTACTATTAGCCTTGCAAGTCAGCTGCTGTTTAAGTTTGCAAAGCGTCACTTACAAAGCCCCCAGATACAGAAACAGAAACAGCCGCAGCTACGGCTACAGATTCAGATACTTACCACATGTGAATGTGCATCTGATAAGTTTGGCTTGATTGATGATGATATTGCGGTTAGATGGTTAGGTGAGGCCTTTTGCAGCAGCGGGAGAAACTCAGTCTCAGTCTGTACAATGTACATTATCTGCATGGCAGGGGGGCTGGGGGTAGTAGAGGGTAGGGGCAGGAAGTGTGTTGGAGGAAATGGGCTCAGTCGCGCCTCGCTTGCCATACACATTATCCTGCTCTTGTGCCTGTCATGCTTAAAACCAGACAAATTCTATTATTTGTTGCCACTCTCACTCCCTGTGGGTGTCGCCGTGTCGGTGTATCGGTGTGTATGTGTGCCTTTGTGTGGGTGTGCACAACACAAAAAGCCAAACAGAGTGGCAGCCAATATGATATGCTTCATATAGCACACACTAAATCAGAGCCAAGGATGTGAGCACACAACGAAACAGGATAACAACAAGAAGAAGAAGAATATAAAGTAAAACGAGTACAAAAAATATATTTTAGCTTGTTTGTTTGTTTGCTGTTGGCTTGTTTTGCATTTTAAAGGATTTCCAAAACAGTAACTGTTTCCATTAAGCATTGTCAACAATCAGCTCTGGTTTCTCCTGCTTTTATTTGCTTTACTTTATAGCGGGTATTAGTCAGTCGTGCTGACTTCTTTGTATTATTTTAGCATTTATTTTCGAGCCTCAAATTGAAAGTGATTTTACGCAAATTAATTTCATGTGAGCCACATTGAATTGTTGTGTTTTTATCAATTGTTTTTACTGTCACATGTCCTCGCTCGCTTGTCGCCTGTCGTCTGTCTTCTCCTGTCACTTGTCGTCTGTTGGTTTGCCCAAAAATACGCACCCTTACCACTCCAATTACCAGCTGCTATTTATTTTTGCACTTTGTTTGCACTTCATTTTCATATTTAAGTTAATTTATTATGCGAATTTAATTAATTATAAAGTTAACTTGGGGCTAAAGTTGACTACAGTGTCACAATTTCGCCATGGGCGAGTGTTAAAGCTTCTGCTATATAGGTCAAAGTTGACTTCTACCAATTAGACGACACTGTCACAGCAATTAGTCAGTTGGCAGAAAGTTTCTTCAACTCTTTTGAGAGCTGGAATATAGCCATAAATTCATAATGTTAGTCATATGCTCGATTAGCGGCTAAATGATAGTGCCAGCAGTTGTTGGTCACGTTAGTGGCAGCTGCCAACGTAACCAATCGAAAACTTGCATAATAACTCGACTGCGTAACAAACTGTGTTGCATACTTTTGAGCGTCACGAGAATTAAAAACAATTCAGTCGCTGTTTAAATAATGTAGCATGCTTTTAAGCGCCAAAAGAAATAAAACGACAGGCGGAACAAAAAAATCGTTGCTCAAATTGCAAAAAGCTGGGGAAAAAAATAAAACGGGCAGAGGAAAAAATACATGTGACTTATGTGGAGTTTAATCGACTGAAAAATGCTCGGCAAAAAGGACACACGGTGTCGCAAGCCACGTTGAAAGTCATGTGCCCAACAGTAAACAAGGGAATTTGGTATAAAATTAAATTAAATTCTGCTGTCAGTTTAACACTCTTAAACTCTTGTTTGAGCATACCCCGTTTCGCCAGCTACAGGGTAAAAAAAACTTTGTTCAGTTGCGAAAATCATTGTTGTCATTTTCGGCAAGCCTTTCGGCTGGCTCGCATACGGTAGTTGCCATATTTTTTGACTCACCCACACATCAACACGTTATTTATGAACCTGAATATATGTATATAAACTATATATGCCATGGTCGGGGAACGGAACGAAACGGACCGTTGTGTTGTGTGTTGTGCGGTGTACTATCAATTTTAATGGCTGGCCATGAAATTGAAATGCAAGCAATAAAAAATTCAAGCATTTCAACATGATAGACACGACCATATAAAGGACTTTAATTTATGGCCAGCAAAACGAATTCATGAACTGACAACGGTCGTAATAACAGGTTAACTGTCTAAAAAGTAAATCCAGAAATGAGTTCAATAAAATACTAATACCCCCCACTGTGATATGAATTATTCGTTTTGAGTCGGTTGGATATTAATAGCCAAGGCCAAGAGTGAGAGTGAGAGAGTGGAAAACCCTTGGAATTTATTTCAAGCTTTCAGCAGTTTCAATTGTAATCAAAATGTCATTAGGTTATCCTTTCCAGCAGACAGCCCACAGGACATAGGACACAATTCGGTTGAGACTATTTTCAGACAGCTCTTGGCATTTTAATTTTGTTCTACTTTTAATTATTTAGGTCGTACAACTCAAGCTTCAGTTATAACATAGCCCAAGTCGACGTGTCCTTTAATGACCAAACTGTCGCTCAGACAGTTGTTGCCACTGTAATTGGGCCCATCAATCCTGTTGGCCAGATAGGCATTGGCATTCCGTTTTATTGACATATTGAGGCAAGTGAGTGACAAGTCTTTATTTTTGGCCAAAAAGCCGACTGAAGCAATCTAATTGCAATTTAATGACTGTCTCACACATTAGAAGCTCAACTTTGGCTGGAGCACCTGCCCAGCAGGTGGGCAGACAAATAACCGTTATCAGTGTAGCCTTTAATGGCCTATAACAAATTTCGGCTCAGTCAGCTCATGAAATATTTATGTATACTTGCTAAACAAAAAGCTTTACTTATTTTCTTTATACAATTTTAAGGGAGTATAAAAACTGCTGAATTGAATAAACAATTTAATTTATTGAAAGTTTTCAATTTGAGCCATAAAAAGCTTGCTTAATATGCAGATTAAATAAAATGCAAATATATATAAATTCAAAATACACACACAGACGGCAAAAACTTCAACAAAAGAAGTGAAAAAATTTTAATTAAATTATGCAAAAAATAAATTGATTTAAAATTGTATATTTTTGTGGGGATATTTGCATAAATTGCACAAACATGTTTCATCTAATATAGCAAATTGATTGTGCTAACAATAATTCAGAAATTGCGTAATCAATTGGAGGACAAACAGGTCGTATGCGTAATAAGCATGTTGCGTATACGCCAATCAGTTGGCTCTGCTTGCCAAGCTGAAAGTGATGGCAAAAGCTAAAGCTTTGCTGTCCTAACTCAATTTCGTATACTTTGATAAGCTGCAAATTCTGTTTACGTGCGCCACGTAGCAGAAATTTGCTTGAGAAAATCGGAGCAAATAAAAATTGTAGAGGCAAAAAGGATGCAAATGAAATGTATCTATGTCAATGGCTGTCATTCGTTTTGATAAACTCTATAAAATGTAAGTTCGAAGTATTTTAAGCCCATTAAAGGCACACTGCCTGACTGACTAGGGGGGAGGGAGAGGCCTAGCAGCACAGTAGCCCCATCTAAATTCTTTTTGCCACGCTCCACAAAATCGTCGAGGACAAAGCCAAGGCAAAGCAGACGCCAAACGACATTTACAGATAAGGTTTAACATTTTCCGGGAGGACAACACAGCACGGAATGCCCTTTTTTTCCATAAAACTTGTGGCTGCAATAAAAAGCAAAAGAAAAGCAACAAAAAATGTTGGAAACATTCTTGAAATCTGTTGCTAGGACTGCGACGCAGACAACTCTTATCTGCAGCAGCACAGGACTTTTTGTTTTATATTTGTATTTGGAACTGCGTTTGGCAAATGGAATTATTACATTTTGATGAGAAACTCGCACGACGCGTGTCATAAGACAATGAAATGCTGCGACGAACTAGCAGTACTTCTACTACAACTACGTGTAAATAAATCATTTTATTGTAATACAATTTCACGCCCCTTAGACCCACATACCCTACAGTACCATATCCTATCCTACGCCCTAGCGAACCGAAGGACAATGGCTTACGTATGTTTTGTCGGTCAGAGGACTAAAGCATTTTATGTGGCCATTGGGAGAAAGCTGTAACGACAGTTTCACATTGCTATATTATTAATAAGAGTGAGGCTGTCAAATATGCGACACGGCGACAGGAAACAGTTCGACAGGACACAACAACAAGAAACGAGACGAGAGCGTTTCGAATGTGGAACATGGCGACATACACCGGATGTTGCCATGCTAAAAGACAACGGAGTCTCATCGTATTTCATTCAAAGGCAAAATGCTCATTTTTTTATTATCGCTCAATTCAATCTCGACCAGGCATTGGCCACGCCCCCTACCCACTGCCAACTCCCATTTGGGCCATTTGCAATTGGTTTTTGCTTGCGGTGCCGGAAGCAACAACAACAACAACAACAGGAACAACAAACAACAGCAAACAGCAACAACAACTGGCAACACTTTGCACTGCCAACGGATGTGTTGCTTTGATGCACGTCGTCGGCTTGTCGTTTTCTTTGCTTTCTTTTTCCATATGTGTGTTTGTGTGTGCCCACTCGAGGGATCAGCTGTACCGCCCACCTCGCCCTCGGCACAACATTGGGCAGCAATCCTTAAGCCAAATTCGGCATTGCAATTAATACTTTTATGACGCACGCGCGCTGCCTTGGCGCAAATTTAATTTAATTATTTATTCGCAGTGGCCTGCACTGCGGGCCACGTGGCCAGTCAGCTATTATGCTTATTAAACCAAGCGAAAAGCCAATTAACTTACAAACACATACACATACACTTAAACGCATACACCACACACACCACTACACTGACAAAATAAAGAAGAAGACGCGAGTTTACTTTAAAAGAAGAAGGCGCGAGTTTAGTTTCTAAAAACAATTTCAAAGAAAAAAAATGCATTAGTTTTAGACTTATAATTAATCATAACAAAAGTTCTAAACTGTTTTGGGCATAAAGCTGCTTTATTAAATATTTACGCTTTAAACTATATGAATAGTATTTGTTAATAACCTTCTGATTTTTTTTTTATTGTTAAATTGCATTCGGAAAATTAAAAACAATTTATTTTAAATATTTCTAAAAACTTTTCCCATTCTTCTTTTAATAAAATAATTTTAATTTTCATGAGTTTTTTGGTGTTATTATTTTTGTGTTCACTATTATATATTTTAAAACTTTTTAATGGCTCGCAAAATGCTGCTTAAGCTAGCTAAGGTCGCTTTAAAATAATATTTATACCCTTTCAAAAGTATAACTATTTTTCCAAGAGTTTTTTGAGAGTTTGTTATCTTATTTATTGAAAATAAAAGCTATTAATTGTTGCTTTATGCACCAAAGGGTTTTATTAAATTTTTAGAATTAATATTAAACTTATTGGTCTGTGAAAAACGATTCTTTTTGCCTAATTATGTAGCTTATTCGATTTTTTAATAAATTTTTAAGTTTTTGTTGTCTTAATCACAAGCGTGGACTACAGATTACACTGAGTATTTTTTAATCATTGTGTATCGACAAATAATTTATGGAGATCTGAAGATGATGCAGATTTTTTTTAAGTGTATGCTCTACACTTACACACATACTTTCCCCTACTTATCTGTAGTTAATTTTGGGTGCCTTGCGACGCTATTTAAGTAGACTCCATTCGAGTCGAGTTTAATTGCGTTTGAATTGCAAACAAAGCGGTGAAAACATCTTGGCCAGCAAGTGTTTAGTGGGCCAAAAGAGCACTATTTGCTGCTGCTGGCTGGGGCCAAGATCAAAGTCAACGTGTTATATCGTGTCCTATCGTGTTGTGTCGTGTTGAGTACTGTTGCCTTGCAGTCAAAGTTTTGTGGCCTCATTTCCTGACGTTTGCACCTCTCGGAAACTTTGTCCTTTTGGCAGCGCACTAAGTGGGCCTGGCTTTCAACCCAAATTCAGTGTTACACCTGTACACACCTGTACTGTCCACAGCAGTACCCCAGTTACTCCGCTTCCAGCCACTTCCACACGCTTTACACAATTCATAATGAAACTTATTGTTTACCACTTTGCCACCACTTGCTCCTCTCTGTGTGTGTGTGTGTGTGCCACGCCCACAAGTTTGCACAATGCTCAGTGGGCAGCTTTGATTGTTTTGTGGCCAAGTTTGGCAGCCAAAGGATTGAAAGATGTCAAAGTTTGATTGAAACAAGTAAATTCAATTCAATTCCCCACAAAACATAATTAAATGTAATTAATTTTTGAACCAGCCAACAGCTAATTATGCAGACATCAAGTAACTGTCAAACTTTGATTAATCACACATAAATTTAAGTATTGTAAGCCAGAAATTTTAGCTTTAATTTGGCGCTTTTTTGCTCATTTCACTAGCTACAAATGATTGACTGGATTTTTGGCTTTTTATTGTAAATTTTCATTGTCTTCTTCTTGTTTGATAAATTACTTGAGCAGCTCGTCTTCTTGGCCATATTTCTCAAGGCTTAACGGTTCGTTTATGGCCCACTTGAATACGACATAAACTCGGGCTATTAAATATAATTGCCAGCAATTTTTACAATCTACTTAGGAAATCATTTTTAATGTGCTTCCAAATGCCGCTTGCCACTCCCCTGCCCCTCCTCAGGGGGGGGGGCGGCATGCTAATTGAGGACAGTGAAAAAGATTTTGAGCACAAAACAATTGAGTTTTTTTGCTATTTAAATTAACATTTTGAGTGAATCTAATAAAAATAAAAACGAGTCTGCGATAAAAACTGTGAAACAGAGAAAACAAGTTAAATTGTTTCTGACCACGATACTGGCCCGTACAGGACACGACACTAAGTTGGCCAACTTGTAGACCTCAACCAGGTGGGCAAGTCGTAACACGTTCCGGCTTTGCCTTTGCCGCGTGTTAGATTTGTTTTTTATGCATTCTCAACATTGTTGCGGCTGACTTTGGTTTAATGTTTCCCTCCTTTGGCTTTTCCATTTTCCATTCTGCCCCTTTCAGTTTTGCTGTTCATTTTCATTTTGTCATTCTGTGCCGTTGTTTATGTGGTCAACACGCTGACAAAAAAAGGAATAGAAGTAGCAGCAACAACAACAGCTCGTTGATATACATATTTTAATGTGTTGGCCAGCAAGCGTTTCTAAAAACCTGGTCAAAAAGGGCTGTGCCTGAGTTCAAGCCAAGCAGCAGCAAAAACGAGAAACGGCAAAAAGGCCAAAGGCAAAATACAACCCAGAGAGAGCGGAAGGGGAACACCCACATGAATACATACATGAAATTTCACACTCTCTTGGCAAAAGTTGAGGGACAAATGCAAATACACAAACAATGACGGCGAGGGGCTACTAAGCCAAGCTAAGAAGGTTTTGGTAAACAAATACATACACAAACAGCCGCACACACACACACACACACAGCTAGCAGTTGGGGACATTCATAGTTAAAATTTGGAGAGACAGCGCCGAGAGATTTGGCAAACAGCACTGACTGCTGTTCTCTGTCTACCCTCCAAGCCTGCCCCTCCCCCTCTTCCATCCTCCAACCCACTCCCCACTGCCAATTCCTGTTGCGTTAATCAAGGTTCATACAATCGCCAGCAAGCACAACAACAACAACAACATGAACTGTGAAGGCAATGTAAAATAAGCACGTGCCAAAACGGACAAACCTAGAGATACTTATTTGCCAGTAGATGCTCCACATTCTGTATACTCTGCCACAGCATTTAAACACTTGGATTTTATTGTCTCTTTGTTGAGCAATTGTATTTTGGTAAATTGTCGAGTAATAATCACAGCTTAATGTCTTAAAACTTGACTTTTATTTAAAGTTTTGGCTCACATAAAAGTCGTATTTATTTTAATGTGGAATTTTTTTGTGGGCTATGCTTCAGTTTTATTTATTTTGCCAACTTAAATAAACATCCAACTTGATATTCACATAAAAAAGGTTATGAAATTGTAATTTTCCACTTTCTGCTGAATTTCTGCACACGAATTTAAAGCCTACTTTTTTGAGCAGCATTTTGTTTATTTTAAAAAACGCCTTAAATTTGTACTCGAGTGAAAAACTCAACTGGAAAATTAATAAATAAATACAGAGTACAAGTACAGGGGCTAGAATGCAGCTTACACAACTGTTAAGTACTCAGTACCCAAATAATATTGATTACCAACTGAAAACTCAAAGAAATCCATTTAATTGAGTTTATATTTTATGTGAAGCCCGATTTTAAGCTTTACTTAACTGCATTTTGTACAATAAATAATTAGTAATTTTTCACAATCCGCTCAATTTCATCCCAGAAACTTGTTAAATATTTTACAGCATACTTTTAGGAGCAGCTCATAATTAATTGGGATTAGAAACAAATTGGGATTTCCAACGCTGTCGCCGCTAGCTATGGCATTTATTTTAACCAACCCCTTTTGCTTGGCGACACTGACCTGAATAAATTATCTTTTCAAATGGTTATCTGCAGCCTTTTGAATAAAAAATCACTGATAGCCGTTAAAAAAAGGGTTCACTTTCAATATTGAATTATTTGTCGGAAGTTAAGGAATATTTAGCCAGAAGCAAACTAAAGATAGAGTATATTTAGTGTATGGCTATTAAAATCGATTGATTTGTTGACGCTTTTGGCCATTGTTTGGTGCACAGCTAGAAACATACATTACACACTGTGTAGGATTAATGGCAGCTCGTTAAGGTAATAACAAATAACTGAATGGCACATTATGCAAAATGGGGTCTACCCAAAAGTGGGCATAAAGGGCTCACAGCTAATGGCTAATGGCCAATATGTAGATAACTGTGTGTATGGGCAATTGGCAAAATTGTTGTATAAAAATTGATTGCCAGAAATACGTACTAAACTTTAGTTGGATGTGCTAATTATAAGCTTTAGTATAGTCATAAATTAGGCTGTTCATTTTGAGCATAACAATAACCATAGAAATTTGTGAGGGAATTAATATTAAAGGCAAAGAAAAATAAGAGTAGATAAAGAGTAAAATATTTTGTAACCAAAAGAATCCTTTTTGCCACTCAAACTACCACTTATCCCTATTGAGTAGCTGAATTTATTGAACTGTCAGTGCAAGTTTAGTATTATATATTGCACTATGTGGATTTACATGGCCAACTCGTGACATATTGCGGTGTGCTTTATGTTTGGTGACCCCAAAAGAATTCTTTTGGGATATCTAAATTTGAATGGTGGCTATCAATTTGCTATTGAATGATTCACACACACACAATGAAAAGCCGCTAATCGAATTTTCATATTTGCTGACAAAACTATCTATATATTTTCAGATTATATGACCCTCATATCGGCCACTTAAACCCAAACCAGCTACTTAATAAACCAAAATACAGCTAAAACACCAAATTGCCAGCAGCGAAACTAGAAAATGCTGCAATATAATTCAACGGAACTGAAAATGGCACAATTTGTATATAGATGAACCACAACATGGATGTAGCATTAAAATGTACACACTTACACACCCCCACACAGACCATAAAACATAGTTAAAACTAATAGATCTGACTGCTCTGACGTGTTATTGATTGCAATGCAAACACACACTCTAAAAAAAAAGTTATGTATGCATAAATAAATAAATAAATATTACAACATTTTGAGATACGCAGAGATTTCAAAATTGCAATATCAAATAAATATAAATATAAATTTTTAATACTAATAACTGACGTCAGCTGTCAGCAAAATGGAATTGTTGTCAAACAAATTTCAACCAAATTTTCACCACAAAAACGAAACAAAATGAAAAGCAAATATTGTTATATAGAAATTATTGGAAAAACTGCATAACAACTGTCAAAAATGTGTACTGTAAATATTTCTAGGGGTACGGGGAAGAAAAACGATTAATTGCCTTGGTTGGGTGGAAATGAATAACTTAAATAGCATTTAAGTAGGCAGCAAACAAAAGAAACAAAAAATTTGTAAATTATCTAATCGAATACTAAAACGAATTCTTAATAATTCTAAAGCTTAAAAAAAAATATATATATAGAATATTTATACACACACAATTGACCAAACAAAAGTTTAACTTTATATTTAGAGGCATAAAGAAAAGCAGTTTGCATCCTAAAGTCATTTCAAAATTTTTATCTTAGCGCACAATGAAATTTTCAAAAAAAAAAACTTTAGATTTGATTTTCTCATGTTCTCAAAGACTTGTTTCTAAAAGCTTTACACAACAATCTGAAATAAGTAATCTAAATTTATATACATAAAGATAATATATATAGCAGCAGGCTTGTTAGTGATACTAATTTTAAAGGAATGATAACCCAGATAAAGGTACTTTGATTAGCAATTACCCAATTAGTTACAACTAAAAAGTGTTCTATGAAATATTTTTGTTTGAAGTGAAAAATGAACTAAAAAGACACTAAAAAATTAGCAGAAAATTACTTAATAAAACCACGAAGCTGAACACAAAATTACAAAAAATATAAATAAAATATTTAAATCATTTTTGAGTTACTGAAAATCAACGAATTGATTTTGTCAAACTGATTGTAAATAGGAGAAATAGAAAAACTACTTGGCATTAAAAAAAAATAAAATTAAAAAAAAATTATATTGTAATTAAGTGCTTAAGTACTCGTATATCAAACTAAAAACATTAAACAAAACAAAGGCACAGAAATGAAGAAAGTTTATGAAAACTGAGCAACAAGTTCCAAGCAAATCTTTCAAATATTTCCACACACACACAACACTCTCACACTCACCAGATCAAATCGCACATAAAATCAGTAAATATTACAAATAAAAAAATAAATCAATTTAGCGATTAGCATTAAATATTAACGAACTGTCTGAGCAAAAGCAAACTAACTAAAGCGAATGACTAAGCTGAAGAGAAAGCAAATCAACTACACACATACACAAAAAACAGCTAAACAAATGTTAAATTACAAAAACAAATTGCAAAAAAGAAAAGAAACAAAAACAAAAAAAAAAATAAAAAAAAAAAATATTTAAAATTCAATCTGCTCATATAGATTTATTTTGATGCTCGACTTGATTGGGTACAGGGAGCACTGAGTAGTTGCGACTGAGCACACTCGAGTGCTCAATTGGTTGGCCGGAAATGGAAGTGGGAAGCCGGGATGCTGGGAAGCTGGGAAAATTGGAAGCCGGAAAATGGGAAACTGGGAAACTACTGCAACTGGCAGTGATTGAATGCTCACTCGTTATACGGGTCAGCAAGCTTATTTAAAAGTACGGGTATAGTACAAGTTGAGTACGCTCATCTAAATAAATAAATTATGAGTTCGAGTGAGTTGATTAAATTTAATTAGAGTCACAACAGAGTGCGCTTAACTTTGACTTATGAGCTCAACTCTATGATTACAAACAGTACACATATGTATTTTTTATCAATTACATGCAACGTGTGTAAAAAACCTCAGGTATCTAGCAGCTGTTGAATGTAATTAAAACTGTTATTCCGCAAATGAATTAAACAAATTGAATTAGCCAAACAGACGCGGGAAATATGCAAAGCGAATGCGTGAAAACGACCAAAAAAATATGTAAAATAAATTAATAAATAAACGAAGTTTAAAAAAATAAAAAGGAAAGGAATGGAAAAAAGAACAAGCAAATGAAATATGATAAAAATGCGTGTAAAAACGCGAGCGCTATTTGCACGCGTTTTTATAGCAGGGCGAATTCGCACCTAAACTGCAAAAAGCAAAAAATTTAGTTGAAAACGCTAACGACAGCAAGAGACCCTGTAGTTAGTTAGCAGCTTGCTTAGGGAAGATTAAGACATCATAAAGATTCCCAAGGAGCAGCGCAAAACTTTATAAGGCGTTGGTTTATTCTCATTTATTTCTTTTAACTGCCACGCCTACTTATTGCTTCCCTTGAAGTTTCTTGCAGTACAGAGTCCAAAAGCAGCAGCGACAGGTGCTTAGCAGCACTGGGAGCATGCAACTCTCGCCCACACCCTCGCACTCCAATTCACTAAATAACACGCTCTCGCTCACACTCCTAAGCTCACTCATAGCTTAGCGGGCTGTGCTGCTGTCTCTGTCTAACGCTCATTTAAATGCCGCGCAACAAGCATTTATGTAAATTGAAAATGTGTGGGGAGGGGAAGCAGGAACAGAGAGTGGGCAGCGAGAGCGTATGGAGAGAGTGAATAGGGAGAGCGTAAAAGGAGAGGCATAGTCAAGGAGGAAGGGGAAGGAGAGCGCGTCTGCGATTTAAATTCAATTGTCGGCCGCATCTTCTGTCGCTATGGAAATCTGTGTATGAGTGCGCCAGAGTTCTGCAGATTGGAGGTAACTGTAAGTGTAACTGTAACTGTAACTGTTGTTGTAGCTTCAGCAGTCAGTGTGGCCGCTCTGAGTGCACGCAATGACAATTTATATTTATTATTATGATTACAGTTCAGTCCGAGATCGCGGCTTGTGCAGACCACAAGGCACCCACACACACTTAAACACTAGTACTCGCACACACACACGTACTCCTGCTCGCATACATTTGTAGTTTCGTGCATCAATAAGCGGAAAAGGTGACAGTGTAAAATTAAAGTGAACATGGAACGACTGCTGACCATATTCGAGCAGGCTGATCCCTTCTCCACCTGGTGGCCCACAATAGCGGCTGTTGTTGTTGGTCTTGTGATTACAGTGCGGTGAGTACACTACGCCCATGACCACGCGATGGGGCGTGGCAGCTCATACATTCTGATGAGGCAACGACGGAAACGATAAGATGTGAACGCGGGCAAAACTTTGGCCGGACACGTACACCCACACAAGCACACAAAGACACCCAACACATACCCACACCCACACACAGACACCTATTTACACCCACATACCACAAGTGTCGCGTCCGAAAAGTAAAAACTCGCTTTATGTGAAACTTTTTAAGTGGATTTCATAAAGCGGGCAAAGACTTATGCGGCCCACTGTGCCGCCCTGTGTGTGTGTGTGTGTGTGTGTGTGTTCTCCTCGGATAATATGTAATATCTAAAGATTATTTTTGCGCGTTGCGCTTTGAACCACGTCGTCGTCGTTCTTATTTCTGTGGCTCATGACCGGCGACCGCTGCAGGTGCAACGTAGCCAACGGAAGTGGGCGTGGCAATGCGGAATATGCTGCTGCAAATTGCAATATGTAGCCACTGTGGCAGCTCTGACAACTGCGGCAAGTGCCAGGAGCTGGCAAAAAGATTGCTAAAGTGGATTTCGCACAAGTTTGCACAGAAAAAGTGAAGACGATTGTTAAATGAATTCGGAAATACGGAAATGTTGCACAGTTGCACAGTTTGGCGGAGTACAGTGAGTGCCAAATAAGTGTCAACCAATCGAGTGTGGATGGTCATAATAAACGACCTCGAAACTTACTTAAGCCATCCACAAAATTAACTTTATATCATTTGATAAGTAAGCGATTTGGTTTTTGCTCAAAGCAGATAAAAATCTAACGGTACTTAAAAACTATGCGAGTTATGGCAGGAAGGAGGTAGAGGAAGGATTAGCCGAGTAGAGTGGAATACCTGATAAGTCTGAGAAGAAAATGTTATCAAGTGAAAGGAATTGTAACATAATTTTAGTAACCACAGCAATGAATATTTTAAAGTATCAATTAATAACACATAAATTTGTTAAGGTATAATAGAAATCGCATCGAGAAGTGAAATATACCGAAAAGTTCAATTGTTTGAAGAGTTTGCAGTTTTGGCTTAAAATTAAAAGTATTTATATATTTTAAGACAAACTTAATGGGATTATTAAACAGAATTCTTACAATCTTTTCTACTATAAGTTAACTGTGTCTATTTGTAACGCATAGGTATGCTACTGTCATTAGTTGTCTTAAGTCAAATAAGTGTTTAACTATCGACAAACACCTATAAATCCGTGATTTATTCGTACTCAACAATAGAAGTACTAAAATTCCGTCGATTCCTAAACCAATTAAACCAATAAATTTGTTGTTCGCGCTCTTCCGACGGTAAGATACCCTGTGACAAGAAGATACCCGTCAAGAATCTAAAATGTTGGGACACAAACAAGATGAATTGAACGAATTAGAACTGTTAGAACTAAGCAAAGCAACCTGCCGATTATTAAGTTCCTTAGATGTAGTCCATTTTAAATTACATTGCAAATTAAAATTATAGTCTTTTTGGTTTCGTATGCGAAGGGGGCGTAGTATCAACACTATATATGAATTACATATTATGTACTGAACATGTTCTGCCTATGAAATGAGTCAGTATCCCAAATATGGACCTCTACCTATATTCGACCGGTCTCTATAGCCTATAGGATCTATAGAATATAGTTGCCCAATCCGAATCAAACTATGTATGAATTCCATCAAGGACTATATTTTTAATTAAATATCATAAACGGACCTACTTTTTTGAATGATTTACATTCATTAAGTTGCTAGTTTCTGAGTAGAACTAGGTCAAAATGTTGTTAACTTATTGCTAATTATGCAACTGCTTTGGCTAATGAGCAAACCAATTTAATTGACGTCAATGAGTCAGATAGGGCCCTTATGCAATGGTGACACAACATTAGCCGGCAGACACGCCCATTTCCCTAGCTACCCCTACGCCCCCGCAGTCTTTGTGTGTGTATTTTGGGTTGTTTGCTGCAATCAGCTGCTGTTATACACAAGTTTACCCGCATTGCAGGACCATAATGAGCGGACAGCGTTGTCCCAACGATAATCAAATCAAGGAGCAAATTGTCGTCGTTACCGGCGGCAACAGCGGCATCGGCTTCGAGATTGCCAAAGCGCTGGGGGCGCGTGGTGGGAGGATTATACTCGCCTGCCGCAGCACGCAGGCCGGTGAACGTGCCGCGGCCATTATCAAACGCGAGCTCGGTTGCCATACACCCACATCGAGCGATGACGTCACGAATCCAGCGGAACGTTACTTTGTGGAGGCACGTGAATTGGATCTCTGTTCGCTGCGGAGTGTGCATCAATTTGCCCGTCGTCTGATGTCGGAATTCGAGCACATCGATGTGTTGGTGAACAATGCGGGTCTCGTCTTTGGTGACACCGGAAGAACAACGCCGGATGGCTTTGAGCAGCACCTACAGGTGAACTATTTGGCTCCCTTCCTGCTCACACAGCTACTCCTACCACATCTGAAGAGATCGGAGCAGGGTCGGATTATATTTGTCTCGGCTCACGCCCATCAGGCAGCCAAAATCGATTTCGATGATCCCCTCAATGTGGGCACCTACTCGGTCAAGTTCCATGCCCGCGATGCCTTCGCCCACTCCAAGTTGGCCGTGATTTTGGCCACACGCTGGTTGGCTCGCTTGCTCAAAGGTGAGAGAATTCTAGCCAAAAAGTGTTTTTGGCTAATTGAAAAGTTTCTTGCACGCTCTGTAAATTATTGAATTACCACAGTTTTGTCTATATTTAATCACGTTCTGATTTCCCCGCAGACACTCCCGTTACGGTCAACTGCTGCACACCTGGACTGGTGAGGGGCACCAACCACCTGCGCAAGTAAGTACACTGAGAGAATAAGCCTATGCTTATATTTTAGCTTCATATTCATGACTTCAATTTTATTTCGCTTGGTTTGAGTGTATCCGAGATTAAACTGCTACTGACACTGCTTAGTACTTTTTGTAACCCTTTAATCCCGGGTTTTTTTTTAGTGTAACAATTTCCGTTCCTCTTGCTTTCCTTCCCTTCCTCCCACGTTCTACTCTTTCCACTGTCCAGCGACTGGAATTGAAATCAAAACTCAGACCAAAACTAAAACCAACACAAACTAGTGGCTTAAGCTGCAGTTTAGCAAACCGACTGCAAAAGACCCTGTAGGCAAAGTACTTTAAATAATAGAATATTTATTATTATTTTTTTTTTTTTTAAAAAAAAAATTTTTGAAAAATTTTAAATTGAAAAATTAAAAAAAACTCTAAAAAAACACATTTTTTGTGGGGAAGTGGGGGGGGGAAAAAAAACTCGGGGCGGGGGGGTGCCCCGTCGGTATCCTTTTTTTTTTTTTCGCTCGGGCGAGAGGAGACAAAAAAAAAAAAAAAAAAAAAGACGAGGGGGGGGGGGGGGGGGCGACGGGCCCCCCCGCCCCCCCCGGCCCCCGCCGCGCCCCCCGGGGCCACAGTATTTTAAACATACTAAACTTTTGGCAGTCAATTATACCAATGTTTACTATATGATATACTTACCAAATTATAATCAAAAGTGCTAAAAATATATGAAATCATATCAGCTGTGTCAAGAATTAATTTTTGAATGTGGTTTTACTACGTCTTAAAGGAACTGAAACCGTAGTGGACAAAAGGTACGCTAAGCCTGATCTGCGTTGACTTCATATGCCAAATTTTAAAACTCTAGCTGCTATAAACCCTGAGATCTATACAAAAACAGTTATCTACTCGCTTGATAAAAAACACACTACATACTTCTGCTAAGCCATCTACACCACGCCATTTCACTCACTTTAGCACCCCTTCTACAGGGTCTCCAAAATCCCAAAGTGCCCCTGCAACTGCAACTAAATTTTTAAGCTCATTTCGCGGTTGCACAAAAAACTTTTTGCACTTTCATTTGGCTTAACGTGCACTGCCGATGGGCGGCTACTCGGTCGATGGGCGTGGCTTTTTCGGGGGCAAATAAGCGGGTCACGTGGCTGCCATCAAAAGTGGCCAAGTAGGAAAGTCGTCTGAGCCCGAGAGCAGCCACAACCACAGCCAGCAGCACCACCTACAGTATTAGTACAACCTCCACCTCCATGTTCAGTTGGCAGCGCATCAAGGTATCATCAAATGCCGAAGGACAAATGCTAATGTAATTAAAGATTTCAAAATGAAATGACGATTGGAGGTGAAGGAGATGAGAGCAGCAGTGAGCCAAGAGATGACATAAAAAAAACTAAATCTTAATTAAAATAATTATTTTTAAGTAGAGAAGGAAATTTGACTCCAAATTTGATTCCTTAGTGCTAAAAAGTCGCTGATTTATTTAAAAATTAAAGAGGCCCATAATCATTTCTTTACCCTTTCAATTTGTGCTACATAAACTACATGGTGATTTCTTGCAGTGCATTGTTTGTGAGTTTATCTCAACACTTTAAGCCATGTTTGCCATATCCTTTTTTATTATTATTTTATTTTTTTTTTTTAACAAAAGATTTCTATTTATTTTGTGTGAACAGTTGGCCAGAACTCACGATGTTTAAAAGCCAAAAACGCGAATATTAAAAAAGCTTTTGAATTGTACTTTTGTTGGTCATCTTTTTGCATTCGCAGTGGCAGTGAAAGGTTTTAAAATTGTGCAAACAAACTGAAATCCATTAGGATGCCTGTCAAGGACAGTAAGAAAGAGCTGGTCAGGAAGGGGAGTAAAGAGGGTGATAAAGAGGCAGAGAAAGGGAAAAGATAGAGTGTTCTAGGCTATAGAAAAGCAGACCCAATGAAATGGGCTTAAAGACCTTGCATGCAAATTGGTTGACAGCGCCCCAAACCACCTCTTTTACCCTACAACATATATAGGGTATACTACACTGTCTGTGTGTTGGAAAAAAAAACTAAATTTGCACAAAACACAGAATAGGACGTGCAAACATGACAAACAGTTGCAAATTGCGGGCTGAACAAAATGACTACAAGTTGTTGCAGTGCCAACAGCAACAACAATGGCTAAAATGGCAACAACATTGGCAACAACGTCAGCAACAGCAGCAACATCAGTTGCCAGAAAAACTTACGAGCACTCATGGTGACAGTGCCGCCCACTTTTAGCCCCTTTGGACCCGCTTTGAGTCCCCTTCAGGCCCCGTCGAGCCTCCTTTAGGCCCTTTAGCATCTACTGCGTAGATAATCGAGCATCGAGTGCCACTTGCAACGCACACACATGACACGCAGACACCCACACAGTTGCTGCAACTGTTGTTTTTGCCGCTGTTACTGCCGCATCTGTTTATGCAACAAAAGTGAAATGCTTTCATTAAAACGCCGAGCACGCGGCGCTTTTCGCGTGTCAAGTGTTGGCCCCTAAAAAGCCGTTAACAATTGCCCATTTCTTTGTGGTATATAGAGGTCAAATCGGGTCCTAAACTCGGCTCAGCTCGTGCAGTTTTGAATTATTGTCCAGTCGCGCACAGCTGACAGTTGTTGCTGTTGTTGTTGCTGCTGTTGCTGACAATGATTGCTGTTGCCAGTGTTGCTGCCGTTGGCGCCGCTTTGTCAGCAAACCAAGTTCAGATGACAAGCGTACATCTTATCAAGCTGCCTCTCTCCCTCTACCCTCCCTCTACCCCTCTCCCACTCTACCTTTCTCGCTCTTGATTTAATGCAAGATTTATGGATACTCGTGCTTTTCGCGGCAATCGCAAATCCGTAACTTTTTGGCAGTTATAAATTAGTTATTTTGCCGCCCATTGTGTTGCTACGCTAACAGAAATCCATTTCTCAACCAATAAAGTCATTCACAACAGTCTCAAATGGTAATCTGTTGATACAGTTACATATATATACATATATACCCTTCATAGTGTAGTCAGTTTGTCAACACATTCGGAATTATGAAGACAAATGGAGCAAAACTCTCAAAAGTTTTTGAAGATTTACTCTTTTTTAATAGTTTGCTCAGTGGAAAAGCAGAAAACTTTATCATGCAACTGTCAAAATGTATAAATCATACACTGACAAAAATTAGCAAGAAATGTTTTAAGAAAAATGGCACTATAAAAAATTATACTTATAAATTAAGTCTACTTTTAATGGAAGCAATTAAAACTCGAATTATTATATAAAACAAACTGAAATTTAGAATAAAGACCAATAAACAAAGAAACTCTTCAACCCTTTGCCACTAATCATTCAATTGTATTGTTAGTGTCTTAATCCACATTCAAAAAAAACGATATAATTTGTTATGAGAATTTTGTATTGAAATTCAGGACTCTAAAGTCAGTTTTTAAAAGAAAAAGAGTTCTTCTGTAGGACATAAGAGATTGAATAAAAAATACCTGCTGTACACGGTCTTAAGTGATAAAGAATAAAAATAAAGTTTGACAATTTATAGAAATTAGCATTAAAAATTAAATTTGATTTAAAAAAAAAATTTAATATGTTTTTTATGCAGTTTCTTAAACTTAAACATTTTTTGCGTTAGTTTTATAAATTTTAAGTTCAAATAAATTAAATTAAATATTCTTATAGATAAGTACATTTTTAATAAATTTAGTTATGAAGTAATAGTTCCGAGTTTAAGGGGTAGTTTCTTGAGCTGCTAATTTAAATGGAAGTTTTTTTGTACGACAAAAAAATTTAAATTAAACCAAATTTACTGCTTAGAAAATTCTCAATCAAAACGATGACAAATAAATTCAATTTTATGTATTTTCTGCAGTTGCTTACAACATATTTATCTGAACTAAAAATATAAGAAAATTTTTAATTAACATCTACAAGATTACAAACGATATAAATAAATTGAGTATCTGCAGCTGAAGTTTGATTGTTTGACAAGTATTGCGAGTGGTGTGAGTGAGATTGTAATCCCCAAATCAGTGAACAAATGTAATTGGAGTCTTCAGTTCACTTAGCACACCTGTGCCACTTACCTGCCAACATAACTACATGCCTACATATACACTATATAAATTTATACATATATAGATTTGTGCAATGGCACGCACCACAAATTCCACAATAATTGAAATATAGTTGAGTTAAATGACATGCCATGTGGCAGGTTCAATATGTTGCCACAATAGTTGGACAGTTGCCACATACACATACAGACATACAAATGAACGTATTACCTATTGGGGCACAAAAGTTGAGCTGTCAGAAGCCACAATAGCATAATCCATCATAGACACACAAAATTGTAATGTTTCTACACGTGTTGGAATCGCATTCAGTTGGCCAGAACAGCAAAGACCTGGTCGAAACAGCTCAGGAAACTGAGACACAAAAACATTGTTAACATGCGTCATTACAATTTGCAAAATTGACAAGAAGAAGTAAAAGTAGATGAAGAAGAAGCCGACAGCAGACAGCTGAGCAAATGCTACACTGCACAAAAAAAAGAGGATTCTTAAATGGAATCTTAAACCGAAGTTACCAAAAAATAAAATTAAATAAATTTTTAGAATTCTTGCCGGTAAAAACTTCATAACAGACTCACTCCCAAAGAAAAAGTTGAGCTATAATAAATACCCTAACTTTAAACACTACAGGGTCTTCTACAGTTGACTCCCGGACTTCATCCCTTTTCTTTGGCTGCGACAATTTTCCAGCTGAGCGCAGAAAGTGATCACAGCCCTGCACTGAAGTTAACAGCAGAATGCCTACAATTTCAAAAGGATTTGTACACTTTTTTCTCAGTGTACTACAGTGAAACAAAAGGCGAAACAATGAAAGAAAAGAAATCAAATGCCGGAGCAAGCGAACAAATCATTTGGACATAAAACGCAGCACCTTGGCCAGGAGTGTATTAGGGGAAGAGGCATTGGTGCAGTAGGCGTGGCAGGTAGAGGGGCAGGGGTTGGAATCCTGGGATGGGGCACAGCAAAGTGGCAATAGGCACGTGGCACGTGATGCGGGCGCAGCGCCAGAAGCAACAACAGAACACTATGCTTACACACACACACATAGGCACACCTTCACACACACACACACACATACCTCACATATCACCCTCTCTGTCAAACACACACACACACACACATAGATAAACACCCAGCAAGTGCCTCAGGCTGCGGCAATAAAACAGCAAATGAACAGCGGAAGTAACATCAAGTGGACGTGTATGAGCTGCCCTGTAGTTCACCTACAACTATGTGTGTATGGATGTGTGTGTATTTTAAAGCTGGCAGCGTGTCGTGCTGCGTCCCGTGCTCAGACTTAAGGCACGAAACACGACGAAATTGTAAATTTAATTTTATTTTTTACGTTTTTGAGTTTTTTTCTGGGAGTTTTTTTTAATTATATGAATTTATTTTTTATGTTTTTAGGAATTTTTTTTTTTTTTTTTGGAAGTACAAACAACATACAGCTAGTTCGGTGATAACTCTCATAAAAGGACACCCTCCGTCGAAAAATGTCCGTTTGAAACAGGGGTGGGCTTTTGCCTACAAGGGAGGCAAATGGTGACGATCAAGATCAATCAAGATCAGGGAAAACTGATTTGGCTAAGAGAAGCATATGCTCTTTACTGGTGTGCTCATATAAACAATGATCTTGGTCAGCTGTTGCTCAGTTTTATATTAAGGAATGATTTTGTTTACCTTGTTTAAATGACAATAAGACAACAAATAGTTTATACCAAACTTTCATAAATTTGCAAAACCACTCACGTCGTGATGGGCCTAAGAAATGTGACTAGCTCTCACCTCCAAGGACTGTGTGTATATATGAGTGAGTGTGTCATGAGTGTGTGTGTGTATTACATGCTAGATAGATGTACCTTGCATGCACTTACTTCCTGTCCATTGCCTGCACTCACTTTTCCCAACTGTCTTGTCGGTGCTTTTCCCACTTTTTTCCTGTACATGTTGTGTTTTTCCAAGTCGATTTTCTATTTACAGACTTTGTAGCGCCAAATTGAACTTTTGTTGTACTTGAAACATGCACACACATATGTAGCTACAAGCACACCCTCTGCATACAAAAGTATCTGTGAGATAACTCTTTGACTTTCGTTGCTTTTATGGCTGGCAGGCTTGTATCTGATGAAACAGCTGTCAGCTATGTGCTGCACTTTTCCATGTTTGTTCTCCTTCTCTTTTACCTCTCTCTTTACTGCTCTGCTCGTATCAACTCTTCTCTTGTCTTGCGACCTTGTTTTATACAACATTTCAGTTGTTTACAGCATCCTTTTCTCCTGCGGCGGTCAAGGCATTTGGCATTTGGCAAGAGAGCCAAGAACACGATGTCTGTCAGCACTGTCAGTCAAGCAGTCAATCAGTCAATCAGCCAGATTTTTGTTAGAATTTATTGAGACTCAAATGCTTCGATTCTGGCGATTTGCACAGAGAATAAGACTTAAATAGAATCCGAAAAAAAGGACTTATTCCTGTGACTTGTCAGCAAAATATCTGCTGAAATACTAGAACAGTTGGTAGAAAGTAAACTTGAAATTCTTAAGAAAACTGTCAAAGTGTCCAGTCAATCAGCAACTAACCTTAAAATTGAACATTTATTAAGTGCAGCTATTTAAAGTAACTGTATTAAAGTGAAAACAGATTTAGTTATATTTTTAATTTAGTAGAATATTTTTTATTTCAAAAGATACCAAACAAAAGTCAATTAAACTGTTTCAAACTCTAATTTAATTCTTAAATCAAAAGCTCAAAAAACACAACTTTTAATTTGCTATGAAATTGCTACCAAAACTTTGAGCGTAAAGCAAAGTTTTAAATAAATTAGAGTAAATTAAACAATGATTAATGCAGTTGCATACGTTTAGTTGGGGCACTAGAAATTGGGAAGTGGCAAATGCGCTGCAGATATTGGGAAACCATTCAAAAAACGGATGTGTTTTCTGATGCGCATTTCACACGAAACATTTCAACGTGTAATCGACTGCAATTTTCTATGACGCGCTACTCCCTACCTACTACTCCCCCTGCTCTCCCTTACGCTGGGTCGATGAACGTGAACTTTGCCCAGCTTAGCGGTTCAGGCAGCAAGCCCAACGGGTGCTTAATGCGATTCTGAAATGCATCTAAAGAATTAGAAGAGCAGCGAATAGTGGGAAAGTAGAGAGCGAGAGAGGGAAAGGGTGGCGGAGTAATGAGTATGAGAGTCGTGGGCAAGAGCAGTATTAAAAGCGTTGCTGTATTCTGTACAACGGTGAATGAAACCATTTATGCACCAACAGGGCAGACAGAGACAGCAGGAGGCGCGAGGCAGAAGCAGAAGTTAAAGCAAAAGCAAGGAGAATGATAGACTCACGCACACTTTAACACGCTTTTGTGTGGCTGCATGTGAGTGTCTCTGTGTGTGTGTGCCTGTGCGTGTCCGTGTTTATCTCTCACCCACTCTCACTGTGTAAATGTGTGTACTATGAAATGAATGAAAATGAAAAGCAGTTAATGCTCAAGTCACGGAAAAAGCGTAAATGGAAAAGTTAAACGCATTAATTATTTATTTATCGTTTCATCATGTTCAAGTGTCGGTGAACCTGTGCCAAACAACAACAACAAACAATCGACAATAAAGAGCGCTAAGCAAATTGAGCGCGAATTGTTAATCAGTCTTAAAGCAAAAAAAATAACAGTTTTAAGTAAAAGCTTTTAAATTCAAGTTTAAAACGAAGGCAATGCATTGAAAGGCGTTTAAGTTTATAACTCTATTTTCTACAGAAACTCAAGTAAGAAAGGGAGAAGTTGAGTTGCCGCGACTATAACATACCCATCGCGCAGTTTTTTATATTGAGATGCATAAAGTTTTCAACAAACTTCATTTTCTACATCAAATTATATTTAAAGTCTTTAACAATTTAAAGACAAAATTCACATTTCCAATAAAAACCCTTTAGATTTTGAAATAAGTGAAGCATACTTATCGGCTCAAATCCATTAAACCTCATTTAAACCTCTTTAGCTCTCTTTGTGAGAGTCGAGGGTATAAAAATGGGTTTGTTGTGCAAAATGTAATTAAAACAATGAGAGCATAAAAGCTTTTGCTTTTGAATATCAAGCGCTCTGTCATCAGATTAACAATGAACAATACTCCAACTCGTACTTTAATATCTTAAGCTTAGATCACAAAGGAAAACGAAATGAATTGAAACGAAACGTTGACAAATTTACAGTCTATTAATTAATTTACACACGTTGGCAGACAATAAGACAAGTGATAAGGATATAATTTATATTTAATTACAAGTAATGTATGTGCAAACAACAATTCTCTTTGAATATGATTGCTTTAATTTTCAAACTCAAAAAGAGCGTAAAAAGTTTCGGGTTTTTATTGTTAATCTGCTTTCAGTTCAGAAGTTTTAACAACGAAAAATTTGTTGTCATTTCGTAATGCTTTTAAAAACTACTTTGGTCATTATAATGCACTGTAAAAAGTGCACAGATGTAATTTGTCATAAAAAGTTTTTTAAAGAGTGTCAGTAGAATGATAAGACATAAATATTTCTTTAAAGTTTTTTAATATTTCGGTTGACGTTTTTAAGTGGTGTTATAAGCTTGTATGATGATTTACTTTAAAATGATCCTAAAAGTATGCTTTATTAAGCAAAACCTTTTGATTTTAGAAACCATCCTAAAAGTATGCTTTAAAATGTACAACTTTCAGCAGAGGATAGCTGCAAATTGGCTTTAATTTCTTCTTTTCTTCTTTAATAACAATAAAACTATAACGAGTTAACTTTTGCCATCATCAGCTCCCCACTAATGTCGGCTATCTGCGTTAAAGTGATCACCTACCCGTGGATGTGGCTGTTCATGAAGAATCCCTTCGAGGGCGCTCAGTGTGCGATTCGTTTGGCAACGGATCCCCAACTAAAGAAAGTAACTGGAGAGTACTTCAAGTGAGTTAAGTCTCAGCTATTTGGTTTTTCACTTTATTTTGTACATTTTTTTGCAATTTTTTGGTAATGCTACATTTTCTTGGCCACTTTGCAGTGACTGCGAGATTGCGGCCAGTTCGGAGGCTGGCCAGGACAAGGAATTGGCCAAGAAGTTGTACATGCAAACCATAGAAACGCTTCAGCGCGTTACCAAACTAACTGTCGACAAGGAGGCGTGCACCGAGACAAAGAAGGATGAGCAGCACGACAAGGGGCAGCAGACGAAGAAGGCAGTGCTACAGAATAGCAACTGATTTATGTTGAGCACGCGGACATGGTCTGCAAACTGCAACGTCTATTTGCATTTGGGTTTAACAATTGCCGCATTAGGCAGTCAACCCCCTAACCACACCCCGTGCTCTCCCCATTTCTTCCTCAACTCCCAAACACGCCCACTTTTTTTGTGGCTTGCCTGCAACTGAAGCTGAGACTGCCTCTGTGCTTAACTCTCAACCAAAAAACAATATATGTAAATTTAAATATGCGAGTTTACCAAGTTTGCTGATTTTGTCTTTTTATTTCGCTTTTTACTCGTATTTTAATTTAACATTTTTACCCAAAAAAAAAAAAGGATAACACATGGACCTGTCATAAGTGCAGATTTACGAGGAGCGGTCAATTAGAAAATAACCATATGTTTCAGTGATTTTGGGTTTATGCCTTCCGTTGACCTTTGTGCATATTGTTTTATGAATTTATTCAAAGCCATTTCAAGGGTTTAATCCTCTTTTTAGCAAAATCAACTGTAAATATTTTCCACTGAAATAAACAAATTTAAAAAAAAACAAAATACACAAATTTAAATGAATAAAAAATCAGAAATTTAAATTGCCTCAAAAAAATGCAAAATTATTAATTTAAGTCTTAAATTTAATAAAATAAGTGTTTTAATACATCAAATTTATTATTTATTACTTAAATGACTAATGGTCTGCTAAAAATCGTTTTTATTTTAATGGATTTTTATATCATTTAAAATGTATGACGACTAGCAACATGTTTTTATTTAATTATGAGCTTTAATGTCTAAAGTAAATAGTTTTATAAATATGTAGAAAATCTAGCTAAAAATAAGCTAAAGTTAAGACACACATTTCTTTTTAAAATTTAAACTTTTAACTCTACTTTTAATGCGCTGTAATAGACAATACTTTCTATTCATTTCTTTTCCAAAGCAATTTGTGGCTGTAATTAGCTATTACGCACATTCCGTTTCAGTCTCAGTCTGCCTCTGTCGTTATGACAACTGCAAAATACGAGCCAACAAACTGTTGCTGTGGATTAGCCAAGGCAACAACTGATAGACAATAGGACACGATATATGGTATATAAATATGTATATATAGACACATATATGCATATATATTTTGCTCGTAAAATACAGAGACAATTATACATATCTTTTTGCTCAGCTAAAACCGATTTCTATGAGAGAGAATGTGTGCACAATGCGTAACAATGCGGAGGACGTAAAATGCTAGAAGCTGGGAAAAACTCCACTTTGTATGCTATGGAAAATCTTTTTATTATATTACGTGCAACGCGTAGAACTCGAAAAAGGTTTGACAAAACAAAACCGTCCCAAAATCCAGCCCCAAAGTCCTACACAACCCAAACCCACACACAATCCCTATCACAATCCTAGACCCAGCCCAATGAAAAACCCACGACAGCACCATGTGTTGCTGTTGCCACAAAATTTGACGCTTTCCTTTTGTAGCTGCTTCGTGTGCCAGTTTTTTTTTCTCAGCGCTCCGTAATCGTATGTCTTGTGGAAATGAAAAGCTCTTAGAGTGCAAAAAATAAAAAAAAATGAAAAAAGACGATTACGTTGTTGCCTCTTCAGCATTTGGCGAAAAGCTTTACACTTCCGGTTACATTTCCGAACTGACGAGCAGTTTACGCGCTTCAATTAGAGCGCAGGCAGTTGAAATACTAAATAAAATGCAAGCGATTAGAAAATACCAGAAAATCAGTTTAATTTTACCCCATTTATTCCCAATCTTTTAAAATAGATTTACTTTTAAATTTAAACATAATCAACATTTTTACTTACGTTAAGTGTACTCTATTTTGCGCAGTGTATGCAAAAAATGTAAAGCTGTGCGCTCGTTAAGGTGAAGAGTGCACCAAAGCAAACGGCTCTCTTCCAGCTTCTAAGAGCGTACGAAAAGCTTTTAAGCACTCTGTCAGAAACATTAAAGTTTATAAGTATTTAAAAATTTTATGATTAAAATAAATTAAAAGTTAAAATGATATGTAACTTAACTTACATCATATTTATATTTATTGCAACATTTCATTATTTAGAATTTATTTAAATAAACAAATAAAAATAAATTCTGGCAACTCTGTTGCTTTCGTTTCTCTTAAGTGTGACCGCATGCTGCTCTCTTCCACACATGCGTCGAGCTCTCTTTTCGATTACAACTCCGCAGACACCTGTGAAAGCTCGTAATCAAAATTTGGCGGCTTTTGAACGCCGACGTAAACAACAAAGCAAATAGAAAGAACGAATGAAAGAGTCAAATAGTAATTTATATAAATAAACAAAAGAAGCTGCAATTAAGGAAGTGCGTCAAGAAATGCGGCCTCTTAATAGCGGTAAAACATTACAAAACATTGCGTCAACATAAACAACACACAAATGGCACGCGTCTCTCTCACACTATCGCCCGCTTCCACATTCTCAAAGAGCGCGCTCACACACACACACGCATACAACGTTGCGCCATGTGAGCATCAAGCATGTGGTGAGAGCAAATGAGCAGTGCAAAATGAAATGATGCTTTTGGTTTTTAATGGCAGCTTCGGCTTCAGTTCGTTTCATTTCAGTTGCGCGGCAAACGAGCCAAAGTACAAACGTGCGAATTAACCTCGTGAGTTTTTGTGTTTTCACGTAAGGAAAAAAACACACACAGACAGATACACTGACACACACACATTGAGGACAACGTGAGCGCTAACGACGCGAACGATGCTGCCACAACTGTCGCTGTGACAGTAGGAAGAAAAAGCAAAATTTATAAAAAAAAAAACAAAAGAAATCAAAGGAAAGGCGACACACGGAAAATGGGCCACGAGTGAAGGTGTGTCGGCAAGTGTCTCTCTCTCCCGCTCTCTCTCTTGCTTTTACTTTAGTTGTATGTGTGTTTGTGTGTCGGCAGTGCATATTAATTATTCAAATTAATTGCAAGAAATACGCTACAAGTGTACAACAAATTACAAACATAACTCAAGTACGCGTATAGAAAGAATTCAACAATTTGCAAAACTTTCTTATTGAATTACACAGCAAATAAAATAAGTTAGCAACGCTTTAATAAAATAATAACAAAAATAAGAAAATAAACAAGTAACAAAGCAAAAAGAAAGCATGCATGAATAAATGAAATAACAAAATCGGGCTGATTTTGCAAAAAGTTTTTGAAATCCCATACTTCATATACTACATATAGTATATATAATTTATTTTTTTGCTTTTTCTGTTTATTATTGTTTGCATTGCATTGAACTCTACTCATGTGTTGTAGTATATAAAATTTGTTATTTTATTCACAAGTCGAACGTGTCCATCTTTGTCCAAGTGGAGCGTGGCTAGAAAGACAAACAAATAAAGAAAACACATTCAAGTTATTCCTTGGCCTTGATATTTATGGCCCAAGCGTACCAGGCTGGCGCATACACTGAGCCAAAAAGTGGACAGCAAAACGATTAAAGACTACCAAAAGATTACAGTAGTTTTGTGCTTGCTTTGACCACTTTAGTTTAATTTTCCTTAGCCACTCCCTTTTTCTCTCAGTGTAGGTAAGATAAGTTCTCTGCCCCCCGCCTTGAAATGGATTTATGAGTTCAGTTAGTCTCAGTCTGCGCTCTATGGGCCCTTCAGTGGTTCGTCCTTTGGTCCTATTCGGTTTTCACTCCCAATTGGATCGTTTTACTCTAATGGCTTTTTTCTTTGCCTCTCTATATGGCTGTTGTGGGGTTTTTACTGTAGCTGTTGCTGCTTTTGCCGCTGCTTCTGCTTCGGCTGTTGTTTAGTCTCCACCCACATTGGAATTTGAACTCGTCTCACTCTCAGTGGCCCCATTATCACACACTGCTAATTATCTATCTATCGATGATAATGACTATGATGATGATGATGACATTGCCATGCGCCCTGCGCCCTGTACTGCTCGCCTCTTATCAGTCAGTCATCCAAAACGCTCGACGTTTTATGCCTTCCAAGTATTTAGCATTTAGTATTTATTATTTGCATTTTATTTCTATTTGCTTTATGTGAAATGAAATGAAATTCGAATACAAGTCCAGCAAATAAACATGTCAGGGCATGTCGACCTTGAGCCAGGGCCAAGGAAAACAGCCGCAACCACAACAACTGCGGACAAAAAGCTTTCAGTGTCCTTTTAAAACGTAGTGAAGAGCAAGACACAGACTAGAAAATAGTAATACAGAGAACTTTGGTAAAGCTGTTAAATTTTACGAATTCTTAAGCTTAGATTTTTGAAATTTCTTACTGATTACTGTACAGCAATAAATTTCGTTTTTAGAAAAAGCCGAGATAAGAGCATTCACAACAAAATAATACCCCAAAATAAACAAATAAATTATTAAATAAAATCTGAACTTCATAGACTACAAATGAATCGTTCTCAGTGTAACCCCCAAAAGTAGACTACTTATTTAAATAAATTAAAATGTAATCAGAAATTTACAAACACAAATCTAGTTTAATAAGCAAATGAAGTGACAATTTTCACGACACGTGCGCATCTCTACAGATAGTTAAACTAAATGAAAATCGCTTATCAGCCACCACAGGTAGGTTTTCGCCAACAGCCTTGACAATGACAACCAAAGAAACTGAAAATGGGCGCATCGAAAGGCGCTTGGAACAAAACGGAATAACTGCAAAATTGAAGCAATAACAAAAGCAAAACAAGCAACAACACTGTCACTAGCACTAACACTAGCAACACTAGTTGATAATTTTGAGGTTGAAGACGGCAGTGGCTCCAACAGCGGCAACGGTCGTTACAGCAATACAAACAAAGGAAATAAACAAACACAAGAACACACACACACAAACACAAACACAAACAAACAGGCGAATATGTTCGGGCGAAGAGCTGTGAAATTAACCTGGGTGGGGGGCGGAGTAACAGTGGGTAAAGAGAGAATGAAAGAGAGAGAGGGCACGCTGGGTCGAATGCTTTGGTTCATGACATACACACGAACTCAAATGCTTGCTCACACAGACACAGACTGGCGCTCTTCGACTCGCTCTCTACCTTGCGCTCTTTACTCTAATGTGTGTATGTGTGCGTGTGGTTATTGGTGTAGTAAAACGGGTTTTGAGTTTGCTTTTGCCACTGTCGCTGGCGCTGCTGCCGTCGCTGCCGCTGTTGTTCTTGTTGTTTTTATTGTTGTTGCTTCTGCTGCTGCTGATGCCGCTGCCGCTGCTGTTGTCGCATTTTCAGTCAGTTGGCCAAGTCAGTTGCTCTTTTGGCTTAGTTAACTTAGAACGTGCCGCGGCAACAATGGCAGCTTTATAAGAATTGCAACAAAATAGCATAAGAACAAGCACAACAACCACAACAACAACAAGTGACAAGCGACAACGTCATAACGGGTTAGTCATTAGTCGTTCTGGCATCCATTGAGGCTGTGACAAATTAAAAGGATTTTAAATAAGCACACAAATTATTCAGCTAGGCAAATATTTAATTATAATAATATTAATTGAAATCATTACAAGTGTGTTAGGGTGTGTGTGTGTAGTGAGTGTGCGGCAGCTGTTGCTCTCCGTGTGTTATGTAAATGTCAAAATTCAAAGCCACTTTTGTATCTCATGGATACCAATAAGATTTAATACCGTAGCTCACACACACACATGTGGTGTGAGTATGAGTATGAGTGTGGTGTGCGTGTGTGTGTGTTAAAGCCAGAATTGGCTTTGGGTACTGTTCAGTGCTGCGTCATTTGCTGCCTCAAACAACAAATTCTTTGAGACACTTGAAGTGTTAGCAGCGTCCTGGTCAACTTCAGTCCAGCAGCTTCAATTGAAATACAAAACGCACTTGGCTCGCTTTTCCTACGCGTTCTGTCAGATACACATATATTATGTATATGTATGTTTATCCCTCTGGCATCTGGTAACAGCGGCAACAACAAGAACAACAACAACAACGACTTTTTACAGTCCATACACCTACTTAAAAATTTAGAAAGTTGCTTGTCTGCCACTCGCTCGTTTCTTAACTTGGCTTTCATTTCGTTGACTTGGGCTAAAAGACACAAACACACAGACACACGCACTCACACACACACACTCAAGTGTAGGAAAGTATGCATGTATTTTATGTACTTGCCTCCCTTCCCACTCTCTTTCTTTGGCATTCTTTACCTAACTCATTAATTGTTTTTCTTAGCCAATAACATACATTTCCCTTTAAGCCCTCTTGTATTTTATTATTTAATTGAATTTCTCACATACTTGTCTTGGCTTCCATTGAATATTCATTCCAGTTTTCAAACAATATTCTAACAATTGCCAACCGGTTTTTTGTGATTTTTTTAATCTTTCGTTTTTTTTTTTAATAAACCCAATTACATTTTTTTTCTAATGTGAATAAATTTGAGTGAACTCGTGGGTATTTGACGACTTTTTCGTATCGACTTGTGAATGCACGCGCTCATATTATTTATAGCTTTATTCTCTATTGTTTGAGATACACGTTCCATGACCTAACATACTAAACTCACAACCTAACTAGCTTAATATAAAATACTCGATCGGAGACTAATAGTGTGTAGCTGCATTAATTAACTATTGATTAAAAGTGCTTTCATAAATTATATGCGAGTTTTGAGTGCATACAAATGCGATTTGTTTGTAGATAATCTATTGATACTTGGAATAAGTGATATTAAAACTTAAAGTTATATTTATTTAATAGCCAGTGTTTGTTAATCAGTTTTTAAATGATTCAATTTCATATTTAAAGCACTTAATGAGGTCACCTACTACTGACAAAGGGTTACGAAGATAGCTAATATTTATTTTGATGTACCAATATATATTTTATACTATATTAAATTGTATAATAATATTTTATACAAATTTTTAACAAGCTTTTGAAAGATTTTATCACTAAAGATTTTGTCACCTTTCTTTAAGTGTTTTTTTTTATAGAAGTATAATACCTAGATTATATTTTTATGCATTGATTTTAAGAGTCCTTTACTCAATATCCCGCTTAAATGTATTAACATATTGCTATCCTAACGAAATCTGTCTATAATTTAATTTTGCTTTTATATTAGCTTTAATTTACTTATCTGTGATTTAATTTCATTTCGCAAACCTTTTTCCAACAGTCACTCAAACTGTAAATTGATTTCCATTACCTCAGCTGGTAATTGAAACCATTTGATGACTAGAAAAAAACAGATAGAAAATAAATTGAACGATAAAAACTGAATGTTTTATTTTTAAATCATATTTGCAGTAACTTTGATGGCTGTCTGGCAAAGTGGTTATTAGAGCCAATGCTGCTGTCTGTCTGGGCCCAGAAGAAGTAATAAACCGTAACCAAAACCGTAGTCGAAACCGAAATCGAATTCGAAACTGAAACTGAAACTTAAATCCCACCGCAAAAACAGAAGAAAACTGAAATCGATGCCAACCGCAAAACTGCAGTAAAACGTCCAAAAGCAACAACTGAACAAAAGCAATAAAAATAAAAATAAGAAGAAGTAGAAGAAGAAGTGAAAGTGAAGGAAAATAGTACAAAGTTATTTCGTCCTTGCCATTTGGGACGCAAGCGAAGGTGAGAGGTGGAGAAAGAGGAGGAAAAGGAAAGTGAGAGGAAACAAAAACCGACCCAATCAACCTAACCCGGAGCAATCCGGGAACCCGGAGACGCCATCGTGGCCCTAAGACAACAGACTCACAGCAGCAACGGCAGCAGCAGCCACAGCAGCTGCGGCCCTGGCAGTGGCAGCGGGGTGAGCAGCAGCAGCGGTAGTGGCAGCGGCGTCGGCAGCGTGCCGGTCATCATGGAGGGGCCAGAGGTCACATTCCTCTTCCAATTTGGCAGCTTGCGCGATGCGGTGTGTGTGCCCGTGAGTGCACTGACGCTCAAATCTCTGAAGGATTTGGCATGCGACTTCATAAACACCAAGGTGAGCACTTGGAAGGGACCCATGTCCAATTGGGTCACAGTCTAGGGTCACAGAGAAAACTGAATTTAATTATGCAAGGGGAAAAGCAAACCAAACTACACACACACACACACACACACACACACACATACATATGTATGTCAATATTTTCATAGTTCGCACAAGCGGAACGCGGTCAAGTCAACAGTGTTAACATCGTTAACCAAGTTCCTTGTCCCAACTCCCATTCCTCTCAGCTCCCACTCCTCCCCTCTTCATCTCCTCCCCTTTTCCACTCCTCCGCTCCCCCACTCCTTCCACCTCCCACTCCTTCCTAGACTTCTCTTTTAGCCCGAATTCTGTGTGTGCTTGTGTGTGCCTAATAAATTTATGTGCACTGAATAATTGCTTAATTTCATTAAGTAAGTCAAATGCAGACAAAGCAGCACATGCACAGTTACATGAACATTTCTGTAGTGCGTAGTTAGTCGTGGTCAATTCAATTAAACAGCTGCCAGCTGCGTCAGTACGTCCATATCCTGCTTTTAGTCCATCCTTTTCTACTTCCTGCAAGTCACTTCTGCTTCCCCCTCAGCTCCTACATTTTGTTTGTGCCTCCTCCTATTACTATTACTTCTCCTACTTCTAGTACTACTTCTGCTACTCTCCCTTTCTAAGCCAACTGTGCCTACGCCTACTACTGTTTCTACTCCTATAAGTAGCACCACTTTTACTACTGCTCCTCCTACCTACTCCTTCTCGACCTCCTGTTTCAACTGTTGCCTGTTGTCCCAAATTCTGTTCCTTTGACCTACCCCAACTCTTTTTGCTACTTTCAAAATCTGCTGCTCCTTTTACCCCTGCTCGCTGTCCTACTCATATTCCTACTTTCAGCTTCTTCTTACTCTGTAACCTTCTTTTACTGTGCCTCTCTGTACTCCTGCTCTTATATTCCTAAGTTACTGTTGCTTCGTTCCAATTCTACTCCCGTTAGTACCACCTACCTCTTCCTCCTCCTACTCCTGTCCGTGTTATCGCTCCTTACCATGCTTCTAATTCATGGTCCAATTTCCTTTATTAGCCGTACTCCTTCTACAGCTCTCCTACTCCCAATTTTACTCCTGCTCCTGTCCCTGCTCTTACTTCTTCCCCAGCTCCTACTTTCTTACTTCTAACTTCCAGCTCCTACTCCTGTCCTAAAACTATTCCTGCTCTGACTCGTTTTACCCCTACTACTATGAACATTTCTGCAATGACCTCCTCCTCCTTTCCTGCTCATTATTCCTGTTCCTATGCCTCCATCTAGCCCTACTACTAACCCCGCTCTAACCCAACTACTTTCCACCTAATAACCCCGCTCTAGCCCGACTACTTTCCTACTACTAGTTCTCCTCTTCTCCCTTGTCCTACTTCCTGGACCTACTTCTCCTTCTGGCTCTACTACTACCCCTCCGCCTCTAATAGTCTTTTTATCCCTACTCCTAGTTTCACTACTGCCCTTGCTCCTTCTTCTTTGCCTACCCCGCATTTCTACTGCTCCGACCTTCTCCCAGCTAGCCCTCATTCATGGCCTTTTTGGCATTTAGCTTGGCGTGTCTGTGGCACGTTCTGTGGCCTTTGTGGCAGCTTAGTTGAGCTTTGACAGCTGCTTCCGCAGACACCAGTATCAATTTTCAATGTCCACACCAAATAATTTGATACCATAACTATGCAGCACAGTCGCTAGGACTGCTCTAAACTAGTGGCAGGAGAAAAGTGAAACGTTTAGCGATTTCCTAACGGAAATTTTATTTTATCCGACATTACAGGGTATTTGTGGTGTGGCATATTAAAAGCGGCAAACCTAATTGATATCAATATCAGATATTTGTAAATATTGCTGACAGAAGACTATCTAATATCTTCAAAATCTTATCGTAGAATCAATTAAGATACGATATGATAAGGGAGTGATAAGAGTGTCATATGCAAAATGAGCGTTAAATCAGGCAAAACATCATAATGTACATTATCTATGAATTTGAATATATATAACACAAATACACACATGTTTTCAGATACCGGATAGTGGTCTGACGTATCTGTCAGAACGCATTCTGCTCTTCATTCACGACTATAGTACGCCCAATGTACTGCATATCATCAATTCCGTTGCGGAAGTTGTGGACGAGACATTGGTGGAAATTGTATTAACAGCCAGTCGTGAGTACTTTGTAGACTTTATAGCTTCTATGCTTGTTAACCACACTAACACGCACACATACTTATATACACACTGTCATCTCGTTTAACAGCCATACTCTATCCGACGTCGGAAATGCCAACACTGAAGCCCCACAGTCTCAATGTGCATTCCTATAAGGCGCCCACATTCTGTGATTTCTGCGGTGAAATGCTGTTTGGTCTCGTTCGTCAGGGACTCAAGTGCGATGGTATGTAGCTAAACACACACACACACACATATACACTGCAACAAAATATTTATTCAACAGGTTGTTAGAAATAGAAGCAGACAACTAATATCTGAAATAAGCTCGGTTTAGAAATGATTCTTTTAAAATAATTATTTGAGTACTCAATTATTTAAAAATTAACATAGTCAATTAGTTAATTGTTTTAAAAAATAGTTTTCTCCAGATTTTAAGACTTAAAAAGCTTTACATACTTATTAAAATAATGTTTAAGTATGTGAGATGTTAAAAAAAAGTAGTTTACCAAAACAGTTTTTAAAATTAAACAAAAAATTAAATATGCCATTTATTTTATAGTAATTAGTAAATATTTTATTGCTGCATACTCAACTATTATTACAGTTTCAAGTTTAACTTTGGATAGAACTTGCTATGAATAATATTTCTAAATACTATATTATTATTTTAAAGTTTAAAGTTTATTTTTAAAATGATTTTTCTTAGAGCTTATAGTCTGTTTTATTTATCAAAAATGTCTGAAGTAAACGAAAGATAAAAGTAAATTTCGCCTGCTTCTGATTGGCTGTCGTAAATTACCCACTTAACCGTTACTTTCCGCTCTTCCCTTTTACAGGCTGCGGTCAGAATTATCACAAGCGCTGTGTGGTGAAAATACCAAACAACTGCAATCGGTCCAGTGATGCCACATCGCGTCGTTCATTTACATTGCATGCACCCCGCAGTCCATCTGGCAGCTCACAACAGTCACTGGTGTCCAACGAGGAGTCAACGGGTCGCAACGATTCAAGCGGTTCTCTGGTAAAACGCATGTCGGAACTTATGAATGATATTATCAAAAATTAAGAATTATTTAATTAAGACAGACAGTTTACTCATTTTAGTTATTAGTTAATGGTGTTTGGGTCTCGCTACGAGTATTTGCAATTGTATTTAAATATTAGCTCATTTATTAATCACTTTTTTTTATTTATTTTTTCAATTGTATTATTTTCATTTGAATAAACTTTCATTTTTGCCTAATAGTTTTGCCAATGACTTTTATTTTAAATACTATTTAAATACTCGTAGTGGGGAGAATTTTTAAATTTCAAATATAATAGATTTATACAAATTTGCAGTGGAAAAATTATTATTGGAAAATCAAGATTATAGTGGAAACGAAAAATAATTTATAACTAAATATCAAATATCAATAGGAAATATCCAAGCTATAGCCACAGTAAATTTTATTATTGAAATAAAATTTTGGGTAGACTTTTAAGAAAAAATAATAATTGAAGAAAAATAATTAATTCATTAATTAAAAAATTAATTGATTAGATCCTAGATTTTTCCCAAAAATCATAGACTTTGTTTTGAAGGAACTTAAATATAAATTGCAATTGGGAATTAAATATTTTTTAAAATTAAACTAACTGGAAACTAAACTAAACGAACGAAAGCAGATCCTTAAGAAACTTTTTGCTTGGTTTCCAAAACTTTTAACTATTTGGAAATTTTTAAAAACTATTTGACCTATACCTATATTTTTTAGAACATTCCCGGCTACTCCACACGACACCAGCGCACTCAGTCGTCAAGCAGTCGGAATGGTCTCACCGTGCTGCGGATACCACACACCTTCATGGTGCACACCTATGGGATACCGACGGTCTGTCAGCTGTGCAAGAAACTGCTGAAGGGTCTGTTCAAGCAGGGTCTGCAGTGTCGTGACTGCCAGTACAATACTCACAAGAAGTGCATGGAGAAGGTGCCGCAAGATTGTACAGGCGAGGCACAACTGAGTCAACTGCAGGCGGAGATTAGCGATGGATCAACACGCAAAGATCGAGATAATTTCTTTCGCGAGGAATTTGATGACAGTGATTTTGAGGATGGTCCGGGGCCTCAGCAAGAATATGCCAAATACAACAAGGCCATCATGAGTGGCACAAATCTGGTGGCTGGACGACCACGTGAACCACCCAAGGCACTGACCAATGCCCAGAACTCTCCACCCGAACTGGTCAATGGGGTACTGGATGGTGTACAAGCGCGTTCCGATGCCAAATCCAGTGATGGCCAGTCGGAACAATCCCAATCCTCATCCTCCTCCTCGCCCAGTGCCAATATACCGTTGATGCGTATTGTGCAGTCGGTGAAGCACACTAAGAAACGGGGCGGACAAGCCCTCAAGGAGGGCTGGCTGGTGCACTACACTTCTATGGACAAGGCCCTTAAGCGGTACTACTGGCGTCTCGACTCCAAGACCATCACCCTGTTCATTTCGGAGCAGGGCAGCAAGTACCACAAGGAACTGCCGCTCTCCGAACTGGTCTCGATTGAGACACATCGTGATCCGCGTATTGACAGCAACTACTGCTTCGAACTGTGCACAGCCAGCGTCAGCTACTATGTGGGTCAGGATCCGCAGCTGGGCGTGGGTGAGGATCATGCGGTACGTCTGCCGGCGCCCGACAGCGGCATTGGCACGGACATAGCCAAGAGCTGGGAGACGAGCATTCGACAGGCTTATATGCATGTGACCAACACACGTGAGTACACTTCAATCCCTTACCCTAATCCTTTATCATAACCCCTTACCTTTTAGAATGCTGTGAATCGGAGGAACAGGTACAGGATATGGGTCAGCTGTATCAAATCTTTCCGGATGAAGTACTCGGCTCTGGACAATTTGGTGTCGTCTACGGTGGCGTCCACAAGAAGACCAAACGTGAGGTGGCCATCAAGGTGATTGATAAGCTGCGTTTTCCCACCAAACAGGAGGCCCAGCTCAAGAACGAGGTGGCCATACTCCAGAACATCACCCACTGTGGTGTGGTCAATCTGGAGCGCATGTTCGAGACACCCGAACGCATCTTTGTTGTCATGGAGAAGCTCAAGGGTGACATGCTCGAGATGATCTTGTCCCATAGCCGTGGACGTCTCAGCGAGCGTGTTACCAAATTTCTAATCACCCAAATCCTGATTGCTCTCAAGTATCTGCACTCCCAGAACATTGTCCACTGTGATTTGAAGCCAGAGAATGTTTTACTCTCCTCGGATGCGGAATTTCCGCAGGTGAAACTCTGTGACTTCGGTTATGCTCGCATCATAGGGGAGAAATCTTTCCGACGCTCGGTAGTGGGCACACCTGCCTATCTGGCACCGGAGGTGCTCCGCAACAAGGGCTATAACCGATCTCTAGACATGTGGAGCGTTGGTGTCATCATCTATGTGAGTCTCAGCGGCACCTTTCCCTTCAATGAGGAGGAGGACATCAACGATCAGATACAGAATGCCGCCTTCATGTATCCGCCCAATCCCTGGAAGGAGATCTCCTCAAATGGTAAGAAGAAGACTTCAAATGTAGGGCAGGGTAAAGAAAATGCGCATTAAAATGGGTACAGGGTCTATTACAGTCTTACCTAATTGTTTAATTATATTTCTTACTATATATTCTCCACCGCCTTCTCCGCAGCCATTGACCTGATCAACAACCTGCTGCAGGTGAAGCAGCGCAAGCGTTACACCTGCGACAAGAGTCTGATGCACTACTGGCTGCAGGACAAGCAGACCTATCGGGATCTGCGCAATCTGGAGACACAGGTGGGACTGGGACGCTATTTGACACACGAGGCCGATGACCTGCGCTGGGATAGCGCTGGTGACCTTTGACCTGGACACGATACCGACAAGAGATTAATCAATTCCGATCTGATGCAGCCCCTCGGTGGCAGTCAGAGTGCACCCACTGAATCCTATGCAGCGGCAACAAACTGTGCCGGTTGCCATCGTCTGTCAGGGTCACCCAAAGTGGAGGCCATTGGGGATAAGGCAATCAAATGGATGCGTTTTCATCTCTGCAAGCACATTAAATAACATACCGATCTGGGGCGGATTAAATTACTATATATTTATTGATATATATATTTGCTGCACTGACTTTTTCCTCATGCATAAAACTTATAACTGAAATCTCTGTGCTAAAATTTTCTTAAGAATCAAAACTAGTTAATAGCAGTACTTAAATTAATAACTTAAACAAAAGACCGACGGCAAAACAAAAACGAAAACAGAAAACCGAAACACGCTGAACTCGCTCTTTAGAACCAATTGAAAATTCTAAAGAAAATCAACTAAAAAATAGTTTAAATAAATGAAAATTAAT
Organism: Drosophila acutilabella; assembly: GCA_035046005.1. Lineage (NCBI taxonomy): Eukaryota > Metazoa > Arthropoda > Insecta > Diptera > Drosophilidae > Drosophila > Drosophila acutilabella. The sequence goes on from JAWNOK010000072.1 coordinate 141,661, forward strand.
TAAGTAAAGCTTGAAAGTGAAAATTCATGTTGTTTTTTCTATGACACTTCGCTCAGCCGCTTGCAACGATTGACACCCTTTTCAGTTTTCCTCATTTTCGCAGACAATTTTCCGCTTTTCCTTCAGTTGTGCTGCGACCATTAAACGCTTAAGATGCGACATTATGTGGCCAAGATTTGTCTGCTGTTGACACTTTCCCGCTTTAGTCTCACCGAATGGGTGGAAATCGCCAAGTCTCAAGCGCAGGAGAGTCGTGAGGAGGATTTCACCACGCCCAGTTCAGTGTGGATTGAATATCAGCGCGAAAGATTTGGCTATGGCAAGCCCAATAATCCTAGTAATCCTCTTGTTGTCAGCGATGCGGGTGGCCTCAAGAACAGCGCACACATTGTGGTGCCTATCAATAGTCAGATTATCCATGCTAGGACCAAGTTTGTGGTGAAAACCACCAACCCACCGCCAGTGGAATTAGATGTAGAGGTGCTGGTGACACCGAAAGTGGAAACCACATCACGACGCCACTCCTCCAGCTTAGTTGAAAGTGCTAACGATTCAGATTCCTCTACGGATACGGCAACGGAGCAGAATGTGCAGAACGTGGACGATGATTCCCTTGGCCTGCCCAGCATGAATGGTTTCCTACAGTTTCTCAAATCCATGCAAAAGACGTGGATTAAAAAGTCAGCGTTGAGCATAGAAAAGAAAATTAAATTACTCAAGCAACTGAGTGAGAATCTAATGAAAGTTATTGGTGCGTAGTCACATAAAACTTCGTTTAAATATTTAATTATTATTTTTATTGCATTGCTATCATAATAGAGCAACAGTTTGCAGTGCTGTGGCAGCCAACGGAGCGGCACAGACGCAGGCGACGTGGCTTATTGGATGACTCGAGCTTAGATTTTCCACCGGAAGCAGCTTTAATGAGCATTAATTTCCTTACCTTTGCCGTGTTTTTAATTAAGCTGGTGCTGGTAAGTCCTCAAAATTAAGTATTTAATTGTATTACACTAATAATATATTGTTTACCCCAGCAAGTAGTACAAATTGTCAAAAGCAAGCATTACAATCTATCGGGATTTAATATAAATGCTGACATCATTAGAAGTCCATAGAGCGCTGTGTACATTCAAATAACGCGCGCATGACAGGGAACATCTGGCAACTCTGCGTGCAGCAACCATCTGGCAGCCTTACTTGGCGAATCAGCTGTTCGCTGTTTGTACTTTTTTACTACACGTGGAACGTTCAAACGTTTTTTATTTGTGCTTTTATTTTCTTACTTAATAAATAAAATGGATGATAAAACTTTAGTTGAAACTGTTCACAATCATAAACAAGATGTGCACGTACCCACAATGCGTAAGTGCACTGCATAAAATCCTCAATTCAAGCGCTAAATGCCGTGTCTACTCCTATAGTCACTTTTCAGAATGGTTCATTGGGTTCCACCGCCAATTTTAGTTTGATTGAAAGCAAAGATCATCGACAGAATAAACGAAAGCGGGCACTGATTATAGCTGGGAAGAATGTCTACGCCGGCGATGTGAAGGAAAGTCAAGAGTTTGATACATACATTTGCATACGCAACAAAACCACAAACAAAGCGACAATTGTGCCAGTTAAGCACGCGCTGTTGTCAAACAACATTTACAAGAAACTGGAGCTGGAAAATGATCAGCCAATGCTGACCAAAGAGCATGCAACGAAAAAGCTACTCAAAGAATTTGGTGGTCGTAAGGCATCACGATTTGTGGCCAACACGGAACAGATGATGGTCAATGTGGATATTGTGCGTAAGGAACTGGATGAAACCGTGCAAGGTTCAATACGTCCAGAGGGAGAGGACGAAGAGGATGATACATTGCCCGAAGTAAATCACAATAATGCTGACTACTTGGCAACTATTGTGCCCAAATTCGATAAGGCAGCTAAAAAAGTAAGCGAAGTTTACGATGTCGAAGATGTGGTGCCGCAATCTCTGCTGGATCGTCTGGACGAAGAAGCCAAAAGCGTTTACTCAACACCAGTGGACACACTACCGTAAGTTTAACGCATATCTTTTAATGAAAATGATAACCATTATTTTTATTCACAGCATTGAATCGGATTATCTACGTGAGTGTATCAAGCGGATACAGGACAAGGAGACCACCTCCAAGCAGGACTTTCTTAACATCAAATTAATCATATATATGGATGGGTTGCAATCACTCATTGCACTACGCAAGCGACAAATGAAATATGAGGAGCTCTCGCGCATCACGGAGAAAGTTGAGAATGATATTCGCCATCGGTTTGCGGATCCCAATGTGGCAAAATCCTGTACACGGACAACCTTCAGCACGGAGAAAGCATTAACCCATTTTATTGTCCTGGCCTTACTAATAAGCGAGAAACACGAAGTCGACGTGACTACATTATCTCAAGTTCTGCGCACATCCAAACAGCGGATCATTAATTATGCCCAAATTGTTAACGCACGGCCCAAGAGTCGCTCGGATGTGCTATCGTTGCGTCTGCCCAGCACAGTGCCAGCACTCACAATTTCCAGGCGCTTTCAGCGCAAGACATAGACACCCTGTATGCAGTGCAGTAACTGCATCGATTAAACAATTTTGGGCTGCGTTGAGTTCAAGGTTGAATTATAAAAAGCGCCCAAAAAAATCACATGCCAAAATACTTCGAGTGTATTTGTGCGTGCGTGTGTATTTTTACATTTTATTTTATTTAGAGTTTAATTAAAAATCGTGAGTAACATTCAGCACTTTGCGTGCACTCATTTGTTAATCATGAAAAATCAAGGAAAATATATAAATAATACATGTTCATTTCATTTTGCTAAATAATTGGAAATTTTGTTGGGTTTCATTTCAGAATTCGACATTGCTTTGCTCGTCTTAAATATTTGATTTCCTTTCGTATTTTTTAATTAGATTACTTCTAACAACTTTTGCAGAACAGAAGAAGAGTATTTGATTCCGAATGTGTATGTGTGTGTGTTAGCTGTAAAATATTGACTTTAATTTATTCCGCTGATTCTTGGTTTTATTCATACTCACACGCAAAACAAATGCAAGGCAATCTTGTTAATCCCTCCCCCTTATAAGTTGTTAGTTTAGTGATTTGTTTGTTATTCATCTTCATTTTTGTTGTTTTTTGATAATGTGGCCTAAACAGCCAAACCGAATACAGAGACAATGCAGTACATGGTCTTGTTCTCCCAGCGAACCGTGCAGCTGCCGTCAGTGTCGTTATTCCAGTAGCAGGAGCTGGCGGTGTGCAAACCGGCGCCATTTTTCTGCATGATCATAGCGGTGACAATGTATTTGTATGGCTTCTGCTCCTTGGTGAGCACGGTAAGGCAATTCTCTACCACCTGGCCGGTCCAGTTGTTTACTTTATCGTGTTGGTATGCATTTCCACCGATAGTTGTCTCGATGGCTTCTTTAATTGTTTTGCTCACATCATCCACAATAAATTGGCTTTCCTCGCGTGACTCATCCATGGCTGTTTAGTTTATAGCGAGTGTTAACCAAAATGTTTGCAAATATTTTAGAAATTATTGTTCACAGTCTATAAATGCTTTCCGCTGACGTGTGCGCGCGTATTTGCATTCGTTTGCGCGTCTGAATCGCCACAAAAAAAATATGTCTGATTTGGACAAATTTGCTTCCCTTGGACAGCAGTTGAACGAAGTGATGGGAAAAACAATGGCATATCGATGTATCGAATTTACATCCAATGTTATCGTTTGCAGTAAATTTATCTTTTGCACAAGTCTGGCAGAGTTACGCATGTTAGAGAGAGATGACCATAAGTACAAAATTTATTTAGCTAATCGATTAACGATGTTTATTGAAATACATATCGACCTTTCACATTGATTTGTTTATTTTAATAATTTGCGAATTTCTTATTTAACAATGAGCTCTTCAACAGCATCCGCCTTTTCCAGCTCGGACACGGCGGCTCTGGATCGCCAAACAGATGAGCTCAATGATCTGCCGGTCACGTTTGAGCAGATCTGGAATGAAACGCACAAAAAGGTTAGCAGCGGTTGGATACGACATAATGGTTACAAACGCGTAAGACTTAAACGTACTTTGTCACACAAAGGAGAGAACAATAAATATTCTTTTTCAGATCTGTCTTCAATTCCCAGACGATTACTTGCCACACAGTAATGCGATTAGCACCTCGTTGGAATCAACACTTGCTTCCGAGGAGTGTAAAGTGTTTATTCTGGCAGACACCACATACGGCAGCTGTTGTGTGGATGAAATTGCAGCCGCACATATCGATGCAGACAGCGTTATTCACTTTGGCAATGCATGTCGCAGCAAAGCCAGCCGCTTGCCGGTGCTTTATTTGTACCCAGTTTTGCCCTTGGAGGTGCCAAACATGCTGAAAGAATTGGCCAAACTACAGCCGGTTTGTGCGGAGCGCGAGGTGTGTGTCTATTTTGACATTGGCTATCAGCATCTGTACGAGGAGCCATCATCGCAGGAGCCCATTGAAGGCGAGGACACACTCCATAGCCAACTGCGGGAGGTGCTACGTCCAAAGAAACTGCATATCGAGGTGTATCCACCACCAGCCGAAGACTCTGCCGAACTGAAGTCATCAAATCCGGAACGCATCTGCATTTTTGTGGGTGCCGATAATCAACGCTTTGCCAATCTTTCACTGACCACAACGGCGTTGCAATGGCATATCTTGGATGGTGCCACCGCCACGGTTAGTCTGAAAAATCCGCTAACAGCACAATACATTCGCAGACGCTATTACTACATTGAAAAGTGTAAGGATGCACAGACTCTAGGCCTAATTGTGGCCACGTTGAGTGCTGTGGGCTACCTGGACGTGGTGACGCGTCTGCAGACGATGGCCAAGAGTCGCGGCGTCAAGACACAGCTCATATCCGTTGGACGCATTAATCCGGCCAAACTGGCCAACTTTATGGAAATCGATTGCTTTGTGCTCATTGGTTGTCCATTCAACAATATGTACAACTCCAAGGAATACTATAAGCCGATTGTTTCAGTTTTTGAGGCCGAAATGGCCCTGAATCCTGCCTGGCATTTAAAGTACCCAGAGGCGTATGTGACCGACTTTAAGCAATTGCTACCCGAGGGGCGCAGCTTCTTGGCCTTTGATGAGCAGGTTGTGCAGACACAGGATGTGAGCCTGGTCAGTGGACGCATAAGAGGCAATGCTGCCAACGACAGCGAAGCGCTGGAGGCTTCAAGTAACAATACGGTGGCCACACAAGCCAAGATGGCGTTGATGACCAGCGACACGGGTCTGACTTTTGAGGATCGCACCTGGCAGGGATTGGATCCGGCCTTGGGCCAAACGGAACCAGCTAAACTGCAGCAGGGTCTTACTGGCATTCCGACTAAATATACACACGATTCGGATACATAATCATTGAAATTAGTGAAATAAAAACGATCAAATCTTACAGCAAATAATTTTAAATGTTTGTTTATATTTTATTTTGGTTGTGGTTGTGTTTTTACTGATCCTCTCGCATTAAATTTCTTGAATTAAACTACACGGCTACCAGCAACAAGAAACTTGCCGCAATTTGGAGCTGGTCGTCGCTTAAACCCTCAACCAGTACATGGAGGAGCGAATTCTGTTGTAGTCAGGCAGATTTTCGACGGGACCAACGGCGGCAACGGCTGGGCATCTGTCATAGACATACTTCATGCCAACATCACGGACATTCTGCACACTGACGGCATCAATACGCTGCTCCAGCTCGTGCAATGGGATACGGCGATTGTAGCACAGAATCTGGCGGCCAATGTCCTCGCAGATGGGTGTGGTGCCGTCCAATTGCAAAAGCATGTTTGTCTTCAACAAGTTCTTGGCGCGCTCAACCTCAGCCTCTGTGACCATGGTGCACAAACGCATCCACTCGGTTTGCACGTTGAACAGCATATCCTGCAATGAACTCAAATGTATTAGAAATCCCCGACTGACAAGGCAACAATATCCTTTATTACCTCACACTGAAGAGGATCGCAGACGAAGTAGATACCCCACAGGCCAGTGTCCTTGTAGCAGGTGTTGAACGACTGGAAGCTGTGGCACAAATCTACAAGAGCATATCAAACATTTAGACGAGAACGTAATCGACGTTAATCAAACTACTTACTGTCCTCGGCGCTGGCACGTGCCAGGTTTGAGGCATTGTTGGCACCACCGCCCTGAGAGCGATCCCAGGCTCCTACCAGAGTGTTGGCCACCATCAATGGGATGTTATCCTGGTCGGTCCAGCCGCAACCCTCAACGGCAAGCGCCACATGGGCCAATGGCAGAGAGTCGTCACGAACACGCACCTCAGAGCCGGTGAAGCGACAGGGTGTCACCTCTGGTGGCAGCACACTGGCCTCCAAGCGGCCAAGAGACTGATCGGCCAACTTAACCAGCTCGTCGTGTTTTACGCCACCAGCGCCAGCCAAAACAATGCGCGATGCCTTGTAGTGGGTCTGAATGTAATCGGTTAAATCGGATTTGCCAATCGACCTGAAAAATCACAATTACAAATTTAATTTAATCCAAGGCAACTATTTAATCCAAACTCACTGAATGTTCTTGGTGGGGCCCAGAATGGTCTGGCCAAGAGGAGTACCCTGATAAGCAGTGGCGTGCAAATGATCGAAGACCACTTCCTGTAAGTTGCTCTCCACCTCTTGCATTTCACGCAGAATTACCGAACGCTCGCGTGCGATCTCAGCCTCGCCAAGTTTCGAGTTCTGAATAATGTCAGCCAAAATCTCAATTGCCTTGGGCACGTCCTTGGACAAGCACTTGGCATAGAACACGGTCTGCTCCCGGGATGTGTAAGCATTCAGATGTGCTCCCAGATTTTCGACCTCCAGCTCCAGATCAGTTTGGGAACGCTTGGCAGTGCCCTATAGAGAATTAGCATTAGTTTCCATAATATTCTAGTGGATAATATTATGTCCACCTTGAAGGCCATGTGCTCCAGGAAGTGGGCAACACCGTTGTTGTTCTCATTCTCGGAACGCGAACCAGCATCGATCCAGAGTCCAACGGTGGCGGTGGAGGCGCCAGAGTCCTCACTGGCAACGCGCAGGCCATTGTCGAGCTTAGTCACCTGGGTGGCGGGTATGTTCAACAGCGTCTTCTTCACAGACAATGCTGATTTATAGCGCTGCGAATTGACAATAATATTTATTATTATTTTTTTTTTATTGGTTGGTTGAGCAATTGGACACATAACCTCAAAACTGTCACAGATATTTTGTAACTTATTTGAGATGCTTTTAAGTTGTTCTTTCTAAGTGTCACAACCATTTCGTAATATTTCAAAGGATTTGCTGCACTTGCAGTTCATGAAAACGTGAAAACAAGTGCGCAGCTTACACCATTTACAATTACGTAATTTGAAATCCAGGAGCGTAATTCATAACAGCACTTCTTACCTTGATTAGATCAACGCCGCGGGTGAACGAGCGCATATTTTGCGTTACTCCAAGTACACGCAACGCCATTGTTTTTTATGTTCGTTTAATGTTTTATACACTTAAAATTAAGTAAACTTTTGCGTTCCCCGATGTCGCGGCGCCTGCTGAAGAAAATTCACACACACATATATTTACAATAAGGCGTTAAGTTAGCTGCAAAAATCAGCTGTTTGCTAGTAAACAAATCTGGGCACACTGTTGACTAAAATAAAAGGTTGGCAACGCGAGTGTTCGGCTTTCGAGTTGTGTTTTCTCCTTTTGTTTTCAAGTTTTTTATAAAATTTTAATATTAAAAATAAGCATAGAATTAAGTGTATAGCCGAAAAAGCAAAGCCAATTACGTGAAAAATCAAAACTCACAATGGCAGGTAACTTTTGGCAGAGTTCGCACTCACAACAGTGGATACTAGATAAACAGGATTTGTTGCGGGAACGCCAAAACGATTTGTTAGCGCTCAGTGAAGATGAATATCAAAAGATATTCATATTCTTTGCCAATGTTATTCAAGTGCTTGGTGAACAATTGAAACTGCGACAGCAAGTAATTGCCACGGCTACTGTTTACTTCAAGCGATTCTACGCACGCAACTCGCTGAAGAACATTGATCCGCTGCTTCTGGCGCCAACCTGCATTCTCTTGGCCTCCAAAGTGGAGGAGTTTGGCGTAATATCCAACTCACGCCTTATATCCATATGCCAGTCGGCAATTAAGACAAAGTTTAACTATGCGTACACCCAGGAGTTTCCCTATCGAACCAACCACATCCTAGAGTGCGAATTCTATCTGCTGGAGAATCTCGACTGTTGCTTGATTGTGTTCCAGCCTTATCGGCCGCTGCTACAGCTCGTGCAGGACATGGGTCAGGAGGATCAGCTGCTTTCGCTAAGCTGGCGCATTGTCAACGACTCGCTGCGCACTGATGTCTGTCTACTCTATCCGCCATATCAAGTGAGTATCTTGACGGGAATGGGATTATCTTCCGTGGATACTAACTAGTCTGTATTTCAGATTGCCATTGCCTGTCTGCAAATCGCCTGTGTTATCATGCAAAAGGATGCGACCAAGCAATGGTTTGCCGAACTGAACGTAGACCTGGATAAGGTGCAGGAGATTGTGCGTGCTATTGTCAATCTGTACGAGCTGTGGAAGGACTGGAAGGAGAAAGACGAAATCCAAATGCTGCTCTCGAAGATTCCAAAACCCAAACCACCACCACAGCGTTAAGCTGACTGCGAGGAGACTTTAGACTCAGACTCAGATCAAGAAATGCATTTAATTTTAGTTTACAACTTAAGAATTATCGTATATCTTAATTTAGTTATTAAAGGTACTTGGCATGTCCGCTGGAAAACTTCGTGTTTAGTATCTTGGCCTTATCCACTATTTGCTTGGTCTGATTCTTGTCAATCTTGTTGAGCTTCAGGTCAACATCCCGGCTAAATGGACGTCGCTCTGCCTTGCTGCCAGATGCCGCCAGTTCTTTTTCCTGCAAGAGTTAGCAAATTAGTGACGAATGAGAAAATTCCCATTGTTTATACTTTACCCGCTCTCGCTGCTCCTTACGCAGCTTTTTCTGGTGAAGCTCCACCAGAGATTCATCTCTTTTATGCTTCTTTTTATGTTTCTTTGCCATACGCTCCTGTTCCTCGTCACGCTGACGCTCGTAACGGTCCTGAGCCGCTTGCTCTAGATCCTTGGATGTGCTTGCTTTGCTGCCAGCTGCAGCGGCTGCTGCTGCACTCTGCGGTGTCTTGGTCCAGGAGCTGCGATCGCTAAAATCTGGGCGCTCCTTGCCTTGATAAAAGGTACGTTTCATATTGTTGAGGGCAGCAAGACCGCCCTTGAGACCCACCTCGGGCAGCTCCAACATCCATTCCTCACGCACATCTTGATCAGTTGTTGGGCCATTCAAGGAACCACTTTCTAACACGGCCAGCTTTAAGGCCAAAGCACGTTCCTCCAGCTCCACCTGTGTGGCATTCGGCATTGGGCCAAAAGTGCCCATCACGTCGTCATCATCATTATCTCCAGCATGGGATTGATTGGAAATGCTAGCTTCAGCCTTATTGCTGGGCATTATGGGACCAATTAGCTGTGCAGGCTCACTCTTTGCCGTCTTAATCAAGTGAGGTGGCAGCGCGGGTCCAAAGGCATCATCGTTGGCCTCCGTCTCTACAGCTGGGAACTGTCTAGGAAGCGCAGGCTCTGGCTTTGGCTGAGCTACTTGCTCTTTGGGCTCGTCGTGCCTGTTCCGCTTTTTATCCTTGTGTCGCTTTTCACGTTTACTCTTTTTGGACTTTTTAGGCTTCTTGTCAACATCTTTGGCATGTTTTTTATGTTTGCGCTTGCGCCGCTGATCTTCGAAGCTGGAATCGCTGCTATCACTGCTGGACATGACTTCTGGAATGCGCAAAATTATAGCCAATTAAAACTCCATAGATTTAGTTTTAAAGTTAACTACGAATCTTCTATTGGTGTCAAAAACTTTGGAGCTTACAATTAATTAACAACAAAAATGGAACAATAAAATGCGCAACTTATTAATTACGTGGCAGGGATTCTGGTACACTAACTGGCAGAGTGAGTCTAAACGACAAATGTCTTCTTGGCTTTCCGATAGCTATATTGGAGGGACTTGAAGATGCCCGCTGTAGCAATGTTCTTTAGCGACTGGGTCACGCTGCTGCGCCACACAATGTCGTTTACGGATACTTGCACCACCTTTGGCAGAGTCGGCGTGAGGGACAAATGCTCTACCACATCCTCGTAGTCACCACGGCAAGCGGCATTCGACTGTAGACGTCGGCGTAGCTCCGTTGGCAAATTTCTTAGATGATAGCTAATTGCCTTTTGGGACTTGTCCTGTTCGAAGATTATGGTGGGCACGCACGAACCGGGCGCATGACCATGCATATCGATGGCCAAATATTGTGATAGGCTTTTCATGGCTGGCTGGTAGAGAGCAAGGAACTCGGTTATTTGTGGCTGTACGATATTGTGCACCTTCTGCTTGTTCTCGCCAAAAATCATACGAAAATCACCCTTGTAGCTAAGACCGGCAATTGAATGGAAGAGCTGATAGGCAGTGAATTTCTCCGGCAAGAGGAGAAGAGCTGCTTCGCATGCCGACACTAGATTCTGTTCCAGAGCAGCTTTGAGTCGTGGGTTATCACATAAATTGACTAGATCCGTGACGGGTTTCTGTAAGCGTCCAGCTAAATACAGATGCCGCCAGTTGATCAGATCGTCGATCAAATGATCCTCGTGCACAACACCATACTTAATGGTAAGTCCCACATCGTGCAGTGGTACCAATGTGTTGAAATACACGTTAGCACCCAGACGCTCCTGATACTGGGTCACAAAATTTGCACCCAAAAATCGTATGGCCGAATAATGACTTGAATGACGGTAAATATTTTCAGCATGGAACCCTTGCGTATCGCGAACACAGAATATCAAATCGATTATACTACTTGGATCCGGCTTCTGGTTTAGCTTCTCATACCCCACTTGCTGTTTGACACCCGAACCGTAGGCGAACATGTAACTGACGTTGCCCAACGGAAAGCGGGTCACTGTGCGCCTGTACAGGTCCAGCATGATTACGGGGACGGGTTTAGTTAGGTTGAGTTGGATGTGCGGGTTGATTAGCGATGTTTTATATTAACAATTTATAATTACTTTTCGATTTCGGCCAATAATTTAGTGTTTTATTTTATGGGAGCAGCATTGATGTATCCCTCCAGTGCGAACGTATTTCGATAATTGAATTGAACTATTCACCACAAGGAACAAACGAACTACTTCAAATCGAACTGGTTTGACGACGGCGCCACCACATCATGGTACTGATGACTAAACTTAACGACTCTGGGACATATAACAACCAAAAAAGAACGATAAAACAGACATATTGGACTGATGGAATCGAATTAATATTCAACAGAACACATCAATTTCTGATATTGAAGTAACACGTCCGCACGTTCAATTGAACGACTGAACTACTTTCATCAATTGAACAACAGTAAGCATCTCTAACTCAAACGATATAATTACCAAAACGATAACATAATTTGATATAAATATTACCGGCGATAATTTTCAGTATTGCAAGCTGACAGATAAAAATCATAATGTGGACGTAAAGTTTTTTTTTTGGAATCTCTTCAATTTCATTTTAATTTTTGATTATTTATATCACTGAAAATTTTTATGCTCTGCTTGAATTGTACTGTTTATATATATATTTCTTTCATAATCATATTATACAAAAATTTTGCCGCTGGTATTAGTGTTGAACAACCCTAAATTATCGGTGCCTGGTATTTATTCGACAGAAGAAGAAAAACGCACATTTTTGTACCAACCACAACATCCACTGTCGCCACAAAGAAGCTGTGCAAGAAACCACATTCAGAGCGATGTCGCAGCCCCAGAAACGATCTAAACAAGACAAACCAGAATCGTCAGCTGACTCCAACGAAGCTAATGACGATTCCGAACCGTCCACATCGCATGCCAGCACCGACAGAATTGATATAGCAGCCTTCACACAGGTGAGTAAAGTTGCAAGTAAGTTGCAGCCCATATAATTAAATGACATTTTATTATGCAGGAGGCCTTTCGTAATGTTGTGGCTGCCACACGCTGTTGTAATACGTTTCCCCAAGATGCCGCGCGTGCCCTTTACCTCAGTTATCCGGGCTATGCACGCATGCTAGAGGAGCAATCACAGCGAGTGTTGGGTCTGATTAACCATGTGCTAAAGTTGGAGAAGATCAGCGGTGACATTAGGCGGTAAGCTAGTGTAAAATATCTATTTTATCCATATAGTTAAACCCTTGTGCATGATTAGGCGACAAGGTGATGAACAGCTCGAGATGGTGCAGGAATGTAATGACATTCTCTTTGAACGTATCACAACCAATCTCGACATAAGAAGCGGCCAACGACGCAGGAATAACCATGTGATGGTGGAAACACAAGTGGATGTCCAATCGCCGTCGGGAACACCTACAACGGTAGTTACAACAACAGATATGACACCAACTGGAACGCCACGTGCTGGTAGCTGGAATCGGACTAGTCTAAATGTCAACACAACCTCACGTAGCACGGTTTCAGCTCGTCTATTCACGGCAAAGAATATTATGCGCCCACAGATGCAGTTTAAAGTACCTGTTGATAACAGTGCACAGAATCCATTTAGACCACGACTCACGGAGAAACCCAATTCGCTGAAACCATTGGCCCTATTGCCTGAATATGACGATGCCGGTGAAGTGATATCTTTTCTGCATCCTTATGAATTTGAGCTAATGAAATTCGAGCCGTCAAAGGACCAAATGCAAAAGAAAAAGCCACAATTACCAGAACCGCCAGCGCAAACTGAGCTGATGCTTGTGGACAGTGTGGATAAGTTACATCAGGCGCTCGACGAACTGCGTCAGGCGAGTGAGATTGCCATTGATGTGGAGCATCATTCGTATCGCACATTTATGGGTATTACTTGCCTGGTACAGATGTCGACACGCACAAAGGATTACATATTTGATACGCTAATATTGCGCGAGGATATGCATATACTGAATCTGGTGCTAACCGATCCCAAGAAGCTGAAAATTCTACACGGTGGCGATCTTGATATAGAGTGGTTGCAGCGCGATCTTTCGCTATACATTGTTAACATGTTTGACACACATCGCGCAGCAAAAGCTTTAAACCTGGCTCGCCTCTCTCTGGCGTTTTTACTAAAGCATTACCTGGATTTGGATGTGGATAAGAGCCTGCAGCTGGCCGATTGGCGAATGAGACCGCTGCCACAGCAGCTGATTGACTATGCGCGACAGGATACACATTATTTGATTTATGTATTCGAGCGGATGACCAACGATCTGTTGCAAGCAGATCAGGGTCAACCGCAGGCACTGCGCATGGTCTATCAGCTGAGCACAGAGGTCTGCAAGAAGCGTTATACCAAGCCACACATTGGTCCAGAATCACATTTGGACCTGGTGCGCAAGACAAAGCGCTCCTTCGACAATCGCCAGCTGTACGCTCTCCAAGGTATCTTTGCGTGGCGCGATGTAACCGCCCGTCTAGAGGATGAAAGCTATGGCTATGTACTGCCCAATCATATGATGCTTCAGATTGCCGAAAGTCTTCCACGTGAAATGCAAGGCATTCTGGCTTGCTGCAATCCTATACCACCGTTGGTCCGTCAACAGCTCCACACACTACATAAGATTGTGCTGCAGGCACGTGAACAGCCCTTGGTCAAAGTGAGTTTTGAATATGGAAACATGACGAGGGTGAATTGTCTGCAGGCCTTTGCAGCAGAGCTGGTCTCTAGAATTCCCATCGATTCGATTATTCCTGTACTTTGATATCCCAATAAGAAAATGACTTCAACATGATTTCTTTTTTGCATTCTTCTTGCGACTATTTACAGCCCATCCTAGAGGCGCGCAGTAACGCCCACCTAGCCCCAAGCAGCAAGGACTTTAACAGCAAACTGAATTGCCAACACGACTTCTCGCACCAGGAAGAGACTCGTGATGATCTACCCACGCTGCTCAAGCGCAATGCCAACGGCAAATTGCTGCGTCCAGATCAACAAAAGACCGAGCACGAGCTTAGTGCCGCCATTGGTAACTCCTGAGTTTGCACTGTTTGAGAAGCCGGAGTCACCAAGGCCAGAGGATCTGCTACGTTGGGAGCACATACGCAGGGAAAGCCAGGCACAGCGTATGCCATACAAACGCTATCTGGCCATATTACCATTGATGCAGCAGCAGAAGATCGAACAGACAGCTCGTGAGCAGAGTGAGCTTTTGCAGCGACGACTGTGTCCAGCAGAGCCGGCACCAGAGACCCTTAAACTGGAGACAGAGGTAAAGCAGGAAGACGACATATATAGTCTGCCACTCAAGGAGCAACTGAAGCGTAAACATCAATCCAGCGTAGAAGTGGATAAATCCAGGAATAACAAGCGCTCCAGAAATGAAGAGAACCCCAAATCTCAAGCAAACACAACTAAACCAATGACGGCAGCCCCTGATGCAGTTGTTCCTATTAAAAACGGCAATGAAGACAATGACGACGACGATGCTGTTGTTGAAGTGCCTATTCAGAGAAATCCTATAGAGAATCCAGCTTCCAGCCAAAACAATCGACAGCAGAAACGTAAGGACAAGAATCAGCGCTTCAAGGCCAAGGCACGAGTTCAAGCCAAGAGCTCAAACCAAGCGGTGCAGATACCCTCGAATCAGCACTTTGACTACAAGAACGTTGACTTCAAACAGTTTCGAGGTGGCGCTCAACGTGCTCGTGGTACAGAGATCAAGACACAGATGCGCGGCAAGGTAAGTTCATAAATCCATAACTAATTTCTTAAACTAATCATATAATTCTTATTTGCAGAACCGACCCAATCAACGTAATAACAAACAGTTTAATAAACTATTTACATTCAGCAATGTCAGGAAAGAGGGTAAAAAGTAGTACTAAATGGACGAAGAACATCGAGAATTCCTAGACTAGAACCCCAGCAGCGAACTTTATCATTTATATTTTGTAGTTGAAGTAGACTACACAAATTACTTATTCAGTTTTGTTTTCATTCAATCTTTATCCTTATTATCAAATACAAATCATACTATAAATAAACTAATAGTTGCAGATAATTGAGCTATAAAAAAAATATATATATGAAACCATACAGCCCATTTGACATGGCAATTATCTAATTTTTGAATATTGATAAAACACATTTTAATGATATATATCTAGAAAATAATTGGTCCATGCTTTAGTCTAAATAGTAGATGCTTCATTAGCTTACGTGCTCTAACTAAAACTAATAACAGTTTAAGACTATAGCTACTATGTTGAGCTAAAGTGTTTTAAACATCTTATCACCCTCCTTGTCCATGCAGTACTCCACCACAGCAAATACCACAAGTAATCTTCGTTCAACGCCACGTTTGTGCTTATCTGTAATAAGCGGATAGAGAGCATCCTGCTTGGACAGACGATCCACGATTTCAGTCAGTACGCCGCCGGAGAAAACTTGTAAACGATCCCAAGTCGACTTTCGTATACTTAAGAGAAGAAATTTAATTAAAATGAGATTCACAATGTTCAGGGAGAGCTGAGCACTTACAGACAGCACTGATAAAGTGGAGCGAGAATATCGAGATGATCCTTGTTCGGATTACCAAATGCTTTTCCATTGTCGATAAGAACCACACGCTCTTCTCTGGTCTCATAGTGATGACGATCTCCATTCTGTATTAGATAGTCAAAAATAGCAACGTCTATAAGATCCAGCAGTCGCATTGTTTCCATTTTATTCTTAAGTGCTCTAAAAAAAAGAAGTGCTTTTAGTTTTCAGAGAACTCTAGATTGATCGGCCTTCTTACTTGCAGTAGGTCATGTCATCCTCCCAGGAAGCTCTTTTCTCTTCCTTGTAGGTACGTTGCCATGGCGAGCGCCGTTTAGCCAATGTCCCAGGTACAATGTATATGATAACACCCTCAATATTGTGCTGATCATCACCACAAACAGTTTCGTCCTCATTGCAATAGTGGCACTTGCCGTATAGGCAATACGTCTCTTTGCCCTCCTCATCCACATCGATCTTAATAGTATTCTGAAGCTCCTGGTCTCCGTGAGCATATATTTCATGCTTTAAATTCACCACTCGTCCCACCACAATAGGTGTCCATCGAAGATCAAGTACAGCGCCCAGATAAAACGCATATACTTCGGCCGCATGCCGATCCTTGCCGCTGTAGACAACACCTTCCACCACAAAGTCGCGTGGATACCACTGTGGTTTGAATATAACCTTTTGCTGATTACTGAGGCGCATCAGAAGCTTCAGCTGTGTTCCACGCGCGAGATTGTTTACTTTTGTTATGTGTTCGTCTCGCAGTGTCTTTAGCAATTGCCCCATGGAGGAGTCATACAGTGGATAAATCTCATTCTCGTGTGGCCACTAAAACAAAAATTTTAATTCAAATAATTAAAAATCTTCATGTATTTGTTTTGGCAACTTACCCAATTGGCAATTTCCCACAGCACGCTGGCATTCTCGTAGCTCGCCAGCTTGTAGTTCTTAAGCAGTTTGTTGCGAAACATGAAAAAGCGCGGATTGCGATTCAAATAAGCCGGCTTCAGGTGCCGTATCTTGTGGCGTATCATGTTCTCCAGCGCCCTTACGCTGGACAGTTGTCCCTCCTCCGCGTTCAGGTAGTACATGAAGTAGAAGTTGGCGCCGATCGCAAGGCTAAGTAGCGTGGCAATAATGCACACAATAATGACGGTGCGTTTGTTCATATTCTAGTTGAACTAGAACTAGTCCTCTGTGGAAAATGTCTAAATGCTTTATTAGCTGTGTGTAATCTGGGCGGGCCACAAGGCAATGTGCGTTTCGCTGGGCGCTCGTACTTTATTTTTAATGTTGCCCCTACTATGACAAACTGTACGTAACGCAGAAGCACTAGCAAATTGCTCAATTTTAGCAAATAATTTGCTGGCGTTAATGCTATTGGGCTGTTGATGTTGCTGCTGTTGCATGCTGCGGCTTCCTTCTTTTCTTTTCGTTTCTTTTTGTTTTGTTTTTTGGTTGTTTTCTTGGCAGGCATTGGCAACAACTGTTCGCATCAGTCCATTGTTGTTGTTCTCATTAATTTCAAACATGCGACAAGTCATTGGGTTCGTATGTTAATTAAAATGTCAACACTGTGCGTGACCTGTCCTGGGCACACGAAATCGTTATCGATACATTCGATATCCTTTTTAAACATCTAGCACCATATGTAGCACATGGCATCACCGGCTTTATGCAGGTGCTTTACTTAAAAAAATGACACGTGACGTCACAATGTAAGCGCAAGCGATGATCCACTGAGTTAATTAAGCACACGTCTTTGCCAAGAAGTCTATACATTTTAGCAACGCTGCTGGCTGCTGCTTGCCGACAATTGTAAATCAACGCCAAAGTTTATGCTGGCTTTCTTATAAACGATTTGTTTGGCCTCGACGCACGGGAAGTGCCTCGAAGCAATGAGCAACTGAATTTGTTTACATCTACACATGCAAACACATTGCGTACTACGTACGAACGTGTGCATGTGTGTTTCTGTATTATATGGTCACACTGCGTTCTATTCTTTAAAAGCTTTTCCTTTGCACACACAAATTATTTGATTTATAGTGCTACTTAACAATAATACATTTCTCAGACTTAAAATAGTGCAGACATTTAATTTATGATTATTTTTAAAATTATTATGCACATTATTTTAACAAGGTATATTTATATTTAAATATTATAATGCCATAAATTTCTTTATATTTATTTATTTAATTAAAATCCGGTTTATTTACAGCAATGTACATTTATAAGTATTTACAAGATATGTAATACTTATCTACTATATTTTAAAATGTTTATGTCAAATTAAATTTCAAATAATTGTACAAAAAAAATGTAAGCAATTTTTAAAAATGTAAAATTGTATAGTTTGTGAATCCCAAGGGAAAACAAGAACTTTCACCGTATATAAAATTAAAAAAATATGTATATAAACCTGTAAGTTGTAATGGAATGTATGTAAAA
Organism: Drosophila acutilabella; assembly: GCA_035046005.1. NCBI lineage: Eukaryota > Metazoa > Arthropoda > Insecta > Diptera > Drosophilidae > Drosophila > Drosophila acutilabella. The sequence goes on from JAWNOK010000072.1 coordinate 159,800, forward strand.
AGCCTCAAAAAGCAGTTTAAAAAATGTAAAACTTTAAAATGTTCGTAGCAAATGTTAAAAATATTTCAGATTTAAAGAAATTCGATAAAAGAAACCCAATTAAGTTCTACAAAGAATGCTATTGAGATCAATATCTAACAAAATCGACACATTAACAGTAATATATAAAAAAAATAATAAAAATATATAAAAAAAACGTTACTAATTCTAAAATATATCGTCTATATGATTGACGCTTAATATAAGAGGACGGAAATAATATAATCAAAATCAAATTTCTAATCGATAGAAACATTCATTGAGCCATACGTTGTATTGTTAACTATTCGTGCCAATACGGACTATATAAAGTTTAAAAATCTAATTCTTAACCGCTTTTGCTATTTCTGATTTTAAATATAGTCTGTTGTAAAATACATCTACATTATGTAACATATTTTGTAAGGCATCTTCATAATCATGTAAATGCTAATTTCTCACAACTATTATTCATCAAACCTGTTGCCAAACATTTGGTTGGCGATCAGGAGCGAATCTTGTGCGACTTTTCCGCAAGTCGATTCATTGATTGTTCGTGCATTTAATGCTAAACGGAGTGGTAAAAGGAAGTTGGTGTGTACGCTAGTGCCTAACTGATAGTCTTCGATCGCATTATAAATGGCTTTAAATAACGGCTGTTTATTTGAATGGAAATATCCTCTATTGCCGTGTATTATCTTGATCCCCGTGTGAGAAGTATTACAGATACTCATGTACATACAATGATCGGGACGATAGTTGTATTCACATGGCATTATATGCAACTTGTCGGGATGATAATAAAATAGGATATTTATGATGTCTTGGTCGCCCCAGGTAATGCGCAACTTGTACTCCTTGTATATAGGCAAGACGTGTTGTTCCCAGTTAAACTTTCGCATACGTGTGAGATTCATTAGCATAACGCCAGAGTTAACGCCTAGTTGGCCATAAAATGGATGACGTGCAAAACGATTATACCAACCGATGTTTTCATTCTCGTGCTCGGGGGCAAGAGCGGCCATTTGGGTCTCGTTGAATTTTCGGAAAAATTGCCAGGTTTGAGAAACCGGTGATAAAAACAAAATATCCGTATCAATATACAACAAAGAGTCCACCTCCGTCAAGAGCGACTAAAATTAAGAAATACATTAAATACTCAACTTATTAGTTAGTCCTTTTTAAAACCTACCGGTAAAAATAGACGTTGGGCGGCACAAGGTTTAAAAAGCGTTTTCCATTCCGTTTCACTTTGATTTGGAAATTTTAAGGACAACAGCTGGAAATCAAAAGTATTTGGCATCAGTTCACGCCAATCAGTCAGTTTCTCCCTCAAAGTCTCAGTTAAAGGATCTTCGGTGAAAATTATAAACTTGAGATATTCCTGATAATCATTGAAGAGAATTGCCGACTTTATCATGATGAGAGTTTCTTGCGCTCTCTGGCCACAAGCGACGACAGCGATGTGAAAAATGCTTCTTCCATTATTTCTATAAAAAAAGTAAACATTTAAAAATAATCATTAAATTTTCTAAAATATAACTGATGAATTCTTTTGCTCCTATCCTTTTTATAAACGAAGAAATCATGGTAAATTCTGCACAGCGCTACTAAAAATATTAAGGCACTTGTCACTTCCTTGTCTGCATACTTTATGCACACACTGTATGTATAAAATAAATATTCGTGTTTACATGCATTAATAGGGAGACAACGAAGGTCCAACTTAAGCGATATTACGAATTTATAAAATACGTACATTTCATTGCGTCCGTTGGCCAATTCTACATTACTTGGGTCTGGTCGTTCAAAGAATATGTAGAACAGCGTTGTTATAGCCATCACACAAAGGAAACACATATGAAAGTGCCGCTAAAATGTACATAATTAGTCTTTTTGGTTTCACAAATAACAAACAAATTACCATTTTGCTGCTTATTTTATTCTAGTTATGTAATCCTTAAAAGTATTACCCAATGCAAGTTTGTAATATTAAGTATGTATTTTCTATTCCACATGATAACCGGGATGGAAATCCATTATTTTGTTTTTAGCCAGAATTTGAGAAATAGCAAATAGCGTCAGTGTTGCCAACTATTACCTGTCAGCAATCGATAACAAAAAACGCTGTGCAAATTCATTTCAAAATATCAGGTAATTGCCAATTTCCTGATTTTGTGCAACAAATTTAGCCCAGTTTAATATATATACAAAATATGCCGACACAAAAAAATAAATAGAAAACAATTGTAGTTCGCTGTAATTAAGAAGTCCTTTTGAGCAGCATACGGATCCCGTAAACATAAGTTTCTTAGAATTATCGATACATAAACAAACATAGTTTCAAATTATCGTAAATACAACTTTGTTATTGAGTAAAAACATCTGTGTACAAGCACAATAGCAAATACAATATTTTGTGTGATTGTTTTAAGAAACTTTCTGTGTATTGCAACGGCAGTGTCACTTATTATTTTTGAACCAATTTAACGTAAGTATAAACTAACTAACATTTGGAGCAATCAATAAACAGTCAATAATTTTTAGAACTTAAAAGGATTATAAAGACTCTTCTCGTCATGGGAAGTATTGAGAAGGCTTGCATTTCCGGATTTCTTTGCCGCCTTTGCTCAGAAATGCATAGAACAGTTATTCACATATATGGTGATCATGGCCAGCGTTTGTGTCTTGTCGAAAAAATAAATGGCTACTTGCCAATCACTGTAAGTAAACACACAATTTGGATGGCCAAGTGTAAAGGAGACCATTTTTAATATATTATTTATTTATAGATATCTCCAACGGATCCGTTGCCCAAAACTATCTGTAAAACTTGTTTATACCGAGTTGAACAGCATTATACCCTTTTAATGAGGCTCACACGTATGAGAGAAGAGCGCAGACTGAAATTAATAGAACGGAATACTGTAAGAAAAATATGATCTGAGTGCAAATAGAAAAAAATGTAATAATTTTTGACATTGTATATACTATAATTAAGGGCAACTCCTCAATATCCAGTGTTGAATGTTCTGATGACGAGGAACCTGCAACCACAGGCGATAACGATGATTCTCCGGGCACTGCAAAGAAAGCAAAAACAAAATCCAATAAGCCCACAACATCATCAATTAGAAATATCAGAAGCAGTAATAATAACAATAACAATAATAGTTATGCAGATAACGCAGGTACAAGTCGTGCTCCAGTAATATTGAACGTTACTATTGCCAATAGTGCTGCCGAACATGGCCCACAGGATCTGTATCCAACGACTTAGAACATTCAATGTTTATTTACTTTTGTTTAACTTAATCAAACACAATATTCATATGTACGTATTACTGATAATTAATATATATATAATATCTAAATGGCATCTACGACTAGGTAATATCCATTGTTTTTTTTATATTTAGGATATCATTGTAGTCTATTTGACAGTTTGAATGAACATAAATAGTTAATAAAACTGTGTATAATATGCCACCTTAGCGTTAATGATACAAGTTGACATGGATTTAAAAAAGACTGAATCGGCGAGGACATTCAGGAAAAATAGAGCAGTCAAATGTCGAAAGACACATTTTTAAGAAAAGTACTCCCAACGCAGTTCATATTGCAGTGAAATGAATAGCACTTGATTCAGGATGGATCAGAATTCAAACTGCTTTGGGAGCTGAGCGGAAAGTTAAGCCCCGGATGTCTTCACCGGCTCTTAGTTCATTTTGTCCAAGATAATATACATTTAAGCAATGAAACAAATCTGCAAAAATTGTAATCCCATAAATGTTTTATTTTGTATTGTGAATAGCTCATTTTTATGTTGTAATATTGTTTCAAAATGATTATATTATTGTTTGAGTTATCGTAAACTACAGATACTTTAACTTGTGAGCTTAATACAAATTACAAGAATTAATTATAAATAAAATTAAGCACATAATTTAATTCGACTCCTTTTTGCTGGTGCTGTCAACATTTAAACAAGAACGAACTGTAACAATCGGGAGCTTCGAGGATTTAATACCTTGCAAACCATTCCAATGGCAGTTGGATATACTTATGTTCCCATTAAGTTTTATTCGGGTATACTGAAATCAAACAAAAACTTAGTTATACAAAATTGTTCTCAAAAAATAATATTTAATTATTTTAAACGGGGGAAATCCCATATTGTGAGTCAGTAAGTGTATTTTCGGCTTGTGGTTGCACAATCAGAACATCGTGGCGTCTTAAATGCAGTCTTGCAAGCTAATAGTGTATAATATTCAGAATATATGCTGTTGCAGATGCTTTTTCTAACTAAACAACGATCATGGCATCTAAGCAATAGTTTAGCGATAAATCAGTTTTATAAAAGGTTTACCTATAATTCCATTTGGTTTTATTGGCGACGTCGAGTGTTGCGTTGTTTATCAAACCGCATTTCCATTTCCTCGAGCACTTTTGGCGTATAGCGCACCACAAGTTTAACGGATCCGACAGCTTGTTTCAAGAGTTCAACGGCTCTCTCATGGTTTTCTCCCTCAACAGACTAAAATTAAGTTTAAATCCGTTAAAAGGTGTTGATACTTGGGATTTTTATAAATTTAAGAGTGTTCGTTTTGTAAACTCGAAAGAGAAAGCTATGCTAGTGACTGAATAGTGAACATACCACACCATTTACGGATAACAACTGATCGCCTCTTTTGAGTCCTCCATGTCTGTCAGCAACGCCACCTGGTATAATCCGGGATATATAAATGGGTGAGTTCTGCTCCTTGCCTCCCATAACATTGAATCCCAATCCTGCAAGTAAACAATTTTAATGCCAAAGTTAAGATAATGTAACTACTAAGATTTGACATGTCTCTACTTAAAATACATACCCTCCTCCGTTTTTGGTAGTTCTACAACTCGCGGATGGGCGTGGCCTTCGCTGGCTGCAAATGCAGCCACGGTCGCTTTGGCTGTTGCAGATGCACGAACATCGTGTGAGCCTTGAATGTCGACGGTTTCGTAGACATGCTCGTAGACCTCACGAACTGAGTTTAAAAATTCAGAATTGAGAACCTTTTGGAGTGCTGCTAGTTTTGTTGTTGGAAAATCTCCACTAGCCTGAAGCTTTTCTAACAACTCAATTGATCTCTTAACATCTGCAATAAAATATTGATTAGTAGATTTTATCTTAGGTACATATGTGTGAAGATACGTGTGTGTGTTGAAGATATAAATAAATTTGTATTTGTTGGATGACCCAATAGTTTGCTTACCTCTTGCCAACGTTAATGGTTCAGAAACTTCGGTCATTTTAAAACACTTGTGTCTCAATCTTAATAACTTGTTATTCTTACGACAAGTTGATAAGATGTTTGTCTCTCTATTTTGTTCGAATTCGAAGTCGAAATCATCAACATGTATCCCTGTTCATATAAAAATATATTCACTTATCGATATATTTGATTGAAACAAACTTCATGAACAGTGCTATCAGTTTAGCTATTTATTCACATAATTTATTAGAATTTGTCGGTTTCGTGCCGTCTACCCAACTCATTATATCAAACGATACGTTTAAGGGAAAGCTGAGCTAAAATTTTAAAAGTTTATTAACAAACAAAACTAAAATCATTATTATCATGTTTACGGTGTATACGTTATAGGTGTGACCGTTGCTTAAGAAGAACAAAGTTCTCTTGTCAGTCGATACAGTTTTGGCGATACTTATCGATGTTTTCGCCATCCCTTAGCCACCTCATCTCTGTCGCATTTGTCAATTTTTCGTAGTTTCTGACTGGTAATTAAAAAAAAATAAAATGCTTAAAGTTATTATAGCCACAATAACAATATTAGGATGTATTTGGCCACTTTATGGTGTTATGTTTCACTTGGCACCCAATACACAAAAGTGTCTTAAAGAAGATATACAAGCCAACCAACTGGTGATGGGCGAATATGAAGTCTCCGATGTGCCCGGTCAAGTTATAGATTATGTTGTAAGTTTAATATAATGCATTCAGAAGGAGCACATAGCATGACATCGAATAAACTATTTTAAGGCTCGCGACAAAAAAGGTCATATACTGTCGCAAAAGGAACATATCACCAAAGGGAAGTTTAGTTTCATGTCGGAGATTTATGACACGTACGAAATTTGCTTCATTTCCAAAGTACCACCACGTAAGTTGTTAATACGCACCGCAACTGCCAAGTAATTCCACTAAGAACGTAATTTTTTTAGATCAACGTGGAATAAGTCAGGAAGTGTCGCTTGTGACCAAAAAGGGCGTTGAGACCAAGAGCTATGAAGGCGTAAGTTCATAAATTGCTTAAAAGTTTATTAAATCACAAAATAAACATAAATTTTAGATTGGCGAGGCATCGAAATTGAAGCCGCTGGAGCTGGACCTTAAGCGCTTGGAGGATCTCTCTGATTCCATTGTTCGGGATTTCGCACTTATGCGTAAACGTGAGGAGGAGATGCGCGATACCAACGGTAACGATCGGAATATTTAATAAATATATAAGTGTTATAAAAACTTGTATATATTCCTGGTTTTTTTCAGAGAAAACCAACAGCAGAGTGCTTTTCTTCAGTATTTTCAGCATGTGCTGCTTGTTGGGATTGGCGACATGGCAGGTTCTGTACCTACGCAGATATTTCAAAGCCAAAAAACTCATCGAATAGTTTAATCGCGATTGCGAAGCGTTACGCAGGTGTTTACAATTTCAAGCCTCAACGCTGCAGTTTCTAACTCATTTTACAATAAAATCTATTAATTCACAAATTGTTTTAGTTTCATTTGTTGGCTTTGGGATCACAAAGAATTCAGCTAATTGTACATTTATACTATTTATTAATTAACACACAACAGCGTTATACAACGTTTGATATTTATAGAGTAGTTAAATACTTCAAGCACGATTAACAGTTTCCATATAGGAGACATTCTGGAACGGATCGTCTAAACGGTTGTCTCCTTCAGCAGCGCTCCTCGCTCTGTTTCAACCTTTGCCGGACTATTCGGTTCATCCTCCGCATCAGTGCTTGGAGATATGATGGGCTTTACCACAATGTATTGTGAATTGATAACAGGTCTCGGGGAAGTACCAGCGTCATCCACATTTGATTGCTCCATCCAAAGACTTTCGTCCACCATGGTCTGATCCATTAAAGTCTTTAATGCATTCAGTGTCTTGTCTAGGCTTTTGGGGCTTGTGGTTCCTACAATATCAATATAGTTCAGAGAATTTTGGGTTTAACTCGCATAAGCTGAAACACGGCGTTCAAGCAGATTACGACACTGAATTAATGATTAAAATTATATAAGTTAAAAAATAAATTTGTTTCGACTAAATAAATAATATAAAAATATTTATAACAATATCATTTCAAAAATGTATTTTTTGATTGATTGATTTAAATAAAAAGTCAAACACGAATACGCATATATTCTATATTTTATTAATATAAATAATATTAAAAATAATTAAAATTGTTATAATGAATGGGATAATCATGTCAATATTATTACATAAATTAATATTTTAATTAAATTGGGTGTAAAAATATAGTTTTGTTTAAAAAATGTAATAAAAAAAACACATCACAATTAATTAAAGTATGTAACAACAATTATTTAATTAAGGTAGCATATACTTCTACCCATAAAAATAGATAATATTTATAAATAAAATGTCAAGCATTAATTAAGTAGATAGAGAATTACTTTTGTACAAACAATATTTAAGTCAATAATATTTCACACTATTTAAATGTAAATAAAGAACTTAAAAATGTCTATTAACAATACAAATTATAATAAATTAGAACTTAAAATTAGTGAATGCTACAACACATATAGAAAATACTTGGATTGTGATTTTGACTGTCTGAAAAGGTTTTCGATGCGCAAACATCTTCAACATTATCAACATCATCCTTTCTAACAGTAATGTCCTCCCTATCCATGGATATTCGCTGCTGCTGAAGATCTTCTAATCGAGATTTCAATTGTACTGGAGTTACAGTCGATCTAGAGTTCTTTTCAGTGATCGATTTCACCGACTTCGAACTATATATATCCTCAATGCCCGCCTGTTTCCTAAGATCACAATCTGTGTCTATATTGTCGCTTTGGATAAGCTCGGTATTGAGGGGATTGCAACTATTGCTTGAGGTAGTTGTGGATGTGCTTCTCAGCTCGGGATATGGCGAATGAGATTCATTGCTCTCTGGGGTGTACGGATCGTTATGAGTATTGTCAATAAAGGTATTCAAATGCTGCATATCAATGCGATTCACTATGATTTTTTCCGTTCTACTATGCGATAAAGAACTGCTTCTAAGATTATGGCACATAGTGCAAACATTTTGCCGAGTACTTTCACTATTTTGACTAGATTCTCCTGACTCTAAGCCCAATCCCGTACACTGGCAGACACAAGAGCTATCTGTGTCAACTACATTAATGCTAATGCTGGGGTAATTGGACGAAGAGTTCTTTATCTTTTTCATGTCCTCGTAATCTTTGATTGTATCCTGATTTGCTGTAAGTAACTTGCTTGAGTCTTGGAATAGATTTTCTCGCTTTAGGGCTTGATCTCCTTTAGCTATGCCATTGTAAAGTATATTCATATACGGACAGTATTTAATGCTTGATGTCAAATTGTTGTTGTTGTTGGTGATGGTGTTATTTGCTTGAGTGGTGTATTTGTTTGTACAGCTGCAATCACATGATCTATAAGTACCTTTGTTTTGCTTTAGGCGAACAGTTAAGTAAATAGGCTACATGACAAGTAGAAGAAACAGAGAAGAAGAAAACAGATTAGAGAAATATAAGTACAATTGTTTTAAAAATAATAATTGTTAAAGCTAAAAACCATTTTTACCAACTGTGTAATGTGTACAATTTAAAAAAGCGTTTTTAATAATTTAGATTTAAAAAGAGATTATAGAGCTGATTTAGTGATATTTACAGTGAAATTATACAGTGTATAATTTTTAAAATTGCAAATTTATATTACCTTGTGGTCACCCATGCAGACAGATTCCCCGATAATGTCATATTTCCATTCATTATTGTTGATTATGTCTTTAACCTGTGGCGTCATCAGTATACGATCGCACCACGATGGACATCTGGTTGACATATAATCGGTGGGCATTTCAGGATCCTCTTCGAAGGGATATGACGGAATAAAATTGATAGGATATTCAATCAGAACATCCGTAAGTGGCTCCAGTTCTTTATCGAATTTCTTCAACTAAAACACGTAAGTTTAAAGTTAATTAGATTGAATAAACTTTTTAGTCATTAACCTTTCTTACCCAATATTCTTTAAACTTAAGCTGATGATCTGCGTGACTAAATTCTTTTTTGCCCACTGTAAGTATATTATTGCCAGTGTTGTTGCGATAATGAATTTTGGTGCTATCTGTTTTTATACTTTGGACGCGATGGGCAACTAAATTTGAAGTCAATTCCTGGAAAAATCACTGGTATTAAATCACTGTCCGAATTGGCCATAAATAACATTTACTTACTTTAACAACACCTGCAGTGTCACAACGGAAGTTAAAATCACCGAATAAAAAAAAGGGGACGGATCCATTTTTCTCATCCAAGTGGAACCTGTTAAGAAATTAACAAAATAAAAATAAAATAAATTAAATATTTCTTATCTTTAAAATAAACAATAATAATTATGTATTAATACGATTTAATCAGTTAAGGAAAAGGATCTGAAATTTTAGAGCTTTTGGGTCAAGATAAAGACTTCTAAAGTTTAATTTAATTCTAATTAAAATGTGAGATTTGTATGTCTCATAAAGTAAATTTGAAATACCTTTCAATAGTGTGTATGAGAGCTCTTCTCCTTGTTTTGCAGTACACAGATGGGAAGTCTGCACAAGCCGCTAAATTGGATGCATCATGGAATAGGTGAATATTGACTAGCTCAATGACAGTGTCGTTAATTTCCCAACGTGTACGCATAAAACCTTTTCGCGACCATTTGCACTTGAAAGAAACAGATTTCTCTGTTATTATTATGAATAATAATAAAAAAAATCTGCAACTCACTTCTGGAAAAAAATGTTGCGGAAACTTTGACTTTTCTTTGGTTGCAACTTCTTCTATATTACCAGAGTAGATTTGTTTTTCCTTTAGTGTATCTTCCCAGTCGTGTGTGGTATAATTCCAAAGTCTCAGAGTACTTAAATCCTTATGACCAAAGTAAATGTTACCGAGAGCCTTTTTGGGGTACAAAATTAAAATATTAGATATATATACATACACACCTGTATTAAAGTAACTCAGAAACTCACAGTAAAGTGCTCAGCCGATTTGAAATCTTCGTCCATATAAATTCGAACGTATGTGTAGTCCATAATTTCCATAGTCTCGCATAAGCATCGGATAAACTCCTGTACGTGATCCATTGAATTTTCGTAGGTCTTCCCACCTACTTCTTGCAGATGTAAAGCTAAAAATTTTGGTTTGATTTCCGATACTTTGGCAGTAAAGTCGTTTAGCCATATTGATAGAAGCCTTTTTGGCTGCACAGCCGTGACGATCATGAAAAATATGTTTACATTCAAACTTAATTATTTATTTACATACGTACATGTACATATACATACGAGCTTTTGAACATAGTTGTATGTAGAAAACTATGTTTACATATGCATGTGTGTATATATGTGTACAAAACCTTATACGTACGTACATCTTCAAACAAACTTCCAACATTGGCTGTTATTAGCATTAATTCAGTATCCGATTGGACTTCATTTATGGTTTCCATTTTTCAGATTATCCCTAAATTATTTTTATGTATCTTTTGGTATGTCAGAGCAGAGCTGTAAAACAATCGATAGCCAAGAAGTACTATCGATGATGCGATTCTAGCAACTATCGCACTTTCCTGTAATCGAGTGCAGCTCGTGATTTTTTTTTTGAGATTACCAAACGATAGGAATCGATCAATTATACTATCAAACGTGTTTAAATTTTGTTTTATTTAAATTTACTGAAAGTATGTACATTTTAAATCCATTGTTGTACTTAAAATAAGGTAAATTTAATGTGGTATTTCATTTAAAATCAAGTCTTCATTGTGGATACAATTTAATTAGCGATATTCCAAAATTTATGAGCCAACGTACATCAACACGAAAGTTTACGGCTTTGAATTAGCTGAGTGGCAAGCAAATTTTTGTTAACATTAATATTTATTAGACAAAATGAACCCATTTAACACTCATAGGCTGCACAACGTAATCGAGATTTTAGGGTGTGTTTGGTAAAGTTTCATCTGCCTCCTTATAAAAATATATAATAATAAAATTAAATCTATTTTTTGATACGTCATTCACAGTGCGTATTCTGGATAGCTTTAATTAATTATTTTGCATTAAGTTTATTTAATTCTTACAAGTCATTGAGTACGAACAAAATCATGCAACGTTATTTTGGATAACGGTTACCATTAATGTTTTATTCCCTGGTTAATATACATATTTATATATATTTTTTTATTACATGTCCTATATTTAAATGAATGTAAAATTAAAAGCAAACTTGCCCTAAACATCTACAAGTTAATATTTGTTCTGTATTTTTCATTTTCTTCTTTTTCTTTTTTTTAACATTTTCCTAGTGCTTTGTATCCAGTCGAACTGTATCCAGGAATGACCTTATTATTTCTCTTCATAGACGAGTGATCTTAAAACAGAATTAGCGCAATAATTATAAAATAATATCAAATCAAAAATTAAGGAATGGACATACATACATATGTTCTGGTTGGTTACAAATGTGGAATATTCATATTTCAAAATTTTTCTCAAATACAAAAACTCGTAATTATTAGCAAATGTACGGCAAATGTATTCAAACTTAAACTGGAAAATGGTAATTTTTTTTTAACTGCTCTTCTGTTTTCTCAGACGAATCCAAAGTTTTTGGATTTAATGGCCATCAGCATTTTACTACGTAAAATTGATTTGCTGGAATATAAGGGGATATAAAGCCGAGAAATACAAGTGTTTGCTGTTGGAAGATGAGAATCATCAGCAGGTCGAATGGTAACAGACGGCAGAGGTTGAAAACCCTCCTCCGAAGCTGGTAATGCTGGTGATCCAGTCCAAAAGTATACCTAAAATACATTTTTTCAATTAATATTTATAGACATTTGCGAAGGGTTATAATACTACTAACCAAATCTTGACGCTCAAGTGTGTTCATTTTCTCAACAATGCTCCAAAACCAACGTTTAAATTTTAAAAGTTTATCAGGTCCTTCACTCGACTCATCGTTAAAATTCGTATAAGAAATCAATGTTGAGACATTGATGTCGCCGACACCATTTAGGAGCAATCGCAGATCCTCGGCGGTTAAACTATTCATGCAGTTATCCGGCAAAACATCGAAAATTCCATCTTTTAAAGCCTGTTGCAAGAAAGAAGATATACAAGTTAAGAACAATCTAAAGAAGTAATAGACTCTTACGCTTACCTCGAGCGCTTTCTCTTGCGATTTAATTAGCCTATACTCTGTATAACGTCTTATATACTCGAATATGTTACTTGAGGTAACGGGCACGTCGCGTCCTCCTGGGATCAGCTCGCGGTTACCGCAACCTTCCTCTTTCATTAAATCAATTCTTAAACATAAAAAGACAAAATTAATATAAAACTTAGCAGAACAGAATCGTTCAACTTACACAAAGCTAAGCTCCATTCGATTAATATTGTCTTCGCCCTCTTTTGTGGGTGCGTTTTGAATGATTTGTCTAAAGGATTCATACAAAGCGGGATCAAAGAATGCCAGGTCATGAAATTTGATTTTTCGTCCTAGCATATATTTCAAGACATGTCTTTGAAGGAACAACGGCAGCAATTCATTTTGCAATAGGCAAAGTCCAATGAGTCTACAAAGTTAATGAATTAATAATAGTTTTTACAGAAATATAGACATTCTTACCGGCCAATATTACGAAATGCGTTAATACGTTCGAAGGAAGCAAGGCCCTGGCGAGGAGTGTAAAAGCCACGTTTACCCGGCGAGTAGAACAGCGGTTCATTGTCGTCTTCAATCGGCTCTACGAGTGTTCCCGATGGTGATTTCTTTTGTTGGCTTTGCACATTCACCTCAGACTTTTGTTTGAACGTTATGATCTCGACGGCTTCATTAACTTTCTGCCTTAGTGTTTCATCGGAGGACAGCACCGATAATAGCTGTGGTGTCGGTATTTCCAGTAACATACCTGTAACCTTCGGTGCGTGCGTCGAGTTTATTGAGTGAATCTAATAAAGAAATAAATGATTAATATGCTAGCCCTGATTTCCAGTCAAAATTGTACTTACCTTGGGATAGAGACGTTCTCCAAGCTGTTGCAGATGGACAGACAAATGATCGTTCGAGCTGTCTGTAGCATTATCTTAAAAAATAAGAGGTAAATAATTATTAAGGATAGTTAAAGATTTAACTAGTTAGCTTACCTGCATTGATGGCTGGAGTATAGGGTCTAGCATCGACATTCAAAGATTTGCGTTCCCGAGCTGTGCGCCATAGTATTTTGCTGCCAGTACCACGCCTCTGCAGTGTGGGCGGATCGCGACTGGAGCCAGATACTGTACGACTGCGCAATATGCTCGAGAATGGTACCCCGTATTTACTTTGAGTGCCACCGACTTGCACTGAATCCAGATTTGGCAGTTTGGCACTGGCCAACAACGCTTCCGAAATGGACGTATAGAAGCTGCGTGCGACACCAGATCCTTCACCGGGTTCATCCTTAAATGTCACTTTCACCCGATTAAATGTTATAGGCGGTTGTGCACGACGATTTTGTGTACCAAACTGAGCGTTTAGCTCCTTAAATGTTTGGATTATCAAACTTTCGCGGTTCCTTTCGAGTTTACAGAGCACCAAGTCACGTTGTTGTCCATTGCGTAGCTTTTCCATGTGACGCCTAAAGCGCATTTCCTTAACTGGAAAACCCCTCAGTTCTGGCAACACAGAGCCGTGCTCCATGCCCACATCGTCCATGAAAACGCGACCAAAGAGATCCAGTGCTAGCTTCCAGCGACTCAGTAAAAAGTTCCACGAAGGCAGCTCCGTGGAGCTGCTCTTGTAAAACAATGAACCACGAATGGGGAACATCATTGATTGGTTTGGTAACTTCTCACGGCTATTATCACATTTAAGTTGTTGCGCCATCTGAGATGCGCTCGCTGATTGATTTCTAAACTCAGATGGATTATTGTCATCCGATTCTAGTTTCAAACTGGATGCACCAGCACGGACGATAACGCTGCGCACGGCAGATACTGATAAGGAACTCTGGGATTGTGCCACATCGTCTCTAGCACCAGCAGCGCGTGTTTGATTTTTTGTTGGTGCAATGATAACTTCGGGTCGTGTGGTTATCAAAAGATCTGCCGATCGGCTGGATCCAGCAGTATCATCGGCCATGTGCACATCCTCGCCATCCATGTCGTCATCAACGTATTTGTTACCTGAAAAATTAAATTAAACATAAGTATTACTCATATAAAAAGTGAAATTTTATAAAATATATTTACCTTTAGTTTCCTCACGCGACTTGGAATCGTCTAAGCATTGTTTCTTCTTCAGTTGTACGTATATGTTGGAGTCAGCACTATCCTCGTCCTTGTATTTGTTGTTTTCCTCCCTAGTTTCAAGCACTTCTGCATTCATTTCAGATACACTTGGCTGCTGTTGCTCTCCAGAATTGCTGCTGCTGGCTGGTGAGTCGACTTTCATGAAATTTGAGAATCCCAAACGTGTGGGAGGCTGATCAATGGAGCCTTGATGGGAGCTGTTGCCTTTGGTATTGGTTTTAGCTGGTGGCACAACGTGCAAAGGTAGATTGGCAAATAGCTCTTGTCGTTTTGAATTCGGTTGTAGCAAATGAGGCTTGTCAGCCAATGGCATGGCCATGTCCAGAGGCAGATCAAAGCCATCGGGTGCCGAGCAGCCCAAGCTTAGTGTTGAATCCGAGCGTGTAAAGAATGAATACTTGCGCGTATTAACATTTGCATATAAATTGCTGGAACATTGTCTATCCACATTAGCATCCTCAATGTTACTCAATTCATCGTCTGTATCCTCGTTCTCTACTGTATTAGCCAAGTTGTTAACACGTCCGGAAATCGAATCGCTCTTGTCATAAAAGCTAGTATCGTTACGCATATAGAACACAAAGGCATCCAGAACATAGGCAATATGACGAAGTGCAGTAATGTCTAGTACAGGCAGCGCATCGCGATGCTCCGAGGTGTGTGCTCTCATCAAGGAGAGACAATATGTAAAGAAATCTCGACGAGAACTTGATCCTGCAAAAGAATTTAATAGTATATAATATATATTCAATTAAAGAGGAATAACTTTAACTTACCAACCACATTTACACCCACAGTTGTGGAAGCTGGCGCAGCAGCTTGGCTTGTTGACGCCTGCTGGCTAAGATTGAGTGGATGCAGTGGATGAGTGGGATCAGTATAGTTTGTCAAATAAGCACCAAACTTTAGCTGTGCCTCTGTGCCATCCATTACGGTGAACATCCAGTCCCAAGTGGGTTTCAAACGCTTCTCAACAAATGCCTTTAAAAATAAAGAATTTAATGAGATATGTTTTCAAATTCTTTCCAGAAAAATACTTACTTGGACTGCAATAGCTTCGTCTGCTTGTATCTTCAGTGAGGTTTCAATGTCGTTCATCATGTTGTACGACATAATGCCCAAGAGTTCGGAAATTTGTCGAATTGTTATACCAAAAGCACGTCCCAAATTACTAGCCGTTGTGGCCATGGTATGGGACTCGGTTGATGGTGTATTGACCGCTGTGCTGGCCGTTGCAGTTGTGCGGCGGAGTGCCATGGGATCAATGAAGACCAGATTGGAGCCGGTGGGTACACGAACCGATGGACGAGCATTATCGCGACTACGGATGGCCCACTGCATTGTTTGTGGTGTGAGATCGTTGCGAGAATTTGGATTAATGTTGCGACGCTCAAGTTGTTGATCATTAAAACTGAACTCGTCGGACTGATCATCAGATTCGTTATCTTCGGATCCATCTTCCTCCTGGGCAGATGAATCACCAGATTCATCTTCTAGAAATAGAACTCCAATGTCTGCAAAAGATAATTTAGTTTATTAAAACAGTATTAAATTGGATCGCATTTTTTTTTATTACCTGTTTCGGAACCAACTGTGGCGCCAGTTTGAACGCTGCGTTGTGCATCCTGATTACTCTGATTGTCATCCGAATCCGATTCGGTTTCAGCATCATTGAATGTAAAATCATTATCACTTTCATCATCTTGCATTCCCTCCTCATTTCGCTGGTTTTCGATCAAGTCATCGTCATGACTACTCAAATTGTTCTCCCGATTGGGAATCTCCTCCGATTCCGACGGATCTCTAAGGGCTAAATAAGGAAATGAAAGTATTAAGGCACATATTAAAAACTATCTTTGATTATATACTCACTGTCCATGGCAACAACATCATAGTTTTGCTGTACACTGAAGTTAGAGTTCTGCACATTGATGGCATCATGGACATTCTGCTCCGAAGTAGACTCCACATTGGATGGCGCCAGTGGCTCAACGCTAAACAAGTCATCAGAATTCTGAAATACCAAAATAGATGAGGGACTTTAATAACATTTAAATGTAAAATATTTAATCTACAACTTACATCCAGGTTGGACGAGGACATGGCAAACGGAGCTGTGGGTCGCACTACACCCAGACGTACGGGGGCGATCAATGCCTCGGATACCTCACACAGTTCCTCAATAGAAATCTTGTGCAGAGTCTGAAAGACTTTGACACAACTCTGAACATATTTGTTGCACGAAGTGTGACTTTTACGCTTCTCCGGATTCGGTTGTTTCTCCAAATTGAAGATGACAAACACGCGTGATACTGAGCGTACAAAACGTCGAGACACCTCCTCAGCCTCCTTGCAGCGATCCTCGATCACATAGTTCTGCAGCTCTCGCACCAGAGTCAACAACAAGGTGTCCAGATGATCACTTGTGCACTTCACAATCAGGTTATGTGTGAACTTATCGAGCAGCGTCGATCCATGTTGAGATTGCATGAATACATTAAAGCTTTCCGAGCTAGTACTCTCTCCGGTATTTCCATGGATGTTTTGCAGATTTGGTTCGTTGCGTTCGGCTCCGCTCATGATCATGGAACGCACAGCTTGCCAATCGATTAAAAGACGCTCCAGTGCCTTTCGCGCAAACTTTGGCGGCTCCAGATCATGATCTGGCATATCATTGTCAATATCCATAGCTGAAGACGACTTTCGGTTGGTGATAACCGTGTTATTGCCATTGGCATTGCCACCAGTGTTGTTGCCCACATTGCGGACGCGAACATTGAAGCGATACTGTCGTTGCTCCACAATCTGACGTCCAACGGTCTGAATCAGGAATAGCAATATGGATTCACCCTTCGAGTTGAACTTGGTGACCAAATCAGTGCACGAAACAAGCTTGCAGAGCAGTGAAAAGCGCTTGGTTAGATTACCAGCGATCAGAGCTTTACATTTGCATTTTTCCCAGCAATCACAGTAAGCTGTCGGTGCTGTGCGTTTGAGTTTACAATCATGACCCTTGTGACAGACTCGGGCACACTCGGTGCAGCAGCAGAGTGAACCGGTTAGACCACATGTCTTGCATTCGAAGATGTTTTGATTAATGTGATCCGCACCTGTCCAGGTGAAGGAACACGTGTCGTTGTAGCAAATGACATGTAACGGTGATTGATCGGCTGGTGAGCCGCTAGGGAATATCATGGCATCCTTAAGCTGTGCATCCTGCTCGGAGACTGTGAGAATCGCATTCAAGAGTATAATGCCAGCTTCGTAGGCGCGACAGGAAACGGCCAACATGAACGCCGTCTGACCTTGTGCATCCTTGGCGCTAAGCATTTGATAGAGATATGGACGCATGGCAACACTGGTGCACATGTGCTGAAGTATAAGGATTGCGTGCTCACGACGCTGTATTACATCGAATGTATAATTCGGATTACCCATTTTACTGGAGTTCACATTAATGTTTTGTGAAGTTGAGGGCAATACTTTGCTCGGATCCTCATCTGCTATATCGGCAGCAGCGCTCTGTGCTCCAGTTGTGCTTAGATTGCTAGCCGTGCTTGATTCCATGGTCCAAGGCATGGGTATATACGCATGATCCTCACCAGCACTTGTCGTTGGCTGATGAATTTGTTCAGTCGGCTCGGTGTTGATCAGACGATGCATCATGTCACGCAGACTAATGCGATTCTCCCTGCTGATGGATGACGATGTGGACGTCGAGGGGGCATTGATGCCGGCTGATACAGTGGCAAAGCTGGAGTTCTCATTAAAGTTGCCACCATTGCCAGCAAATGCGCTGCCATAGGACAATGATGAGCCGGGTCCAGTGCGTGGCAATGATACACCGGTGGCCAGAGGCTTCTTCTCGGTAGCCGTGGTGGTCAAATCGGGTGAATGTTGCGAATCCTTGTTCGAGGTAGGTGCACACATAATGACACAGGCATGGAAGATGTTCCTATTGCCATCGCAGCGTTCATCCACCACAGCCATTGTCTCCTTGCGATCCTCCTGCTCCAGACGCTTGAGCACGGCAATACAGTTCTTAATATCACAACGCAGAATGTGTGGCATCAGTTTTTGTGTGACAAAGAGCAGTGCGGTCATGCAGACCTTTGACTTCAGATTAATGCAAGACGCCGATGGTGGCAACGATATGGTTGCCATGGTTATTGACTTCACAGGTGGCAAATCAAACCACTGCGGATCCTTAATGGAACCAATGCAATCCTTGGCCAATGGATAGAGTGCACCATTGCCATCACGGAGCACGATTGTGCTGCTATTTCCATTGCAATCGTTATTGCAGGCCATAGTTATGTTCTGTGCTGAGGCACCAATAAACGAAGCACAATCCGTGGGAAACTGGCAATTCTGCTCCTGTTTGCTGTTGTACAAATTGTATAGACTGTAATGGATCTTGCCATAGACCTTCTTGATGGCATGTATGCCGCGTGTGTCCACAGCAATGGTCAGCAGCTGGGCACTCGAAAGATCAGCACCAATGTTGATCTTCTTCGGTTGCTTTTGGAGCCAATCAGGGCCGCGAGAGGAGACGGCCGAGCGAAAGATTTGCACATCTTCGCGACGCAGCAGACGACACAATTGCCAGTCATCCTCTTTGCCCTCATCCTTGGCCGCCAAGCCGGCAACGTTGCTGACACAATTCAAGGGTGGAAAACGGACTGCGACATAGTCACCATCCACTTTCAGTACTTTGCCTATGGGACCGACTTTGTCCTCAACAAAGACAACATCCTTCAGTTGCCACAGCTCCTCGTCCTTTCTGCCCTCGGGACAGTTGTTATCATCCTTGGTTGTCATGCGTTTGGTCCGCTTGTGGGAGGTAACGCTTCCTGTGTCGCTGCAAGTACTGGACGCTGGTGATGGCGGTGGTGGCATATCAATGCGATCAGTCGATTCCTTGCTGGTTGAGCTTATTTGTCCACTCTTGGCGGATGTTGTTGCCTGCACTGGCGGTGCCTTTGTCATGTCCTTATCGGCACCACTGCCATGAGTATTGGCTAATGTTGCCGCTGCTTGACTCTTGTCAGCTACCAAAGTTGATCCAATATTAAGGATTTTCATACGACATACGTCAGAGAAATCCCACACAGAGTTTAGGAGTTGTCCCACTTTTGGTACACCATTTGTGCAAGTAAATCCAATTGATCCAGTCTGATAAATCGGGCATTTCTTCATGATCACTTGAGAGCCCACATTTATATCAGCCGCGACTACTTTGAATGGTTTCTTTGTCTTTGTCCGAAACTTATCCCATAAATAGCGTCGCTGATCGAAAGGCAGCACTCCCCACCAGTAGATGTTGTTGTTATCGGTTCTCACTGCGGTGTAGAGGGAGCAGACATGAATTGTTGAAATCGGATCAATGTTAAACTCATTGAAAGCTGTTGCGACATGTTCCAATTTAGCTCCCAAATATCCCAACTGTTCGTCCATCCAAGTTGCAACCCGATTCGATTCGGTTACAACCGAGCATCTTATGAAATTTGCCGATATAAGCTCAACTTTTTCAGTAATGTTTAGTGCCACAGTCTTTGGATGAAAGACATTCTCAGTCTGCCCAATAGAAAGAGAGGAAAAAGTTTTATAAGCAGAAATTCAAAATTACGACTTTACTTACATCAGATTTATAGGGTTCCAAGTCCGACCAACGCCACTGATGCAATTCTCCATTGTCAGAGAGTGCAATAAATTCGGAATACAAAGCTCCAATAGTATTAAAGCGAACTGAGTTTTTGTCTGGCCAAGGTTGCCATTCCTCGGATATCCATATCGGTGATGGCATCGAAGAAGGTTCCTTCTTCTTGGGATCTATAAACGGGATTTTTAAGTACTACATTTAATAAATAAAATATGTCGTCTATACAAACCTGTCTCTTTATCCCAAGTAAAATCGTCTTTGTTGATCCAGCGACGTGGTCCATAATACTGACGATCACGCCAACGGCTAAATGCTTCACGGTCCGCATTAGCAGACGATATTTGGCCAGAAAGATTGCTACTTCCGGCAATAACACCACTTGAAGATGCCGATGCACGATTCGACTGATTATTATCGGTGCCACTTGAACTGGCGTTTGTTCGCTCACTACGAATACGATCGAATAGCAAACTAAGAACGAAACAATTGTTATAAATAAAACACACCATTAACATTTTCATTACTTACTTTCGAATGCTCGAATAGTTACTGAATATTTCTTCGGAGAAAAGCCCATCGGAGGGATCAATTATGACACTGCTGTTGTCACCGGAAAATCCATTGTCCAACAATGAAATTAAATCTTCTGGAACATAATTATCTCCACTTTCTTCAGTATCTTCTGCCTCTTCGTCGTCACGTGAGAGCAAATTATTCACAGCTAAATTTACATCCAGATTTGTGCGCTAAATTATAGATCATGTAATTAGATATGGACACAAATACAAATAATAGTTCTATATCTAACCTGAAGTTCACGGATAATGAGATTTCGGCTCTTTCCCTGAAGTACGATCTCTGCTTGCGATATTAGTTCTTCAGGCACATATGTGGGTGGCACTGTCACTAATGGTCGGCTTGATGAGCTACCGCCGATTATAACACCTGTACTACGCGATCCGGAGCCTTGGCCACTTGAGCTCGACCTGCCTGTTGCTCTGAGGAGTCGAGCTCGAGACCGAGCCATGGGTCGCGATGATGATGGCGCCTTTGGAGCATTTGTAGCCGCTACTCCACCCGAAGGGGCACTTTAAAATAAAAAAATTAGTCATAAATCAGTCATTATGTAAATAATTTAAGTGCTAGATAAACATACCACTTATTGTCCGATTTAGTCAAGTCAAGTTTTTCAGAATTTATGGAAAAAGCCACACGAAATGCCTTTCCATCTTCTAGAAGCACTCCAATGTGATTTGGTCCAATGACCACTTCTCTAACTGGTATTTTCAATTGCTCAAATATCCGATGAGTACCAGAACCGAAGCGGTTTACTTTATCAGAGACTTCTCGTATTCTAGAACGGAAAAAATAAATGATAAGAAAATAAATATTTAGATACGTATCATATGCATAGAATTGTATCAACTTTCCGTCGGCAACGAAAAGTGAATTTAAATTCCTGATCTTTGGCATGTATTTGTATGATTTTAAATGAAAGACATTTTCCTTGGTAAACGTTAATAGAACTTGCAATTTTAAATATGCCGCTCAAACCACACGGACTGCCATCGATAATTCAGGAGTGCCCACAAAGCAAATTTGTAATCGGATTATAGACGAGTCACATGCGTTGTCAGAATTTTAATTAATTAAGCAGAGTTCATTTAATGGCTAATATTAAATATTTAATAATGATCATAAATAAAAAGACAATTTGCAACAGTATTTGTACCTATAATCTCAAAATAACTTAAGCATTAACTTGACTGCTGATGTTAATGTGCTTGACGCAATTAAAAAGAGTGCCAAATAAAACAGAACAAGTGGTGAAATGGCAAATCTTGAATATTAGCAATATTACACATGTCCTGCACAAACGCAGCTTACTCATAGGTAGTTGCATATGCGGTTATTCATTTACACGTTTGCGGCTACACGCATTTAACCACACATGTCCAAACACACAAATGTGCACACACACACATAAGCATATTCAGCGGACAAAAAGTATGCACGCACACACATATAAAGTATTAGAATTTAAGTCTGTTAAAAATACACATGCAAATGTGCATATGTACATCTCTAGTTGCATGGGATAACATAAATTTATGTATACACATGCAATTTGTAACAAGACTAATGTAGTACATTTAGTTATGCATAAAACTGTTTGTTGCCGACGTACAAAACTAATACAATGCATAGGTTTAGAAAAACGCCATGGAATTTGCCGTACAAAGAGCTGCCGCATACACATACTGTTCATACGTATACCTACATATATGCATAATATATGTACATAAAATATATATATTCGTTTACATAGTTAACATTTGTGGAACGATATATATGTATACATACCATATATAATTGAAATGTATGTACATGTGTTGAACATGTGCAGATGATATGTATGTACATACATACATATTTGCGTATGCATGCATCTGCAAATTTGTAAATTGTGTTCTTACCTATCAATAAATTGTTCGTCAGTTCCCGGGAGTGGTTGCAAAACAAATTGCATAGAAACCATTGTATATTTCTTTACTTATACGAAACACGGCTCTTTCTCAATTTTCATTTCAGCTTGGAAAATGTAACTAAAAATAGGGATGCCACAAAAATTCTGAGAATGCACCAAAGATCGATGACCACAAAATATCGATAGATTGAAGAATAGTTATAAATTTCAATTCCATATAGTGTTGAAATAAAAAGAATCGATACTTTTGTTCATGTCATAGAGCATCGACATGGGAACGATGGGAAATAGTCATAAATATTTTGTTTCATTTCCGTGTGTGATTTCCATTACATTTTGCATTACTTGATATACATACATATGTACATATGTTATATTTAATTTTAATTAATTTTTAAATATAATTTTTACATTTTAATTAATTATTAAACTCATTAGTTTAATTATACTGAAATCACTCTGATTTTAAACAAAAAGTCAAGTGTGGCCGTATATTCTTTTCAAAAAAGTGGTCACACCGTAAACAAGCACGGTTGTATAGCGATGGAGAAGAATATGATTACCAATAATGGAAATAAATAATAGTAATATATTATTTAGAAAGTGGTCGATTTATGATAAATTTGCGCACAAATTTTTTCTAGCTATTTTAATATTATGGGTAAACAACAGCTTTAATTATTAGATAAAAAGTGATTTAGCCATGTTTCAATAACCGGAAGATTTTCTTCACTCCACTTGGCTTCCTCTTTGATATTCCGAAGAGATTTTTCAATAATGTGCTGTGCACTATCAAATTCTCCAGAACGTTCTTCGTACAGCTGATACACCAAGTCATAGCCTTTTTGGGTTAGGAAAAATCCAGTGGCCGATCCTATCAAGTGATCCCACAAATTGGTTTTATTTTTAAACCTGAAAGTAGGAAAACAGACATATTTATTATATAATAACTAAACCACATAATATTTTTACTTACTTTTCGCGGATTGCCATCCAGTTATTAGATATGAAATTAAACAGTGAATAATATCCACTAGATCCCCCAGTTAATGAGGTCAAAATTAAAAACTGATCGTTTTCCGTGAAGTTAGAATGTTCTGCCAAAAGTGATAATTCCAATAGACGATTAATCTTTTCAGGTTGTTTTGGACAACCTGCTAACGCTTTTAGCAAATGTGTTCTTTCACTTTGTTTTCGTGATTTTGGAAACTCCATCACACGTTGAATGCCAAATTGCCACTCCTCCAGAGAACCCCACTTAAAAATTGGGCACATATAATGATTGGGTACCCTAGAAAAATTAAAAAAAAAAAAAAATAGAATTATAGTAAAATAGAGTAGAAACAATACTGACGGGTTTTCCTGGTTCGGGTCGGCAGTGCTTTGCCAAATTCGAAATGCTTCTTGGGCCTCCTCAATACAGGGCTTATAACCGGCATGACACAAAAATCTTTTGGTTAAAGAACGCAGATCAGTTTTCCAGTTTTCTTCCATTTCTTGTTCTTCCCCTAACTCTTCGTAAAGAGGCGTTAACAGAAATAAAACATATCGCTAAAAATTAAAAAGGAAATAAATAATTATAAATTTGTATAATTTTATAAAACTTTAATTCGATTTACCTCAAATTTGGAGTGCACTTCAGACATGTCAATATGTCGACCAATTTGATCAATAAATGTGAAAACCGGATTCCAAACAATATGATTGCGTTCAAATTTCATAAACAAGGTCATATTGAAGGCGATGGCAAAGCTAAGATCACCTGCGTAAGCAAGATTCCAAGCGTCATGTAATAATTTAGCTCTGAAATTAGTAACTAATTAAAATAAAACTAAAAGAACTTGGAAAATTCCACGTGCCTTGTGTATGTGGGCACCGTTTCTCTCCCCTTATCGGTTTGTAGAAAATTCGAGAGCATTTGCCAATTCTGATCGTCGTAGTTAACTGGAACGGGTGCAATTTCCTCCTGATTTACTATAATAAACTGATCCTTCTGTGGCATATTTTGTATATTTAATTGCTGCGTTTTTTCCATCCAAGCAATGGGGCTCGAGTTGGAAAAGTCTAGAGCATCCTGACGATTCAGAATTATTGGAATCCACCAGATCATTTTGTCTTGCCCGGGCACATCATGTGGTCTTTCTCTGAGATAAACTTTTTGTTGTAATCTCGCAGTGTTCTCCTTATAATCTCTTTGAACTTTAACAACTGGCAGACGATGATGGGCGAACCAAGAATTCACGATCTCCGTCACGTTATAGGAACTTTTAAGTGTTCCATCATTTATGGCTTGGGAGGTTAATGATTCCCACAGATCGTCGCCAACAAATGATTTATACTGATGATCAGAAATGAAACTTCTTATGCCATTTTGAAATGATTCTTTGCTCAGCGTGAAGTTTAACATTCGTAAAATAAGTTCGGTCTTATGGGAAATCGTCTCTTGTTTCATGCCGGTTATACGGGAATGGGGATATCTCTTGCTGAACTCATAGTATAATGAATACAAAGTTGTCATCGGGTATTTTCCATTAAACTCGACGCCTCCATCTATCTATACTTGGAATTAAGTTTTATTATTACTTTATGGACTAAAAATACTTACCTGCATCACAATTTCTGCAGCCAAAAAACTGGCAAGCGCTTTGTTTAGATGTGCATCACTCCACCACTCGGGGGTCACCCAAGAACCAATCCACTGGTATATAAATTCTTGAGTCAAGTCATTATAACCATTTTTCGTAAGATCGCTCTCCCTGTTAAGGGTAAGTAGACCAATAAAATAACGGTAGTTTGAAGGGTACAACAACTTACTTTAACAGTAAAAGACCCCAGTTATCTACAGGGAAAACTACGGACAGATCAGGTATAACGACCACATCAATTTTTGATAGCGGAACGGGTATTCCAAAGTAATCTTGGATTTTTGTATAAATAGTTAACAATTTCGCATAAGTGTCCTAAAAATAACACAAGTTCTGTATAAATTATGGCTTAAAAATTCTAAAAGAAAAATATTTAGAAGGTTTCTAACCTCAAATTGGTATTCAGAATCTACCAAAGTCCAAATAGCAATTTCTGGTTGTAGGAGGACCGAAGAATTTGTAGTCTCTACAGTTGTTAAATTATCTCCATTAAACTTTTGTAGCTTTGATATCACAAAGCCAAAAGTGAACGAAGACATGGGAGGGGTTTCTTCAAAATGATCTATAACATGATCTTTTAAAGTTGGACTGAAAATGAAGTTTTATAATGTTTAGTTCTTTTAAAAATAAGTACAGAAAAAACTTACTGTTCATAGGTTTGATTCAGCGCAGTATTGAAGATCGTTACAAAATCTATAGGTCTTGTGATAGACACTTTAAATGGAACCTGTTAGAAAGTAAATATTAAAATTAACAAATCTAAAAGTAATTTTTTAAGTTCTTACCTTAAATCCAGGCTCATCAAAGCATGGGAAAAGTCTACGAGCGTTATTCAATCTCAAGTTGGTAGCAAAATATGTTAAATTCGCGAATGATCCCGTGAAAAGCCCCTCGGCACCATTCCAAATATTTCCATTAAATGGTATTTCCAATACTCCTTCGGTACCTTGTTTGATTAATTCTTTTAAATACACAACATATATGGTTTTCTTTGGTAGACGACTACCACGTAAGATCGCCACATTATCCGTTAAGTTCGTGCCACTATAAAGTAACGGTTATGTTTAAATATCTGATTTAATCCATCAAACAATCATAAGTACCTGATGTTGCTATTACTTCTTGTAAGCTTTATTTTTCTATCATTTATTTCCAAGTCATAATGGGCATGAAAAAAAATCTTTTTCGTATCTGCCTTCCAGCTGAGGTTCATCTTAATCAGTCCATTGAATGTACATTCTTCATAGTTTATGTCCAGCATAAGATCATAACTTTGGGGAATCACCTCCTTAGTCAATCGATCATCAGTAGAAAGTGCATAGGCAGCTGACATATCAATGCTGCGCTTTACAATACGCTAAATAAATAATAAATATTTACGTAGTTACCATTAAATAAAAAAATATATTTACGGAATCCCCTTGCTAAAAAAAATGCTTGCGTTCCACTATCAAATTTAAATAAAACAAAATGAAAATCAACAAAATGATTGTTTCGATCTGTTCCAATATTTTAAAAGTCCAATAACCAATCTAAATGCTTTTACGAACATTAATTATATACATTTTACAATGTGAATGCAAAAATCACTCGAAGCTATCGGTTTGCGGATGACTTATCGATGACTTGCCATCACTAAAAACTGAAACTGTCGTTTTAGTATTGTGTTTTCCCTTATTAACAAATAATTAACATATGTATAGCGATACAATTTGGTCAAACTAAACGTTTCTAAATCTAATAACTGCAGTAAGATAAAAGTCAAGTTCGTGAGATGTTGCGCAAAACGTTTTCAAAAATCGCAGCAATTTCAAATAAACTGAAACTTCCCACCGCAAAAATTTCTGAAAAATGGAATCTGTTGCGCAATGTAAGCTCAAAATATAAATTGTAATCACAGTATATGTACTATTTGTGTATTTGATTTTTTTAGAACAAATTGAAGGTAAAGAACATGGATCAAGCTGCTGTTGAACGCAAGCCACCAAAAGCTTTCAACAATGCTCTCTTGAAACCCATTCTAAGTATTAATTCGGACGGTCGGACATCAAATTCTGTGAGTTTTTATCAATCATTATAATATATTGACAGCTTCTAGGAATCCTTTATGGTCATTTGACTGTAAAGAGATATGTGTAGAAGTTACACAGCAGGTTTTTTTAACCAAACTTTTCCAATTGTAATTCCAGCTAAGTTTCAAAGAACCCAGACCCAGCTTAAAACAATTTTGGACCATGAAAAAGGGTTCAGATGATTTAAATGCAATGTCTTCATCTTCAACAACACGACGGAAAGTTGTTAATGTTAATTATCATCGAAGTGCATTGACCTACAAAATGAAGGACGATGAGTTCGAGCTTTGGGGGCAATCTGTGGCCGCCACTTTACGGACTTATCCCGATGTCAACGCCGTGCGAATGGCCAAATCCAAAATGAACAAAGTGTTGGCAGATCTAGAAGCGGGAGAACTGGACGTTGAGTCCAGCACAAGCTAGGAAAAGCAAGTACTTTAAAGAACTCAAGATTAAACAGACTTATTTCGTTTGAGACAATAAAGAACTTATAAACCCAGTGCATCAAGCGTCAAAATCTAGACTAGATAACTTAACTATATTTGTAGTTTAATTAGTCTTATTATTAACACTTACATGATTAAGTTTAGCAGCAGCTACGTAGACCAGCAGAAATAAAACGCAAAGCGTTTGCCATTTACAGAACGCCATTGTACTATAAATAATATAAATTAGAATTAAATTTATAACAGCCAAATATCCTACACATATTCAAAGACTGAAAGCCTAGGTCTCATTAAACTAGTAATCTTAAACTAATTCAATTGCAATCGCAATAATATTGACGTAATGCTGCTAATAAAGTAGCATCTCGCAAGCAAATATAAGATTTAAAAACTATTATTTACTCTAGGGTACAGATCATTTCGGCGCAGCCAAAGCAAACGCCAATATACCCTCTAATTTGTTTAAATAGAAGGAATATGTGGTTTAAATAGCTAGTGAATGTGTTGTTAAATTTAGCTGAGAAACTTTTACTTTTTGGACCTCTACGTTAGATCTATTTGATAACACCCCACCAATTGTGTTGTAAAATTCCGGGGTACAAAGCACACACATTTGATAACAAAGATAAAGTATTACTCCGAAACGAGATAATGAAAGTAAGATATCTCTGACTGCGCTTTGGCTTTGAAATTTAAATTAGTAGTGTCTACAGCCAGAAATATAGCAGATCAATTCAAAGATATATAATAATAAAATGTCCGTTCGTGGCATTTTATTGGTGCTCTTTTGTTTGCTGAGTTTAACCTACATTTTGCCAAAAAAGGTGAGCTTACCAGAGATACTTTAATTAAATTACTAAATTTCTCAATGTTTAGATAGAAAAATGTGACGACGACACAACGAAAACGGGTGGAGGAGTTGCGTACTGGAAATATCGCAGTGTTCGTTACACAACATCCGAAGATGTTCTTTGCTGGAAGGAAAATTGGGAGCTTTTCCTGCGCGAATGTGATACAAAAACAGGACGATGGAAGCCGGAAAATGTGACGTGTCAGGAGCAGGAGGAGACTAACAGATATTGTCCGGAAGATTTAATAGAACTGCCTAGTAAAAAGGACGATCCACTATGCTTAAAGATTTCGCCAATGCCTCAAAGATACGATGAGTCATTTTGTCGGGGCTCTAATGTAATTGCACCACACGATCTTTCCAAAGATCAGTTGAGTGAGTTGCAAAAGTATTTGCTAAACAGAGAAATTAAATCCTATTGGTTGCCGCTACGACGCGAAAACAACACAATGCCGTTCAAGATAAGACTACCGGGTAAACACTGGGGACAAATAGTCGACGATAACGTTGAGATTTTTGATTTTAAATCTACGCGAAGCTGCATCTCAGCGCAATACACCCAAGTGAAGGCAAAGAAACCGAAATACGAGGTCAAAACGGTTATTGAGGATTGTGATGCTTTGCTGCATGCGGTTTGCATCTTTCAGGATGAACTACTGACCGGATCAGGCTGTCCCGAAGGACTTGGCTCTCTCAGTTACAGACCCACTGAATGTTATGGTGTTAACTGGCAGCAGGAACTTACTGAGGATCAAACCAAGCTAAGCATCAAGGAGTACTTTCAAAATCGTAATTCCCTGAGTCGAATTTTTAAGAACTCCGTACCCAAAGACAATCGAGAAGTCTTCTTTGAAGTGGACAATTTTGAGGGCGAATCCGGCGAGGAATACGTGGTTCAAATGAATTCGAATGAGCACGTAAAAGTCATCGAAAGACCAAAGGAAACCCAATACTTTCTCCACAAGCAGATCATAAGGATTGACTCAAATGCAGTGCAACTGCAGCTCAAAATGGATCAGAAACTGCTTCTTATCGTTTATAATAGAGAACACCTATGGCGAACCGATGCCGATGACAATGGAGTCAATTGCTTCACAAACTCCGACTATGAGCTGGAGAAAAGCACTAAGATCGAACTCGTTTGGGAGAACGACCTTAAGACCAAGTCCATATTTAAAGTGAAGCTGATTGGAGAGGGTCCTGGGGAGTACTGGTGTGAAGGACACACCATACAGGATTTCCAGCTGGTGAGCTCTCCCAGACTTGTAGCCATGAAAGAAAGACGCGGTCACGCCTATTCCATCAGAGTGAATGTCCCTTGTAATAATAAAAAGACCAATCTCTGTCATAACATTAATAAGAATGCCAAGAAAATGGCCAAACATATTCAGGATGTGCTAAAAGAAACCACTAAAGCGATTTCTAGAGATCTGGTCATACACACTGTGCGCATCATGAGCATCGAGAAGATTACGCTAAATCATCTGGATGGCTGGATTCACTTGACGGCTTCGCTGCGTCATTCGGCGGTGGACAACAGCGAGGAGGAGGAGAATAGCGAGGAGGATCAGAGTTCGGAGAACGAGGAGCGCATCAGACACGATACCACAGTTCGCATGAAGGTCTGGACGCTTCTTCGCAAACTAATATCCATGTCAATTTATAATCCACATGGTTTGATTGCTCCCAGTGTGAGGAGCACCGAGTATTGTTTTCCGGAAACTGTAACCTCCGATCGCGGAGAAGTGCTGCAGTGGAATCAGGCGGTGAGGGGTCAGGTGGGCACACTGTCACGCCTTTGCCTGCAGAGTAACGCAATGCCACACATGCGTCAGTGTCAAGGGGACTTCATTAAAGGTGCCTACTGGGAGAATCTCAAAGAGTTGGTGTCCTGCCAGCACGAAGAGCAGAATACCAAAGTAACCAAAGCTTTGTATAGCCTCGAAGGATCGAAGATTGTACGCTCAGCGCCCGAGAAGGCTGTGAGGAAAGTCAAGACTTTACTGCAGGAATATGGCCGTGGTATTTCACCAGCCGATATACACTTCACAGCCAACATTTTGCAATCCTCGGTGAAATATCTAGACCAGCAGGTTTTGGGTAGTTCCAGAAATAACGGCACACTTCCTGTACGTAGTCGTGATTCCCTCAAGGATACGACGCTCGACCTGATTGCCATATACAACTATATGGTGGATGTGAAGAGGAGTACCATTAAAATGTCGGCTACCTTAAATTCAACCAACAAACTGTTGGAGGCCTTTGAGAATGCTATGAATACCTTGTCATCCCAGGCGATTACCGAGGAGATTGCTGCTGGGAGCTCGGCTGAAACGAGTGGGGAGTTTGAAGTATATGACTTTGAGGATGTTGGCGTCACACTGAAATCTTCACACAACTTTCTGTACTTCATAATCAATCCGAGCATTGCGAATATTTCGGGAATTGCTATGTACAAGGATCAGAACGCCACTAATCAGAGCGGTCTTCTTAGGGGCGCCTTCAAAAGCGAATACTTTCGATTTCTGCAAAAGGATCACGAGCTCGACGACTTCATTAATGACACGAATCTGCAGTTTGCCACTTATGTGCCGCAGAATCTGCTCATGCATTTAAATACAATATCAAAGTCCTTAAATCTGACCGAACAACAGGAGACAGTCGTTGTCATTAAAATCTACTCGAACGACAAGTTATTCCAGCCGCAGGATACTCAGGATCAACGCAATGCCTTCGGACGTGTTGTATCCATTTCGTTACCCGGACACAGCTCACAGTTACCCCAGGAACTACCCGTAATTTTTCGCATCTGGAGAAACGAGTCCCTCAAGGACAACAGCACTCGGGAACTGTGTAGTTATTGGAATTTTGAAAACTGGGTCTCCGACGGCATCAGGGTGCCCAGTGATCAAATGAGCAACGAGGATATTGTGCTCTGCCAAGTTAGCCACCTAACGCCGTTTGCCTACTTAGTTGGCTTTAATTTCACCGTGGAGGACGATATCAGTGTGAATGTACGACAAGTACACGATCAGGCCTTGGATATAATCACACTCATTGGCTGTACATTATCGCTGCTGGGCATATCGGGTATATTTATAACGGCAGCCAAGTTTCAGTCGTGGCGTCAGAAGGCCTCATCGAAGGTGCTCCTACAGCTGTCGGCTGCCATCGCCTTGCAGATGATACTCCTGATCTTTGTCAGCACGGAGGAGTACTCGCTGCACTTGATACTGAACGAGATAATCTCTGGTTGTGTGGCCATCGGAGCACTGCTTCATTATTCCGTTCTGGTGCAGTTCTTCTGGATGATTGTCATAGCCTATCTGCAGTTCAAGCGATATGTCCAGGTCTTTGGCCGTACCAGACCTACGAGATTCTTTATCAAATCGACCGCTTTCTGCTGGGGTCTTCCACTAATTCCAGTGTTTCTTGTAGTCTTATTCGATCACGATTCGTTCAGTAAGGGCGGCATTTGCTATCCTTCTGGATATGCGCTTTACTTCGGCATTATCCTGCCCATTTTGATAATTATCATTGCCAACTTTGTCATCTTTTGCCTAATTATCTATAACATTTTACTGAACACTAACCCTCCCATTCGACACACTGAGAAACACGTACTGATTTATCAGATTCGTTTATCGGTTCTATTGTTTTTTCTACTGGGTTTCACATGGTGTTTTGGCATTCTGTCCATGATGAAAGCAGGCATTATATTCTCCTATTTATTTTGTCTGACCGCCACGTTGCAAGGATTTGTTATATTTCTATATTTTATCATTCTTGATCCGATCACGCGTCGCATGTGGGCTCAGTATCTGAGTAAACTGTGTTCCATGGATAAAGCGGATTTTCAGAGCACTTCAAGCCTTAAGGACACTACACAAACATCTTAATCGCAGTATTCCTTTAATTTATAACCTATTTAATCGTTCCAAATTTATACCGATTATTAATTTAATACCCGAAATATAATTAGACTATTTAATCGACAAAAAATCGAATGTTTTCGAATTTTTCAGTTTACCTTTTTTTATAGTTTACAAGTACCGAGTTATACCGATCCAGCGGAATGAAAATCTTAAACTAATTTTTCACATCAAGCTGTGCACTTGCTCTTGCAGAATCGTCTCCATTCTATGCCTATAAAAATAGATTTTCTTCAACGCAATTGCTTTTTTCACACAATGGATTAATTTAAAGATCACAAGTGCTTTCAATTGGACTCAATTTGCCCATACTCTGTCTTATGCTTATTCCAAAATTCTAGCTTAAATTAAGTCAAATATAATTTGAAATTCAAAAATTGGAGAAAATTAATTTTTCGGTAGTATTAGTCACTGGGATTTAATTTCATAAGGCCTCCTTTAAGGTAGTCAGGGTATCCACTAGTGGTGACATTGGTGCGAAGCTTAAATAATTGAATTAATTTGCATATATCAACAGATTTTGAAAGGTCTTGGTGAAAAAGCAAGTGAGGCTTGACCTACAGCTACAGCTAACTAAAATATTTCCAGTAAATTATATTAATTTATATAAACTAAACTATTTACCAAATTTGAGAATACTTTGCACTTTATTTTCTAGTTAATAGTGAGTAAAAGGTTTGTTATTTAAAAGCTCTTGTTTAAGATCTTAAATTATTGCGACACTTTTCAAGAATATCTTTGCGAATAATAGTATAATCTGGGTGTAATTTCAGAACCTGCTGACAGACATTAACAGCATTTGTATACTCTTTCTTCTTCATGTTATTCAAGGCCAGTTTATAGCCGATCTGTGGCTTGGATCGTCCGCAGCTTTTCCAGGCCTTCTCATAATACTTAGCCGCATCGCTGTAGGATTGCGTCTTCTCTGCAATATATCCAGCCAATTCGTAAGCTTTAGTGCACGATTTGTTGTATTCCAAAACACGATCCACAAATGTCTCGGCCACATCAAACTTATTGGCGTGTATATAAATGTCCGCCAGTAGCAACCAGCTGCGTTCCAAGTACTCTGCATCCTCGTAGCTCCAGTTTAAACGGGCTATACGTTTTAGCTGATTTTTGGCCCGTTGAACTTGTTTTAGCTGCACCAAAGCCAAGGCCATTCCATAGATCACGGTCACCATCAGGGGGCTTCCCTCCTGCTGGACGATTTCCGTAAAATCTTTGAGCGCCATTTCAATTTGATACTTTTGCCTCGAAGCCATTTGCAGGAAGTTCCACAGCACGCGATGGGTTAAAGTATTCTCATAAATCTCTCCCGGTCGTGGTCCCATTTCCTTGAGCAAACGCTCGGCTGTTCGCAGCGCTATTAGACGGGATTCACTAAACTCTCCGCTATCGCCAGCTTCCAGAACATCATTCGCGTTTGGTATTTCACCATCTGGATTTATACATATTTCAATCATATTTAATTTTGACTGCTGTCCCCACACATGATCACGGCGTGATAGATTAAAGTAGCGTAAGGCACTGTTTAAATTTCCGTTGTACCACTCGAACAATCCGTTGCAATAGTTGAGTCCCGGTGAGTTTTTATATTTAGCTGACGCCTGCTCCGCGCGCTGCAGAAATGGCAAACTCTCGGAGAGTGTGCCAAAGCGTTTCATCACCTCTATGAGTCGGGTCAAGGCGGTCCAGTTAGAGGGCTGAGATAAAAGCAGTTGGGAGAAGTGATATGCCGCATTCTCAAACTCCATCTGAAACATTTAAATATTAATTGAAAACATTAAAAATGTTTATATGTTTTTACCTTTCTAAATGACAAATCTGCCATAAGCACGGACGCCGCTTCGTTATTGCAATCAATTTGAAGAATCTGCACACATGTGTGACGGCACATTTCCATTTCCTTAGATTTCATCTGCAGTTTTGCGAGAGACACTAATATTTCAACGTCATTGGGAGTATATTTTATGCATTCCTTAAAATTACTTAATGCCATTTCGTTGTTTTTCATGTAAATCGCCTGTTGAGCCATGAGCAGACAAATCCTGTAACCGAAAATCGTATCATATTAAAAATATATATATTTTACTAAAAATTAAATCTTAAAATTATATTCTTAATTTCATAACACATTTTTATTGCTATACATATAATAAATGATCATTTGTTTTAACTTTTAAATCATTATATTTCTAAACAAAATATTTGAAACAAAACGAGATTTATGGAATACCCCTGTTAAAAATACACAATCGTTTCATTCCGATAAATTGTATAGGATACATATCGATAGCTGTGTAAGGTGCGATTAATTGTTTGTTGAACTCGTTTATCATCACTAATAAAAAAAATAAGGCAAAGGTATACAATTATAAATCAACAGTTCTCAAAATAAATAAACTTTAGTTACTATGGCGGACGATTTGCAGAATTACAAATGCCAGTTACAGCAGGTGAGTGAGAAATACACATAAACGTATGAAAATTAACATTGGAAAGAACTGTACACCGCGATTAATGTGTACTCAATTATGCCTACATACATACATACAAAGGTTTACCAAACAAATGAATATTTATATAAACATCTTTGTTTTTACGTATTTGCACTAGCACTATCTTCATGAATACTTAAAAAGTATTAGTGAAACGATAGCCACCTTATAATTACTTACAAACATTTGTGTTTCGCAACTGGAACAACGTGTACCAGATAAATACATACGTACATGCATACACAGATATATTTCTGCGCTTTGCAATCAAATACTAACAATGTGTATGAATTGTAGGTGGAAGCAGCATTACAAACAGACCCAAGTAATGAGGAACTTTTAAAGCTGAAAGATGATCTAGAGGAAGTGATCAAACTAACCCGAGACTTGATTAAAACTCAGTTAGAAGAACAGCGAAAATCATCGTACGTAGAACCATCTTCATCTAAAACAGCGTCGTCAAATTACTTTGACGATATAGAAGCTGCTCTTTTAGAGGCTGAAAAGCTTGTGACATCCGCTAAAGTGTGGAAAATTGGTGACAAATGCCAGGCAAAATGGACAGAGGATGGCCAGTACTACGACGCAACCATTGAGGGAATTACCGGCAAGGGCGAGGTTAGCGTTATTTTCGATGCCTATCAAAATCGTTCAACCACCACAATCTCTGAACTGCGAGAGCGCACAACACGCAACGAAGTATTTCCATCAAATAAGTATGCAAATTTTTTGATTTCTAGCTTGAATGTGTAGTAATAAATTGTTTTATCCGCAGACGACATCGACCCAATCAAAAGGAGTATTTGAAAAAACGCAAACAGAAGAAGCAACAACGATTTAAAGACTTGGAGGAAGAGCGTGAGTCTGACAAAAATAAATGGCTCAACTTTACCACTAAAAATCAAAAGAAACCCGGCATGAAAGTAAATAGTATATTCGCTTCCCCGGATAATGTCAGCGGCCGAGTTGGTATCGGCACATGTGGAAAGGCCGGTCAAGCTATGACTGATTTTACAGTCGGTGAAAAATATCGAAAGGGTCTGTAAATTAATAAACAAAAACATTGTATGACTTTTAAAATTGAGTATGTCGTGTTAATTGCTGGGAAAACTCGTTGGAGTTTTATCTTCAACTTATAAATTATACTGAATCATACAATTTGTTAGTCAAGTAAAGAAGAAAAATACAAAAAAAATCGCAGTAAATAGTTAAACTGTACCAGATCCTTCTCATAAAGCATTCAAATGTGTACTTACTTGGACATTATCTTATATTGTTCATATATGTTTTCGGACTGATCTACCGAACAACGTTTCTGCACAATGTTCTGATTATCACGAGCTCTTTGCAAAGCCTTTAATGACTCAGGAATATTTCCAGACTTCTCATGCACACGCGCCAACAACAACAGTTGTTTCGTTCGCATTTGCAAATCTACAAGGCTGTCATCAGTTCTAGAATGTATAAGTTATAAGAATATAATATATATATGTATGCAGTCAATTCTAAGTAATTGATTGCATTTTACATTTTATCAGCATCCGACAATATGTTGATTGCGTTCTGAAAATGTTTTAGTTTCAAAAACAACTCGGCCAGATCCAATTTTAAGGCAGAACAGTCGGGGTTTTGTATAACTTCGTGGTAGTACTTCAGTGCCTTGGCATAGTGATGGCTCTTAACGTAGGCGCGACCAAGTTTCTTGGCCAGAAGGGGGTTGGTTGGACACATATTGTATGCCTTTTTGTAGGCATCAATTGCCATAGCGGTCTCTATAAAATAAACTCGATGTCACTATTAGTTTTTTAGATGCTTTACGTGCGGGTGCTACCTTGGATGGATAAATAGGCCTCTCCTAGCATTAGAAAACTTTTGGGTTCCGGTCGAACTTCAACCAATTCCTTAAAGCACTTGGAAAAACCACTGCGATTCTTTTGATGTTGTAGGTAAATGTTAGCCAAATGAGTGCGTGCCTTTAAAAATAAATACAAAAGGTTGACTTATGTTGGAGAAAGATCATTCATCTAAATTTGTTGAACTCACCTGTACATAATACGCTTCATCTGGTTTAATTGTGGATAGCAGACTAATTGCTTTGGAAATGTTACATTTCTCCAACATAAGCTGCGAATGGGCAATAACCAGGCGACCCATCTCGGGAGTGCCACTAAACTCCTCAATTGCCGACTGTAAAATGCGTTCGCTTTCGTAAACACTCTGGGAATCCCCCATGTCACGCAGCACATGGATAAGCTCAATATATAATGTCATTTTATCGGATATGTTTAGCAGTTTATCAAAGCTATCGTTGGGCAAAGCGTGATCCGATGATTGTGAACCCGTTGCTACGCCTCCGCCCACCAACTGCAGGGCAAGCAGAAAACTCTGATGCGCTTCGGACAACTTTAACTGTTTCTTTAGTATGGTGCCCTTCAAGAGATGATACATGGGTCGATCCCGCACTGTAAAATTTTGAGCTAGCGACAATTCCAGATACTCCAGTGCCTTGGGATATTGTTTCTTCTCCACCAGGATTTGTGCCAGAAGCAGGTGGGCATCCGTGAAGGTATCCCCAAAGATGTTGAGCATATGCTGTAGTCTGCTCATAGCTTTGGAGTGTTCGCCGCACAAGAAGTCCACCTTGGCACGTGTAAACATGGCCTAAAACCACAAAGGTATAGTTAATAAACAGCCTGTAGGGAAAGATTGAAGAACATACGCCTTGGTGTCCCGGGCACACATGAAGTATGCTCTCCAATATGTGTAGACAGTGCTTGGTGGTAATGTGCATCGATTCCTGGTCCAAATTGAGCTCAAAATGCGCTTCCTGCACTGAGACTGGAGTATGACGAATCAGTGCTGTGCACAACTCTAGCATAAAGTCGGGATTCATTTGGCGAATGTATTCAACTCCAAAGGTTTGCGATTCAAGCTTTCGAAAGTGCAGTTCTGTAGCCTCCTCCAGTAGCTGCACCGGTGACATCTGCTGCTCCTGCGGATCGATTAGCAGAGCAGACATGTACAGAACTATAGGCTCGGGTTTATAGTCCGACAGCTTCATCAGATACGCCAGTTGCTGTCGAATCTGCTGTCTACTCTCAGCATCTACTGGACCCTTTAGCTTACACAAGGTTAGGCCACAGAGGGCGTCCAAGTTGCTGCCATCGATGTTGCAAGCCGAATGGAATGCCATTTCAGCATCAGCTACCTTACCGATCAATAGCTTCTGATGACCCAGTTCGGTGAGCAAGACTACATTCCCAGGATTAAGTTGGTTAACTTTTTCCATACACTGATGTGTCACTTGCAGCAATTCCAGGTTTCTTGAGCAAATCCTTGAGAACAACTGGCATATTTCCAGCAAAAGTCTATAATTTCCTGACTCGATACGATCCGCAGCGATCAGCAATTGTTGTAGCGTAGCTGTTCCTCCTTTAATGTTGCTCTCCCGGATAATGTGCAGCACTCCTTTGGTGCGCAAAGCCGAAATGTTGAATGTTTCCATGTTGATCACCCTAACGGCAGTGTCCAACGAATGATCCCAGTCCAGTGCCGACAGGTGCAGGTCCATCTTCTCAATCAGTAGTATGCTAATCTCGGGAAATCGAATACTAAGTTTATTGACAATCGATAGCGATGCTTCGAAATCTCGAGTCTTCTGATGAAATCGCACCAGGGCCAAGGAGGCATCGATATTCTTGCCATTGCTCCTGGAAATGCAGCCGTCCAGAGTGTTCTGAATCTTTCCATTGGCCGACATGCCCAAATTCGAGGACAGTTCACACCAAATCTTAAGAACCACAGCCGCATCGAAGCTGCCATCTAGTTTTATGGCCTTGCCAACATAATCAAAAGCTGTACTGAAATCGCTAGTGAGATAGTGAAACACGGATGCATAGAAAAATGAAGCAGCACTAGCAGAGTGAATCCCATCATTCAATCTACTCTCTAAGCCCTGAACGGCATCACGATCAATCACCCGACAATGTTTATGAGCGTAAATGAGTGTTAATGTGGCTGCCAAACCCAATTCCTGTTCGTTTTTCAGCGGATTTAGTTCTCGAATGCATTCCTGCACTCGATTACCCAATGCAAGTGCGACACCATTGAACAATCGAAACTCTGGATGCATTGGGAACTTGGCTAAACCGTCCAATGCCGTTTTTTGCATTGAGTTGTAGAAACGAAGTCTGCCATAGTACAAGACCAAGCTTTTATAGTCATTGGAATCCATGTTTATTAATAATTTAATATTTTGAAGTTATTATATGTTTCGCGTACTGTGGCCCGTAGTTTTCAACGTAGCTCTTCACAAAATTACAGGATATCTTTAAAATATGTCCACTTTGTACACCATAATCCAAAGCCGCCTGAAATGATACAAAATATTCACAAAATATTGACATACATACACATAAATTGTTAACAAATAAAAGTTCATGTTAATGCACACAGTTATACCGTCGATAAGCACATAAAAATGGAGATTTAATGAATAAAAGTACATACAAATTGCTCGGATTGCATTTAGTTAATTGCAAAGCGAATACTATATGCATATGTTTGCGTTAGTCACTTATTACGTTGATTAGCAACCGCCGAATTACATGGTAACAGTTAATCAAGTTGGTAAACAAATACCTTAGCCAACAGTCTTGCCACACCGTGTCCACGAAACGCTCTGGGGACACCGGTATGATATATATCCATCACTCCATTGTCAATCGAATACTTCAACTGAGCGACACCCTCTTTCGTCTTAATGTAAAATCTGTTTTCCTCATGTACAATTTTAAATTCAGAACCCATAAACCTACAGGGGACTAAAGATTTTGCCATGGGCACCAAAAATTGTGAATTTTTAATAACACTATAATTTTGATTTTGTTGACAAAACTGAAAATTTGATAAAACCCCAACATTCGCTTTTGTTTGTTTAATTTGGTGTTCACTAAATCGTTTTCCGGCGCGTAATAAAATTCTTGAAATAAAATGCATATTTCCAAAAATTGCAAGTAATAGTTGTAGTTAGAAAATATAAATTTTGTTTATTTATTACTTAATTGCGCCGCAAATGTTTTTAGGTTTTATCGAACTGACAGTATTTGTTCAACTGAACTAGCCGTGAACTAAACGAACTAGACTTCAGTGTGAATGTCAAAAATAAAATGTTTGCTTACATTTTAAAGTAATGGCATTCCTGATATAAACGCCAACTGTGAACTTGTGAAAAGCTAAACAAAGATACACAGTATTTATATCTTTGAAAGTAAGTTTGACTTATTTTAAAGAAATTATTAATTTAAAAATATGAATTCATGTGTTTGAGATATAACTTAATTAAATTATTATCATACACTCCTACACCAGCTCTGATGTAAAAAGTTCAGTTTAAGGTAAGTATATTTTATTTCTATCGAAATCAAACCACTTATATATGAGTTAAGGGTGTGTGTGATTCACAATTAGTCATTTATTTCATGTATATCTGTACATTTTAAGAGACTTCTAAATGCAAATATCATGTGGCTGTAGAGTTTATAAATAATACCGTTATCTCCACTGGAAATAAGCATGTTTTGCGCGGACTTTCGTTCACATCAAACAGTCGATTTGTTTTTAAGCCTTTTTAGGAACTCCTTAGCTTGCTTATCGCCTTGTCTATATTCCAGTGCCCGGAGCGGCACAGAATCTGTAAAATTTCAAGATAAATTAGAAATTTGTGTGTTTACTTAAATCGCGGATTATACCTGTATATTCCGATCTGCATAAATTCAGTAGAATTTGCTCGTCCTCACAAGCTTTGAGATCTGCAAATGTAATATAACATTCGGCTATATGTTGGCTTTTCATCCCGAAATAATCGTTATCTTTTACACAGAACAGAATTAGACTGTTTTCGTCTTTCCGTTGATCTTCATTTACATCACTATAATGAGTAATAAGTAAGAAAGAATAGTTTTATCGCTGATTTAAGAGAGTTAACTTACATACTGAACTCCTCATCATAAAGGGGAAAACAATTTTTATTATGAACAGCCGTTTTCAGTGGCGTAAATCCATTAAATCTGCTCGTGGGCATCAGTGAAACTTTTACAAACGAATCACACAAACCATTTTTATCCATGGGACGCAAATTTCGAGCATTTAAAATTTTAAGCTAAAATTTGAACACAAATGTTAGTAAATTCTAGGCGTCTATATTTTATTTTGATTTCTGAGCTCACCACTAAATGAGAATCTGTAAATTTGCCGGTAATCGCTAGCTGGCCACTAAAAGCGTCTGTTTCTTCTTTATGATATCTATATCGATCTAGATAATATTGATGTATAAGATCGGATGTTTCCAGCGCATGAACATCTAGTAATTTTTCAATTTCCACCAATATTTCAACGTCTGAGGTTTGAGTATCGCCCATTTTAAAGCTTCCGACCAATGTGTTAAGCGCGCCTCGCAGGTTTTGAAAGAAAGCAGGTGGACGGCGTTTCTGGGAATCAATCAATTTTGTAATAAAATATAAGTAATACAAAATTAATAAAAATACTTACTTCGAGATTTGATTGAACCAGATCGTATATAATAACTGATAGTTCCGCCCAAACGCCTTCCAGAATCCGACTAAAGTTAACTTCGTTCAGAGTTTCATATAGGGTTTGTAGTGACTGTTCTAGATACATCATCAGCCTATCCATGGAATTTGAGTCTTTGTGCAGCACTTCAGCGCCTTCGGTTAAAAAGCGTCGAATTGGCGGTGACATTTTCCGTGCGACGTGTTCCGTCAGCTCGACAATTTGATTACGTTGGGTGTCGAGGGCATTATCTATAACCGCCTTTATGGTATTCGTGCAGCGTTCAGCCTCCAGACTTGATCTAAACTCTCCTATGCGCTTGATCACATCATCACTACCGAGTTCCTGAAATGAATTTGAAATAAACGTTTAATTATCTGTAATATAATATACGTATTATTAAATGAGTGATTACTTCTATTGACTTACTACTTGAATTACTTATTTATTTTACTTTTAATATCAACATTCAGATTGTAAACGCACCTTTATAAACGATGGCAAACTCTGGCGAATGTAATCCATGTTGTTGATCGCCAAACACCATTCTTCTGATAACGCTAGAGTAAAAACAAATATTGACTTTGATAACAAAATTCAACTAAAATTATTACGAAATTTATCTTACTGAACGAATCGCCGTCGTCGCCAAACTTTGTTGAATCTTCCACGCGTCTGGACATGCGTTGAGCATAAAAGACACAACATCTGCATATATCCTAAACACAAATCAGAAAAGTCAAGAATAAGTTAAGGAATTTCTTGTTTTAACTACACTTACATTCACAATTTTGGCCACAAATGTGTATGAGCCCTCGATTTCTGGCCAGTCCAATTGTTGCCAAAATATTTTAATTTGATAGAAAATGGCCAAAGTATCCACGGCAGATGAGCTATATTTAACCATTTCATCAACAGCCACAAGTTTATCCAAATCTATGGCTTTCTGTATGCGATTGAGGGCCTTAATTACTGAAATATCCAACCAATGGGTAACGCCCCTCTCGAACCATTGATGGAAATCATTCATCAGCATTTTCTCGCTGGGACACAGTGAAAGCCCTGAAAAGTGAATAAAATGTTCAATTTATTTAAGGAAAGAAAATAAATTACATTTTATGATTTACTCACTGAGTGAATTGTATCGTTTGAGCACCAAGTAGGCCTCGAATAGTGTAGTTCCCATATTAACATTGTCGATATTGGGCAGATATTCGAACTGATCATCGGGTACGTCGAGCATTTTAATATTGGAACACACTTCGGTGACGATTGCTTTAGTTATTTCCATTAGTTTTGCGTCATAGTAAACATACAGTTTGGTTGAGTAATTCATTCGAATTTTGCTGTAAAGAATTATAATTAAATTACTTTTACTTTAAGGTCTGAAACTATTCCATGTATAATTCTGAATGGCGACCCTTCAGCGTATAATATATGGGCCTTACACTTGACAAGGCTTTCCTGGAAGGTTCATGTTTCGTAAACTCATTGGGACAATGAAGACGATACTAAAGAAAATGGATTGGCTCATAAGGTCTAGCTTGAAGCTGGGACAAAAGTTTTACTACATAATGTGATGATCCACCCCATCTGGAATTCTGGGGTACAGCTGCTGTATCACATGTCAAGAAAGTTGAGGAGAATGAAAACAAAATTGAGACCTATTGCTAGAGACTCCCTTCACTAGTTGAGAGATCTGAAGATAAACTCTGTATAGGATTATATCAATTATATCGGATTAATGTCACATAAATGATGAAGCTAATGCTCTGTATTTTAACGCCGGTTAAAGAAACCTTTTCTGGATCGATTTCCAGGTCGTTCACTCCGCGTATAATTAATTATATAACACTCACAGATAATCTTAACCGTGTTTTAAAGTTCTAAGGAAAGTTCACTTCAATAAAAATTAATGTCTAATCAAAAAAAAAAAAAACACAATTCTGTGTTTCTTTAGCACTCACTGGTAGAAGAGTTTATCAAAGTATTCCATAGCACGCTGTAGATCCGATCGCACCTG
The DNA here is from genome assembly GCA_035046005.1 of Drosophila acutilabella. Classification (NCBI taxonomy): domain Eukaryota; kingdom Metazoa; phylum Arthropoda; class Insecta; order Diptera; family Drosophilidae; genus Drosophila; species Drosophila acutilabella. The sequence goes on from JAWNOK010000072.1 coordinate 203,642, forward strand.
TTGTATAATTTGTATTAGATACTGAAGTTTTTCCTCGTCCGTTTCATTTTCTCTGGGTTTCCTAGTTTCTTTGATTATGTGCTCCAACCACTCCTTTGCCCCACTATTAATTGCATCCACAATGGCGGTATCAATGGTGTATGGCTCGTCTGATTCACGATCCTCAATCCAACCATAAATAGTTTTTGGAAATATTTCAATTGATTGGGGCACTTCAAATGTTTTGATTTTTGCTAAAATATCCAAGACTTCACTGAGTGATTTTAAGATTTTATGATCACTAACGCTTTTGGAACGTAGTTTTCTTAGCACCGAAAAGCAAGATGGTAAAATTCGCTTGGCACCATCCCAAAATATCTTGATGTCTTCGCAATCATTCTGCAAACAGTTTATGGTCGGCACCAATATGTCCAGTATGGAATTAAAGAGTACAAAATTCAGTTTATGCGTCTCATGGACAGTACTATAAGCATGCCACTGGCTAAGAGCACAATCAAATGGAGAAAGACCGCTCTGTACTGCATGTTGGGTCCTGATCGCTTCTGCCATGGAGCTAAACTTGCCATTCCACCAATAATTGGCCACCTGGGACACATCCAATTCGTGCATGAGCAGTAGTTTGAGAAGATGTTTGTGTTCCTGTCCCGCGACATTTTTGTTCTTCTCCGCACTCAGCGTTATATTGAGGAGGATCGAACCGCGACTTTTGGTCTTGTTGCCCTTTTCCAGATTATACCAGATTGTGAGGCCCGAAACTGGTATGGACTAAAAAAGGGTATTAAGGAATTTAGAACATATAAAAAGGTTTTAAAATATAAATTTATAAAGATAAATTGAATTTTACCTTAAGTGTTACGACTGCCCGCCCTATCAATTCATTATCATGTTTGCCGGAAGACGCCGTTACTGCTATTTCTTTCATCAATTTACTCAAACCTCGAACACCTTTGACCTCCAAAAGTTTGTTAACTTTTTCCTTGACCGTCTCGGCAGCATCAAAATCCCTATAGATGGAAATATGTTTTAAATAAACATAATTATTCTATTTATTTATACTTACCAAACTTCGATGATCAAAACTTCCTCTCTATGAACTTCAGTAATTGGTCTACAAAATCAAAAGAAAAAAAAATAAATAAAAATTTCCATGTTTAAACATATAGTGTTAATAACTTAATTTGGTGCCTGAGAACTAACTGTAAATCATTTAAGTACACTATGCAAAATTTATAGCTCCATAAATGTTTCCTGAACTGTTGGTAATAAAAAATGTATTTTGTAATAAAAAAAGTCAAAGCTTACAGTGAAAAGTGTTCCTCCCATATGGGATTCAAGGTCGCCGTTTTAACAGATGAGTTGTAGCGGTGTGAGTTATTTGATTCCAAGTACAAAGTTACAAATGGGTCTGATAGACCATTTGAATCCTTAGATAATAGATTTTCTGCTTTTATAACTTCCACATTCAATCTAATTTTTGGCGGTTCTTTTCGTTTAGCAATATCCGAAATTTCCTCATGGGTGGCGTTGGGAATTTTGAAAACTTCTTGTGCAAACTCAACCAGATTGTCGGGGCAAAAGTCATTGGCTTCGCAGCCAATATTGTTAAAAATTTCAAAAAGAATTTCCTCATATAAGTCCTCGACCTGGAAGATAATTGCATTTATTTATTATTAAGCAAAGGAAAGGGTAAAAATTAGTCGAGCATTCCTTCATTGGCAAGTAAAACAAATTGAACAACATTTTTATTTCACCGGACGCCGTCATTGCTTACGCGTACGCAAATTATGAAATGTCTAAAAAACACTTTAAACTCATCAAAGATCCGGAAAAAACCGTCATAGAAGCTAAAAAAAGTATAACACATACTAACAAATCTTTGGAACAGGTAAACAATATTACAAACTTAAAACACACGCACATAAATTATATCTTATTTTTTGGTGTACAGAAATACATCAAAATTTGTGTAAAAACTTTCTAAAGGTAGAATTTAAAAATGTATGGTCTTCATATTAATATTTATAACCCCGAGGATATCTGCTAGTCTATAAATTACGCCTAAAGCATTGTAATGACCTTTAAAAATACATAAATAAATAACAAACTCGGCGTGTAAGTGAAAGTTCTTTCGATTCTGAACTTTTATTTATTTTACTCACAGTCATCGAGTGACACACAGCCTTCGCATGGGATTCAAGTAGATTTTTATGAACTCCCCGGAAATGCTGACTCGAAATGCTGCCATTTCGGTTGAGTATCCGTTTGCGTCTCTCTGGTGTTTCGTTCAGGGAAAGTGTGGATAATACCTTCCGAACCGGGCGGGTTTCATGACCTGCAGTTCGATTTAAACTTAGAGAATTGAATTTTTTATCCGTCGAATTTCGCTGATTAACTAAAACGCGCGGCAGTGACAAATAACTCATTTTTCAATTCACTAAATGCAGTTTATAGAGTATTTGAAATATATTTGAAAATATATTTTAAATTTTAGTAATTACGCTCGAAATAACGATCGAGAGTGCGGTTTTGAAATTAAAGTTATCATTGGAAACCTTTAGATGATTTTAAAACTCATAGGAAAAAAACACTGTAACACTGAATATTGTGCAGTTTTTAAGTATTACGTTGACCGTGAGCTGAATTGGTTGCGAATGAGAAGAATTCAATTTCAATATTATTTTTTCTATAGGCAGACGCTTAGTGCCCAAAAGATAAAGAGAAAAGAATTATACGATTCTAGAGTGCTTTGAGAAAATGTTTTATTTTTAGGAATTGAGAGAAAAGCTCAATGATAATGAACTGAAAGACTGTAGTATACAATTCTAAAGTATATCCGAAAGCTATGCACAGTAGCTAAAACAAATGCTTTTCGTGTTTTCTGTGTATATATTGAATATGTGTACACATACTCATTGTACTCCTCCTTGATGTAGATAAGTTTTTCTAAAGCAAACATCTATTTAATTGTTTCTTTTTGTGGGGTAAAAGAGTTCATTTGTTTATAGTTCGAACTGTGGTTAATATAACAATGAGATAAGACAGATGTTCACCGATGTGATTAATAAACAAATTTAACTTTATACCATTTTGAATTTTTTAAATTTGCACACTAAATTTGATTGATTTGGTACAAAAACAAATTCTAATGCGGAAGTTAGTTTAAACATGCACCATTTGCATATAATTTTAATTCGCGAGTGATTGAATTTCAATATTTTGTTTATTTATTAATTCGCGGTTCACTAAAAATATTGATAAAAATCGTGAGTAAAAATAACGCCTATTTTAAAGATTATTTATGGAATTATTATATGCTCTTTGTCGAGCATTTATATTATTTGCATTATTCACTTGGTGGTGCTTACATTCATACAAATCGCTGAGTCAAAAACCGCTTCTCTGATGTTATCAGTCGTTGGGATACTTTGTAGACTCTGCACATCCATTTCAATGCATTCCCCATCCTTTGATTCCAATCCACTGTCTGTGCAGGATCCATTTTCGGTATTTTCTGGTATAGTTTCTTCCTCTTCGTTGAAGGGAGCCAACGAGGTTTGGAAGACATTTTCCTCCAGTTGGGATTTCTGGCGCAACAGATGCCCGAATTTTTCAAAGAACCCATCATCGGAATCCTGAAGTCTGTGAGTATAAACAAATTTGGTTAAATAAATAAATTAATATTAAATGTGGGTGTAATTATATTTAGAATACATTTTGTTGCTTATTCAAGAAATATTTTTCTGTAGCCGTTATAAAAACAGATGAAATAAAATAAAATTCAATTGGCGTGGATTGTGACCACCAAAATTACGTATTAATTTAATACTATTAAACACGTCAAGTTTCTTTGTTTTGGGTTCTTCTGCATTATACACCGCAATGCTAATTTAATTCAACTATATTTATTTAAAATTATGGTCACTTTTTACCTTTTACCACCACATAATATTATTGTGTGTGCACACTGTAGCCGAATATTATTTAGTCTGTCCCGGAATTTCATTTGTGCTTTGCCTTTAACTTGCATTATTTATCAAATTGGCATATTAAATAGAACTTCATTACAGCGAATCATTGATTAAATCGATTTCTCACAAGGAAATGACAACAAATCTAGTCACTTACACTGCTTTCAAACACGGCTATTGTGAACTACTAACTGTTTCGGTAGTAGAAGTTTCACAGGTTAAGCAGCGAAAGAAATGTTAAAATGTGAAAAACATTGGTCAATTTGTAAATGTGTGTGTGTAAAGCACAATAGAAGCACACATACAAAGATACCCATATATGTTGTAAGATACGTACGTATATTTTAAAAGTTCACGCTTCGTGAACTTGGATATGCAGTTGTGTGCGTGGTTTCATATGCGTGTTGGTTTACCATGCAGAAAAAATACTCCACTGCACGCACACATGCATACACGTTGCAGCCCTCATTAAGAACCAACCGCCTGGAATACTAAACAGGTACATAAAGTGTAGTGCTAGTTCGGTCAGCAGTCAAAGACCACTGCTATGAATGTGTCTGTGCGTGTGTGGGTGTATGAATTGAACGACTGTTGCACCATCGTGCCGGACAAAAACAAAATGCGTTGTGATATTTCAAACCCATTGCCCAAATAAAACTCGTGACAGAATAATTAACAGAAAGAAAGAGTCTTCTACTTTTCTATTATATGTGTTTCTATGTGTGTGTGTAATTCTTAAGCAGCCTGTCTGATCTAAGCTCCCGTTTATAGAAACAAATATAAAAGCTTAGTGGAGAACGCACGCCCACGAGACACTCTGCGCCCATGCTTAAACCCAGATTTGCATGCTCAAAACAAAGCAAATTTCTAATTAATTCAGTCATGACATACAAACTGCACATACCAAATTTGGTGCATCTAGCTTTAATTATTAAAACTATTTTCTATAACCGTTGAGACTTAACATGGCTTCTTTTGCCTGCACAAACATAATATACCCCCTTGTACATGGTACAAATACTCCAAAAGTTAACGGTTTGGTTATCTTATTTGAAATCAGTACAATAAAACCAGTGGCTGAATAAATGATTATACATACATACATATGTACATATAAATGCAATTTATTGTTTTACAAGCGAAAGCTTTCGTGTGAAAAATATTGCAGTCATAATAAATTCATAATAATTATTTAATCATACAGCATGTGAGAGTGCAGTCTATATTGTTTAAGAAAAAGTACATTCAAATAAAAATATGTATATGAGATATATAATGTTTGAATGTATTAAGAAATATTTTAATATATTAGCAAAATTGTAAACAAACAAATAAAAATCGAATTTAATTTTGTTCTCGATATGTTGTGGACATGTTGAAAGGTGCGATATTCTTTCGTGGTATCGATAACTTTGGCAAATTCAAAACAATGCTGGACCATTAATGCGGACCTCAATAGAACTGTTGTTGCCATTTGTGTGTTTATATGTGTTTTGCTATGCACAAATAATTTGCACACAAATAAGAAATACTCGCTTATGTTGAATCAATTTTATAACAGGTGGCAACCGTAATACAACTTTTAATAGTCACACAATTAGTCAGCAATCAGCTGGAGAGCCAAACTGTTGATTCGGAAGAGATCTTAAATTAAATATACCAAATGACTCGTAAATTTTAACTTATTACAAAACCGCTGGAAAATAACGTCACTAATCTGAGAATAAAAGCTTTACTTGCCGCTAATTGTCTGTTACAAAATGTGTACTACGTAATATAGAAACTACAGACGAACAATTAGGCTTTTTAAAATTAAAATGGTAACTTGTTGGCCATGTCAGTGTGCGTAGTACGAACGTTAGTTGAGCAAACAAACCGGATCTCTGCTATCATACCTATGTGAATTTTGTTTTATGTGTCATCGTGTGATAAATGTAGATATATAAATTTATGTACACATGATGTGCATACATTTCATGTTTAGATCTCGCGTGGAGACGGAAACTGTGTACACATGTTCTGTACCCATGTTTTTGTGATTTACACAAAGATATATACATATATATTTATTTGTATATATTGGGATGTACACTGTACAGTGTGATTCATTCGAATAATGTGTTAATTATGAAACTTACTTCGTCTCGTGCTCCGTCGGAGGATTCATTTTAGTCTCTTGCAATTTATTGTAGAAACCCTTCCACATTTGCTCTTCGTCCATTTTGTGTTAGGAATGTGGTACCGGAGAGTAAAAAAGAAAGAACAACTAAACAGTAATAAACCAAAAAAGCACCTCAAAGCACGGAGACAGCACGGAACGAACTGATGTGAAATCAGCAGTGAGTCAAAGCTTCTCTCTAAATGTTGTGACGCTTTCGTTAATCTACTCTCACATTTATATATAAAAATAGCTTTGCTGTACCAAACACTGATGATTCTGCCCTTATAATTCGAATTAATTTATTTGCGTTCACATTAAGATCACGATTTTGCAAAGTGAAATTTGAAAGGAGTACAGGTTCTCAAGACTAACTAGTCAGCGGAGCTTTTTCATGCTTTATTCGAGTAAAAACTATCGGCACAAAAGTTATATATGGATTTCTTTCGATCGACCTGATTAGATAAATACCACCATATAATTTTATTAAAAATTCATACATTCATAGAAACTAATTTATAAAACTGCCTTTGGAAATAATTGCGTGGGTGGTCAAGAAATATGGAGAAGTCTATTAAATATAAAAATGACAATTTTCTGTAGGTAGACTCAATGTAATACTTATAAATAATTCGATGCTAACGTCATGTCAAACAATTGTAATCAACTCAGTAAATTACATACAAAGCATCAAAAAAATATATTTAAAAACAGTGAAAGTTTCGCCTGATTTTAAAGCTTTAGAATAGATTTGATATTAAGTACACCTAACAAATCACTGGTATTTTTGGGAAAATGCTTAAAAACAAACTCAAAAGCCACCTAACTAGGAAAGAGGATTCGATTTAGTCCTGTACAGGTATTGTAATTTTTTAAATTCGCTAAGAAATATTTTATTTTCAGGATGTTTGTTGTTTTTCTTGTACATGTTAATACATAAATTGATATCAGTGCAGTTGAGATTGAGGCAACAATGGGGTATAATGAAAAATGGTAACTTTAATTATTTCACATACTCAGATTACACTTTACATAGATGAAAATTAGTTTTTATAAATATATTAGCAGTGCAGCTACTACAAGGAATGAATCAAGTAAACCCTTGACTTAAAATTGTGTACAAATCGATCCAGTAATATATTTTTTTGTTTCAGTTTGTTTTGTGTGTGTGTTTCGAACGAACCGTCCAATGAAAGCGACAATCAATCAATTTATATAAATATAATAAATTACATAAAAATTTTATTATATTATTGTAGTAGTTAATCCTAATTACCGGTTGTTGGCTTTTTATTTTCATCTTAATTCTATTCTCTCTAATTTACTGCATGTACACACAATCAATCATTTAGAAAATCTTAAACAAGAAATCAGCGAATTTTTACGTGCACACAGGCAGGCGCATGAGGATTTTTTAAGTGACGTCGTTTGTCTCGTCTTCCTTTTTCAACTTCAACGTCATTCAATTAATTGTTTATGTTTTAATATTTTTTGTTTTACCGCAGATCAGTCACAAATAGTCATTGTTTCGCATTCTATCTCATTTTATCAGTTTCATTGGTCTGCAACGCAAAATGGATTATTAGAGATAATATAGTATAATGTATATATGTATATATAATTATATAAACATATATATATATTATATGTATGCTGTACGCTATATGTAATATGCCCGTGTTCAAGGGTTAATGCATACTTTTGGCAAATCCCTTGATGCTGACAGTCCAGTTCTCAAACGCACATCACTCTTATTGATTGGTTCAGTATTGAAATCGCGCTTATTTAATCTTGCCTTCGTCGAATGGCTGTGTGAAGAATGATCATCTTTTCTGTTGGACCCATGTCGCATTCCAAAATGATTCTCCCTATCACTCTGCATTATCTCTCTGTCGAATCCCCTCCGATAGTCGCTATAGCTGTTGTTGATATAGTTACCCGACTGTGTGCCACTATTTTTGTGCACCGAATTCCGATCACGGAAGTTATTCCCGCTGCTAAAGAAACCCTTTTGGGTCGTATTAGTGCTGATGCTACGACTATCGCGAACATTACGCTCCCGTTCTCTGTCATCGGTCTGACGGTTAAAGTGTCTGTTGATTGGTGCTTGATTTTGGCTAGCGGCATCGGCGATTTGAACTGTTGGACGTTTCGATGAGACCTCCTCCTCTTGCTTCTTCTCGTAGTGGGAGAAGTCATCGAATATGGAGGTTATATGCTGATACGAGTGAAGTATTTGCAATACCTCGATGCCTTTCGAGTTTTGTACCTCCTGCGTGTCTCTTGAATATGTTACGGATTTATTGTCATTATTTTCGAGTCGAATGTGTCGTAGCTTTCCATTGGGCACATCCTTAACATATATCCATTTCACTTTAAACTTTCCCCTCCACTTGTCCTGCGACCAAACACTCGACGTGGAATTGTAATCAACCGGTGTCATCATTTGGGCCATACCACAAAAGTGGCCAGAGCTATTAACCGAAAAGAATAGCAACACATTGCCACCTTCTTTGTAGCGCTCCTTGAAGGCATCGTCCAAGCGCTTATTACCGTGATCTGTTGAGCACCAGATCTCGTATTTTATACTGCGATGAATATCATCTTCAGAATATGATTTTATAACGAAAAATCTGTAAGCAAAACAAATTACCATTAAGTTAGATATTTAAATAAAATGTTTGTTTTAAATTACCGTGCATTAGCTGCTGTTTCCAAATCAATTTCCGTTGGATTATAATTGTTCTTGTCCTTCAACTCGTCCAATAAGATCTGCGGATCGGCAGTCACCTCCTCAATAGCAGAGGGATTTTGTGCAATACGGGGATTATTTTCATCCCGATATTCATGTTTAATGTTTTTCTCAAACTCGTTGCGATGTCCCGTAAAGTTTCCCCTACGTTCGTTATACCGTATTGGATTGCCCGTAGGTACAATTCGTCGGATTGGTGCTGCAGATCCTCCGCCTCCTCCACCGCCGCCCTGTCGTGGCTCTGTATGATGTCCTTGCGGAGGTGCATTCCAGTTCTTGCGCACTTGACCAGTCGGCGATGGCTTTGCACTGCACAAATTACTGTTATTAGCTGCCCCTGTTCCGTAGCATTCATCCTTATCGGACTGATGATGACCACCAGAGCCGGCTATAAATGGAGCGGCTGCTGCGCCTGCGTGTTCGTCGCGATTTGCTGCGGATGAATAATTGGGTTCCGAACTGGACAAGTCAATCGGTAAAGGCGGGGATGGTACTGGTGGTGCTGGATTGCTGTTTGGCAAGTCCCAAACATTGACATCCAAATTATGCTTGCCCGGCACCATGGGTGGTGGAGGCATCCCAGGACCTTTCTTTTTATGGCTGGAAGTGGTGAATGTTGTCTGCCAAAAGGAATATCATAAAATTAATGTTAATTACAGCCTCTTAAACTGGTTTTAAAACATACTTTCGAAGTTAGCTTAGCTGGCTGAGAAGCGATTGAGGCCCAAGTCGTCTTTTTAGGTGCGGCGATGGCAGCATGTGATTTATTAGCTTCATCCACATCGTTTGTACGCTTGTCCAATTTCGATGACTGTCCATTGTCGTTTTCATTGACCTAAGAATAACAAATAATAATAATAAAAATTTTATTTACAAACTTAAGATAATGAAATATCAAACATAACTAAAACTAATAAGCAACTCTAAGCAAGTTCTTTGATAATTTATTGGCTAAAACTTACCCTGTTAGAGGGTGCAGAATTCTCCGTAAAAAGTCGCCTTGAATGCCAAGCATTTATGTGATGATTCTCTCGCTTTTGATTGTTATAAGAGCCCGGATTTCCATACTTTTGCTTTGCATCTGAAAAGGGTGAAATAAACAATAATTAGATTTATTCTGCTAATAGATTGAAAGTAAAACTTATGCTTAAAATAGTCTAAGCAAATCTAGTCAAATAGAAAATTAGGCAGACTATGTAATCAGAAAAACGTTTAGGTTTGTAATTGGTACAAAATTAATAAATTTACGATTTACTTGAGCACTGCACACAATGGACCATGAACAAGTGCGCAAAGACATTAAAATTGGAATAATTGGTGAGTCTGGACTCGATACGCCCATCGTTATAAGTGATAGAAGGGAATGCGCTGTGTGTACTCCGTTTGGAAAGCCTTCGGATGTAATTATCGAGGGAACTATTGAGAATGTTGACTGTGCTCTCTTGTCGCGTAGTGGACGTCTCCATGACATAATGCCCTCCAATATTAACTACCGGGCTAATGTGTGGGCTATGCGTAAACTGGGTTGCACACATATTTTGGTAACGCATACCGTTAGTTCTCTCCGGGATTATATACAACAGGGAGATTTTGTGGTGCCACACGATGTCATTGATAATACAACAAAGCGAGAGCAAACTTTTTACGATGGTGTTGTCGGTAGTCCTTTTGGCGTTTGTCATCTGCCCATGTATCCTGTGTTCTGTGAACGTACACGTGGGCATCTGATAACCGCAGCAAATGCGATAGAGCATCCTGTGCATGAGAAAGGTACTGTAATCACCCTGGAAGGTCCACGCTACTCAACAGTTGCCGAAAACAATATGTATCGCAACTGGGGAGCCGATCTCTTAAGCATGACTCTGTGTCCCGAGGCAACATTGGCCAAGGAAGCCGGCATCCTGTACGCATCTCTGGGTTTCGTTACCAATAAGGAGTGCTGGTGTGCCAACCAGCAATTGGCAAATACCCATGAGATAATATATACATTCAAGAAACATGTCGACAAAGTTCAGAAAGTTCTTATCGGTGCTATTCAAAGTATTGCCAAGGAGGACTGGTCCGAGGATATATTGAAAGCAAAGGTTATTTACTTTTAACTAATTTTAACGATTTATTTATGCTCTTTTTTACAGATACTGGTGTGTAGTAATTTTTCAAATCGTAACCGCTAAAAAAAACTGGTTATAAATAATTGTTATGTAAATTATTTGTAATAAAATTTAAACTATAACCGTGTTCAGCAGTGTTGTTAATTTAGCTGATTTATAGCTGGTTTAAAACTATAAACATGCTTTTAGACTACAAAATCATCGTTTGGTAGTGAACTTACCATGATTATGAGAAGATTTGCGTCCTTTTCCAGCGTTATTCAATGATGAATGATTGTTTTCTTTCACATTAAACGGTGGATATTGGAATTGCATTGAGCTTGGATTACCTGCGACAATTGGAAATAGTTAATCAATGCATAAGTAACACTACAATTAAAGAATACTACCAGAGTTATCATCATTGGCTGGAGAAGATAAGTTTTCATATGACGCCTCATCAACTTGTTGGCTCCATGGTATATTGCGCTCCCCGACAGATTTTACTATTCAAGTTATTTAAATGAGAAGAAATGTATAGCTAAATTGCGTTTCAAATTATATATTCTTATTGGAATAACGGAAGCTATATTATACATATAAAAAAACTCTATGCACCTGTGTACATCAGGTGTCAATGACCTTTCCGGTGAGTCGATACAAACCTTAAACAAATTGGAAACTCTTTTAAGCTCTTTTAACTATTAATTAATATTTTTTTAAACTAAATTAACTTAATAATAGAATGTTAAACTTATTAAATTTGAATACATTTTTTGTATATTATATCTGGGAATCTTTTTAATTAAACGCTATACGTATCACAATTAACACTTAGTGCCGCCTCACACAAATATACGGTTATTTATATTTTTTTGTTGGTAATCACAATAAGAGACGTCTGCTCTGTACATATTGATTTACATCATGAACATCCGCATGTAAAAGGATGTAGCACGGTGTAGGCTATTAATTTAAATTAATTAATAGGTGTGTGTACCTGCAGTTCCTGATATTTTCTGAAAGAAAAAATAAACATTTATCGTTCAGTTTACACAATAACAAGTTTAATTATATGTTTGTACACACGTACAAAGAATGCATGTATGTATGTGTATATACAAACATAAATTCTTATGTGAGCATGCAGTTAAATGTGTCTGTGTGTACGTTTCGTAGATTGATAAATTTTCATTGTACGTACAGTAAATATGCAAATATATTTTCAAACAGAAATAATAAACATTTGCGTACTTATGAATGTACGTAAATGCTACAACTTGCATATATAAATGTGCATCAATGTAAGAATGTATGTACATACACATATGTATGTATACCAAAATGCCATTACCTGATCCACGCCTGACATTTGCTGCCGAATTCAGCTTTCTTTGTTTGCTAAAAGCAGAAAAAGAACATATTAGTTTGTAATTCATGTTCAGGACTTATGTATGTCTCACCAAAAAATAATAAACTAACAAACAGATGTAAAACTTGTAGTTAAAAACGCTTTAATAAATTATAGTATGTATTTTCGACATATAGAACTACACACTTTACACATGAACATGTAAATCACACACATACGCACACACTCCGGAATAGCATTTATCGAAACAAGCCGTCTATTTTTACAGCGCCGTTGCACCGATTTGGTGCTGTTGTACTCAATTGGCGCTGTTATCTTAAATGTCCGTTTGGTATTTATTTTCCCAATAATATCCCGGCTATTATTTACGTTCAGAGCCGGTACTTGGCCATTTACTGATAAATTTAAATGTCGTCAATAGAGTTGGGATTTTTAGTTCAATTTGCGGGGAAGTCAATCGTTCTTTTCTTCCGGGAAGGCCAACCAACAAAACGAAAAAAAAACCAAAAACCCCCGGGAAAAAAAAACCAATATAACCGCGAAAAAAAACCACAAAACTCCCTGGAAAAAAAAAAACCAAATAAACCCCCGTCAGGGGAAAAAAAAAACCTAATCAAAAACCCGCGAGAAAAAAAAAACCAATAAAAGCCCCGAAAAAAAAGACCCACAATAAAAAAATATGTGTTGGTTTATGGTAAAAAAATAGACGATATAATAAAAAAAAAAAATTTTTTTTTAAAAAAAAAATATTTTTTATGATATTTTTTTTTATATATAAAACCTTTTTAAAAAAAACTTTGTTGAAAAAAAAAAAAAAAAAATTATATATAAATATATATTACCCCTATTTATATTAGGAAAAAAAAAAAAAAAAATATATTTTATTAATTTTAAAAACCATATTATATTTAAAATGCCCCGATTTTTTTAAAAATTTTGTCGTCAATAACATAATTATGTCCATTTGGAATCGTGTGTCTTCGGGCTTGTGTTCTTTATTTCCTGAATCTTTTAAAGCGCCCAACAAAAATAAAGTCGGCCGTGAAACTCTTCAAATTAACAACAGTATTCTTTTCCATTTAGTCTATTTTATACATATTTTAAACTAGTTAGAAACACTCAACTTATAAATCAGCTGTGCACATAATTCTGCAAAGCTGAAAATAATGCTAACCATAAATGTAACTATTAAGTTTTTAATTAAACTTTAATTTTTTTACTACACGAATTTAATTAAAGGTAAATTATTATTTTTAGGAAATTGAACACACAACCTAGGGTGTAAAAGTTTTTCGTGTGCCATTCCACTGTTTCATTTCAACGCTAACTCACATTTCAAATTGTTTCATCGTATGATATTTTGAAGCCAATTTCTCACTGGGTTTGTCAGACTTCTCGGGATATTGGCACTGGTCGTTTGCCGGGAAGATTGGCGTCTTGTGAAATATATTCAAAAACGCAGTAGTAACCAAACTCCAAAAAGTGAAAAATGGATGTCGAATTACCGTACATGGCAGAATATGCCAAAACTGGTAGAGCGTCTTGCAAGGGCTGCAAATCGCCAATTCCAAAGGATTCCGTACGTCTGGCTATAATGGTCCAGGTGAGTAATACACTAGCTGTTTAAATGCGTTCTAGGGCAAAAAAAACTTACATTTCTGAAAGTTAAATAGTTTAAATTCGATTTAATTCGTGAGAATTAATGTATTTGCTTGTAAAACCATCAATCATTTACTGATAACAAAATGTACGCACATAATAAAGATACGCAGTGCTTCGTTGGGTGTCGTTTTCATGATCTCCAATTTAAAAATCTTAATTGAGTCCTATAAATATTAGTGCAAGTTTTTCTGCGAACTAGTAGCATTTTAATGACGTCATTACGCTTTTCCGTGCAACGCAAAATTTTCATCAAATTCACTTTGAGCATAAGGGAGTTGTTATTTCACCACAAACTGAAAGTCGTTTACAATTCGAAGCCGGTTTCAAACATTGAATATTTTGATTAATAACAATACTTGTTTAGCCTTGTATAAATAAATTCAACAGAAATTCAATGCATTATTTTTATTGTTATCAATTTAGTCTCCTTTTCACGATGGAAAAGTGGCACAGTGGTATCACCAGAGTTGCTTTTTCAAAAAGCAGCGACCGGCTTCTGTGGGAGATATTAAAAACTATGAAAACTTGAGATTTGCAGATCAATCAGAGATTGAAAAACTCGTCGGTATGTATATTTCCAGTTTTATATTTCTTTATAAGACTAAACGTTGAAATTTAAGGGACCGGCTCCCAAACTGTGGAGGGCAAATCGGGCAAGAAGCGTTCCAAGGAGGAGCAGCAGGCCCTTAAGGACTTCAGTATCGAATACGCCAAATCTGGTCGAGCTGCTTGTCGTGGCTGCGAACTGAAAATATCCAAAGACGAGGTGCGAGTATCGAAAACCGTTTTCGATACCGAAGTTGGCATGAAATATGGTGGCCAAAAGTTGTGGCATCATTTGGAATGTTTTGCCAGATTGCGCTCGGACCTTGGATGGTTCGACACTGGCGAAAACCTGCCGGGATATAAGGGGCTGAAGGCTGAGGAGAAGGCGGAAGTAAAGAAGTTACTACCGTGAGTAAACATAACTAATTGTAGCTGATTAAGAACCTACTGGTGCTAACATAGCAAAAGTACGGAGCATGATACATATACATATATGTATATTAAGTTATTCACTGGCAATATCGGTTAAGTTCTTGAAAGATTTTTCTTTAATTCATTACGGTTAAGTATTGCCATAAAAACTTTGAAGTATGCAGTTTAAGCTATAATTTTAAAAAAGTGCTTTTAAGATCAACATTTTAATGAAAGTGATGGTACTTTTATTTAAGATTCGGTAAGTTTCTTTTCTATGAAATGTATTATTCGTTTTAAATTATGTTCCTTACAATATTTGCTTTCTCTTGCAGTATTTTTAGCAGTGGATTTGATTCGAAACCTGCAAAATCAACGCCTAGTAGTTATAATGTAATGAAGATAAAGAATCCTTAAGAACTGAACATGGAGCAGCTTCCAGTGGAAGCGATATTAGAAGAATCAACATCGCAAGCTGTATCCTCCCAGAGCTTGGAGCCCATAGTGCTCTATTTGAACACTGTTTTAAAAAGAATGTCGGCAGAAATGGCTATAACTGTCGAACGGTCCATTACAGAACTGTTGTGGGATTTGTACCAACAAGACCAAGTCTAATAAATAGTTAATAGTTTTAGTACTATTTCAACATCGCAAGCTGTATCCTCCCAGAGCTTGGAGCCCATAGTGCTCTATAATACAATTTCGAATATGGTTATGTAAATATATGATATGACTTAATAAACTAGATTTTATTAAATTAAAGTTAAGCTACTTTTTCTAGTCAAATAATAGGTTAAACGGTTTAATAATATAATATATTTATTTTGACTTTTCTCTTTATTGTATAACATTTATAAATATTTCTGTAATCTGTTTGCTTGCAGTGTAATTAAATCTGAAGATACACCAGATGCTAAGAAACCCAAGCTGGAAGTTGAAGATGAGGCCCAGAAAAAGGAAGATACCAAGAAGTTAAAGAAACAAAATGATGTTTTATTCAAATTTCGCGATCAATTGAAAAGTGAAGTGGCGAAATCAGATATGGCCAGACTATTGGAACACAATAAACAAGTACCCATCTCTGGAGATTCTGAGAAACTTTTGGATCAAGCAGCAGATTTACTGACTTTTGGCGCTCTCGAACCCTGTCCGGAGTGCAAAAGTCGTCAGTTCACTTTCAATAAGTTCGGCTACTCATGCAATGGCAACATTTCGGAGTGGACCAAGTGCACTAAGGTGTTGACCGAACCTAAGCGTTCTACATGCAAAATTCCAGACTTCCTAAAAGATGGCTGTAAGTTTCTGAGTTCCTACAAAAAGAAGCCAGAGACGCGCATTATTCAGTACAAAGCACCAAGTGCTGCTACCATAGCCAAGGACATTGCCATCAAGAAGAATCCTGAGGAAGTGGATGGGTAGGTAACTGACAGTCTTATCTTATACATAACTTTATAAAATATGTTTTATAGTCCCAAAATTAAGCGAGAGCGTCCTGCTTTATACAACTTCAAGTTCTCCATTATTGGCCTGAAAGAGAATGAGGCTGAAATCAAGAAACGCATCGCTAAACTGGGCGGCAAATGTGATTCGAAAGTAAATGATGATGTCATTGCCATAATATCGAATGAAAAGGAAGTGGAGAAGAAATCTTCACGTATGCTTAAAGCAAAAGAACTTGGCATACACATTGTTCCTATGAAGTATTTGGATTGCGTTGAGAGTGATGGATCTGGAGCTGTGACCTTTATAAACAGCATGACTCTGTGTGATTGGGGAACTGATCCGTCAGCCCGCCTACCTCAGGAGGAAACGAAGAGCTCCAAGTCCAAGAGCATTTATACTAAATCAGTACCAAAGTCGGTGACTCTTAAAGTAAAGAACGGACTTGCCGTTGACCCCGATAGTGGTCTGGAAGATATAGCCCATGTGTATGTTAAGGGCGATATTAAGTATAATGTTGTGCTGGGATTAACTGATATACAGCGCAATAAGAATTCTTACTACAAGCTTCAACTCTTGGAGGCCGATAAGAAGAATAAGTGAGTTAAAGTAATTAAATTTAATTTAGACTTTTAATTAACATTTTTATACTCGTTTGCAGATATTGGATATTCCGTTCTTGGGGTCGAATTGGCACCACAATTGGCAACACAAAGATCGAAGATTTCCACACCGTTATCGATGCCATTCGTTGTTTCAAAGATGTTTATGCTGATAAAACTGGAAATTCATTTGAGGATCGAAATAATTTTGTCAAGCATCCAGGTCTCATGTATCCAATTGATATTGAATATGAAGCTGATGAGGAATCCAGAGACAACCAGCGACTCAAATGTCGCTTCCAAATTGGAGCCTTCCGTTCGGGATCTAATAAAGCTAATATTCGATGTTGATACTATGAAGAAAACAATGTTGGAGTTCCACATTGATATGGAGAAAATGCCCTTGGGCAAATTGAGTTTGAAACAACTCCAGGCCGCCTATGTTGTCATAAATGAAATCTATGAAATGATTCAGTCAAACGCTTCAAACACTCGATTCATTGATGCCAGTAATCGATTCTATACTTTGATACCACATAATTTTGGCGTACATGCACCGCCGTTGATTGAAAAAATCGAACAAGTTGAAAATTTGCGCCAAATGTTGGACTCACTATCGGAAATTGAGGTGGCCTACAACATAATCAAGAGCGAAGATAACAAGGTCGATGGCATTAATCCGCTCGACAAGCATTATGAACAATTGAAGACTCAATTGGAGCCATTAGATAAGAACACTGATGAATTTGCGCTGTTAACTAAGTATGTTCAGAACACACACGCCTCCACGCATAGCTCCTATGAGCTGGAGATTGTTGACATCTTTAAGGTGGCTCGCCAGGGTGAAGCTCGTCGTTTTAAGCCATTCAAGAAGCTACACAATCGCCGTCTGCTCTGGCACGGCTCTCGACTAACCAACTTTGTGGGCATCTTGTCACATGGCTTGAAAATAGCACCACCCGAAGCACCTCCAACTGGCTATATGTTTGGCAAGGGTATCTACTTTGCGGATATGGTATCAAAGTCAGCCAACTACTGTTGCACCAGTCAGCAGAACTCAACTGGTTTAATGCTTTTGTCTGAGGTCGCATTGGGCGACATGATGGAGTGTACGTCGGCCACTTATGTTACCAAGTTGCCCAAGAATAAGCACAGCTGTTTCGGTCGTGGACGCACCATGCCCGATCCCAAGGAGTCGATTGTTCGGAAGGATGGAGTTGAGATCCCACTGGGCAAACCACTGACCGATAACAAGCTGAAGTCGTCATTGTTGTACAATGAATTTATTGTATACGATATTGCTCAGGTTAATGTTAATTATCTGTTCCGTCTGGAGTTCAAGTACAAGTATTAATACCATAACCAGAAGAAACAGAAAAACTATGAAACTTTCCACTTTTTGTTGTATCTACGGAGTCCCAGTTAAATGTTTGGAGTTCGTATAAAATTAATATTATTAATCAATGTTTCTTACCAAATAAATATATATCGTTTTCTACAGATTAAAAATTAGTTGTTTAAAAAGATTTTGGGGATAAGAAAACTACATATTTTATTACTTTGAACATTTTGCTATATTTTTAAGAACTACATAAATAGTATTTCATTTAAATAAATAAATAATACTTCGACAAATATAAATAGGGAATTTCAAAAACAGATTTTTAGCTTTTTAAGTATATTTATCCTCAAAATCGTGAATCGAGCTGGTTATAAACTCGTAAATCTCATCTATATGTTTTTCTAGTTTATCTGAAAGAAAAGGATTTTAATTAACATATTTATATAAGACGGTATATAGATATAATAAGTAATTTATACCTTTGTCAGTCTCCGCATGTTTGCTGTTCATTAAATCGTCCTCTGAACTCATGTTATCACCAAAAAGATTCTTCAGTTTGGGCAAAACGAGCAGCAAACAAATGATTCCAATAAATTTAACAATTTTCTTGAATATCAAAAGTTTTAAAACGAGTTTTCCAATGGTGAAAAGACTTATTTTGGACTTGAGTTTAGCCAAAAAGGAATCGTGCGCATGATAGGGTATCGGTGGAGCTGGTTTGTAGTAAGGCGGCTGTGGATATCCATAGACTGGAGGCGGTGGACCGTAGACGGGCGGGGATGGAGCTGGTGGCAGGTAGCTGTTATCCTTGGGCGGGCTGTAGTCATAGCCGCCGGTGACGTCTGGTGGAGGACCGTAGACGGGCACCGGTGGGGAGGTGGGTGGTGGCAAATAGTTTAGATCTTTCGGCGGATTGTAATCATAGGCTCCTGCAGTGGCATCTGAGCGGAGTAGAATGAGAGCAATGTTTTTTAATTACAAATTAAGAAAGTTTTGATTTATTCGATTGTTCAAAAAGTTCTAGCTTCTAATAACGGATCTTATAAGATTTTCGTATAGTAGAAAGTGACGTTAAATTAAACATTTTAAATCACAATTGCAAAACTTTAAAAGTTTTAAGTTTCACTTAGTACCCGTTTAAATTAAAGTATTTTTTTTTAATTTTTAACAGTTCACTTGTAAAAATTTTTTATTTTCAATATTTTCCATTTAGAAAGTTCAAGAATCGTCACATTAGGCACTTTCTTTTTTAAAGCTGTTCAATTCATTTAAAAATTTGAAAAATCGATTTCGACTCTTATATATTCAAAACTTTTTTTAAAACACACCAAAATTGGTTTGGTGCGAGTTTTGCAAGGCGTCCGCGTAGGTATCCTGGCTGAACGTTAAATCCGATGCACTGGCACTGACGAGAACGTAGCAGACGCACGCGAGTACAGTTAGAAAATTCGAATACATTTTTATTTTGTTTTTCGAACTGGTCACGACATTCGCGTGTAAACGTTACCGTTAACGAAACTCAAATGAACGCAAGTTTTGAACGACGAGTAAGTTTAAAGCTTCGAGCGTTTTTCAGCTTAGATTCGAATATGCATAAAACACCGGAATTGACAGTGTGAAGGAAAAGTGTGACTGCTTGACAAATACCCTGTAATTAAATGAAGTGGGTAATGTAGGGGTGTTGTAGACTTTTAGGGGGCGAGTGCGATGGGTTACTTAAGTTATTTGAGGTATTTTTAGGTAGAAGTGGTTAACTAGTGACTGCACTTATAGATATATTTTAAGTATTTCCCCTACTGGTAACAGGGTATTATGTCAATCACTCACTTCTAGACTAAATACCCAGTTTGGTATGTATTCACTTGCCCATTTGTAGGTTCAATTATGTATTCATGTGACTTTTTGCAGCCGTGCTACGTGTTTTCCAACTTCTTTACGTACGTGCAGTAATGGATTCGTATTTTTCTGAATTGTAGGCGGCGATGAATAACTGAACTTTCACTGTCCAATTTATACACACTGCCCTCGACATTAAGGAAAGGGTATTAGCACTTGCTGGAGTTTTTCAAACGCTTTATTTTCGTAACATGGGAAAGTCGAGGGCGTGTTAAGCAACGAACCCTAAACTGATCTACGTGCAGTAAGCACGAGCCTACCTGGGTAATCAAATCGCTCTAGCTCTTATAGTCTCTGAGTAGAAAAGGGACTGTCTTATGTAAGAGTATTCAGTAATCGTTAATAATGTTTTGAGAACTCTTACTTGTAAGAATTTGTTTTTAAAAAAGAAAGTAAATGTTAAAAAACAGGTGTGTGTATGTAGCATTCCAAAATAAATAATACAAAATTGGTAACAATTACCAAAACTGTTAAGAAAAAGTAATAGAATTTTCTAACCTGTTTAAAAATGACATTAAATAAGTTGTTGAATTTATTAAAAATTAAAAAATATAATTATTAAATAATTAGCTCAACAGATAATATATAACTAAACACTTAAAGCTTAAGTTTTAATTAAATAAAACTTAATAATTATTTTATTTAGTAACTAACTAAAAATTCAAGTCATCTAAAGCTTCAAACCCATTAAAAACATAAAATTTTTTTTTAATTCAGGTTTGTTAGTATTAAAAATTGTTGTATCTTAATAAACTTTTAATGTGTTTCTTTCTACCAAAAACTAATTCATTTTAAGCTCAAATCTTTATCCAAAGACTCATTTCTACAGCAATTTTCATTCATGAGGTTTTGAAAATATTTGTCACGAAAATCGTTATTAATTTATTTTTTTTGAATCAAGCTTAATTTATTCAAGTACATTTTCTAACGATTAGCCAAAAATCGATTAAGGCACGTTTATGCCATTACGGTTATTTTCCTAATTGGCAGAAAATGGGCAATTCATTGTTGTACGGGTGAAAGTGAATGCGATTTCCGCTCATAAATATCAAGTAATAAATTTTCAAATTGTTTTGAGAACTCATCTCTCTTCAAGTACTGCACTAAATGCTCAATTAATTTCAGTCTTAGATAAACTTTGGTAAAAGTATCTAAGTATCTTTGACGCTGGCGTTCCCAGTTTAAGGCAGATACTTTTTATTATAGTCTGCAGCCAAAAATGGAACTCATTATTTCATTCATTATTTAAGCTCCATTGAAGCGTGTCTTCATGAGTTATTTCTGCATTTTTGCGCAGTGTCTTTGGTTTATGCTCAGACTTCTCTCTTTATACGAAGTCTGAATATTTCTTAGGTTTACACGACGATTTTCTTGAGGTAATAAGGTATTAATATACCGAGGTAATAAACATTAAAAAAAATTGTGTCAAATGTGTGCAGCTTACACTTTCCCTACATTAAAAATTAATTTTTAAGGTTTTTTTCTAAAAACTTTAATAAACATGAATTTTTAAAAATAAAACTAGTAAACTAACTATTATAAAGAAGGTACAATTTTTAATTTGAAGTGGAATTTAAAGTTTTAAAATATATTCCCCAATAGTATTTACTATATTTATTTAGGTATTGTTCTGTCGAGCACACCAACTGAGCAACCAAGAACTTAATTGTTTGGAATACTTCCAGCAAGTCTTGCAACTCCCCTCGCTTCTAGTGGCAGTGCCCACAGCCAGACTTGTGTCTGATGTCTGACGTTGGGAGACGACTCTTCTGAGAAATACGCCGTCTATAAAAAGCGGGATCGATCGCAGCTTCGGTTAGTCGATATTCAGCTGTGTTTCATTACAAACAAAAGTTGAAATATTCATTTCATTCCCTTTCAATCTATTAAATTAAAATGGTGAGTTTTCATTTCGAGTGATTCCCTGGACAGTGCTTTGGGATAGACGTGTATTACAGAGTGATTTGTGGGATATCCTGATCTTTTTATTAAATGATCTCTTTAGTACATAAAATATTGTGCAATTTTTAAAATGACTGCTGAAAAAAACTATTAAAAAAAATTATAATTTCTAAATTCTTTTTAGTTATTAAATTTTTAGTGTATCCCGATAGTTTTTAAACATACTAAGAATTCCAGGATTATTGGAATTGAGATAATATCTAGTTGTCTTATACCACTTGTAATATACTTGACTTTGAGAAAATTAAATGAAATTAGAAAGTTTAATTCAAAAAGATTTTTATTAGCTTTGAAAATGTCTTAATTTCAATATATCATACAAATTGTGCTTATTGTAATCACAAGGTTGGTTAATTTAAGAAGTACTTTTTCTTCTGTTCCCATTTTTGGTATTTTTATGCGGTCTGCTGAACAGAAACTAACTAATACTACAAATATTATTCCATTTATGGCATAAATGTTCTCTTTTCGCAGAGGGAGTGCATTTCAGTACACATCGGACAGGCTGGCGTGCAGATTGGCAACGCCTGCTGGGAGCTCTACTGCCTGGAGCACGGCATTCAGCCCGATGGTCATATGCCTTCGGACAAAACCGTTGGCGGTGGCGACGACTCCTTCAACACTTTCTTTAGTGAGACCAGTGCCGGAAAGCATGTGCCTCGTGCTGTCTTCGTGGACTTGGAACCGACTGTGGTCGATGAGGTGCGCACTGGCACATACCGTCAGTTGTTCCATCCAGAACAGCTGATCACCGGCAAGGAGGATGCGGCTAATAACTATGCTCGCGGTCACTACACCATTGGCAAGGAGATTGTGGACATTGTGTTGGACAGGATTCGCAAGTTGGCTGATCAGTGCACTGGCCTTCAGGGCTTCTTGGTCTTCCACTCGTTCGGTGGCGGTACTGGTTCCGGTTTCACCTCACTGCTCATGGAACGTCTGTCGGTGGATTATGGCAAGAAGTCCAAGCTGGAGTTCTCTATCTACCCAGCGCCACAGGTAAGTTGCTTAGTGTTGGATAACAGGGAAAAGTTGAGTTATAGGTGTACTATATACTGAGAAAATTTGATGAGTGCTCTGTTTCCTGACATGTTTCCTGGATTTGAGTAGGTGCTGTCCCTACTGGTTTCTGATATATAGATTTTTTAATCAACGAAATATTAATAAAAATTATGTAATTGAATTATGTTTTATTTTACGGTTTTTTTTCATTAAGTATTTTTAAAGTATTTTTAGTATAATTTGTACTAAACTCATTAATATATTCCTAAAGTTAAAAAACTTGCTCTTTAATTGGCAGTTATAAAATTTCAAAGTGAGAAACTGAACTATTGACTAAATTATTTCTCTCCGTGTATAACTTTGTAGTAGTGTACCTAAAATTGATAGTACCTAGTAAAAATTGATTACTTGCTCTTCTTTTTTCTATATTTGGTCTGATTAAAGATGATTGTAGCTAGAAGTAATTGATTAATTTTTAACTTCCTCAGGTCTCCACAGCTGTCGTCGAGCCATACAACTCGATTCTAACCACCCACACGACACTGGAGCACTCCGATTGCGCCTTCATGGTCGACAATGAGGCCATTTACGATATCTGTCGTCGGAATTTGGACATTGAGAGACCCACCTACATGAACCTAAATCGTTTAATTGGCCAAATTGTTTCCTCCATAACCGCCTCGTTACGCTTCGATGGTGCTCTCAATGTGGATCTAACCGAATTCCAAACCAATCTGGTACCCTACCCACGCATCCATTTCCCGCTCGCCACATATGCTCCCGTCATTTCCGTTGAGAAAGCTTATCACGAGCAATTAACTGTAGCGGAAATCACCAATGCTTGCTTTGAGCCAGCCAACCAGATGGTCAAGTGTGATCCCAGACATGGCAAATACATGGCCTGCTGTATGTTGTATCGTGGCGATGTTGTGCCTAAAGATGTCAACGCTGCCATTGCCACCATCAAGACGAAGCGTTCCATTCAGTTTGTCGACTGGTGTCCCACCGGCTTCAAGGTCGGCATCAACTATCAACCACCCACTGTGGTGCCTGGCGGTGATTTGGCCAAGGTTCAGCGTGCCGTCTGCATGTTGTCCAACACCACGGCCATTGCTGAGGCCTGGGCTCGTTTGGATCACAAGTTTGATCTGATGTACGCTAAACGCGCCTTTGTCCACTGGTATGTGGGTGAGGGCATGGAGGAGGGTGAGTTCTCTGAGGCTCGCGAGGATTTGGCTGCACTTGAGAAGGATTACGAGGAGGTGGGCATTGATTCTACCGCCGAGGTGGATGAGGGCGATGAGTATTAATTGCGTGAAGCCAGCAAATTCGACCTAGAAATTGATCAAACTTCCCTCGTTACAACCTACAACTTTCCACTTAATATTCACCTTACAAAGAAATATCATTTCCTACTAAATAAGCAAATATAAATGACGCAAAAATTTAATTGGCTTTTTTTATAGGATATGGAAACTTTTCAGAGATTATTATGAGTATTGTCAGCGCTTTTGGGGGAAAAGTAGCCGATTTTTTAATAAGAGGCCATAAAAATAAGCAAATGTTTATTAAGGAAACACTTTAAATCTTTGAAATGTATTTTAAAACCCTTACCCATAAGGAGCACAGGGGTCTCATAGGTTTGTCAGTAGACAAATGTGCGTATCAGGTCCCATAAAGTATATATATTATTGATCTGTATCAAGGCCTGGATCTCGGATATTATAAAAGCTAGTACCACTAAATTTGGATTGAAAGTCTGTCTATATGTAAGACAGATAAAGGTAATTTAAAATATTTGTCACGCCCCTATAATCTTATAATTATTTTTAATTCTTGTTAACATATTTTTAGTCCATAACTAGCAATAAATAACTAAATAACAAAGCCTAGCTAAAACGGCATCACTGATTAACTAACATATTAACCTATGCTTAAAAAAAAACTCTAATTTATTTATTTAATACATATTTAGGTAGTTAACTACTTACCCACTCTTTCTCCACAAAGTCTAAACTCATCACAGTGTGAACGGAGCATAACTCACGTAAACGATCAGTAACCTTCCGTCTGATGACTTGTGATTACCAATGACATAATTCTATTTACACTGCCAACTAACGTTTGTGAGTTTTGATTTATTTTGTTTAGTAAACAACAAACAACATTCGATAAATTATTATTTATAGAGAGACAAATTAGATTATCACTTAGCAGTTTATAGATCCAAATAGATTATTTTGGTGGCCGACAATGCTCCGCAGAAGCTCAAGAAACTGGCAGTGCTGATAACAGCAGTTGTTGTTCCAGCAATTTTGACAATCATACCCATGCACATGGACAGTATGAACTGGGCTAAGAAGACCATGCTGCTGACAATGGCCACATCCGTGCCCAATCCTCGCACACCTGAGCCCAATTTAGCACAACCACTGCCATCGATTTCAAACTGAAATAATTAATTTTTAAGTACAGGGTCTATAAATTTGTTATCACTCTATTTACCGTATCCACTGCATGGTAGTGAGCAACCAGCAAATAGGGCATGGTAAAGAGCGTGGAGTACATAACCCCAGCCGTCCAGCTGAAAAGGATTACGCTAAACTTGGCCCGAGTCAGAGCCATTAGGGTCATGCCAAAGCAGTAGAAGAGAAGTCCTCCCACATAAACAGTTTTTGCCCTGTAAACATAGAAACTGTGAGTTAAACTGTGTCTTGTAAAGGCATTCCACTGGGCTTACTTGAATCTCTGAATGAGCTTGTCTATGATCAGCGAGTAGCAGGCGCAGGAGAGCGAGTACATGGCCATACCCCAGCAACCGAAGCGCACACCCTCCTCGTACAGCCGCTGGGGTATTGTGCCCTCCATGGCTCTGGGATCGCCGTGAAAAACGGCCTCACCCACAAAGTCGGTAAAGTAGAGCGAGTAGCAGACATGGGCCATCCAGCAGAACAGATTGGTCAGACACACGATGCGCAGGGAGTACGGCATGTAGACTATAGACAGCAGATAATGCGATAACGACTGCACTTCCTCGCTGACCGGGGGAGCTGAGAAATCAGCTGTGGGTTCTAGGCCGTGCATCAAGGGCTGTGGATTCTCCGTAAACGAAGTTTCGCCTATGTTCTCCTTGTCTGTGAAAATTTGATCCGTTGTGGCCAGGGTTGTCATCTGTAGGTAAAAAAAATATTTATTTTTAATTAAAAAATTTTATACTTTTTTTCCCAACTCTTTCTTAAATCTCACCCACCTCGTCATTATTTATATTATTTTTATACTCCTCATCGTTGTTCATGGCACCATAATTTGTTGTGGTATTTTCCAGTTCCGAATTTTCAGTTGGCGCCGCTTTTGATTTGGGATTTGCGAGCACCCAGAGCGGAATTTCGGTAAAACTGGTAATTGTGAACGACACACAGGCTATAAATATGAAGGTGATTATGGTAAAAACCGCCTTTACATGTCCTCCAAGCCTTCTCCCTGCAAAGTAATCACATAGTATTAAAATACGAAAAAAAAATACCAAACAGTTCTCTTACCTATTTCTGTTTCATCCCAGTTTAGACCACCCATGGAGTACCCAAAAAAGCCACCCAAACCAGCCATTATGGTGAACGTGGAGAGTCCTTTAGCATGATCCTCGGGAACACACACGTCCAACAAATACGCCCTTGATGGACTCTGACAGGCGTCTGCATCAAAGTCGAGCAGTACGGTCCCTAGGACAGTAAAGAAAATACCCCAAGGATGTGAGGTCTTGGAATAAACTACACCATCCGACTTGGAAGCCGTCGTTTTGTGGGGAACTATGTTCAAATAATTATACGTTATATTGTACGTCGTATTCATCGCAGCTGCTTGCACATGGGGATCCACATCCCCGAACCAATAGCCCAGATTCTCGCCATTTGGTACCAAAATTAAACCTACAGAAAAATTCAAAAATTTAGACTCTACTCTGTAAAAAACACTAAAATACCAAATCCAGTATTATAGTTACCAAGAAAAACTCCAATGGACAGCAGTATTATGAACGGTCGTCGTCGTCCTATATTCAATTTACAGCGATCAGAAAATGAGCCCAATATGGGGCACAGAAAGAAACCCACCAGCGGGGACAGCGCCCAAACGAGTGTCATGTGCTGATGCTCCACACCGATTTTGAGCAAAGTCGGCGACACAAAAGCCGTTTCCGCCGCATAGGAGAACTCTATGCCCATCACTGCAGCGGATACTCGGACTAATTCAGCTCGGGTTTTGTGTCTGTGCAAATGAAAATCGAATGGATAATAAAAGGAAAATTACTTTATATTGCGTTTTCCTTGCTACATGCTCAGCGGGTTACTGATTTTATTCCGATTTGCATTACAGTAAATCAAGGGATCTAAGAGGACATGAATTCATTTGGCTTAAATCCTTTTATTGTCCTGTATGAGCTTTAGACACACAAGCTCTTGAGCTCATAAAATCAACAGGAAACAGCAAAATCAATTGCAAACTTTGAAATACTTTTATGTTACTTAAAGAAAGATTTTCCTATCATAGATAATTAATAAAAAATTTAAGACCTGAATGAAGATAAAGATTATTATAATACTAAACAACTTTCTTTCTTATATAAAAAACTTTGATTTATTAATAAATAGAATACATTTTGAAATTTATTATAATTTAATAAAAATTAGCACGTTAAAATAATATTAAAAAATATTTAATAAATTCTGAACACACTTTTGTTGCTTCAACTTAAACTTTGAACTTAAATATAATATTTCACTTTAAAATAGAAAGTTTCATTTGGACTAGTCAAATATTCAGCTTCAAAGTATTTCACTAAGCTGTTTAAAACTTTTCAAACTTCTAATCAAATGTGAAGTGTGTCGACTTGTTATACTATGCTATACTCTGTCTAAATTCTATAGAATTTATGAAACTTTGTTTACTTTTTGGGCGCTGTAGTTGAGTGTGCTCGACAAAGAAATACCCTTGATTATAACATGAAGTACTGAGTTTCAAAATATTAAAACAATTTCAAACATAATATAATGGGAGCTTGAATACTTTAAAATCGAGATTATAATCAAAAACGATTAAATAATCATGTTTTTAAACAAGTTTTAATCAATCAACATTAAAGTTATGTAATCAAAAAGACAAATCACTCAAATCCAATACACAAAAAAAACTCTTGATGGACATTTTAAAATAGATTTCAGTTCTGTTAAAAACTTACCTATAAATATGTGAATAATCCGCATTTGCACTCGCATTACCTTTCAGCTGATCCTTGGCGGTATTTTTGACTTTCTCTAAAAAGCTCGTTGAGTTTTCCTGATTCATATTATACTTTTCCTTTATGTTGTCCCTCCATTGATGGAGTCGACCTGTGAACCCTTGGTACTCATGTAACTTTTCCATCTTTTTTTGTTATGATTATTATTATTATTTATACACTATGTACATGTATATTGATTTAGGTATATGATTGAAATACGTTACGAAAGTAACGAGCGTGGTTTGCTTTATTATTTGCCAATTCAAATATTTATACGGCTTCGCACCGTAGCACCCAGCACTGGAGCACCGAGCACAATATTTTCACAACACTCAACGTACACCGAACTTGGCATTCAAAATAGAAATGAGCTCGCATTTCACGACCAACCCACGATTGTTGTGAATGGGAAGAGAATTGGAATAGTTTTTTTGAATCGGTTCGGGTCTCAGTCCCCAAGTGTGTGCGAATTTCCAATGATTTTCATCGGGCATGCGTTGACTTTCGTACAATTTCTTTGCTTTCCACTGCAGCTAATTAAAATAAGCTGATGTTTTATAGTGAGCCAACTGAATCGACGGAAGTATACCCTAAACATGGCTTTAAAATACCCTATTAAAGGACCAACTGCTGAATTACCTTTCTTAATTTCTGTTCTTTACTAACCTTTGCATAATTTTAAGCCTTAAAAAATTTAGTTAAAATAAGTTCCCATAAATTGAATATATTTTAAGTACTACAAATTAAAATTGTTTTATTTAAATAATTTTTTTACAAGTGATTGTGTTTATCGAACTTTGAATATAACTCAAATTAAAATTACACAAAATATATATGTTTTTTGTATTGAATTTTTAGTTGATCTTTGATTTTTGCCCACTCTCAAAAACATTTAAGGAAAACTTAAACTCAATGAACTAGTTGTAGTATGTTATATAGGTAAAGAATCTATCTTTGTAGTATCATGTTAGCAGCTATGATTTTGAGTCGGAACCCTCTTAAAATTTAAATAAGGTCTTTTAAGAGGGTCTTGGAAAATACCATTGCGGATCGGCATAAAATGTGGGAGGGAAGTTTGAATACGGTGATTTGCTTGGGACTTTGGTCGAAATCGCTGATAAATACATATCACACTTGTATAACCCTTGTCTCTGGGCCATTTTAATTCTGGAAGTTAACTGCTTTTTCCATTTGGTGCGACGGTTCTGGAACCAAGTCTTGATTTGTACTTCGGTCAGGGACAGAGTTTTTGAAAGTTCCATGCGCTTGCTAACGCTCAAATATTTATCCAATTTGAACTCGTTCTCCAGACGATCCAACTGTTTAGCGCTATATGTCTGTCGAGGTTTTCTGTCGATTCCTTGCTTTCGGAATCGCTTACCTTAACCAAAAAAATCAGTTTTAACTTCAGTGTTATTATTCAAAAGTCCTATATTACCTTGAACACTGATTAGATGATGCAAATATGGAGGCATCGTCACTTTAAGAGGACATTGAAAATGCGATGAAGGTGCTTTTAATTCGGGAACGTATG
This sequence comes from Drosophila acutilabella, assembly GCA_035046005.1. Lineage (NCBI taxonomy): Eukaryota > Metazoa > Arthropoda > Insecta > Diptera > Drosophilidae > Drosophila > Drosophila acutilabella. Next base: position 233,654 of record JAWNOK010000072.1, read on the forward strand.
GTGACTCCATAAGATCTGCTCGATTGATGGACATGCTTTGCAGGAATGGCAACGATTTGGTAATGAGTGTATTAACATTATTCCAATATTCCCCATTTTCATCTGCGAATATACGTTTAGGTATTTTTTGTTAAATCCGTTTGTTTTCCACTTATTATAATTTATAGTTATTTATTTCACAACCATTTAAATCATGCTTACGATTCACAAAAACAGTAGCGGGTGTATTAATCGTTGGTGTCACACCGATTACTTGATTATTACTTGGTTTAATACTATCCACGGCGAAATCATTGCGACAGAGTATATTATCGATGCTAAATGAACAGAATCGGCCATTGTTTCGATTATTTGTATTGTCTTTGCACTTTTTATCGATTGTATTTTCAATAGATTTGCTCAACAAATCATTTGTTTTCGTGCCATTATCACTTTTAGTTAAATTGTCACTTATGGTTTCGCCACACGATCCGGAGTCCGAGAGCCGCCGACTCATTTTAAACGCTTTTAGCCTGAGATGCTTAACAGCCAACTAAAGTAAATCACATTTGTAATTTTTCACATTTTCATAGATTTGATTTGAGCGCACGTGTGATCCGCTCACTCGGACTATTCAGACTCCGCCCCGTTATTAACACATTAGCCTTAATGCCCGTGCAAAACTAAGGTACAATGCAAATGTGGTGCTAAGTGCCGAGAATGACTGTTCAAATTGCAGGGGACGACAGGTAAAAAGCAACCACCAATCATAATACAAGGCGGCGACTTGTCCGAGTCTCATTCGAATTGGGTTCGAGTTACTTACACAAATCAAAGCAATGTCCGTGTGCATGTATGTGTGTATTGTGTGGTCCATGCACACGTATTAACGAGATGAACACACACATACAAAAATAATTGTAGGCTGTAAGTGTAAGTGTAAGTGAGGATGTGAGCAGCAGCAGCTGTCTGTCTGTATGTATGTTTGTACTGTCCATTCTTGGGCACAAATGATATCGTTAGCATTAACATTACGAATGCTTATTGAATGCTATTCAAATTTCAGATGTGTTAATGATTTACTACTAAATATTTAACAAACAATTTTAACGTGCCGCTCCACATACATACATACAAGTGTAATGGGCAGCGTGAGTGTGAGATTGAGCATCTGAAGAAATCATGCACACATTCATATGCAGACACATACACAGTGTATGTGAGTACTTACACACATGCCATCAACAGTTAGCACAATGACACTGATGTCTTCTTCTTATTTTGTGTAATCTGGCAATTAGGTGTAAAAAAAACATGCATATAAAAATGATCACGTTCCTTTTAAACGCAAATACAGACACGCATACAAGTGTAGACGGGTATATGTCAACACAGTACTTAAAAACACATAGTACAAGTATTCTGGAATATTTTAGGAGCCACACCCTGAACTCGTACACTTTCACGACTCAATTAACGTTTAGGTTTAAAGTTATATTTATTACCGATTGAGTGTGGAAGTAGACACAGATGTGTGAGAATGTGTCGAGGTGCAAATTTGTTTAAAGTTATGGCTTAATTAACTAATTGTGGAATATTTTATTTACCAGTCAGGTACTCGACAGCTAACCAGATATTACTCTTTTTTTATGGTCGACACCAAGTCGCAATTAACAAGCAAATTGACAGATTTTTGATGTGTTGATTTATTTATTAGCAAAAAATTGAGTTCTATAAGATGACAGGGAAGTCAGAAATCAGCTCCATCAAAGAAAAATAATTATATTTTATTTGATTTTTATATCGTTTAACAAATTCAGTTAAAAAACATTTGATAAACACTTTATTATATTACGAACAGTACTCAAAAATGTGTGGAAGGCGTTTTATCATTGATAGATAATCATCCGATACGCGGGCTGCGAGCCAACTCGATCCCAAACTGGAATCGGAAAATAAAGTAATAGATGAGAATTTTTATATGTAATTGACTTTAAACAAATAAATTCAAAAGACAAAAAAATTAAAAGTTTCATTAGATATTTATCATAGAAATACTTAAATTGTATATAACAGTTTAAAGTATAAGGTATAGATTAGATAAACTACAAACCTGTAGAGTGTAGCCCATATATTAGTTTTTTTAAACGTAGAAATTCCCAGAAAAGCAGAATATTTGCATAATTGTTGATCCTCAAATTTTGTACTTGAACTTTTTCTTGTCATTCAGGTACAAATTTTCTATTTTCGTTAATATTATGTGACTAAGTTGATTGATCTGTAAATTTAAAATATTATATATTATACATGTAAGAAGATCATGGAATGATCATACAAACCCCATGTAAATTACTAGGTTTCTTTAAAACTGATCTCTTCCTGCGTCGTATTTCTTCGGTACCATCATTGGTATCAATCGCGTCAGTTGCTTCCATGGGCAACATCATTAAATTACTACTCTCATCTTTGGTCTGAAAATCAAATTGGGGTTTTAAGCCAAGAACCCAAACAAGTACTATTCATTTACCATTGTGATGCACATAAGGACCTGCAATATAAACATTCCAAAGGATAAAAATGCCAAAGTTGTCAGCGCAATATCCGTAATATCCTTGAGACTTATTTCCTTAATTGACTTCGGGGGCTGAGATACAGCACTTGAATGTTCGGGAGGTGGATGATGGGACTCGTAGTCCCCATAGCCAGTTTCATAGCCTAAGGAAAAAATTCTAAATCTTAAACGCTCCTTTGACAATAATTTGAAATTAATTTCTTACCCACTTTACTAATTTGTTCACTATTTTCAGCAATGTGAGGATTCTTAAGTGCATGTCGGGGCGTCAGGGAAAATGTTTGTGGATAAAGCTTTAAGAAATAATCAAGTAATATTAGTATGACTTAGTTTCTTGCCTTTCAACCAATTATGTAGTCTTCTTCTTTACGTACATTAAAGTAATTGGGTTCATGTCGAGAGCCATCATAAGCGTATCCAGTAATATCACCATCATCGCATTCCTCATCTTCCGTCGAAGTCTCCAAAGCTGATCTTGCTATTGGGCTCACTTTTTTCCTCTGAGCTGCATTTGAGTTGCCATTTAATTCCTTACCAGCTAAATTTAATTGATGTCGAATATCGTCCAGAGTTGTTGTTCTGCAATATTTAATTGTATGAGCATTTAAGCCGTCCATCTGCTTCCTATAACCTGTACGCCGATCAAAAAACTACTCGGAATGTCTCCTACTTTCGTCCCAATTACCTTCTAAGCCAAGCATTATAATTCGATGAACCATCATCAAAAAGCAGTTTATTAAACATATTGTCGGAAGAATTATTGTGATTTAAGTAAAGTTCATTTTCCAATTTCCCAACTCGATTAGCTAGTAAAGAATCGTTAGTTTTTAAATGCCAGTTCAATATCTGTTTAGTCAGATAATCCGAAGCCATAAACTGTTGCATCATTTTTCTAAAACAATAATCCAAAAAAGTGACAAAACTGTTTTTATTCTTAATCATTTACTTGAATACCTATGAAATCCCATCGTTTGCAGAGCTGGTAAAAACTCTTGTATATTGTTTTGCCCAAGTTTATCGTTAAAGCCCATATAAAACACGTGAACGGGCATCATTTTGGTATTTAAAATATCGTCCAAATTAAACGAAATACCGTTCACCTCAGTATTTAAATACTGCAGCAAAGAAATTAGACAACATTGCACTGCAAAACACGACACAAAACTGTTTAGAGTTATTTTTAGCTTTCTGTTGGTTGTTGGCGACATTTTGATAGACTGTCGTGATGGCAGTGACTTCATACACAAACTGAAACTAAGAAAAATCACTTTTGTCATTTCAGTATGTCACTTTCTACTTTTGGTTTCGATCATTAAATCTTTGGTTCTGCTCCAGATGCAGTCAGTGGTGCAGGTGTAAATGCATGCAAGTCTACAGTCATGGACACAAGATTAGAAGCGATTATTTAAAAAAATTAAAAAAAAAAAAACTTATAGAAGGATCATTCAAAAAACACGTAAATATTTTCCTGTCATAAAATAATCTTTTTAAATTTGTTAAATATTTTGTTGCCGACTTAAAATATTTTAAATTTCTACTTACCAATTTAAATTCCCTAATTAAATTATTAAACAAATATATAATTAAATTTTTATGTTCAACTTTATTAAGTAACAAATCCATATGAACTTTAAACTAACATTTTGACTTATTAATTATAATGTTAACTTTCTATTTCACATTTTGTATGATAATTTCAAGTATACAACACACATATTTACTTACATAAGCACATATGCATGTATGTACAGGTTCATGCATGTGTATACAAGATTATTCAGATTAATTTTCTTTTTAGCATAATTCTGGGCTTTTGCTTCTTACACTTTTCGTTTCGTTACTTTTCATTATTAATTTCTATTCTCATTAAAACAGCACAAAATTATACAAAATCAAGTAATACTCCAGTCCAGTGCTCGACTACGTGATATTCATACACAATTGCTTATTTGTTTTCAGTATTGCACTACATTTAAATACTTGTCTTTGTTTATAACTAATCCAATAGTAATATTATGGGTATGTTTGGGATAGATAATTAGCATAGTTAGTACAATAAAAACCCAAATTTAAAGCAGAAATTGTGCATGTTTTTTTTTTTTAATTTCGTGAGATTAGTGGGGTTTACTATATTCAAAAATGTTGAATCAAACTTGATCTGAGCATGGTAGACAAGAACCTTAGTAGCAAATTTGTCTACTTTCGTCACTAGCGTGGAGAATGCTGCTCAAAGTGATTATAACTCTCGTGTATGAATATGGTACATTTTATGTACTACTTATGTATTTATTATTAACTATATTTTTGGTATATATAATTGTCACTAGAATTATGTTAACTGATGTAGGCATGTGTAACTCCATGCACCCAAATTGCAATTCAAAATAAAGTTATCCTGTATATTTTAAATAACGAAAAGTATTTCCATAAATTAGTTGGTATCAAAGTTAAAGCTTAGATTTCTATTTTTATTTTCTCTTTGTTTTTTTGTTTAGTAGAAAATATAGTGTATAAAATTAATGTTATTTCCACTTCTTTTTTATGCATATAAACTGAGTTAAGATTTAACAAAAAAGTTGGGAAAACAACTGTTTTTGGAGTTTTACTTTAAAATGAAATCAGAAGAATCTTTCTTATACAGTGTCAACTATTCTTAACTTGCATCTAGCTACATATATGTATGTGTATCTATAATAATTTGGTTACAAACTACGGCGAATTAGCCATGTCTTTTCTGGCTGGCTGTCTGTCTGTTTCTATGCAAACTATGTAAGTCGTTTCAAAGTTTTCTTTTTAGTATTTTTTTTTACTTTAACACTAGGTATAAATAAATCTTCGTACATACATTTGTTGCTTGCGGCCGGATATTCTTACTATCATAATTATGAAAAGCGGTCGCAATTTCTCTTAACAATTTTTTTTCAATTTAATGCAGCCAAAGATTTAACAATGTTTTGTAATGTGCAAATTTACGCAACAGGCAAAGCCACTTCAAGCCAAATTGTCAATCAGATTTCGAATCAACATTCAAGTTTTTTCACGCTATATCATGGCTTTTAAATCTAGGAAACTAAGTATAGTATTGAGGCTTCCGTATACCACATGCAGATCAAGTTAATACATTTACTAAGTAGTCGAGCACTACAGTTCTTAATTAATGTTAAAAAAGGAATTCGGCCCATACTCGATGTGATTTTCACTAGGTTTGTTTTGAAATACTTGTTATATATATTTTATCGTGTTAAAAATAAGTAAATAATTTTAAAAAATATATTTATATAAAATACAAATACTTTTTGTAGTTAATTGACATTTTCTAATAACTAAACACACGCTCTAAAATTAAAACTAAATGTAAATCAATGAGTATCTTAACTAATTTCGTTGTGTTAACTTTCTGTGTTCGATTTGAGTTGTTGAATCTTCTGAATCGATGTTTTTTTTGACTAATAGATTTAAAGATGGAAAAGACTTGGAAAAAGTTGTTTAATGTGGACTTTAAATATGTATAAATACAGGCAGTGCGCTATAGGCAGTGGCTGTTAGTAAATCTCATGCCTGTTAGCTATAGTACTACTACTATTTACGATCGGAGTATTTACCACCTATCGATTGCTTTTAATATTTACGTAATAGGGTAACACTTTTAGACCATCTTGTGTATGGAGGGTGTTTTTAATATAAGGTGCACCTACAACCCAGTGAAACTAAATATTTGCTAAACAAATGGTAATTCATAAAATGACATTAAAAAGATAATTTATTTGGAGACTACCCGTTGCTCTACGATTTTAAACGTTTTCCTGTACTCTTAATGCATCTTTTAGGATGTGTAAATTTATACCATTTTTCATGAAGTATTTTTAGAATCTGCATAACGACCCATTTCCATGAAAAGAAATAGATCGGCTTGGTATACGACAACCCATTCACATGCATACTAACTTTAGGTTCTAAGAAAAGCCAATGGAAATGTATGTGTAGGAATTTACAATACTTTAGGATCGGAAATACTATATGATTCTACCTGTTTCACATAATATCCATATGGAATATTTCAAATCTTTATGAATTTAAGTCAATTTTCAAAAGCAGACTAACAACAAAAAATGTAGTCCTACAAAAGTTGGCAAATTTTTGGCTATCTGTTGCTTCAATAAAGAATTTTTGTTGGTTTACTGTTGGCATAAAAACTCTATTCAAATAGAGAATACATTTTTGAAGTGGTTTTCGACAGAATTTATGTCCTAATATACTTTTAATGAGATGATAGCGTAGTATTTTTTGTTTTTTATATTTTTTTTTGGTTTCAAAATTGACAAACGTTTTGAAACAATAAAATAAATAATTTAACTATTTAGGTGTAAATAGCCAATATAACATTTTTGACTCACAAGTGGTCAATTTAAAATAAAATGGGCGGTATTGGAATAAGTACGCTATTGAGGAGGTCTACAGCGTCCAGCTGAAGTAGCAGAAAACTCCCGATCCTTTTGCTCAATAATGGGAATCCGATCATCATACAAAGTGGGAGCTTGTAATATAATGCCAGCAGTACCGGCCAAAACAGCTAACGTGAATATCCATAGAAAGAGTCTGTCCAATACCATTGCGACGTACTTCCAATCTTCTTTGACCTTTTGAAAAGAAAATTTATATAAGTAAATCAATTTTATTTGAATAGTTAACTTACTTTTGTAGAGTCTTCCTGCATTTTGGTATGCTCTGCTATAAATCGCACACAGAAGCAGCTACGATGCACTCTTGGTGGGCACTTTGAGTGGGAGAAAGCTGGATTATTCAGTATTGGGCTCTTTAGTCCCGAATTTCCAATATCCAAATCGGGTACTGCTGTCAAATCCTCCGAACTGGAATGCGTTAGTTGTGGCAATGGACCATGAACTTGACAACTTCCACCAAAGGGTCCAGTGCTTGTTAAGCTAAGAAATATATTAATATTTATAGAAAATGTATTTATTACAATAAAAACTAGCTGATACCTTTGTGTGGTTAACTCCTCTTTGGAAGGTGTGTGACTGTAGCCTGAATTAACCAGACGATCAATGTTGGTTGAGGAGTAATATGGATAGAAACAGGCGTGGGCGTCCTTCAAAAGCAATTTGCTTCAATTTAAAAAAATATACATTAATATTTTATAATTTTTTATTTAAATATTTTAACAAAAAAGGGTCTTTTTGTTATATTCTTACCTTGTTTCAAAATTGTATGTTGGTCTCTTAATAAAAAGAAATTTGGGCAAAAAGTTAATAAATACACGCTTGACCCACGGTGCCATTCGGTGAGTTTGAGGCGAACGAAAGTGCACGTTGAGCACCACAACAGTGACACAAATGCTATGAAAATATACAAATTTTTTTTGTGTTGGTAAAAATAATTGTTATATTAATAAGACATTACCTTATAGAAACTAATATCATAGCAAATATTAAGTATTTTCCCAACAAGGGTACAACCAAAGAGGTTGGAGGTATAATTTCAACAACCAGTAAAAAGAACACGTGGAGACTGATAAGAATTGAAATGGATAAGGTCACCTGAAAATTTCAATTAATAAATTTACAATTATTTAACAGAAATTAATTTGTTGCAGATATACTAACCTTTTCACCACTGTCCGACGGCAAGTAAAAAGTGAGAACAGTTAAAAACGAAATACCCATACAGGGAATAATAATGTTCACGGTGTAGAACAGCGTCTTCCTTCGCATTGTAATGTTGAAAGTTATATCCAAATAAGGCTCATCGCAGCAAGTGTAAAATTTTTCATTTCTGCAAATAAATAGAATGGAAAAATTAAATGTTTATGTACCTTGAGAGCTGCTTAAAATGGGCTCTGGCGGCGTCTCTACTAACATGATAAATGGAAAGAGAGGGACGCTGCGTTGCACTAGAAACAGCGAAGCTCTTTAGTAGGCTATTTGTTGATATGTCACACATATGTGTGGACACCAGTAGTGCAAAGCAAAGCAGCGAAGCTCACTGGAAGTTATTTGATGGTATGTGTGTGTGCAACTAACGTAAACCAACACAGCGAAGGTGACTGGAAGACTTTTTAATGGTGTACGTACATACATATGGTAAGCACCGTTAGTGTAAAGCAAAGCAGTGCAACTCACTGGAAGATTTTTTGCTGAATGCTGTGTGTGTGGAACTACAGCTGATCTCAACTAATAGTTGACCGTTTAAGAATTTAATTGCGTACATTAATTGTAAATGCGAGTTAAAGCAATAACTTACCTCACTGCTGGCACTTCAAGAATATCCCACTCGACCGACATATAGAACTCGGATAGATCCACACCGACGTCAACAATATTGCTACCCTGCTGCTCGTCCATGTGCCTCAAGTCCACCTAATGAGCCACAATGAAAGCGCGAAAGGTGAGTTATTTTATTAAGTATTCAGATTATTTGTAAATAACATTAATGTGGGATAAATCATATTTTAGATGGAGATCAGTGGTGCACAGCCCTATGAAAAGTAGTATATATAACTGAGAATGAGATAGAGAATGATAGTAAATGGGAAAGACGGCCAATTTGCCACAGAATTAACTTGTTTCTAATACATGCTCATTCAAAACTGAAAAACACCGTTAGTGTTTTTTGTATTTAATTTCTTTATATATATTATTATTCAGTTAAGGGAGTGTACCACTGTTTTTATTTTTTTAGGCATGTTTTTATGTATGTGAGTAAGATTATAAAGCGTTTTAAAAAAGAAACTGGCCAATCAAGGAAGTATGTTGTTCATGAATGCCAAATTTATTAATCGAAATAATTGTCTATAACTTGTACTTGTTTATTAAATAGTTAACAATTCGCATGCATTTATTTCCATTAAAAATTATTATTTTTATTTACAATTTAACATTTATTTTTTAAATCATAAACATTTAAATAGTATAACAATTTGCCTCATAACATTGCCATCTTTAATTTCTATTTGAGCCAATAACATTAAGGGTACGACCTACATATCTCTATGAGTGTAGATGTGTGTGTGTATGTGAATAGGTATGCAACTTTTTTCGCAAATCAAAAATGCATTCCATAAAATCAATGTGTGTGTGTGTGTGTGTGTGTGTGTGTATATGTGATTAGGTATGCAACTTTTTTCGCAAATAAAAAATGCATTCCATAAAATCAATCAAGTGTATGATTAAAAAATTATGTATATATTTTTTTAAACGATCTGTTAAATTGTGTGTTGAAAAATCTGAATAGTATTAAAAAAATATTATAAATTACATTTTTTAACACAATTTAAATTTTGTTTAAAAAAAAATCGTAAAACGTCTTACTAAAGAACTGTGGGAAAGAACAAAACATTTAAATATTCGCAATATTTTCAATACATTAATTTTGAACGTTTTTGAAAATTCAAATTTAGGTTTTTGACTAAAGTGCCTGCAGTTCAGAAATAAAGTAATAATGTGGAATTCCACTTATGCAGAGGAACTTCAAAATTCACTTTTATTATTAAACCAATAAACTTAAACCATCATGTTTCCATTTTTATACTTTTTTTTAATTGAGACTGTTTAAAAAATTTCCCTATTTTTTATTAATTTATAAAAATAAGACCAAAACATACAAGAATTTGTGTATGTGTAAAAAACAAACATTATGATTGAAACTAAAAAATTTTTAGCTGAAAAACTCGCATGCGATATTTGTATGATGTTTTAATGGCACGCCAATTGATTATTTCATGCAATTTATGTTATGTCTGTTTGCATGCAAATGATTCATGAATGAATGATTTGTAATTTGATTTGTTTTTCATTCAAAATCTAAAACATTTTATTAATACCTTTTGTGGGGGAAAAACACAAAATTATTCATGCAAAAACTTCACTGATGAGCGGTATGCAATTAAAGACGATACTGATCCTTATTTATTTTTAACCCTATGACAGTCGCTTTATATTAAGAATTGAATACATTTTATTAATATTTTTTTTATTAAAAATTAAATGTTTTATTTAGTTTTCACTGATACACTTAAAAGTTGATAAAAACATATTGATGCGCAGACGTTCATTAAATTACGTTTTACGTCACTGATTTTCAATATTAATTAAATTGTTTTTAAAATGGATCAAGAAATTACACCAATTTTATATAAGTTTCAGAAGTCGTGTTTTTTATTAAGTAGTTGAAGTTCTACAATCAGTTTGTGAAATAGATCGAATTTTAAAATAAAATTTACTTTCATTTTTTTTTTCACTTTAGATACATTTATTCAGGACACTTATTTGGACGGTTTAAATAGCTCGAGAAACTAAATTAATTCCCGAAATGTCATTATATTTTCAAGAAAATATACTTAGTATGAACCAAATTTATTAAAGCTAACATAGTCTAAAAAATCTGAAAAATTTGAAGACGATACGTAAAAAATCTTTAAATTGTTCGCACGTGTTTATGAAATTCAGTAAAAACTACATCAATTTGTAGTCCATAAAACCTAAAGTTATGCACATACGTCTTAAAAGAAAATTGATTCTTTATCCTTTACTATCGAAAGCTTTAAGTACCATGGGAATGATATGAAAATGTTAAGAAACCGCTAAATTTTCCGTTTAAGAATCTGGACTCAAGATGCAGAAAATATAAAACACAAAAGTATTTCATGCACACATTTTAAAATTGAATGCAAATTTAATAATAGTAACTATATGTTTTTATCATGCTTTTGTGTGTATGTTATGTATGCAATGCTGTTACATGCACATTATTATATATCCTGATCAGAGTTTGAGAAACAAGAATATCTTATTTTAGGGACACAAATAATAAAAGAATAATATAAATTTACAATCTCACAATTAGAAGTTTTTTTGTCTAATAATTTGATGATTTTCTGTATACAAAAAAAAATAAAATAACTTATAATTAATTTATCGAAGTCTTCCGCGAAGATTGCCTAACATCGCAGCGTTCATCACAAATTCGCTTAAGCACTCCAGTGCAATTTTCAAGGTCATCATCATTTTATGTCATAACTTAAATTTATATTACTTTTTGTTAAGTTAATTTTATGCAAATATTAAAAATAAAATGTTTTGATTTTTAATTTATTTTTAAGTCAAAATTAACTTATTGTTACATTTTATTTACTATTATATAATCTGTTAACAGATCACATTACTTTAAACCAAAGACACAGAAACATTATTAGTAAAAGAAGTGGTATATCAAAGTTTTTTTAAGTTTTACAATTAAGTTCGATGTCAATGGTTTGTGGTTTTTAAATTAATAACCTTAAAAGCACAAAATTATCTTAAATGTAAAGATGAAATGAGTTCTTAACTAATTTATTAAATTTATTAGTTATAGTAGATTTTAAAAAATGTACCTTAGTAGTATATAAGATCACCTCAGATGATTGGTTAACTTAAACAAAGAAAAATTTAACTTTACAAGAACTAAATATTTTCACATAATTTGGCAGTTCATAAAAATATTTCGTACCTTTCTTTTTAAAAGAAATTAACCTCCAATCAGCGTTGTTATTAAAATTGTAGTAACTTAATCGTTGTGAATTGTAAAATTTTGTTAGCTTTTTACGTTAAGTTTCAGCTAATAAATACGAAAATCAGGGAATTAAGAATTTTACTATTTAGAAACGGCCACAGATCAATTATAAGTAAGATTTTTTGCAGAATATGTCCCAAATAAGCACAATATCCTTTTCAACTAGAACAAAATTTGAATCTGCTTGGAAAAATCCTAAAACTTATCCTTAAGCCCCAATGTTACATTATGATATATACAAGTATCTAAACCACATTAAAGATATATGAGTGAGTAGAAATGCTGAAAAGATTAACGAATTGGTTTGAATATTCAATGAATTTGCTGCATTCTAAAAAATAAATTCAGAATCAAATATTTAAAATCATTTCATGCTCGTTCAAATAAACAAAAAATGGCAAACTCGGAGACTTATTTAAATGCAATGCATAATTGTTAATTATAGTACTTACATGAACCATAATTGATTAATTTTCATGCTTAAAGAAAAGGAGGCATTCAAATAGTCAGAAATGCAAGCAAAATTCTCTTTTTATATTTGTATGTTTTAAATATTTGCAACAGTAAAGTATAAAATAAAAGTGTTTCATTCAAAAAGAGGATCATTCAAATAATAAATATTCTCAAAAGCACTCTTTAACTTAATAATAAATAACAAGTGAAGTTGAAACAGGCATTTTAAAATGCTGATTTAAATTTCATTTCATTAGCAGTTAAGTAAAATTAAACATTCTTTTGTTGCTTAAATCTTTAGAGTTCAATAAGAAAAAAATGCATTAAAAATCATTGCGAATTTGAAAGTTGTTAAATTTAGCTATTAAAAGCATTTCAAATCTGTGCGGAATTTTTTACTTTGCATGCCAAAATTTTTGAAATTGTGTGTATTACCCCAAAAGATAAAAAATTCTTTTCGCCATTTCACACTTTTGATAAATTCTCAACATGCAAAAAGCTTAAAAAATTTTATATAATGGTTCACCCTTAATGGTTAACTGCTCTATCGGACCACCCTAAGTTGCAGTTCTTAATATTTTTCGGACAGAATTGTTTAAGAAAATGCATATTCATTTATTTAGCAAATTTCTGATAAGGAAAAAACATGCATAAATATATTTTGTAACATTGTTATCATTAAATTAAATATTAAAAGGCTTCGTGCACACATGCATTTAGGTTGGTCGTTGGATTATTTGGAAGAGTTTAACTTAAAAGGGACAAAAAGTCTCCGTTTATTTAAGTAAATTATTTTAATTTATTTTATTTAATTCCATGCAATCATTGTGGGCGTCATTTATATCATGCTGAACATCATTGAATATTCAATTTGAGCTACAGATTAACATATATTCCCCGCATAGGTATTTCGATGTTTATTCTACGAAATGTACACTAAACATCAATGCTACGTCGGATAAATATATATATATGGAATATAACTTTATAGTTACACACAAATTTAAATGCATTTTTTAATTGTTAAAAATTTATAACGATATAAAATCAAACATATTTCGTGTCATTCCAATTCATTAACAATAACATATATACGCCTTTAGTTTTTTGTTTTTTTTTTTTGTTTTAATTGTTTTTTTTTTTATTTAATACTGATTAGTGATTACATATTGACGTACAAGTGATGTAACATAACCAAATAGTTTTGTTTTCAAATGATTCTGAATTAAAAAAGATTTTATTAGCACCTTAAAACCATCATAGGTCCAACTTCCTAATTTTAAGATGCACGTCTGCACGTCATATGGAAAATATTCCACATCGATTGAACAAGAGGATTTATAGACGGCAGGTGGTTGCCAAATCACCAATCCATTACTATAGACTATTGCTTTTGTCATAAGTGTCACCTCATAATGACCATCAGCACTGAAAAATATATATTTTGAACACAACTCCTGTTACCAATAAATTGTTTTTGAGATTTTTTTTTTTTTTTTGTTTGGTTTTCAATTTATACTGGCAGTTAATATGTACAAAAATGTAAGTGTGTGTAGCATAAGTAAATTTATATTAGATAGCTTATCTAATTATTTTGTATTGATTTTACTTTAATAATTCCGGGCTTAAAATAGTTGTAGTTCCTTCAATATGATCCGAAATACAGTATGTATATATAATTTTTAATTATTTCCTCGTAGATATTAATTTATATTATAATAGATCCTATGACTCTTAAGTAAGTTTATGAACGTCTCGACATTAATACATTTTAGTTAGTTAAATAATATTAATTAACATAGTTTACATCAGAGTTCATTAAAATTTTGTTACATTTTTTGTTATAAATATAAAAAGCTTTAAATGATCTATGATTTTATATAAATTTGTTTAAATAAAATAAACCCCAGATGAATCGGTATACTCGATGAACTCGCCTTTATTCTTAAAAGTCGCGTTGTACAATTTCTTTTTTTAAATAATAGAAAAAAACCGGTAAAAGCTGTCATATGCATACAGAAATAATAGGTACAAATCTACATAAAAAGAATTGTAATTTTAAAATATATTTATTTATATAATTATAAATAAATATATGTAGATTTCAATGTGTAAAAAGATAGTTATATACATACAATTTTAAAATTATATACAAAAGTAAATTTCAGTTATTATTATGTCTAACTTAAAGGAATATGCAATGTAGGGACGGTGAAAATATTAAAGTTACTGAAATAAATGTTTATATTTTGGTTTGTAAACTCTTCTCCTCTTTTTTGTAGATATATATATTTAGTTTTTTTTACATATTAAAGAAAGCAAATGTTATGAAGAAATTTGTAAAAATAACGACAGAAAATATACAAATATACTTAGTGTTTTTTTGGTTTTGTTTTTGGTACATTCAATCAAATAGTTATATGTACAATTCAGAGCTTTGTACATATAAAGAAAAAGAATACTTTTTAAATATGTTTACTAAGCATTATAGGTATAACAATGTGAATGTTATACAGAATACCCTTGAATAACACAGTTGCTTTTGTTTTTTTTTATTTATTTTAATATTAAACATATAAATGAAACTATGAAAAGAAACTTAAACTATTTGACAGTAAAACACAATCACAATCCAGGCTTTAAATTACGAAAATTTTCAAAACAGAAAAACATACAAAACTTCATTTCTTTAACAAAATTATTTGTTATGTTTGTATTGATTTTGTTTGACAATTTATTACTTAAGACTGTGGGAACTTTTTTGTTTGTCACAATTGATCAGTTTGTTGTTGTTGTTGTAGTTTGTTTTTATCAAAAACTTTGCGCAATTCTAAAATTGTGTATAATTGAAACAGTGCACAACGGATACCGTGTTATTTAAGGGTTTATTGTGCTTGTTGTATATTTAGATGCCACAAATGCTAATTGGTTTAAGTAACGACTTGTTTTTTTTTTTATCAGTGTATATGAAACACAAATCAATAATAATATATATATAATAATGAGTTTTGTTGGTGAGAGTAACAGAAATGACAAAAAGAAAATGGTAGTCGTTAATAAATCGTGCGAGAGTTTTGACAAACCTACCTTAAACCCGTCATAAGTCCAACTGCCAAATTTTAGAACACATGTCTGTTCATCAAATGGAAAATATTCTACATCTATCTCACAGGACGACTTGTATATAGCTGGTGGCTTCCATTCAACTAATCCTTCAGAGTAAATAGTCGCTTTTGTTGCAAGAGTCACTTCGAAGTTACCATCGGCACTACACAACACCATTGTTTATTTCTTTTTGTTTTGTATATGGTTGTTTGGTATATGATTTTTGATTTGTTTCGGATTTTTAATAGTTATTCACATTGCATAAATAAAATACATTTCCATTTGTATATTAAATGTTTTTAAACTTTACGATTATTAGACATATATTTCTTAAATACTTTTTGAACTTATGTAGGTTTTGAAATTTTAGCCCTACATCTTACTTCTAACTCACTTATAAACAGATTAGAACGTATTGATTGAGAAAAAATAAGTGTTCCAAACCGTATGTGAATTTTACTTAAGGAAAGACAAATTTAGGACACCGGTTTGTATATTTTATATCTTTTATAATACTTAAAATCCATATATTAATATGCTATTATGTAAATTACTTTATTTACAATATAGATAAGTATTTAGAAAGCTATAATTCTGTCCTAAATTTATATAATTAATTACTTTTCCGAATAGTTGGAAACTGTTTGAAGCGCTGAATTAAATCGTCAGTTAATATTTATCACAGAAATCTGAGCTTGAGATTAAAACACAAGTTGGACTAGTATCGACCAAAGCGAGCTTAGTATTAATGCAAAAACAATCTTAACTTAAGTTTAAAGTATTAAATATATATGTTTAGACAGTATTTATGAAGATCGACGATCTTATATAATTAGAGCATACTTTATAGGAATTTTAGTATACATATATACACGAGCGGTTTGGAAGAAATTAGCGATTTAAAAAGTAATTACTTACTTATTATATAGCACAATATCCGGTCTCCAAATGTGATCAGATGGAACGTGTAGCATATGGACTCCTCCGTATTCCTTCGGCTCCCATCTCAATTTGTAGTCATACCAAGACTAAAGCAATATATAATATTTAAAATATTAGAAACCATCAAGTGATTAAGGAAATGCTTATATTTAACCAATTTATATTTTATAGATATGATTTGTAGACTTTATTACCTGCTCTACCCAAAGATTCGTCGTCATAATCTGATTTTTGAGATTCTAAAATGAGGATGTAAAAGAAAAGTTTCAAAATTGTTTTTAGAACATAACAAAAAAATTTCTAAGCATATTTTATTATTCTAGCCATGATACTCACAACATCGATAAGTTGGGAGAGCTTTAGCTTTATGCAGACTTTGAGAACATCTGTGGTATTAACAACTGGGCGGACCAATTTGTTATAGTTGCTGAGGAGATCGTCGTAGAGTCGCTTAGCATCCGGATTGCCAGCAACTGCTCCATGGACCATAAGAGCTGACAGTATCCAAGCTCGTATGCTTTCTTGGGATGTTAGCTTCATAACAAATGCTCGTAAGTAAAGGCTTATGAAGTGCATAAGTGACTAAATATATATATCTATATATATTTAGATTTTAGGTTAACTGCAATGAAACGATAGGAATCCTTATTGAAATAAATCCCAAAGATAAAAATTAGCCAGATTGCTTCATAAAAATGTACAAAAAGGTTGAATTGAATTAACACTGCTATTAAAGGGTGATCAAAAAAGTAATCAAATTATTGGGTCAGAGATGCCTCCTTCTGCCTCACCCTTTATTTCTGTCGAGTAATTGGTTCAAGTGTATGCGAACATACACAATAAAGTATTTACAGTAAAATTCATTTTGGCGCAATAAAATACTACAAGTACTTTAAATGCGAGTATAGACAATTAGCTTAGTTCATTTTCTTTAGCTAATAATTTACTTTGTAATAAAATTCACAAACTTTCTGCATTTATTAAACAACATTTCAAAGCATACTTTTAGGAGTTGTAAAAAATTTTGCGTAACGCTCAAAATAATATTTAATTCGATTCTTATTCTATTATTTTAATTAATAATAGATGCATGTATGTGTATCTATCTGTTTGTATGTGTAACACTCTATCACTTAATTTTGTCTATCGCATCAATTTATCATACTTTTTTTCGCATCTCAAGTTGCTACAAGGACTATGGGAGACCTGTCAGAGACTGTTTTGATTGAATAACTCTATCAAATACATACACACGCACTTTCTAAATAGCTCACTATATACACACACATCTGTATTTCGTTGCTAAAAAGCTACAAAAATAAAAACACTTTAAAACGGAATAAAGAAACATACGTTCATAAGCACATACATACATACATATGTAAAGGCACACATTGTACACACATACATAAATCGGAATACATAAACGTTAACTGGGCGTGGACGATTATGTTTGTAGCAATAAATATAATTTATTTTCGTAGAAAAATTGTCTTGAAATGTGTCAAGGGACTAAAACTTTTCATTGATGAGCTTATAATATGCACTGAACATTAATCTAATCACGAATATATTACACTTAGATTATTACATGCGTTTATATAAAGAAAACAGCAGCACACACTTTATTTTAGCACATTGCAGAGCGTAAGGCAAAATTTTCTTTGCATTTAAGTTGAATTCACAGTTTTCTTAGATGTTGAATGTGACATACAAAGGATGTATGTGAGTGGCAAACACCAAAAAATATTAATGTCAACACCATTAACCACGCAATAAATAAATAAACTTCGCTGAATGAATTATCTCAGAGAACTGTGGTGGACCATAGGTAATCAGAAATCGTTGTGCCTTTCTTCTTCCAACCCGTATGTCAGAGCAGAATGGAATAAGGAGCCATGGAATGCAAAGTGCAACCCCCAACGAACAGCTGTTTGGCATGTAGAGATGACACACAGCTTCAGTCATTCCAATATGGATGCTGCACGTTCACTATAGCATCACGTTAACATACGGATAATATGCCATCATTACATTGCTTATTTTCCTTACAAGTAAATAGTTGTTTTTATTCAATGCTCATCGCTTTGTTTATAATGTTTGTGTGGAACATACTTACACTTTTTTAAACGTCAAAAATTCTTATAAGGACATTTGGTTTTTCGAATGAATCAGCAGTTAACTGATACTTAAGAACAGCCGATAAATCATCGATAAAAATAAGAAAACTAGTATTAAATTATTCGATTGAACAGTGAAGTGAAACTCCAAGTTTAGCAGGCAAGTTTCAAGACACAAGCATAAAATCATAATTTTGAAAGTCTTCGGCGTAATAGCTTATTTTAAACATAAAACCAGCAAACTATCTGCCTATCGTTGGTTTTTGGAAGATACCAAACTCCCAAAATCTTATCATTTACCTTACCTTTTTCATAAACCGTTCTAATTTTAGTTACTGGTTATCAAATATGGGACAAGGGAATGCGAAGGTCATCTAAACGCAATTTCGACATAATTAACTTGGTTTCATGTTGAACCTAATCATAGGGAAGCACCAAAGACAGTTAATTGGAGGGAATAAAACCGTTACTGATTTTTTCATTCCCAGCAGTCGCTATCTAAATTATCATTTTTTAATCGCAGTTGTTAATGCGAAAAGTGCGATTTCTGATAAGAACACAGAAACTTATGTTATGTGTTTCACTAAAACATGTTTGAGAAAATGTGTATTTTATAACAATGTCTTTCTTTAATATTTGTTTATTTACTGCATTAATTTGTAATAAAAGATTACTATTTTCAATTTAAAATGCATTCGTAAAATTAAGAAAACATAAGAGTTCGGTTTGTCGACAAATCAAAATTATTTCATTTTAGAATTTAATTATACTCGTTTGTTTGACATTTTGATGCCATAAATGAATAAATGAAATTTATCACCTTTATAGTGGTTTATTATTTCTTTTTTTTAGGTTTGTTGTTTAAATTATAGAAAAGTACGAAGGAATATGATTATAGATTGGATAACAGACTTTTTCGAATATAATTCGGTTAATTTTTGACTGACTCAATTTTGTTTTTGACTGGAACGATGTCTTAGACGTCGCTGCTGTTTAATTAGCTTTCAAGGATTTGTAAGAAATGGAGATTTATTGGATTATATTTATAATTATTGATATAAATATACGTTAATTATAATGTAGCTTGAAATTCTGTTTTTTAAGCATGTGCATACATGAGTTTGTATTCATAATAATTTGAAAATGAAAATGACGCCTGTGAATTGAAATCAATTGTTTTTTATATAATCACTGTCAGTGTGTTTTCGAAATAACCATTTTCATTATATAATTACTATTGCTCTAAATATGTTGTGTGTTTATTTGTTGGTGTTTGTTGTGTGTGTGTTGTGTGTGTGTTGTGTGTTTGTATGTAGTTTGTTGTAGTGGAAATCAGTGTGTGGTTTTCCATTAAATTATGGTCTTCAACTATAAAGTTCATGCATTTTACTGAATGTGATCTTAGTGTTTAGCTTTAGCACAACTGTTCGTTATTCCTTTAACTTAATCGTGGTGCTGTTGTTGTTGTTTCGACACAAAATTTGTTTTACTTTACAATGCGATTCCTTGTCTATTGCTGGCTATTGGGATTAACCTGTCCATTGACAATTGGCAGAAAGTATGGATGCGCCATAGCTTCGCGAGCAGTAAGACGGTCAACATGATCATAACGTAATAGTTTATCCAGAAAATCTAATGCTTCCGGTGATACCAGATGTTGGTTATCAGAATGAACAAAACGCTCCCAACGTTTGCGTGAATGGCGTTGTAAAATATCATGAAATCGCGGATCAAGATCAATGTTGTACTTATCAAGATAGGCGTACAGTTCTTCGGTGCCCAGCACCTTGGCAATTCGCACTAGTTGATCATAGTTATCGTGGCCATGGAAAAATGGCTCCTTGCGGAAAATCATAGACGCCAGCATGCAGCCAAGCGACCACATATCCAGCGAATAGTCATACATTTGATAATCGACAAGAAGTTCGGGTCCTTTAAAGTACCGGGAAGCCACACGAACATTGTACTCCTGTCCAGGGTGATAGAATTCAGCTAGTCCCCAATCGATAAGACGCAACTTCCGGTTTTCATGATCAATCATCACGTTATGTGGCTTCACATCACGATGCATTATGCCCATGCTGTGGCAGTAGTCGAGGGCCTTGAGTAACTCAAACAGATAGTAACGAATCTCGTAGTCTGTTAATGTTTGATACAGTTGCTTGAAGTCTGTATTATTAACGTGTTCAAAAATCAGTGCTGGGGTACGGGACACTGGATCTTTGACGACAGCTAATAGCGTTATGATGTTGGTGCCACCACGCAAGTTTTCCAAAATCTTAATTTCGCGCTTAATCTTCTTTTTTTTGACGGGCTTCAGTATTTTTACAACACACTTTTCGGTTGTCGTTATGTTGATAGCCTCAAACACCTCAGAGTACTTGCCACGCCCCAACTTGCGGACCAATTGGTAATCATCCTGATTACCCCAGTCAACTACATAGTTCTCATAGTCCCAATATTCATCTGGCTTGTGAGCGTTCACGTCTGTGTAAACGCGAGCGGCACTTGGTAGTGTCATCTCCGCCGAATTATTGTCCGCTCTATGCTCCTCTTCTGAAATAACGTTTGTCGTCGATTCCTCAGATGTCTCGGTCGTTAAAGGATGTGTCCACACAGCAGGATTAGTGTTATAGAACTGACTGAAAATACGAGTACAATACTAAATTAGTACGAGACGTTTTTGTTTTTTGAGTAAAAATAATAAATAAAATAAAACAGTTCGGTAATTTCACATATTGTATACAAATATTTTGAAATTTAAAACAAATGTTAACAAACAACACCTACCTGAGCTGAACAGGTTGCCTACGAATTAGCTTTGGCTGAGTAGTATAAGTCGGTGGTCCCTTAGGGGACCTTGGTGTTGTTTCAAACGAAAGCCGTAATCTTGAGCGTCTGTCCGTACAGCTTGTATGAAAGTTTGCTATATGCAGTCGACGTAATTTGCAGCACACAGCAAATTGACGATGGACGGCGAGCACGTTACTTCCAATGTTGGGCTAATTTATGTAATGTAGAAAAAAATTAGTTCATTTGTTTTTGCACACTCGCCGAAGTATATTCAAATTGTTGGTCAACATTTAAGCAATGCCAAAAGTTTTTGCGAACGAGTAAATGAATACATTTATCACACTTCCTTTTTTATTTTAGATTGGTTCACGCATTTACAGGCGCACATTTTCCCTTACACACATATGCATGGATGAATGTACAAGCATACGCGCACACAAACGCACACACTCACACACATATACCCAAAAATGTAGAAATGCTAATGTATGGATATGTATAAGTATGTATATTCAAGTATCCACATATTTATAAAAGTATTTGCAAATATCATCTTTTGAATTAACAAACAATTTAACTGTTGAATTTTACATAAAGTACGTACATTTATAGGAATGCATGTTCAAGGTATTTGATGCACACAAATTAAAAGAAAAAACTTGTATCGTTGCGTTCAATCTGTATTTGCGGATGAAGTAACATTTAATGTTCATTGAAAATTAATGGCACGTTTTTAATTTCCAATCACATACACTTTGACTCAACAATTAGACACAAAAAATATAAATTAACCACTTAAATAAAATACTTACATCTTTATGTCAGACAGCGTGGATGACGTGAAAATTTCTTTATTTTCGTTGCTTAAACCGATATCACTGATATGACAGTTCACTGAACCAGTTCGCATGAACCGCTACCGCTTAAGGTTTACACGGCATATCTGCATATATTTTGCATTTAAAATGCTTATGCTTAATTAGAATGTTCAGGTACAATTAATTTTAATGAGTTTTATAAGAGAAAACACAAAAGTGTAAGATAGTTATTTAGTTACTTCGTTAAATATTTGTTTTTTCAGCGTTTTGTAGGTATTTTTAGCTCCGTAAATTTTGATGTATTCTGTCAAAATAATCTTTTGGTAAATTAATCTCTGGTATTATTAATTACAATGTCACACTAATTTTTTTCACAAAAACCGGCTGTCATTTTCTGATAGGACAGACATATTTTTTATAATCATGTTCGGACGAATATCCGATTATTGCATAAATCGCCGGTACCGATTCCTAAACATTGGTTATCGGCTGGTTGCAAATACAGTTATCGCCTTGAAGCTAAGTGTCATTATACTCGCACCAATATTCAGATCTAAGATGTTGGCTATTAAGCTAATATTGGTATAATACAAATTAATTGGTTATGATAATTATGATGACAATATTTTTGCAATATCGCTCACACCGGTATTCTGGACAAATAACTATGTACCACAATGCTTCGATTTCTTGATTGTGTTATCGATTAGTATCGATAAAGGGTTTTCGTCAGTATCGCCTATGTGTCTAACGCGCCAAATCCTCAGAATCAAACCTTATTGATTGTTCAACAAAATTAAAAAAAATATCAATATGTTTAACTTGCTGAGTATTGCGATTCAATAGTCGTTAATCTTACTACGTCGCTTTTGGCCTACATTAGGTCAAATTATCTTTGTAAATGAAATTTAAATACACGATATTGTAACTCAACTAGAACCTAATTTTAGATTCTAAGTTGCAAAACACTAGATTTTTATATATTTAATTTGGAATGAATACAACAACAAAAATTAACAGGACATATTATGGTTTATGAAATACACTTTAGTTTCGGGTTTTGTAAAACATTGCACACAACTAAAGTTATTAATACAATACAGCTTCAGCGAACCAAATCTTCTGGGTTAAACATGCCCTAAATATGCAAAAAAAAAAAAAATAAGTTATAGACATATAAAAAGATTGAAAATGTATAATTTAAAACTTACTCGTGCACGTCTCAAAATAGAATCCTTACTGGCATCATACGGATGATCCTTTGAGGGAATTTCAAGAACAGCTGGAACTGGCGATGTGTGAGCATCAATAACGTGACGAATCAATTCAGCGTACGTCTGGTTAATCAAGATAATATCGATGTCATCGCGCTTCAGGAATCGCTTAAAGCAGTCTTCAATTTCACTGACAGCAGTATCTAAAAATAATATTATGGTTTCGTGAGTCTAATTGTTAAGTTACTTAATTTCAAAAATATAGGTATATCTGTATTAGGCGCATAACTTACTTTTGTCAACTACCATAAAATTTGGGTGACGATTTTTGTTTATTTCACCGACTCCGCCAAGAAGGAATCCAACACAGGTGTCCTAAAACAAGTAAATAATGTTACTCAAGTGGAATATTGAACAAAACAAATAAAACATGCGTGTGTGTAAATACATGTATGTATGTATGAATGTGTTTCATTCATTCGTACATTAGCAATTGGCAATCCATCACACCTACATATGTATAAATATACATTGTATGTATTAGCAGGTCACAAGCCTCTTATTTCTATATTATGCAGTCAGCTTTAACTCCATTCGAATACGTGTTAATTTTTACAAACACAAAGCACTTTAACATCGTAGAAAAATTATTAAAATGTTTTTATTTTACACATAACCAAATGGATACAGACGTATGCATCTACATACAGATATTACAATTTTTACAAAGGCAAATCATGAATTTACAGTTCGACTTAGTTGATGTTATTTTTCTTATCTCTTACCTCATCACCAATGACAGATATTAATTTTCCCTTAATCGCAGAATGCAAAGCCATGGTAACTTTTCAGTGTTTGTTTCTACTCCTCAAATTAAAAATGGAATTATTATTAAGTGAAAGAAAATGTCAGCTGACAAGTGTCACGCGCCTGTACCACAAATACACTAAAAATCGGCTAATAATTATGCAAACACGGTCCTCTTTATGCCAGAAAAAGTAATTGGTATGCTGCTTTCACAGTAAAATACGAATATTTAGTGTGGTTTGGTATTTTTTTTTTTTTTTTTTTTTTTTTTTGAGGTCTTCCCTGAACAGCTTAATTTTTAAAGCTAATATAAAATTTTGTCGATGTTACGTTTTGAAATAATTATAAACAACTTGCTCTTATTGCAAGAATAAGCTTAACTTTGTCAAACAAAAATAATAAAAAATAACCAAATGAGTGCTTTAGTGATACCACTAATGTTATGAAATCGATAATCAACAGGTTTGGATATCGATAAATACCACCAGTTGTAACTCGCACATGTTTTAAAAACATTGTTTTGTAAAATGTTTAGAAATGGAAATATGCTGCAAGCTCTTGCACAGACAAATAAGGATAACCGAAACGTTTATCTTAACGTTGTTGATCACAATATTCAGGAAACTGTAAGTCACTCAAATGCGTTAATAACATAATAACCAAATGAGTTGTAAATCTTTGCAGAAAGACGTGACATCGCAGGCGCAATGTATAAATTCCCTACTGTCTGAAGCTAAGTCGCGTGCAATTGGTTTGCGTTTTCTTATCGAATATCTCAGCCATAGTTCACACAATGTTATTCAAGAGAAAGCAAGTCACTGGATATCCATTATATTAAGAGCTTGCAATCTAAAAGAAATCGGCTTATATGGGGAACTTGTATATGAAGCGCTGGGTATGTACAAAATTGTGACACAAAGCAATAACAAATGTGTTTGTATAACTTTATTTGGGGCTTAATATATGTTTACCAAGTGTTTATTATATGTCTAACATCCTCATTTTACTCTATTTCTATCTTAAAACGGGCTGTCTAGCCTGAAGACTCTAAGGGTGGTAAAAGATACGATGATTTATCGATGATATGTTTCTTTACAGCACTGCTCATTGTAAAAATTCAAACCGTTGCTGATACTGCAAAATGGTTTGGCGCCACATATCTTTTGAAGTTTTACGAAAGTCTAAGTCTTGTGGACCAAAGCCAAAATTCAAGCTTAACGTTGTCGGTATTAAAATCAGTAAATCAATGTTTGAAGTACTATCCCGGCCCCAGTAAGTCTGGAAAACATTTGGTTGTACGATATCTGTTAACCCTACTAGACAGCAACGACCAGGATGTAGTTTATCTAAGCGGTTGTTGTTGGCTGCAATTGCAACAAGTTCGGAACAATTCTAACAACGCTGGAAACTTTAACGACAAGACACAATGGCAGCATTACCAAATTGGTTTACTGGGCAATCTGAACACAGTTTTAAACGAGGCGTTTCCCAATTATGAGAATGTTTTTAATTCATCTGCTGTAAGTCACAAATTGGACCAATTTGATTTGGTTTTGGAAGGAGATCCCATTGAAAGAGCAGCACAGGTCTCCAGGCGCTTCTGCAATGTTGTTGAGTTTCTTAAAGTAGCGTTAAGGTTAGTACCCCATAATTTGTTTAAACAATTATTTATTACAGCTTTAATATTTACTTACAGTCATCCGTATCCTTCGCATAAGCTCATACATCCTACAAAAATTTTGCATCTGTTACAACGTGGATTAGAAATGAACTTGGCAAATTGTGGAAACACTTCAAATATTGATAACATGTTTCTGGGACATTTTCTACCCCAGATCCATACAAAATTGTTAGAACTCTTGGAGGTGCTGATTGACATGTAAGTAAAAGAGTGGTGTCCACCCATAAAACAATATCAAGTAACATTATCTTGTCTTTCTTTACTTAAAGCTGTCACACCCACCTCAGGATGCATTTCCGATTAATAACAGACCTTTTATTGGGTACCCTTAAAAACACAAAGTGCAGTTCACCCGATGGAACTCAAATTCAATTTCTGTAAGTAGAAAATTTTATTTTAATCGAATTTATTTGAATTACTATTTTTGTTTTCAGTAATTTACGTTGCAAGGTGTACAAAGTAACAATTTTATGGCTGACTACGTTTGCTGAAGGAAGTGGATATGATTTGATAATTGAACACCTCATTAAAAATATATTTGAAGATATACAGATTTATCGAGCGGATATATGTTTGATGGTATATTATTTTTTATTTATCCATCTATGACATTTAATTTAAACTTACTTTATTACAGTCTACGACTCCGTCAAAAAAATCTCAACGGAATAAAAGTAAAGAGAGCTATTCAGCAAAGTCAGATCAATCTGTGGTAAAGAAATCTATAATTGATGAAAGTAAAACTTCAGTTTGTGCTGAAGCTCTTCGATGTTTGCAAGCAGTTCTTGTATCAGTTGGACACCTCTTGAAGCCATCGCTTCTTAAGGTGAGTTCTGCGTTAAAATCAATATATTAAAATCATAACACAATCTTCTTATTACAGAATGTATTCAATTCAATATTGGAAATCGCTGTTAAAATTTACGAGAAACGAACAACAATGCAAGAACCGTATAATGACTGGAATAATCGTTTGGAAATATATGAAACATTATTCTCTTTCATCAAGTTGCGAAACCTGCGCTATCCTCCACCAACAGAAATGATTCTTCATATATTTAATGAAGTTTATAGAAAAGATTCACGCCCAGAAGTGCGCAGGAGTTGCAGACTTATGATCAAGTCATTTGAAAACACACTTCATCCTCAAAAAGAGAGTCTAATGTTTAAGCTGCACGTGGAGAACATTCAAACTGAACCCATAAATACTGAACCAGCACTTAACGTAATCCACAAGCCGCAAGTAGAAGCTCCCCAACCAGTTGAAAAAATTTACGCAAGTTTTCAATCTGATAAAGTGGACAATACTGCCATAACTATGAAAACCACTGTTGAAAAAGATACGGAGTTCGTACCTCTGGGAAAGCCGCAAAAAAAGAGAAAACGCATTGATACGCCTACAACTGAAGACGTAACGGATAATGTAGAAAATTCAAAGACGAATCAAGAAATTGAAATGCCTGCAAAACCAACAACCGAGGTTCGTGAAGAAATCACTGCCCACATTAAAAAACACAATAAGTCCGACGAGAATCTAAAGCACAAGGAAAACAAAGCGATAGCAACTACACAACCAAATAAGTGCGATGATAATGATGATGCTGAGTACCTCGCTGAGCTGGAAGCAGCGTTTGTTGATGAGCTTAAATAGTTAATATAATTTATTTGAACGTTTGGAATTTCACTTGTCTCTATACTGACAGATAATAAATAATTGCATTTGTTTCAACAAAAAAAATACTGTTAAACGATTTATTTTATTTAACTAAATTAACATTATGGTAACGCTAAACAATAAAAACTATTTGTCGTTCATAGAATTTATGGTCAATAAAAATGATTTCGTTATACTTTTATTATATACGAGTACAGTTTTCTGTTTTGAAACCTAAAACCTAAACGAGAAGAAATTCAAGCATACTATAGTTTTCTTGCTTAGAATATTAAAACTGACACTACGCGAATAAATTCGAGCATTTTGTTCCAATTCCATGTTCCAATTCCATGTTCCAATGTCGCCGTCATTTTGGTTTGGAAAAATAAAATGAACTGAGTGAAAAAAGTTATCGATATACATGCTCGCCTGATCGCGGCTTTGTGTTTAAAATGGTTGTTTGTTGATAGTTTGGGAAAAGACGCGAGGACAATGTCTATATCAAATTTATTATCAGATTTAGTTTTAAATGATTTAAAAGAATTGGGAATAAAGCACAAGGAAAAGAAACCTAAAATTATAAAGGTAAATTTTACTTAATGCAAATAAAACTTTTAACTAATCCATTAACAGATTGCAGTTGGTCAGCCGCTATTTCGTCAAGGGTTGCAGTATCTAAAACTAGCAGATGCATTTCTTGAGAACGGCACTGTGGTTCAGGTACCACAATTTATAGTTGAGGCATGTAGTTATATTTTGGATCATTGTGAAACAGAAGGCATATTTCGCAAGGCGGGCTCTGCGGCAAAACAGCGGGAAATTCGAGTAAGATATAAACCGGAAATCATTCTTTACAATGATTTATTACATACTAATACTAATTACTGTTTATTACAGAAAGGTCTCGAGGCTGGCCAACCGCTGGGCAAATCGCATCGTGTAGTAGACATAGCAAATATTGTAAGTTATTTTTTTCGCGAGCTACCGGAGCCGCTTATTCCATCGTATTTGCATGAAACCCTTGTAAGATGCCTGCAGCTACCAACTGAATCGAATCGCATACGATCAGTTCAGTTAACGTGTTTGTTAATTCCCGTGTTGACTGTTCAAACTTTAGCTTACTTTATGCAATTCCTGCACACAGTCACACGGCATGTGAGCAGTAATAAAATGAGTGCCGAGAACTTGGCAATTGTGATTGCACCCAGCGTGATGCCATATCGTGATATAAACAGTGTTCGGTTTAAAAATCACATTAAAATAGTACAACTGCTCATCGAAAATGCCAGCATAATTGGCACAATTCCAGTGTGCATTCGTGATAAACTTGGCAACACGTCGACGGATTTATTAGCTGGCCCTATACAGACAAGAAAGACTCGAACTGACTGCAATCCGATTGTTAAAAACAAGAATCGCCGAAGTCGTAAGTATCTAAGTAATATACAGCTGTTTAATCTTGTGCTAAATTATTGAAATCGCTTAGAAATATTCACTGCATTGAAAACAAAGGTTGGATTAACAATGAGCAGCTCAGAGAACTTGGATTGTCCAGCCACACCGTGTAGCAATCCTAAGGGATCAAAGGAAACAAATATTCGAGCTGGATTGATTGTAAAGACACAGAAATTTACAGAACCTTTCAGCGCATTTCGTGCTAGAAAAAAGTAAGTAAATCAATGGAATTAAGTGTATAATTATTAATATGACCAATCTCTTTACAGTGACAAGAAGCATTCAAACTTGAACTTAGCTGGTACTCAAGTAAGCAGCAATCAAGTGGTTCATCCAGTGCCCAAAAGAAACATGGATCGCAGATGGAGTCTGGTAACATCTGGATGGTCGAAAAGTAATAAGAAAGAAAATCTACCACATAATCTAAATAGTTCAGTTTCTGAATTATCAATGAACGATCGAAATGAAGTAATGAGCTCATCATCATCAATTGCTACAGTAACAAGTGATCAAAAACCAACTGAAGTTACAGATAGTAGTAATACTACATCTAAAATTGATTACGAAACAATAACGGAGCGTGTTACGACAAGTGAAACGCAAATCGTTTTGCCAACAGAAATAGCTCAAAATCGTCAAACTGAGGAGCAGACTATAGAAAATAGTCGTAAAGAACCTGAGGCAATTTGCTACAAAACTCCGGCCTTGAATGAAAGATTTAAAAAGCGCAGAAGTTTTGATAAAAACTCAATACGATCGCCGAGAATAAATAAAACCATGCGAAAAGCACACGACTCTACGAGAGTTATGAGACACAATTCAGTCTGTGGCTCGCCATCTGAGCTGCCTGCGAAATTGCTTTTGTCGAAAGCTAAAATTCCAATTAGTACGCCAACTACAAATTTGGCACAAATGGCGTTGACTCAGCGCCAAGAGTCTGAGTCGGATCAATGGTTGCCAGCTGAAACATTTTTTCAGAACTTGGACAACTTCCGTACACCTGTTCAAAAGATGAGATCCCAATTCGAATCGACTAATCGAGAATTGGAGCATTTCAAAAATGTCTCGTATTCCCTATCCAAAATAGCGAATTCAAGCAAAAACACCACAAAACACAACATCGATCCACGTTTGCGCACTGCAAAAACTGTTTGCAGGAATTATGCACAGAAAATGAGTGTAGCATCGAATATGGTGATTGAGGACCAGGGTCGCGCCTCGATTGCTCGTCTGCGTACCGAGAATTGTGGTATGGTCTTGGCCAAAGCCAAGTTGTTCGATGATTTCAATGATTGTTCTTAAAGTAATTTAACTTAATTTATAGTCGTAAGTATCTCAATAAGTTGAAAATTATATAAAACAACAGAAAGTTTTCGAAAGTACAAACAAGTTATGTAATTTCAATAATGTTCTTTATAATAATAGATGGGTTCGTTTTTGTAGCGCAGGCACAACTGAATACTGCCCAGTTTTGGGCACACACATATAATAAACTAGTTTTACAATAAAAATTACATGATTTTAACAAAATAACGTAAGTGAAATCCTTCACCATTAACATTAACAATCAAATTAAAGTTTGGCTACCAACTCATATCATCCAATTGATGAAATGGTTTACTATTGGCCGTATAAAAGTTTGAATACCATTTTCGAAACTTTTTGAGTGGCGTTTCCTCGATAACCAGCAACGGATTGCTGCGATATATCTTGTGATTCCATATGTTCATGTCGCGTTCGAACTGAAATCATGAAAAAACGTTTTTGAATATACTTTTGAAAGACAAAATATCTGACATACCATAACACTCTCTCCACATAATATAATCTTCATGATTGGCGCTGTCGCCCGAGGTGAATAGAATCTATGCACTACTTTTTGTAATAATGGCTCCACTGGCAGTACATGTTGGAATACTTCGAGATCCCCAAAAATGGGCGAGTGCAGAAAGAGATGAACGTACGAGGGGCCGTACTGTAAAGTAAAAACTGTATGTTTATTATACTATAAATAAAAATAGTTTGAGAAGTTAATTACCTGTGTTCCAGTAACTTCAAACTTAAAGAATTTTAATTTTTTAAACAATACAATAAAGTGATTTATTTCCACTACAGCAACGTGTTTCTGCTTCGTAGGACTCCAACTGCAAAACAAGAGTTAAAAAACTAGGTTCAGAATTGTTCAACCAATATGAAGTATATGTATAGTCGGTACTGCTATTGAGCACTTTAAAGGACAAAGTCACCCTGTTAACTCACCTAGCTTCCCACTCATGCCTGGCCATATCACTTAAGAAACTGTCTTTCGGGTCAAAGCCGCCAGCTATGAAACTCTTGTTGTGAATTGCATTAAAGTGAGCCATATCGGCACCGTTCTCAGGTATTTCCTGAATGTGACAGTTAACATAGAACTCATTGCGGCCGTGATACATCATTTTGTTATCTTGAATACCCTTCGACCTCGGCAGTGTCCAGGGTTCTTCCGAGTCCTCAGCATGGTACCAGACGAAAATCACTCCATTTGCTTCCCTAGCAATCCATTTTTTTATCTTTATGGCGGGCGGAACTATCAGATTAAGTGTATTGTATAATTATTTATGGGTTGTTAAATGATTCATTCTATGACTCACCACATGAACTGTATGGTATGTTAGTACACGCGCCATCGGTGCCGCGAAAACTCCACTGGTGAAAGGGACATACGATATTATTGCCAACCACCCGACCACCAAGGCCCAAATTGGCTCCCAAATGGGGACAGTAGGCATCCAAAATAAATACTTCTCCCACTTGCGTGCGATAGACTACGAAATGTTGACCCAAAGCAGAAATGTACTCGGATTGTCCACCCTTAAGTTGCGACGATTCGAGTACGCCATACCAACCATTTGGATATGGCGGAGGTAATTCTTTCATTCCAATTTCGCGATTCTTTCTTAGCCGATTAATTGCTAACTGCTTATTTTTGCTAAGCACATTTAAATCAGAATTTTTTAAATGAAAATCGGAAGCATCGTCCAAGCGCTTAAATATTTAGAAATACAGAAAAAAAACAATTTGGAATTTTTAACTTTTTGTTTGCAAAAATTATATCAAATTGGTCTAAAGTGCAGTTTTAGATTTTCTACGATTGTTTTCTTTATTTTAATCGAAGCCTTTTCAAAATATTAAGATCAAGAAATTATTGTTAAAACTTTTTTATTTATAACTTACAGTAT
The DNA here is from genome assembly GCA_035046005.1 of Drosophila acutilabella. Classification (NCBI taxonomy): domain Eukaryota; kingdom Metazoa; phylum Arthropoda; class Insecta; order Diptera; family Drosophilidae; genus Drosophila; species Drosophila acutilabella. Next base: position 266,029 of record JAWNOK010000072.1, read on the forward strand.
TGAAAGAAATTAAATATAGTTAAAAATAGCAAGCTTATTATAACATATTGCTAGATCCACTTGTACATACCTTGGTCCAGTTTAGCGGTACGTAGAACAGCCAGTATAGAAAAATCGTTAACAGACTTAATAAAATTAGTGTGATTAAGTAATTTGTTTGCATCTGCGTTAAGATCAGTATCCATTGGTCATAGTCTATATTTAAAGTTTTTAATTTGAGCGGAACTAACGAGACCGTATTTTGAATAAAATGCTTCATATTTCGATATTCTGAAGAAGCGCATACAAATAATGTGAGGTTAGGTGGTAAAGGCTCCACTTGATGCCGTATTTGATTCGCTTCTTAGTTTTGTTTAAACGAATATACGTTAGGTTCTGTCTGTTTTTATACAAAAGGAAAGAAACAATTTGTATCAATGTAAATTGATGATAACTGTAGGCTTTGAAATGTATCCATTTGAAAGTATAATCCCAAGATATGCGTCCCATTGTATGCAAATGAATATTTACGAGTAAATAAAAGAATCTTTAATCGAATCACTCGTTTAAGTGACCCATACTCAAAAAATACCGTACTTAAAAATACTTGCAGCACATGTTTATGTGTGTGTGCTTGCATTTACATATGTGACACATGTTTGTCCTCTGAGTACTCATGTACTTATGAATTTATTTACATTTAAACGTTTTCCTACACACATTCAACTGTCAAATAAAAATCTAACTTAACATCGTTATAGTAAATCTGATAAATCAAACACCTAATCGGTTGAGACATGCGAATTATCTGTGTATGCAAATGAAAGAGTAAAATGCACACTCAAAAACACACACACTTCTGTACAGCTAGCAAATAGAACTTGTGCATACATACACACACACATACATATGTATGTATGTAAAATACAGTGGATCTGATTGATAAACAACGGCACAGAATCCCCAAGTCGTAGGTGGAGCCAGGAAAATCTACATTTTGCTTTTTACAGTTGTTTTCTATTTGTGACGTAAATGTGTCTGCACTAAATGCCGGATTTGATAAAACAAAAAAAAACAAAAAATAATTATTTAAAAATAATAGTGTTACTGTACGTCTCTCGTTGCCGTTTCGTAGCGGAATGCCGGCATTTTTTTCTTTTGAAAACACGTCAACTCTAATCTAATCTAATCGAAAACTAAAAAACATCTGCTATTGAATGTTCGACGACTCATTGGATACACGCAATTAATTTGACAAATGTTCAAAATTTTTACAAACATATATTTATGTATATTTGTATTTCAATTTTATAGTTTGAAATCATTTGTTAGGTTCTCAGATAATGGCAAAAGCAAAATTGAGTTGCATACTCATAGGATCAGGATTAAAACGTTTTTGGTAAAACCTTGAATGAACATGGATCTTATAAAACTAATCTAATCCGAGAAGTAGAATTTATTCTGTCACCTAGATACGTGCAACTGTCCTCAGACACCGTAGTGTTTTTGTTGCTGAACTTTTGTAATCTAGAAGAATTCTACTTCGCTCTAGAATTGGCATAGAAGTTTCACGCAAATTTGGGTTCACCCAATTTACATTGCCCGATATCACGCAATACAAAGCTCAACGTTATCTATTTTCTAGGTGTATTGGATTTACATACAATGCCTTTATAGGTTGATTTTAAACGATATGATTGATACGGTTTGATTTCAAAAGTTAGTAAATTTTATAACGACAGAATTCAATCAATATTGAATTATAATTAATTTGTATCATAAAGTAAAAGGTTTGAATTAAATTATAAATAAAACTGAAACTCACTGGCACTTATTTTGAATAACTCCTTAAATTCGTTGTACTGCTGATTACTTTTAATATTTTAAATCAAAACTATTCTTTAAAAAAAACAAGTCTGATTCCGGAATCAACGCTAGAAACTGTGAAGTCTCTCTGGTATTTTTAGTTTTTGGAACAGTTTTCCGATGACGCTCGGAAGTTGAAATTCATGGACTCTTTAAATATTAATATAGGTTCTCTTCACTTCCCTTGGTTTCTGTTTCTGATTTTTTTTCGCGCTTGTGGACAGAATTGACAATGTCAGCAATTTTATTTTTTTCCTTATGAGCTCAAATTTATGCCGATTAATTAACATTTCGGCATGAAATTTATAGAATTTAAAATACTAATATAGGGATTTATTAAATATATGTTACTTAAATGTAAATGAAGTACAAAGTTAACTCATCTTTGATATTTTTTACACACGCCTATTACAAATTAGGTCGTTGATTTATTTTTCAAACTGTTTATCACAAGTCCTAAAAAAAACAGCTTTGTCAGTTATTTGGCACCAGTCAAAACTACACACACACATGCACATGCACTATATGTGGATACAAAGCGTGCACACATACAGATGCAAATTCGTGTCCGCATATGTTATACGAATACAAGTGACAAGCAGAGCAGCACATACACCTTCAAATTTGAATGCAAGTACATTTGTTTGAATGTATTTTGTTATGTATGCATGTGCGTATCCAAAAATTATAAGATCTTGGATATGTGCTCACATGTATGGACAGATATAGGTTTATGGATATTGTATGTGTGTATGTAGATGATATTTCCATTTTGTTGTGTTCTTTAATACCAACACAAACATATATACGTTAAAACATGCACACGCACACACACCCACACACACGTATTTACGTGTATGCAAATTGGTGTATTTACATTTCCACAAAAATACTTCCATCCATCCACGTATGTAGGAACTTTATATCAGCATATATGTATATGTATGTGCTGCACATATGTATGTACATATTTATGAATGTACTTGCGCGCATTCTGGCATCGAAATCGCCAACGGAATCGGCATTAAAATAAAACGTAAGAGAAGAAAGTGCTTTGAAAAGCAACCGATCTCGAAGCGAACGGAACGAAACGGAACGATCGTTGCCGTTGCTGCCTCCGTCTCTCGTTTGATAACATATTTATAAGACAACCGATACGACAGTTACTTCATTTAACTCCACATTACATTCGTGTTAACTTAAAAAAACTCGAACAAATTATTTAAAAAAAAAAAAAAAAAGAAAAATGTTCTTAATGCTATTTTATTTGTTTGTCGGTTTGATATTCGCGTTAATATTTTTATCGTATGTTCTGATCATTTTCAAAACTAAACGGCGTGCAATTGTTAAAATCAGTCTACCGAATAGCGAACAAATTACACAAAAATTTGCACAGGCACCTGGACCACGTCCTTGGCCTGTTATCGGTAATCTGGACATTGTTGGTAGATATAAAAATCCCTTCGAAGGATTCGAAGTACTGGCTAAAGAATATGGCGATATATTCTCCTTGACTCTTGGTCAAACGCGCTGTTTAATCGTCAACAACTTGGAGCTGATCCGTGAGGTTCTCAACAAGAACGGAAAGTTTTTTGGTGGCAGGCCTGATTTCTTGCGCTATCACAAACTCTTTGGTGGTGATCGGAACAACTGTAAGTCTATACAATTTAATCTTGTTGTGATTAAAAGCATCAGTTTTGAGAAACTTGCGTTTAACTCTAAAATACTTAGTCTGAAAATCTGTCTCTTAATTTTAAAAGCGCAAAAGTTTAATTTTAAGTGCCTACCTAAATCACTTTTTGAAAACCTGTAGGAACAATTTTTATTTTTACAAAAATCTAAAAATTTTGTACGTATTATTATTAAACCAAATTCTGTATAAAAAACCTTTACACAAAAAGTCTCAGTCCGCTCACGTTTATTACCAAGCACTACTCCAATTACACAAATTTATAAATCTACAGTATTATATTTCCCTGACCTTGAACTAAATTTTAAATACCTTCATTGCCTTAAAAACTCTTCCATCATATTTGAAGAGCAAGAAATCTTTTAAAATGTGTCAAAGTTTAGACTTTAAATCTTTAAACAACCTTTTTATGAATTAGATATATAATTTTGAAGATACAAAAGGTCTCTATTCTAAATTTTCGCGTTAAAAATTGTTGGATCACAACTTTTACAACTTTCTGCGTAAAAACTCTATAAAATTTACATCAAATATTCTTTGCTTTCTTTTTGCAGCTCTGGCGCTCTGCGATTGGTCGCAGCTGCAGCAGAAACGCCGCAATCTGGCGCGTCGTCACTGCTCTCCCCGCGAATCATCTTCGTACTTTTCAAAAATGTCGCGAATTGGCTGCGAAGAAATTGAAAATATGATGCAGAAAATGAGGGAGGTGATAACACCCGGAGAATCATTTGACGTCAAGCCGCTCCTATTGAGGGCGTGTGCGAATATGTTCAGTCAATATATGTGTTCTCAGCGCTTTGAATATGAGGACACGGAGTTCCAACAAATTGTGCGATTCTTCGACGAGATATTCTATGAAATAAACCAGGGATATCCATTGGATTTCATGCCTTGGCTTTTGCCATTTTACAAGAATCACACGCAAAGAATTTGCCATTGGTCCACAACGATCAGAAGATTTATTTTGGAGCGTGTGATCAATGAAAGGGAATTTAATGTCGATATGGATGAGCCAGACAATGATTTCACCGATGCTCTACTAAAAAGTCTCAAGGAAAACGAGAATGTCTCACGTAATACCATTATTTTTATGCTAGAAGACTTTATCGGTGGTCACTCGGCAGTGGGAAATTTGGTCATGCTTTGTCTGGCGTATATAGCCAAATTTCCAACAGTCGGTAGCAGAATGCAGGCTGAAGTCGATGAAGTATCGAAGAATGGGTCACGTTGTATAACCCTGCACGATATGGAGGTAATGCCCTACACTATGGCTACTATATTTGAGGTCTTACGGTACTCATCCTCTCCGATTGTACCCCATGTGGCTACGGAGGACACACAGATATCAGGATATGGCGTTACTACCGGCAGTATTGTCTTTATAAATAACTACGTACTTAACATGAGCGAAAAATACTGGACAAACCCCAAAGAATTCTCTCCAGAACGATTTTTGGAAGAAAAACCTAAGAGTTCGTCAATCGCTGGCAAATTCAACGATAGCAGAAGATGCTCGGAAGAATCGGATTCGGGTATTGAATATGAAAAGGATGCTGGAACATATAGTTCAGTCAAAGACGGAATTATCAAGGCCAAAGTTTTAGACAAGAATTTAAACGAATCGAATGCAAATGTGGAGCCCCTCAGATATCAATTGAAAAAAAATATACCCCATTTTTTGCCATTTAGTATTGGAAAACGCACTTGCATCGGACAGAATTTGGTGCGGGGATTTGGATTTATAATGCTTGCAAATATTATGCAGTTCTATAATATAAGCAGTAACGATATTTCAAGTATCAACATCGGAACTTCAACCGTTGCACTACCACCAGTCACATTCCCCTTAGTATTTACACCTAGAATCTAAATCTATACTAAAATTTTAAAGTAATCTCTATACAAACGAATTCTAAATTATTTGAGACGTTTCGGATTCTCCTTGATTTCCTTTAACCCAAAAACTATTTGTTGAAAAGAAAGAAAAATATTTAAGTTATTCCCATTATTGGTATTGTCGTTAGAAAAATGGTGTACTTAATTTAAAGAAGAAAAAATTAGGAAAGCTTATTATAATGTGTACGATCGTTGCCCTGAAAGGCAGTACTTAAAGAACTTATACTTATTTGAAATCTATGCACTGTAGCCGCATTAATAACGAGTTTTTCAAAAGACTGAAAAAGTGTACATTAATATATTTATTATTATTTAATTGCAAAGTCAAATAAATCATTGTTATATTACGGGAATTTTGATTATAATCATTTTATGGATCTTGGGTTTTTGCGTAGTATTATATGTAGCATAGTTTGATATAATTTTGAATAACAGAAAATATATTTATTTAATAGCAAACAAATAGTGAAAAGTTTTTAAATTTATTCAATTCCATTGTTATTTTTAAATGACCAAAATATAAATATTCCAAAGTCCCCAAATCGATTAAATGTAAATCATTCACTGAATGTCTATGTGCATTTATTGTTCATGTTGCAATTTGATGGATCAAAATGTCATAACATTATAAGTATGGAATATGTGTAAATATTGTTATTTTTTTTATATATATGTTAGAAAGATAATGCTTTAGGTATATACTAAGAAGGTTGACAATGTTTGTTTCCTTCAGAGATTTGTCTAAAAACAAACTGCTTTAAATTATTGTGAAAAGAACTAAAAAAAAATACAGGATGCTGATAGTTATAAATGAAATTTAAAAGAATGACATAAACTACATGAATTAATATAATATAATACAACAATGTCGATACAGCAACGCAAAATTATTGTAATTAGCAGTCAAATAATTTTGAATATGTGTCAAAAATGTATTTAAATATAAACTATTTTTAGCATATGCTATTAATTAAGTAAACTGTTAATCCATTTTTTAACTGTCTGATTTGGTAGAGAATTGAAGTTTTAGCCACTTACAATAATTTTGTGCACTGTGATCGACTTGATGTGTAACTCATAAATATTCCAACGTACAACTTATATCATTAATAATAAACACTTGCTGTTTATAAATACATATTTATATATACTTATTTATGATCATGTAGGTATTATAATACTTAAAATTATTATTCGAAGCTTCAATCCCTTTAGACAGCATCAGCGGGACTTTGGAATTCTGATAAAGCATGAATCGGATTTTGCACTTTCTTCTGCGATCCTTTCCGAACTTTAGCCCGGACCTCTTCTGGTTTCTCGGGGCGCACGAGTGGCTTCTTCTCTGGTGCTTTCATCTTCCATACGACAATTGGAGACTGTAAAGAGTAGCAAAGCATTAAGACATACGTTAACAGATATAGCTAATTAAATATAACTAAGGAGATAGATAAACAAACTTACAGTGACGGTGCCTTGTCTTGTGTATTTTGTCGATGCTACATAAGAGTATTTTACTGTCAACACAACAGCATTCATTAGATTCTTAGCTGCTTGAATCAAAGACGTCGCACTGTCCAGCTGCAAAGAGTAAATAAATTCAATATTTCACTATTTGTTTGTAAAAGAATACACTAGTAGTAACACTCACGCCAGAAACTATCAGCTCTCCGCTAATATTCTGTACATCTGCTTTGACTTTAGATGTGATTTGGATTTGATGGCAATAGAGAGCGATTCGTTGCAAATATGCCAATAAGTCTTTCTTAGTGCTGCTTTCTGGGCACTGTTCTGCTATTTCACGGGTTAGCTTATCAAGCTTATTACCCGCTTCTGATATTTTCTTAGCGGCATTGATAACATCCATGGTAGTCTTTAAAGGACCGCGACCCCTGAAATAGTATAAAAGATTGTTTAAATTACATAAAATAAATACAATTATTTAAAAATCGTTATATACCTAGTAAAGTCCGTCATCTCCATCATGATCATGCACATATGCTTGGCCAAGAAAATAATGTCGTTGCCAGTATCATCCCATTTAGCAACTTCGGAATCAAAAGTAAGTTTCTCTCGTCGAAATAGCTCCACTTGCTGTGCAATCTTCTGCTTATCCTCTTCTGTCATTTTTCGCATTGCTTCCTATAATTTGAAGTGATTTATATATAAATTATGCAATGCTAAACAAATGATATAGTATAGACTTACTCTTGCTGTACAAATACCACTAATGTCTGGATATTCATCAACGGTCTGATCTCCAGTGTGTGCACTTGCTGTAAATTACAAAATATGCAATACATTAATTCAAGGCTGAATAAATAATTCAGTTTTATATAACAAAAAGAGAAAAATATAAAAGAATATTACATCGACTGCGAGTCTCCAATGTTAAATCTTCAACTGGCTCAAATTCTGTATCCGTATCAAGGTCTTCAGAGCTCTGAAATTTTAAATAAACATTATGCATATTTGTATAAAATGTATTTAAGACATTTTCTTACTCGATTCATTAATACTGCACGGCGAATTTCGCGAACTCCATCGTAAACCAAACGGGAGGCATCAATAAAGTCATTTTCATCCACATCTTTATTTGTATTCGATGAAAGAGCTTCAACGGCAGCATCAACGCGTTGCTCAAATTTGATCATTACTGTAATAAAAAAAATAAGCGCAATTATTTTAAAAGACTGTAAAGGTCAGCGAGTATAATACTCGAGGGTTCATTCTAGTTTCATTGTTTGATACTCGAACAAATAGTTTCTTTTCTTATTCTAACCTTGCTCGCGTAGCACCTTAACAGCTTCCAAAACGCGTTTTGTGTAAATACATGGCTCATAGTTGTCCATTTCAGCCTCTACGACATTGCAGACACGAGATGAGCGTCCCTGAATGGAACCAGCAGTGCCACGCAAGTCCTTGGCATCGCCAACTTGCAGAGCCATTACACATTTGTTGACATCTTCAAGTATGTGATTTTCGGATACAGCCAAGAAGTCATCAATTGTCGTGATATCATCAACAGCTTCGGTTAATATCCGAACTTGCACCTCCCATGCCTGTCGGTAAGCAGCCATATTCTCTTGAGCAACCTTTGAATTGGGTCGCACGGTCAGAATGGAAGCCGCATTGATGACTTGGGGGCAAAGACTTTCAATTTGGGCAGCTGCATATCGAACCATTTTGACGCCATCCTCGTTATTGGACATGCTGCAGACGAGGTTAGCTACCTCGACTAGTTTTTCTGCATGCTTTGTGAATATGTCGGCCTTTTCTCTAACCTTCTTTTCATTTCCTGACTTGGCTGCTTCAATTAGGTCAATCAAAGGTGTAGTTGTTTCCAAGAATGAATCAGAAACATGATCGACAACAGCTTTACGTAGCTGTCTACGTAAATCTCTCGTCTTGCGGCACATTTGATCGATAGCGCGATCAAGACCTGGGCTATTGTCCTTCTGCCCCATCTGGAAGGTAAATGATTTGATCAGTACATAGTCAGTATCTTTTGTTTGTCTGAAACATACATTCGACATGTATTCGGAAAGTAGATCTTGCAAAGCCTGTCGCACCGCATTGCATTCAGCAACAATTCTCTCGCGGCGCTCATCTCTAGTACAATCTGCATCGGCCATCAATGCTGCAGCACTGATAATACTTTCAAGACGTTCTTCGAGCAATTGACGCGATCTTTTCTCGCTGTAGGTCATGGGGTCCATAACAATACCCTCCTAAAATGTAGGTAAGTAAATCATTATGCGCTTTGGGAAATATGTGTTTTAACTCACATCAAAGTCATCCAAGGCTGCAGCGAGTTCACCTGCACCACTGTAAACATCAGTTGGCTGCGATGATTTTCCTTGAGCCACATCACTAATGGTGTTGACAGCATCGCAAACTTGTTTCAGAATGAAATCCCGATTGACTTTGGCCAAATCCAGCTCGGGATGACGCACATAAACCTTTGATGCCGTCAGCAGCATTGTGGAATGCTTTTTTAACATTGCCCGTGCGGCAGCCAAATCATCCCGCAATTGTGGATCCTTGAGTTCCTGCTGACGCTTGGCAGCTTGTTTAATAAGTTCTCCGGCGTTACGACCAAATTGCTAAATAATTAATTAATTTATTGGGCAAGATTTTGAAAAGGAAACAATGCATTTTACTCACCCGCATGTTGTTCATGAGCTCGTCCTGGCTAGATGCGTTCTTCAATTTATTGAGATCATCTTCAACGATATGAAGCGATTTCAACAATAAATGAACATCAACCATATCGGCCAAAATAAGTAAACGTGTCACAGCCGAGAGTAAATTTCTAGCTGCTCGCACCATGTTTCCACGCTTCAATGAACTGCAAGGATCCTCGGAGAACTCCCTGGCAGCAATGCTCATTGCGTCTCCAGTTTTTCGGACTTCATCGACTGCTGAGAGCATTTCTTGAGTAATGTCTGGATTCTCATATGCAATCTGCTCTCCCTTCTGAATGAAATTCTCTGTAGCCTTTTCCACAGCTGCAACCAGAGCACTAGCACGCTTGGATTTTCCTAAAACAATACAAATTCCATGTTAAATCAGAATTAATCCGATTTGTAGCGACACACAAAAAAATAAACACAACTGCTTAAATTTCATGTAATTATTGAAGACGTGTTAATTATATTGCACAATGGCGACTGTGACATTCAACAACAATTGTAAATGTTTTTAATTGTGCCAGTTACGCACACAGACATACTAAGAAAGCATAACTATTTGTCTGTTTGAAAATTAGGTGTATCACAAAAGAAAATTGCATTATTTCGCGGGCGCTATGACACACATATTTATACATAATGGGTATACATTGTACATGTGTGCAGGTCCACACTTATCTACATACACATACGATTGCTTCGTATACATAGAATGTATGTATGGCTATATGTGTGTGTGCGTTCATTGTTGTATTCACTTGAATATATGCATACACACAAAATAAATATTTACTATTTCATTAATAAAAATTTTTTGCGGTACGCTTGTTTAAATAGACATCTCCACACAAACATTTTTTGTCTACACACATCAGTGAAAACGGTTTTGTCACAATCAATGACTTACCTTTTTTCTTTTTGCTTGGCCCCTTGGTGTTCACCAGCGTTGTCACCTGCAAAACCAGCGGCTCTAAAGTCTTCTCCACAGACATGGTGCGGATTTCCAAATTTTTTGGGTCCCATTTTAATGCTATCTGACCAAAATCCGACAGAGTTCCCATTTTTAAAGAAATTTTATATATTCTTCGCAAACAGATCTCTACGAAACTTTTTTTTGTCTATAGAGACGACGCCTAAACCTGTAAAAGAAAATCGATGTCAGTATCGATTCTATTTTGTTTCGATGATGTATCGATGTAACTTAATGTATCGGTATTATTAAGTATGGTAAAATTGAACTATCGCAATCGATAATAAATATATAGTAGTATATGACCGATAAAAAATATGGTAATGCAGATTATGTTTAAATAATTATTTTTAAGTTGCACCAATAATATAAGGCGTGCACTAAGTTTCCACAGTTTGTCAAAAGATGCTGCTATTTTGTGCGACCTGTTGATTTTCCTCTTTCATTCGGCGCTATGAAGACTGTAATTTTATTGTTGACGACCGTCCGAGTTAAGGAAGGCCAAAACCCTTCAAATTGGATCCGTGTCAAACCCAGAGATCTTGCTTCAGTATAAGAAGTTACCCGACAATCCGTTTCCAGCGATTGCATGATTTTGGGAATTATTTAGAAACAGGGGACCTTGGTCAAATCCAAGGGATGTTGAACGTCGTTTTTCAATGATTCACTTGTAACCAGAGTATCTCTGGTTACACTGCACATTTTGTATGAGCAGCTGATCTTGGCATTGTATTATAATTACACCCCCAGAAAATCAGCAGAATAACAGCTAAATAATTTATTCAAATTTTGTGTGCTGGTCTTAATTTACAAGTTCCTGAGTCCTTCAGAAGGCTAGTCTCGGATGGACAGCATCCAAAGAATCAATGTAGCTAAATTTTGTTCAGTTATTGTAAATATTCAGGATTTTCAAGATCTGCTTAATTTATTAAAAAAAAAAAATTTAATAAAGTTTTAAGATTTTATTATAGTGTAGAAGATTTTTTCACTGAGACTAGGAGATTGTTTGCTAACAGGGTATAAATAACTGTTGTATATTGAGATTTAAAAAAAAACGTAATTGCTTGATGCTAAGTAATAATAACTGGTAATTTGATGTCTGCTTAAGTAACATTACAAATGACAAGGTAAACAAATTTTTTTTATGCATCCTGACACTTAGCTTGACCTCTTGAAACATTTCGAAAATTTTCTTTTGCAATCTTCTCACCTGTAATATAAGAGTTTAAGGCATATTATTCTTTGTCAAATTTGTAATTTAAGATAAGTAAAGATGTTAAAAAGCAGATAAATTCTTGGTCATGACTACTTCGGCACAGCATTAAATCAAATTAAATGAATTAACTTGGTGTAAACTTAACCTTTATTCTACATCTAAAATAGGTTTAACGACCTTTAAATATTATATAAACTACAAAATCTTGGCTTGAAATAAAAACTTTAATACTAATAAAAACAAATAATACAATATGAGTATCATTTAACGGGCATCCGAACGCGTGTTGACTTACATATTTCAGGCAAAACGGTTTCAACGTGAATCTCTTTATTATCTGTGCTTGCTTCATAGATATTACTGTCGTCTAATGAACAGTCTTCATCCATATTATTTGTTTGTTCAATTTCTTTGAGTTCAGATTGTAACTCTTCCCGGCGTTGTTCTATCAGAGCATCTAATTCGCTTTTATATTTAACAGCAAGCTTTTGAGTTTGAGGCGTGTGCAATTTTGGTTGAAAGAATAAATGAGGCTTGGTTTTTGTACGGATCTGATTTTTTTGGTAGTTCATCGAGTGTTCCCATGTTTTGAAATCCTTCACCCGAGCCATTTTCTTTTCCAGACATCTGATTTCAAGCTGCTTGCGCTTTCTATCCAAAAACATTGAATCACGCTCTTTCTGAAGCAATTCTTTTTCCTTTAGCTCTTGTTTCTCGAGCTTCTTTTCAATTTGAGCTTTTTTATCCTCAGTTTTTTTAAACGTGATTCCTCCTGGCAGAATTTTTGCAGTGTTCCCAACAGTGAGCCGAACATGCGCCGGTTTCTGGCTCTTGATTCGGAATCAATACCTTGCGCTTCCACAATTTCCTCCCTCGATGGCAACTCACGAATAACACGGGAATTGATTCTGGGGGTGGGCTGCCAAGGCGCATCTTCTTCGCCTTTAGAAATTCGATTTACTACAATTTTTGAGTCGTGCATACGCCTCTTTTGTTTAAGGCCATCATTTCTTTGAGTGCTCCTTTCTTGATTTTGTTCAACTCTTTTACTTGCGCCTTCTGTATTGTATTTTTCCAATCTATAAAGAAAACAATTACGAGTAAAATACATATCTCGGCGTGAAATAATGGTTTAAAACCTCGAGTCCTTCAGTCCACGTCCAACAAAGCGGCGTATATTATCATTTAGATTGGTTAACGAGTGTCGCGCAGAGTTAAGCTTCTCCTCCAAGTCACCAATTGATGATAATTCAACGTTTTCTCCCATCTTGAGAAATTTATTTATATTATTTATCCTCAAGTTTGGATAATTGATTTTGACTAGAGATGTGAAAAAACAACGAATGCGGCATGCATCGATTAATGTGCTGGATAATATTGTATGAAAGATATCGATATTTTTTAGTATCGATTCCATACATTTAAATAACAACCCGTTTACACGAAACTCGTATCGCAAGAGTTTTACTAAAAATAGTTGCGTTTTTAACTTTTCGCGATTTTATTCATCATTAAAAGAACAAAATTGTATAGTTTTACTATCGATTTTTAATATTTATTTTACATCATTTTATTAATCATCCGGGTAAATTAGGAGATAATCTTAGTATTTATTACAATTATAAAAATTTGGCATAGTGTTTTCTGTTAAAAAACAGATAAGGAACCAAAATGTTGTTGTCATTAATTGGATACGAGTGCTCCCATTTCTTACTATAAATTAAAATCATAACAATTTTTTGAGGATATTCTTGGGGGCCTGGAATATTCTTAAATATATATGTATGTATATTGAAGTTTAATTGTATAAAAATTCTATATATTTCTAAATGTGCGCCATTTTTATGAAAACAGCCTAATTTTTTTCATTTGGTTTTAGTTTTTTTTCTCTTTTTTTGTTTACTATTATTTTGGTATTTTGTAACATCACAGGGTTGTATTGAGCACCCCGTGGCAATTCTATAGTCATACGGAGCTATCGCGCTTTATCATTAATGGGGTTTGGACGGTAGCTTCATCGTCGGATTGAATTTGTTCAACAGTATTAATGACGTTACTTGGTGTTCCAATACAGGCTCTGCTTGTTTGGGCCTGATTCATGTGGTGTAACGCAATAGTTCGACCATGGGATTGAGCACAAGCATTCGTTGATGAAATCATGGAACTATTCGATGCAGAAGATGATGACCCAGCATACTCCTCGTTGGAGTCACGCAGAGCCTGATGTGGTTGGGGCTTGTCTGCTGAAATTGTTAATTGATGAAATGTTGAAATGGGGGCTACATGGGTCGGTTCAGTCACGGTTACATTGCTCGTATATCGAGGCCATTCGTTTTGAAAAGATTGGCGTGGAAGAGTGCATTGAGCAATGGCATTTGAGTAGACGTGTGGAGTTACGTTCTGAAAGTGCCAAATATTAAAATTGTTTTAATATAAAAATTTATTATTTATTTATGCTTTAAGCCTGGCTTACCATTGGCAGTGTTCCAATCGGTCTTTTGTTTTGAGCAGTTCTTCCGGTGCGTAGAGTGCAGTATCCAATACTGTGAGCAGCGCATAGAGTTCTTTCGGTAATATCCATATGCTGTCCCGAAGCTGGATTTACCAAAACACTTCTGCGAGGATTACAACTAGTTGTATCGATAGTTGATATATGTTGTCTTTTTCGTGCATATTCGACCTAATAGTATGCAAAGAAAAATTTTGAATTATGACCATCACCAATAGTTCATTACATTGCTTCTGACCTGTTCATCGTAATCAATTAGTTCAGGAACTACATCTGGGTTTCGTTCATCGCTCTCCTCCATGTCTTTGTTGGCGCTGTGATCACTAGGTCCTGGTGACACATCTCTAGATTCATTTTCATTCGATAGTTCCTTTTGTCGTCTGCGCGTTGTGGCGGCGCAGGGAATTCGTAGTGCGAGTACAATTGCTAAACTTGCAACAAATACTGCTAGCGTTAATCCAATAGTTAGCGAAACCATTGGCGAAAAGAGCAGTTCAGCTCGTGGTTTATTAGCTAAAAGGATAACAGATTTATATTAAGATTAAAATTTCTTTGTTATTTTAAAAATCTTCACTTACTTTGCTCAAATGTTAGCTGTTTTTCGGGCATTCTCAGCATTGCCGCATTGACGATTGTGGGATCGGATCGGCCTTTAGAATTAAATGCAAATATTGATAATACATAAATGTTTCCGGGAAGAAGTCCCGACACTGTAAACCTTGGCACCGTTGAAGTAATATTAGCTTTAATTTCCTACAGATAAAAATAATAAAACAGTTTTGGAAAAATTTATTAAAATTCAGAATTTAAATCGAACTTACTTTACTATGGGCATCGTGAAGTTCGAGTATAAACATTTGCGGTAAACCCCCGTTAAATCCGTCGCTACAAGTGGCAGTCAGGGATGTCATCGATATATTCAATAGAGTACAATTATGCACTTGATCCGGTCGACCTTTTGAATAAAATAAAAAAGAAAATTACATTTAGCAGTATAAAAACTAAATTCGACTGAATCGTTAATTTTAAATAGTTAAAATAGTAATAACATATTAATTTACCTGCAGCTATTATGTGAAAAACACAAGGAATTCGTTGTCTACCAATCTTATTTGTGGCCACACAGAGCAGAGTTCCGTAATCCAGTTCAGTAATTGGCGTGTAGGTTACAATAGAAGTCGTACCTAAACAAGATTTTAATCAAAACATTTTTATTAAAATTCGCTTTAAAAGCTATAAAATTATTACCCAATCGGGATATATGATTCGTGGCTACGTCGATGCTCTCCGCTGAATTATTAAATGTCCAGCTGAAGTCCACCTCATGAGGATTCGCGTCCACAACGCATTTGATTTGTGCATCTTCCTGTTTGGCCACACCATAAATCTTTGCCTGATTTTGAGCACAAGTCGGCGCAACTACATAGTGATTTTAGATTATAATTAGTTTCATTTCAATGCATGATTTAGAAGAGCATTACAATGATTATAATAAGATCAGTTTTTAATGAAATATTAATCAGATCTTTCAATAGCCGTTAAATGTTAAAAATGCTATGTAGATCTCTCTCTTTATTTTCTTATTACTCACACAAGATGTTCAGATTGAAGGGCTCACTCATTCCTTCTCCCTCGGCATTAAATCCGACACAAGAGTAATTGCCGGCGGTGGAACGGGTAACGCCTTGTAGAACTAGCGAATGATTGCTTATAATAACTCCTTGTGAAATATTATGTAGCAACGGGTGATCCTGTAAAGAAGACAAAGAAGTTTAAAAGTTGGTTAAAATTTGTAACTTGGATAAAATCCGAGATTTTCTTTGATTTTGTAAGAAATTACTAACATGTGTTCTAAGCCTTAAACTACCAAAATGTTCTGTAAATTTAAATAAATTCCTTTTTACAAAATTACTTACATTGTGTCGCCATTCGATGCGAAAAACTTGAGGATGTGCAACCACCAAGCAATCAAAGTAGACATCGGTACCTTCCCGCAAAGCATTAGCATCCAATGAAGTTCCTAATCGAACATATGCCTCGGGAATGTCTATAATTTAGAAAAGGTAAGGGAGTTTTGATTATGATAATAAAGAAATTAAAATAATAGTTAATTAATTTAGTTTTTGTACTGTGCTTCAAGCTGTAAATCTAATACAAATCTTTACAGATTCTTTTTTTTTTTTTAATATTTTAAATATATACATGGTTATAACAGATTCCACATAAATTGGCAATGTAAATTTGTATCTGCGCTTACACTGAATGTCCAGCTTCCAGCCGTCTTCAAGGGGATCGGAGGGTACAGCATGATTATAAGCTTTACAAGATAGAAATTTCCCTGAATCAGTTTTGCTTAAATTGATTGAGAGTGTGCTGGTTGTTTGATTTCCATCACTCGATGTCTAAAGGGGCATACAATTTAGAATATGTCGTTAAAGTCATACATTTATAGATCTTACGGTTTCAGTGGTCTTTTCCAATCTGATGCCATTTTGCCACCAGGTGATTACAGCTGGCGGTCTGGAACCAGCACTTTGGCACAAAAGATCATACCGTCGTCCCGCCGATAAAGGCTGATAAGCTCCCAACAATCGGATATTCAGTGGCGCAACTGAAAAGTAAGTAACGATTATACTTTCCAGTAATACTGACTTAACTCTATTCCAATTAAAGCTTACAGTTCATGTCTATCTGAACAACAGCCTCAACAACCGATGCCTTGGGATGGTTCGTGGCTCGACACACAAGTCGGGAATTTAGGTCACTTCTACCAAGTGGTCCAAGCGAAATTTCACTTTGAAGCACTTTTCCTCCTGGTAAATAAGTAACTTCACTTGGAATTTCCATTCCATCCCTGAACCAGCTAACCGATGGTGTTGGATAGCCTGTAAATAGTTTAAAAAAATAATTGAAATTTCAAGATAGCAAATTTGTAATATTTAATAAAACATTATAAATAGATATTATTAAGCAAACTATGTAATTGCATTTATAGATATCTATACATATATTTCTTACCTCCAACAACTTGGCATTTCAAGTCGATAATGTCCCCTTCACTGTATGGACCGACGACTGTAGATCGTTCTACATTGGCACTATCCCGTATAAGGACTTGTTTCGGAGGTGCTGTAAGATGATAACAATTTATTGAATACATATTTTAATAATGAATTGACAGCTTTGGAGATCGTTTGCTAAGTTAAGATAAACGGAAGAGCAGGAAAAGTTTCCAGATAAATTCCTTAAACTATCAATGATTATTTTTATTTTTCTAGCAGTTTTGTAATATATACGAAACATACAATCCCAATTAATGTACTCAATGTTAGTTACTTACTTATAACATCTAGACGTATGCGAGTATTATAGGTTTGAGCCTTCAGAAAATCGACGCGACATCTATAAACACCAGAGTCACTTGCTTGTATTTTTTCCACAGAAAGTCTGCCTGGCTCATTTTCGAATACAAAATAGGCTCTGTCTCCAAAGACCGATTCGTCGGACCATCGTTTGGGAGCCTTCGAAATACCAGCACGCATGTCCACACTGTGTAAAATATAGTTAATTGATAAAATAAGAAATAATACTTATGATTTATTTATTGTAGTAATCTTTGATTTATTTATTGTTTAATGTTATACTATGAGTGAGTTCTGTAAATATTCATTGTAATTGCATCATTAATTTTAAGTTATAATTTCTAGAATTCTTTCTTCTTAAATAATTTCAAGAGAATTGCGAGTCTTTTTACTAGTTAAAAAAAACTATTTATAATATTTAACGAGAATTAATATATTATTTACCTGTATATTGGGGTACCCTTGTCATCCCGATACCACAACACTAAAACAGCTTCATCTCCTTCATAACTTGTCACATTGCAAGGGAGATAAACATTTTCGCCGATCAAAGATTCTATTTTCTGTATGAAAACTGAAATACACAAGTTCAAAAATTATTAGCTAACTAAATCTGTGGTAAGTTTATTAGAATATTTAACTATATCTGCTTCAATATGGGGAATTTCAAAATTAAAATTAATAATTCAATAACTTTTTGAAAACTACAAGCTTGAAAGAATCCATAATAACCAGTTTAGGGAACGCATTGTTAATGCATAGTGTTCCAAATTTTGATTAAATTATTTATATTTATTCTTAGTATTACTTACCATCTCTCATTCCGAAAATTGTTTTGAAAAAACACAAGAAGAGCAGCAATACAGGTTTTTTCATTGTTTTGATTTATTCTTGTACACACATATATGTACTTGTGTATGTATGTATATATTACGATTAGCGAATTTTAGTACGCTTATATTATTAGACAAATTTGGCACATTTCGAATACATTTCGTGTCAATGTACGTATGTATGTATGTAACTATCAATTGATGCGAGTGTCTCTCAAGATTTTACAGACACATACATTTACACATGTATGCATGTATTTGTGTTGCTTATTTCCGAAGCAACCAAAGGTTCCCAACTGCAATTTGAGTTAGGCAAACTATAAAAAAGGAACCGAATCAATTCGTTACCAATAAATTATTAAGTAGAAACGTTTATTAACACTGATTGTACCGGTGGTCACAAACACATACCCACGAACCCGCACGTACACACACACACACACATGCGCATTCTTTTGCACTAAATAGACATACTTAAGAAAAGAGTATAACAACATATAGACATGTATGTATATATGTATGCTAATGTATATACAGGTAGACGCATACAAAAGAAAGTTTTAAAGATGTTAGCTTCATTTTCTGCACTCAACATTCAAATTAGCTTGAAAAATGTATACTGGCAAATATGTGAACATTTGTATGTATTAAGACACACATATATGTATGCCCATTTTCCTTGCAGATAGTAACATTTTTGCACTCATGTAACCTATTATACATATGTACATACATACATGTATGCGTGTAGGTGTGTCCCTACGCACACATTCTGGATAAAACAGTGATGAATATGCAAAATAGTTTGCATATATGGGAGTGCGTTGTTTAAACAAAATTTTCAATTTTAATTTGCAAACACACACACACAAAAAAGATTTCAATATTTCTCGTTTCTTGATTACAGTCCCGAAACTAAGCTAACAAATTTCAGAGTACTACACCTGTCAAAGTTACTGGAAACGCTTAAAGCTTCCGCATGCGCATTTTCTGAGCTTTTGATGTAAACATGGGGAAAACTCGACCTTTGTATATCCCAATATGAACTTTCATCTATGTAAGTTCACGAATACCTATGCTCCTCACATCCTTGTGTGTATGTGTTTTCCATCTTTTTTCTGTTTTTGTTTTAAGCATCGGAATTTTTGTGAATAAGCATTCTCAGCGGCGGCCACACCAGCTGTTACAGCCAAGCCAAAATGTTCGTATAAGTTTGATATCCTATTTGTGAATGGCAAAGGACGAAACAAACAAACAACACCCGTTACAGCTATTAAGTTCTACTTATTTCATATTTTGTCTAATCCTGAATAAAAAATAGCTAAAACTACACAAACCCCATTCAAAATATTGCTTCTCATAATTATATATGAGAAATGGTTGATATAAAGCCCTAATTTAGGCAGAAACTCCAATGAGTCCATCAATTCAAGTTATGATAAATTAAATTGGACTTTAGTTAAGAATGCTTCAAATTAAATTCTTAGATTATTTTATTGTCTATAAAAATACATTAAACAGATACACTTAAAAGAAATGGATTTATTGAGATGAAATCATAGCCAGGAAGAGATGTGACAAGTATGTTGCAAATTACTACTTATGAGCAAACATTTGAATATACTCTTTCCAGTTGGCTATGTTTATAAATGTGTGACCAGTCTCAGTTAAATCCCGACTACCCCATTTACAACTACTTGGTATATTACAAGGAAACGCTAATATTAAATTCATTCAAATATTTAATGAACTGATCATATACGCAATAAAAACCACTAATTTTAATGGATTTTCAATTTGTATTTGAAATATGGTCAAAGAAACGTAGGTGCACTTAACGCTTCCTGTGCATGTGCTCGCGATTCTTGCGCCTCCAGGCAGCACGCCTAGATCCACCGATGGTCTGCGAGTATCTGTAGCCCTTGCCAAGACCACGAGAGCTCTTGCCAGCCGAGGTCAGGCCACGGAGTTCACGATGCTTGTGCACGTGCTTACAGATCCAGTTGATCTTGGGGTCGCGGCAGATGGCATTGTGGTGGATGTCAACCAAAATAACTTCGAAGTATTTGTAGGAAGCATCTTGAGCCACCCAGTAGGAGTTCAAGACGCGCAGACCACCAAGTCTGCGACCAACGCGTTCCTGAAATGAATTAAACCGTATTCACATTAGTATCTGGTATAAAATACAAAAAAATATTTAGGACTTTATTAAAATCAGACATCTAAGGAAGTTAGTACGCAACATAATTGTTCAGGTGATTATATGAATATCATCAGTCAATAATCTATTTATCTTTGCTATAATTATATTAACTCACCTCAGCAATAGACTGCAGTCCACGGTATGGCTTAAGCTGGTTGACACCATGGCTTTTTGGCTTGCCGTATGTGCAACCCTTGGGCACTGGACGCTTGCGACCACCGCGACGGACACGGATTCTGTAGATGACGAAGCCTTGCTTGGCACGATATCCCAAACGACGAGCCTTGTCGGGACGAGTTGGCCTGGGGGAGCGATGCAGTTTCGTCAACTGACGGTACTGCCATACGCGAATGCGGAGCAGGTAACGCATAACATCACTCTGCTTCTTCCTGTACAATTCTTGCATATACCGGTAGGCACCCATTTTCCAGCCGATAGACCTAGTAACAAACGGAATTTGTTATTTTCATTTTTAATAACATGTCACATCATTGGTCTATTAGTTATTCATTTCTTTTTCTTCATTTTGAAAGTAAACCTTCACGCGAGAAAAATATAGAAAAACGTTTAAATTAAATACGTTCGACAGAATAATGTACAATTACTGTCGTTTATCAGAATATCCATAATCTGCACTTAGCCGATTGGCTTCTCAGAGTGGTGCATGGAAAGTATCATCACTTAGACAAAATCTCTAAACCATAAGATGAAATTACCTGTAAAAGAGGAAAATATTTTATTAGTTTAAAGTTGTTATGCTTACACAAAACCAAAATATATTTTCTCGTAAGTGAAGTATATCTTCAAGTAAGAAAATATATAGAGATATGGTTTATTTCAACACTTTTGACAGAATTATAAAAAATTACTGTCGTCAATCAGAATATCCATAATCTGCACTTAGCCAAATGGCTTCTCAGAGTGGTGCATGGAAAATATCATCATATTGAAGAAAACACAGAAATATACGATGTAGTCATTAGACGAAATTACCTGCAAGCGAAAAAAGTATTCTGTTAGTTTAAAGTTATAATGATTATCCAAAATAATATTATTTTTCGGGGCAACTATAATTTCACACCCACCTTTTAGGTCGACCAAAATCCAAAAGAAGGAAGTAAGTTAAGTTGTCAGCTTTACATCTTTTCAGGGTTGTATTGAAAAAATGCAACTCTGTTAGTGCTGGAAAACACTCATCAAAATTTCACTAATAGTGCTGGAACGTTGAAATCGGAACAGAAAATTTTTCAGATAATAAATATAAATTAAAACGCAAATATGTATAGCTAGGAATGGATTCTTCGACTTATGTCGAATATTTAATTTTCTTTTTATTACATGGGGCTTATTGCCATAAAAAAAGAATCTTTAAAATGGAGTGCATGCATATAAGAAATAAAATGGTAGTAAACCATCCCTGGTATATGCAAAAGCCTGCGACTACAAGTTCTGTAATGGAAGCAATTAATTGTTTACACAACAGTTTTATTTTGTTTAGCAATAAACAATAACAATGAACCTATTTAATGTTTACATTTAAAATCTGCATATTCAAATATGATTGAATGAGCTTATTTTTTCCATGTCATGTTTTGCAACATACTATATTTTATAGTCACACTGTCCCCATTCACTAAACCGGCTATGAATCAATATTTATTAACTTACTAATTGCTTTGAACTGCCGAACAAAGTTCAAATTTAATATGAAAGTAACACAAATAAAAACATTATCATATTTTCCACACATACATATTTCGAAGACTAATATGCAATTCATTTATTTTTAACTTATAAGTCTTGCAAATTGTAATTCTACATAAATATTATTAAGAATGTTTGTACTTGTCAAACAACTTAAATATGCCCAACTAAATACTTGTTGTCATGCTTTGTAGATTCAAATTACAATTCATCATGACTATTGTCTTCAGTCTCTTGCTTAGACTCGGTATTGTCCTCATCATCATCATCATCTTCGTCCTCATCATCCTTAACTGCATTCTTCTTTGACTCTTCCTCATCCTTTTTCCTCTGCTCTTCATCCTGCAGTTCCTTCATCTTCTTCTCACCAGCTTGTGTGTTTTTCACCTCAGCGGCTACCTTTGATGCCAGCTCAATATCATCGGTGATGAGGACATTATCGAAAATGGTGCCAGACTTCACTTGCCACAAATCGAAGCCCAATGTGCAGACTTCGTTGCGAACATAAATGTTATCGTCAGGACTGTATTCTGGATTATCGATTTCTGGATGCTCCCATGCGCCCTTGTAGTTGGGGTTGTCCAATTGCTTGGGCTGCCATTCTCCCTTGTATTCTGGGTTATCGACCATTGGGGGCTCCCATTCACCATCCATCTCATCGTCCCAATCTTCTGGCTTGGTGGCATCTGGGTCTGGAATGTGCTCTGGCTTGTCCCAATCCTCGGGTTTCTTATCATCAGGGTCGGGAATGGTAGCCTATTGACAAAAATATTTTACATTAATAAATTGCATTGTAAATAGAGTAAACAGTCTATAATTACCTTATCGTCCCAGTCTTCTGGTTTCTTTGCATTAGGATCCTTAATCTTCTTGGGTGCCAAGAAGTCCCAGTCATCTTCCAAGTTTCCAGATTCGGCTTTCTCGTTATCAATGAGAACCTCATAAGTGTTGTCTGGCTTAATGATCAGAGTGTAGAAATGAGTGTACACGTCATCTTTGCATCTGATGTCCTTGTTGATCAAGTGATTCTTTCCCTTGTAGCTCAAAATGACATGAACCTTCTTGGTGCCTGGTCCACAGATATCGGGACCAAACATAATCTCATAGGGTGACTCGCCATGCATATCCTTCTGCTCCAGGGAGCAATCGAAGAGTTTCACATAACCACCACCGCAATCAATATTTTGCTCGTGTTTCACTGAGAACTGGACAACCAATGGTTTGCCCTTATTTGAGAATGCGTCAAACTTCTTGGACAGCGCGTAAAACCGGGCGTCCTGTGACGTCTGAATACCTATAAGAGGAAGATAAATAAAATTATATTAGTTTCTAAATTTATATACGCAGAACATTAATCATACACATATACACACACACGCAAACTTTTTTGTCTCACTCTTGCATGTATGTATACGTGTCCAAAACTATTCAAATATATGTAGGCATGTAGGAGTAGATGTGTATGTGCGGATGCATAAACAGGAATTACTTACCCTTATCTGCTTCCTCATCATTGAAGAAGGCACCCGCTGAACGGACGAACTTTCCAAATTCTTTGCCGGGATGTTTACTGTAGACCCACTCATCTTTCCAGTTATCTATAACGATTAATAATGTTAAAATAACTTTTACCGGTGGCACAAAACACAAACACAATTACCATTCTCGAACTTTTCTTCAAAGTACACTTCGGCGTTCAAATATCCTATCGCTAACAATAAAATTACTGTTTTGAGATACATGATGCACACGTGTTACTTCACCAAGCGCTTGCAATGAACTTACTCCACTAACGGAACAATTCGTCTAATTTTGACCAAATGCCGGCAAGCTATAAATGTAATAAGTAAAGCCAACCAGTTGCCAGAATGAGATAGCTACATTTACTTTGAAATATCGGTGGAACAATTTGATTGGACACATGTGGACCAATCAAAATTGACTACGTATCTGTCAGTGTTGCAAAGTAGTCAGTGTTGCTCACACTCGATAAACAAATTTTTGAATTCGATACACTAAATACAAATCTGATATGCTGACACAGATATAAGATTTAAATTAATTGTTTGTGAAAGCTATAGTTTCTTAAATCATCACAAATGTGCCCCAGTTGTGTGTTTAATACTCGGAGAATTTATAGGAATGATTTTTTGTGCTACTCTTTAGTACACTTCACCATGATTAATTAAGTCGACGTAATTCCATACCGTAGATTTATATACCGTATGGAATTATGTCGACGAACATATATGTATTTGAATAATAATTAAAACATGTTTGAATTACTAAATAATCCGATAGTAATCAAACCAAAAGTGTTTGGTAATCAATCTTTGAAATTTATATCGATTGAAAAGTAAAGACTATCGCCTGAATATACATCGATAAGATATGTTTAAAGCGGTTTCCCACCACTATTTCGCGATAAAAAAAAGTTTGTTTACGCTTATTTTTATAAATTTTATGGTAATATTTCGGTAACAAAATGGGAAGAAGAAAATCCAAAAGAAAGCCGCCACCAAAAAGAAAAAACATCGAACCACTTGATCAGCAGTTTAACTGTCCGTTCTGTAATCATGAAAAGTCGTGTGAAGTCAAAATGTAATGAACCTAAATATTTTACACAATTTTGAACAACGATTTTTAATCATACTTTTTTTTATCTCACAGGGATAAAGGACGAAACACTGCAAAAATAACCTGTCGCGTTTGTTTAGAAGATTTTCAAACTGGAATTAACTTTTTATCAGAACCTATAGACGTCTATAATGACTGGGTAGATGCGTGTGAAACTGCAAATTAGTTTTATTTTAATATCAATTGACAACTACATTTTCATTATATTCAAATATAAATAATTAAAATCGCCTTTACTTAAGAAACAAAATCTTAACTAATGTTTCAAATATATGAATAGAATACATTGCTACCAAAACATTTATGAGAGTTGTGTCGCATATATAACTATACATATGTATGGTCGTATATGTGTGCGTTATGTACATTTACGCGGTTGGGTATGTTTGTATGTATAAAATGCTCGACCGGTAAAACGAATACCAGATTTGGTATATTTCGATTACAAACTTTTCGATTGTGCTTAACAAAAGTCATGGTGCTTCCATCACTTAATTTTGTTGTCGCGTCCAACTTATGTGGAATAATCGAAAGGTTGTTTACATCTTAAAGCATCCATCTACATCTGTCACTTAATACTAAAAAATTGATGAACCATTCTAACTGTATAGGACAGTCTTTAAGTTCACAAATGTCATTTAGTACTACATTTTAGTACTTAAAATCTAATTAATAAATAAATATATTTTTTAAAATATAATATAAACTTCCTAGCAACTAAAAGAAATTCATTATTCATAATTAAAATCAATAAATGACTTAATGAATGACTGATAATAAGATTAAGAAAAAATCTATATAAAAATTTATAAGAAAAAATATTTCGACTTGAAACAATTCCCATACATGATAAAAATTTCCAAAACTTCAAATATATTAAGACAATATTTGATTTACTCCAAAATATTCTGTGCAGGAATATGACTACTGTGGGCAACTATTTAGAGTTGAATAGTATTTAAATCGACGATAGGTTTATATCGATAACAAATATAAACATTGATATGTGTCTGTAGATAACACATATAAGTTCTCTTCAAAATTAATATTTGTTTGGATTTTTCATCAAGATGGCTTCTGCAGGTACGATTCAAACTTATTTAATATATATTTTTTACAATTAATTAATATTTATAACGTGATTCTTTGAATAAAAGCGGTGTAAGTTCATTTATTTTCTGGTGCTTGCCCTCGTGGTTTCTTTTCGACACGTAATAATGTTCGATTTCGCATGGGTATTTGTACGCAAAATGCGTATGTATGTGTTACCATACATGCATACGTTTGGACATACATATATTCATAGCGTAAATGATTATTCATATCTAATCCATGACAATGTACAATTTTGATGCAAATATAAATTATTAAATATCTTTTCTATTTATATATATTTTCATTCATATTTAGGCAAGAAGGGGAAAAAGAATAAAGGAACTGTCATTTCCCTACAATCGTTCCTTTCCAATGGTGATACACCCGTAGGAACCACACAAGTTGCGAAAAAAGTGCGAAATTTTGATGGTGATGACAGTGATGATGGAAGCCACGCGGTTATTTATCAACTGCCTACCGCGCCAAGAGCTAATCGGATACTTGACGATGATTCGATCCCTCACAAGCCGCCATTCATTGCCTACATTAATAATTTACCATTTGATGCCAATGAGGATGATATTTACGAATTTTTTGGGCAAATTAATCTAGCGTCATTGAGGTTGCCACGTGAAGATGGCGAAACAGGCCGGTCTAGAGGATTTGGCTACGTTGAACTGGAGAACAGGGAGGACCTAATCCATGTGCTCAGTTTACCAGATCCGTCCATCAAGGGGCGTCGCATTCGCATTGAACTGTCCAATGAGAATGATCAACAAAGTCGGCAAAAGGGCAACCGTCGTTTTGAAGGATTTGGAAATTCTAGTGAAAATCGCGACTCTGGCAATTGGAGGCGAGATAGTCAAAATAATGGCGGTGGGGGATACTCTGAAGGCGGCCGTGGAGGTGGTGGTGGATATTCTGGAAACTTTGATCGGGATCGTGGTTTCAATCGCGACCGTAAACCAATTTCAGAGAGGGAAGAGAATAACACTCCTGGTTCATGGCGTACAAGTAGCCGACAGCAGTCAACAGACTTCTCACCTCCACGAAGGGAGCGCGATCAACATAATGATAGATACCGTGGTAGAAATAACGATTCCAATGTTAGAGATGAGGCTGCCGATTCGGAAGAAAGGCCAAAGTTAAATTTAAAACCTCGAACACTGCCGTTACCGGAAATTGTATTGAAACCGGAGGAGGAACATGACAACGAAAGCGAATCAAAACCCACTCCTAAACCAAGTGGTACACCATCTGTTAATGTCTTTGGATCAGCCAAGCCTGTTGATACAGCTACAAGAGAGCTCGAGATCGAGGAACGTTTGGCCGAAGCCCGACGACAGGAGAAGGTTCGCCACGACGAGGAAGTTATCAATGAGAAAATGGCCGATGTTCAAATTGATAAAAATGATAGTGAAAATGCTAATGCATCCACCGTTAGCTGGCGTCGCACTCAAGAAGTGTCCACTGCCGATGATAACAAAAGCTCAGGCGGACATGGTAATTAGTTGTTTATCATTGTTTTACCACATTTATTAAATTTTATTTCATTTTGCTTACAGATGATATGCGTCGTGAAGATTCAGACCATAATAAATACAATAAATCGCGGGACCGTAATGACAGGTAAAGCATAAATCCCGTACTAATGATACGTTGCTAAGTGAAGTTTATTGTATTAGTAAATCATCCAAAAGTATTAGTTGTTAATGTAGTAAGTAATTATAGAATGCGGACCAAAACTTCACTGGTGTAGCCAATCGTCCACAGTGATTATTAATCATTTTATTCGATTTATCGATTTATATTTGACTGGCGGTAAAGTCGAGTAGAATTTGCGGTTTATCTTTTCCAGTGTATTTAAGCCAGCAAATTAATCGATTATTTTATTCTCGTAAAGAAAATAGCCCATACAGTATATTAAAACTTATGTTAATTTAAATACAATTGCAGATCTGAAAAAACTAAAAACCACCCTGAAGGAAAAACTAAAGAGGAACATAAATATAAAGGAGATTATCGGAACGACCGTTTTCAGGCCAAGAATGCACAGGCTGAACCTGTAAGTTATCCTATAGATATACTTGAATAAAACAGAAAAAGATTATAAATATAATAAAATTGAAAATAACGAAACTAAAGTTACAAAATTCATAAAGTAAAATATTTAAATAAATGATTTTGAAAAATTTTTGTCACGTAAATTTTGGTTAAATAAAACAACTAATTTTCTGTTAAATTCGAAACCACACTATGCTATGTATAATATTTAATATTTACTAATTAATATTTATTTGTGTTTTAGGTTTTGCAGTCTTCCAACAAATATTCTGGACTTGACGATGAATCATCCGAATAATAATATTTCTATATTTGTAATAAATGATTAAAAAAATTAACAGATACATTTTACAAGTAAAAAAATAATAAAATCCCATAATTAAATCAAAACAATATTATGTGCGTTCTGCAAATATATTGGATGAACCCTACCCATTACAGGTGTATTAATATGTTGCTAGACTTTATAAGGATAATCGTAATACTTCTCAATGTAATTTATATTTATTGTAAAGAGGGAAACAATTTGTAATGAAGCCGTTGGGTTTGACCCAAACAAACATATGAATCATCGGATTTAAATTGAGCCTTGAATGACTCAGCGGATTTCGCAAGTGAAAAATACTTTAGGTTGAACAGGAGGGCCCTGTTTGGGAATATCCTTCTGGGAGATACAGTGAAATCTTCATACACATGCGAACATAGAGAACTGAAACCTTTATTGAAGAAAGTTTCTAAGCATTCCGAAAACAGATTTCGAAAGCTATTACTATCTTCCTTAAAGGATAGTAGAATAAACCCCTAAGCAATGCAAGCTATTTTTAACCGATCCAATGTCAAAAATTCTTAAAGCTCAAATCTGAATGTTTGTTATCAAAACACCATACTACTATCTCATAATCTTAAAGTAAAATAATTACAAGATTGAATGATTTGCAATATTAAATGAATGACCGCTGTCAACATTCTAGAAAGTTGTGTCATTGCTCATTTCACAACTCCAAATCCAACGGTTTTTTGGTTTCCCACTTTGGACCACTTATGACCATAAAACGCAGCATATTCCCAGCAATTATTACAATAAACAATAATAATAATAAGATTCGCATCAACATTTATTCCACAAAAGCATAATGCAAAAATCAGAAACTACGAATTTATCAATTCATTGTGAGGTTTACTTAAGCGTAAACATCACGCTGAGCCTTCTCCCAAGCAGCCATTGGTCCGTGCTCTGGGCGGTATTTGACATTGCAGCCATCGTTCTCCAGGCGGTTGTCGTCACGCAGTTCCTCATAACGCTCACGCTCATACTTGGTGAAGCCCCATTTCTTGGAAACGTAGATCTAAACACAATGCACAAATTAATATTTAGGGAATCAATACGCATACACTGCTGTAATTTATTTACCTTCTGGCGACCGGGGAACTTGAACTTGGCACGACGCAGAGCCTCGATGACCTGAGCCTTGTAACGGTCGCTGGAGCGCACAGACATGATGGGTTGTCCAATGCGAACACGAGCAACTGTGCCCTGTGGCTTGCCAAAGGCACCTCTCATTCCAGTTTGGAGCCTTTAATTAAAAGGGTTTTAATTAGTCACACATGCACGAATAAATTACAATAAATTTGCACTTACCTATCAGCTCCAGCGCACGACAACATCTTGTTGATGCGAATGACATGGAATGGATGCAAACGCATACGGATGTGGAACTGATCTTTGCCGCAGAATTTAACCAAATACTTGTTGCAGCAAATACGTCCAGCTTCCAGAGCTTCACTGCTCAACTGTTCATATTCATCAGAAACTAAATGGACACATAGAGGGAAATCCTCTACGCTAGCCTTCTTCCTGCCCAAATCGAAGATGCGGATTTTTGGGTCGGGTACACCACGACAGAACCGCGATTTGGGATACGGCTTATTTTTGCAGTAGCGATAACTGTGGCATCAAATAAAAAATAGTATTGACATTAAAATATGCAAGTAATAACTAAAATAAATATATGTAAGTACATACCATCTTGCAGGCCGACGACCCATTTTGAACCTGCAAATAAAAAGGTAAATTCAACATATTAGTAAAAACGGTTGCCAAAATTGATTCTGTCAAGCTTTACTGCACAATTTTTAAGCAGTATTACCAACGTAAAACTGTTAATAAAGCCGATGTAATCAGATTTTCAAATAGCCAGAATAAGTACCTCTCACTTCGCAGCTCAAAACGAAAGGAAAGAAAATTGACAACCGGATGTATACGGTCCACAACAACAGCAAATGTCAACGTACTGCCTATCGATATTTACGAAAATCATCGCACGATGTGTCAAGATAACAGCGCTATGAAGCTTATGAAATAAATTAATCAAGCATTCAACTGATTAAAATATTAAATTGCGTTATTTACAAGCAAACTATAGCCAAAATAATTTTAATAATAAAGATTTATATATTTAAGTTCGTTATAGATTAACAACATATTTTTGGAAAAGAAAACAAAAATATATCTGAGGCGCTTAAAGTTGCATAGATTAGAACTAAAATAGATAACTGAAATAAATCACTAATCAAAATCAGTAAATCCGCTATAAAGTTGTCTTATAGATATAATTTAAGTTCCAATAGTGTTATATCTATTTAAAATAAAACATTTAAACTATTTTCTTACCCTTTGTTTACCCAATGTACTTTTATTTAAAGCAGGCTTGTTGGTTGGGAGTAAGGGAACAGTGGAACAGAACGTTTTCAGTATTTTCTTCCTTATCAAAATTAGGTATTTTAGTGCTCCTTTTTAAACCTCAACCACGTGTTGATTTCTTCTAATCAGAGATTAGTAGCTACATAAACAGATGTAAACATATGCATTGTTGACTTCGCACCGA
Organism: Drosophila acutilabella; assembly: GCA_035046005.1. NCBI lineage: Eukaryota > Metazoa > Arthropoda > Insecta > Diptera > Drosophilidae > Drosophila > Drosophila acutilabella. The sequence goes on from JAWNOK010000072.1 coordinate 297,128, forward strand.
CAATTACACTTTCAAAGCGAAATGGATAAGATTTCAAACGGTTGGTTTAGTGAAATCCAGGATGACCTGTGGCCCGGACAATCATTTTCCTTAAAAATTAAAGAAGTTCTACATTCAGAAAAATCTAAGTTCCAAGATATTCAAGTCGTTGAAACGTGAGTATAAAATTTAAAGAATCTCAGTCAATATGACATACAATTTAAAAAAAATTATATTTTTATATGTCCCTGTGCTTAAGATTTTTTAAAGATTGAAGTTGAGTCCTATTAATTGCTTTCGACCCTGAGAAACGATAGGAAAAGAAACGCAGTTTTTATATGTAGATTTGAAATTGAATTTGTTTTTGCGATTGTAATGTAATGATTTAATGAAGAAATATGTTCAAAGGTTATCAATATCCCAGAACAAAATTGATCATATCTGTGGATGGTATCAATCGAGGTTACGTATAGTGTTTTTATAAAGATTAAGTCATGCTTTGATTCAGTGATTTAATTACTAAATTCAAAAAGCTTTAAACTAAGTACAATATTAATTGTCACGTGTTGTAATAAGTGTACTAAATTTTGTGTGTAGTTTCGATGCTGGTCATAAAAAAAACTGATAAGATAAGAGGTTCACTGATCTCAACTAATTTATTGTGTTCTAGACAATTTTAAAAAATATTTTCAATTTTTTATACTTACTTATTATAACCTATTCACAGTGAATCTTACGGAAGATGCCTTATTCTAGATGGAATTATTCAATGCACGTCCAGAGATGAATTCTCTTATCAGGAAATGATATCATTTTTGCCCCTTTGTTGCCATCCAAATCCAGAGAAAGTTCTAATTGTCGGTGGCGGTGATGGCGGTGTCGCTCGCGAGGTGGTTAAACATCCCCTCGTGAAGGAAGTACATCAGGTGGAAATCGACGATCGCGTTGTAGAGCTGTCCAAACAGTATCTTCCAGCTATGGCGTGTGGTTTCGACAACAGCAAACTGAAGCTTACTATCGGCGATGGATTCGAGTACATGAAAAACCACAAAAACGAATTTGATGTCATAATTACTGATAGCTCGGATCCAATTGGTCCGGCAGTCAGTCTATTCCAGGAAAGCTACTATGGATTACTTAAAAATGCCCTGCGGGAGGGCGGCATAGTGTGCTCTCAAGGTGGAAGTTTTTGGTTGGATTTCGATTACGTAAAGAAAACTATGAAAGGATGTGGACTTCATTTCCCGAAAGTTGCCTACGCCACTACTTCTGTTCCATCTTATCCATGCGGGCACATTGGATTCGTTATAGGATCTCTGGATGCAAACAGACGCCTTGAGGAACCCGTTGTAAAGTTTGAAAATTCTGAAATTGATTCTTTAAATCTAAAATACTATTCTAGTAAAATACATTCCGCTGCTTTCGCACTTCCTCGTTGGATTGAAAAGCACTTTTACGAATAACTTTAAATTTCGTAAAGACTTAAAGAAAAAACTAAATATTTGTGTCTTGTTAATTCATATTGAATGTTAATAAAATGACTATAATTTTTTTATGACGTAAATTTTTGCATATTTTGAATTAAAAAGTGCACTTTAAGCTGGGAAATTTGTCTACCTTTATCTGTTACTGCTTGCTTTTTAAAACCATGTCGTATTTTACAAAAAGGAACAGGGTAACATTGTTGTGGACTTGCCAATATTTAATCACATCACAGCCTCCATTGTCGGCGCTACAATTCAATACATATAACTTTGAACTGTGTATTTATTTATTTGATGTTTTCATGAATTGATCTATAGCCTACATTACACATCATCACGAGGAATACCCAATTGAGCATTGGTCCATTTAGAAGCGTCGGGATAGTCGAACTCGCCCTATAAACGTAAATAGATGTTATTGTAGCTTTGAGCACACGTATGTACACTTGTACTTACAGTAATGTGATCGGGCTCATGCCACAAATGCCATAGGACCCACCACCACATAGCACCGCCAACAGCTACGGCTCCAAACCTAGTAGCCTTTGAATGGGGTGGAGGAGCACTCCGGTAGGATACACTGCAATACATAAACAAATTGTTCATTTGTACGTAATATTATATAACTCTTGTTGCGTGCATGTTGAAATAACGCATACTTACACATGGCTGTTCCTAGTGATTTGTTTTGCGTTCGAATTTAGAGTTTGTAATGCTCTACCACTAGCTAGTAGATGCCGAATTGCCCTCATATTGGCAAACATTTTCGGTCCTGGTTGTTGAATTTTTTAGAACCCAATGTTTTGCTGGATTAGAGATGTAAGCAAAAATGTATCGATATATCGTTATACCTTTTAACGATTTACACGACTCGATTATTACGTAAACGCAATCCTGTACGCCTACCTCGATTTCGATTGTTTTGAAGGTAAATCGATATTTTTCAAAAATTAATAAAAAAAAATACGCGTAAAATTGTAATTTATTTCTATATGTTTTAGAAAAATATTATTTAATATGTCAGCGTTATAAATATTTTATTCGGTCATAGTTTGACAATAAGCTTGTTACTATATATTAAATTGTTATTAAATTAAACATAATGATTTTGAAATACAAAGCCGTTTAATGTTTTCTTTTAAGGCACCATTAAAGTCATAATTCTAATTTTAATTGAGTTGTACATAAACACAGATCATGAATAATATAGTAGTGAAATCATTCATATAAATAAAATTTATTAATATATTTAATGTTTACAATGACGTTTAAATGTTTGGAACTAAGTCATTCAAAAGCAATTAAAATTTGTATCATAACTATCATCGAATGGATTTTTGGATGGTTCCGGAGTGCTACTTGCAAATGGATTTAGATTTGGTATTTGTTCAATGGAATAACGTTTATTATTTAACTGTTCACAATCATTATTTTTTACTATTCCTGAAGCAAACACCTGCGAGACGCCATCAATAGCATCGCCAGATTTATGGAAATTCCCAAGTTGGCTATAATCTGATACTGAAGTGTACTTATTAATTTCGTTGCACAAAAAGCAAAAGATTTCGTTCTCTTTAGCAAGTGCATTATAATTAAAACTTAAGCAGTCTTTGTGGAATGTATGCTGGCACAGAAAATAGATTGCGGGGGCGTGCAATGGTTGACCGCATTTGTCACAGCAACTGTTGCGAAATTCTATTGGATTTGATTGGAATTGGGATAAAAGAGAGCCGTTTGCTTGTATTTCGTTATTGAGATTTTCAATTACTTTTTGTTCAGACTGTGCGTCATTTACATTTTTCTTAAACTTTTCAATAAACAGTGATCTTATATCTGAGATTTGTACGGATTCCGTACTGCACGTCTTTTCCAGTATCATGAGCAATGATCGCGGACCATCTGTAAGCAAATTTTTTAGTTTCGGATTTGATTTAATGTGTTGCTCGATGTTTGCTTCGTGATCAGTAAGTGTTCTATGTTCAACACTGGCATTATGGTTCTCAGTTTCAATACAAAATAAATAAGCTTTACATAAAATTAATATCATTTCGAATTTAAGTGGTACCTGCTTTAAATAATCATGCACTTTCTCTGATGAAATTTTCTTTTCACGCCAAAGACTTAGATAAAGAACGAGCAAATAATAATGTACTTTTTCACTATGATCCATAAAGTGATGTATATAGTCAGCTAATAATGTCGCACAAAACTCTTCGTGTTCCGAGAAGATTATTAAAAACGGAAGTATATTTTTGATCTTTCTATTTTCAACTAATTTCTTAACAGTCTCTAAAACAATTGTGGTGTCGACTAACAAAAGATCTCTTCCATGTTCTTGGAAGAAATGTAAAATATCTTGTTCGTCAGAGTCTTGAAAAACTTCAATCAGGTCCTCTAGCTGATCCCTTGTGTTAAGTATATTTGAGAACTTAATGTCACGCACTAGTAATTGCTTAAAATCAATAATACGGGATTGGGTAGGATCATTACGAGACTCCCATAATTGCTGAATTCTCAAGCTTAGATTTTCACGATCATTACATCTATCAAGTAATTTCTTTTGCTCGACGGTAGTGTGCTGACTTTTCAGTAACTTATTTAAATATTGCTTTAGATCATCGTTATGTCTGGAATATAGTAGCTTGGAGATGATATCGTATGGTTTAATGACCCCAATGGTTTGCTCAAATTCGCTAACTGCTCTGTTAAATGACCCTCTTGCCATTAAATTATTACCGTATTGTAAGTGTACATATGCCGCATTCTCAGAATCGGCACATTCCATTCTTTCCAGTATTCGAAGGGCGCTATCGTGCATATTTTTAGATATGAGGAGCTTTAGCTTCTTCCCCGTATTGTGCTCCTGCAACTTGTACATGTTGTAGGTGCAATTCTCATCGAAACTTTCCTTTTTTGTTATTATGTAGTATTCCTTTTTATCACAAAACATACAGATCAAGTTTTTGATTCGTTTGTGGAATACAACTATTTTGTTTACAACATCCACAACTATCACAACGGAATCAAGGGGAGTTTTCACAACTACGACCAGATGATGGTCTATCCAAGAAATGAATTCCTTTTCTCCTCCAATGGCATAACAGGGACCGCGGTCGTTGCGATTGAAACAATATATAGCATCATCCCGGCCGACGACGAAGAATGATTCCGATCCAATCTGCTGGGATATGGTACAAGCGTGATTGTGAATATCTTTCTTATTGTCGAAATCTGATTCCTTTTCAAGAGCTCCCTTGTCTTTTATCAAGCGGCTATATACACCATCCATGCATGACACAAACATAGCGTAACCTCTGTTGTCGACGGTTTGATTATTGTCTTCAAATCGTATTCCATTTACTGCACTGGAGCCGATGTTGTGAGGATGAAAGTCCAGTGTAATGTCACGGCCCATTTTACCAAAATGCAGCCGCATGTCTCCTTTTTCGAATCCTATTGCCAACGCAAACATTCTGTCGCCTCCTAGAACCGCTGCTTGAAGATATGTAGCCGCACTATCTGATGAAATTATTTTGCTCGTGATGAGTCTCTCCTTTATCGTCAAATTCCTCAGGTCGTATATATGAACACATAGCGAACATTTTTGGTTAACCTCCTGCAGTATGGTAAGCAAATTGTTTGTTGTAAGTGCACATAGTTTAATGGGATGCTGGCTCTTATGGCACATAAAGCTTATCGGCTTCTGTTGCTGCTTATCGTCCCCACAAATAACATGAACAAATCCATTTTTGTCACAAAGAACTGTAGTTGTGCTGACAGTTCCATTAACACTTTTCGTTGAGTTACAGCAGTGGGCAGTTATTTCAGCATTTATGTTGTGTAGTCTTATAGTAGGTAAAGCTATTATTTTAAATAGTTCAACGCTTTTCCACTCCAACACACTCATCGTGAAAATTAAGGTGGATACAAATCAAGAACAAACGAAAATGTTTTTGATCAGCTGATTAGTGCCGGACTACTAACTAATGATATGACATCGATATATTGTCGTGTGCGATATCGATACATCGAAATATTAGCTTAGAGCGAAACTTAAATTCTAGAAGTAAAGTTTTCGCGATTCATATCTTAAGGGGTTACGTGCAATGTTGAGACTGGCAAAATTTGACTGTTTTTATTATATTATCTAAATGCACAAACTCTCGATAATATCTGTGCACAATTTCATCCATATCGGATCACTGGTTTTGAAATTACTGCCATTTGCAGCGCTCTGGACCTATGCATAGGTCCAAGCTGACACAAAACTTGAAAAGTGAATTATCTTGGAAACCATTTTAAATAATCACGAACTTAGCTTGTAACTTGTAACTTGAATATAACCGCCACTTAAAGAAGAATCTTGGTCTTTGTTGGAACGATAATTTATTTTAATTTAGCAAATAACATTGATTACATATGTATTGTATGTTAATTTATACATAAGAGAGTATTAGTAACATTTTGTAGTGAGCAAAAAATGTTACCAATATCAATTGTTGTACAATTAGTAAGAAAATAAAATTATTTCAATTGAGATCTGATTTATAATACAGAAAACCAAATGAAATAAATGTGTATGTTCTGAATTTCTGATAGCATATATGTATTCGGTTTTTTTTTTTTTATATAGGATAATTTTCTTAATTACATAAATATTATAAATTTGAATCATGCATACTACTTAATTAAATAAACTTTTCTCTTAGATTCTTTTACAGCCTTTTTATATTCTTAGTAAAATACGTATGCATAAAGATTTTATTACTTTTAATTTCTTTAATGGATGTTGTATTTTTTTACATACTAATTTGAATAATTCGGCTAAAGAGCTTCTTTATTTATTAATTTTGTTTTAAAATATTATTTGCTGATGTTAAAATGTTGGAATCCCGATTAACTAACTCATATGCGACAAAATATGATGATTTGGCTGATTTTTTGCTTAGCAAATATGAATATTAATATGAGCACTTATTAAAATATTTTTTTAATATTCAGCATAAATGCATATCAAACATAAATTTTATTTATATATTAATGTGTGAATGCATTCAAATATTAATTACTGGAAATGGTTTGAGCTAAACCACGAGCTGAAAAAACGAGAAAAAAATTGAGCATCTTTTTTTCTCAAATCTAATATAATACTAGATCTTAGTAATATATCGAAGAATAAGCTGATCAGCCAAATCAATCTATTTTGTTGCTTTACTATCATTGGAATAAAATTAATGTTAGAAAGCGAATGGATGTTAAATGTTTACATTAAATTGAATTGTATATATACACGATATTTTTATAGTTATGCGTATACATATATAAAGTATGTTAGTATATACGTATATACATACATAAATATATATATTGCTATACTTATATTTGTAGTATTATTGAGTGAGTGCAAATAGATTTGAGCATTTTAGTGAGTAGTTATTTAAATGTTGGTTGTTCTTGGATTTTACGAAAAATAAATGATAAAATAATTAGTTTATTATATTATTTACTTCTGCTGGAGCACTTAGTAGTTACACGAAATTTTCGAAAAATTTTATAAAAAAAACCAAATACCATTTACAAAATTGTATGTGTTATGTATGTATGTACATTTCATCATCGTGAGATCAATTTATTTTAAAAGCTGGTGGGCCCTTTGATTTGCTACTGCTATTCTAGCTTCATTTGATTCGCCCTAGAAATAAATAAAAAATTAGTTTATATTTGAAATATTTATAAATAACAATAGGATTTTGCAAAAGTTTTTGGTGCACTTACCTTGCGATTAATTCGATCTACTTGACGGTTCTGATTCTCCAACTCTGATCCCATATCCAATGCCATATTGCGAAGATTGCCTACCATGGTATTAACTTGGCCCATATTATCCTCCATTTCATCTTCTCTTGCATCGTTTGTGATTCTGGAAAAGATGTTCAAAGTATGATTATATAAGAAATGAAATTAATCTAAATATTTGTTTTACCTGCCAATATAACCAGCCTGAGCCATCATTCCGTTTCTATCATCCATGACTCGCTGTGGCTGATTATTGACAACTTTTCCGTCATCATTTCCCTTCCATGTACCATCATCTTCTTTGAAGGATTGACTTCTACAGAATTACAATTAATAATAAAAATAATAATGTAATAAAATTTCTAGTATTTTATAGAAATAATGTATTGAAATATAGAAATTACTTATTGCAGGGTAACACACAAATGCCGCAACATTTTTCCATGCCACTTAAATTTTTTTCGGCTTCTCTCATGTCCGCATTGATCTGATCCATTCCCTCCTCAATCCGGTCGAGTTGCTCTACAAAGACACACAAAATAACACTTGTTAAATATACCTATCAGATACTAGCTTTGATAAAATAACGCTAGTTCTGCTTTTTAAAATTGGTCCAAGCTCCTTCATGAAAATATGTATATTATTACCTCATAATACCTCTTAGGAACGCTACAAAGGGTGTGATGAATTTGAGGTGTGTATTTGCGTGATTTTATTACCTCAATATATCTCTTAAAAAGCTACAAAATGTGTGATGATTGTAATGCATTTGTGCGATTGGTTTATACTATTATTTTAATTAATTTTTGTTGCATAAACTATTTATGTATTAACAAAACTGTTTTATAAAAATCCCAATTAAAGATATGTTTGTATTTTGCCAGAAAAAAATCATGCAAAAATGTGCAAAAATTTTATTATTTTTCGAGTGAAGAATTATACATATGTGCAAATTTGTGTTAAATATAAGTAAGCGTTTTATTCTAGCACAAAATGTGATGTTAAATTTAAAAGTATTATTTTCTTAAAGTTGATTGCGGAAAATAGAATTCGTCGTAAAACTCAAAATAAAATATCGTCGATGTCGACAATGTTTTTGAAGACTGAATTGCATTAATATTGCATGGAAAATTTAAAAATCTTTTTACTTAAATTAGGACATGAAAGGCTGAAAAATTTGTGTACACCCTCGCAACCCTTTTAAATGCCTAATTAACATGTAAAATTTTAAATTTGCGGGTAAAAAGAGTTGGCATTAACAACGAAGACTATATGTGACCTGTGATCTTAATTTACTAACCACTGTCCAGTTATTGTCAGTTTATGCGTCTAATATAGAGTTTGTATAAGTATTGCGTAATGGTTGGCAATATAGTACCAAAAATTTGTCTGTTGAAACAAATAAACTTTAAAATGTTTAGACTGTTAGTTTGAACTTTTTATAAGTCTGTAGTATCTATATAATATTAATTATTTTTGCATAAGTGTTCCGATTCGTGTTAGAATATTCTTAAAGCTACGCCACTATCACTGAATAAATTATTGATTTAAAGAAAAAATGATAAATAAAACACCCTAAATTTTTTTAAAATTAAATTCCTCTTTAACTTTTAGGTTATAAATAAAGCCAATATATTGAAAATTCATGACTAAACACAGTTCCTCTTGCTAGACCAATTTTGTTTAACGTAATTATATACAGTTCCTTAGTTGTGTAACGACTACTAGACACAAATTAAATATGTTGTTTTGAACAGTTATCGCCTTCCTTTACCAATAATGTCTTACCTCCTTGCTCGTCCAACATAACGATGCTTCGCATCCCAACTTCCGCGCTCTAAATAAAGATACACGTTCATTTAATAATTAGTACCATTATGGAAGAGTTTCTACGAATTTTTAATTGTTGACAATATTATTATACTCATAACACATAAGTACTCTTAGTATGTACTATCTCGATAACTATTTTAAAAATCGGGTAACAGTTAAATTATATAGCACGTTGGGGCACTTAAATCCCCAATATACAATACAATCGGGTCCACCAAATTAAATAACAGTAAAGATTTAAAGAGTTTTTGTTTTTTAAAAACATCCACATTTATAATGTAGAGTTATTTTCTGTTTAAAGCTGGAAAATAATCAATTTTATTAATGGAACCGATTGTTTTGTAATCAAACAATATTATTTTACAATTCACGTATTGCTATTATCAAGTTTAGACTCGATTTAATGTCTTCCATATTAGTAATAAAATTAGTTTATCCAAAAGTCTTTTATTTATTAGAGCCCACAATAAATTCAGAAATTTTTTCTGTTATCAGATTATATAAAGAGAGACCCAGCTTAGAGGAGAGATTTTTGAAAAGAAAACAAAATAAAAAATCAAAATCGAAATTCAAAGTTGTTTTTAAGCAAAATTCTTACAACGATGACGAAAAATTAATAAATTTCATTACATCAAAGACTATTGTATTTCTATTTAGAGCGAAGACGTCATAGGCAAATCTTTTGAACTATAAGTCATCCTATTTTACGAATAAAATCAAACATCATTATACGTTGACTGATTAATTCCTGTCTCAAAAGTCTTTGTCGAAAATTATAACAATTCACAGATAAAGAAGAAATTTTCCAAAAGATATGTTAGATTAAAACGCTCTAGTCTACGAATATGCAAGGAACCCTCGTTACAGAAAGAAATGAATAATTCACCATGCAGAAGGATTAAAGCCCTTAAAAGCCCGATCGATAAAAAACTAAGTTTGAAAATAAGCTAAGAAAAGTTTTAGAAAAACTTAAAATGAAAATTGGTCAAAAATTTGACTTTATCAAAATTTTAAATAATGTTTAAAACAAATTATGGAATTATCGCAATAAAATTAAAAATAAGTGCAAAAAATATATAGATCTGAAAAAAATATATACAGCTTTATAAAAAATTAAAAAACGCGTATAATTTTCAAACACCAAGAAGCCAACTATTGATTTAATTTTTTGTTGATTAGTGTATTTGAAAGAGTGGATGCAGCAAGGTCAATATTCGAGTAGACGTTTTAATGTATGTTTTTGATGATGTAGATTTTTGTTTTATGATGTATGTTTGAGTACGTCAATCATTGCTGTGGTACACCGGAACTGGACTCTGGACTGAACATTCATACATATGGGAACATACAAACATTTAAAATATAAAATATATATTTATATTCATACGTTTATGTATTTCATATGTATAATTGCTTATTTTAAATGTTGTGCCTTGATTAATGTAGTGCTGTAAATATATATTTATTTTTATATATCGATATGTTCTTTTTTTTTTGGAGAAGAAAATGGTAATATTATATGTTATATATCTGCTGTTTATAAATGTGATATATTTTGTTGTGTTAGTTTAGTAGTGGACTCACCTCCTTGATCATCAAGGGCTACAAGTGTACGTATTCCTGCCTCCTTGCTCTGGTGTGCAGCAAATTGGAACGTAAATAGTTTGTAAAAGTGTTTAAGTTTGTATAAGTATATATTGAAGAAGTTAATTTGTTATGTTGTTATTGGTAATTGGTAACTGTAAATTGTTAATTGGTAATTGGTTTATATTTCAATTCTAAATAATTTAAATAAAATAAGCCAAGCATAATTTAAAATTATTTTCACAGCATAAATATGAAATTCACGCGCATATGAAAATTCTTAACACGATGAAAATAATAAACTCCATGGCAATTTCAACCTATAAACATTTATACCCATTTTTGCATCGAGAAGCCAAAATTAATCTTCTTTGACATTTTTTTTATTAATTAGTAACGGATTTGAAAACAGGATTTATACAGAGTTATTTAAAATATTCCCGATATTGGCGAATAATCAATTCAATATTATTTCCTTCAGGAGCATAAACCATTAGAATTATAATTTTTAGAACTGTCTAATATATCCCAAATGATTCCCCAAGCAGGCGAAATAATTGACAATTGATTGAAAACAATCGCCTAAATACAACCTATCTCAAAGCGCTTTTTCTCTTTTTAGTCTAGACTTAGTTAATTTAACTGGTTTTCCAATCCAAGAACCATATTTGATACAGACTCTATAAAATAAATATATTCCAGAACAGAGACGTTCTGGAAAGGAATTTATTTACTTTATAGACACTTCAAATATTTTGTTGTTTACATCTATCATTTGTTATAAAACTAGCTAGGTGTTTTACGGACAAAAATATTCAAAAATATTACATTAATAAGGAGACTATTTCGATAATGGATTTCTGTAAATCCTATCTAATATATATATTAAATAATACTTATCAAAAACTAATTTTACTTAATAAATTAAGCTTAAATAGTATAAGTAACGTGATTTAGCAGGTAATTTTATTCTTTAAAAATTGTCTGAACTATTTGTAATAGGAGAATTAAACTTGAAATTATTCCCAATTATACATTTATATAAAATTAGAGCTTAACTACCTGCTTAATACCAAAAGTTACTTTTTTTTTAATTAAATACATATTTCTTAAGATTAATTAGTTACTAAAGATTAATCCTAGCTGCTAGAGTTGGGAATAATCTTACCTCTTCGCAGAGAGCAAGCATACGCCGAGTGCTTTCCAAGGACTGAAATTTAAATAAAATGTAGAATATGTTTTTATTGGCTCTAAATTATTAAAAAAATTAATTCAAGTGTAATTTACTTCATCGGCCACGCCCTGCGCTTTGATCTGCAACTCATCCAGTTCCGTTTTGGGAACCTGGGGAGGTGCTTCTTCCATGGGATCTGCCGGCATTCTGGAAAAGTAATTATAATAAAATAATTAATAATTTAATTTAATTTACACATTAAATTAATTATTTGTAATATAAAAATTATGACAAGGACAATCGGGAGTGAATGTTATTTAACCGAGAGAAATCTAAGAATCATGAGGGTAAACTCGACGGTGCTTTACCCTGTACCAATCGCGTTTTAATCTATTTTGCTCAGATATCAAAAATTAATGTTTAGGATATAAGGACACATGATTTTAAAGGTTTCCAAAACCAACAACCTTCAGTCTCTATACCAAGACGATGCTCTAATCAAATCTTTCAGACAAATAGCTGAAAGCATTGGTATGAGAAAACATAATAGCATTTCCAAATGCATATTAAAATTATAGTACATAGTTTTTATGCTTCAGTATATCTCAGTTCATCGTATTATTTTGCAAAAAAAAAGATAGATTTGCTTATGTATAAGAGGTTCACGTGATTTAATCACTGATTCTGCGCACTTGTTTAATACGTCAGTAGTGCAAAATCAATAAAACATTCTCAAGTGAAAATGCAATTAACCACTAAAATTAAAGGTTTATCTTGGGTTCATTTTTGTATCAACTATGTTTAAAAAAACATGTTTTATTCACAACTTTTATTCTAATACTAAGTGCTTAAGAAAAGGAAATTTTCAAAAATAAAAATATATTAAGAATTATTCACTACGTACTTGATTTGAGTTGGTTTGGAGTAGGATTTAAAAGATTTTTAATTAATAGTAATGTTGATTACTTATTTGTTAAAATAAAATCAATCAAATGATTTTCAGATAGGTGTTGTTCCGCGCACTGATATTAAACTAACTAGATTTCCAACATTTCTGTACTCGATTTGTTTTTATACCCTGTATTAAAGCGATGTGTAAAGGGAGCGTTTCGGTTTGACCGTGAAAGCATACATATTAAATTAGATTATTTAGCTTGTAAATATAACAATTCTTTGTAGTAATTAATGAAATAAATAGCCACCAATATTAAAGCAATTTCAATTTTATGTGTTTAGCAAAAATCAAAATAAAATAAAGTTATGGAGTGGTAAAAAACTATTTGTTATATTAATATAAAAAAATTTGTTGCCCCGTTTAATATTTTCAAAAAGTTTACATTTTAAATTCGAAGATTTTAAATATATTTGCTTTGTACGTGTCATACATAGGGTATCTTTCAAAGCGGTGACTTCTTTACCAATGTTGACTTCAGTTATAAGAAAAGCTCTTGCGCGCGCAAGTTAATGATACTTGAGAAAGCTTTCGATTACGAATTCAAAGTCAAAGCTTGAGTTAATAAACCAGCCGAATCTATTTTTGGGACATGCAATGCCTACCTCAATACAAATTGATAATAACAAACGCAACTGCATGTATAATGCAATATACTATATAAACTTACTTGCTAATTACGACTATTAGTTCAATAGGTGTGCAGGTCTAAACAGCTCATATATTTTTAAGTAAAAACGATTCAGAAGCCTTAAAAGCTTTTAGCTGCTTGTCCTTGCATATGCAATCAAATAATAGCTTCGGTGTAATTAAATAAATTCGTTTGATCATATCACAATCTAATTAATAATGTCTCAACCATTTTGGGGGTGATATAAAATGCGAGATTAAAAAGTATTAATATATATTGTTTAAATTATAACTAAATTAAGTAAAAATCCTTTGATTTAATTTTAGATGGAGTCGTTAATCATTCGCTCATTTCGCATATCAAGAAATCGAATATTGATATCGCCAAATCATCGCTGTGCAACACATGGTTGCTTTTTATTACTGTAATATTGGCTTATCGATATTTTGCTAATTTTCCACATCCCTATTTCATATATTTTCGCGTTTTTCAGCCTTACGGACGAGAATAAAATATATAAAGTAAAAACAATTTAATATATCTTAATACTTTAAAAACTGTATTTTATAACTTCTCTTGCCTTTTTTCAGTATGCAGGGTCTTGGATTGCAGAGCATTAAGAAGAATCCAGCGGTATGTATTACCTTTTTTTTATTGTTATGCAATCAACTTTATATTCGCAGTGCCCAATGTACGTATTATACTGACTTTGTTTTTTTGTGTGTTATAGCTGATTCCGCTGTACGTTTGCGTTGCTGCCGGAGCAGTCGGAGCTGTTTATTACATGGCTCGTCTCGCCACTAGGAACCCAGATGTTACATGGAATCGCTCATCTAACCCCGAGCCATGGCAAGAGTATAAGAACAAGCAATACAAGGTAAATTTGCACTTATCATATAATAATTATATACAAGTGTGAAAACAGTGAAATCATATTTAGCATACCGCTATATTTAACTGTCGAGATTTTACCATTAACAATTTTTCTTTCATTTTGCAGTTCTACTCTCCCGTTAGGGATTATTCCAAGACAGAGAGCGCGGCACCAAAGTATGATGAATAATGTGTTTTTGTAGAAACTTAATTACACTGAATATGTTATTAAAATAAATACAGTAACCGTATCATATTACCAACAAATGTTATTGATTAAAGCTTATTACCTCTTCAGAATATTATATTAAAATAACTGTGTAGCTAACAAGTAAAATTTTTCGTAGACATATTTTTCTATTTCGGGCCACTAAAACGTCATCACAACCCCAGTTTTAATAGTTTATTTTGGACGGGTAGTAGTTATGTCTGTTACGTTAGGCGTGATCGTTAGTTTAGTACATCCCTGGGATTTGGAAACATGGAAAAGCTCATCTCCGAAGTCAATAATCCTAATATTCTAAATTTATATTGATTATATTTCTGTTTATTTAATTAAAAGACCATTGAAAGCGTGAGTTTAACAATATTTATTGAAATCATGTGTAAGATGAAACTAATTTGTGTAAACGCACTTTAGCATGGTTTCGGTATCGCTCCTTTTTCAACTCATAGAGATCATGACCCTTAGTATTAACGTAGAATGGAGGATGCTTATTTTTTCGTAGTACAATTTTGTTGCCCAAAGTGAACTGCATAAAGTCGATGATCCGGTGCTTTTCGGTTAATTTTGATTCCGTCACAGGACTCGCTTTGATTTCTACAAATCCGTTTCTGGCCTTTTGCCTTTCCACGACATGCAGAGATGATTCATTGGCAATATCCTGGTACGTTTTCTGACGCATAAGTCCAATGAAGAATGCCTTAACAATATGCTGCAGATTTGTTGAACCCTCAATTTTAGCATACAAGTCCTTGATACCAATTGCCTTGCATATAGTTTGAATTGCACGATGACATACCAATCCATAACCCTCGGGCTTCTGAGACACAAAGATTTTTGTTTTTCCAAATGCAGTGTAAAAATCGTGATTGATAGTTCGGTTTTCATAAAGATTAATGCTTATCAATTTCTGTCCAGCACGATTCTTTGACTTGCGGAGAGCAGTCCGGACTTCTGGACCTTTAGCTAGGGCAAATCCGGCCAAGCCATTTTTATTTCCAGTAACTGACAACACGGAGAATCTACGTTTCCTTCCCATGTTTCCCTTCATAATGAAAACGATTTTGTTCTCCAGTACAAATGTGTCAAAAGAATTAAATTCTTCTTCGCCAACGGCATCTGGAGGGCCAATACTGCGACCGGGCATTTTGGTACCAGACCATCCACGATCGATTGGGTTAAGCTTCATTTGCTTGTAGTTTCCCATTGAGTCACGAATTTTAAGTATGTTCTTCTCGCGATCCGGGTTTTCCGGCTGTTGTTGCTGACGTATAAGATCATTTCCTCTAATAATTGGTGCATTAAGGCCTGGCCAAATGCGATTTTTCGTTCCAAAACCAATTACTTGTCCTCTATTTAAGTCTTTGGCTATTTTCTTTCCTGTTCCCTTGCCGCGTCCACGCTTCTTGCCTGCATTACTAACAGCTGTTACTCCTCGCCAAATATCTTCAGCTGGCACTGAAAGTAGCAAAGATAGATTGGTTGAGTAAAGTCACATGGCATTTTATGAGTGTAAAAAATTACATTAAAATGTGATTATTGAATGAACAATAAAATTATATTTCATTCTTTTCATTTCATTCTCCAAATGCATCTTTTATGTTATGATTGTTGTTATAACATTTACACACATGTCTTATATAATTTGATTTATACTTACACTTGTTAAAGAAACTGGTGTTTCGGGAAGATATAAAATTCGAAGAAACACCCAAAAAGTTGACATAATTGTTTACACGCACTGGCGCTGGCTTAAAAATATGTGCCGCAAATGATTGTATTAGTAATCTAGCCATTCTGTACGGTCGTTTACATTTAAGGCATGTATTAACTACTCCTGCAACAAATCAACAACGTCTGATTAAGTGCCGGAATATATCGATTATTAAATATATTGTGGTATCGATAGTGTTGATAAGTGTGAGCGGAATAAAAACTGTCCTAAGTAATATTCGATTTAGTGGTCGATTACTCGATATGAGATTTGCCTCTCATCTCTATTTGAAGGAAAACAATAACAAAGGCGAAAACATTGACGATTTGGTTCCCTCATTCAGAAAAAATATAGCTTGTGATAAAATGTCTTGGTTTAACCTCTGGGACGGTTTAAAAACAAAGACATGCAGGTATCTATTGCAGAGATACCTGGGACAGTTTTTTGAAAATAATCTTAACTTGGAACAACTAAAAGTGGATCTATACAATGGAAAGGCAGTTGTCGAAAATATTTCACTCAAAGTTAATGTAAGTATTGCGTTGAGGAAATTGACTTGCAAGGGCAAACCACGTTATTCGAAATCAAAGACCTAAATAGTGCATATTTGTGTTGTTTAAAGAATAAAGAAAAGCAGTGTGTCGAACTGCGATGCCTTAACACGTATTTACGCATTAATCACAAAAAATCAGCTAAACAACAAACAAACACCTTACAATACACATACTATGAACGGTAGGTGGCGCCAGTTCGTTTTGCCTGCGTCGCATTATAAACTATTTTTTTTGCATTGAATGCTGTTTTCAAGTAATAGAATTAAGAGGGGCATAACAGTTCCAGCACAAAGTTTAATACAAAGTATTTAATATATTTACTACATATAAAATTTATTAAATTTTCCTATTTCCTATTATAGTTTAAAGTACAATATTCTGTAATAATCCGCAATATTCTTTGTTTTAGGCACTTAATGAGTTGTTTGAGGAGCAGGGATGGGCTTTTGAAGTCATCTCCGGGCACATTGGATGCCTAACAGCAATGGTGCCATGGAACGCTCTGATGACAAACGACAGCTCTCTGAATATTTCAGACTTGACTATAACCCTAAGACCAGTTACCCGCTGTCAAAGTGGCACAACCATGTTGGAATCCATGTGGTCTTCAGTGAGCAGCTCCATGCAAATGGCCGAGGAATGCATGAAACAGATTGATGATGATGTCCCATTTCTAAATCACAGCAATACAATGATTGGGCTGGAGAAGTTTGCAGAAACTATTGATAATGGTGAGTGATACTAAATACTAGCTAGCATATTAAATTAAATGCATTTAATTACAGTTCTTAATCGAATACATGCCAACTTGACTAATACAACGTTGAATATTGAGTACACATTGCCAAAATCCTCCAAAAAGCTAATAATTTCATTCAAAGCCAATCACGTAGAGTATAAAAACCAAACTGGATATGAGAAATACACAAATATAACTAAAGATCCAGACAATAGCAACGAAACTGAGGATAGTCCTTCTATATTGACATCACTACCGATGATTGCCAATCATCATCTCGTTACCAATGAGTTAACTATATCCACATCGGAAATAATTAACAACGAACGACTGTCCATTGACCCCGATTATGATGGACAACTGTTCAAAATTGTCGAATTTAAAGGATGTCAAAATTTTAAAATCAGCGTCAAACAAACAGAAAACATTGTTGGACCAAAAGTGAATTTGGAAATTATAATAGATGATATTTACTTTTTGCTAACTCCTCGCCAAATCCATCACTTGATGCGAATATCAAAAGGGTTTAACATAGATCGACCCAAAGATAAAATGTACAAGCAATATAAAGATTTAAAAACTGATACTTCCCATATAGCGCCGAATCCCTCGAAAATGACGGGCATTCTGCAGAGGGACGGCGAGTGGGGCACGGAAGGCGATTATGTTCCAAAGCCAGATTATTATCAGTATAATGATTTCAAGAAGAGCAAAAAGCCCGAATCGATTTTCTCGGCAACATCAACCAATAGTATGGCCACGTCGTGTACCAATACTCAAATAAACATCGGAAATTCGGAAAAATCGGGAGAAATTTTGAAATTTAAAATACAAATTTTTAAAATTGTTGGAGTAATCCTGCACAACGATATACTTGTGGAAACTGAGTGTAATATTTCTCCTAGTTATATGTTATCAGATGAAAGTTTTGTTACCTACTCCCAAGTTGCTGATGAGTTTTTTCCCAGCACACGCAACACACATTTGAAAAACTCTTTTGTACCAATAGCAAATCATAACTATCTATTTATGATGATATCCTCCTTGCTGGCCAATGGGAACCAACAAAGATATTGCCAAGAACTAACAATGAAAACTACGTTGTCGGCTACAATGGTGGACTTTAGTGAAATACTCGACAACATTGAACATCCTCTTATTTTGTTTGACAGAAAAAAGGTATAAAATCATTAACTTCTATTGGACCTTAACTATTAATGTTATTTTCATTTCAGAACTGCCACGAGGGATATCACACGAGACCAGAAGTCATACTATCGCACACATCCTCTTGCTCTTTCAAACAAAACTCGAATCGAAGCAGCAATAAAATTGAATGTATACTGGATGATTGTACCGCAGATTTGGATGTATCAATTTATGATCGATTGAGCGCTTTGTTTGGACCATCTCCGTTTGATAAAGAGTACGATACTACTGAGCCAATACAAGAAGTTTCAAATCCATTGGACTTTCACATAAAGTGTAATTTATTAAAATTACAGCTACGGTAAGTTTAAGCTTCTATTGGGTAACGTATACAATTAAGAGTGTTGCTAAGAGGTATGGAATCTGTAGAGTACTTTTTATTTTCGTCAAGTCTTGGATACGGCATCTGAAGATCTGAAGAGCTTTTCTTTCATTTGTCAAGTCTGCTATACGGAAACCTTCGAGTACTTGCTCTGTTTGCCCTTCAACGTCACTCAAACGATAACTGAAAAGCAGTTTTCCTTCTCTGCTTAAATTCTGCGAGATGATCGGCAAACTCCCATATGAAAGCAGCCATGAGCTGAGAACCATTTATATAGTTTTCGATACTAATGCGTTCATTAATTGGACAACCACCGCTATCGTTTTTGGCAATCGGTAGAACCAACACATTAGCTTTAAGATGTTGCTGAAAAAGTGAAGGGGCCAGAAGGGAACCTCCGTCGCGTATAAAGTTAGGAGCCAATTGATAGGTTTGGGTCATAGCTTCAGCTGCTGCCTCATACTCGGGCGTATCGTAGTTTCCAGTCCATGGAGGTATTACTAACTTTTCGCATAATTTCATCTTATTTGGCGAATTACGGTCCACCCATACTGTTCCCAAATGATGTTGCAATGCCTGTGTTATCTGTCCGGCACTTTGGTTTGGTGCCAGCGATATCGAGAACTTTCCTATCACCTTGTTGGGTATAACAAAGCGTATATCTTTCCCAGTATTGGCACCATCAATGCCATGTATGGATATGTGTGGCATTACCCAGTTTTCGGCTAGAGCCGCTTGTTTTTGCGCCTGATGTGGCAGATCGCGTACATCCAAACTCTGTCCATAACTGCTATAGTTAAAGTCTGTAATACGAAATACATTTCTGTCTATGTCGATCGGTTCGATAGCGCCCTGAAACAATACATTCATACGAACATCGACCAATGAAGTTAATAAATAAATTAAATCGGGAAGGGCTTCGTAGAGACATCCACTGTGCTCACAACTACTCAACGATCGATTGGCACACTCTACCTCCAGGTGATAGTAGATCACACCTCTTGTACCGTACACAATACAGGGTGTCACATTGCCCTGCCAACGTCTAGTCGCCAACACCACACAGTGGACATCACGAAAGAAACTGATACGCTCCTTGAGTACAGCTTCGAGGCCCATGCTGCCGCAGTGTGCCATGCTTTCGATTAAGAATATAATGTTAACGGGTATCACTATGGAAGCATCCCGATATGCCTGTATGGCATTAAGCCAACACAAAAGTGGTCCCTTATCCAATGCAACTCCACGGCCATATAAGTAGTTACCTAACTCAGACATGACAAACGGATCGGTTACCCAACCTTCATCTATATGTGCCTCCTCCACATCCAGATTGCCATACACTAATAGGGTTGGCTTCTCTTTATTTCGATTAAGCATTCCAATTATAACTTTGGGCATACGTATAACCTGAAATGTATCTGGCAGAATTTGCATACCCAAGTGTTCGCTAAATGCAAGAACATTCAGGGCAACTAAGCGTCTCAAAAGCCAATCAATTGCTGACTGCATCTTATGACGGTCTGTTTTACGTGAGGACACTGATTCGTAGCCCACGAGCTCCCACAAGTCATTTATATAGCACTCCTTCTTGATCAGTACCATTTCGAAGAGTCGCTTCAGCGGATTATTCGCTGATCTGGCTATACTTTTGCGACTCCTCTGTTCGGATAAATCAAACATAGACTGGAACATGGCTTAAAGTGGGTTTATTACACACAAGAAACATAAACAATTAATTTTGACGTTTCCAACAGAAATTGTTGACTTTCAAAACATGTTTCACTAAGGTTTCTATATATAGTATCTGACTAGTTAGTATTCACATCCTTTTTAGCATTTTACTAGAACCTTGTATAAAAGTTCTTCATCCCTTTTTGTAATTTCAGATTCCCTATAGTGGATGGCCGATCGCCTACGGATCCTAAAAAGATTCCTTATTGGAAGAAACATATTCGCAATGATTTTCTTTCATTTGATTTTCAAAATATATTAATTGAGTGGAAATCCTATTTAAGTGTTACTGTAGATGAATTTGATGGCTATTACTGTGTAAGTACTCAATCAACATTATCTTGGAATATATGCTTATCTAAAGTCTTTTCTAGGATGAAGCCACTGATAATTATGTTCATATTTTAAAATGCTTGAGTCGAGATAGTGCTGAACATTCAACACCAGGAAGAGAAAAGTTAGTTTTACATTTTTATATATTTATGTATAAAGTATATTAACTATTATTGTTAACTTTCAGAATTAATGTTAGTTTTTACAATCAAGACGATAGAAGAGTTTGCTTCGAAAGCAGCCAGAAACAAAAGCGTAAATCGCCATTCAGCTCTAAATGCTCTTATGGATATTCGTCTAATGTGGAAGGACTGAATGATACTACAGGTAGATATAAAATATAATTTATAAAAATATATAAATAAATAATCTATCCATATTTGCAGATAAAAGAGAAATCTTTTTGCCCGGAGACACTGAAGAAATCAACGATTTCTGTGAAAGCACCAAAAATGCGTCAAGTACGCTAATCAATGTTTTCATTCCAAAAGCCAAAATTGTTCTAGAGTAAGTAAAATTGTCCAATATCGAGTTCCAAAGGTAATCTATATCGAATTCATGCTTTTCAGAACTAAGGAGTTGTATGAAATAATTTATAACCGTCTGAATGGCGATATTTTGATGTGGGAGCCACGATCACCGTTATACCAAAACTTTGAAGCCAAAAATACAATCCAAAAGAGTCAGCTAAATAGTGATAGAGATTTTCAAAAGTATATGGATTCACAACTTCTTGATGTCAGTTTCTCGGAAGAGACCTACATCAGTGCGATAGAGAGCAGCTCTTTTAATAGACCCATCCCAACTGAAGTAAACATTATGTTTTCGCTTGAATTGTGCATCGAAGAGGGCAATTTAATAGTTTTACCAGACGTTCGGGATTTGGAAGAGAAAGATCAACCAAATACTAAGGGAAAGCTGCAGTTGAATTTAAAAGGATTTAGATTATTCTCTGTAAACGGATTTAATAACGATAAAAATCTAAGCTATATTTGTATACAACTAAACGAAACTGAAATTCTTCACTGCGGTAAGTTGAGTTTTATGTTTATAAACTTATTGATTACTAAAACATTTTTATTTTTATTTGTTAGGACAAATGTGTGGCAAAGTAGCCACAGATTGGAATGACGAAGTAGATCAAAATCTTGAGCGTATCATAATCAAGTTTTCAAACGAGCAGAGTGTCTCAAATAATCGCAATGAAATGGTGTCTCTGGTGGCGGAATTGAAGAAGCAACCAGATAGGCGTTTGAAGGTTTGTACAAACTGAATAATTATAAAGATTGCTTATAGGTTAAATATATACTCTTTCAATCCACAGAGAATCAAGCTAGCTTTTGGTTTAAATGGAGCTATTCTATTGCACAGATCAGCACATGCAGCGCACAATTGGATTTATCAACTTATTGATTTCTTTAACGTGGCTGTAAGTATAATTTGATTAATAATTAATTGATTTTATTGATATCATATTTGCATTTTCAGGACTTTCCCATTGAGGCATACGAACCCTTCGCACTTGTGTCTGAAATTCAGGGGCATATGTGGAATTTAGCGATTGAATATCGGTATGTTTTTCAGTAAAGTTACTTAAAATGTATAAAGTTTTAAATTTATTTTCATTTTAGACCAAAATATTTTCCCTACCGCGCATTTGTCGATATCGGATATTGCTCTCTGAGCAGTAATATTATATATCCAATGACGGGATGCACTTTGCGACTACTGTTGGAAGATTGCATCTTGTCTTTAAGTCCAGTCGTAAGTAAATTGAGCTTATAGATCTTTATTTAAATATTGTAATATTATAAATATTTTTTTGTAATTTTAGTTAAAGTCAAAAGCTGCGCGGGACACAAATGAAGCAACAAACTGTGATGGTTTAGTGCCAGTGTTAAATGCTGGATTGCTAAACATTTCCATACGACTTAATGATCAGAGTAAAATTTATCCAAATATTGATTTGCGATCTTCAATTCACGATGTGCATTTAAAGACGTGTTATGACTCAGCAGATGCTTTAGCCCAACTTATAGCCTATATAGCTAATGACAGAGATCTGATTTCAATGGATAAAAAGGTAGAGCCAAACAAAAGTGATAAAAGTGCCACAAAGTCAGACCAAAATAGCGATGAAACACTGGAGCATATAAATAAACTTATGGCCGATGCTGTCAAAGATGTAGAAGTTACTAAGAAGATATATCCCGAGGAGAGACCACAAGGCAACTCGTGTGCTTGCTTTAACAGTTTGGACGAATGCAATATATTGGATTTTGAGCCGAATGAACTGCTTACACCTTGTTATCACAAAGATAAATTTGAAGATTCTTTGCCACAAATTGCAGCAGAATTAGGGGCGACATCGTTTACACCACTGCCAACATTAGAAGAGAAAGATTTCCATGTGATTCATGATGATGAGCTTTTCTTTATGGTCAGTATGAGACGTAGTTATTTTTAGGCTAAGTTTATTTATATTATTTTTCTATAAATTTGTAGGACAAGTTTGGAGTTGATGAGGTGTTTGTGTCGGAAGACCCACTACAAATAGTTGACAATCATTTTTGCTTACCAAGTGAAAAAACAGACATTCTGCGCCCACCCGTGCATTTCCCAATATCCGAAGAAAGCTATACATTGTGTGAAATGACGTTTACTTGGCATCTGTTTGGCGGCAAAGACTTTCCCGAGTTATGTGATAAGCCCAAAACCAAGGGAAACGCAGGGTATGTTTATGGCAATCCTGCTATTGTTAATGTAACTAATGTTATTATAAATACCTTTTAGATCTACTGCAGGAACTGGTATGTCAGAAACCTATAAGCATGGAGTTGCCCAAGCACCAAATGAAAGCAGCAAAAAGTCTAAGAAAATAGTTCGCAATGGACCAAAAGTCTCACAGCGCAATCAAGAAGTTCTAGTGGAGATTCAGCTATCAAAAATTCGTATCTCCCATGATATATATCCAGCGGATTCATCATATTCATCGAGACAAGTTTTAATTATTTCTGAAATAGAAGTACGCGATCGCCTGATCTCATCGGATATAAACAAGCTGCTCTACCATCCGTTTAAGAATAACATACCGCAGAGAAACAGCGAAAATATGATAACTGTGAAAGCGCTCAATGTTCGATCGAATCCCACTACCCAGCAAAGGGCTGAAGAGTGTTCTTTAAAGGTTTCCATTTTGCCAATTAGACTAAATATTGATCAAGATACATTACTGTTTTTGGAAGAGTTCTTTACGTCCTTGATTGAGAGGTCCAAGAATGTGGAAACACCAACACCAAGCAATGACTTGGATTTGAATAGAGATGTGCCTGTAATGGGCGTGAATGGAATGACAAATGTGCCAAATGAATCAAAGGATAATAATTTAATAGATCGTGACTTGGCTGATCTCGTGGAGGAGAATACACTAAAATCGAATGAATCAAGTGATGATTCTTCCCAAAATGATCCCATATACTTTAAAGAAGTTATCTTTAGTCCTGCTTTACCAATATGCTTTGACTATCATGGCAGAAGAATTGAGCTCTCTCGTGGTCCTATAACCGGTTTGGTGATGGGCCTGGCTACTTTACAGGGCTCTGGAATAAGTCTAAGAGAAGTTATAAATAGGTAAGTAAAATTAATATAAAATTTAATATAATACTACTACTTTAATATTGTTATTTTTAGACGCGGTCTTCTGGGCTGGAATAAACTGTTTGAATTTTTGTGTAAGGAATGGCTCAAAGATATTAAAAGGAATCAGCTGCCCAATATTTTAAGTGGCATCGGGCCAACAAATGCCGTGCTTCAATTGTGTAAGTAAAATATATATTTAAACTACTTTATACTCATCTTATTTATAATAAAAAAAATTAATTGATATTTTTAGTTCAAGGATTCTTTGATTTGTTCCGACTTCCTTTACAACAATATAACAAGGATGGCAGAATTATTCGTGGCTTTCAGCTTGGTGCCCAGAGTTTCAGTGCTCGCACTGCGTTTGCAGCACTGGAGATAACATCAAGAATTATCCACTTGCTACAGGTAAATGTATTTAATTATTATGATTTTACCTTTAATAATTCTTACCTTCTTTGCAGTTCACCGCAGAAACTACATTCGACATGTTATCCGCAGGACCTTCATTGAACAGGCGAAGGAAAACCAAGTTGGGTAAGAAGCGACAAGGAAGACCCAAGGATTTGCGTGAGGGAGTCGCAAACGCTTATACTATTGTTAAAGAGGTAAAATTGTTATATTCATGTGTACCAATATTGATATTTTAACCAAGTGTACTTATCTTTTACAGGGTATCAACGAATCTGCAAATACTCTCGTGGAAGCAGCCGTTGTGGAACATGATCAAAAAGGATACAGTGGAGCTGTTGGTGCTGTTGTCAGGCAAATTCCTCAACTGGTTGTGTGTCCAGCAGTGCTGGCAACCCAAGCCACTACCAATATTTTGGGAGGAGCCAAGAGCTCTCTAGTTCCGGAGGCAAAACGTGAAGCCAGGAATAAGTGGAAGCATGAAAAAAATTAATTTTATGAATGAACAAAATGGTGCTTATATTAATTAAAGAAAACATATAGTTTTTAAGCTTTTATAGTTTAGTTATTAAGACATATGAAGCTAACTCAATTTTTTAAACAACTACTTTGGAAAATGCAATCATTTTTTAAGTAAGTCAATCGTCATTTGTAAGTCATTTGGAAATCGGTAAAAAAAAATTAGCTAAATATAATATCTGGGTTGATTTGTGATTGGAAAGAAACTGTAACTTAAATTGGGTTTGTTTAAAAATATATCAAAATAACAAATATTAGAAACAAATTATTAAATCAAAACAAAATTAGTTATACCTGCGCAACTTTTATTCATAATAACACAAATATTGTTAAATTTTAAGAATAGCATTTATACGATAATAAAGAATGCAAGTTTCCTATGGTAGTGGAAAATCAAAATAATAGTTTATTCTTATTTTAATATATATATATAGTAGTAGAAATATTTGGGAGCCACAGCGATCATTTTGATCTCTGTATATTTATTGGGATAATAAATAAGGGTGTCCGTTACAGTAGCGAGAAAAACGTGAAGTGAACATCGATATTGTAATCGATTTATAAATTTGGCGCCATCTATTGTCTGCGAAAAAAATACTAAACACAGTTTTTGCGTTTCATTCCATTTGTCCCAAATAAACAGAGCTCAGCCGAACAACTCTGTGTTGTTCTGACATTCTGAACTGTGTATCGAACACAGTACACCAAAATATTTTTTGGAGTTTAATTCAATAATGTATTGAAGTTTAAACGTGACTGATCGCACAAATATTATGTTAATTTATGTGTAGTGTTGTTGTTTGTAATTAGATAAGTTCTCGCTGGTTCTCTAGGTTAGTGTAATTTATAAAAAAAAACAAATACTTCAGGGAGTTTCATAAAATCAATGGAAATCACATAAACACAAATGTATGCAAAAATATACATACACATACATACATGTATATAAGGCACATAGAACGATGTACATGTGTATGTTTGTTTGTAAAATGTTTAAAAGACGCGCTATGAATTTTGTTAATACATATTGTTATCAACTAAAGTATTTAAACTGTGAATGAATAATAATAAAGTGAACAGCTTTTGTGTTATTGATTTGAGGAAAAAAAGTGTGTACAAATAAATTCATAGCTGCGCTCCTGATCCGCAACACACATCTGTTGTGTGTATGTATATACTCCTGTAAATACATAACTTAATATCTCCAAAGACGTGACAAATGTATGTACATGTATCTGTAAGTGCGTGCGTTTGTGCCTTAATGTTGTGTATGCGGTGCTGTGCCTGTGCCCATTTCCTTTCTCGGAGTTTGCTGCCATAAATGTTTGCAAGCAAAGTTGAGTCAGGATTTTATCAAATGAAGATTTACGCAAATGTAGTGACTGTAAAGTGCACAATTATCAGGAAACCAATTTTGTTTAAAAGTTGGTTAAATACTATGCGGATAGTGTGACTAATATAAACAAAGCAAATCGTTGTAGTTTCAGGAAATTCCCAACACAATATGTAAATAAAGTGAATGATTAAACGGCTTGGAATTTTATAAATGCCGCGAATTGTTTAAAAAACTGGATTTATTTTTGTTGTTGTTTGGTATATGTGTTTGCTAAAAAAAAAACTGAAAGTGTATTTTTTGTAACAAGCTTAGATATTGACTCATTAGCTGTGGAGAGTCACCTGTATAAAGCAATTAAACACCAAAATAATAATTAAGAAGTGTTTATAAAGTACATAAATAAATAATAGTGTTAACAATCCATTTTGCAGCGCTGTCGAAATTAGTGGTTGTAACTAAGACCGACCACACCCACCAGAACTTAACTTTCTACCACATGGCATAAATTCTGTGTAAGGGTATCTTGTAGTCGTATTAACCTACTTGTAAGTTTTTACGTTGTTATCATTTATGTGGGTTTTTGTAATACCATATCGAGCGGATGTAAATATGTCACAAATTTTGAGACGAAAAAATACTGCAATTCAGATACATTTGTTGTTTACATTGAAAAAGTGTCACTGGGGCGTGGACCCTATTTATCCCGTTATCCTTTTTCCTCCCTTTATCCTTTGTGTTTTTACTCCTATGTATAAAACGAAAAGAGAAATATTTCTTGTTTGCTGTTTAAATTTTCTTTAACTTAATTTCTTTTAAAAATATTTTAATGTCTTAAATGTCCAGAAGTTTGTCTAAATTAGTGATCTTAGTTGTAACAGAAGTAGAACATTACATTTTAAAATTATTTATACTCTAAAATTTACTTATAGTTTTATCTTTTATTTTATTCATAATTTAAAAACAGCATTGTTCCATACAATGTATAGCTTTGCGGAATATTAAATGATGTTGAATGACGAAATGCACTGCTTTATTGTTTATTTGTTATCCTACATAGTGAGTTTATAAAAATTATTTATAAATTCTTCAGTGTGTCATTTTGCTTCTTATAGAAAATTAAAACTCTAAATAAAATGATGTGTTTTGTTTAATATCGGAGGTTTTTGAAAAAAATGAAGTGTTTCCTTGCAAAATATTAATGGACAGTCGACTACGAGATACCCAGTTTTTGGCCGACATATGGCAATACACATACTATTCAATAAAAATATTAAACCAAAATACGAATTTTTACAAAGAACTCAATATATCCTTTAAAAATATCACTTCATATATTTTCAGATAAAAAATGGCAAACACACAAAATGTTGGCGTGTCGGATATGACATCCATATCTGAAATAGATGAAAACGGAATAAATAATAATCTCAAACTACGCTATAGTAGTGACATTATATATGTATCCTTTTCAAGAAACACTAATATTAAATCAAAACATACTATCGAATGTTATTTTAAATCACATTTATTTTCAAACATTTAAGTATCTGTAATAATGATTCTTTCTTTTAACTAAAAAATTTTATTACGCATTGGTTTAACTTAATAATATTCTAATAGACATACACTGGATCAATATTAATCGCTGTTAACCCATATAAAACTATTAACATATTTAATAAGGTAAGTGGTAAAAAACATATTTTATAAAGTAGTTTAAAATAGTTAATAACTCTATTCTAATTTCTGTCGTTTATTTAGGAACATGTTCAGAAATATCATATGGCCAAACTGGGATCATTGGATCCTCATGTGTTTGCTTTAGCCGAGGCTGCATATAGAAGTATTGTTGAAGATAAAATAAATCAGGTTAGATAATTAAATGCATTAATCTTGAAAACAATAGTTTATTATTATTAATATTTATATTTACAGTCATGTCTAATCTCTGGGGAATCTGGTGCTGGGAAAACGGAGTCAACCAAATTTGTATTACAATATTTATGTGCAATAACTTCCAATGTCTCGTCATGGATTCAACAACAAATTCTTGAAGCAAATACAATCTTGGAAGCGTTTGGTAATTATTAATTGTATACATAACAAATGACCTTGATTAATAATATTTATTTTATTTTCTTTATTTTGTAGGTAATGCCAAAACGATTCGAAATGATAACAGCTCAAGATTTGGAAAGTTTATGCAAGTTTGTTTCGACGATAATCACAGTATCAAAGGTTGTGTTATCCAAGACTATCTACTTGAACAATCTCGGATAACATTTCAAAGTCCTGGAGAGCGGAATTATCATGTGATGTATCAGTTAGTGGCTCAAGGGCAAACCAACAAGGAAATAGCCGATATGTTATATTTAAAACCGCCAGATTTTTATAAATATCTTAACACTGCCGATGATATTTCATTAGATATTAATTTTGAATCAAATAAGTTTGACGAACTGACTATGGCATTTACAGTATTACAAATTCCTCAATCAGTTATTGATAGCATTTTTAAAGTCTTAAGCTCAATCTTATGGTTAGGAAACATTGAATTTATGGATATAGACGGCGAGGGATGTGATTTATCAAAAGCGGATCGAGAGATTGTCGATACACTATCTATACTCCTGGGCCTAAAGGCTGATGAACTAATCAAGGTTCTTTTGCTACGTCAGATCAATGTTCGGGGGAACATTACGGAAATTCCATTGAAAATACATGAGGTAAAATATTCATAATTATTCCAAGACTACCATTATAATTTCTAACTTTTAAATTCATTTTTCAGGCCCGCGAAAACCGACATGCAATGGCCAAAGCTTTATACTCCAAAACCTTTACTTGGCTAGTTAACAAAATAAATAGTTGCACAAATCCAGGACAATATGGGAATACCTTCCTGGGTGTCCTCGATATATTCGGATTTGAGAATTTCGCAAAGAACTCTTTTGAGCAACTTTGCATAAATTATACCAACGAAAAATTGCACAAATTTTTCAATCATTATGTGTTCGCATTGGAGCAGACAATCGTAAGTATTACATAAAATTATATTCAAAGGTATAGTCCTTTTAAAGTCAAAATATATTTAACTTTTTTCAGTATAAACAAGAGGAAATAAATTACACACATGTGGAGTTTACGGACAACTCTCTGTGCTTGGAACTGATAGAAAAGCCTCCCAGATGTATATTCAAACTTCTGACTGAACAGTGCCATATGCCCAAGGGTTCGGATTCGGCCTATTTAAGTAATCTTCATACTGAATTTGAATTCAATCCGATGTACATAAAAGGCCTCGATCGACGACATTGGGAAACTGAATTCGGTATTAAACACTATGCAGGAAAAGTCATTTATGCAGTCGATGGATTTGTGGACAAGAATCGAGATGTGCATCAGGATGTACTATTTGACTATATGAGTCGCAGTGAGCATGCATTCCTCTGCGAGTTGTCGAAACACCCGGTAATTATAACGGAATCTGGTTGAATTTTAAGACATTTGTTAGCAGATAAGTTCATTTACATTTGTGATGTGTTGTGTGTCCATTAGAACGGATGTTTCCTGTTTGTCTTAAAACAAAAACTGAAGCGTTTTTAGTATGTGTCTGTATATACTTTGTAAAATGTATAGATATTTCAGTCACTACATTGTCTTTCATTGTGCTGAGTCCTTCCATTTTCATCTAAAAAGTGACTTGTGTAGCTTCTAGCGTTTAAATTAGTCTGCTTACTAATACACACTTTCATCTTGTGTTTAAAGCGCATCCTGGCACAGCAACTTAATTGGATACAAATCAATTTCAGTGTGTAAGCTCCAAAAAAAACTAATTCTACATACGGCATTAAATCAAAGTAAATAAAGGACTTTAATGTAATATATTGGAATCTATTCGACTCTGAAAAACTAAAATTTCTTGCTCTGATTGATATCTTCAAAACTTTGCCAATAAAAACTATACCGTAATTTTGAGAGACCAAATGATTCGAAAACTATACTACTCTAATATATAAAAATATTTGTAATTCCAATTAAATTCTAATTAAATAATTTTCATCTTACAGGATTCAACGTGTTCCCTCTGGATACAAAATGCATCAACTAGTCAACGTGGAACGTCCAAAACAAAGTCAACCGTCAGTGATAACTTTAGGCAACAATTGCAGGCTCTAATTGATGTACTTTCTAATACGAAGCTGTGGTGAGTTGGCAATATCAACTATATACTTAAGTACCTCTTAAATTCTTGCTTAAATTGGTTTCATAAAATACTATTCTACAATCCAGCTTGGAAGAACCTAAGTCGAACTTAAAGTTCATAAATAGAATCTACCAAACATGTTTTGGTAGAACCATCGACATCCAATTCTTCAAGGCGTTCATGATTTGATCAGAGTGAGGAGTAATAGATTATTTAGTCGTGTTCGCCGTCCTTAACAATTTCTAATTTATGCTTATAACTCTTGGAAAATAGCAATTTTTCCACTGCTTTCAATGATTTTGCAAATAACACAAAAAACAACACAACTAACTGTTTTTCTAAACCCAATTTGCTTCTGCATTAATTGCGAAAGCCCAAAACCGATGACATGAGAGCTTTCTTAAATACCCGAATATTTTAATTAATAGCTTTTAATATTTGAATTTTGTCAATAGTTTAACACAAGTTGTCTAATTGGGTCAATTAAAATCGTTAACTAGAATATAATAAATTTCTTGCTTTGCAGGTACGTTCGATGTATTAAACCAAATGCTCTTAAGCAAGCTAACGATTACAATGACTCTTTGGTCCTGGATCAGTTACGATATCTTGGAATTTTAGATATAATTCGGATAAGAAAAGAAGGTTTTCCCATACATCTAAGCTTC
The DNA here is from genome assembly GCA_035046005.1 of Drosophila acutilabella. Taxonomy (NCBI): domain Eukaryota; kingdom Metazoa; phylum Arthropoda; class Insecta; order Diptera; family Drosophilidae; genus Drosophila; species Drosophila acutilabella. The sequence goes on from JAWNOK010000072.1 coordinate 329,042, forward strand.
GAGGAGTTTATGTCTAGATATAAATGTTTAATCAAAAATAAGTCATGTTCAAGCACCAAATCTGATATAGCATTAGTGTTGAAAGAACTTAAAGTCGTTGAACCTGAATGGCAAATTGGTAAAACCAAATTATTCCTGCGAAGTGCAGCATATGAACCTCTGGAGGAGGCAAGAAAGCACATGATATGCATAAACTCAACGATTATACAGAAGAATTGGAGACGTTACCTATGCACCAAGCAATACTTGCGTGTAAGAAAAGCCGTTTTGGTCATACAACACGCCTACAGAGGATGGAAGCTACGAATTGATTTCCTAAGAAAACGACGAAGTGCCATAATAATTCAAAGTCGTCTAAGAGGAGTTTTCGCTAGAGAGGTAAGTACTATAATGACTATACAAGTTCTTAAAGTTTAATTCGGTATTAAAACATTATTTGTCTTTAAATTTATAGGTTGCAACAGCTCTGCGCGAAATGCGTCGTGTTGATGAAGAAATGAAGAAGCGTGAAAAGATTATAAGTGAAACACCAACATCCCAATCGAAGGACTTGGAAGATGCTGAAAGGCAAATAAACCAATTAATTAGTACAACACAATGTCTAATAAATATTTCTATATCCTTTTCAGATTGGTGCAATCGGAAATAACGGTGCTATCGCATATGGCAGAGCATTTAAATACTTCTCTGGGCAAATCAAATGTTGAGGAAGAGGTTCAGGAAATAATTTCAACAGAGGATCGTAATATGCAAAATTTGGATACTGTCGACTTGGATAATCTATTTGCATTCTTGACGGAGGCTACGAATACTCCACACAATCCCCTTATTGAAGAAATCAATAGTAAAATGAGCGATTTGGTACAGGATCTTGATAACGAGGTAAACATGTGGCTAAGATAGAGAAATCTCTGATTTAAGTATATACTTCCTTCTATTGTGTTTTAGATTGAAGGTTGTCTGCAAAAGGACTCAGAACACCACGTGGAAGAGCAGGAAAAATTTATTACCAATGGCATTACACCACCATCTGAGCCTTCTAACATGTCCACTTCATCTTCAATCGATAACGGCATCAGCAAAGTTCGAAAACAACAAAATCCTGAGCCAATATATGAAGCACTGTCGCTTATAGAGGAGATCAAACCAAAGGAAGAAATTATTGAGTTTGAAAAGTCAAATATAGAGTCTAAATATAACTCAGGAGTAAGACAAAAAGAGATCGCAGTTCCAGCAGTTCAAAATGAACGTGAACAAAGACGTAAATTTAGAGTGGAAAAGAAACTGCAGGAAATGCATCAACTGGATGTCAAAAAGGAGGTCATCAGCAATGATTCAAACTATAATTTACTAGAATTCGCTGAAAACTTCTTTAATGAACACGAACGTTTGATAGACGGCACTTTGATTTCGACCTTAACACGAAAGAAGGTGTTGGATGTGATGCCAAAACATGAAATGATTACATTTACTAGATCAGAAAAGATTCCGTCTTCACACATTCATATGTATGATCCGGAAAATATAATACTATCTTGTAATATATTCAGAGTAAGTTAAAGGTTTGCCTTTTATGTTGGGTAAGAAATAATATAATAATTTACTATTTTAGGAATTGTGTAAATATATGCGCGGTGAACACAATGCGGAGCGTGAACTTCAAAGTATTCAATATATCATAGGCCTGGGTATTGAAAGAGAGGAATTACGGGATGAAATATTTGTTCAGTGCATGCGGCAAATGACCAAAAATCCAAATCCTGAATGGACCGATCGATTATGGCTCTTAATGTGTCTCATAATTGTGGCCTTTCAACCCAGCAAGTTGTTGTTCAGGTAACTAATTATAGCTAAATCGGTCAATTAATTTTATTAAAGTTAAATTTAAACATAATTTCAGGTTCTATGTATCGTTCTTGAAGCAGAAGTTGGAAACATTCGATGGAAAGCTACGACAATATGCTCAATGGTGTTTCGATAATTGCAAATGTACCAAAGTTTCAAACCGACTTCAGTCTCCCTCGAGTGTGGAAGTTGCTGTAAGCATTATAAAATATATATTGGAATATATAAACAGAGATTTCTTAACAACTTACATCTATTTTATAGGCAATGCGACGTCTTGGCACAATTGTGTGTAGATTTTTTTTTTTAGATTCACGTACAAAAGCTATTGATGTACATCCAACCGATACTGCCAGCGATGCAGTACAGAAATTAGCTGATAAACTCAATTTGGCCTCAATCGAAGGCTGGGCCATATTTCAATCTCGTCCCGATGGCGAATATCATATAAAAACCTTTGAGTATTTGTATGATGTCATCTCCGCATGGGAAAGTAAGCAAACGTCCTCGATTAACTATAAAAGACTCTCGAACGGATCCTCGTATGGAGAAAATCGATTTGTGTTCAAAAAAAGGCTGTTTAAACCAACTAAAGAACTGTCTCAGGATCCAGTGGAAGTGGGAATGTTGTATGCTCAAGCGGTTCACAGTGTTGTGAAGGTAAAATCATCTACTCCTAAAGCAAACTAAATGTGTATATAAATTCTCTTGAATTTGTTTCCAGTGTGATGATTTTCCAGTTAGTGAAAAAGTTGCACTCCAACTTGCTGGTCTGCAAGCACAAGTTGCATTGGGAGATCCATCTAATCAACCAAAACCTGAATACTATTGTGACATTAATAGCTTTTTGCCAAGTCGTATATCAAAGACAAGAGAACAACAATTTTGGATACCAATTTTAGCTCAAGCACATCGGCAATATGGATCATCGAGGAATGAAATGACTGCTAAAGTTCTGTACTTAAGTTGTGTTATGCAATATCCGCTTTATGGGACGACAATGTTTAATGTTATCTACAAGGGATATTGGAATTTTGTTAATAACATTATTTTAGGAATTAATTGTGATGGAATTCTATTTATTCAACCTGAAGACAAATTTATAATATATCAGTTTAAGTTTACCGACATTGAATCGATTATGATACATCCAAGTGATAGTTTCATAACACTATCCCTCAATCGTAGTGCCCATCAAATGCCTAAGCCATTGAAAGATAAAAGCTATTTGTTGGATTTGCAGAAATGTTTTGTCTTTGAGACAGTACAAAAGAATGAAATTGGATCCTTAATCATTTCATATTATCCCCCACTATCAAATTGGATATTGAACAACTTTGACTGTTCGAAGCGTGGAAAAGGAATAACTGCGGAGGATAGAACGAGATTGTATCAAAATGTTATTATATGTCGAAGACAATTAATTGATCTCTGTGTAGTGCGTAAACCGCAAGAATCTGGAGGATTCCTAAGGAATACGTTGAGACGTCTATCAAAGCATCGAATTGATAAATTGAGAGCAGAACAAAGGAGTAGCCCCCAGGATCATGGTGAAACATACAAAGGATATTCCCATTCGTTTTGGGCATTCAGTAAACAACAAATTGCATCATGTCTCAGTTCACTTTCGGATCAGGACGAAGCTATAATGATTCAAATATTCGACTCGATTCTACAGTTCTCTGGCCTTGGAACGTCTGGTAAGTTAGCTTTTAACTAAGCTTCCTTGCTTAAAGTTATTAATTCCCTTAAAATGATTTTACAGGTGAAGCAATAAATCGTGCAGAAGATGAGCATATACGAATTGTTCAATCTATATTGGATAAATGTATGCGAAAGGATTCTCTGCTTAATGAACTTTATCTTCAACTTATAAAACAAACCACTGACCATCCTGATGCCAACTCTAGAGTTAATCTCAGACACTGGGCTTTATTATCGGTTGCCTGTAGTGTTATACTGCCCTCCACAAAGTCCATACGCAAGTATTTGATAGCACATTTAAAACGATGCTCCAGCGATTTCATATCAGAAGAGGGAAAATATGCTAGATTTGCTGAAAAGGTGCGTCTTACTTGATTTATTTACTTAAATTTACAACTAATTTTGTTATGCATTCTCCAGTGCTTCTTCAGAACACAAGGCACACGACGTCGACAGTGGACTCCAAGCTGTGAGGAAATACTGTGTACGACCAATCGTAGACCTTGTTACTCTAGAATCTATTTTATGGATGGCCAATACTACTCCTTCGAGTTTCAACCAAGCTCAACGGCCAATGATGTTATAGAAATAATCAAAAAGACAATCGGTCTTCAGGAGAAATCCCGGGGCTATGCCATATATGAAGTACTAGGAAATACCGAGCGAAGTCTTTCGGCGGAGGAGAAAGTTTGTGATGTAATGGCCAAATGGGAGCGGTACCGCACTGTTTCCAAAAAAGAATACCAAAATCAAGTATGCCCCTAAGCAAAAGAATATTTAAAGTTTCTTTATTTATAAATCAATCTTTATTTTCTCTATAGATGCACTATGCAATGCAGCAACAAAATCATGTGTTTTTGTTTAAGAAACATTTGTTCTGCGATAGCTTTATTAATCTGGACGATGCCATAGAAAAGGAGTTGCTTTATCATCAAATCCTACATAACTTGAGAAGTGAACGGTATCCCATTTCCGAAATGGAAGCAATTATGCTAACTGCTCTCCAGGGACAATTGGAACTCGGCGATTATTCGGGAAGTATTAATGACTATGAAGCTGTTGCCAGCCACTGTTTGCCACCACGGTTTGTGCCCAATATTCCACATGGCGCAGTTGCTATGCATCACCAGAGTTTGAAGGGAATGGCCACGGTGGAGGCTAAGAAATCATTCTTAAACCTGATACAAAGCTGGCCTCTACATCGAGCTACAATATTTGATGTTATGGTAAATATTATTTAAGCTCCTAAATATGCGCAAATAATTATTAAATAAATTGTATAATTTTGTAGCAAACATTTACTTCGAATTGGCCGAGAATGTTATGGCTTGCAGTCGATCAAAGCGGTATACACCTGTTGGAGCATCGATCTCGGAATATATTATGTTCCCATGAATATGAATCGCTTATATCCTTTTCTCCTAATATGAACTCGTTGATGATCTTTACGGGCACCGAGAAAAAACAGTCTAAAGTCATTCTGAGTACATCACAGGTAATTTATAGTTATTATTTAATTAATTTCTAATTAATGCCAAGTAAACTATTTGTTTATTATTTCAGGCTTTCCAAATAGCTACGCTTATAAAGGAATATTCCGAAATAGTCAAAGAAACAGTCAAATCATAATAAGAATAAAGAAGAGTTTCTGGAATTCCAATACTTATGACACCGAGGGATTGCATTTTCAAAACACATTTTTGAAACTTCTTTTTGCCAATCATGAATAAAATAAATACAACTCGATATTATACAAATTCATTTCATTGTTCTCTAATGGTTGATATTATTTATAATAAATAAATTGTGCTTATATACTCAAATACTTTTCTGTACGTATGTATATTTAAGGGAATCATATTCATATTTCAATAAATAGTAAAATGAATCCAAGTTTGGAGGTTGGGGGAAGACTGCATTTTATGACACTGCTTGGTTTTGCACATCACTGCAGTTCAGAATCATTACTGCTTGCTTGCTATTCAGTACTTCTAAAACTTTTGATTAGCACACACAAGAGCATAGCGTTCCCTCTACACTGATAATTCTCAACAATCCCAAGTACGACCCTGCCTGCACAACGGCTAGACGTCAACTGATTTCTTTTTCGTTGGCGCCCTATTTATAAGTCGAAGTTACGCGGGAAGCGCTTAAAAGGCGCTCCAATTAGTACTTAATATAAACTTTTCTCTCACTCTCCCAGCAGTAAAACGTTACAATAATTTCGCTGCATTGCTTAACGGGGCCTTGATGGTGTGTGTAAGCTGCAATGCACAGCTGACTCAGCTGAGCGGAGCAATCACCGCGATGCATTGAAATGTACTCCACTCATAATTTTTCTCCCGCTCTCTTTCTATCTCTCAGCAGTAAAACGTCACAAAATGGTTTGTACATAGGCTATTTGATGGTATACGTGTACCACAGGAACTAATAATGCCCAACTATAATAAGTGTAGCGTCCATTTTTTGGTTTAGCCCAACTAAGTTTTTTAATTTCTTTTATCGCCTTGTATTATACTCAACAATTTAAATTTATTTAAAAATAAATTAAATTTTTTTTTATAAAACTCTTACACAATGTTACATTTATAGAGAACGCGCGGCATTTTATGAGGTTGTGTTGCCACGCCCTATTTTGCTGCTTCCTCTGCTATAGTATAGTAAGTATGATTGAATCTTTAGTTTCTTTAACACCAGAATTTCGTAGCGTTTCGCTGACAGCTGGGCTCGCATTGATCATCATTCTTATCTGGGCAGCGAGCATATTTCGCAGGATGTCAGCTCGCCGCGATTAATGAACGTGCAGTGATTGCAAGTCCAGGTGTTGGCATCCAGATCCATGGCATCGGCGCCAGCAGTGCCAGCACTTGCCGCTGCACCACTTGGATAACTGGTCGTACCACTGTAGAAAACAATTAAGTTTCAGAATAAAGCTAGAAACAAGCAAAAGGTGATTGGAACTTACCCGCTGCCAGTGGAGCTGGCTTGGAAAAGTGATTCAAGTAGTTTCCATACTTCTTCGCTCTTGAAATCAGCTGCCTTGTTGGGATTCTTGGCCCGCACCGCCTCCAACAAAGGTCCCATATGCTGACGCAATGGTAGCATATCCATTTTGTACAGATAAATCAGCAAATGGAAGTCCGAAATGGCTTCGAGGAATTCCTCATCAGCCCAGGCTGACAGATAGTTGCTCAGCGCATTGAAATCCTGCAGGTGTCCATCAATATAACGATTCTCAATGGGGAATGGTTGGCGTTTGTCGTACTCCGTAAAAGTATACTGAGGCTGCTTTGGCGTGGAGGCGGGCACATCCACCAGCAAATACTCCACTGGCAATGGACGCGCCATGCGCTGCACTTCGTTGCCATATTGATCCTTTTCCTGTAAACCAAAACGAAAGAGTTTTAACTAATCACTTCCTTGAAACCGATTTGAAGCCATTACCTTGTAAAAAACGTCCGGCACATATTGTTTATCGGTCGATTCACGTACATAGCCCAATTCTGGAGCATCTTTTGTGGGTATCAGACAATTGTCCCGGACTAAGGCCATGCACTGAGCGGACACAGCATAACCCTCCATATGCACCTGCTTGGTTTGATCACCTGTTCAAGAGATTACTAGTAAGTCTAGTTTTTATCGAAATGATTTCGGTCGAGCACTCACCCGTTACACAAATGGTCACAAACTTTGAGCCGAAAATGCCATTAGTGGCATATTTACATGGATTAGGATGACGATTCTGCAGTTCGCCCGCAGTTATGCACTCCTGGGCAGTCAGGAAGTGTGTCTCAATACCTCGAATTTGTTTTACAGTACCAGCGCTAACATCTTTCGTTATCAGATCCGTGAATATCCAGCCAATCTAATAAAATAAATAGTAAATAAAAGTAGACTAAGAGCGTAAGGAAACTTACTTTTTTAAGTCCCAATGCGCTGGCAACAGCATCGACTTCATCGGCTCCCTCATCTGGACATATGTTAATTGAATCACGCGATGATTCCTGAGGCGGTTCATAGATAGCCGCCACCTTGGCCCGAATACCAAGGGGCACATCCGGATGCTGCTCATAAGTTCCAAACAAATAGCCCATGCGCTGATGTCCTGTGGTCCGCCAGTAGTTTAAAAAGCGCTCCACAATTTTGGTATTCTCAAACATGACATTATCCACATGTCGATAGGTCTGACGGTTAAGCGTTATTGCCGATGGTTGGCACTTGGAGCAGATGCCCTTGGGCCAGGGTGGATGCTCACGACAGCCAGGCTTGATGCGGCAATTGATATCATCGAACACAAAGTATTTGCCATGGTCCATGCCCGAAGTCTGCTTACGTATGTATGAGTGAAAGGATAAGTGCTTAATATTATGCTCCTTGAGATAGCTTTCATCATATGGTTCCAATGGTGAGCAGTGCACACACCGTCCATTTGCATTATGATGGCAACTACAAATACAAATAAACATTATTTCATTGAATTCTAATCTTAATGCTAGTCTTACAGTTTGCTATCACGATCACGCTTGATAGTGCCATCGGATTTGAACAGTTGTTGATCGACTTCATCCTCAATGACGTTACTGGAGGGACGTGTATTGCTGATCTTATCACTGGACTGTATTGCCGCACTTTTGAATACAGCGTTCTCCATTGCTGTGGTGCTAGCACGCTGAAAGATAAACAAAGACATTTAGATGAAGAATCAGTGTTTATGTGTACAGTACTTACTCGTGATGAAGTTCCGGCAATTTGTTTTAAGTAAACCATGTCGCCATGCTTGAGAGTGGTGCCCACAAGTTTGGAGACGCTGGCGTGCAGCTCTGTGGCGAAATTTCGCTCCAAGAACAGTCCAAAGCCATCGACTTTAAGTGAATTTTGTACGATGTCAAACAGCTGCTTTAAATTTGATTTTGGCGAGATCTCGATGCGCTTGATGCCCTCCGCAGACTGCACGCGTATAAGCTGTGATAAATCCATATACATATAATATAAATTAGCCAATGAATGAATTAAGCAAAAATAAGATCGTTCACACCGATTGTTTACATAACACCAAGAGACGGTGGCGCACAAAGGCATAGACAAAATTGCGCTTCTTGTAGATGAAATTCTCCAGTAACAACGGAGCGCTAGCCATGATGTTGTTGCTGTTGTTGTTCTAGGATGCTGCTCCTTGTTGTTGTTGTAAGCGTAGCTTGGAAAGCTACTTAAAGTAGCCTAAAAGGCTTGAAAAATTAGCGATTACAACTGTACTGCATGCACGCGCGCATTTGACTGTCGCTCCGGAAACAAAAACTTGCATTTTTTTGGCAATTAGAAAAATTGGCAAGTAAAAGCGTTTGCCAAGTGAGTGTAAAAATCATTCTCGATCCTCATCTCACGGCCAAGCATTTGCCTTTCATTGCTGCATAGTGTTGCAAGGCGGAGCGCGCGCGCTCACCTCTTCCCCTTCCACTATTGGACCATCGTCATCGTCAGCTTTTGCTGCAAAATCTACAAGTCATTGTACCTTTGTTTGTGTGTCTGTCTGCGCGTCTGTCTCCCCCACCGTCGCTGTGGCAACGAATTTGCATTTTACCAACTTATCGACAGATAGTCAATTAACCTAGGCATTCACTGCATTACGGGCAATTGTATTATACTTGATAATGTATGTAATTACAAACAAATTTTATTTTGCGGCATCAACAACAACAAACCGATGCAAAAATATTATTTGCCGGTGTTTTGAGCTGTAAATATACCTAACGCCAGCGTCTAAAGAACACATAGTTTACACTCACTGAACCAGAAAGAATGTGTCATTCTTTTCTAAAAGTTATACGATATTATTAATTTGTTGAACAATTTACTTACAATTTTATCAGACATTGCTTCAAAAAATTGCACTTGGAAGCAAAGCAGTACTTGTGTAGACAGCAGGGAATCAGTGTGGCCATGCGCGACAATTGCGAAAATACCGAATTTTGTAGGAATAAATAATACTGTTAAGTGTTCATTTTAATCGATAGTCGGTTATGACATTTAAAGAATTTAAAAAGTTTTCAAATAAATTAGAAAACTTAAAAACAGTTTTTTATTTGTGCACATTTATTAATTTAGATTTAAATGTATTTATAGCTAGCGTGAATTTACAACAGACAAGCATTTAACTAGTGGAAGACTGCAAATTAAAGCTACATTGCATGTGCTATTTTAGGAATTTCAAAATCCTCAATCGTATTTGAGATTTCCCATGCAAATGTACTTAATGTCAACATAATCATCGATGCCATGATGGGATCCCTCGCGTCCCACGCCCGACTCCTTAACACCGCCGAACGGTGCCTCTGGGGCTGAGATGATACCTTCGTTTACACCAACCATTCCAACCTCCAAACGCTTGGCCACCCGGAACACTTGCTGTAGATTGTCGCTGTAGAAGTAACCGGCCAGTCCACGCTGGGTGTCGTTTGCCTTTTGCACAGCCTCCGCCTCGTCCTTAAACTTGATTATGGACACGACGGGTCCGAAGACTTCGTCGGTGTAAAGTTGGGACGTTGGCGGTACATCTGTGACAATAGTCGGAGCATAGAATAGCGGCCCGAGATCAGAGAGCGGTTTACCTCCCAAAACAATGTTGGCCTTTTTGTTGCGTGCATCCTCCACAAAGCCACTGACCTTGTCGAACTGCATCTTGTTGATCAAGGGGCCGATTTGCACCTCGCAGGAGGTGCCGTCGCCGATCTTCAGTGCCTCCACGCGCTGCTTTATTTGCGACACAAACTTGTCATAGACGCCCTCCTGAACAAAGAATCGATTGGCCGATACACAGGTCTGTCCACAATTACGGAACTTCGATGCCATGGCGCCATCGACAGCCTTCTCCACATTGGCCGAGTCAAAGACAATGAACGGGGCATTTCCGCCCAGCTCCAAGCAGACACGTTTAATGCCATAGGAGGAGTCACGGAACAGCAGTTTTCCAACTTGCGTGGAGCCTGTGAAGGAAATGCCGCGAACATCGGGACTCTTGCAGAACAGTTCACCAATTGGCGCTGCCTTATTGGTGGTTATCACATTGATTACGCCCTTCGGTATGCCAGCATCCTCTGCCAACTTGGCTACGGCCAGTGCGGTGAGAGGAGTGTCTTCGGACGGTTTAACGACCACTGTGCAGCCCGCAGCCAAAGCGGCGCCAGCTTTACGCGTTATCATTGCCATTGGAAAATTCCAGGGTGTTATCAGTGCCGCGACACCGATGGGCTGCTTCATGACAATGATTTCGCGATTTGGTGAGCTGCTGGGTATAATTTCCCCATAGACACGGCGTGCCTCTTCGGCAAACCACTCGATGAAGGCGTTGCCATAGAGCACCTCGCCCTTGGATTCATTGATCGGTTTGCCGGACTCGGCGGTCATAATTTCGGCAATTTCCTGTGCATTCTGCTCTATGAGCTTGTGCCATTTCTGGAATAGATAAGCTCTTATCAGTAACACTTCCATATGTAACACCTTCAACGCACCTTCAGAAGATTGGAACGATCTTTAGCGGTCAAGAGACGCCATTCCGGGGACTCGAATGCCTTCTTAGCTGCATCAATTGCAGTTTGTGCATCCGCCACATTCATGTTGGGCACACAGCCGACGACCTCTCCATTTGCAGGATTGTTGACCGCGAAGGTGTCCTTGCTGCTGGCATCTACCCAGGAACCGTTGACCAGCGCCTTCGTTTGCACCAACGACGACAAACTACGCATTCTGATCACTTTCAACGAACTGAGCCTTCGAAACATTTTGTGGTCAGCTGGTCTGTAATAACCTGTTTTTCTGTTAGCGCTGGCAACAAATCAATTGTGCTGTGTTGTGCCGGTACTTGGCATGTGTTTATCTATCGCTTATCAGCCGCTATGTTTATCTCTCTTACCTTAAATGACAGGAGGTTCTCGAGAGGAAATAAAGATTACAATCAGCGCTTTCCACAGGTATTGGACCAATGTCGCTTTGTTTTCTGATTGCTTTCAATTGATTTTGATTAACCGAGCAATAAGTGGTTGCTGCAATCTCTGAAAAGGACGTGCAGTAGAGACTGTTTACCTTGCGCTCTCTACGCACATGACGTCACACACTACGCAATGTATGTTAATTAGAAAATATTCACACATTTACTCGGAAGTTATTAATTAATAGGCATAAAATTAATAAAAGAAAATTATAAACAATTCGCTGCACTGATAACATGGCAACTCTAAGCAACTAAAGTAATTGTTGACAAACTTTTGGGACGTCTGAAAAGTCTCGCAGTTTGTTTAACAGTCTCGCTCAATGCGCAACCTTAATTTCCGTATTATGTTAACTTGCCTTAACAGTTTTATGTTAACCGCTAAACTACTAGACGATTTGGTATATTCAACAGTCTGGTCACTATAAAATACTATCAGCTTGTAGCAGTCAGGTTTTGAAAGGCCCCCAGCAACTGGCGGTTGGATTCGAAAATTGTTGAAGAAAGTAAATGCAGTTAGCAGACAGCGCCACTTGTTAGCCAGTTGCCATTGCCAAAGACAAAATCGATTCATAAAAACTTGAGTAGCTAAAACAGCTAACAGCTAGCAGCTGCCTTTCGCTGCCTTTGGGTTCCGTTTTGTTGTTCTTAACCTTTTTGTGTGCCATTTAGCTGTCGCTTTTGCATGCGGTTGCATTGCCGCCATCGTCATCATTGCACAAGTGCTCCATTTATTATTATGCACTGCTATGGTCATAGATTTCACATATGCCGATGGCGCAGGTTCTGCTGACTACTATCTTTGTTTTTTACTAGATTTTTTTTATACCTTTGCTGGCTTGGCTACTGGTCATGCAGCTTCAGGTGCAGCTTCCCTATGCAATCTGTGTTGCAAATTTTTGTCAATAAATTTTGGCTTAGAATGCCAAAAAAAATAGAAGGAAACCCGAGCAGAACAAGTCAGCAGGCGCTGGACATCATAACTGTTAAGATAAGATTGGCTTGCGATGCTCTACTCTGCGGTGCGGCTAAAATGAATTCAATTAGTTCTGATTTAAAACTAATTGAAAATGCGTCAACTGAAACTTGTTGGTAGTCGTAACTTGGTAGTTGGCAGCAGACAGTAAGCCAGTAGCTAGTAGCTTGTTGGCCGGCAGCACTTGAGCACTTGAGCCTGTCGATAGGTGTGTAAGTTATTTGTCTTAAGTGCTGCTGGGGGGCGTGCCACGCTCCAACATGTTGCCAAGACTTTTATGATTATGGCCAAAATGCCAGATAAATAGCCAGATAGCAAGACAGGGAAAAGTAGACAAAGAGGGAGACGCGGGACAAAAGGAGCCTAATGAAGTTCTCCGTTCAAATTTCGATTAGATTTCAATGTCAACTTAACTGCACAATTGTGACAAGTTTAATGCGCTACATGGCATTTATAGGGTATGCACAGAGGAGTCTTTTGTTTGGGCTAATTGTAAGACGAAATCATAACACGCCATAAAAACGACACAAAGAGGAAGGAAGAGGGAGAGACGGAGACCGGTTCAAAGATGTAGCAAACCTCGGGTTCAAGCCAAATTCAACTAGCAGCTGGTCAATGGACAAACAATGCCAAGAAAGCAGCGCTAAGAGTGGAATAAGAACAAGAACAACAACCAGAACAGTAACTACAGTAACAACAACAGATCAGCCATAAATCATGTTTGGGAACACGTTCCTTGGCTGCACAACAACAGCAACTACAGTAGTAACCACAATGGGAAGAAACGAAACATCTGTTGTTATTTCGACAGCTTTTTTGCTTAAGGACAATGGAGCTAAGGACTTTGCTGCAAGCTTAGGGCGCACAACTGGTTGTTGGCCACAGATAAAGGTGTCGTGATCGCAGCTGCGTCGCAGCACAAAATGGCCGCAAGGATAATAGCTTTGCCTGACGCTGCCGCTCCTTAGCCGCTCCTTCTGCTGCTGCTGACTCACCTTGGCACGTGGTGTGCTCCTTAAGGAGCCGACAGCTGCGCAAGACGCAGCTGTCCAGTCAAATTGTTGACTCTCTGACTATCCCGTTTCGAGTCCTTTGTAGCAGGACAAGCACAAACAGGCACAAAGTGGAACCAACTGGCAGCAACACGTGATTGCTTGTCTCTAACTTAATTATTATTTACCTTGCCTCAAGGTTATGCCACCATTATTATTATTATGATTGTTGTGTACCTAACTAGATTATTATTTCATAATCTAGCCCTTTTTCTCCCCTCACCATGTGACCTTTTCTTCAATTGTGATCTAGTTTCGACATGTTCTGGCATGCAGGCATCGTCCCTTTTCGTCCATTTCCAGAGCATTCCCGTTTGTCCTTGAGCCGAGCCTGTCCCAACCCTATAAATATGCGTATCGCTTGTTTTTCCAAACCGCGCAACTCCAATTCAACTAAAAATAATAATAATTACGCAATCACACACATACACACACACGCACCCAAAGATGAAAGCGAGTATAAAATCTATGAGTTTCCTACTCGATTGTCATCTTCTTCCTTATTCTTTATTCCTTCCTGCTACGCATAATCTTTGAACCATTGAAATCGACGATTCCAAAATCGAAAACTGCGTATTCCCCTTTTTACCGAATTACCAAAGTCGAAATTTGGTACAATTGTTGTCCTATGCCGTGAGTGTGTGCGTGTGTGTGTTGGCATTGTTTGCACTTTGTGTGTGCTACACATCTCTAGTTCATTCGGGTGCCTTCTGGGGTTGTTTTCACTCTCAAGCCTTCGGCATCACTTACACTGAACAAAAGCTGATCACCTATTTCAAATCCAAAGCTTTGTCTTCATTTATCGATTTCACTTTGATTAGTCCTATAAATGGATTTTTAAATTCAGAAAGGAACAAAAGAATTTAAAATTTGCTTGCGATTCTGACTCTAAATTTATTCGAATCTTAAATTTAAAATTAATAATTTTAAATTTGAAAAAGTGTTCATGTCCTTGAAGAAAACTCAAGAGAAACGTTTTTAATTACATTTATTTTCCAGCAGTTTTACCAAATTTTTCAACATATTCTTGATTTCAAATATATTCATTATTTCAACATCAATGCATCTTAAAAATTTAAAAATTTTCCAAGTCAATTATTAAGTTTCTGACTACCACTTTTAGCACCTTTGTAGCAGTGTACTCAAAGCTTGTGAAATTTATTAAAAAACTGTACCAAAAAAGCGTTCAAAAACGCGTAAAACTTGTTGAAAAGCAATCAACGCATGAAGGAACTACGCATTTGGATTAAATATTACGCGCATATAAAATTTATGCAACCCCAGCGGAAATTATTGTACATCGGACAAGGCAGATGGTATTGGGGTGGCTCTCCGCTGCTTGGTTGTTTGAGCTGTTGGGGAGGAGGTGGATACCAGCAGTGAGCAAGAGAAAGGGAACGAAAAGAGAGGGAGAGAGAGAGAGATGAAGGAGATAGGCGAAGGCAGAGGATAGTTGCGGACAGTGTTGTCTTTTTGGCTTGGCTTTCTCATCCCAAATTATGGGAAAGTAAAAAAAAACAACACTAATTTATAATTTAAAGGTATAACACATTAAATTTACGGTACGATGATAACTAGGATAGTTTTCTATTTGAAGAGACTGATAGATTGCAATAGTGGAATATTAAAAACTTTCCAAACGGTTATTCTTATAAATGTTGGATATTTTTAATCAATATTTGCTCAATTTTAAAAGCCATAATTTACAAGAGGTAATATTTTGTAAAGTATTTAAAATCGGTTTAATATTTAACTTATACAAAACGGTTATACCTCATTAAATAAAGAAATCTTTTAGACAATTTTTCTTTAAGTTTTAGCTTTGTATTCCTTGCTTTTGGCAGATTCAAATTTTTACAGCACTGGCTGTGGGCTGGATATTGGAATTTGCGTCGTCAGATATTCTCACGCTTGTGATATGTTTTTGCGCAGCTTCTTGGTCCTTACTCCTTACTCCTTGGTCCTTGCTGCTTATTTTTGTCGGTTTTTGATTTGGGTAGGCCTTTTTCTCTCGCTTGCATTGCGCCTTTGTGTCTCGCGTACTTCCTGAGCAAAACGAGACCTGAGATGAGCCCAGAAGTGAAAGAGAGAGAGAGAAAGACAATATAATTATGACTCTCTTTGTGTGTGTGTAAATTTTTCCCTAGGCCAGAAATGCATTCATATTCAAATGACGCTTTCCTCACATGAAATTGCAACAAAGAGTTTGTTCCTGTGACATTTCCGTTTAATTGTTAAGGCCATCAAACGTAACGGTTTCTAGTCCCTGATCACTGATCGCCGTACACCGATCTGCACTCCGAGTGCCAGTCTTACACGAGTAACTGAGCTCAGCCAAATTGAGTTTTGAGTTCCAGTTATAGCCAAGTTTTCTTTTCTTCTTTTTGGTATGAGCATTTAACTAAAAACGGCAGCTGTTGCCTCTCCTTTTTTTCTGTCTTATTTTTGCCAACTTTATGGGATTTCTTAACGCATAAACATATCAAATTACGATCTCATTTAGCCCAGGCAAAACCGGAAGTTTTTAAATCAAAAACAAAAGCCCGATTTAGCATCGCTGTCCTCAGTCGAAGTCTCAAATATTTTTTCTCTTCTTTTTTTTTTTGGGTTGAATTCTTCTTTTATTTTTGAGTGCAGTATGCAGACTCCTACAGTCTACAGTCTTACCTCAAAGGATGCATCTTTCTTGAGATCTTGAAAAGCTTGATCTTCTCGCTTGATCTGCCTTTGAGTCTGTGTAAACACACAATTTCAGTTACATTTCTCGAAGCGTTCTGTGTTTTTATTGAACAAACATGGGATGAGCACTGCAAACAGATCAAGATACAGATCTGTATCTGCAAATCTCTCAACGATCTTAAGAATCGGATGGGAAACTACAATATTCCCCAAGTTCATTGACGTTCAAGGAATTTGTTGGTAAGGCACCTCAAATTGTAACTGATTAATGATCAGAAAACCTCGGAATGTCACTCAAATCGATTTATATATAGATTAAAATATATATACCACAGAACATTGAGACAGCAAAAGATAGTTTCTGAGTAAGTGTATACTAAAAACAACTTAAATTAAAGAATAAATGATCAAATACTTATTATTCACCTTATTAAGCGAGACCCTTTAAATACGCATTACTGTCTTATATTTTTCCCATATATTAACATTAAGAATTAATGAATCTTGACAAGAATTTTATTTTTATACCAAAAACAGTACACAAAATTTGTTAAATGTTTTAAGCCTGGACTTTGATTGCTTTTTCAGACATATTTTAAAATACTTTGTGTCTGATTATTACTTTACAGATATCGGTAAATTTGGATATTGCCAATTCTTCATGCTTACTAAAGATAATTTAAGCTTAGCTTCATAATCTTTAAAATTTTAATTACATTTCTGTTGTGCTCTTAAGCCCTTTTCAGCCTTAAGTTCGCCAGCTCTTAAAAACTTGGACTCCTATACATAAGCCAAGATTATTTTAGCTGTATTTCTGTGCTTCATTCTATCTCCTTCATCTCTTTCTTTCTATCGCTCTCTAACTGCTAAATAGCTAGATTTGTGATCTATAAAACTGCAGCTGATGACGATCGATCTTTCGGAAAGTAAATGAATTGTGTAATCCTCAAGACACCAGATCCGAGGAGGGAGATACCGAAACTGAGTGATAAATACTGATAGCTCCTTGGATTGTTCTTTGGTTTTTGTGCTAAGCCGCAAACAAATTTGCGTTGCGCTTGCAGATCAATCACTGCAGAGGAGAGTAGAGCAGGGGAGAGAGGAGAAGTGCAGTAAGTGAAGAGAGACAGGAGATCAAGAAGATCAAAAGAGAGAGGGTGAGAGTCTTATAATAAATCAACGGAAACGGTTTTGTGTCATGTAATTTTGCAGGACTTTTTCGGCTAACGTGGCATGTCCTCGTTGCAGCAGGATGCCCGAGTCCAAGTCCGATTGTCCTTTGTGTTTGTGCCACAAACTCTATTGTGTGCTGTGAAATGTTGTTTTTCTGTATTTCGAAATGCAAAATATGGCAAAAGAGATGCGATGAGATTTGGTTACCAGCTGCAAGTGTCCAGACGAACAAAAAATACGACTGTTTGTTTGCTTTGAAAGGAGAATTTTGGCTGCGATCTTTGCACGATATGCAAACATCTGCCCGAACTGCCTGATCCTTCAGTACAGTATAGTACTGACGGTACCAACTGTACCGCATGTACCCAATGTTAGAGGGCTCTACAGGTGCTCAGTGGTCGAAGATCAGTCATCAATTTGATACGTGTCTGCTTCCAGAAAGAGAACGAAGCGTCTCTCGAAACTAATCAGTCGACACCTGTTATTTTAGACAACATTAGGCTCGAGACGTGCGCAACTCGCGATCGGAAAGAGCTGAAATTTATAACCCTAAAATGTAGACATGAACTGTGATCCATGATCTGTGCTCCGTGATACTTGGCCTGTGTGTGGGTTTTTCTGCTACTAAGAAAAAAAAAAGGATGTCATTAATTCAATAGCAGATACTTACCGATCGAGAGCAGACCCTTTTTGGGTACAGGTAGACAAGCGATTGTCCTGTCTGCAGGATTAGCATTAGAACAAGCCAAACGACTACACAGCGAGTGCAACGAGCCTTGGCTCTAAGTAGCCAGCTTATTGTAAGCCCAAGACCAAAACTAAACCCAAACAAAGTAAGAGAAAATGAAAAAAGAAAACCAAAAACCAAAAACTCATTCAGGCGGAAGTAACAGCTGCGTCGTGTAAATATCTGAGACAAAAGTCTGAGAGTTAAGAGAACTGAGAACTGATCACTGCGTTGAGTGTCTCCTTTTGAGACTTGGCAATTATGCGCAGCTGTAAGTTGCACAGATCCAGAGATCCGCAGATCGAACAGGATCGAAAGCTTCGCTCCCACACACAAAATAAATGCCCAAAGCTTCGGAGTTCAGTGTTTCCCCAGATTCTGTACTCTGTTTTATTGTATTTTATTTTTTAAGCCAGTTGTCGACATCGTCGCACCTGTCGCACAATTTATTTTACGCCAAGCAGTGAAAAGCCCAAAAGCAAAAACCACCAAAAATACAAAAAGTAACAAAAAAAAAAACAGTTGCTTGATTTGCAGCGCATATCCGTTTGTCTTTAGCTTCCTTTTGGTAATGACGACAAACCAGAAGAAGCAGCTGCCAGCATCAGTGTTGATGCGTATCGTTTGTCCTTAAAAAGGCTAAGCGGAAACAAAAAAGAAAGTTAGACAATTAACCAATAATAAACACAAAAATTCAATAGAAAAGCCAAAAATCAAACTTGAATTTATAATTTTAGAAAAAAAAAGAAAAAAAATTTTTTTTTTTCAAATGTACACTTATTAAATAATAAACTTAATTATTTATTTTGGAGTGTTATTTTTAGTGTGCTAAATTATTTAAACTTCATCCAACTGGGCAATATAAGTTTATTTCTTAAGCTTAAACTGACTCGGCTTAAATGATTTAAGGAGCATATTCATAAAATGTCAAAAATATTCTTCTATGGTTTGTTTTTAAAAAGTTTCTAGCAATTTTTGCTTAAAAGGGTCAGATTTCTCTGAAAAAGGCTATTTTGGCATTACTGGCACAGCTTCAGTCCAGAAGCAAACCAAAAACAAGCATATTACAATTCTGCTGGCTCTCGTTGCCAAAGTTTCAATACTCTTGCAGACAAATTGATTAAAATGCCATACTTAATCGTTATGTTTTTTGGGTACATGAAAAAGGAAATTTTTTTTTTTTTTTAAATTTTTTTTTTTTTTTTTTTTCTTTTTTTTTTTTTTTTTTTTTTTTTTTTTTTTTTTTTTTTTTCCAATTTTTTTTTTTTTTTTTTTTTTTCTTTTATCTGATCTAAAATCTTTAGCGATTAACATTATTTAAAGATTAAAAATAAAATAATATTTTTGATGAAACCTTTTTGTAGACTTAGTTCTAATTCACAACAAACCACAACTTTTGATGTAATTACGATACCCCATGTTAGGGTAATCAAAAAGGAAAAGAAACTTGGTTCAATGCATCCTACTGATCTTTAGATATACCAACAGACAGGAAGACAATATGACGGACCAAAGTGCTTTCATTGTGAATCTTTGCTTGTAATTTGCAATCGTTCACATGTTGTTCTTGTCTGATTTTATTTTCTTTGCTTTTTGATATGTATTTTTTCTGTTTTTTTGGTGATCATAAACTTGCCATGATCACTTTAAGTAGCTTTTTCGTTTATAAAATTGCCGAAATTTACGCAAACTGTCTCAGAATACGAACGAAAGAACGCTTCTCCCTTCTCTCTCTCTGTTGCTCTCTCTATCTCTCTGTGTGAGAAACAAAAGGTCTCAACCAGGGGCTGGGACTGAGACTTGTGCTGCGACTGTAGATCAATGTCACGTTTATGTTTTGATCAAATTTATAACTTTATTAAAAATATCAACGTATGATGCACTCGACACGTTGAGTTACGTGGAGTCTGCGATCGGTTCAAGTTCACATTGATCAAGCGATCTACTCTCTCTGCTACCGAATGTTGAATATCGATCCATCGATCAGAAATAATCAATTCGTTTACGGAAAAAGCAAAATGTGTAATTTGTGTAAGATCACTAATTGAAAAAAGATCTGTAAGAAATCAATACGGAAATCAAAAAAATACTCCAAACATTTTAAAATTTTATTTTAATACATGAACATCACAAAATTAATAACTTCGTGGAACTGATCAGTAAACACATAAAAAAGAAGTTTAACTTTTATAAAAGAAATAATTTATTATATGTATATTCATATATTTTTACAGCTATAATTTAATTTAAATTGTCTTTTATTGTATATGGTTTTTCCACCAGCGTTAAACAAATAAATGCAGTAAAAACTTTCCCATTCCATTTTCAGACTACAAACTATAAATTTCGATCGCAAATTGAGTGATGTGTTAACATTATCCAGTAGATTCTATGCTAGACTTGATCTTAACCCTCAGCTGTGTTTGGGTGAGTAAAACAAATTGCTTGGAAAACATAAACAAATTACAAGCAATTAATAAAGCAGTTGGAAAGGTGTGCTCCTCTGCGTGTGTGTGTACTTTTGGCAGTTAGTGTGGCATGTAATGGCACATTTGATGGGTTAGAGGGACAACCAATGTCATAGGGTGGTGGCAAGTAAACGATAATGTAATAGCTACCTAGCAAGACAAAAAAGGAGTACTAGAAACTTTCGAGTCTAGACTCAAATACCTTCCAGAAAATATTACCAAGTTCTTTGCTTAAAGGTGTGAAGACTGTTTGCAGATTAGACAATTTGCCATGGTTCGTTAGGAGTTCTGTCGGTGGAAGGTATGGAAAGGTATATGGAAAATCAAAACATAATTTCAAACGCTTCAATGAATCTGTTGCAACCCGAGAGAGGGGTGGGGGGAAGCCTTGAACCTGGGTGGAAATGTTACCGGTTTTCTCAAAGAGGAGGCAAACTAGTTTCACAGCGGGAATTGCTTTACCTTTGCCATTGTGTGTGCCTCTTTCTTGTTCTTGTTCTTCTTCTGCTGCTGCTGCCGCTGCCGTCACTGCTGCTTCTTCTTCTTCTTCCTGCTCTTGTGCTTTCTTTTGAGCGAGACAATGAGGTTCATTAGAAATGCAGAGCAACAGAGCGAGAGTGGAAGAGCAAGAGAGAGCGTGCGTGTGAGTGTGTGTGTTTGTATGTGTGTGTGCAGGATCACCAAAGGGTACAGCTGCGTTTCTCTTCAACTTTAAGCTTTGCGGCACGAAATCAATTGGCATTTCGTGTCGTGGCAGCTGTTGTCCTGTGTGGCGCATCCTTTTGTAATTATCCATGGGGAGCCAAAGACACAATGAGAATGCGGGAAAGGGGAAAAGGGGATGGGGAAGGGGAAACGTCCGAGCTAGCCTCAGGCACGGGTTAAACTCATTAAAGCCAACGCCGGCTGTGGCTTGTGTACAGTTTGCCAAACGCAAGCTGATCATCTAAATGCTGTCGCTCTGTTGCTCTGTTGCCCTGTCGCTATGTCGGTCTGTCAGTCAGTCAGTCAATCGGTCAGTTTGTCAAGCATTCAGTCAACCTGCCGAGTTGCCAGAGTTGCCCGTGTTGCCTGTTGCAACTTGCAACTGTTTGTCGGCCTCTTGGCCATCACCTGCCATCGACATCGTCCGGCTCTTAGCCATGTGTCTGCTCATGCTGTGAGTGTTTATGTGTGTGTATATTTTAGTGACTGTGTGTATGTGTGTGTCTGTTAATGTGTTTAATGATGCCTGTGCCATTCGCGCAGTTATGCTAAATTGCAGCTCTGGCTGCCCCAGCAATCCACTTCACTCCAATGCACTCTACGCGATGGCACATGTCGCTGTTGCCGCTGTCGCTGCTGCCGTTGCCAACACTTGTTGTTGTTGTTGTTGCTGTCGCTGCCTCGTGCGACGCGTCATCGATTGTCCTGTGTATTGCGATATGCGGGCTCCGTTTCTTTGCGCTCTAGCCACGCGCCCTGTCCGCCAACAACAACAACAACAAAAACATCAGCAAAACTCTTGATCGCAATAAAACTTTCCACATGATTTTTACCTTTATTTTTGTTGTTTTTTTTTGTGTTTTTGCATTCTGCATTCAGTCACCCTTCGCGGTACTAAAGTTGCAACTGCGCCTTGGGAAAGCACCTGCCAACATCATCAACAACTACAACAACAACGACAACACCAAAATGTGGGCCGCCCTAATGGAGTTGTTTTGCGGGTCTGGTAGAAATTCATGTATTTTGTTGTCTTTTGGATTCGGCAGGATTGGGGCATTTTCGACAAATCGAGGCTTTTTATGTTGCTAGAGGGCTCATCACACTAATAACTAAAAATTTTACCTAATTATTTCATATTTTATTTAAACTCTAATAAATGCCGGCTACAAAATAAAGTCTGAACGTAGCAATGGATGTGGTAATCGCCAATGGCATTATAAAGGGGGCATGTCTTTGTCATTCATTAGCGAGCTCTCTCTCCCTGGGAATCTGAGAAGCCATTTGCCATAAAGGTACAAAAACCGCAATACCTTTAACAGTAATAATCAGTCTTCTGTAGGATTCTTCTCGCATCGTTTCGAAATAAAGGAATCCTCCAATTCCTGATTTAGTTGTACATACATATACATATGTATCTTTAATTACTTTACTCCCTTTAAAATAAGAAATACAAAAACCCGCAATAGTTTTATAATTTGCAGGATCAAACGCGTTTCCACAATGTTCCAAAACATTCCATTCGCCAGGCATTACAGAGCATATGAAGTTCGGCGCATGCGCATACAAAAAGCCCCTAACGTAAGATCGATGAGCTCCTCTTTGTAGATAGTAGCGAACTCTGCTTCTGCTGCCTTCGCCGCTGCCTTCGCTGCTGCCGTTTCTGTTGCCTTCCAGTTGCTGAGCGAAGGCAAAACAACAAAAAAAATGTCCGTTATTATGTTTTGTAGTAGAGATGACAGCGTGCCGATGTTTGACGTGATGCTATTTATTTAATATTCAAAATACGATAAATTGATTTGAGTTTACGATGTACATATAAATTAAAAAAAAGTCATTTACACATATGTAATTATTTTGTGAATGTGATCCGTTTCGTGCTCGTATTTGTTCGTGCCTTGAAACATCGGCTTGCGCCCATCGTTGCTTTGCAGTCACATCTTTGCCTGGCAGCCTGGCTGCGTCGCAGCTGGCGCGCTGCCGTTGCCGTTGCCGCTGCTTCTGCTGCCTTCTCGAAAGCAGAGCCGAATCAACAGCAGGAGTTCTGCTTCTTCTTAGGCTGTGCTGCTGACGCTTTCGAGCGACGTTGTCGCTGAAGCAGGAATCAATTGCGCGCGCACCATCAACGAGGACGGTTGTGGAGTAAAGAACTCTTAAGGAATTCTCGGTTAAAATGATCTTTCGTGGTTAAGTGTGGTTCGCGACTCTGTTAAGGTTTGAAGTAATCTGTATTTGTGTGTGTTTTGTGTCTGTGTTATGTGTTTTTATTTGTTAACTACAGAACCGTTACTTTTAATGTAAAGCGAAAGACAAAGTGCTGAACTGAACGTAAAGAAAATAAACTAATTGTGTGTTAAGTGCAAAGAGACATGCAAAAAGAAATATGCCAAAACAACATTTCGACTGTTGCGTCGACATTCAGTATTTGCTGTTGGTACAAAGTTTACGGCCAAAAAAAAAAGATACGCAACAGATGCACTTTGTAGTTTGAATTTACGAATTGGTGGGTGCGGCGGCTGTTGCGACTGCGACTGCTGCTGTTGTTGTTGATCTTGAACTCACGTTGAGGCCGAGGCCAACTCCCCAGCATGGACCTAACGGTGCAGCAAGTGCAGCAGCACGACAAGGAACAGACGACGCAGCAACCATTGCATTTCTTTTGATTGCTTGTGTATCATCTTCGGGGATCTTAGCAAAACGCCTTCGACTTTGCCGTCTCTGTCGACTGCGTCTGCGCCTGCGCCCACTCGTCCGTTGAATTTTCGTCGCCGAAATGGGTTTCTTTTGCACTCGGTTGCTTTTTTTCGGCAATGAAGAACAAGTCGGAAACGATGGAGACGAAGACTATGCACTGAAAAGGTAATCTTATGCTAGAGTATAAAACTGCCGTTAGTTTTTATGTTTAACCGTTTGACGTTTGGGTGCAGCAGCAACAGTAACAGCACCATCACCATCAACATCAGCATCAACGCTCTCTCAACTTTTTACAGCCTGTACAAAGTCCAAATTCCGTATGTTATGTCTGACCATCACCATCAACTAACTGACGCTTGCAGTTTGACATTCACACAGAGCTTTTGCATTTAAGCTTATGACGCAATAAATAAATGACGAAACTAGAGACATGTGAAAGAGAGAGAGAGAGAGCGAGCGACAGAAACCCCTTGGTGAAGTTTTAACGACGCAAAAGCTTAATGCTATGGGAAATTGTGTTTGAAGGGGGTCGCTACGTTGTAACTACCGCATTCGAGCGCCTTTTAGGTTATTTATGCATGTACTACAAAGAAGTAGTTCATTGTGCTCAAGTATTTTGTGAATTGTGTGACTCATCCTCACCCCCAACGTTATACGATATTCAACATTACTTCACGCATTTTGCGCGCCAAGCACAATAAACGCAAACATGGAGCACCAAAGGGCAACCCAGCAAAGAGCAAAAACGAATGAGAGAGAGCGAGAGAGAACATAAGCATCGCATCACGTGTGTTGCTTACTTCGCTCAGTTTTTGCAGTTTCTGCTTTGCGTCCCAGCTTCTGCGTCCCATGTCAGCGCCTTCATTATTATAATTTTTATTGCTTATGCATAAATCAAAAAATATCCACCAACATAAAATACATACATACAGTTTTAATATTCGTATAAAAAATCACCTTTCTGGCCGCCTGCACTAATTTCACAAAATGTTGCTGCTGATCCTTATTTTATTTATTTTTTTTTTATGTTTTTTTATCGCGCGTTTCCGTTACTGATTTTTTGTTCCTTCTCTGAGTTAGCTTTTGTTTTTGTGCCAAATCATTGCCATATAACATGAAACATGAAATCTCTCTGTGGTTTGCATACAAATTCATTAGTGCCGGGTGCCAATGGTGATTGCAACAAAGACGACGACGGCGATGATGATGACGCCGTGGAGGAACTGACTGACTGACTGTCTGGCCGTTGACTGCCTCCTGCTCCGTCACTTCCTCCTATTCTTATCCTTCTTCCCCCGCCTCCCCCACAGCCACATTTTTTTTGTTGCTGTTTTCTTATTTTTTTTGGTTTGCAGTTCTTAGAATTCTGCAGCAGCGCACCTTTGTTACAGGCCGGCAAGAACTTGGCAGGAACTCACACGGTGTTACCAGGTTTTTTAAGTTTCTGTTATTTTTTTTTATTTTCCCTGAAATCGTCTTTGATGCTTTCTTTCAAGCTCTGTTTGTTTGGCTTAATAGACTAATTTTAATTATGTGATATCAACAGATAACAAAGTATTTTACAGAAATATCTTTAATTTAATTTATCAAAAGCAGAAGGGTTTCTCTTATCTAAAACCAATCTCTTTTTAGCTCTCCACGTGATCCAACATCTTTTCTGATCATAGATCTGTCGTCTCACATAAATTCAACACTTTTTGGCCCAAGAATTTATTAAGTTCAAATCATTTATGTACATTTATATATATATATATTTTTTTTAATTTGACTGGTCTTACTGTGTGTAACCAAAAATGTGACCTGAAACTCGTTCTGCACGACAATTTGGGCACTAATTTTGTGGATGGCATACCCAAAACTACAGTTGTCGGTAAAATTTTATTGATCTTCAGCGCAAAAATATAAAATTGTTTCATGGTCGTCGGTTTGTTGTTCTTTTTGTTGTTGGCAACGAAATCGAAAACGAAAAACAGCTTGGAATTGAATTGAAAAACTCCAGGACCATAGAGAGGACTGTGTTGGATTCGAAATTGGAGTTCAAGTGGAGCCCCAAAAACTGCAGACATTCACAAACAACAACAATAAATACGCTGTTTGGTTTAGGAACCACTGTGCGAAGCAGCAGCTGCCGCAGATCGCCAAAAAGGGTAACCGAAAAATATTTTTATCTTGATATTTTTTGTATTTTGTTGTTGCTTTTTTTGCTGTTCTAAATACGCCAAGAGTCGCTTTCGAGGCATAAATATATGTCTTTAGTGTGGCATGTCTGGTTGCGTTTTTGGAGCTTGGTAAATGGGCCACTCCAAGAGGACCGCTTGAGACGCTATCCCTGTCCCAGTGTCCCAAATGTCCGAGTGCCGATGCCCAGTGCCGAGTGCCGAGTGCCAACCGTCTGCCAGAATTCATGGAATTAGTTAACGATTAATGATTGGATATTGATTTTGGTTGTTCTCTGCTCGTTTCCCAAGTCTTCAGCTACGCATTTCGTTAACTGTTTTCTTTTTGTACAATTTTTACAATTTGCTTGGCTTTAAGCAAATAGTAAACTTCTTATTTGCACTCACTGTTGTAATTTCTTTCACTATTTTCCGTTGTTTTGTCGTATGTTAATTAAATTAGCAATATAATTTTATAGGCTTGACAAACTTTCTTCTCTCCTGGCTTAAGCATTTTTTATCTTTACGATCGTCGCAGAATTTGAATTGAGCGAATGATCGGAACGGAGAAGCGAGGCAGAGCTGAAAGCAGGGTAAGCTACCTCCATCCCAGGTAGTTTTGGCTTAAAGCTCTGCTTATTTCGGTGCTTTTTTGTATTCTTTCATTATTTCCAATGCCGCTCTTCCTATGAAACTTAATTTGTGGTGCTTCTCCTTGGCCCCATATCAAATTGGCGCTATCGAATACCTACACACACCTCTACACTCTAGTATGGTGCTCCATATAACTATGGAGCCGTCTTCTTCATAATAAGCGTCTACAAAATTAGCTTAGCTCTTTATTTTTTTTTTCCTTTTTGGTTCGCCTGCCCGAAATTTGAGGCTTAAATTCCTCAAAGATCTTTTCCAAAACTACCCCCTCCCTGCCTCTGGCTTTCCTGTTTCACTCACGAGCATGCATGGAGGGTATAATTGGAACACATTTAACGCCACGTTCTCTACCGAATCTCTATAAAATCTCAAACTAAAATTTGTGTGAGAACTTTGCAAAATCTTAGGCACATCGTGAATTCCTAATATGTTTGCTGAGGATTATAACTGGGCGCAAAATTTGCTGCTAATGATTTGCTTACTGGCTTGGTAACAAGATCTATTAACGTGTGTTTCTCGGTTGGCCTATTAATTGCATTTTAAGCCAAAGCTTCTCAGCAGGCTCTAGTAATTGAGTTGTTGGCGATTTAGTTGTATGTCCCCCTCTTCTCTCCCTATACCCCACAAGGCTTTACTTTAATCGTGGCACAATCCCGTCAGTTGAGCAATTTTTATTGCTAACGAGGCACACACTTGTTGCAAGTGCTGTGGAAAACATCTCAAATGGAAAATGTCTTTCAAGATCTCGAGATTCTCGAGAACATCGTAAAATGTACTTTCTTCTTTTCGTTCGTTTTTCAACGCGAGATTGTTTAATTATCAGATAATACACATAAAAGCGATTTTAAGCACTTTAAGCTAAACTAATTTCGTAGCTGTAAAAGTAGTTTTAGTTTAAAGAAAAGCTCAAAGCCTTTAAGGATGTAGTGTACATACATTTAGTGAGCTTTCGAAAGCGCCAAGTGCTTCTTCTCAAGTTTATTTATTTGAAAGCTGTTTAAACATGTGTTTGATAAACGATTTATATTTTTCCAACTCTTCAAAGCTTATCAATCCTAGGAATTGAAACCAATTAAACTCAGATAAGAATTACGTTATGGAATGTAGAACTCGAGATATTTCGAAAAGAGAAAAAATAGAAAAACCAGATGTCGATTAATGAAAGAATCAATTTAGGATTTGAAATGCTTAAAACGGTAAGGCTAATATCATAATTCTTGTAGTTTAAAGAACCCACACACACACGCGTACACATGAACTCACACACTCACTTGTTGATCTTGAAAGAATTGACCAAATTGATGATCAATTTGAGCAGTATAAGCCAAGCCCAATAAATGGCCAACTCTGATCGTTGGCTATTTCTGCACTGATTGCAAGCAACAATTGCCAAACTGTTGACGCCCAATGCGGCTCAAACTGTAAAAACTGAATTTTACAAAGCTCTTGGACAATACTCGTATATTATGCCATAACAATATCATCGAAATGACCATGCCACAACGAGCAGGGGCTGAAAGAGGAGCAGGGTAGAGTGAGAGAGAGAGAGAGGGGTGATTAGGTGCTTCATACGAATGGGGAAATGGTTTTCTGCGCATTGCTGTTGCCAGTTGAGAGTTGGCAGAGGAGACATGCCCACTTATTTGCGCCAACTAATATTAAAACACCGTTATGCATATCAGGCACTCCACATGGCTAAAGTTATCCAGATATCGGCTACACAAACTGGCCGCTCTCTGGCTTCTTGGCCGTAACCCTTTAATTATGTAGAGTCTGCGCCAAAAAGACAAAAACAAATCCATAGACGTCAACGCCTTTCGAATGGCACTCGCCCAAAACTGTTGGAACTGACTCCATATAGTCCATGCTTTGATACTCCATAAAAGCCTTGGCAGTTACTCTGCTTACTTTCTAAAACCAAACCGAATAAAACTGTCCAGTCATATATGTTAAAGCCATGTGAGTGTGAGGCTAAAAGACAACAACTTGCCACCAAAATAAAAAAGAGGTGAAAAAAGCAAAGATTACGGGTAAGAAAAGAGGAGAGAAAAAAGTCAGCTTAATTGCATTTCGATTACGTGGATATAGAATCGAATTTGAGGCATTCGCAGCCTGGCAACAAACAGCAGAGAAAGCACTCGGCAACAAAGTAAATGTTGCAAGAAGAACAGGCCCACAGCATGCAACACAAGGAGGTGGCTGGCTGACTGTGGCTGTGGCAAATGCCACCAAATAGACAACAGATGAGACAGCCCAGGCACATCCCCAGTTCCAGTCCCAGCCGCAGTCCCAGTTCCAGTTCCAGTCCCCGAGCTAGTCTCCAGTACCGCCTGAAACGCCTTCTTTTTTCTTAGTGATCTGAAACTGGTTTCTTTTCTACCAAAAAGGAAGGCAAAGAATTGTAACAGTCCGAGTTGGAGCTCAGTGTGTTTTTCTCAGGCCAGAGAACCTTTCTAAGTCTCTCTCCTTCTCCTACTCCGAGTCCCTGTCTCCCTGTCTGTGTCCACGTCCTAGGCTTTGCCCATTTAATACAGTTATTTTAACAGTGCGCAGACGCAACAACAAAACTCATTTTGGCCCAAAGCTATTCACCCGATTCACCTGGTTACCTCTCCGACTCTCCCACCTACCTCTTTCCTCCTAAGGCTTCTCCTTCTCCTGTCAATGCTTTGACGCTGTACTCGCACTTGGCGTTGCTCCCGTGTCATTAAAAATGATTCTTCTCAAACTAGAACAGCTATAAGACACCATCGACAGCATCATCATCATAATCATCGTCATCATCGTCATCATCGCCATCGCCATCGAGCACATCCCACCAAACAGACAAAAGGCTTTTCGCAATCATAAGACTGAAATATTATCGTTTTTAACATATCGACCTTAAGATACCCTGCCAAAAAATACAATTAAATTGATAGTATTAAATTGAGACATAATATAATAATAATAATAACTTAGTGGTATCATTCAAATAGTGACTTAAAAAAGTAATATTTTAGAATTCCATTTATTTTAATATTGCGAAATATTTAATCATTAGCAAAATTTATAGTTGCCAAGCAATTTTAATACTGTATGTTATTACTGACAGACTATTTGTTTGATTATTTATGCTAATGAAGCCAAGCTAATTTTATAGAAATATTTTTATATCTTTATTACATTTAAAGGAAATTGTTAATTTAGAAAGCACGGATAACATGTGTATAATAAAGTTGTGAATATAATTGAAGCTTATTTTAATTTCGCTTAACATTAGAAAATTTCTAGACAATAAAGAAAATATTTATTTTTCAGCACAGCAGGCAATCTGAACAGATTGAAATTCCAGCATCTAACCGAACTAGTTGTGGCCTGAGTGGCTAGAAATTTACAGGCTAAAAGAGTTTTAGAAAAAATAGAAATTTTATTTTATTTACACACTAACAATATTTAAATATATTATAATAAATTAATAAAGTGGTGACAAATCTAGCTTTAAATAAGCTAAAATTTCAGCACTAGAGATGACATTGATTCCAGTACCTGGTCTGTTCTGATCTGTTGCTCTGGGTACTAGGTAGGCGCCCACCTCCCCATAGCTGCCACCTCTGTAAGACTTTAGTTGGGTTATTATTGTTGTTTGTTGGTTCCTTGTTGAATGTTGGCCTGGCCCCAATGGCGTTGATTGTTGCTGTTGCTATCGTTGTTTCAGTCGTGTCAGCTGTTTGCTTAAGCAAATATTATTACATGATACTACACTATATGCCATGAATTATTAGTTATTTCAAATTTATGTGGCGTTTTGCTTTTCTTTCTATTTCTATTGCTTTTTCTCTTTCGCACTCTCTAGTGAATTTGTTTTTATCGCGCGTCTCTATTTGCGTTTCCGCTTTCCGTTATTATTGGCCTGGGACGACGGCTGTGTTGCGATTCCTTCTTACACTCCTTCTCTTCACTTCACCTCTCTATTTGCTTTGCTCATTCCTCAATGGAGAGCCAAGTCTTAAGCACGAACTGGAGCCAGCAATAGTTGTTGGTGTTGTTGTTGTTTTATAGTTGTTGGGGGCGTATTTGCCTAACAAAAATAAATAAATATGAATTTATTGCAGCGTTTGTTCGTTTTCGACTTCTTCCTTCCCGCTCTCTTCGGTTCTCTCTGTGTCATTAAACTTAAAGCGATCACATAAACAAATACATGTACATGTATGTGTAGCTGTTTGTGTATGTGTGTTTGCATGTGCGCTCCCCCTTTTCTTACTGCAGATAAGCGACTTAGAAATACGCTGAGCCTCGAAAATAAAAAACTTAATAAAACTGTCGCGATTTTCCCCAACCCCTGCAATAGCAACAGAATTCAGCCCCAACACTACAGTGTGTATTATAATGTATTTATGTATGTATGTACATTTTGTATATAACTATAAAAAAAAGTGCTCGAGAAACTTTGATTTTTGTGCTGCTTTGGCAATTCTTCTGCTCGCTCATCTTGGCTTCAAAGCTTTGAGAATTTATAATTGCCAGCGTTTTTGGAGCGGTCCAGCAGAGAGTCTTTAGGGAATTTCTAAGAATTTTGTCACGCTTTGGATTTCAAATTTTGTCGATGTTAGCCAACTGTTAATGGACCCGCCACACAATACAAGCAAACAATACATATACACTTATACATACTTATCTGTATAAAACTACGTATGAATGGATGTGTATGGATTTGTGATCTCTTTTATACACTATGTAGACAAAGATTCTTTGAGGCGTAAGTAAATGGCATTTAACGCTTGATTTGCAGAGTTTAAATTTACCTGTTGGGTACTTTAGTTACTCAGCCTGATCCCTCATATCTCTCACATCCTTGCCAACGAATCTATTGTTCTCAGCAAAGACGCCCGCACAACAAAGCAAGAGAAGTGGAAGAGGAAGAGAGAGGGAGGACAGCGTCTCAGATGGAGAGCCCTTCTTTAAGTAGGGGCGGAAATTTAATATGAAATACATTTTTCTGTATGTTTTTGTGTGAAATATGAGATTTTTGATCTGAGATCTGCTGCTCTTTGTCTACCTGTTCATCTTTTTTTTTCTTTTGGCAAAAAATATAATTATCTTGTAATTTGGCCGTTTTTAAGTTTTCAGTACTTGTGAAACTCAATACCAATTGCATTTTAGATCAAAACGTTTTGCAAATTGCTTGCAGGACGGGAAGGTGTCAACGTTTTACATTTTTCAATAAACATTGCACTTGTCCCGGCCTATGAGCGGTTTGTACACCACCAGAAATCAATAGAATTTGTATTTTAAATAGACTTTTTATTTATTTCCTTTAAAAATTATTTTTCTAATTTTAACCAAACTTTACTTTTTTATCGTTACAGCTCATCTGGACAATCAACTTTGGTACAGTTGCGTTTGGACTTGGACCAAACTAGGTGAGATTTATACTTAAAATTAATTTAGGCATAAAGAACATTAAAGCCACTCAAAATTTAGTTGGAACAAAAAAATTAGGTTTTTTTTTTGGATTATTGATTACGTATAAAAACAAGAGTTTAATTGGTTTTAATATAAACATTTTAATTATAGTCCAGTATAATTGAGAAATATCTCCCCTAGAATTTGTAGTTAAAAAAAAAGCATCAAGTTAGTCGAAAAGTATTTTTAAACAAGCAAACGCATACATACAAAATTTAAAATACACAGTTTCCTTTTCTAAAATCAAGCTGTAACAATAACTAAAATTTACGCTAAAAAATAATAAGGAATTCATAAGCATAACAAATATTTTATGTGAGTTTATAATTATAACATTTACATTATTAATTTATAGTACAAAAATAAATGGGTTGAAAAAACTATTTGAATTAACAACGGTTAAGAAAATACGCGCGCGTTTGTCCAGCTGATTTAGGTATTTTTTTCGTTTGGTATTTTAATTCGCCTTTCTGCTTTGTGCTGCTCATTTGGTGCATTTCGTGCCTGTGGCGGCGTCGCGTCCGTCGCTGTCGCTTGTGAAAAACAACAACAACAAGAAGAGCGCAGCAGCAAGCAAAGCAAATCGCCCGCCCGCCTGTTGTGTGTGCCTTTTTTTCTCGCTGTGTTAAATATAAAAACAAATTGAAAAATTAAATAAAATATTCCTCGTGTAAATTGCAGTAAGTTTTTGCCGTAAATTATAAATTGAATTGATAACGGCAGCTGCTTGGCACTGTAATAAGCATATACTTATGTATTTGTATATATACATATAAATATATCCCCCGCGCGGCGATAAATATTTTTTTTATTTTTTACTTTGCGTTTTCATTCTTTTTTTTACGCTTTGCTTTTGCTGAGTCGATTCGAGTAAATTTAATCGTTTTTTTTTTGTTTCTCTCATAATTTAATTGTTTTGCTTTTAACGAACGAACACTTTAAGCATTTAATTATGAAGAATTTTTTTTAATTTTGAAATTAATTAATTTTACAGGAGGACTATTATGGAGCGGGCATCATCGCCGCTGTTGCAGGCACACGCCATGCTGCCAGTGCACCAGCCCAAGGGGCGTGGACGTCCTCGTGCCTCCTACGCCCAGACAGGCGAATTTGATTTGGGTCTGATACGCGAATATCGTTCACGACCGGCACTATATGATCGAACCAACAAACGGTTCAAGGACAAAATGCATGTTGCTCAGCTTTGGATGCAAATTTCGCATAAGTTGGGATATGACGGTAAGGGGAAGGAGACAGGAACGAAGAGAGTGAAAGAGAGCATGCTAGGAGTAAAAATTCAAACTAATATTTCTCTCTTTTTATATGTTTTATTCCATTATCAGTTTCAATGCTCCGTGAGCGCATGATCACGTTGAGAAATCGTTACAATATCGAGAAGAGACGCGTGGAAAACAGTTCGTTGGGTTCAACGTTTATGGGATCACAGTGGCCTCTCTTTGATAATCTTAGTTTTCTCTCCGAACACATACGCTCACGACGATCGTATAAGACACAGTCCAGACACGACGGACACCAGGACGACGACGACGACGAGGAACCATACGATGTGGATGACATGACGAGCGATACGAATGGACATGCAAAGAGAATCAAACATGAATTTGAAAATGATTTCGAAGATGGGGATCCTTTTGATTGCGATCGTCAGATGCCAGTGACCACTGTACTCAAGTGAGTAGCGTTAACCCTCGCAGAATGAATGAATTAAAATATTTATGATTTTGATTCTTTAGCATACCGATAAACACTCAGATATTAAGTCAGGAGGATTATAGCAGCCAGCTTAATGGCAGTGACAATATTAATGGCGGGAAGAAGAGTTTGGAAGGAATGCGTCAGCCGGAGCTAGTGATGGCAGCGGCCAAACAGAAACGTGTACAGCCCATGCCAGAGGCTGGACTGCCCACGCCCAAACGGCGATTGGATGCATCCAGCTCCACAGATGTAGCAACTGCAACAGCAAATGCCACAGCATCAGCAGCCACAATAACAACAACATCAACAACATATCCAAAGTTCCGAGCCTTTGGGGAGTTCGTATCGCATTCTTTAACCGAATTGCCGCCATTGGTATCCATGCGCTTGGTGGAGGCATTTACCCGCGAACTAGTCCAAGCAACCATCACCAATGAGCATAGACAACAGTCACAGTCGCAACCGCAGACGCAGTCGCAAGCAAAGCCATCGGGATTGGGATCTGCGGATCAGAGCAGCGTAGATGAGGCAGATGATTGATTAGTTTGACTAGACTTAAGGCCACAAATTATAATTTAATTTCTTTTATACATAGACTGGGGGAACGGGGGAAAGCAGCAATGAAGCTTCCTGTGTATGCCAAAAAAAATAACAAGAAAAGTAATAACAAAAATATATTAAAATAAAACCAAATGGCAGCAAAACGAGAAGTTCCTTCTCGTTTACGCACTCATGTGTGTAACCAAATGCAATTTGTATTAATTGTTGTCAGAGCGTTGGAAACTGGATTTGGCTATTGGCAATGGGCGTTCGATATTGACCACAATCTATGGCCACAACTAAGCTAGAAATGCTAGTGGCTCCAGGCGAGTTTTGCTTTTGTTTCTGTTATTGTTTTTGTTATTAATGCGTCTATGTTTTAATTAATTCACAGCCTCGTAATGGGCAGCAGTAATGACTGTGTTTAAGTCGCACTCGGAGAAAGACAGCGACGATAAAGACAACAACGAGGAGAGAAGACTTTCTTGGATTATTGATAATGTTATGCCAACGTATGTGCGTGTGTGTGTTAAGTGCAGCGTAGCATTAAAACGTCACCTGATGTAGGTCGTGCCTGGTGCTTATTTGTTGTTATGCGAAATACAAATTGCACTAGTCCCGGCCTGCACTGAGTGTCGCAAACAACGAAATGTGGTAGCATGTGGCTGTGGCTTCGACTGTTCCTCTGTATTCGTGTTCCGTCACTGTCATAGCATGTGTGGCAAGCAGGCACTGGCCTGCCCTGTAATTATATAATTTAATCAAATTACTTGCATATGTTGCCAAAAAAAAAAGAAGGAAGGAGAATAAAGAAACGTAACGAGAAAAAGACGAGCCGAAAGTTTCGACTGGAACTCAAAAACGAAACCACAAACGAAAACAACAACAGACTTAACTTAAGTGCAACATTTTGACAGTGAAATGTGATTATGTTTGCCTGGATGCGTGGCCAAAAAGAAAGATATTTGCGTATTTTAGCATTCATCATCATTACTCTTGAGCTGCACTGCAGTTTAAACTTTGTAGGCGCACTTAAACTTGACAGCGGTTTGACAGTTGCAAATTACGTTAGCTGCAGCGCGTGTTGTAGCACTCGCCTTTAGTGATGGACAAACGGTTGCCAGCTGACTGCTATAAATTAACAGTTGAAGAGACATTTTGCCGTTGTACCATCAAAAAGCTATCTGATTTGACTGCATCATACGCGCGCTTTTAAATAACATGAGCAAAATTGTAAATGACTTTTTGTAGAAAATTGTACACTTATTTATTAATTTATTAAATAAGTATTAAAAAATCTTTAGTGTAAAAAAAAACCAACCATTTTAATATAAAATATTATAAATAAATCTAAAATATATAACTTAATAGCAAACAACAAAGTCGAATTTCAATTAGATGTTAATAAAATGTATTTATTGACGCCAAAATGTATTAAGCTGGCGTAAAACTGAATTTATGAAAAAAGATTTAAACGCCTGTTAATGCTGCATTCATTGTCGTTAACATACAATTAACAGTTTTGCTCCACAGTGATGCCAATAAAATATACTCCTCACTGTTAAACAGATACTACTGTTAAGTTCGACTTTAACAGTGCGGAATAAGAACTTAATCCAATAAGGCAATATACGTTATGCTTAATATTGACCGAATGCAGTTCTTAAAGTTAACTTACCTCTGTAATTGCAATGAATTAAATAAAAACCAATTGCGTCATTTTCATTTTAGTTTATATTTAAATTTTAAGTTTAGCACGTGCGCAAATGAACGTACTATTTTTTTTTTAATATATGTATATATATTTTTCTTTTGTATGAATGTGTGTGTTGTATGTTTTGATATAAATATAAACGTGGTGTTATTTTAATTAAAGAATTAATATGATGAATGTATGCTTGTGAGGGTGAATGTTTTTTGAAATTTATGTATGAATGATCGCGTTTTGTTCGTTTTTTTTGTATCCTAAATATCTGCATAGGGCAATTATTAATATCGTAGTATATGTAGTATTGAGAAATGTAATTGTAACTCTAATTGTGGTAATTGTCTTTATGTTTATATCGCGATACCAATATGCTTGGGGGAGGACTGCCATAAATTATACATATTAAAAGAACAGATTATACTGATTATATTACATACGTATATGTAAATTAAAATTGCATGCTGTTGGGGGCTCGAGTAATTATGTTGGATACAGCGATGTTTAAAAATCAATTATTTCGATGAAACGTGAAGGTGAGAGTGTGCTATAAGTATTATTATCTTGATCTCGGCTGACGTTGAGCAATTGAGCAAAAGGTTTGTTAACAGCGATCTTTTGTGCAGCGAAAGAAACTTGAATAAAACTAGTTTGGTTGTGGTCTCGGCTAACTTCAGTTTGACCAGTGTTGCACAAGGTTTTAGCATTGGATCATTACGGGTTGCTGTCTTCGGTTAATGCTGTTGCTGCTGCTGCTGCTGCTCCTTAAAACACGCTAGATCTAAATATCGCGTTAGAATTTTCGTTTATATATACTCGTTATATATACGTATTGGTTTTTTTTTGCTGGTTTTTCATCATGTTGTCTTCGCTTCTCACTTTCGCGTTACATCGAAAATGTTGTGTATTTTGCTTGCTATCCAGAATTCCAAATTACCAGAGTCCTGATGAATATCCACCAGGTGGCACACGATTCTTGTTGATCACCTGGTTGCCACCATTAAGGGCGGCAGGCTGAATGTAATCTGTTGCACCCGGCTTGTAACCCTCACCAGTAACGGGATTGCCCTCTGTAAGGAAAAAAAATCAGGGTTAGTAATTAATTTAATTTTAAGGCAATAGGAAAATGTTGAAATAGATCTAAAAATCCTAAGCTCAACCTCGGAGCTTCATTCGCATTGGCTTGAGGCCACCCACGCCATCACCGTTCAGACCAAAACCGGTTATGGGATTACGTGAAAAGATATCGTCTTTTGGCTCAATCTTGATGCATGGCACATAGGGCTGATCGACATAAGTGGAACTTGGAGTGACCACCGATTGATCCCCCTCTTTGACAACTGGTGGAGGAGCAGCAGCAGCGGCGTCCCCTTGACCAAATGAGTAAGGATTGTCTGTTGCAGTAGCCGTGTCACAAGTGGTCTGCAAGTCCACATCATGTTTATCAGATTCAGTGAAGACATAGTTGTCCTGTGGAACAGATTCCACATCAGTCTCGAAACATGGCCGATCCATTTCTAGTATATCGTCAGATTTAGTAGTTTCATCACTTTCCTCCACTGACACTGGACATTCTGGATCATTCTCAATGTCCTGATCTAGCAAATTCTTAGCAGCCGCTTCAAAAATTGTGTCTCTTCAGCAGAAATTTCTCGTCTGATTTATGGGAATACTCACAGGTCATTTTGGACATGATTAAAACTTACAAGATATTTGTAAATCAGTTGTAATTTGGTGACGCTTTTGGATATAGATTATCCAAAAAGAGTTTCTATGTATAAAAAATATAAGGTGGTTCGAAATCTTATTTTTTTGGGATATGATCAGCTCACTTACAATCATGAAAGTAAACTAAATTCTGTTTGAAATGCTAAGCGTTACCAGCTTCTAAAGAAAGTTTATTTCGGAAACTACTATATCAGAAAAAAGTAGAAAGAATAAAGTATTTTATTTTGGATTTACCTGGTCGGCCACCTCCGTTAATTTTAAGATTCTCAGTCGATGATGAAACGGAAGATGAAGCTGATGATACCGAACCACTTTTGCCATTATAATGTCCATGTCCCTTATGATTGGGAATAGTTGTTTGCGCGGAGTCCGTGTTCTTGCCAAATGGAATGCTGCTCTTCATGTGGTTTTTGGCCGGTGTAATGGGACGAGCCGGTTCTCCAAACAGGCGAGAGTACGAGTCCACAGTCTTTTGGCCGCGTCGCGGGGCGTCACCTGCACGGTTTAACAGTGTTTCAAAAAAGAACAGCAACAAATTGTCACAAAGTTCACAAGAAAAACATAAAATTAGTGTGCTTCAAAGATAAGTTTTTTAACAATTAATTTTTATTAAAATAATTAATTGTAATTTAGCAAAAATTTAACTGAAAAACTAAGTATTAAAAATGCATTTAAATATATTGTGAATATTTTAGATTAATTAGCAAAAGTGCTCAGCTGCTGCCTAAGGAGGTGGATTTTAGATTCTAATTAACGACAACCGATTAAATTTGTGGAATTTATGTTGTGAAAATATTAAAAACAATGATAATAATTGCGATACTAAAAAGTAATCAAAATTATTATAAATTTTTTTGCAATCGGACAAACTGTGTGCAGTTGAGTGGAGACAGTGCCCCTAAAAAGTCTTTTCACCTGTGCTCTGTGTCTGAATGAGCGAAGAAGTGTTTTAACAACGTGCTAAAGAATAACGTAGTCAATATTTTCTCATTTAAACATAAAACAAATTTATACAATTATTTGTAAAAAATTAGAAATTTTAATAAAACATTCTATTAATTTTTACGGGCTCTTTTAGATATGTACCAATAAAATAGAATCTGTGAGCTCCTTGTCGTACTGTAAAGATACGTAGAAAAGAAAAAGAGAGAAGAGAGAGAGAAAGAGTAAAAGAAAACGAGACACAAAAAATCAGCTCACATTACCACAAACCAGCAAAAGGAAAATGGACAATCATTTTGGACCTTACAAAGCATTAAATATTTCGAATTTAGACGAAACTTTAGCAGAGTGCAATTCTTTTTTTGAAACATCGCAATCTACAAGCTTACGATTACACCCAAATTATATAGAAGAATTAATTTTATTTTTATACTGTATGAAAGATTTCGGGAAATTAATTAAGCGAGCCAATTCTCCGATTCTCAGTAATGTTATGATTTTGCGGATTGAATTTGTTCTTGAATCGGTTGAATTTAAATTTAGAGTTTTTAAAGCGTAGTAATACAAGCCGAAAGAGCTTAGAATTTGTAAAAAAAATAATAATAATATATTATTATGAAAGCATAAAATTAGGGAATAAGCCACATTTAGCAATGCGAAACAAATCAGCCAACCGTGCTCCCAAATACTTCTGGTAATACTATATATAAGAAGTCTAGAAGTAATTGGTTGCTGTGACGATTATGAAAAATGGGATCACGGCTTTAGCTGTAAAATATAGCTCTTAAATTTTATGGGCTTTGCTTACCGTTATTCTTCAGAGCGACATCTTTCTCAGCGGTGAAAATATTTGAGGCCATGCGATTCTTCATGGTTCGCGGAGTTGCCGGCATGTCGGAGCCAAAGATGTCGCTAGAACCACCGCCAGGTGTCCTCAACACCCTGTAAATAAAAGAAAATTGTAAGTAAATTAGTATTATTATTGAGGTGAAGAGACTTGAGATTACAGCAAAACTTTTGTAACAGGTAAATGACAAAAAGAGGAAGTGGTTGGGTTTTTTTTTTGACTTTGGTGAAATTTTTATACCAAAACTGCAACCAAATTGTGCGGCGGAAGAAGCGCAGTAATAATTATGCACAAATCATGACAAGCGTGCCAAATGAAGAGGCATTTTGTAAAAGCGGAACACCCAAATATGACAGCGGTCACATCAATACCCTGTATTTATGACAAGAGCTAAACGAAATACATGGGAAGTTAAAGCAGTTGTATCAGTCAACAGCGTATCAGCAAGTTGATCAGTTTACTACACTTACTTAAAAAGAAATTTAAACATTTTGGGGTATAACGGTTGACCCTGAATTCCACTTAAATTCAACAAAAGTTTAATTAAATAATTGAACAGAAAATGCGTTTATGGTTAAATTTAATATCGGATACTATTGAATGCTATTTAATTTATGCTAACAGCGTTTTGGTGACAAATAGGCGACCAATGCCTTTGTAATTGAATAATCAATAAGCTTTTGGTAAACCTCCAAAAATATTCAATTTAGTAGTGGTAATAGTAGTGGTATGACTTATAGTGGGAAGGGATTTTCTATTTGTTTAGGCATTAAAGACTTTCTCCAATTGAAGAGGAAACAAAACTAGACAATGATTTCGAAATATCATTAGATAGATGTCTATCACTTAATCACTATTTGGGTTTTCCACTTGCACCGCTTATTCCCTGCAACCCCTCACACCCCCCATAATTGACGAGGTGAGAGTGCTTTTTAACAGGTACTTTTATTGAGGTTTATACTCTTTTTTTATTTCTTCAAACCACATTAAGTAACAATGTTTTATGTTTAATTACCAAGGTGTGTTTTATGTACGCTCTTTTCAAAATTTTAGTTTACAACTACCGCAATTAGTTGTGCCTTTCCGTTTCTGTCTCTTTAACTAACTCTTTAATACACAACTTTCCATATAGATAGAGTGTGATTAATTGGTTAAGGCTTAAAACAAATTTATGCTAATTCATGTGACAAGCGCTCATTTAAATATATCTTTGGGGCCACTCAATTATAGGTCGTAAATCAATTGATTATAAATTTATAAAATTGTTGGAGAATGTAACTGGAAATTTGGGAAAATAAAAGTGTAAAATCCGCTCCTTTTTGCCAGACCATCAGACCAAAACCTTTCACATATTTACTGTGTTGGGAGACAACAGAGGCAAATCATAAGATAAAGTTTTTGCTCCTACTTTTATTTTTGAATGTGATGTGAAAAAAAAACAAGCCTGACCGGCAGGTAATCGACAAAGAGCAGCACACAGCAGAGCACACAGGTGCTTCATTTGCTATTACCTGGCTAACCAAAATGTAAGCCAAACTTGCTTCAAGCGACAGTCGATACACGGACCAATGGAGCCTTTGCCTCTATTCGCATTGGGGACAAAACTAAATGTGAATTGAGCCAGTGACAACAACAACAGCGACTAAAGCGACAACGACGACAGCGAAATGCGATAAGTGCTCGAAGGCTTTAGATAAATGTTGAATGAACACTTCTTATCCATGAAACCTTACGGGTAAAAGTTGTTTTGTCGAACACCTTAAGTAAAAGTGATAGTTGCTAAATTGGATTTAGCCAAGCCTTTGTACCTTTTTTGGAAATTTCTACTCTGTGGCTATACTTGCATACGAGTGACACATGTGAGTGCTAATAACACAATATGGTCACCCTTAATAAAATGCGTTTGACCTAAGCATAAAAGTTAAGACTGATTTGGTTTTGACTTCGTCAATGAATCACAAGGAAATACACAAGTGTACATACGGTCACCCTAGAATTTTATGGATAGTGTTAAATGATTATCAGTCTTCAAGTTAATATCAACTAACAACATGTATAAATTACATACACATCACCCTATTGCAGAAAGTGATGTCAGTCCCTAGTCAGTGAAAAATTTTCCTCAGACTGCCTACGCTGACATACAACTGTGATTGTCTACGCAATCAAACACCAGTAATGCGGTCACTCTGAAGACTCTAAGCTATACTGCTAAATCTTAGCTGACCTGAAGCGTAAAATCGGCCTCAGAGTTCAGACGATGAAATCCAATTATGCACTTCGTGTTAACACGATGAAATGCAAGAAAACAAATTAAATGATACCATTGCTCGTTCCGTTAGTTTTGTACAGTATCGCTCCTCCTTCGATCTCCCCCTTTAAACGGACTTTATTGCTTCGTGTAAATGAAAACTTCAATACATTGCGATGACATGACACTAGTTGAATTAATAACTACTACATTGACTGGGCGTGTCAACGCCTATCAGTTTTCTTCAAAATGAAAGTAAAATTGCAACTTATTTCATCAATTTTTGTGTTTGCACTATCGCTAGCTGGAGTACTTTCTAAAAAGTCTGCGATTGCATGGCAAATTAATTAAAATACCGTTTATAGTTTGAGTATATATTTTTTTTAGGATATTTTAAATACTCAAAGTGTATAACAGAGGAAAGCAATTCAAAACTAAGAGGGAATTCTTTTAGGAAATCAATCAATGCCTTAAAACTTTTGGTAAGAAAAAGTTTACAAAGGAACTCAACTGCAGCAGAAAAGCTCTAGAAATATAATCATCTTAGGCCCTATTTTACTTGACATAAAAGTTTTGCATACCTAAGTCACTTAGTTACAGTGTTTAAGCCTCTATGTGAAGCGTGTCTTTCTTTTTGTTCAACATAAAGAAATCTAAGCAGTATTTATAGTTACTACAGCTAAAAATAAATATAAAATTGTAAAACTGTCTGTCAAACCCAACCCATGAAAGTGACTTGGCTGTTAAATGTGACAACAAAACGCTGTCCCAAGTGGAAGTTGGGTTTCCTTTTGCTTGATTGCCGCTTGCAGCAACTGCAACAGCAGCAGCAAAAGAGACCTCATGGGTTTGGGGGCAAGT
The DNA here is from genome assembly GCA_035046005.1 of Drosophila acutilabella. NCBI lineage: Eukaryota > Metazoa > Arthropoda > Insecta > Diptera > Drosophilidae > Drosophila > Drosophila acutilabella. The sequence continues at coordinate 371,885 of JAWNOK010000072.1, forward strand.
GTTTTTAACGGTATTTGCTGCGTCAGACACATGTGGTTTTTAAATGAATATACATAGACAATAAACTGACGGGATGCGGACAGAAAGGAGGGGAGCAGCAAGGTATAAATTGATTAATTGCAATTGATGTTTATGAATTTGTTTAAACTTTAAGGTCTCCCCAACCCAACAGTGGGATTTTTAGCAGTTTGTTCAAAGAAAATGTGCAATTTGACTGACAAACAGACCAGAAGAGCTGCACAAAAAGACACCTGTTCATTAGAGAGTAAGCAAAGGGAGAGGAAGGGGTACAGAGAGAGAAAGAGGGCTTGTCTCTAACTCTGTTAAGTGCATCAATTCATACGCTACAAATGTTATTGTTGTTGCTGGAATTGTTTCAGTTCATTCGTCTGCAATAAACAAATGGCCAAGTGATTGTTCAACAGTCAAGTCAATTTGTTATTTCTTTTGATTTGTATTGTTTTTTGCTGTTGTTGTAGTTGTTGTTGTATTTTTACTGGTATTTTCAGTTATTGTTTTTTTTTCTTCAGTTTTTCAGTTTAGTTTTATTGAGTTTCGGGTTGCTTTAAATTGGTTGCCTGTTGTGATCTGCTGGAGCGCATCAAGACAAAACCGTTAGTTTCGTTAGAGTGCAACATTGTTTGTTTGTCTGTATTTCATTTAAAACGTGTCCAGCTGAGAGCTCAAGCTTCAGCGTCATCATTATCAATGGCCAACGTCATCATCGTCGTGCAACCGCAAACAAAAAAACCTAATGAAAATTGAACTGAAGCACGAAAATTGAGACTGTGGTTACTGCTCCTATTTTTTTTTTACTTTTTTTTTAATACTTTTTTTGTGTGTACATTATTATTGTATGCTTTTGTTGATTTCCCTAAAACGTTGATTAGCTGTATCTATTATAATTGCTCTGCATGCTAGATGCAACAATAGCAACAACCATTGACGGTTTAATGACTTGTTTGATGGGGCCAAACCATGCTGCAATACTTTCCCTGTGCAGTTGCAGCTGTGCACTCAACCAAAGCTCTAAAGCTGCAGTTGCACAGATCTATACACTCCGATCGGAGTTGATCGATGTAGCCAATACACACACAGTCAAACTCACACTGACACTCCAATGTTGCTGCTTTTTGATGGATTGACGCAGCAAGCATTTCAAATACCCGATAATTTCCTGTAAGGTACGGTGTGCGGTGTACGGTATTGGAATTTGATCAGGTGTGGCATTCATTTTGCAGAACGAATAATAAATGATTCACTGACTTTGCCATGAACCATTAAATGACGTTTATGTGATGGACAAAAGACAAAAGCCAAAGAGCCACACACAAACATCAACAAAGACAGGTGAAAATGCTGCATTCCATTCCACTTCACTTCCGCAATACTTTGACCAACAAATGTTATCTAACAATGCGCAATGGTTTGCATCTACCAAAATGAGCAGTGACATCAAGTATCAGGCTGACATAATGTGCATTAAAAGGAATTCAAAAAAAAACTTAAAATTACAAGCATATTTTTCAGCGTAAAAACTGTAGTTTAGTTGGTGATCTTTGTAAATTTTTTGCAGTTTCGAAATGAAATTTAATTTGTTTGCTTCTATTATCTGCAGAAATAGTTGCTTTAAATAAATATTGTTAAGCATGTCCAACGTGACAGACAAATATATATAGTGATCTAGATAACTGACAAGAATTTATTATGTAATCTGCACCACAAAGGAGCGGTCTTTAATGACTGAAGGAATGATTGATCATCAAACCTGATAAGAATTACGTGTTGATCTCTACAGATTATAAAGTCTACAAAACCTTTTGTGTACTCGAATGTAGATCATTGAACTGAAAAAACTGTATAAAAACATTTAGAACATACTCCCTAAGTACTCCCTTTAACTTACTACAGGGTATACTACAACAGATCGGAGACGCACACGTACCGATCTTAAATTTAGCTCTTAACTGGCTGAGAATATATTGCGATATTGAGATTAACTGTTAGACTGGTCTAGGCTCCAATGCGCACACACAGTTAGATTGTCAATTATCGATAGTGTTTCTTTCCAGCTTGATCAATAATTATCGATTAGCCGTGTAGAAAGTGTGCAGCCGGCAAGAGGAAGATGAAGAGAGAGGAGGACAACATAAAAAGGAAAAAAAAAAGAAAAGTTGCCGCTAAATGCAACTGCCACTTAACAATTATGCGCATATGCGCAAAAAAAATGCATTGCACATTCCTTGGTCTCACCTCGCCTCACTTTTTTCTCTCTTCCTCTCTCCTCTTTCCACACCTCTTTCTCTATGCATCGCGTTTGTGTTTAAACTTCAGAATTAATGACACATGAGTTGAGTGCCAAATCGTGAAAGTAGCACAGGGTATTATCAATTTGTATAATTGTAATATGATTTTTCTGACTCTGGAGGCACATCAAATGAATATGCTAATTCTGCACATAAAGAGTTTTGTAAAATATATTGATTTGATAATATTTAAATAGGCATTTATTTTACAATAAAGTATTTTTAACACCACTAACTGTTTTCACACATTATATCATACTTGATTGACACTTTTATGTGCATTATTTCTTTCACTTTTCAAAGACAGCTTGAAAGCGGTATAATTTTTCTTTCCATTCAATTCAATTCAATTTGTATTGAGATAACAATACTGTTAAATGTCCATAGTCGCCAGCTTGTCTGAACGTGTTGAGACAGGCATAAATTTACCATAAGCGATGTGTTCTGCATATTAAAAGAGTTTTTGACTAACACTCCCTGGAGACGCTTGTGACCCAGACTAAGTTTGACGTATTTAAGAATTTTTTAATGTTTTGCAAATTACTCTTAATGATAAATGTTGTTCAAATCAACACACAAAACCTACGTAAATCAATATGGCTTGTAATTGGAACAATTTGATTATTTATTTTATATATTTTGGGAATCGATCAAACATGAAGTTTACTTGCAAATGAGCTAATATTTCCGACAGGCACTGGAAGGTACGAAAATACTTTGAAACATGCGCAACAAAGAAATAATGGCCAAGTCTCTTTGGGTCTCTAAGGCAGGTACATACATTCGCGAACACACACACATACACTTACGTACTACGTACCTGTCGCATTCGGAATCGCATAAAAGTGAGTTCAATTAACGGTGAAACATTCGCCAAGAAATAACATTTGGTAAATGCAGAAAACTAACTTGTTTCTATGACGTCTCAGAATCATTTACCATGTAAAATGTGTTTTAGTTTTTTTGTTATTTTGGCATTGCTTTTCCTGTTTGGCCTAAATCAGCACATCAATGACTGTTGACATAGTAACTTTGTATATATACTATGTATTATTCAATAGTCCCCCTCTATATCTTGATGTACTTGTATGCGGATATGCAAAACTGTGTTAACAAACGATAAACAGCATGACTGACTAGCTCATACCCTTTAAAAGTTCCCCTTATTCCCTGTTTAAATGATTCAGCAGTTTAATTACATTTGTCGAATTTCAGAAAAATTGTTAAGCTTTTCTTTACGAGCATGCACTAATTGCAAAATGGAATGTGTGGCAGCAATCAAAATTGAAATATTTCTTATAAATCAAAAGTTATGTTCATTGTGCATTGTCAATTTGAAAGACAATCGCATAACAATAATAATAATTACAAATAAACAAAGCCATAAAAATTCATTGTCATGATTTCCGCCGCACAGACAACAAACAACAAATGCAATACTGATTCGGACTCTTTTGAGGAAAAGTCACGCCTTTAAAATGCAATTACTTACCGACCATAAACCGGGTCCAAAAGAAAAGCTTATATAGTATAAAAACAACAACAACAACAGCACGCACACACACAGAGGCACACAACATTTATACAATAAAAAGAATAATGAGCATACATATGTCTGATAATATTTACTTAATGCTGATACCTGAACTGAGCTCTGGCGAAAGACAAAAAAAGATGATTGCGATTCATGCGCATGTCGAAATCTGGAACTGATTAGTAATGTTTACTCTTCGCTGACTGTATTCTACTACCAGAAAGTAATGTGTACTTTCCACAATTAGTTCTGCAATTGCAAAAAGAAAAGACACTGAAAGAAACGAGTATAAAGTAAAATGAAGACAGTTTCACACATTAAGTTTTGGGATAAACCCGTGACACTTGACGAATTTGTACTCGTAGTTAGTTCCCCTCTCTCACTTACTGAGGGCAAGTGCTAAACTTGTCATAATTAAATGTGTAGAATGCTAATTAAATTTATGAAAATTGTATGTAGTTTGTTTTGAAAGCTTAACGTTTTAAGTGAGTTACACGAAACCAGAAAGTTCAATGTACGCGATGATGTTCTCAGACGGCTCAGACGGAAGCAAATGGCCAAATGGCAATTTGCTTTCAATTTTTTGTTGTTGTTTTTGTTTGGGTTTAGGCCAAAAAGACTGTTAGAATGGGGCGGCAGCCCTCGCGGTTTTGGATTTTGAGCCAATGCAAAAACAAAAGCAGGGATTGGCCAACTGAACAGGGCACAAAAACAGTAACAAAAAAAATCAATGAACTGTCGAGTCTTCAGAGACGCCTCGCAGTAGGGGCTCAAAAAGAGGTTCTCGCCAGATTACACATACGGGAGAAAGGGAGCGGAAAGTGGGAACAGGGAATAGCCGACAGAGAAAGGGGTTTTTAAGTGACCAACACTCACATGTTTGGCCCAGGTGAATGCACTATAAATTATAGCACAAGACACAGGTGCAGCACCTCTAAATATAAACTCCCTCTCTATATATGCATTTCTATTTGTGAGAATCTTGAAACTTACCTCTTTTTGGCTTTGCCAACATTATAAATTTCGACGTGTTTAAACGCAGCATAAGCAGCCATTATGTATATGATTTATAAATACTTGTTATGTATCGTATTTATTCGTTTATTGTTAGTGACTTTAGTTTTATATTCCAATAAAAATCTAGAAACACAAGGGATAATTAAATTTTCATTCTTCGTTTTGCTAAAACACCAAAGAAAAGTTTGCAAATTCTATTTTAATGCATAAAGAAAAGCACGAGTCACAAGAGCAGTGAGCGAGAGAAATGGCAAAATGCACGAATTGCGAAAAGTTGGCACACGAGACTTCTCCAAAGAGCTGACGATGATGACTCATGCTGCATGCTGCACTCATCTTGCAACTTGCCACAAAAAGTCCGTCTGTCCGTCTAACTGCCCCGGGATGCTGTACTCAGTGTGGCACACGTTTAAAAAATCAATAAATTAACGCTGCTGTCCCCAAAACCGCAAGAGTCGCATACGAGTCCCAGTTTTATTTACCAGGACAATTAAAATGTTCTTGTGAAAATCAACAATTTGCAAACTTTTCTACATTTAAGTCATTATTCTCATTTCCTTGTATTTATTTTTATTAACACTCACAAAGTAACGAAACTTAATTTTGATTTATTAAATATTATTTAAGAATTTCTGCACACACGTTAAATAGTTAAATCTATTTTGGAATTATGGGTATATGCGTTAGACTTGTTAGATACTTTGCTTTTAATATTAACCGCAAAGAATTAAAGCCAAGTGCTTTTTAATTTTCAATTTCCAGCTACGTGTAGTAAGTAAAAACGTGTTGAGTTTTTCTTTAAGCTGATTTTGTTAGCTGACGTTGCAAACGATTCGAAATGAAGCTGACGACTGGAGTGCATCGGGAAAAGTGAAAAGCATTTATTTCCACCAAGCAACCAACAAACCAACAGCGACGAGAAGTCTTATCGATCCAAAAAAGCCCCAACTCTCTCAGAGATTTTCAATGTAACTGCAGGGAGAGTAATAAATATAAAGAGAGGCGGAGAGAGAGAGAGCGTGAGCGCGCAATACTTCGATGCGAGTATGTGTGTGTCTGTGTGCTTCTACTATGTACACGTGCATTGTGTATATGCGGTGCGATGCGAATAGAGCACGAAGAGTCATGTTGGGGCTGGTAATCGCATGAAAACAAAAACAAACTACAGCTGATTAAAGTTAAATCTGTTTTCCGCTCTCTTTCTCACTCTCTCTCTCTCTCTACCTCTCTTTTTGTGCGTCTTTCTGTTTCTATTTGGCACTCTCTAAGTCTCTGCGTTTATTTCTTTTCCCATTGCTCTGTCAACTTTCAACTCAGACCTCTGGAAAATATTGCACAAGCACACACACACACACTCATTTACAGCTGTAGACGTTACTTGGTCTTTGCTGAGCAACTAAGAATACTCCAGAACACAATTAGTGGGCAAAGATACAGCTGCTTCCAAGTAAATTTATTATTAAATGTGCGACTTCTTGGACTGTTCATACAAATCTCATTAAGAGATAGAGATTTTAAGCTTGGCGGACAAATCATGACATCAGCGTCTAGAAACAGTCCAAGGCAATTGAAGTTTTGGAGTTCAACTTTTTAATTTCAATTTCAATCTTAGTAATCATTGCAATGAATGTCATTAATATCTGACATGTTCGTCGAAAGTTATGGCATTTTAAAGTTTGCGTGATGCCCCTTTAAATATGCAGTATATTTCGTTTCGTTAAAGGTAAAAATTTAAATTAAGAATAATTAGAATTAGAATACAAATGTGCTTGAAACGAAGTGTTTTCCAATTTTGCACAGTTTATTTTTCCTGTGTGAAAGCAAGTTTGTTAAGGGTATTAAACTTTCGTTACGGCAAAAGTTGAATCTCTTTCTTATTGTATCAATGTGTAAGTGGTTCAGGTCTAGTAATCTTGTGTTTCTTAGCGTAGCTTCACCTGTTACCGTTACAGTTGGTCCATTCCAAGTCGAGTCTACAAACTATTCGCAAAAAAAAGTTTAGAAACAATTGAGCTCAACTACAGCATACTCAGTATTTAGTCCATAGAGTATATAAAGAAAACTACATAATACCTCTTTTAAGTGATTTAAAGGGTATTTGCATTCTGCAACGGATTGCACCTTGTATTTGGTTGTAAGTACTGTCGACATACTAAATCACTTTCATCATCATCTGCAGTAGAAACTCGATCTGCACTAGTGGCAAAGTGATTTTTAAAGAGTCTCTGGGTCTTTGAATGGCTTGCATGCATTCTAAGTGTGTACTTTTTTCTTCTTCTTTGTCTTTTAGACTTTTCCATTCTTCTAAGCCATTTGGCACACATTTCCATGAAACAACAGGAAGCGAGTGGTACCAGTACCAGTACCAGCATTTTTCAGTTGCGCCATGTTATTTATAATTTGCAAAGAGAAGACGCTCTTTGCGCCTATCAAGTAAACAGCACAAGTTGACAGACCTCATCCCCAATGGCGATGGAACCGATTTAACCGTCTGGGTATCTCTAGCATCTATGTATGAGTATGTGTGTATGTATGTCGGCTGACACCATCTACGATCTCCCATTTCCCATTTGCCAGCTCCCAGACAAGATTCAGCTGTGTGCAATGCCCGGGCGGAATGCACTTGCCCACATTAGCCCACAGGGAACTGCCCACAGGGCTGGGGTTTATAAATAGGTAATATCTTCCAGAGCAGAGCAGAGTAGCAACCATCTGCTCATCGTTGGAACTCTGAGAGGCGTCGCTTTGGCATGCTTTGCCTAATTGTCAAGTATCTTTTTAGTTGGCTCCAGTAAGTAACTTATGAGTGTTTTCCTTTGTGTGTGGGTGGCTGGTTGGTTGCCTTTAAGGCCTTTATCTAAACATGAATCTGCCATGTTCTCATCTCCTCTTCTGTTTTGTCTACTTGATGCGAACGGGGTTAACCAATTGGAGAGTGTACGCTTATAGTCTGCAATAACCTTCTGGCTCGCTGTGGGCGTTGCCAGATTGGGCAGCTGGCAATCAACAATTGCCAAAGTTTATTACATTGTTTTATAGTAGATGCAATTGGATACTAACTCTAAAACTTGTTCAATCATCAACTGAACAATAAAACAATAAAAAAGAGCTTAGCTCGAGCGTGCTCGACTATCACATATCTTGTAAATAATCATTTTCTGCTGACATCATCGATACCTTTGTGATATCATTTAATTAAATTTATTATTAATTATAAGTCTTGCTTTGAAAACCCATGGGAACTGAAAAATCTATGCGATTTTTAAGAGGTTACCTCAGTTAACTCAGCTTTTCTTATTTTTTTTTTTCCTATTTTATGAGTGCACGGGATATAAATTGGAGCTCCGACCACTGAGGCAACTTTTCTTTCTGTTTTTCGTTGTTTTTGTGCTTGTCCATTTTAATTATAGCTTTGGGCACAACATTTCTTTCTTTTTTTTTGTGCTTTTGCTGGCTGCCTTAAATTTAGTCACCTTTTGGTCAACATTTTCCACATATGTCGAGTACGTACATAGAAAAAGGCACACAGTTTTCACTGCATTTCACCCGACAATTAACCAAACGGCCATTGACTGACTAAAACACTTAAAGCTACAGATTAAGTGGAATAATTAGCCCAAACTTACAGTCTTTAAACATTAACTAAACTTGCAACAATTGCTATTTGTAGTATGACGAAGACATCATACTCTAGTTTTAAAGAAGTTAAGAAAGGGGTTTAAAACGAAGTGAAGAAGTTAGTGTGATGAAATACAAGTTTGTGCTGCTTTTCTGTAATCAATTGGTTAAGAATCGCCTATTGTAACTATTAAAAAACTACTAAATCTAACTAAATATATTACAGATATTAAGGGGTTAAGTGGGTTTCAGAAATTTTGAAACTCGATTTTTTTTTTTTTTGCTTATAAATTAATTCAATATGTTTACTATATTCTCCCAAAATTTGGAGCCGATCCGAGTAAAATTGTAAGAGATAGAGCCTTCGGAAGTTCCGCTCATTAGAGTATTTCCTCATGAAGCGGCGCAATTAATCCCGTTTTTCTCGAAACCGTGTTTTTGAAGCTATTTGACACGATTGCTCGAACAGTTTTGAACCGATTGTTTTCAAATTTTGAACACTTATTCAATATGACCTCGTGACAAATCTGAACGAAGGATTTTTTTTTTTCAACATTTACTATTTTTTAAGGACATTTGAAGTTCAAAATTTCGTCAAAAAAAATTCAAAACGCTGTCAAATATTCAATTTTCAATATTTTGGATTTTCCTTCGTTCAGATTCAGGGCTGAAGTGTTTACTAACAGAAAAAATTTTTTTTTTGAATTTCAGATGATCCGTTCTCCTCAAATCGTGTCAAACACGAGGGTCCTTTTTTTTTAGTGTTCCAGGACATTGGCTCCCGTCGGCTCAATTTTAAAAATTTTTTTATGAAACCAATTTTAACGTACAAAGGAAATGTCAATCTTGTTATCTGTTTTTTGTTCTAATAAAATATCTCACTGCAAACACCCAAAAAAAATGTTTGAAAAAGTGCTTAGTTTCAGCCTCTGAACACCACTTAACCCCTTAAAGAGTTGTATTAAACCTGTCACTTTTTTAATATGCACACTGTAAAAGAGTATTAAAAGCCACTTGTCGTATTTCTGATTGCTCACTTAGAGCTCATGTTGGCTTTCCTTCTTCAAGATACTCCAGTGAAAGACCCTCTTTATCCACAACAGCAGACAAATGGAAGTTTGACTGCTATAAAGACTAGTTTATTCATGCTAATCAAGAGTACTTATTATATTTGATTTCGTCGCTAATTCAGACGCTGTTTACTTATCTCCCTTTGTCTCAATTGTTTTGAATTAATGTTTAACAATGTCTTATCTGTTTTTAAATACGTTTATTCATTGAACTAGTATTTTTTTGTTATGCGAAAACCATTACTTAATAGAACTCCTAATTTTCATACAGAAAGGTTGCAATACTTTAAATAGTCATACAAGCCTAGGGAGGTTGATTAAAATTGATTGCTGATATGCTAACTGTTGTCATTAAGACAACTCATGCCGTTGACCTCTTAATTGTCATATTTGGCAACCAGGAAAACATTTTAAAATTGAATAAAAATGAATCTATATTTATACCGAGTAAAGAAGCGAAATGCGACAATTTCCATTACAGAGAAAACACTTTTCTAAGTAAGTACACAAAGTACATATATGTACAATTTTGTGCTTATTTTAAGAATTCAGTGCACTTTCAGAGTGTAAAGTATAAATATAATTTTTCTGGCTTGTTAGCTCTCTTAAACAAGAGCGAGTAGGTCACGTGACCCGACTACAATAAGAAAACAAAGATAATGAGCTGACGAAAAAGTCGAAAATGCAAAGATTTGGGAGGCTGGAGGGTTATGCAGTATGTATTATGGGTTCAATCTGACATGCTACTCTACCCGCAGATCATGAACGAGTGTGCGTGTGTGTAAGAGTGAAATGCTGAAAATTACATAATGATTGGTTAATAAATACAAAAGTTATTCAATAACTCATATGTCAAAAGTGAATGCATATGCATGAGCATTATGTTTTTTTTTTCTTTTTCTACTTTTTGATAATTAAGATATTTACAGGGTGTCTGTCAGTCATGTAATACTGATTCTCATTAGTTTAACTGCAACTAATAATTAAAAGAGTTGAAATAAAAATGACTGTAGGCAGTTGATTGAGGTTTCAATTAAACTTAATTAAAAACATTGCTCGCTTTTGGGATTTTGTGGTAAACATTAAGTGATTTATAGATACATTCCATTCGAGACAGAGATCATTTTAAAGTTCGAATTCCTATATTTAGTAGGGGCTACATCAAGTATTTGTCGTGTCATGGTGTATACGGGAGAAGAAGCAGAAGCAGAAGCAATCAGATCGTAAATAGAAACGAAAGTGCGTTTAGAAATTAATTTAATTTCTACCTTTTTTATTTTCGTTGAACTTGTGTGAACCTGCTACAGGGTGTCTGCCATTCGAGTGGATTGTCAAAGCAGTTTCAGTTTAAATGTCAATGGTTAAATGTCTGTTGACAAATAACTTGGTTAAAAGTCCATTTAGTGTAAATTAAGTTGGATAGGATAATGAAAGTGTTTCAAATTTATAGGCTTGAGTTCCGTTAAGTTATTTGTTATATTATCGTTGACTAATAAAAGACAGTGAAATCAATTTATAATCTTTAAGCGAATAATCCGTATAAAACTTAATGAACGGCAAAATAAATAAAACTTTGCCAAAATGGGGGAAATTTTTTATTTGTTTATTGAGCGAAAAGTGAAAGGCGGCAATTCAGTTTTGAGCACAGAGTACCACTCTTGGGATAGAATTTGTTACAGTCTTTGCGTGTTTAATACGGCATAGCCAAAAAAATTGTTGTTAAAATATAATGAAGCACTAATCAGTTTTTGGGCACCTTCTAAATCAGTCAAACAGACTTTTCTCTTTCTCTGAAAACAATTAAATGGTACATTTCGTTAAACGCTAAAGAGTTTCGTTGGCACGTCTCACACAGCAACACACAAAATCACACACACTAACACACAGTCACATATCGTTGTTGCATCTTATACATATATTCGTTTTGGAAAATTAACTACTTCAGACTTGATACACAGCTAGGCCAGTTTTTCAGCTTAGCCGCGATGATCACGTCAGATAAGACACTTTTCTCAGTTGAAATTAATCTTTTAGATGCCCAATTTCATTTTAATTGCAATTCTTTGAAAAGTCAGATTAAAATGATTCAAAATACAAACAACAAAATTAAAATGCAATCGGACAATGTACTGTGCGAGATGTGCTCAAAAACAAAGTTGAAATTTGAGCGTTAGAAATGCAAAAGTAGATGACTCAAATACTTTAGCTTTAAGTCTACATATTTCTTACAAAAGATTAATAGAGCTTACATTTCACTTTGCTTACGTAGTAAATTTTAATACATTGAAGACTTTTATTCAATGGAGTTGTCTGATGTAATTTAAAAATCACACTTTAAGCCGAACAACGTAATCGTTTGAGCCTACACTTGGTTAACAACTTTACCTGCAACTGTTATAAACCTAAATTGTTATACGCGTGAAACATTGTTTGCACTGCTTACCACAATCATGTAAAGCAAGCAGTCGAACAGCATGGGACACTGCTTACATTTTTGATTGTGTGCAGCATAAAAAAATGAGAAAAATTAAAGATTTTATTAATATTATTTAAAATGTATTATAGTAGTGCGTATAGTCTTAATGATTGTTCAATTGTTTATTAAGATTTGTATTATTTTTATCAAAAAACGGAGGATCAAGACTGAGCTGTTTGGTGTGTGTCTTTGCTAGAAAAACTGCTTGCTACCCTGCTTGAAAACAGCACATCAGTTAATGTAGTTTTTATTAACATTAACTGATGTGTTATTTGAAAGTTTGCAATAACAAACAATAAAATATTTTCAATTTCAAAATTTAAATATAATATAAAAAAATAATATTAATAAAGTACCGTTACACTAGCTAGTACTTAGTGCAAGCAATAGTATAGTTTTCTAGTGAGAACAGCAAAGCATACCAGTCTCTTTGTAAGTAAAAGCGCCATCTATTGTCTGTTGGCTAACGTATTAAAATAACCTCGATAACTTTTCGATTAATGTTCGCTTTTATAAAAGTCTTCAGCTGTTTTAAATTGAGACCACTGAAAAATTCAAATTTTATAATAAACAAATCTATAAAATTGTTGATTCGTTTAAAATACCAATTGAAATATAAATTATTGCTTACATATGGAATTGAGATATATTTGCTATATCTTATTTCTATGCATCGTGTGCAAATTCTTTCCATTTGCATAATTTTTAGCCACAGAGTCTGGGAGTCGCAGAATACATACAGAATAAAGAAAGCAGAGATTGAACCTGTTTCTCAACCTGCGCCCCAGTTTGCTCATAATACCCTCTATTAAAAATAAGAATAAAAATGGGTATGTTTGGGACATAAAACATAATAGGGTCAAGAATTCGCTTTGTTTATGTAAAATGTTTACATATGGAATCTTCACAAGGTTATGTATAGTATATAGAATTACAAGCCTATTTGGATATGTTTATTAAAGACAATTTCATTTTTTTAGATATGTGCAGGGCACATCCTCGTCGAATACAGTGAACTAGAGCATTCTTTAGAGTCATAAGATAATATATTCTTGTCGGCCAGACAAACAGCTGCTTTACCACTCCCATCTCCTAATTATATAAATTTCCCTTTGTTTCTTCGTAGCTTGCATGCAAAATTCTACTTTCAGCGTCAAGTCTGAGTTATCTCCCGACACTCTACCACGCCCCTATGTCTTTGTCATTGTTGTCGCTGAATTTCCGTGGGCTGACTTGGTTGCATTTATTACCATGATCTCTGAACAACAAAAGGTTCTGATCAAGTCGCTTTGTGCGTCATTCTGATCGTTTTGTAAACAGAGAAACAGAGGAAAAGGTATTTCTAGATCTAGTAGTCGACTCACAACTGATTGATTGGAAAACCATTTAAGGTGATACTTATGCGCAATAAATATTTAATCCTAAGTAATTTTACATAGAAACTATGTTTCGGATAATTAAACTTGACAATTACTATTGTGCGAATTTGTCGACAATTCGTCAGCAACAAATATTGAACATATGATTCCAAGAATGTTATTCAGCAATTAAACAAACTACTTTGAATTTGGATATTTTAAAGCAATTGCTGTGCCAGATATAAGGGAGACGTCATATGGCCGACATAACGCATTTGGCTGGGCTACTCGGCTTGTTCACCGAAGCGTTTGAATCTTTCAACAGAACAAAAATGACAAAATTAATGCGCTGGAACTGTCGCCATGTAAGGATATCGCAGCGTATCGCATTTGTGAGAACACATGACGCATTGGCATTGGAAATAAATTGGATTTTTTTTGAAAATTAAAATTGATTTCAATTATGCATCATTTTACAAAGGGATACAAATTTAGATTTGTTGCTCATTTCGGTTTTATTTATCAAATTATTGAAAATTTGGTTAGCTCTTAAATCAATTGACTCATTGATAATAATCTACTGTATTGATTTATTAGTGCTTCTCCGACATTATTCTTGAACCGCGTTCAATTTCATAATTATTCATGGCGATTTGCCCCTATTGTTGTGGGAAAAGCATAATTATTACGGTTCATTTTCTACATTTTCAAATATTTGGTCGTGTTATGAGTTTCTCAGATTCATTGATTTGACACGCGCTCATTTCCAATTTGACTTTATCTTGCATGTTGTTGTGTCCCTGGTTTCGGGTCGGCGGGATCTGTTAACAGCCTGAAACACTTACCGATGAATCATTTTGCGTGGAACGTATTTGTGTTTGTGTGCGTGTGAGCGTCTGTTTGTACTAGAGCTCGCTGGTATACCTACTGCAGACGGCTGCGCCTTGCTTATTAGTAAAACGTTCATTCTGTCTCTCACTCTCTTTCTAGTCGGTTACTCTCTTTCTCTCTCACACTCTTTCTCTACATGTCGATTAGTTACAGAACCTCAATTAAGACCCAGGCATGACAATCAAAATCCACAATTGTTAGACAGAATAAAAAAGAAAGAAAAACAATAACAACAGTATGAGGCATGGCACGTACTAACATGCAAGGTCTTAGTCGGTACAAAAAACATGCTATGGATCCAATCCAGGTTCAATGCACTTTTCTGCTGCTTGCACTTCTCGTGACTAGTTACCGCTATAAGTAAGCATATGAAAGAGACTCTGCAGACTACAGACTGACGCGCTACGCTTATATATGCATTTTCGTGCTCTTTTAGTTTAGCAATAGACACATATACACACACGCACGCATACAAACATATTAGCTTATACGTCCATGTGTCAAAATAACACCTACACTATTGTTATTGGCAAAGCTGCATATGAGTATTTTAAGACTGCCCTACGTGGAGTTACCCTGCGAGTCTAGCTCAAGTTTTAGATCTAAAGATCAAGACATGATCAGTTCGATCTTAAGTTTGAACCAGGATTTGACTATGCCAAATATTTAAAAGTTACTGTATTTTATTAATGCGTACAGGGTATACGAATAATTTTAATATTAAATTAAGCTTCACTAGGGTTGCAATAGATATTTGTTCATATGCACGAAGGTACAACAACCCGGTCAATTCTTAGGGTTGTTCTACATGCCAGTCATTAATCACAAAAACAATATGAGAAGCACCCGCCCACACCAAAGTCAAGTTGTCCCATTGAGCTACATGGGCTGTGTCAAGGGACAGGGGATTGCTGCACTCAAAACGCATCGATTTAGCCACCTTCTATGCTACAGTGGTGGCTTTTAAATTGGAACCGCTGTCAACCAGAATACATCGGAAAAAGAGCATCGTAAAATTCCATTTGCCTTTTTTAACTCATATCTAGAAAAAACTATCTTTTATTAAGTGTAGAATATGAGAATTAGAAATGGGTCAGTGATTCTTCTCGGACATTGCAGGAAAGCCGATTATGTAGAGTGAGATTAGACCATTTGTATATGTATTTAAAGTCGGGAATTTATGATAAATAAATATGTGGTATATACAAAAACATTTAGATTATCAGCAGAAACACTCAAACACAAAGCAAAGAAGGGATTCAAGATTATTTCGTCGATGCTTTTAGTCAAATGTTTGTGTATGTTAATTTGACGGAAAACAAACCGATATTCGAACAAGGAAGTGAAACTGAATCCAGTCAAAAATTAAATTGGTCATCGCCAGGGGTCGAAAGCTGATAAGCAAACTGATACACATATGTTTGCAGTGTACACTCATACATATATACGAATAAGGAAATGGTTGTCAAGGGCGTTAACTGCACTGCTATGGTTTTTGAGCGCATTCCCAAAAAATTTTATAAATGGTGGTGTTTATTTCTAAAACGAAGAAGTGGACATGTGCACATGCATGTCCATCTGTATATTTGTACATACACTGTGACCGCAAGTACAAATTCGATAGAGTTGAAATAATGATCGTAAATGTCAAGTCGCGACCAACTGCAAAACTGCTGGGCACACATATTAACTCATACACATGTGTGTATGTGTGTGTGGGGCTCACATACAATAAAGAAACAAAGAAATCTTTATGAACAGCACCAATGGCCAATTAAAGTCAGCGAGTCTTTAATTAAAGTCTTTTTGTTGCATATTGTACTAAGCCGCTGTCAATAAAACAAAGCTGATCGTACTACATTATTGCATTATGAATTATATACACGCATGCACACAGTAATTACACTCACACATAGAAACACACATAAAATCATGCCGGCAGCCATTAGGAGTTTGACAAGGGTTTCTGCACTCACTTGCAATACTTATGCAAGGAATATACCAGGAAAATATCAAATTGCAAAAAATGAATTGAAAGCAACTTACTTGGTGCTGGCTTTGTTGTCGGTAATATCAAAATTGGCAATCATTCTGTTTACTTTCGACGATTAACTTCGTTTTCCAAGTTATATCTTTGATATTAAGTATTTCAGAAGCGCAATTAACTTGAATTCAATATAAACAATTTTTTTTTAAAATGAACACAAAAGCAGACCGGGCAAAACGCGTCTTGGTGGTTCGTTCAATCGAAATAGAATGAAAGAATGAATAATCGATGTATTACATATCGACGGTGCCAATCTGAATCTCCTGATTGTTATCGATACTGTGCATATCAACTCTGCTTTAAAATATCGGCCAAAAGAATAAAAAATATTGTAATAGGCAATAAAAGACTCTTTTGCGTATTTTAATCAGCGTTGAAAAATTTATAAAGAGGAAACTTATAACAATAAATGCAAATTTCAAGAAATTAATAATAAAAACAATGCAATGGCGTTATCCAACACTTTACCAATACACAGTCAATACGATTGCAATCTCCGTACTATTGTTTTACAACACATAAATTATACACACGCACACACACAAATACTAGCGTACAGTCGCAACATCTTAAAAAATTGGAACTTTTATTTGCAGTTGTAAAACTAATCTGAACGAAATTTACACACATATTTGATATTTTGTCAGTGATGAACATTGCAGAAGTGTAAGAGCCCCAGTCGTAGCAGCGCAGCCAGCAAGTGGACGACTATCAAAACACAACATGATTGCATCCGAATCGGAGGCTATAAACTCAGCCACTTATGTGGATAATTACTTGGATTCCGTTGAAAATCTGCCCGATGATGTGCAACGGCAGTTGTCTAGAATACGGGACATCGATGTTCAGTACCGAGGTAAAATATTAAAATGGCGGCCGCCACAAATCTTCCACATACATAACCTACATACGAACGCGTACTTTATGTTTTGCCCAAATCCATAGGCCTAATACGTGATGTGGACCACTACTATGACCTCTATGTGTCGCATCAGAACTCACCAGACACCAATCGCCGTTCCCGTTCGATATCCCGTATGCATCAGAGCCTAATACAAGCCCAGGAACTTGGTGATGAAAAAATGCAAATTGTCAATCACCTGCAGGAGATAATTGACGCAAAGGTAAGACAATTGGACACCGATCAGCAGAATCTCGATTTGAAGGACGAGCGTGATCCGTACATACTGCTAGACGATGGTCCACCTAATAAACTGCAGAGGCTACAGAGTCCGATGTGTGATCAGGGCAACAGCGTTGGCAACAGCAGTTCACTCTTGGGTAACGGTGGAAACTCCGGCTCTAAGGATCACTATAATTCGATGTCATTTGGTGCTGTCGTGGGTGTATCGACGTCAACGGGTGGCGTTATGACTGGCAATGGCGGGAACTTAACGCCGACATATGAACGCTCTAACCACATAGGAAATGGCGGCAACGGTCTAAATGGAAATTATTCTGGCGGTGGCAGTGATTTGCAGAGATCTGGTAGCAAACGCTCGCGAAGACGCAATGAGAGCTTGGTGAATAACGGTAGCTCCACCGAAATGGGAGGCAACGAATCAAATTCAGCCAACGAAGCTGGAGGCAGTGGTAACGGTACAAGTGAACGCAAAGGTTCGATGGGAAGTGGTTGTGGCGTTGGTCAGCGAAAAACGCATGTACAGATGGCTGGCAGCAGTATGGCTAGTGGTTCAGCGGGTGCGGGTAATGGTGGTGCCAGTGGTTCCACTGGTGGTGGCAACAACTCTGGCAAAAAGAAGAAACGCAAGGTACGTGGAGGTGCTGCATCGAATTCAGCGGCAAATCCGCGAGAGGACACGCCGCCTCCAGAACCCATTGATCCCGACGAGCCAACGTATTGCGTTTGTAATCAGGTGGGTTGTCTTGATCTCCATAGGTTTAAAGATTTATTGACGTTCCATTCCGTTTATTTTTAGATATCCTTTGGTGAAATGATTCTCTGCGATAACGACTTGTGCCCCATCGAGTGGTTCCACTTCTCATGCGTGTCCCTGGTGCTGAAGCCGAAGGGTAAATGGTTCTGCCCCAATTGTCGCGGTGAGAGACCCAATGTTATGAAGCCGAAGGCGCAATTCCTCAAGGAGCTCGAGCGCTACAACAAGGAGAAGGAAGAGAAAACTTAAATCATGTTGTTAAATACAGTTACAGTTTTGTGTTGAACACTTAATTGTTACAATTAGATATTAACTCTTGGTCCCTCAACAATATGTAAATTATTTGCTTCTAAAATACTTTGTAGTTAATTGTAAACGCTCTCCCCTTTCGCTTCTTGAACTTAAGATTGTTTATTTGGTCGTAAGCCCCGCCCTACACCACGCCCACTTTGTACACACTTTTGTCAGTGGTTAAAGGTTGCTGATTTTGATTTCAAGTATTTGTATAAACATTTACGCTACCTTCTTATTGTATAAGCTTAAATTTAAATAAACAGTAACATTCATTCTAAATGTGAAAACTGGGAAAGTTAATTTAAGGCTCTCAGAAAATCTACAATTGGATCTAATCGATGGACACCCAGTTATAAATAGCCTACTCTAATACCCCATGGACACCCATTATATATATGTTTATATATATATAGCCATAACCAGTGTAAAGAGCCGTACATGTAATATAATTTTACAATAAAGTAGTAATTTGTATTTATATAAATTATGGATATGTTTTGTATATGTGTTTGTTGTTTTTGTATAATTAATGTATAGAAGACACGTCTGGCTTGGAATGCTGATGTTGGACGGATAAATTGCTATAAAATGTGATATAAAATGCTTCGAAAATATTCGAGATATGTCAAGTTTGATTATTATTAGATTTCGTATCTATGGCATCAAAAGTTCGATGTTTGGATTCTGAATCTCCAGGAAGATTTGGTATTGCGAGAACACGACGAGCCAGCAGTATGTCTGAAATAAATAGGATAAACAAACAATTCTCTAGAGGATTGGACTTGAGCAAACTTACGTTATAGGCCATCCACACAAAGTTCAAAAGCGCCGAGAAAGTTTGCTCCAACTAATAAAAATATATTTTAATTAAATCGTTAATTACTTTGAACTCTGCGTTTACTCACGTATATATAGTAACCTCCAATTAGCCACAGGCTCCAGCAAAATTGGAACAGAATGGCCAGGCCTACCAAAAATAGCCAAGGCAGCAGCCAACCACGAGTACTGCGAAGAATGTAAATAAAAATTTGGATTTCTAGTGCTTAAGTGACAAACACTTACCTAATTTTAATGCCATAGTACACCAGATAGGAGGCACATATAATCAGAATGAAGTATATGATAAAGAAAGCACCCGCAATCGGCATCGTCGTTCTTATGTCCGTCTCAAACAACGGTGAATACAGTTGCCCAGACTCTCCGCCAGCGAGCATGTAACAGATCAGTGTTATCATCACTGCACTCAAGGCGGCCGTGTAGGCAGCCACTGCATAGCTGCCTGTGCGCACATTATTGGACCAAATAATGGGTGACCAGCAGGAACTCAGCACAACCATTTTTAATAAATATTACCGTTTTTATTAATATTTGTAAATAAATATTCTGGCTGCAAAGACGACGCTTAATTTATTTGTCCAATGTTGTCAACGCCCTGACAGTGCTGCCACCTAATAATAATACAAGAGATGCCAGACATCGAGACGATACTTTCCGGGCATAAGCTGGTATGCTGTTTATATCGAAGTCTAGCGTTAAAGTTTAAAATCAATTGAAATTTAAATTTTTAATGATTACAATTTAAATTGTAACACATATTTTAATTAATGACAAAAATGCAGAAGTAAAAATTAAAATTAGAAAGCATAAAGAATCGAAACCTCAGAAGTTCAAATCATCGCGGGCTTTAATCGAAAATCGAGTACTGTAAAAAAAGTAGGGAATGTTAATGGGGTGTTATCGATAAGTTTTTCTAACAGTGTCGATCGAGCATAACAGTTCCAGAAGCTTTTACAACACTCGTCTACCCGTCGCCACCCACCCACCGCACAGCAGCTGCTGTGACCAAAGATTTGTAATAGAGTGCAATCGAACGCGATTGACAACGGTCATACTCGGCAGAGTGCTCCGCATGAAATAATATTTGGTTTAATTTTTATATTAAAGATACGAACGTATTATTAATTTTTGGTAAAACAAATTCTACAGTGTTAAAGTTCGTGCAGTTATTAAATATGCTACCAATTTGCTAGGTACGTACAACGTACAACAATTGTGATGCTTAGAAAAAAAGCAAAGCAACCGCATAAAGTTTAAATTTGATAATGTCGCGCGGTTAGACAAACAAACTAAAAAGTGCTCGAGAATTTGAAATGTAGGTGGAATACAGATCTGCAGTTGTTTTTGTTTTATCTCAATGAGACTCTCTACAGTGTTTGTCTTGAAAGTATTGGGTTCAATAAGGTGATATTTATTCGGATGGAATTGTGTTTTCAGTTCATGCTGGCAGAAAAGATCATGGTACTTTTTTTTTTTTTTTGGTTTTGGGTACGCCAATAATACTTACAGTCCGAGCAGAGCAGAGCAGTCGGAGTCGAGCGCCGACCCATATTTCGATTTCATTTCATTTACAAAAATAAAAAAGGCGGCCAAAAAAAAAAACAGCACCAAACAAAACAAAACAAAAAAGCAGCAAAAAAAGGAACAAAAAAGTTCAACAGCAACAACAACAACAACAACAACAAGACGAAAAGCAGCTTCGGCAGCAACAGTACGAATGCTCAGATACTCAAGTGCAGGCCAAGAAGTAAAAGATATGCCGTAAAAAGGCAGCATAAGTGTATTTTGAAGATACATTTTCGTGCTGTTGACTTCTCAGCGCTGGCTGCTGTACTGACTGTTTTGTTGTTGTTGTTGTTGTTTTGTTTTGCCTTTTTTTTCAAGCTGTCCGTTGGCTTTCATTATTAACTGTTACACATTATGTGGCCAACAGTTAAAGCTAAATTTTTTAATTAAAAATAATTCAATAAGCCAAACGATTTAAAACCGAAGACTAAGAAGTCTAAATAAGGTCTTAAATTTTGTCAATTAATCCATAGAACTAATTTAAGTCCAGTTCATTGTGTTTAACTAGTAATAGTAACTATTTATTGGCTAATTGTTTTTAGACATAAAAGTGATAAATGAAAATGGCAGAGCAATTTACACTACATTCATTCAAATATCTCCCTGAATCCGAGCCACCGTTTGTCGCCTCGTTAACATTTACATACAAACAGCCATTTGTCTCTACTGTGTATGTTTGTGTGTGTGCTGCCATTTGAACGCTGTTGGCCATGGCAGTAATGTGACCATTTAAGACCTCTTTCTGATGTCTTATGGAGTGAAAACGTCCTGCTGTGTGAAAACAAATTATAGGCATGTAATGTTGCATGTTACGTCGCGACAGTGATGCGGTGCAAGACTCCCAGGGCTAGGGGCTAGTCAACCAGGCATCCAAGCACCCAGCCATCTAGTCAGGCAGGCACCCAAGCACCCAGTCACACAGTCCACCCAGCCACTCTAGCTTCAATGGGTAGTGCCATGATGATCAGACTTTAGTTAGTTGCATGCTGGGCCAACGAAAAACTAGTAGATAAGAGCAGTAGTTTAACGACAAGACTGTAAAAGGCCGTGTACTAAAATATTCTCTAAATTCACACTCAATAAAACGTGTGCCAACTAAAGTTATTCAAGCGATCGCTCTGGACTCAAATAGATCTGTTTCTTAACCCGATATGCTCAGATTTTATAAAATCATCATAATGATAAAATAAGGATTTTGTGAATTAAATGGCTTAATTAAAACTACTCAACTCTTAATTTAAACTATAGTCATGAAATATCTTACTAACGTACAAATGCATTATCCTTATCGCGAAAACACAAATATTTCAATCTCAGTATCCAGAATTACCCTACTGCTAGCAATCGTTTGACCTTGATTCGTCACTTTTCTGTTGTAGTAAACAGTTTGAACATTAGTTAACTTATAATAAATAGTGTTCCTTAAACTAACTTTGATTTATCATTGAGTTATAATTGTAGAACTAATGAAATCGATTTCACCTACAAATATCTACTTATTGTTACTGCTAATACTTCAAACTTCTATTCATTTTCGGTCAGAAACTCAACTAACATTTGTTGTTTTTGGCCAAAACAGGGTCTCAAAATAGAGGAGTCAGAAAGAGAGCGAGAGGGTAGAGGAAGCGGGAGCGGGAGCGCACTGCACTGCCTGGTATAGTATAGTAACACTCAAAAGTCAGGCCCGGTCTGGTCTGGCCAGTTGTAGTATTTTGGCTTTATGTTGATGCATTTGCATTGGCGCAAGTTAAGCTTTGACTTGTGTATCTTTTGCTGCTCTCTAATACTCTGCTAACTGCTTATCAGATTTGTGGCAATTGTACACACGAACACACACATACACACTCATGCTTATACCCTGTAAAATAGCCCAGCATAAAGCCGATTTACAGATTGAAGCAGACAGCTCTGATCTTAAGAGTGTGAAAAACTCTAAATTTTACAATTTAAGTAAGTCATAAATTTATCTGGCGGATTGCAGTAATTTTGAGTGTAAAACTTTTATTGCATATCTAATCAAAAGTCAAAAAAGAGTCTAGAAGTAACTTCATGTCATACATAAAGATACATTTATGTTGAGCTAGTCAAAAGTTAGGATTTGTCTTAGAAAAAGCAGTCGTTAGACAGAGTTTTCCAGCTCGTATAAGACACTAGTAGACCCATTTAAAAGATACTCACGAACTCGTCAGCTCTTTTGGCTTCAGTTGCGCCCACACGAAAAGTGTCCGCCTGCTGGGAAAACTCGGTGGAAATCTAATGAAAAGTGCTCCGTTGGTAGGTGGCACGAGTGAGGAGTTAGGAGACTTTGCAGACATATATACATATATATTTATGATTTTAGGAAGTGGCGATTAAAGACTAAAGACTGAAGACTGAAGAGACTCTTCCCTTTCTAGCTACTCTGTTTGTATTTCACTTTTCTTGTAATTATCGAAGGAAAACTCACGATTAATCTGCAATCATTAAAGACATTTACAAGTGTTTCTGCTTTCCCAACTGATGTGTGTCTCAATTTTTTTTTTATTTTTGGCATTTTCCTGCTGTTTATCTTGTGATTTTCATCACTAAACTGAAAAAAGTACAAAGTAAAAGAGCACAGAGAAAATATTGATAATTTTCATAAAAAAGTAAAACTTAAATCAAGACAATTTCCGCCTTATTGTTTAAGCCATAACAACAACAACAACAGCCAAAAAAATATGTAAAAAAAGACAACATTTGGCAGACAAATCGAAAATGAACTAATTGAATGTTGTGCATTACTTTGGGATTTATATCCATTGAACTGCTTGAACTGAGGGGTCAACATTTAGGAAAGGTCGTGAAAGTACAACTCTGAGTGGTCCTAATCGAAAATCAAAAGTGAAACGTGGCCCAAATGGCACTCAAACTGAAGCAGATTGTTTGCCTGAATTCACTAATTAATCAAGTTTACTCAATCTGTTGAGAAATACGAGGCAAGAAGAGACCGTTGGCTGTTAGGGGACAACGAATATGGAATACACTTTAAAGAAAGTTAGTGGATTGGTAGTCGAGTTATATATTCAAGAATAGGAAATTAAATTGACCATTTAAATACGTTTTATAAGTAGCTAAATCTATTCTTCATGCTATGTTTTTTTCATATAATTATTTTAAATTATTTTATTATATTTTAAACTGAGTTTTCAGAAATGTATTTTCAACTCTATATTAGTCCTTTAATCCCAGAGAAGTGATATTGATATTTCCTTAAATTTTATGCTTTGAATAAAATATTTCAATATAATTAGTGACAAGTTTAAGTGTATAATTTTGATTATATTTTGATCAGAAGTTTATTTATCATATATCAGTTAAAACTTCAAATGCAAACGAGATTTTTTAAATATAAAGTGTATAAAATTTGGGAATAAAATAAATGTTTTTAAAATATTAAACGTTTTCATTTTCGATTCAATAATTTTATTATTATGCATAAAACATAGTTATTGGTGTAGTATTTTAAAATTTATATTAATTTTTAAAGCCGAGAAAACTTTGAATTTTCTTTTCTACAAAACCCTTTTTTTTTAATTGTCATTTTTTTAGGGTATTGTCATATTAAACTTGCTAGATCCCATTTTACTCTTAATCCAAAATAAATTTACTGAAGGTGAATTGTGGTAAACGATTTGTTTTTCACTTAGTTTGTGGCTTTTCCAAGATTTACAGATATTCCCACATAAATTTATGCAATTTGTGAGCTATTTAAATTGACAGTACTTGGAAAGCACTGTGACTAAAATTAGTGGTGGAGTGCTTTAAAATTATTTTTGGCATTTATTGTATGAAATTCCACAATAATGGCCTACATTTTGGCAACAAAAGTTTTAGTCTTCACTTGAAATAACTTAAAAATTATTTTATATATTTCATAGACCATTAAAATGTCTATGAACTTGCCTATGTCTAAAGATAACTATATTATTTATTAGTTAGAACTAGTTTCGTGACTTAATTCTAAAAATAAGTCCACTTGTTGTGCACTTGAGCTAGTTGATCGGATTTCGATGCACAGGTAAGACTAAGGTGATTAAGTGATTAGCATATTTATATTATGATTGTAAATTTGTAAATATTAAATGTGTAATGTGTATTAAATGTCTGCAATGCGATGCCAACTCTTACAGTAGCTGTCGGATTAACTTCCCTTACAAATTGGCACTAATCTTATGGGATTACTAACTGGTTTTAGTTTGGTAAAAGCTAAAGAATTTTTGTAGCCAAGAATTTTATTTAAAATGTTATTTTTCTTCTTATCACATAAGTCTTACTTAATTTGGTTTTTCTATTATTTTGCAATTTCACGATTACAGTGAACGAGATCAGTTATTTACATATTTCTGTATATGGTAAATACATTTGCGCATCTTAATAAATGTTTCGACTGTTTTTGTTTGCTAGTTTATTATTTGTTTGTATATTAAGTAAGTACTAGATAAAACAAAGTGTAGATAAAACGGGTGTTTAAACGAAAACTCGGCAAAGCCGCAAATATTTCTTTATATATGTAAATATATCTGTAGAAGTCTCGTCGGTAAATACGTCAGTAGTTAAAGTAGCTCAAAATACACCGACTTAAAAGATACTTTAAGTGTCTATAGTTTAATTATACCAAAAGTGTTTAAAAATAAACTCAAAGTTATTTAAAATGATAAAATTGCTTTAATAGAATTTGAGTAAACAGAATTTAATTAATTGTGAATCTTGAGGCGATCGTCAGTTACAAGTTTTGACGGCTTGCGAACGTTTTGCTGTCTTGTATCTTAGGGCGCAAGCAAAGTATCTAAGCGTCTGTCATCTCAACACTCAACACTCAACAATAATCAGAATTAAGAATTAAAGCCTGACAACGGGTTGAATGTGTGTGCATGTGTGTGTGTGAGTGTTACAACATGGCTAAGACGACGATATAGGTATAGCTATACTATATAGTGGTTTAGTGATCTATTTTTATACTTTTTGTGATAGGTCGTTTAATGCCTTGCCTGTTTTGACTGACAAGTGACAGCGGATCAACGGCTGCCGCTAAAGAATTTATCCCCCAATGCAATAAGAGTACACCTTTGTTATGGTTATGGTTATAGCCATGGCTATGACTATGGTTGTGATTCTGGGCCTCTATGATTAATCTGCACAGCGTTTCAGGCGATTTAGGCGTTTCGACCATTTTGGCATACCAGCAACACCTTATTCGTCATCCCAACCATCTACACACGCACACACACACACACATCCAGCAAATACTGAACAATGAATAAAGGTGATTAAGCATCGGATACCCCTTACTGTGTTCTACACAAGCGTTGATTGAATAATCCATTAATTTTTAGCTCTGCACTGCTTGCATTCATAAGCAATAATATTAAGTTGGCAAACATTTTAATTTTTTTTTGTAATAATTAAATTATTTTCAAAATTAAGTTACCCTTGGAATATAGAACTTATTAAATCTGGGTTCAATGTACCGCTAAAATATATTGTTTATAATTTTTAAAACTTTGAAACTTTAATTCTTTAAGCAGAAACAATAAGAAAATATTTTAATTAAATATTAAATTTTAATTAACATCAAGTTATTTATTTCATCGACTAAATGTCCCTAAAAATTAGGAGTGTTTTGAATATTTAAACTTTTCCTTTAGTTTCTACTATAAAAAAATTCGTACCTTTACTTAAAACCCACAGAGAGGATCTTTATATAATCCTAAACGAAACAGTAGACCTGTCTAATTTAATGAGCAGATTTTAGTATCTTTGACAGGAAGCAAAAAACAAAACGGGTCAATGACTTTTTTTTGCCAGCCTACAAATCTTTATCAAAAAGAAAGTAAAGTCTGTGCAAAGAAATGTAAAGAAAAAAAAAGAAATGGCAAAGAAACGTTAGACCAATATTAATTTTCAATTGTTTGTTGGCCAAAACAAAAGACTGCACTGTCGGGTAATAAAAAACCAGCTGAAAAAATGCGCACAATTTTTTTAAGGCGACCAACAAGCGTAACAAACGAAGCGGCTAAAACGTAAGCCACTTCTATATGTGAATGGCAGGGTATCAGCTAGTTGGGCACATGTATGCTACGTCTTTTGTTTTAAATTCCTTGATACTCGTATTTGCACAAGATGTGCGTCTTGGCCAAGCATCTGTTGACGCTGTGTAAAATAAATGGAAGCTGAAAATATCATTTAGTTGGCCGAGATTTAATTATAGCCAGCTGAAGTGCTAGCATGACATACATAAATTAATATGAAGTAAATCCAGCTGTCTATTTCATATGATTGTTATGTAAATTGAGTAACTTCTTTGTAATTGTTTTCATTTTTTAATGCATTTATTAAAGTGAAAACTCTTTTCTTCCTTTATATATTTGTTTAGTTTACTAAACAAAAGTTAAAGCTTATTCGCTTGATTTAGTAAATATACTTAACATTTAAGGAATTCTCTTAGCAAACACGTAGTGACGTAGAACAAGGAATTTATGGAGTGTTATAGACCGTAAAATACGAGCTTTAATTATTTTTGTTATACAAAAAATATAACCTCTTTAAAAAAGTATTTCTTTGTTGTATTTGTAGTTACATTTTGAGTGATACTTTTCAGTGCACACCGCCATAACACCCTCTACAATGGGTATGTGGTACCAACCAAGTGCTTCTAGATTATGTTAGCCAGATTTATAACCAACTAAAAGAGCGCAAAGATAGCGACAAACCAGATGATTAGAGAGTACGTAGAATACAGATCATTTAAATGGGCACAACTCCCAGAGTTATGTGCACAGTATTAACACACACATGGCTGTGTGTACAAGCTAGCAAGTGGTTTAAAAATAACGCTAAAATAATAAATAATCTAACATTTACTCTAATTTCAGAACTGCACAATTATTAGATTAGAGCTCAATACCATAATCTAATGCTTAACAAGGCGTTAAAGCACTCGAACTGGCATCAAACGGAACCGATGTTTATCAAAAATGTATCAAAGTCGGAAAACTCAGCGGATGCGGCGAAGAAAAACCAATTGGTAGTAAGAACAACTGATAATGAGCATAACGATCTGCAAAACGAAAACGAAATTCAGAGACAGCCGCAGCAGCAGCAACAACAACAACAACAACAACAGAGGCAGCAGCGGCGTGAAAAGCTTTTTCGGCCAAACGAAAATGCCACAAAAAGCTCAAGAGCTTTCGCGTTCTGCGAGAGTTGCTGTAGAGAGAGGCGCAAGCAAGAACAACAACAACAAGAACAGCAGCCGCTGCCGCAGCAGCTGAATCCGAAGCAAAAGCAAAGGCAAAAGCAGAGACAGCAGCAGCAGAGGCAGCGGCAGCAGCAGCAGCAGCAGCAGCAGCCTGGCATTGTAGCTTTTTATCGGTCGTATGCGGATTCAGTGTCTGATTTGTCGTCGTATCGTTTTGTCTCCGATGAGGAAGAAGCCAGCGATAATGATGCCGATGCCAATGCCGATGATGCCGCTGTTACCGATGATGATGATGATGATGCCGATAATGACGTTGGCGTTAGCTCGCTGTTGGTCCCGCGTATAGAAATAGAACAACGCGAGCCAAAAACATCAACTATCACACAACAAACGACAGCGACAACAACAACAACAACAACTGCAGAGGCAACGGATAAAGCCTTAAAAAAAGCTAAAACGTCATACGCGTCATCGCCTTCACACAATTCGCCGCGCGCCTCTCGCAGCGTCTCACCCACAATTTGTTGTTATAAAACTATTGACAAACTGAAGCAACAGTCGCTGCTGACAGCGCAGCACAAAGGACAACAATATAATTTTCAATCCTATTTACGTTCCTCGTATCGCTGCTATCCTCCGCCCGTACCACCTAAGCCAAAGTATCGTATCTGTCTGGAGGTGACCGCTTGCGGTGGCCTTCCCGATGTCGAACCAGCGGTGAAAACGCGTCGTGTGGAAAGAGCCGAGAACCGAAAACTAAACTATTGCCCTTTGACCCAGAGTTATCCATTGACGTCCACAAAAATTCATAATTGTGGCGAGGCGAACGGAGACGAAGGCGGAGACGGAATTAGCAGCTGTTGTGATTGGCAGAACGCGACAGTGGCGGCTGAAAATAGCTGCAAATTGCATGCCATTGAGACAAATAACAACAACTATAACTGTAAATTAGAGAGAACTGTTAACGGTGAATCGCGACAATCGAATCAAACTAATAAAACGTGTGTTCTACGCTACGATCGTAACGGTCACCTCAAACGAGAGTTTACTGTGAACAACGAATCGCCATTGGGAACAGAAACGGTTTCGGTATCGGTAACTGAACGAGCTACAAAAACGGAAACGGACATCAATGCTTCAGCTTTAATTCCCACAAATCACACGAAGTTTTATACACCAATTAAACGATCAGAAATTGAAGTATCGCCCACAAGTTCAAGCATCACTGACGTCGCCGATGTCCATATAGATTTAAATTTATCAAATGATTCAATCTCGAATTGCAGTGCAAAAAGTGTCTTCATAGACAATTTTAACAGAACTGCCAATGTGTCGTTGCAATTGAGTCGAAATATCGCCAACATATCGGTACATAATCTATCCTATCTGGACTATATAATACCACAGCAAACTGTACAATTTAAACAACTTCCGGTTATACAAACTTTCGATTGTTCTGCCTATGAGTACCACCCACTCGAACGAAGGTGGGAAACAGATGTAAGTAAAACATAAAATATTTAATAAACAAACTGTTTTCAAATAATCATCTCCTCCCTATACGCACATTATATCCATGTACATGAAGAAAACTCTAATGATCCGTAGATATATCTGGTTTTGCGCGTTACAGAATAGATATTGAACATTCGAAATACATTATTTTGCTAACAACTTTTGTGGATCCAAGATCTATAGTATAATTGCAATTTGGCTGAACATTTTCAGTCATTAGTCCACGTTGGATATATTGCCAAAAATGATTCATTTAGAGGTGTGAGCATTTTCCTTTTTTATTATCTGTGTGTTTCAAGCAAATTACGAATAAATCTTCAAGTTTATTCTATTTTTAGTCGTGATAAGAAGGCAGATGAATCAAGAAAGCTTTTCCTTTAGACTTAGAGTGTGTGATTGTTATTATAAATAAATAGGAAGTAATTTGTTTTAGAAAATTAGTTGCTAATAAATTTTTAAATAATTGTATTGAAATTTACCAGCTCGATAAGAAGATAAATGAATCAAGAAAGCTTTTCCTATTAAATAAAGACTTTTTGTCGTTATCAAACACACTTAATGTTATTTATTAAAGAACATAAGTTGTTTATAAATTATAAAACTAAATTATGTGTTTCTAAAGAAATTTTCAAAATTATCAAGAATTAATTATTGATATTAATTAATAATAATAATTAATAATTATTTAATTGTAAGTATTTTATACTGAAGAAAATTTGTTTAATTTTTTAACGAAAACGGTAATTTATAAAAATGTAAAGTTTGAAATTTAATCCATATTGCTCAAATTACATAAGTGATATGAATATAGAATTATCAAGAAAGCTCTCCCTTTCGATAAAGATTTATTTGTTTTATTAATGATTGGTGTATTTAAAACAATTAATTTTTTATGAAACTTCGCAACAAATACACCAATTTAAAATAAAATTTAAAAGTAAAATGTATTCGTTAATAAAGTTCATAAGCTAAACTCTTTGCTTTCTTCCCTACGATGACCAGGCAAAGCTTTAAGAATCTTTATGATAGAGTTGTATTTATTGAGCTAGTCACTTGGTAGATCGCTCGTGTCACGCGCTCATCTCTAGGTCACCCTAGTGTACTACACATATAGATATATTCTCATGCATACAATATGTATCTTTATAGTATCTACGTCTATAAACATACAACTTATAGAATGCATATGTTTACATATATATACATATATTTATGTATGTTGATATGTATTTGCGTACGTACGCGGCACACGTTCCTTTCAGGAAGATTGTCTATGTATATAGATACTAACATAATAACGGGTCTATACATCCAGATGCATACATATATAATTGTGCTAGTGGTGCCATAATTTGTTTGGGATTTTCTTGTTCTCTGTGATGTTCTGCTCTATTGTGTGCTTTTTGTAAAATTGTTTTTAATATATCTATGTGTGAATCTGTATCTGTAGATGTATCTCTATGTGTGTCTGCACACACGTATCTACAGATGTATATTTTGAGTTTTCCTGGCCGCTCTTTCGGTTAATTCTCTTTTGTATTCGATATAAAATTTTTGTTGTTTATACTAAAAATATCACTGTGTGCGTACGTATATAGAAAACTCATTTTCTTTTCTACATTTGTGTGCCATAGTCTGTGTATCCAAAGAGTTTCTGTTTCTGTTTTTTTCTTTTTGCCTTACATTGTGCTTTATGTGTCACTGTGCACCAAACAACATAATAAAGCTTAAGATGATCTGGCGCCCAAATTGTTAGAAGAAAATCAGGTAATTATACCAATTACAGTTACGAAGGTTTTGTAAGTTAAATTAGAAACAATTCCGGATCAGTTGAGGTGACAGATACACAGTATCTATGAGATAGAGTTCAATGTTTTCTCTAATAACCATTTATTTATATAAAGGGTATTTGCAGATTGGCTCCTTTCAGTCCTACCCACAGTTTTACTCAATTTAAGTCACATCCGCTCTGAATCACTTTGCCCATCACTTTTTGTATATATTTTGCCATAATACGTAGGTCAAGTACATATATTTCAAGTTTGTACCACACAAATCAATAAACAAAGAAGTTGCACATACAAACGTACACTAAAAAAAATAAAGTTTCACTTAAATGTTTGACAGAAATTCTTGACTTTAGCTTGAAAAGGAAAATTAAAAGGAAAAAGATGAAATACTTGCCTAAAACTGACATCCCTAGTTTGTTGGGCATAATTTTTTTCCAGTGTACCAATTTTATGTTTACTTCTCAGTTTATATACTAAGGAAATTGGCGTAGAGTATTCTGGAGCAGTTTTAATGGAATTTTTCCATTAATACGTTGAAGTTATTGTTCAAAATCCAAAGCGATATAATTTGATTACCTTTGGGTTTTCTTCTCTTTCTTTTGACAGCATACAATGGACAAACGACGTAATACTTTGGATCGCTTTCAACGCTTAACATTCGGACGTAAATCCTCCTCATCGGCAGCTTCGGAGGGTACAAAGTCGTCGACGGGTGGTGACAAACAGCGGAAAACTTCCGACAGATCGGAGCGTTTGAAGGAGCTGACGGAACTGTTGCGTGGCAATAACAGTTCATCGCGTGCCTCGTCGACGCCAACGCCACCGCCAGTGCCACCGCCGCGTAGGCCTCGAATACCACACAATGGTGGATCGGGGGCAAGCAGCATTGAGATGCAGGATGTGGCAGCCGCAGCAGCAACAACAACAGCAGTGTCAACCTGTGAAGACGCGTGTAGTCAATTACAAAAACAGAACAGCACAAATAGCAGCAACAGCAACAACAACAACAACAACAACAGCAGTAGTAGTAGTGCTGTTGCCACTGGAAGTGGCAGTGGCAGTGGCAACGCACCCTCAACAGCCGCAAGAATCTTACACTCAATTAGGCCAAACACAAGTCTCTCGAATCTTGAGGCTTTCATGCTGGGCAATCGAGAGAAGTCAAAATCTTCTCCGCCTCTGGCTGTTAGCGATGAGACCGAGTCAGGTCGCGGCAGTAGCGAGTGGGCCGCACAGCTGTCCGGATCGGAGTCGCAGCAGCAACGCAGCGGTGGCAGCGCGAATAACGCATTAAGCACTACGAAAGGTAAATTACCATTTCGTTCGGTATCGTTTTCTCAAATTGATTGTAAATCAACATTGAGTGCGTTGCGGGATCGACTACGTCGGGACAAGGCCATTGAGGCGCCGAATGCTATTTCGAAACAAATTGAATCAGCCGATCTGATCGACGATCGCACATTACCCGATCCAGGTTGGGTGCACATACCCTTAAAGAGCACAGGACTCTGCATTAACTTGAACTACGGACAAGAAAAGTCACTGGAACACGTACTAGAGGACGTACCCGACTCGATACCCGAGGAGGATATCTTCAATACGGATAGCAGCAGCATCGTCGGCATCCTGCCGGCCACGGCAAGTAGTGTGATCGCTGCTCACGCCAAAATGGAATCTCTTTCGGACACAATTCACTCCGAGGGCGAGTGTACAGCGAGCGAAGAGTGTCCGCCTGCTCTAAAGGTCAAGGCAATGGATCCGCCTATCATAGTAGAACCTGAGTTTAGTCCCAGTGCCAGTGCAACTAATCTGGTAGAACTTCTAGTGGAGACACTTCCACTAGACGTATCGTCGGATAATGTATTGCAGACAGCCACGACGTGCCTGATTCCCGTACCTGTTTATGAGTGCGCCGCACAGGAGTGGCTGGAAACTCCGGCACAGGAATGGGTGGAATTGGCACCGGAGTTTGGCATTGTGCCACAGACGACACAGCCACCCGTTTCACATGCAGCCTGTAAGATAACACAGCCGGAAACACTGACCACCGCTTTGCGGGGAGATTTGTTGCCAACAATTTCGGTAAGTCGCAGCTCGGAGGAAAGTGATGATCGTGGCAAGGGAACAGCCACCTCTCCTCAAGCGGAGCAATGTGATGAATTCAACACATCCGTAGATGAACCACGTCGGCAGTATAGTCAGGACGATCTGGATGTGGATCTGCGCAGTTCGGATGCCAAAATTGCCACGCCCAGACACAGCTCTGGAGAGCGACATAAGCGTCATTTGGACAAATCCACCAAGCGTAAGGGCATGTACATCGATAATTCCGATTGGCATCAACGGGTGGAACCACATCGTGGTCTGGCGCTGGACATATCCATAGCCAACTTTCAAGCCATCAAACCAGACTCACCGGACGATACACAACAACCCTTTACGAGTAGTCCTGTCATGTTTGAGATGAACACCCCCGAAATGGAGAAAGGTTCACCGGTCTGGAAGGGCTCACTGGAGAAACCCCAACTGCTCAGCAGTTTCAGCTGTCAGAGCAGCGAGGAAAAAGACGATGCCAGTGGCAGTAACAGCAACAGCAAGAGCAATACCTTCTTGCATGCGGACTCCATGTCCGATACTGAGGAACGCGTCAGTTGGAGCCCAACGCCTAGCGGGGAGTATGATCACAAGCGTTACTCGAAACGGCCGCTCACCGTACGCGGTCCGTATGGACAAATGCTGGAGGCCGAGCTGAAGAAACCCAATCGCATGCACTTCGAGGAGATACTAGAGGAACTACGTGAGACAGATGGGTGAGTTCTTTGTACAGTGTGTTTGTAAATATTCATTAATAATTCAAATGGAAAATGAGTAAAAAATAGTGGGGCTAGCTCAAGGCTTTCATCAAGGGGTATGGAATTCTAGATTTATGTACGGAACTTTTTGAACATATATTTTAATTTTGGATTCAGGAAAATATTCCAAGAGAGTATCCAAAAATCCCGGATTAAATTGGGAATAATTTAATTGCAAAAGTGACTAAACCGATCAAATAAACTTTTAAATATAATTATAGAAAATGTTATAAATTAAAGTAAAGGGTATTGAATCTTCGCCATGCTGTTGCTTACCTTTGTTAACTGTTGCCTGTTTTTCACATGTTTTTCGTTTTGTTTGTTTCATTTCAATCTTCAGTCTGCATTCGCGCAACGCAGCAGCAAAGCCGTCATCGTCGGGCTCCACGCGCTCCAACTTACCCCAATATTCAAATTCAATGCGTGTGCGTAAATCGAACGCGTATTTGCCGGTGCCATCGCACGCACGTGCCGCGTCGACTCCATCGCAAATCGAGCATGTTAGCAAGGGGCCAACGTTGCCGGTGTCTGTCTCCGCCAAGGACCTTAATGAAACGTTATCAGCTGCTGATAAGCTGGCGGCACAGCAGCAGCATCAAATGAAACGTGCCGCATCTGAGGCGCCCACAACAAAATCGCATCACAGCAAACGGAGTCAGTCGATGAGTAATGATAGCAGCAAGAGTCAACATTCACATCATCATCATCATCATAGTCATAGTCATGGCTCGAAGCGTAATCTTGATGCCAACACAAGTGGCAGCAGCAACAAGTCAAAGGTGCCACATGCCACCAACGTGCCACCGACGGCTGCCTTGTTGGCCGAGCTACTGAAAGGCTCCAGCGAAAATATGCTTTCCGAGCAGCGACAGAAAACGAATGCGGTAAGTAAATATACCCTGTTAGTGCCGTACGCCCGGGTATATTCGACTAAGCTAGTTTTTTAACTGGGTCAATTTTATTTCGAAATATTTTCATATATTATTTAAACAGTTTTTTGGGCTTCTTTTCACTTCACTAAATTGATCTCCGTTTTTCCCACAATCAAAAATACGTTGCTCATTATAAATTTTGCTTCAGGAAAATACACGTGTGTGTGTGTGTGTGTGTGTGTGTGTGTGTGTGTGCGTGTTTATGTGAGCGCCAGATTTTGAGTTTGGGAATCGCACTGGAAATTGAAAGTGCGAGCGTGCGCATGCTCCAATAACGAATGCGCATTGGAATATGTGTCAGTGTGTTAGAAGAGCGCCATCTGCGGTCTATTCCATTCCATTGTTTCGCGCATTCGGGTGCATTCCAACGACGGCACTGTGGTTAAAGCAATATATATTTAGGGTTATTGCTTAATGTGTTTAACGAGCGGGAAAACAGCTTTGGCAATTGTGCGACGTCTGTAAAAAAGAATCGTTAATATGTAGTTTTACAACGAATAATATCTATTAGTGGTTATTCAGGTGAATTAAATTGTGACTGATTTAAAATTTATAGTATAGTATAATTTATTTTTTTTATAAGTCTGACATTCTTTTGTTTGTCTTGACGAATATAGAAAATTTTAATCAAACTTAATTCCTTCTAAATCTTCTAAAGCTACATTTAAAGATTTTAAAAATGTGTTGCCTAGTCTTGTGTTTTCCTCTTTTGAGGAAGTTTCTCTAAGTTGTAGCACAGTGTGCGAGTGTTTTGCCGTTAGTTTCTGATCAGAAATGAACAGGAATGAAACGATAAACGGAATGGAAACTGCATGTACTCTTCGGCGGACACTTGTCGCATGCAGACCAAAGTGTCAAATGCGAACATCGTATTTCCAAATTTATCGAAAGAGAGTCGAGTCGGCCTTGTTGTGGGTGGCTGCTTTCGATGGGAAAAACGTATGAAAAATGGAATTTAAGTGTGTATATGGCACAATGGAATGTTTTTCAACGTGTTGAGCAGCACACGCTCCTGTGCAGTTAGTTGTATGCGCCAGAAACAACAACAATATGAATATTCAACGGCTTTACAGGCAAACACTCGCATACACGCACACAAACACACAAACAGACTGCCACTTCACTTACGCTTACCCACACAAAACAGAGACGACACCTATGGCGGGCGGCTGGCGTTGTTCCGCTCTTTTCTGCTCTTCTTTGCTCTTCTCCACTCTGCTTGGCTCTCCCGCGCAGTACACAGAGTCGTCGTCGCCGACGCCAATGCGCGCGTTTAAATTCTTATTTGCTTTTTGTACCTCGGTTGTGTGGCGAAATTTTTCGTGTTTCGTTTGTTTTATTTTGTGGTCTTGTGGAAAATACATTCAACTAAAAAACAGGAACACTCGAAAAATATCTGCAATAGCCAAATTAGATAAATAATCATAAGCAAAAATCACGCGAATAGTTACAAGTACAATAATCAAATGGTTTTCAAATGAAATTATAATTTATTTGTCTACCCGTAAAGACAACGATTTTACTTTCGACCATATACACACACCCACTCACACATACACACACAAAACACGCAGCACACTAATGTAAATTATGTGTGTGTTATGCGTATGTAAATATGTGCGTGTAAACATTTATACGGATGAAAACAATTTAAACTCAGTGTATATAATTGCACTCAGATTAGTGAATTGGTTAGAAGAACTTAAGTTTTTCTACGAAAATCGCGTTCATAAACAACATACATAAGGAATTTACTGTAAAAACATATACACAAGTGCATGTGTGTGTGTGTGTGTGTGTGTGTATATACAGAAGTCTCAACCTCTTGTTGCGCTGCGCAACTCAAAAACTTTGTAAATTGTAATAATTTGTATTGAAAAATATACACATGCAAATATTATGTTAGTATTGGTGCATCACACTTGTAGCTTACAAACGTGCACAAAAAAAAAAATAAAATCGAAATTGTTTGTAAATTAATTGGATGAATAATTGCATCTTGTTTTTACGGCCATTTTGTTACTTTTATAATTCGACTACGTAAAAGCTACAAAATCCAACTTGTGCATAATCCGAATTTATTAGATACATATATGTATCTTGATGTGTTGGTGCTGTGTGTGTGCGAGTGTGTATAAATCAGATACATGTGTATCAAGAGCACTTACTTTCGCTGATTCTTCCATATATATTTAGTACATATATGTACGTATAGTATATAAAATATGCGCAAATGTATGCTTGAATTTAAATCCCTAAATTTCCATAGGGAAAAGAGAGTGGAATTCATAGAATGAAAACGATTTTAAACATTAAATAAACCTAATAAATTGCATATATTTTCAACTTATATACCACGTGCCGCAATACCCCAATTAATAATCGTTTATTCGAGTGATTTGTTCGCTGTTCATCATCATCATCATTAAATACTCTATGCATTTTCCACTGCGAGTCAAAATCTCAATTCAAACAAATGCGTATTAGGCACGAAAACCAGAACAAAGTGTTACCTGCAATGATGCCATCACATAAATCATACAAATTTGTGGAGAAATTTACTATAAAATTTAATTATTGAATTCACTTTGGTTTCTGCTCGTACTGCGGTTGGAATAATATTTACCGGATTATAATTGTGGAATAATTATAGTGCGGGTTATGCGTTTATTCGTGTAGCAAATGAGACCTAAATGGGAAACTCAAGTTTAAATTTAGTGGTTTAAAAGCATTTAAGTAATTTTTACATAAAGCTTTAGGCTTCAGCTTTAAAATTTATGACTTCTGTATTAAATCAATGAGAGTTTCTGATGATAAATTTCATAAATTTGTCTTTTTTGTGCTATATAAGTAGTTCCTGCATAAACTTATGACATCAGAGAGTTCTAAACATGATTACTCCTAATTATATGCTTAATGCAACCGACTTCTTGTTAAATATTTAACCTTTAACCTTTTTGTTGTCGTTCAATTCGTACTTGACGCAGTTCAAAATCTATTTTGCAGCCTTGTTTGTAAACACAAGTGCAACAAAGGGCATAAATTAGATCAGTTTTCAAGTTTGCACTATACTAGCTCAAAATATACCCTTGATTGTATCGGTGGCACAACAGCGACAACAATACGGCCGAGTACACTAGTTATAGTACAACAACGCAATTTTGAAGTGTCATTATCAAACCACATATGCACATACATATGTACGTACTACGTATGTACATACATATATGTATCTGAATAAACCGATGATGGGCAAAGAAGCCACAAGGTTACACCGTGTTCTGTCGTCTGTCGCTCTCTCACGACTGAATGAACAGCCACAACAACAGCAAGAACAACAACAGCAGCCTAATACACTAACGTGTACTCTAAATATATATATATAAATATTTTTTTATATATATAAATATATATACACGTGGGCTGTAGTCGTTCTCCCACTCGACATCTACGCAGGCAACATTGCTCCCAGTGTAATTCCTGCTCCTCCAGTATTGGTTTCCTCCACACAACTCGACTTGATTTAACTTGGCTTAAGCTTTAGTCTTTTTAGTTGCCAGTGTTTTATGGCTAGACACACATGCTACTTTAATTTGCGCTTAATTCAATTATGCACTTATTTAGTTAATGCAGATACACAAATACATAAACAAACTAAATTTTAAGTGAGTGAGTGAATAAACTAAAGCAGAAAAAGTAAAGTAGCAGAAATTGCAAACAAAATGTCGCACAATCGGGAAAATTTACGTTTAAGTTTATTGGATTTACAAGCCACGTTAACGGCTCCATCGAACACAGTTGCTGCCGCACTGTTGCCACAAACACATGGCCAAATGGCAGCAACATCATCATCATCATCTGCAGCATCACAAGCATCAACAACAGCAACAGTTGGTGCAGCAGCGGCAGCATTGCCCTCGAGTAGCAGCAGCAACAGTAGCAGTGTCTCCCAAGCTGTCTCATTGGCAACAACCACAGTGGCACGTCTGAGTAAGGCAGGCTTTGGTAGTGCCACTGGTGGTGTGGTTGGTTTGGGTGGTGCTAGTCATCAGAATGACAAATGTGATAGACTGAAGAAAATGACTTCAATCACTTGCTCCGACTCAGAGGATGATTCGGAGCGGCGAGCACAGTTTGAAATGAGTAAATGGAATCTGGGCGGCTATGAAGGCGTAAGTCTGGTCTGCTAGCATTACTCACTATCTATAGACGAAGCACAAATTACTTTAGTAACTCTCACTCACTATTTTTGCCCACTGTTATTCCCTCTGTCTTGCAGGACACGCGCAGCTATGTGGTGCAGGAAATCTATCGGAATGAACAGTCCTATGTGGAGTCTCTGCAAACCGTTGTGATCAAGTATCTGAAGGTATTAAAGTCCCCAGAACACGCTGGCATGATAGATACACGCACCGTGGACGAGATATTTTTTATGGTGCCCGATATTTTGGAGATACATGAAAAGTTTTTGAGCGAATTGAAGCAGCGACTCGATGATTGGGACATACAGCAAAAAGTGGGCGATGCCTTCATGGAAACGGTAATAATTACTTAAATCAAATATTTAAATCAAGCTAATACCTGGCATTTTTTGTAGTTTTCAAAACTGGAAGTACTCGAGGTTTACACATCGTTTGTTAACAACTGCAATCGAGCAAAGAACGCCATACGTCTGATGAAGCACCAGCGACCCTCGTTTGCCAAGTTTTTGGAGTCCACAGCTCGTGAGCACAAAGGCAAACTCACTTTGGACAATCTACTCATCAAGCCAGTTCAAAAGTTTCCCAAGTAAGTTGGAAAATAATATTTGAAGTTGAATTTTTTATAAACTTATTAAATGTTTTTTCTGCCCCAAGCTATGAGCTGCTCTTCCAACGCCTGATCAAGCATACGGATGATGATCATCCAGATCAGAAACACTTACAGGATGTACTCAAGCTAGTCCATGATATTCTGGTGCACATCAACTGCAAGGAACGTGAGATTATGGAGAATGGACAACGTGAGGCGACACTGCGTGAACTGGAGGGTGTCATTGAGGGTATTACCGATCTGATTGCACCAGAGCGGCAGTTCCTGTTGTTCGACTTGGTGTCCATGCCTTCGGGCCAGGGTGCTCGCAAGGATCGTGGATTTTTCCTCTTCAATGATCTGCTCGTACTTACTAGCATCAAGAAACGCAGTGGCACAATTAGGAAACCAAATAGCTCCATTTGTCCCGGCTCAGTGGCAACCACATTGGATACCAACAAATACAAGTTTCTCACAAAAATATCACTGGATTGCTTAGAGATCGTCAAGAGTATGTATATTTCAGTATCTCCGCATAAATCTACTAAAGTTTTACGTTTCAAAATCTAGCTAAGGATGAGAACATTAAGCGCATTGTGAGCGAAATAGAAAATCTGGCTGAAGACTGCAATAAGCTGCAACAAATCACAGATATTACTGCATCTCTGAAGTATCCACATCAGTATCTGGAAGATGTTATACGGGAATTACATCGTGAGATTCAGCGTCAGTTGTCGGAGCGTCAGACGAACGACACACAACTCAATATGCTGGAGTTGACAGTAAGCTCTCCGTAAGTTGAACTTTTGCTGCGATGTTTTGAATTTTGTTTTATAAAAGTCTAATATTTTCTTTTATTTTAGTAATGGCAGTCAGAAACTGACAGTGGTGTTTTCCAAGACAGAAAAGCGCACCAATTGGGAGGAGTCTTTCAATGAAGCTAAGCAAAAATTGGGTAAGTTTGACAACTAAGCGAGGAATATGAAAATAGGATAGAAATTGAAAGTCAAAATTCCTGTCTTAGTAATGGATTTTTTAGTTGCGAATTTTGTTTATATATTTAAAAAAAATTAATGCTTAAATAAGTAATTAAATAAGACTAGAAAGTGACCAAAGTTGTTCAAAAAAATTAGAGTTATTGAATCAATTACTCTATCCTCAGTTTGTATTCGGTTTAGACCAAGAATTCCTCATTATACCATTTAAAAGGATAGTTTTTAAGGAGTTTCTATAATTTGTATTATAATTTTAATTACGTTAAAAGATATTACATATTTTGTTGTGATAATTCAATTGAAAAGTATTTTTATATCACGCCAAGTTAAGGTCTTTAAGCGTCTACAATATTTATATTTAAGCCCATTCTTGTAGTTTAGCTTTAATTCATACCATGATTAGAAAATACCTTTATTAAAAGCAGTTTATATCAACTAACTAATCAAATTTAATAACAATCCTGTATGTAAAATCCAGCTTCTTACACTAAGGTGCGTTATAGAGTAGCTTCACTGTAGTTTCCAAACACTGTTGCGTCAGATTATTAAACAAAGTGTTAACCAACCCGAGGCGAAACACAGAAATGCCATAAATATCAGTTAGTTATAGATTTATTATGGGATGATTGATTGTTTTTTCCATTTTAACATAGTTGTTAGCAATTTGTGATTAAGTTTATGTATTTGTTTTGTTTATTTGTAATTTGTAGCTGCCACACTGGAGCGTCATCCCATACCGGAGTTTCTCACATCAATTCCCATACGGAAGACACGTGCGGGTCTACAGTTTACCTGTGCGGCAGCCACACTGAGTGAGAAGCGTGACGTTTGGGTGTGCAACAGTGACGGCTATGTGGGTCAGGTGTGCATTATGTCACTGCATCCGGAACCGAATGTAACCAGCTGCAATGGTGTCTGCAATGCACGAATCCTCTGTGTGGCCTCTGTGCCCGCTTACAGCAGCAGTGAGGATGCGTCACACAGTGGTCACGTGGATAAATCACATTCGCGTAGCACCAGCTACACGCAGCAATTGCGGGATTATCGCAAAAGTATTTCGCCAATTGCTCAATCCGTTTCAGCGTTATCCGCTGTCACAGCTGCAACTGCGGCAGCGACAGCGACGCCGGAGAAAAAGAAAATTCCGACACCGATTATTGGCAATGGAGCCGATAAGAGCGATAGAACCGATGGGGCTGATAAGAGCAGTCAAAGTGATACTCAATTAGATTTAAATTTAAGTTCCAGCGATGACGAGACAGAAGCTGCACCAACTGTGCCACTAGAGCAACGTGTGCCCAGCCCTGCACCCTCATTGCATGCCACATATCATATGCAGCAAGTATGTACAAAGGTTTTGTAATTATTTTATATATATTTTTAATGTTTAATTTATATTTCTAAGGACTCCAATCCCGACGAGAGCGAATGCAATCAATCAACAATGTGGATTGGCACTGAAGACGGTTGCATTCATGTCTACAATAGCACTGACAACATTCGCATCAAGAAAAATCGCATTAAGATTGAACATCATTCAGCTGTCTTTTCCATACTGTAAGTACAAATTTCAATTTCAATTAA
The DNA here is from genome assembly GCA_035046005.1 of Drosophila acutilabella. Classification (NCBI taxonomy): domain Eukaryota; kingdom Metazoa; phylum Arthropoda; class Insecta; order Diptera; family Drosophilidae; genus Drosophila; species Drosophila acutilabella. Next base: position 414,475 of record JAWNOK010000072.1, read on the forward strand.
ATAATTTGCTTAGTAATTAATATGGTTACTTGCTCTGCAGTTATCTAGACAATCGTGTTTTTGTATCCTTGGCTAATGGTGAAATCTGTGTTTATCTAAGAGATGGCGGTAAGTTAACAACTTATTTTTGTACCCGTTCTCATAATGAGTACAAGGGTCTAATGGTTTTCTAGAATCTAAATCTGTCCAACGAACCGCCCCCGCAATTTACATACCAATTGTGTATGGTACCATTTTAAATGCCCTCTCCAAGATTGATCCCGGTTTTTGTGACTGTAAGACATGTAGCTGTTAAGTGTGGAACAGATCAGTCAAACAAACTCATTCTTCGATATTTGCGTACCGTGTTTGAAACTATCCTCATTAAGTTTGGTCAGATCGCATCATTATATCCTATAGCTCCCAGTGGCTTATAAATATGTATGAAAAAAATTAGAGCTAAAATATGTACAGAGTCTTTTACAGTCGGCAAATTAGACTATATCCTTTCTAACTTTGTTAGAAATTTATTTAATATATTCCCTTATTTTAGCCACATCTTGGAACACCTGCTCATCGCATTGTCTATCAATTGGCACCGTAACAAGCCCTGTAACCAAATTGCTCAACGTCAATGGCAAACTGTGGTGCTCCATACAGGGTATAATAAAGGTTCTGGACACTGAAACATTTTCGGTAAGATTTATAAATATGTTGCCTATTGAATGTCATTTAAATTTTAACATTTTCGTTTGCAGGTGGTTAATCAAATCCAAATCTCATCGGACTCAAAGCCAATTACGAATATGACAGTTGCCAATAACTATGTGTGGATTTCCATACAGAACTCAGCACACATCAAATGCTTTCATTCCAATACGTAAGTCGTTGAAACTTTAAACTTGAAGTATTAAATAATAATAAATAATTTATTACTTAACAGCCACCAATTGATTACTGAGGTGAATCTAGCGCCAGCTGTGAATAAAATGTTATCGAATTGTGATGAGATAATACGACAACATAAAGCCGCCTGTCTTCGCGTTACTTCGCTCTTGTGCTGTAAAGATCTTATTTGGATCGGTACCAGTGCTGGCGTTTTACTGACAATACCCACCCAGAGCTATGAGAAGGGTGCCCACAACATAGTGCCCACGGGCATTCCACACGGTCACACTGGTCACGTGCGATTCCTTACCTTTGTGGAGACACCATCACCGGAGGCTACTTCCCAAATGCTATCCGCTGCAGCGGGACGGGATACTGGTAGTGGCACCAGCGATGAGTACACCAAACAAGGGTACGTCAAGCTTTGAATAATCACATTACTATATCTTATTAAACTGCTCTTTCTCTTTGCCTACTTAGTTCAACGAAGAACTCAAAATCCAAATCGGAGACCAAAAATATACTTATTATATCTGGCGGTGATGGTTATGAGGATTTCCGGAATTCCGGTGCAAATTCTCTGAGTGAGATCGCCGGACGCGAGGATAGCACCAATCATTTATTAATATGGCAAATTTGAAGCAGAAGACGTAAAAATCGCTGGCGGTTATTGCTTTCCAGGTGGAAAAACAACAATTGAGTTCGAGCATGCAATTAAATGGAAAACCCCAAGTGGAAAACAATTGAAAGTAGACTGCCGCGATTTTTATTATTATACCACAATGTAATACAACTTATGAACTACTTAGCAAGTTACTTACCAAGTTGCCAATATGAAAATGAGAAAAGAAAGATAATTTGATCTTTCAGCAAAACCATTTGTAAATGTTTAAACTTAAATATACTTTCTTACAATATAGATAAACATATTTATATATTTATCTGAATAGTTAGCTCTGTTCAAACTTTTTTGGATTTTATGTAACTTTATGTATTCAAATGAAAAGAATAACAAAAACAAAATGTAACTAATAGTGCCAAATATATTTATTGCGCCACACATTCTGAATGAATTACTAACTGTATGTAATCAATAACCATAGCTAGATCCAATGGAGCTACTATATACATATATATACATTTAAATATATATTTCAAATCCTACAAATATTTAGAATAATGAATATTTTTATAAAGTATAGCGAATATGCCGACTAAACCTAAACATAGATGTAATAAATGTATTCTAGTTGGATCTACTTAGACATACGACATATTTACATATAAACCTACATACAAATATTTATATGTACATACACACACTCACACATACATACTTACATATTGTACTTAATGTACAGACGGCAATTTAATTACAATTACAATTATAAATAACAATTACCATTACAATTATGATTAAAATTAATTTAATCCTTATTTAATGATATTTATATTAGATGTAGTCATTAAAGTTCATAAAAGTTAAAATTAAATCAAACACTTTATCGAATTTATTCTAAAAATAATCATTGAACTAATAAATTAATCAACTTGATATGGAAATGAAATCATAAATTAAGTTCTAAGTTAAACTAAATTCGATGTTTGCAACCAAATAACTTTAAATAAATACGGAATATATATATAGAAATATATAGTATAATTGCTAATCGTTTTCAAAACGCAATGTAATAAAATTGTCATGCAAGAGAATTGAATTTGAAAAACAAAAAAAAAACCTTAAACTAAAAGAATATGAAATCTTATAACCCCATACATACCAAGTGATATTCGAATGTTTTGGGAATGTATAAAAACTACCGTTACATACGAGTATGTGTATATTTTTCGAAATAGAATGTTACTAAGTACTACTTACCTTTAGCTCGACTACTGCTAAGTAATACAAATATTTGCAGTTTTACTCATAAGTGACAAAAACAAACAAAATTAAGTAACTAAATTAGTAAAAATACAATCTCAGTTTTTGAATCGTTACAATCGTTGTTACAATTTCACGAATATTAATTATGAATTCAGCGTAACTTAACTTGAATCAATACTTTTATTAAATAAATAACATATATATATGTACATATATGTATTTTGCAAAACCACCGAAATTTAATCGGTCAATTCGTCACACGCCATTTGTCACAGAAACTGAAACAATTTTTTTATTCGAATCTTGAATTCCATAGCTTAAACGTAGTAATTATTGTTATCGAACCAGTTGAGTTTAGTTCACATTGTAAATCCATAGCTAACTTATATCTTTTCAGAAACCCAACAATTAGTAAATTTGGAAAGCTGCTAAACTAAATAATAAGTATTTTTTTTGTTGTTTATTTGATATTTTTTTTAAGGCATCGGACAATTGTTATCCTACCTCTATAAATACCAGCAGGTGTTAGCATAGAAATTGAGATACTTATACCAGAAATAAATCGGAAACAGAACTGTAATAATACATAGATTGTGAAAAATATATGTAGATTGTGAAACAATAATTTCCCCTTTACAAATTGCAAAGTAAGATTTAACAATAACATTAAATAAACTAATAATGTGTAAAATATAAAAAAAAAACGCTAACAAAAAAATAAAAAATTAATAATTAATAAAAATAAAAGAAATACGGTTATATGTGTATGTTACCTGTTAAATAAACAAAATTTTCAAATTGAGACTCATCACTGACTTTGATTTATCTTTGGGTTTACATATATAATTTATTTCGTAATCCAGCCCATTTTCCAATTTATTGATTAATTATGTACAAATTGTTACAAATTATTGCAAATGATTTGAAACAGTGCTCACTTAAATAATCCATTACACATGTGTGTAGTAGTTTTAATGGTTTATCCGGTACGCAATGATTTCATTTGTTACTTCCATAATTAATTTTTATGCCGTAATTCAGCTGTCTACGTGTAAATTTGTAATTTGAAATTGGTTTTGCAAATCCTGAAAGGGTTAAGTAATGCGATTGAGTGATTCTCTATTACATTTTATAATGCCCATCAGATGCACTATATGGTTGTTTAATTATTTAAGTTTTTAAATGGATTAGAGGAGTGTTTTAGGGAGAACTCAACTTGTGGATACCGTTTAGTTGGCAGTTATTTAATTTTATTATTATACAAATGTAATAATATAGAGGATTGTTTATTGGGAGTGCTCGTCTGGAAGCTACTGTTCAGCTCGCATTTATTTATTTTAATTTATTATGCAAATGTAACAATAAGTTTCATTAATACATGCGTTACTGACTAATATTTTTAATACTTTTTTAACTAATCTACAAAATATAATTCTTTTTTTTTTATTTTAAAAAATTTTAAAATTTAAAAATGGTTTTTAATTTGATTCACTGCAATTCCCTACACTTTATGAATTTTTTTTATTCTTATTCACGTATTTAATAATTAAAAAATAATTCATAAAACTTAAAGTTGTTTTTTGGTGCCCAAATAAATATGTTTTCTTATAATTTTAAATACAATTTATAACTATAGCTAGCCCCATTGGTACAAATTTTTTTTAAGGAGTATAAATTACACCACACAAACAGTGATAACAAATTAAGCTCTCTTTTGTGCAAAAGCTGGTCACGTACTTGGCAAAGGCGAGCGCATCGTGAATCCTTCTTCACCCCTTGAATTTTGAAGCTTAATAAATCCCCTCCAGTAACTGAATTTATGTACTAATAGAATTTTGCAAATTTGCAATGCACAAAACCAGAATTTGTGGCTTGCAGTATTCAACTGCTGACATCATTTTGGAGGAAGAATTCTTCTGCTTCTTCCAAAGTCTCAAAGCTGCAAATGGATGCAGGAAAAGTCACTATGCATGTGTGCGAGTGTGTGTTTGTGTGTGGTTTTTGTCGGTCAGGTGTAAGTAAAATAAGATAAAACAAAATTATACGGAAAATTCAATTATTTGGGTCCTTTATAACAACAAACCAACAAGCAAAGGGCAAAAGTTTTGCACAAACTTCGTGACCATCCAGTGCGGTGGTAAGTACGGTGACGGCAACCCCTGCATACACTGAAAAAAATATGTCAAAAAACTTTTTAATTAAAGATTCCATTTTGAAACATATTTTGGCGCTTTAATTGAAAATAGTTTAAAGCACAGCATGCTTAGTTAATAATAAACGGTAATTTAATGCTCGATTAAACAAAATGTGAATTTTTGTGAATCCTTCACTTTAATGGGTTTAGTTTTGGCTATGTAATCCCATATTTTGTCGCTGTGCATACATTATATATGTGTGTGTACGCAGGCCGACTTATGACAGTGGCAACATGCTGACACACGTTGCAGTTTCATACCCAATAGTTGTTCTTACTTGAGAGGGGATATGAACAAGCCGGCCAATTATTTTACTAAACTTTAACAAATAATAATTATAGTTAGTCAAAGTTTGCCATTTGAAATGCATATTAATTTTAGTTTTAAGACAATTGAAAATCTAAATTTATTCTCCAAAATTGTTTGCTATATTAAAGTACCTTCCTAATCATTAAAATACCATATCATTTTTGTTGATGTCCACACCTGTTTGAATTCCAATTAGTCTTGCCATTAAATAAAATTATAAAATGATTCAATTTAAAATTGCTAACAGAACATTTTCGCAATTGAAAAGCTTTTAAAACATTTCCTCTATGAACGCTCAATTAATTTTATTACTCAGCCGTGATGATGTATTTTTTCAGTATTTGAGAAACACGTGTCCAATTAGTTTTTATTTTTGTTTACCCTCAATTTGCTCCCGGGGGTATAAACTTTGTAAAATTTGGTAATTGTCACGTTTAATCGCTTTTTGTTTGGGCTAAGAGAGGTGGAACGAGAGGTATTAGAATAAGCTGTACACGGCATCTGCTAGTCGGGCATACACTAAGTCTTACTCTATATGTAGATACATTTGCAACTGCCAGTGCAACGTTTCCATGTCACTCGAACTTCAATCTTTTGTCGAGTTAAGTAAGGGGACATGTTCGCTACTGGTCTTTGGGGATTTTGACATATATTTCCCTTAATCAAGTTAATTAATTTACTTAAAACTTGATATCATAGTCTTTTAGTGAGCAAATAATGTATCTGACTAATTTGATTGCTCCTACGGTCTTTCAGATCTACGTGGCCAACTGTAAGACACAAGTTTTGGACGTAAATTGAATAATGAAATAGAAGAAGGAAATATTTCTTACCGATTGCAACACCTTTGTAAATTTTCTTGGAATGTTAAATGCACAATATTTACCTAGTTCTGTTCTGTAACTCTTTGTACTTCAGTCACTAGTGTACTCTTTGATAGTCTATAAAAATTTCTCCTCTGATTATGCGTCCCTTAAATTTCAATTTTCTCTAATCGCGCTCTATGCTGTATGCATTTGTGCGGTTTTTGCGGTTTTTATCCCTTAACGCATTTGCTTTTCGCCTCATTTTTGATTTCGAAATTTGTCAATGCGAACGACATTGACAGTTTGCATTTGGACAATGTGTCTGTTTCGGAGTGAAACCCAAAAGCGGATAGACATGACCAAAATAACCAAAATGACATAGAAAAACCTCAATCGTCTGTAAGGAGTTTTTACTTGATTAAATTTTAAGCCGTTGGATTTAACTTACTTAGAGTTTGACATAGGAATTTAAAAAACCCATTTATAAGCTTTAACTTGAATTTGTACAAAAAAGTGTATTTGTTATGCATTCTGTCAAGAAATTCATCAGACCAATGAATTTAAGACACACAAAAGTACTTTGGAAACCACTTAACAAGTATTAAATAAAATTCAATTTTCTTTGTCTAAATAAATACCTAGATATAATGCATTTACAGATAGTTGAGTAAATATTTCTAATAATAAAATAAATAAATAAATATATTAGTTACTTTCTAATTTGTTGACTAATAAACAACAAAAAAATAACTTCAATCTAATTAATTGCTTTTAAAAGTCAATTGTTTCACTCTCTTTTTTGTTAATTAGTCAGCATCGACAAGTTTTTGCACTTAACATACCCTGTACAGATATACAGAGTAAAATCGTTTAGTTTGTCAGTCTATTGGCGCCTAAAATACTATTAAATTTACATTGACAATTAAAATTGACATAAACTGTGCTTTGCATATCAATCAGTTAAATTTGATTTATTGAATTAATAATTTGGATATAATTCCATAGATATAAAGCTAAAAAATCAATAAAAACGATTGAATTATTTATAATTTATTGGTATTTTCTAGTCTAACTTTTGTTCATAGTCGTCTTGTAGCACAACAAAGCGAGCAATGTTTTTGCTGCATTTGTATTACACTTTTCTCTCAGCAGTAACAGATGTATATAACAGTGTGCCGCGAGCATCACTCTGTTATTATTAATGCTCATGTTATCGCGTCTTCTCTGTGTTCTCTTGTTCGCTTACCGGGAATTCAGTTATTTTGATATTTCTGTGTCTTATCGCTGGCAAGTAAACTTTTGAATGCGAAAAGCGAAGGAGTTAAAGGGCAGAAAACATGCTCGGTGGGAGCTGACCCTGAAATTTATGTATCTTATAGTATATATTAGTGAAGTGGGTAAAAGTTGAACAGGAGGGAGAGTGTCCAAAACTCCATGTCGATAGCAATTTCTGACCAGCTTCAAAGATTTTCTGACTTCTAATGCTAGTTCATACTTAATAAAATACTATAAATATTTATTTAACTGATTTGTTATCGTTACAGAATTACTTAAAGTTGTTCCATTTTTTGAACGCAGCTACCCCAGCAACGCCCACATAGAGTGTTTACTTACGTGCAGCACTTACTAAGAGAGCACTTTTACTTGTTTATCTATAAATTGATTTGGCAAAACAATAACAGGATGTTGCAATCCATTAGCTTCAGCTTCAGTTCCAGCTTCAAGCTGCAACTTTGTTAGTTGCCTTTTGCTTCGAGTGTCCAGTTTACAGGATACACAAGCAGGATATCAAAAAAACCTAAACATGTGTAGCAACGTAAACTTCGCTTGAACTTGTAAAATAATGCTCATTTTCCTGGAGAACAATCGATAAAAAATTGCGCAAAAATAGTTATGTTGTCATAATGTGAGTCATTTTATAGAAGACACTCGGACTCTGTGGTCATAAAATGTTATACCCTGTGACGTTTTGCCATAAAAACAATTACAATATACGAGTATGTAGAGAACATTCCATGCAAAAGTCCATTTTAATGGATTTGTAGCAAATTTTGTGCACAACAAAAGTGTTCAAGTGATTTAACAAATGAGTAAGTTTTATACTCGCAAAAATCGTATCGTAAACACATTTCGATACTCTATGTCTAGTGGGTTAATGGGGTATGAGCTCCAAAATTGTGTAATTAAAATTAATATCCATGATATTAAAGTGATTATAAAGCTCGTAAAAGTCCCCAATTGATCGGCACTTTGGCTTATAACAGATAGAGCATGCCATATGTAAACGTGCGTATTACAGGGTATGACTATGAATGAGAATCTCTGTAGTGTAAAAATAACGAAGTGCTAAGCTTAAGACTAGCACTAGTATGTAGTATGTAATACTATGGTAATTAGCACCTTTAGCGGTCTCACTGTAGGTGATGGCTCCTTCCGGCTGTAGGATTCGCACAGAATACTCGATTGAGGTTGAGGTCTTTGCGTGTCTCAGTCTAATTAGGTGAATTAACACACATTTGCGTCTCTCGCACTCAGTGCCTAAATATATATCAGTTACAATTCAAATGTAGCCCTTTCTATGCCACTCACTTAGTGCTAAGGTCCTTAGGTCCTTTGGTCCTTTAGTCCTTTAGTCTCTTTAGTCCTTTGTGTCTTTGTGCACTGCGATTGCGCATAATTCTGCATTCGTTCCAACACAATTCCCACAACATGCGTTCCACAAACGGAAGTGCGAAATGTGCACAGCTCACACGAGCAATATATAAACCTGAGCAACAATGAAATGTTTGTTTTTAAATTTATTATTTAATTTATTATGGCTTTAAAATGTTTTTAAAATAAACAAACCCTTTTATGACTACAAAATAAATAAATTTCATAAACAGGGTATTTTGTAGTTGAACTGAAGCCGCTCAAATCACAGGCCCCTTGTTGATACTAATTATTTTGAAGTGCAAAAAGTATTCACAACAGCGGGTTGCCATAAAATGTATAAGGCAATCATAAAATTTTTTATTTAGATTACTGGCGTATTTGTTATTATGTAGAATCTTCGCAAGACAAACATAAAACTCAAAAAAACCACGGCGATAAAAGGATTAGGGAGCTTTACTCCCCGACTGTATGATTTCAAATGCGAGGTATCTACCTTTGTATGCGTATGTTGTATGTGCTCGTGTGTGTGTGCGCGTGTGTGTATGAATGGGATCCACTTATTGGAATTGTTGTGTTGCCTTCTGATACAAAAAGTCAAATTTCCCCACTCACAAACATACCCACACCGTCCCACAGTCGCTGTGTGGAGTGTATCTTATTGTGGCCAAAAGCAAACTCACAGATACACGCTCTCCGACCGTCCGAGCAAGCGTTACGCTTGTCAAAGCCAACTGGCAGGCGGCAGTTTTGTAAGAGCTCTTAACCGATGCAGTCGCGTCTTCTAAACTTTGACCGTGTGGGTGAATTATATATCAACAACAACAAACATTATACGTCTATGATTCTACGTCAAAATTGATCATAATTTCTTGGTTTCTACCGCTCAATTTGTTTGTTACTCATTGTGTGACCTAGGACAACTGAGTAGTAAATTTAACTCTGTGACAAATCAGTAAATTTGCTATCAATAAATGTCAATTTTTATAAATATTCTGCACAATCAACCAATCAAATAAAGTGTCAAATAATTAAGTTAATATTTCTATCTGCATAAACAAATTGGTCGACAAGTCTGCAGCAAAGTTGTATCTGTGTGTTTGTGTGTGTGTACACTCTACATATGTGTATGTATATTTTTTTTGGACATTTAAGGGACGCGTGAAAAATGCGAAGCAAAAAAAAAATAGGAACACTTTATATGTACTTGAAGAACAAGGCCAACAACTTTATTGCCAAAATGGCCTAGAGTAGTGCTTGATGCTTGAATTGAATTCTTCAACTCTTCCAGTCGAAATTTTAAATATTCTAAAGAAATGCATCGGGTGTGTGTTTTCAGCTGTATTAACTGTCAAGTCCCGTGGACGACGTCGTAATGTGGCCAATACTTATGGCCAAATGTCTCAACAGCTGTCTTCTTATAGCCATTTCGGACAGCTGGCAATTGTTAATGGCATTATAATGCTTCGATTCAACCTAATTCTTGCCACTTTTCGCAACTTTTTACATATACACAATGCCACAACTTTTGATTCCGTTTCGCGATTATTATAAAAGAAAAATGAACAGAAAATTCATATATAGAGAGAAATATATAAATTTTTAAAACTCTTAATGGAATAAGCGAATTGCCTGCTGGGAAATTAGGCAATAAGACAAGAAAAAAGGTCAACAGCTGCCGCATAAACCATAAAAACCGGAAATGTCTTACAAATGCTCGACTAGCACATACCCTAAGCCCAAATAGTCGTGAAATTATTTATTTTATTTGATTTTTTCGGCAATTTTCACCAGCCGTTTTATAGCCGTGTTTTTTGGCCATAAACACAAACAACTATCAGACATGGCTACTTACATATATACATAAATGTGTACATCTATATAGGTATATATTTGTCTGTCTGTAAAAGTTTTCAATTATTTATTACCGCCATAAACTCATAAGATATTGAGCTTTTAGTGTGAAATAAATCCTGCATTGACGCTGCGGAAATTATGTGGTTAACAAACCCAAAAGAATTTTCATTTGTTTCCGATGCGAATGCTCAGATTTACAAGCTAATAAAACACTTTTGATTTCAAAAGAAATTCATGTTTTGAATGCCCAAAATTACAGCATTTGAATGGGTGTAAAACACAACCATAATTGCCAGTAAAATGTTCAACAAAAACACAGCTTTAATTTATAAATGAATTAAAACTAAACTCACGCTATCGATTGTTTTTTAAATTGCCATAAATCATTGGTCTAGTTTGGCGATAAAATCGCAATAATTTTCGATTGTGATAAATGTTTGCAGAAACAAAGAATTTGTGACTTTGTCCACACAGGTATAAATAAAGGTGAATCAGACCATTAAAAAACAAAAAAAGTAGCAAAAAAGTGAAGAACAATTTTATTGATTTACTGACTTAGTTCTTATCTTAATCCATCTATTTATAAACTTAAATTAAATTATACTCTTTAACCAGTTGGGGTACTTCAGACGTCAGCAATTTTCACGTCACGTTACCCAATACACGTATATGTTAATGGCTAGAATTCCAGTCACAAAAGTTATGTAGTGCATATAAATAGCCATTTGTTTATTTACAAATGTTCAAATAAAACATACATGTATTTGTATCTGTATACGTAGATAACAAATGTCAAAAAAATTGAGTGAGTATTTGTGAATAATTGCATTAGGAAATCGCTTGATTTGTTATCATGTGAGCGATAAGCAAATTTTATGACGGGTTGATGACTGCTATAAGTCATTCAAAGCGTACGCATACTTCTGCATGTACTGTAAGTGTAATACACAACAATATGCTAAATAAACAACAATTTATTGATGAGCTGAGAAGTGCAAAACGTAATTATCTAGATTATCCCCATGTCTTACATAAGCTTCTGTTTCTTTTTCATATTTATTCTGCCGAATACATTTGAATGCGTATACGTAATATAACTTATGCGTATATTAATGTGTATATTGCCATGAACGCCACAGTGTCTATCGCGTTGGAGCTTTTAATTTGCTTATCAGAAGAGCATACAAACACACACACAGGCACAAAAGTAATCGCAATCAGCATTTGGCATTTTGGTGTACGCTATCAGACGTTAAATAAATAATACTTAATGCCACATTATTGTCAGCGGCAACGTCGAGAACTGTCGATTTCAGCTACACTTCGTACTGTCCGCCTTTGCCAATAACTTCCATCAGTTTACTACTATTTGTCGCTGTGACCTCATACAATCAAGTAAAATACTTGCATGTTCCATAGTGCCAAAAGGGGAACTGTATCGGAATCGGGCAACGGAATCGGATTTCGGAAGAGGAATAGGAATCGGTATAGGAAACTCTCTTTGCAAGGTGTCTTTAATTGTGCCATCAGTTTTGGACTTTATGTACTGCATTTAACTATATTTAATAGCAGTCAGCAGTAGTTGGCATAATGCCTGACATAACGACCAACTTACACAGTGCATTGTGGCCATATATGTGTGTGTGTGTGCTTGTGTGTGTGTGTGTACAAATATACGATAATGTAACATTATGAGCGCACGTGCCGGGAAACCCTTAACCAAAATACAGTCAAACTCAGCTAAAGCGAATAACCACCTGCAATTTTATAGTGCTTATCACGGCGTTGAATTTAATCGCATTATGAACGCTAAGTGAATTCATTAGGCTGTAATGTGAATTATAAAACTACACTGATCGAATTCTGTTTTAAATTTTACACCTAAAATTAGATCTTACTTAAAAAATACGACATAAACTTTTGTTTACAAGTTTAAAAACCAAAACAACAATTTTTAAAATAAACTTTTTTTTAATGTTTTTGTTCTTTATGAAACGATTAACTTATTTTTATGAGTGTACGAATATGTGCGTTGCCTACTATTTGCACAGTTTAACGGTGTATAAACTTTTGTAAACTTTTGTATTTGTTGTTTGGTGATGTTTTACAATTTACAGCAATTTTTTGCAATTTTCCCTCTGGTTTCAATTTAGTTGTACAAAAAGTATTTTAACTACTTTTATTTGATACAAAGCCAAATGGGAAAATATATCTGCATGTTTCCGCATTAAAATTGTATCTAAGCTCTTTTCAACTAACGGTTGTGTTGCCAAAACTGTAAAAAAAATAGTCCACGAATTGCATATTCTATTGGGAAAGTGAATCAGAAATTCTGTGACGTCAGTTGCGACAGTTGCATAGCATTTGCATTCACTATAGTAATCGCCTATGTATGTACAATTGTAATTTTGCTTTGCATTATTATTCGCTTACGGTACGTTCCCCCACCATAAGCTCACACTCACGCACACATCCCACACACACTCACACGCATGCACATGCTCACACTTTGCCAAACTTGGGCATACACAAACACAAACATCGACTGCACAAACCACACACACACTCTCACCTCAATTCCACACGCCGCAACACACCAATCGCGCACAGCCGTTTACCACACACATACACTCAAACGCATGCACAAACGAACACACGCACACTGAGTCTAACAAGCTAGAGTCCTCTAGCTAAGAGTGCTCGACTAGTAGACACGCTGTAGTCAGGTGTGAAGTGCAGCAATTGTTGAATAGACAGAATAACAAATTTACACAATGCGCTGCTTTGTTTGACTTCAACGAAAACCGTTATGTGCATACAGTTATGTTTAAACTTTGCACAACACTTAAATCGCATATACATACATATACGCACACAAGCCAAGCGCCTCGAGCAATAGATGGCGCTAGTACCACCCTCTGCTGCAGCTTGAAATAGGAGAGAAATTCATGAATATTTTTTATCTCACTGACTACTGGGAGAACCAATTAAATTTTGTTGAAAAAAATCGGAGGAATTTTTTAGACACGTTTATATTTAAACTAGTTCCCACTATTAAACACTTATAAATTATTTTTAAACCGATTTGTTTCGATTCGATTAAATTAATTGCTCTTTTGTGATTATTGCAGGCGCTCATTGAACAGGAAATGCATTAAAAAATATGCTTTGCGAAAATGATTAAATTAATTGATGGCCACATAATGTTCACATTTGCTTATTGGGATAATTTAATACGATTTGCTTAATCGTTGGATTATGTTGATCGTAACAGTGACATAAATTGTGCTGATTCGGTTGAGAGCAGCATCTATGGGTGGCCTTTTACAGTCGGATAACCCTGTCGCCTCATTCCTGCCACTGATGTATGTGGCAACAACTTTGCTTACCACAAGCGGTGTTATTGGATTCCAGCAAAACATTTCAATTGCTTACGAAAATCGTCTGCAAGCATGGAACTTTGACAATCGCACCCTGTCAGAAGCAACATCAACAGCCACAGCAGAAACCACAGCAGTTGGAGCAGCACGAGCAGCAGTTGAAGTAACCGCAGCAACAATTGAAACACAGCCTTCGTCTCAGTCAATTTTAAATGATTCTGGCCATGATGTATTAGACGAAACAGTTCCATCCTTAAGGCCATTCAATTACTACAACGAATCAGCCGCTGCGGCCGAATGGTCTCACTTTTATGATCTCATTTTATCCTGGCAGGGCATTTGTTTGATTGCCGTCTTCTGTACATTTATCGTTGTCACAGTCATTGGCAACACTCTAGTCATTCTCGCCGTTTTGACCACACGAAGGCTTCGCACCGTTACAAATTGCTTTGTCATGAGTTTGGCCATTGCTGACTTACTTGTTGGCCTTTTTGTTATGCCGCCGGCTGTGGCTGTACACCTCATTGGTAAGCAATCGTATTAAATATACCGTTGAATGTGTGGTGCTGTGTAAGGTGCTTAGCATACATTTGGGCAACGAAAGTTTGACTAACCGACTTGCTGATCATCGTAAAGACTAAGCTGTAAGAGGTGCTAGCTTTACATTTCAGGACATAAAGTTTATTAAGGATGAAGACGATCTCTGTGAGGTATTTTCTGGGTCAGCTTTTGTCACTAGCGTGAAAAGGCATTCAATGTTCCAAATCGGATTTTTTATAGCCAAAAGAGAGAGTTTTAAACTGCAAGTTTTACAATATTTTTAACTATTTAATTCTAACTTATAAGTCACAGACTAAATATTGAAAAAAATTTTCTAAAATTATTGATTATTATATCTTTTTATCTTTTTTTCATAAAATAATTTCTACTACAACAAATTCTAGTCTCTTAAGCCATTGTTCTTTAAACTCTAACATTTTTAAATAATTTAAAACTTTTAAGACTTATCACTTATTTAGTGTACAATTTGTTGCTAGATCCATTTAAAGCCTTCCCTCAATTCATCAATTTTATATAAGTATTTTTTATAAAACAGCCATCGTAAAGTTTTGACACTTTTACACAACTGCTTTCAATTCAGGTTTGACAAATACGCCGCAGATGCTTTTGAGTTGATTTAGGTCAGGTAAACAGACAGATAATAAATTAAATTACAACTCAAGTAGAAAAATCAAGCTGCCACATAAAAATCATAAACTAGAAGTATGTTGTAAAATCAAATAAGTTGTGCACAGTAAATACAGCGACTTATTTAGGTGTAAGCTCTGGTTATGGACTCCATTAGACATTTTATTTGACAAGGGCCATAAAATTATGTTAAGCACCTTATGTACGGCATACTGCTATTTATATATACATACATATATGTACGAGTGTTACTGTGTCTCGTTTCATGGCTCTTTTTGCAGGTTCGTGGCAACTCGGCTGGGTACTTTGTGACATTTGGATATCCTTCGATGTATTGCTCTGCACGGCATCTATTTTAAGCTTGTGCGCAATCAGCGTTGATAGGTATTAAATTGCAAGCTGTAATAATCACCTTTAAAGCCCAAATTGGGCTAAAAAAAAAAATGAAACGCAAAAAAATAAAAACACATTTTTTGTACATTCAAAATTTATAGATACCTGGCCGTTACACAGCCCCTCACCTACTCCCGCAAGCGTCGCTCAAAGCGTCTAGCACTTTTAATGATTCTTATCGTCTGGATACTGGCATTGGCCATTACCTGTCCCCCCATGCTGGGTTGGTGAGTACTATTACCGTTATCCGAATCGTTATCGTTATTACACGCCCACATTCACGCCCAACTTCAGAGTTCAGAGTGGGACTTTTGGGAATATTGTACATTACCATATCTATGTGGATAAGTATGTGTGGGGCATTTCCTACGCAATTTGCTTTTCATAACGAATCAAATTCGTTTTTAAAGACTAGAATAATTCACAAGATTCTTAGATATGCATACTATAAATATGTAAGTAGGCAAAAACTTATACAGATACCCTGTAGTCTGTAGACTTTTAATTAATTAGCGTATTTTTATGTAGGAGTAGAAATAAGACCAGCTTTTCTTGTGTAATTTATTTTAAAAATGTCTTAACTTTAATATGAATTTAATATTTAGCAGTCAGTCCAACAATTTATGAGTCAAAAATATCTAAGCTTAAAAGAGATTAATTTTAGAACACTTAAAGTTAGATTTAGTAAATATTGATTTGAATTATTTACAGTTCGTTAAGCCTGCTATTTATGTACTGAAGGATTAGAGGATTTCGTGTAGGAGTTTCTGCAGGAGTTTCTTTAGAAATATCTAAGCTTTGTTGAGAGTTATTAAACTTCCATTTGATATATAATGATTGAGTAATTTGTAGTACACGCAGCAATTCATGTTCCTCGACATTTCATCGACAGGTACGAGCCAGGACGACGAGATTTACGAGAGTGTCGCTATAATCAAAACGAAGGATATGTCATATTCTCGGCAATGGGTTCGTTCTTTATACCGATGGCTGTTATGATTTATGTTTACGCGAGGATATCCTGTGTGGTGGCAAAGCGGCACGACAATATGACAGATATAAATGTTCACAACAAGGTAAGTTATGCACCCAACCCTTTCGCTAGTGTTGGAAAACACTTGTAGGCTAAATTGTAGTCCCCTCAAAGTTAGAGTCATGTGTATCTTTTATCGTTTAATCAAACATCAAGTAGACAACACCTTTTGGCTCAATCAGCGAATTTTCGGCCAAGAATAATAAAAATTGTGAATGTTTTTCGCAGAATTGGGCCAAAAGGGGTGAGTTATGAAACAAACACATGAACAAATACGCAACATTTTCGCACCCGCAAATTTACGAAAATTTATATTATTATGCAAATTGAAAATTGCCAAAAATATACACCCACATAAACATACAGTGTCTCAAAGCAATAGGCGTCTAAAATGCACAATGCGGGAGAGGGCGTGGTAGAAATATGAAAATAATGATTTGGGAAGTCAAGCAAATAAAATAAACTGTCAGTCAAGATTAACGTTCATGCAACTCGTATACGCATCTGTTCATCAGTCTAAATAAGCACAATAAAATGTATTATTAAGAAAAAGAGAAAGAAAAAGAAATTGGGAAAAGAAACAAGCCTTTAAGATTGCCATCAATATCAATAGCATATTTGTTTTCAACAGAAATTTAAACGCTACACGGCCGCCGATGTTGAAAATGAGTTTTCCGAGCAGGAGCTTAGTACGTGCTATAAGCAGAAACAGGCAACGGCACGGACATTCTCCAATCAGACCATATCCAAGGATCTACATGAAATTGTGCTGAGCGATAGCGACAATCTCGGCATGCCAAATCCAGCAGCCGGTGGGAATGGTGGCCATGGTGGTCATGGTAGTCATGGTGCTCCTGCTGGGGTTAATGCTGAAAATTGCCAGTCATTGCTGCCGCTACAATCGACCCACTGTACTGGTGGTGGTAGTGGCGGTGGCGGTGGTAGTGGTGGACGAAGCGGTTGCTATGAACTAACGCGACCCACCTCACTGTCCCTAAAACGCACGTCTACGGCATCAACAACAATGACCACAATGACAAGTGGTTTGGGTCCTAGCAGCAGTCTATTAGATGCACACTGGCAGGCCCAACCACAGCAGCAGCAGCAGCAGCAGCCACGCCCTCACAGCCTGCAACACACACATCTTAGTGTAGGTGGTAATCGTGTACGTGGTAGCCATTATCATCATTCAGCCGGTTTAGCTGGAACAACAGATGTTGCCACTGCAACGACAGCAACGACAACATCAACATCAACGTCAACTAATATGAAATCTCTATCGAATCGCATTACATCGCTCAAGAAGGAGAACAAAACGACACAGACATTGAGTATTGTTGTGGGTGGTTTCATTGCCTGTTGGTTACCATTTTTTGTTTATTACCTTATAACACCATTTCTGGCCGAACACCAGGTCAGTCGCATGCTGGCTAAAGCACTCACCTGGCTGGGTTGGTTCAACAGTGCCATCAATCCATTCATCTATGCATTTTACAGTGTTGATTTTCGTGCAGCTTTTTGGCGTTTAACCTGTAAGCGGTTTTTCAGCGATGGCCAGAAACCGCAGTTTCCCACCAACACCATGTCAATCCGACGATAGTTGTGGTATATTCTCAACGCTTAACAGTCAGTTGGCCCAATTAACACGTTTGCAGCAGTGTTGCCGGGTTCCTAAGGACTTTAAGAGTTAGCTTGTTTAAACAAAAAATAGCTGAATGTAAAAGCTTCTGACTAAATCATCAAGAAACTCCATTGGTTCCCAAAAATCAGCTAAATTCACTGGTCTTTATTTATTTTTACAATATTTAATTCTAGCTTTATATTAGCTAATGTGGCAACACTGCTTTAAATCCCATTTTAAAATGCTAAAATTGGAAATAATACAAATAGAGTCTGCAGTGAACAAATGAAAACTTATTAACTATGCTGCTCAAGTACTATTTTTAGTCAGCATCTTGACAAACTAATTAAATGTATAATGTAAAATGCGTAATCAAATGTTAATTTATGCAGCTGCTGTTGTATGTGTGTTGTTGTGTTGCTCTCGAGTGTGCTTTTCTCAACTGAACAAACACAACGCTCTATGTTCCCAGCACACTTACTACTAAGTGTATTCAAGTCAAGAAGGAGCTTCAAAAATACCCCCAAAACAGGCACATAAACACACCTATACACACACACTACACACACACCTGTGTGTATCCCTGCCGGCTAACGGGCCACAGTGAAGCCGTAAATCGAGATGAATACCATATTTGGGTATTATTTTAAAGAAAATTTCTGCATTTTTCTGCCACATAAATTTAATGTAAATTTTGTGTAAATGGCTGAGTAGCAAAGCAAAGCCGAATATCAATTACCCTGTAATTATTTAGTGCTGTATTTATGTAGACATAGAACCAATTTAAAGCAGAGCAGTCTAAAATTGTTGCTAAAGCCCACAAATTGTAGCTAAAGTTATGCAAAATTCTAAATATCAAAAGAAATCACACTATAAAATATTTAATTGGTATTTATCATACACATAAACTCATAGCATTTGGGGTATCTTAAAGTTACGGTAAAAAAAATATTTTCATTCATAATTGAGATTAAAACAATGTCGACTTCCACAGCAAACATTATGGTATTGTTCTATGTATTTAAAGGTATTTTAAAACTACAAATCTATATATACGATTAAATATAAAAGCATAAATATATATATAAATTTTATTGTGATTTAGTGTTAAACAAACCAAAAACAAATCAAAGCTACCAACAACAACAAAACCAAATACAAATTACATATTTGTTATGTAGATTAACTATACATAAACTATATTTAATAGCATTTAATTAGATGTAGCCCCATGAGCTGGTATTCAGAATAAATTAATTATATAAACAGCAATTTTCCGACATAAACAAATTATAAGAATCATTATTTAATGCGAATAGTGTGACATACAATATATATACATATATATTAAATTCCATTTTTTATGTACTAAGTAGTAGCTGCTAAATGTAAAATGTGACAGCGATTTTGCTGCATTTATTCTAGTAAAGCCGTTGTAAAATATCACATTCAAAACTAATGAACATGTCAAAAGTTTATCACAAGATTTCACTCTGCCCACCGCTCAGTAATACTATATAGTATATACTAGTAGAATACTATATCCACGACTAAGCTATGCACTCTCTCTCTCAAATATGCTACACTGCATACCCTACACTTTAGCTTACGCAAAAGAGTTGCTTCACTTTACCTCTTAGCACACAACACATCATTCATAATTATTTATAAACATTACAACGTTGTGGAGGCTCTAAATGTATTAGTAATTATTTAAAAAATTCAAGAAAAAATTAAGTAAATTATGTAATCATTATAATAAATAAGATATAATAGAACAATAAAATATTTATAAAAAAAGAATGAGTAAGAAATGATAAATGATTTAAGGTGGGGAAATGAAATTAAGTTTTACTTTATTTGTATTCCTATAGCTAAATTAATTTGGCTTAAAATTATTTGAAAAATTTACAAAATTTTTGGTAATTTTTTTAAAATTTAAATCCTTTTAAAAGATAAAATTTATTTTAGCTGCTAAGCTTAGCTTCTTTTTAAACCAAAGGCTTGAATAATAAAATATTTATTAAGGTTAAAAAATTAGAAATTTTTGAGTTGGTGAAGAGAATTTAATTTTAATTGATTGAAGGATTTAAAGGCAATTATTTATTAAACATTTTTTCTATTTTACCCGCTTAGCTTAGCTTCCTTTTAAACCCAAAGGCTTGAATTATAAATGATTTATTGGGGTTAAGAAATTAGATGTTCTTGTGGTGGTGAAGAGAGTTTTATTTTAATTTAGTTAAGGATTTTAATATTAAATATTAGTTCATTAGTGAATTTAAAAGAAATAAAATTTGTTTACCATTTTATTTATTTTACCTGCTTTAGCTTCCTTTTAAACCAAAGCGTTCAAAGTATGACACATTTCTTGGAGCTAAAAGTGAAGCAATTTGAGCTTCAATTTATTTATAGACAAAGTCGTTTTACCCAGAAAGTTCAGGAAGCGAAAGTTTCTATGCATATTTTGTAGTTGATGTTGTTGAACTTTCTGTGACTGCTTCATTAGCTAAGAATGTAAAAATGATTAATTAAATGCTACTCGGAAATAAGCCAAAGGGATAAGAGTGTGCAGCAAATGCTAGTTAAGCTGGAAAAATACTTGGAAAATTCATGTGAGTGTAAATAGTGGTGAGTATGCATACATGTGGGTATATAACATATGTGGATATGTATGCATGTGTGTGTATGTACACAGGCGTTTTCATTGTTTCTAATTACACGATGGTAAATATGTACATTCCTTTTTCTAATACATATACATATACATTTTTATGTACTAAATGCAAAAGTCAAATGATGTCAGTGCAAGCAGGTGTCATGGCAACAAAAAGGCCAAGTAGTACGGCTGTAGAGGAATGGTTCAGCTATAAAAGACCCTGTACTTATGCTGTAGCCAACCCTTAGCTTGCCTTCAACTGTTATACACAAAACTTATGCCTTTCTTTAAGCTTAAAACACCCTCGACTTTTAGATGGCACAGGGCGCATAAAAAATCTAAATTACAGTGGCTTCAAACCGGCTTACACTGTGACAGCAAAATGTTTTTTAATTCATTGGAGACCCTTTTCACTTCGTTTGTAATAATATATGCATGTACATGCATAAGTACGGGTATATATATGTATATGTGTATATATGTAGCTATGTAGGGTATATATATAAACATATGTATGTGATTACGTAAGTCTGATGACCGCATTCTTTTTACTTTTTGCCCTTTTTTTGTACTTTTTTGCACCCTTTTCAAAGCTTACTTTCAGCCTAACAAGTGTAAAATTGCTCCTTAGCGGGTGTGCTGAGCTAGCAAATACCCCACACTCTGTACACACAAACGCATTTACTTAGAAACACCTACGCTTTTTTGACTTGTTGATTTACCGCCTTCGTTCGCTGCAAAAGAAAATTTAAAAGCAACTTCCGTATTTGTTATTAAATATAGCAAAAGTTTTCGGGGCTTGTTTCTAAGCAGACTGTAAGTACATACGTGAGGAATTTACCGGAAGTGGGCATAGAGACAGGGGCAATGGCAGATACCTAAGAAGTCTTTTCATAATTATTTAAAGGTTAATAAAAACACTTCTCACCCTACTACTAATACTACTACTTTTAAAAGACCAATAAATTCATAAACTTAAATTTTTTACACATTTTTTACTGTCTTTTATTATAAATAAACTTAGTGTTAATTACAGGTAAGCTTAAGCACAACATTTAAATAAAATTAATTAAATTATTTGTGTTTTCTGTTTATTTCTTTAAAGAACTATGAATATGCTTACGAATAAATATATATACTGTAATAAAAGGATGTTTTTTAACAGGCGGACTTTGTGTCCTTAAGCACGAAACATATTTAAGTGATTTCGCGGCAGTTTCTGCTTGCAAATTCGCCGGAATGTCAAACGCCAGAAGGCAGCTCGAAAGTCGGGGTTAAATGCATAAATAAACGGATTAATGGCACAATTAAGCCAACCCACCCAGGTGAAGAAGGACATAAGACCCTCGAGTTTTTTCAGTTGCGGCAGAAAGGGTATCAGCAGATAGTAGACAAAAAATGGCGTCCAACATGCGATCAGACCACCCATGACAATAGTCAACGTCTTTGTGGTCTTCGAGCTTTTGGTCTTTGTGGATACTCTCATGGGTATTCTGTGATTTGTCACCTGTCTACGCAGACGCTGTGAATTGTTGGCCGAACGATCAGAGACTTTGCCACTGGACGTGCCCACCGATGAGTTTTCGTTGTAGTACAGGGTCGGCAGGGATAGCGCTGACCCACAGCGTGTGTGGTATCTGCAATTGTTGCCCGTACATTGAATCAGTGAAGAGACTCGTGATATTTCCATCAGTTCATAGAATGTCGGCTGATGTTTTAACTTTAATCTTTTATCCGACATTTTTGTCTCCTGGCACTTGAGGCACTTGACGTTGCTGGTGCTGAAAATGGGATTCCCCTGAGTGCCCAACACACTGCAACGGGCCTCACAGCACGGCAAACATTTGTGCGTATTACAGCGATACTGTTCCGACTCCGAGATGAAGTTATCCCCATCCACATCATACTCCGCAGTGCGTTCCGTATTCTAAGCGAAAAGATTTCAAAGTTAGGAAATAACAATGAACTGATTTTTTATTGTCTGAAATTCCTTACCGCATCACGTACGATATGTGCTCGTCTTGAAGTCAACACATAGCCGATTCTAACGTAGACATACAACATGACAGTCAGAGGTATGAAGAATGAACCCATTGCCGAATAAACGACATATCCTTTATTCTGATTGTAGCGGCAGTCAACAAAGTCCTGCTGATGACGGTTTCTCCCCGGCTCGTACCTATGCATAATGCAAACAAATCAAATTGTTACCCCGTTTTTTTATGGTAATCCTAAGCAAATAATCAATTTATGTTGGAAAATAAATTTCTGTTATCTAGCAGCTTAAAGTAACTAACATTTTTATGGAAAATATTTGAATTAATGAGAGTCTATTTAACTAAACGGAACTACAAATTATATACCATTTCAAAGCTATTATTTTATATGTTATCCAGCTTATTAACTATTTATATTTAGCCTTAAAAATAAAATTTGGATTTAGTGTTATTTGTCCTATACTTAATAATTACTTTAAGTAATAAATTCGAGTTAATTAAATTAAAATAATGATTCGTTTATAGAGCAATAATTTTTAATATTTATTTTACAGTCATAAATGACTCACTTCTTAGCCAGATTTAAAATTCTGATGTATTTTTGAGCTTTGAAAACATATTAAAATTGTATTTCACTTTAGATTTCATTAGCTTTCATAGCATCTAGCAGTTATTAAGCTAAAATGCCAGCACTACCTTTGCTTATGAAATACTAGGGTATTAAGTATGTCACAGCTCTGCTTTATTTATGAAACTATAATAAATAGAGTCATTTGAGCTGGCAATTGAGACCAAACGAACTTAATTAACAATTTTAATGTAGGCTCAGACATGGCCCAAAGCCAATGCAGGGCAGTACCTTGTAGTACAGTGTACATATTTATTTAATATAGGTTACTCAGCATAGACAGAGACAGAGAGGTGTGGATACACTTACCAGCCTAGCATGGGTGGACATGTTATAACGAATGCCAGTAACCAAACGCCAAGAATCATTAACAGGGCCAATCTCTTGCAACGCCACTTTTTCGAATATGTCAACGGCTGTGTCACTGCGAGATACCTAAGTACAATAAAGCAATAAAAGAAGGGGAACAGAGAGTGAGATAGGAGAGAGAGAGAGTGAAATGAAAGAAAGTAAGAGTAAATGAAAACAAAAGCCAGTCGGCATATTGTTTATAAAGCTGTTGACTAACGTAACGTTCCTAGCAAACAGCCGACTATGGCGTCAACAAGGAACTTGGAAATGCCATTAAAATGTAATTGAAACTTCCAACAAAAGCGGCAAGCACTACGTATATCAATGTACCCAGTATAAACCACCCACAATTTCACAGTCGACAGACGATAGACGAGAGACGAGTCCTTTTTGCTACTGTTGCTGATGCCGCTGCTACTACCATTGTTTTTTCCGGCCATATATAGAGTACAGTGCTCTGTATAACGTATAAAGTGCATAAAGTATACGTAACGTTGGCTTTAAACGCTGCTGTACTGTACTGCTGTACTGGAGGGCACAATAAAAATATCTTAGCACAGTATTTGCACCTTTTTATGCGTTTATGCCGTCATCATCAATGAATTGTCTTTTTTTAATATCAATAAATTGGGAGCAGATCGTAAAAATTAACGAGTTTGTTGACCAAAAGGGAATAATAACATCTACAATTGTTATGTGCACATTTAGTACGTATTTAGTAGACACACTTCACCTTCTTCTGTCCCATATAGAATTTTTAATTCTCTTTTATTTTTATGGGGATTACAGCACACGAACACTTACCTATCCAAACTTATGGCGCACAGGCTTAAAATCGATGCTGTGCACAGCAATATGTCAAAGAATATCCAAATATCACAGAGCGTCCAGCCAAGTTGCCACGAACCTGCGAAGTTTATGGAGAATTGCATAAATAAATAAACATTATAATAATATTATGGGTTTAAATCAATTTGCATGCATCGTAGGTAAGAGGAATATTTTCTAAAGTTTCTATTGAATCGACATAAAGGCAAAATTCAAGCTATAAACGAATTGTAGTTTCTACACAATTCAAAACTTTTTGACCTTCACAAAAGACCTTAAAGGATGGCATCCTAACATGAAAGGGATTTTGATTTTTGTATTTTGCATTATTTATGAACTTCGTTTGTTGCCAATATAATCGAATTTTATTTTGCATCTTTTTTAAAACTTTTACGTTGGTATATTACTAACTTTGTGCCTCGATTTGTTTTGAATTTTGCAAATTTTTGAGCTTACCAATTTGTGACAAAAATTCAATAAAAAACTGCAAAGCGATGGCTTAAACTATTGTTTGGCTACCGTGGTAAAGTAAAAGACGGAAAGCCAATATTGTACACACTTTATTTTAGGACAAAATTATATCATTGTATCATTGTAAGTTTTCGTCAGATTGTGAAATTAAAAACAGAGTTCTTTTTGGTGCCATATCTCGAAATCAACTATAGATGGTTCTATCGAAAGTGGCAGGGTTGCCACAGTACTCCCCTTCCAGTGACGTAGTCATGGTTATGTTTGGGAGAATCGCACACGAAACGGTTTTTCGTATGTTCGTAGTTTGGTGGTGGTTTCTTCAGAGTTGGCTTGTCGGTCCTCCTTAGTGACGAAAGCTGGCTTCAGTCGGTCCACTGAGACGGCGACTTCCTTGTCGTTCATTTTGATGATGAAGACCCGATCTGTTTCCCGTTTGATGACTTCATAGGGACCAGAATATGGAGGCTCAAGCGGCTGTTTTACTGCATCAGTGCGTAAAAAGACATGAGAGCATTGACCAATGTCTTTCAACAAAAACATTTTTTCCGTTACGTGATGAGCTGTAGGTGTTGGCCGAAGTTTTTGAATATGCTCACGGAATGCGCTTAAAAACGATGTTGGAGTTGTGGGCTTGTCGACATCTTCAAAAAATTCGTTGGGTAAGCGGATTACTGTTCCGTACAGCATTTCCGCAGCCGATGATTGCAAGTCTGGTTTAAAACTAGTGCGCAATCCAAGGAGCGCAGTTGGCAGTAGATGTGTCCATGGAGTGCTACTGCTACACATCAAAGCTGCCTTTAATGATCGATGCCATCGTTCAATGAGTCCATTAGATTGTGGGTGGTAGGCAGTGGTGTGGATGTGTTTGCTTCCGACGAGCTGTGCTAGTGCTTTAAACAACGCTGATTCAAATTGGGTACCTTGATCAGTTGTTATTGTTTTGGGCGTCCCAAAACGTGCGATCCAGTGAGCGTAGAACTCTTTCGCTATCGTCTCTGCAGTGATGTCGGTAAGTGGCACAGCTTCAGGCCATCGTGAGAAGCGGTCAATCATCGTAAGGCAGTACCTAAAGTTTTGATATAAAGGCATTACGATTATGTCTAAGTGTACATGATCGAATCGTCCTTCTGGTATTGCGATTTTCTCTGGTGCGATGTGATTGTGCTTATTGATTTTGGCACGTTGACAAGGAAGACAATTTCTGCACCACTCGATCACATTTTTCCTTATGGATGGCCATACAAACTTTTGCCGAATTTGTTGCAACGTCGTTCGTCCACTGGGGTGTGCCAAGTTGTGGAAAAATGTAAAGACCCTAAAACGTAGCTTGTTGGGTACATACGGGCGGATGTGTCCTGTGGAAATATCGCAGAATAGCGACACGTTGTCGTCGTACTGGACGTTTTGTAGTTTCAGTGCAGAATTTCCTTCTAACAGTTCCGACATTTCAGCATCTGTTGCCTGTGCCTCTTCTATTTCCGGTAGACTTATTGCTGTGGGCATTCTAATAGCGCATAATCTGGAGAAGGCATCTGCGACGACATTTTCCTCACCCTTTATATGTATTATTGTCGTGGAAAACTGTGAAATGTAGCTAAGATGTCGAAGTTGACGGGGAGATGCCTTTTCCGGTTTTTGATTGAAGGCGTAAATTAGGGGTTTGTGATCCGTTCTTATCACAAAGTTTCGTGCTTCGACCAGGTGCTTGAAATATTTTATGCCTTCGAATACTGCTAACAGCTCTCTGTCGTACGTGCTGTAGTTGCGCTCGGAATTACTAAGCTTTTTGGAAAAAAATCCTAGTGGCTTCCAGCTGTCGCTTGTATGTTGCTCCAAAACAGCTCCAATCGCAACATCGGAAGCATCACAGGTCAGTGTGAGTTTTGCATCTGGTGATGGGAAGGACAATAGTGCTGCGTTAGCTACACTATTTTTGCAATCCTTGAAGGCAGAATTTAGGGATGATGTCCACTCGATTTTTCGCTGATCGTTTTTCTTCACGTCCTTGAGTAGCTCAGTCAGTGGCGCTTGTATGTGTGAAGAGTGCTTAATGCATTTCCTGTAGTAGTTTATTACGCCTAAAAACCG
Source organism: Drosophila acutilabella (assembly GCA_035046005.1). Lineage (NCBI taxonomy): Eukaryota > Metazoa > Arthropoda > Insecta > Diptera > Drosophilidae > Drosophila > Drosophila acutilabella. The sequence goes on from JAWNOK010000072.1 coordinate 441,680, forward strand.
ACCTAGTTGGCTTATGGTTTCTGGTCGTGGGTAATTGATAATGGCATCCATCCGGTCCTGCGGTGGTTTAATGCCACACTCGTTGATGGTGTAGCCCAAGAAGTTGACCTCTCGTTTTTCAAACTGGCACTTACTGAGGTTTATACTCAGACCATGCTTCCGAAGAATTTGAAAAACGGAGCGAAGATGTTGTTCGTGCTCCTCTGTTGACTTTGACATGATTAGAATGTCGTCTATGTAGCAAAATACAAATTCCATGCCTCGAAAAATGTCATCCATAAATCTTTGGAAAGTTTGGGTGGCGTTTTTTAACCCAAATGGCATAAACAAAAACTCATATAGCCCGAATGGGGTGCAAACGGCAGTCTTTTGGATATCGTTGATTGCCATCGGAATTTGGTAATATGCCTTTACCAAGTCGAGTGTCGTGAAAATGGATTTACCGTGTAATTGCTCGGTGAAGTCATTGATGTGGGCTATAGGGTAACGATCAGGTACTGTGATTGCGTTGAGCTTCCTATAATCACCACATGCGCGCCAACCTCCGTCCCTTTTAGTTACCAAGTGTAGTGGGCTTGACCAAGGACTTTTGGACGGACGACATATCCCTTGTTGGAGTAAAAAATGTATCTCCTTTTTTGCGGCTGCCAGCTTTTCGCCTGCTAGGCGACGTGGGCGATCCGAAACAGGTCTTCCATTTGTTTCGATGCAGTGTGAAACATCGTGAAGTTTTGTAGGAGTTTTAGCTGGTGATTTGGTGATGTCTATGAAGTCCTGCAGCAATTTCGGAAACAACGATGCGTTTTGTACAGTGGACACCGAGTGTTGTCTCACAGTAGATAAGCATGCAGGTGTTGTGAGGCCAGTGGCTGAATCAATTAAACATTGATTAGTGAGATCGATGAGCAACTGATATTCTGTCAAAAAATCAGCGCCAATAATGGCCATTTGGACATCGGCAATTATAAATGGCCAAGTGAAATTGCGACGCAAGCCAAGGTTTAGCTCTGTAACATATTTGCCATACGTGTGGATGGCGGTCTGGTTAGCAGCGTATAGAACAAGATCGCAGGTTTTAGTTGTGTGCTTGACGTATGATCGTGGAACAACGGAGACAACGGATCCTGAGTCAATGAGGAATCGGATGTGGGAAACGCGATCGGTGATGTGTAGACGAGGCTCAGAGACGGATGTAATGTTTGTGTTGAGATCGCCGGAGTTGGGTTTGCTGTCGCCGACCAGCGCTGTGGACGACAGCCGTTTTAGTTTAACGGCTGGAACCGGGCACATGTAGGCCGACACTTCCGTGCCTCATCCCCAAATTTCTGGTGGTAGTAACACAGATTCGGTTGTTGTTCATCTGGTTTGTGTGACGTTGAGTTGTTCCTTGTTGATCGACCACGCGAGCACTGCGTGAGCGGGAATGACTTGTTTGCAGATTTTTTACATCTTTTTGAAGCGAGTCGAACTTCAGAGACAGCAAACGGAGGCTCTCGGAAATGTCTTTAAATGAGCCTGTGGATGCGACAGCACTCACAGCATTTGAAGCGGATTCCCTAGCATACACTCTCTTGTTGCCTTCAGCCTCGAGCATTTTGTCTGCAATTTTGGCGAGCTTGTCTAAGTCCGTCTCTTCCCAAATAGTCAGCGTTGGTCGAATACTCTGCGGCATTTCTGCCAGAAAGAGTGTTAAAATAATTGGCTCACTTGCTGGATCCGGAGCGAGGCGACGCATGTTGGCCAAAATTTCGGACGGCTTTAAACCAGATGTTCCTCCTCCTTGAAGCAAGCGGCGCAATTTGGATTCAGAAGACTCAGCAAATTTTTCAAGCAAGCGGTTTTTAATTGCCTGATATTTGTTTGTTGTTGGTGGGCGAGTGACTAAATCCTCAACAGCAAGAATTATTTCTTCGTCTAAATGCACCGTGATGAGATCAAACTTGTCAACGTCGTCGTCTATTTTGTAGAAACGGAATGATCTTTCGATCTGTGCAAACCACAAATGAGGGTTGTTTCGTGCGAATTTTGGCAAGCGCATATGAGAGCGCTGGCTCGACGAAGGCTCATTTGGTGTTGTGTTGTTTGTTGCCCTTAATGACTCAAGTTGACTATGCAACTCTCGGATTTGCTCTTGAAGATCCATTGTTAGATTGTTATTAACTCGAGGTTCGTCTTCAAAATATAATCGCCGCGGAGTAAGTGTGCGTAAGTCGTAGCGAATATTGTGGCGTCGTTTGTGCATAGACCGCCAAAACTACGAACTTTGCAAATTGTTTTAAATGTTTTGAATGTTGCGCTTCAATTTTTGTAAATTGATCACGTCGGGGTCACCACTTTGGCTACCGTGGTAAAGTAAAAGACGGAAAGCCAATATTGTACACACTTTATTTTAGGACAAAATTATATCATTGTAAGTTTTCGTCAGATTGTGAAATTAAAACAGAGTTCTTTTTGGTGCCATATCTCGAAATCAACTATAGATGGTTCTATCGAAAGTGGCAGGGTTGCCACATTGCACTTTGATTAGCGCCATCTATATGTCGTAGTATAAAGCTACATAGAGTATTCCATTGTTAGAGCAGATTTTTGCTTGTTATTTATAGGTGATTTAGCAATCAATGGCTTTTGTTGGCACTCCATTGTTATGGAACATGCCTGCATGATTGGAGTTAGTTTTTGTTCGATGCGATTTAGGTATTTATAAAAATACCCACCCCAAACCTCCAGTCCCGATACACGAACAACCGCCCACATCACTGTACACAATTTCACACCATAAAGTATTACAACAGTCAGGCTAATTGACTGAACTAATTGAAACGCAAAATAACTATTCTAATATAAGTTTGATTCGTGGGTAGCAATTATTTTTTTAGTTATTTATAACTACTTTTCTATAGCATGCTTATAAATAACCCATTTGAGCTGACAAAGATATGAAAATATCAAAGGTTTCTCCCCACAAACAATAACAAAAACAGCAACAAAAAAAGAGTTTTTTATGTAGGAAAAACTTTTTTGTTCACAATTTTTGTACACAAATAGCTGAAATGCCGAAAAAACTTGATGCTTGTAACTATACAAAGGGTGGGAGTGTTTTCCACCCTACCCCACTCCCCCTTTCATTATAATCTCATTCTTTATTTTGTGAAATTGACCATTTGTTTATAGTAGAGAACAAAAAAAATAAACGTTCGCTCAGGTATAAAGTTGGCAAATTAAGCATTTTGGGAATTCGACTGGCATGTAACTTGTTTGTTGGTCCCAGCTATAAAAGTATGTAAGTATGTACATAAGTATTCATAATTAAGCGTAGGAAAAAACAATTACCCTTTACTTTGCTCTTAGCTCTTGAATATTTTATTTTATTTTGATGTTGCTTCTTAACAAACAAAACAAAAAAATTGTTTCAAAAATTCTTTAATACAGCAGCAGGCGAGTTAACAAGAAAGTTGTCTTAAATTGCAGAGATTGCAGATAAATCCCACAGTAGGAGTTCTGGGAATTCTTTAGATTTTTTTGGGGGGGGCTTAAAAATGCCGAAATTACGCACAAATGTATAAATAAATTTGGAGAGCTTAGATCTTAAACACCTTTTTTCCAGATAACAAGCCAAGCAAATACGATATTTGTAAGTCAAAAATAAATAATTCTAATCAGCACCAATGACAAAGTAATTAGCTCTGGGCTTAGTGTGCTGCATAAAGTATACGCACAGTGGACACCCAGTGTTTCATGCAACAGATTACAGGGTATAAAGTTACTTTAGCCTTCATTTCCCCTAACAATTAATTCATTGTAGTTTACATAGTTTTTTTTAGCTATATAAATAAAAGTTCTATTTATACATACCAATGACATGTAGAGCAACTGCTGGAGGCATTACAAAAATACCGACCAATAAGTCAGCAACTGCCAAACTCATCACAAAACAGTTGGTAACCGTACGCAGTCGGCGTGTGGTCAAAACGGACAGAATGACCAGCATGTTGCCAATAACGGTTACCAATATGAGTAGTAGAAATACAGCTACTGCCAAACATTTGGGCCATTCCATGCTCTCGATGTAGCTGTTCATTGTAGAAACTTTTATGAATCTTGTTTCATCCCTCGCTGGTTAGTCATGCCCTCTTGTTCAAATACATTTATTGAATCCAATTTGTTCTTGCATTGTTTATAATTCTCAGTATTAGTATTTGCCCGCAATCGTACGCTAATTGGCTAAATGCAAAATAGAAATAGAAATAGATATTTTAAATGGTTATTAAATGTTTGTAAATATTTTGCATGTATTAAGCGAATGGAGTCACGCGTATTTCAGACACTGGCACAAATTATTTAAATATTTTTAATACATCGATTTAACCTTTGATTAGTGGCTAGAAGCTATGCCTCAAATCGAAAGCTAAAACTACGTCAGTTGGTCTTTATGTAAATACGAATTGTTAGCTATTTTGACACACCTGTTGTGCAAATATGTAATAGAAACTTTGCAAAGATTCACATGAACACATCTTGAGATTCAGTGAGAGGCAGAGCTTAAATTCTTTATTCAATTGCCTTTTATTCTGCTTGAAATCTGATCGTTTTTCATTTCAGCATTCGTTTTTCCAATTTAATACTGCCGTCAGCTATACATTTAATACGGTTTTTGTGTTTGTTTGATTGGCCATCGGTTTCGTGCTTTAAAAACTTTATTGAATATCGAATTGGTTTGTTACGTTTCACTTGTTAATCGTTAAAAGAGTAGAAGAATGCAAGGAATATTATTTTATTATTGCACCCGCACAATTGCTGTTAGCACACTACAAAAACTGGCTACAAACTGAACGGAGAAACTCACTGGCGAACGTCTCGTATGCGCAATATTTTTTATTATTGGCGGCTAAAGTACACAGCATACGACGAGCTAAAACAACAATAAAAACAACAACAACAACAACAACAACAACTACATGTGATGAAAATTCTTGAGCCGGTTGAAACTTTTTCACTGTGTTGCCTTTTTTCAAATCATTTTTGTTATTATTTTTAGCTTTATTTAAACGTGTGCACACATTTTTTTCCGCTTCTCTTTTGGAAAATATTTGGAAATTTGTAAATAATGCCTACGATTCAATTATTCAGAAATAAAATCAAACAATTCTGATACAAATCAAACCAAAAAAATGTTTTTTTTTCTTCTTGTTTTTAAATCAACAATCAAAGTCTGGAAAATTATATATATATTAATCAAGCAAAAAGTAACAAAGTTGCATTTACAACACCGTGAAACCGAAGCAAAACAAGAATGGAAAGTGAAGTCGAGTTCAACAGACAGTTAAATACACTGTGCAAATAATGGATTACTCTGAATAATTATTAAATAAACCATTTAGAATTATAATTGCAAGAAAGGGGTTTAACAACAGTATTAAAACGGATAGTCAATATAATAACCTATACTAATTATGGCTTCAAAGCTTCATCTATCTGTGACATACGTTTTACTAGCTTATAACACCCTCTTGCTGGGTATTACAATAACCGAGACATTAAAATTGAATTATAAATGAAATAATAACAGTCCAACAAAAATATTTATTTACGTTATTTTGTAACAATCACAATGTTAGCCGGGTCAGGCCCCTGAACTGCTGCAAAAATACCCTGTATGCTGCCTCTATGAGCAAGTACCTTGTGCCTTAATAAAATACAACAAAATTCACATATTCAGACTGTAAAGTGATTATTAATTAAATCTTACAACTCTTAAATTGTTATAAATATTTTTCAAACACAAAAATATTTTTATTTTGCAGCTAACAAATTTTTTTCCCATTTCCTCAAACTTGAACTCCCATTTTCCCAGCCACAACCAATAATTTGTAGGTTTTTCCGTGTGGGCTTTTTCTGAAAAGCAGAAAACTACTACAGAAGTCTGAGGCTTGTGGAAATTTAGTGGTTTGTTAGTTCGGCTCAGGGGTCATTAGACCGCAATCATTCACACTTAACGCTGTCTAACTCATTAATACTTAACATTATTGATTATACTTACTACGTTTAGGCAGCTTAGTTATGCTTTTTTAATTAATTCAACACAATTACAAATTAATTGAATGTTTACACTTTGCAAATTCAAATCACCTTTTTTTGCCCCCGAGCAAATTAAACCGGAAATAGCAAATGTTGCAGTTAGTATTGATTGGATTGAATTGGATAGCTAGAGTCAAGCTGTTATCAGGCAAATTAATTGATAAAATTATCTGTTGATTATGAGTTTAATAGACACTGACATGTGTTGATTGCGTTCTTTATTAACTTATTGATAACAATATGTGAATTCAAATTAATTAACACGCGTTAAAATATTCCAAATGTTTTTTCAGTGATTTCAAATTAAGAAATCACAGCTGTGTCCTTTGGGTGATTAGTAGTCGAACTGAGAGTTTCATCAAAATTATCTTCTATACTTGTTTATATGTATATGTATATGTATATATGTAGGTATTAACTGTTCTTTGCTTAGAGCCTTTTGCGACCAAACGCTAGGACGCGCCGCGTACGACTAAAATATTTGTGGCCGAGCAGCAAAATTTTTCTAATTTTCCACACGTTTTACTGGTCTTTGGTCTTAATGCTAGCCTTCATTAGACACACACACACGCACTCACTTCTCTATGTATTGGTGCGTGCTGTGTGTGTGTGTGTTCAACTTTGACAGACAACAGTTATTCGCGTGGCCAAATGCTCCTTAGATAATTATTTAGGTAATTAGTTTGGGTTCGTTGGCGCAGAAGGATGTTGAAGATAATTCCATTTTGAGGCCACTAAATTTTGCCAAACGTTTGACTGACAAGTAAATGAGTCAGACTGATGGACGAGCAGTTACTCAGTAACAGATCTGTATCTTTATAGTGGTGTTTAAAAATTTTTATTTTTCTTTTAGACAAATTAACAGAAGGAAAACACTTTATCTTCTTATATGTAGGGTATGAGGAATGAAAAGCCCATAAAAGTTGCAACTAATTTAATACACAGTGATCCAAGTTTGTTAATAAAGAATATATTTATCATCATTTAATGCTAAAAATAAAAAAAAAATCCCTAAAATAAAACTCTAATGATGATTAAATTTTTATAGACAGCCAATTCTATGCTTTGTTTAGGAAAATTCAAATTCAAGGAACTTCTGAACACCTCTAATTAGTAGCAGTGATGGTAACCAGAAGCCTAGTATTTTCTTTCCGTGTACCCATAAAATTTAAAGGTCATTAGCTTGAACTTTGACATGATACTAAGATGAAGCTCATCGGAATCGATCATCCTAATGACGCTTCCTCTGAAATTAAGTACTTCAATTAAGTACAGACGAAACGCAAGCATACGCATGTTTACAGTGCTTGGAGAAAGTACACATCCATAAAAGTACACATGCGTGTGGGGGTGTGTGTTTGTGTGCACATGTGTATGTGTGTGCATAGATGTATGCGTCATGGCTTTGTTTACCTGAGAATTTAATATTTTTGATGCCTAATTGCACGTTGATTGACGAGCGAAAAGCAAACGATATTAATTAAAATACATAAAAATCAAATTGAAGAGTGTGTTGTGCCAGCAGATGCCCTTTAAATTACAAAACATTTTTGGTAGTACTGCTGTGCTATATTTAAACTACATACTAAAAACTACAATTTCTTCAGATGCGAGCGTGAAGTGTAAGTTTCAGAAGCTTAAATCAATTCTTATTTGCAAAATGTATATAAAATAGTCGTGACTTATAAGTAGTTACTAAGATTGCTTAAAACACTATTAATACATTAACTATATATTTAGCTATTTAATTGATTGATATCTTATTTATAACTGTGCTTAAATGCCCATTCAACTTGGCCGTTGATCCTGTTGGTCCTGTTGGTTGGACTGCTTTCAAGACAACAAATTGGTAAGTTCTTTGAAAATGATTAGCATATATTAATACTGCTACTCAGCCCTAGAGTTGATCATATAATTCTATTCTATAACCATTTATAAATCAACTCGGTTAGCTTCCACTGCAAATCCTGCAGATAGTTGGTCAAATAAAGTCGATACAAAATGGGGGCCTTGTGCTACATGCGCTGTATCACACATCCTTTGAACGAGTTCATCCTTACATCGATTTCACCCTCTTCCAGCTAAATATAAAGAAACCAGTAATTTAGTTGGTTAGTCACGAAGTGCATTAAATTTTTTATCCTACCTCATCGAAGGCATAAATGTCCTGATAACAAGACGGTGATATACAACGTCTTAGGCAGTTTAATTTGGCTACCATGGCTGAGTTAAAGTTAACACACAGAGAGTTTTGACCACACGCTAGTTCGTAATCATGATAAATAATTTCCTGTAAATAGAAAAACGAAATTATTTATACACTTTGGATAAATCAATATTTTAAGCACCACCAAAATTAAGCTTACATTTTTACTGGTTTCCTTGTAGGCGTACTCTGGAAAATGAAATGTTGCCGCTTTGGATAATAGTTTTCCATCACGATGGCCATCGGAAGTGCAAACAATTATTTTCAATAGAAAAATTGAGCAAAATGCACGCATGAAGTCAATAGGACGCAACATTGTTGTTATTTCTCCCGGCAGCGACTGACAGCTGTCAAACTACTTGCTCTAAAATTTCGCTCTCTCTTGCAGCATTTTTCATTTACACACAAACGCCCTCTCTCAGTAGAGTCCTGAACATAAATTAGAGTGGCCGTAGTATTAGAAGGGAAAATAATACTTATGGCCGCCTTAATACTGGGACATTTAAAGTGCGCTCATTTTGCGTTCGAGCTCTTTTTGCGTCGGCTTCAATTTCAAAACCATAGGTGGCGCTTTAATAAGTTCAGCTTTTCCCAATAGATTTAATTTTAAGTTGTGGCAGCGAATGATTAAAACAATATTTTCCATTTACAAGTTTTGTGTATATTTCATAATTCATTCAGTATATTAGACATATATATTCAAAAACACGTTATTCATGTTATATAAACTCATATTCAAGATATGTTTAACAAAGAGACCCACACGAGTGTTACACATGTATAGTTTCCAAAATATATAATTTTTGATTTTTGATTTTGATACAGCCCAATGTAGTGTAAAAAAAGCTCATATGGATTTATTGTTCCTAGTTAAATTTCAATACTTATAAAACAGCGACATTAAATGTGGTTTTAGGTACAAGTTTAGCTTGGCTAAAGAATTTAAATCAAATTGATTATATTAAAGTTGCTAAAAATACTGCAGATGTCGAGTGTAATTTAATTTATACACGTTAATTAGTATAGAGAGCTTAAGGTCTGAAATATTAAAATAACTAAAATACAAATTATCACAACTTATAAGCAAATTGAAAACCTTTGGAAACCTTTTGCTCTTAACTATAGAATCAATTCTGGATAATTCTCTCAATTATCATTTAGACTTGATCCTCGCCATTCCTAAGCATTCGCTGGGTCTCAGCAAGCAGATCGACCTGTCCCTTCTGACTAAGTGAATGGTGGCGATCTATGGAGGCGCGTATTGTGTATTGAGTAGTTACCGGCATGGAATCCGTGTGCTGATACTTCATTAAGGACTGACGACACAAGCCCAACCTGAATTGGAAGAACACAATATAGACAAAGTATTTAAAAAGTAAAACTAACTCACTTCGACAGTAAAACTATCAAGTCCTGACGATACTGAGAAGTCAGAATGGCATAAAGATACGGATCCGCACAAGAGTTGAGCGGATAAAAGAATACTAAGAGTATCTTCGACTTGGTAACATTAATCAGCGGATATCCGGCCAAAGCAGTAAGCCCAAAGAAGGCGATTGGAGCCCAGCAAGTAAAATTGGTAAACACCTAAAAAAAGAAACAGTAAATTAATTATAATATTAATTACTAAAGCCTTTGTAAGTGAAAATCACCAGTAGTGTCATCTTTTTGGCAATGCTTATCTCGCCGGGAATGTTATCGCGAGCATGACGCGTCTCATGGCCCAAAGATATGTAGATTTGAGCATAGCATATGGCAATGATTGTGAAAGCCATAAAATTGCAGCCCAAAATCAATATCAAGTATACAGAATCGTAAACATCCCGTTGTTCCATGGGCAAGCAAATGCTGAAAACAAATGAAAATTAAATCAAACGAATGAAATAATTTAAACATAAATAAAATACCTTGTGGATGAATAGTTACTAATGCCAAAGAGGGGCAAGGAGGACATGAAAACCGAGTAGATCCAACCGAAGAGCATAATTGCCGCTGCTTGACGTAGTTTAATCCGCTTATTCAAGTACATGGCATGAGTAATTGTGAACCAACGCTCTATTGTGATAACAGTTAGGGTAAAGACCGATAAATGACTAGCGAATACCGTTAGAAAGCCAGCTACCTTGCAGCCAAGTCCTGTAAAGCAATATAAAACAGAGTATTACTTAAGTCGTGGATAGAAATTAGGAACATGATTAGATTACTTACCATATTGCCAATCGAAGGCGTAGTTAAAGTACTCGCCCATTGAGTGTGCATCGATGGAGGCAATCAACAGCAGATATAGTCCCAAACAAAGATCAGCAAACGCCAGATGGCACATCAGAAATCGAGGCACCGAAGCGTTATCCGACCTTTAAAAGAAATTCATTAAAAATTGATTTAAAAAATAAATTTAACTACTTACTTTATGAATAGTATGACTGTGAGAACCGCCACGTTGCCAATCACAGCCAATGCCACCACAATCCAGACTGCAATGCGAAGCCATTGATACCCCATGACATCCTCGCAGGGATTCAAGGCATTCGGCATCGGATAGCACTCAACTTGGGGTTTCCTAAAACAATTAATTACTGTTTATTAAGGACTGAAGACAATCGATTTGAAATTTTATAATTCAATAGGTAAGAGGTATACAACTGTTAGAGACCCTGTATTTATTATATTGTCTTTTCAAATAACCGACAGCTTTTTAAGAAGATATAATTATATATTAAGTGTTATTTTAAAAGCAATAAAAGCTTTGAAACTCCAGCTAAATGTACACTTCCAATTTGCCTCTTATTTTAATATAGTAAGAGTTACCTAAATGTAAAATTTCCGCAATACTCAGCCAGTTGATCGTCGTCAGGATTTAGAGTAATCTCCTCGTGGAAGACACCGATGTTGTTTATAGTGGAATCCGTCAAGTAGTTGTATGTATTTGGTGTATCCTGCGGCAATGGATCATCAGTGCTAGCGTACATAATCAAATCATCATGATTGGCTACACTGCGTTCCCAACGACTAGAAAAGACATTCATTAGTTTTATAAGTGGGAAGTTTATTGCTTTTAAAAGTTACCCGGGTGGACCATCGGCAATCTCTTCATCTGTTGCGAATTTTCCTTGTTTATTCAACAGTTTTTTACGTATATCCCGATCACTGTTGCACTGTTCACGCCACTTCTCCAGCTCCAGCATACGTTGGGCATGTCTCTGGGGATCGTGTCTGGAGGGGAACTGGAATGCGCAGCAGTGAAACGAGTGTGTCAAATGTGCTCGCTGTAAGTTCTGTAAAAATCAATTTAATTAATATACAATATTCAAAAATTTAAAAATTAATATTTACCTGAAAATTATATATGGAAGGTATGGTTTTCAACGTGTGCGTGTTGGTTATGTATAACACCTCAACAGTCTCCAATCCAGCCGACGGTAAACGAACTAGGGATGTACTGGACAGATCCCTAAGAGAGTTACTTAAATCAGTACAAAAAGAATAAGTAACTTATCCAAAAATTAACTTACAGCTCGGTTATATCTATGATGCCATAAAAGGCATTCGGATGTAAATCGTTAAGCTTGCGATTGTCCCTTAATGAACTAAATATATGAAAAATAATTATTAAAATTACATCAATTATATTTACGCAATTGACTCACAGTTTGGCTATTTTGGAGCCCATAAACGCGGAATCATCAATGTATGTTATGTCATTATTTGCTAAAACACTGAACAGGGGTAAGAAAAAGGGGTTGAAATAAAGCAATTAATAAGAATAAATTAATTAACTGACTATGGAATACCCTCGCTTCGTGTTGAGTATTTTACTTACAGTTGTGCAGTCTTTACTTTAATAGATTTGGAATCAATTCGAGAAATTTGATTATTATCGAGATCGCTGTAAACGTAAATAAAGAAATTAATTAGTTAAAACAAATATTTGTTTAGTTTATGAGTTACTTACAGCATTTGCAAAATGTTATAGGATGGTAAGTGTCCAAGATCGGGAACGCGTGTTAAACCACTGTTTATAATGCGTCTATAGGTGGAGAATAAGTATGGTAAATAAATTCTTATCTTTAGCATACAAAGTTTGTTTATTTGTGTATTTATTACTTACATAATTTCGATTGTTTCAGAAATGCCCTCGAAAACGTCTTTGGACAGGAATGTTAATTTAGGTGCTTGCGAAATATAACTAAAAAATTAAAATAAAAACAATAACAATAATTATAAGTAAATAAAACGTTTTTCTAAAAAGCGAGTAGAAAATTGGGTAACCGACTGTTAAAGACCCTGTACTGTAAACGACGCTACAGTTTTTCTAATCACATGATATTCGATTTTAAGTATAGAAGAATAGTTAACTTACATAGTACGAAGCACCGTCAAATTGGAGAAGGCGCCGTCCTGTATTGTCTCAAGCTTCAGGCAATTGATGAATGCACTAAAAAAGAACGAAAATTACATTATTTGTGACTTTAAAACAAAGGTAAACTTTATGAACACACTTACACGTCCAATAAGGTGGCGCCATACACCTTCAATCCGACGGACCGTAAACGGGGCATGCCCGCCGATGCAATTGTCAACCTCTGTAATGGGAGCTGCAGTGTCTGTGGCACACGTGTTAGAGATTCTCCCTCGCAGCGACATTCGAGCTCATTCTGTTTATATGTATGTGTGTTAGTAAGTGAGTATATGTGTGTGCACATTTAAGTAGTTGGGTGAAATATCAAAGGTTCGAGCTTAATAACGCGAATTGTCTGTCTATAGTCTATTGAAAATCACAGCACTTAGTAGTTGCCAATAACAAAAGCAGTTAATGAAGTTGCAAACAAACTGATGGATACGCGTATCTGATGTGCCTATCAAATGTCTGTACCTCAAATGGGTAATACAGCATCCTGGCAACGAGTTCAGTCAGAAAGTAAGGCATTTATTGAAATTTTAGCAATATATATTATCTTTACTGCTAGCAAAGGCTTGTAAGTTATAGTTTATATTGAAATTTAATATATTAAATATATAATTAATAAATTAAGCCTGCTATAAGTAGTGTCTTTAATTCAAGCAACTAAACCTATTAATGTTTACTAAATGATATAATATGATGTGGATCATTTTCGACGTGTTTTAATATTAAGTCCCTAATAAAAAAGTTATGAAACTCAACCCAGAATGTATTACGCTCCTACTCCCTTAGAAATTGAGTACAGTATTATTATATTGATTATTATGTACTCGTCCATTACCTGATTAGTCGCTTCCCAGCAGCAACAAGTCCAAAGACCCGTATCATTCAACGGTGCTAAGGTCGTGCCAGGCGTCTGTGTCATTATCGCAGTGGGATAAGTATCGGTTTCACCCTTATTATCAGTTGACAAACTACTGGGATAGGTGTTAAAGCCATTCTGGTGTATATCATAGCAATTGATGGCAGCTTGAGCAGGACATCGGGTCAGCAAAAGCAGCAAAGGCAATAAAATAAACTCGATTAAAAGTTTATCCGATTTACAAATCATTTTCTTGCTCTTCGCTTTCCCAATTTCCACCTTTGCTGACTACCCAATTTAGTGCCCCATTTCGAGGCAGTCAAAAGTATGAACTATGTTTATAAAATTCCGCTTTTGAGGGTACATTTTGATAGTAAGATCTTGGTGGATGAAACGACTGAAATAAAGATATTAAAATAGAACTGGAAGTTAATATAAACCGATTTCTTAACTCTAGTATATACAGTAAGCTTTGGTAGAAAATAAAATTAAATTGTTCAGACGAATAAGCAGACTGACAGACGTCAAAACATTCTGCTGATATTGATCAAGTATACCTATATGCATATATACTTTATTTATAAAGGCTATTCAAGACGTGTGGCACATGGATGTAGATCTCTATTTACAATCGACACATGTAGTATGTGTGTTTGTATATATATTAATATGTATATATATGTATTTGTATATATACCTTCAAATATTTTGCACCTATTGATAAAGTTGTGAATTGAAATTTCACGTTCGCTTCGGAGGCGATCGCATGTTTGATTGATTTTTCAATTTATACAAAGTTATGATTCGATTACCTAAATGTTGTTTGACTTGCAAATTGCAATACGACAAATGTAAGAAATTTACTCTAGAAAGTGTAAAGTCAATTTTAATTAGAATACAGTTTTTGTCTTTATAAACTCTACAAACAAATTTAAAATAAGAATTTACAGTATCTGTACCGAACACCTTGACCGAGCACACCCGACTTTCTTTAGCATCGAATATGCAAAAGGTAATTAAAAACCTTTATTATTAGCTCAACAATAAAATGTTAAAAATAATCTTGGTCTTTTTTCGTATTTTTGATAGTATCGCGAAAAACTTCGGGGTTTTGTAGCCAGGGCTACACACTGAACCCAATTCCTTTGTTGATTTTTGTTTTTTACATGTGGATTTAGTCGATGCCAAGCTACTTTTTTAATTAACATACTTATACAATTGTTAACAAATAAATCGCAGTCATCTTATCAGTTTATTTTTAGACACTACTGTTTGCTAGTGAATGTTAAATTATTGTTCGTCTCTTATAACACCATAAAAGTCTCGGATAGTCAAACTAATTAGATTACTATTCAAATTTGTGCAGAAATAAAATATTTTTTTAAGAACTTAATTCAAAGCAATAATTGTAAATTAAATTGATTAAATTTTTAGTATTGTTAAATTTCATATGTACGTCAGAACTTATAATTCTAAAGCTTTAAAATTGCAAAAAAAATATAATTACTCAACTCAGTTGTAAAGAGTTCAAATTCAGTTTAAAGATTCTACGAAAAAAGTTTTTTTGTTTAGAGCATTAAATATTATGACTCAAAATTTTTTTGATTAATTAACAATTTCTAATTGATTATTTTTATTTTTTATGTAAGCTGTTGCGTTAATTGTTCAAGTGAAATACAGAACAGATAATGTATCTCTAGTACATATACTTTTAGCCAGGTTCTTGCCTCTCCCCGACTTCGCTACAGCTCTAAATACTACAAGTGTTCTATTAGCTCCAATTTAAATTTGAAGTAGAGATAAATGAAAGCAGCACCGACAAATGGGATCCAATTTCCACATTCTTAATTATCAAATATTTGTACGTTAAATATTCAGTGTTTACTTTTGTCTATCTCGTGATTACAGTTATAAAATGATCAAACATTCGTACAAAAAAATGGTATAATAATTCAATTTGTCGAGAACATTTTTAGAGGGTGTATTTTAATTATTGTTGTGTACATTCATGTTGGCAATATAGTACACTAGTTTGTTTATATCCAAGATTGTATTGGTCAAATTTAATTATAAACACCGACTGAGAACTTTAGCCGCAAAAAGCACTTTTATCTTTAATCACTTTTAATTGACGAACCAATGAACAAATGGGTGAAAATATATTAAAAGTATCTTTGTGAATTAAGCAGAGAGTGCAGTAAAATTGTAGTGCAGAGATGCATTCATAAATATTTTTGTTTATTTTAATTTAATTTTAGTTTTTCATTTACTAGTTTTTACCACGATTTGTTACTTGCGGTGTCAGTATGTGTCTATTACAGCCACCACAAAAGTTTATTTCCAGCTCGGATTTGTTGAGGTGATTTTCCCTGAACGCACCCACACACACACAGATTTACACTTCAATTGTCGCTGCCCACACACAAACTCCTTCAGTTGGAAGGTGGAATTCATCTGCAGTTAATTGCATTACTCATTTTAGAAGTGAAAAGTTCCAACTTTTTAGCGGGTACAGTTTCCACTCATCGACAGAGCTTACAAATTTTATATGTAAACAACATGAAGTCGAGATCTGTTCATCTCCCAACACTCCGAACTTTTTTTTTGGGTTTAAGATATTTCTATTGTATATTCTGGTAGGGGATTTTTATTTTTGAGCTGGAAGTATCTCCCGTATTTTTTTGTTTGTTTTGGTTTCAGCTTTAAAATCAAATGAATATTTAATATTTTAATTAATCCAAGCGACAAATTGCTGTTTTTTTTTATTTTGATTTAATCAGAGTAGTACAATGATTCGTTTGTTGATTATATTTAATTCCCGAAATAGTTGATTTACCAGTCGTAAAACGTTCATTAACAACGATTTGAGTGTTGATTAAAAAAGATAATGGGAAACAGTAGCTAATCGCCATCAAAATCGTAGATAACTGTTTGTTGTGCTTACTAAACGTTGAAGCACTTAATTTAAATTTATAATCAATTTTAGATTCTGACCTTTTTCAGTTATATTAACTTGCTCTGCCTTTTATTATAGTTTATTATTTATATATAATTTCTATTAATTTTTCAAGTTATATTTTTCATAGTTGAGATTCCAAAATCTGCAAAAGACCCCGAGCTGAGCTTCACCGAGCGAAAACGTTAGCGAGCGCGTCTATTTGCACCTGTTGAATGGCGACAACTGAAATATCTGTTAGCCAAATGCGAATCCAGACGAAACCGGAAATCAGATTGATGCGAAGCGCATGGGAGCACTACACGACATCGTCTTAATAGCACCGAAACCCGAATGCTGTGAACCGAACAAACCGAGCGAACCGAATCTACAACACAGAAATAAAAGAGCTTTTCAAGCTTACGGGTTATCTTAACGAAGCGACGAAGGCTTTTATTTTTGGTTTTGTTGAGCTTTTGCTGTTCCAGCTGTGTTTCTTTATTGGGTTAAAGCTCCCGCTCAATGGGCGGTCCTAGCAAACACAAGGTGAATTAGTCTCTTGTGGTAAGTTAGTTTTAGACAAAGCAGTTTCGATTTCTGTAAATTAAAGGAAATAAAAGTTATATATTAAAATATGAATTTAAATTAAACAAACTGTTAAGCAAGACATCAATTAATGGTAATCAATAATACTCACATACTTTATGTTTTGCCTTCTCATTTCTGACATAGTTTTCCAGGGTAGCTAAACGATTCCATGTCTCTACAAATTCTATAAATTTTTATTTATTCTAGCCTTTCACATAGCAAGCTTTTCGGTATTAGCACTTCTTAATATTATAACAATCCTAAACTTTCGAACGCCATATAGAACCAAAATCGTATTTGAATCGCACTTGTTACAAAAAAAAAATAGAGATAAAGGAAAACCAAAATTACAATTTCTCACCACACATTTGTGTTTATATTTTTTGTTCTACAAACGAAGAAATCAACTACAACAACAGCTCCAAGATGAACATGAATTTTCAGTTCAAGAAGGATCACTCGTTCGAGAAGCGACGTGCCGAGGGGGACAAGATACGTCGAAAGTATCCGGATCGTGTGCCCGTGATTGTTGAACAGGCTGAGAAGTCACGTTATGTGGCACTAGATAAGAAGAAATATCTGGTGCCAAATGATCTGACAGTTGGACAATTTTACTTTCTCATACGCAAACGCATTAATCTTCGGCCAGACGACGCCCTCTTCTTCTTTGTTAACAGTGTGATTCCACCAACATCGGCCACCATGGGCCTGCTATACCATGAGCATCGCGACAAGGACTACTTCCTCTATTTGGCCTACTCCGATGAGAATGTGTATGGCCAGGAGCAGGCAGAGATGTGAGATTACCAGAGCAGTTTCTTCGTTACATTCTGTTATAGAAAACTTTAGTTAGTAATAGTTACAGCGAATTATAAATGCAATCAATGCAAGATTATTCAACTAAATAATTACGTCTTTTAACTACTCTATTTTTGCAACTAGTTGAAAGTTAAACTTCCATATCGTGTTGCTTACAAATTTGATAAACTGCTAATTAATTGGGTAAATGGTAAATAGCTAAATAATATAACTATATTTATAATAAAAACACTGAAAAAAAAGCGACAAAATTTGTAAATTCAATTAACAGTTTCGCGCATATCGCAAATCTATCACTCGGGTAGATTAACTTGTGCACAGCAACATTGTTATGATATACTTAACCTGGCCATAACAAGCGTATTAGTGTCTTCTCTTTAAACATTTATTCGCATTATATAATTATTGACACTTATTTAAATAAGTAATTTAATTTACTGCCCACGCATTAAGATTAATCGCTGGAAGACTTGGATCATCGCAATGTATCATCGTGTTACTGTCAATCAGGAATATTTGTATTAAACTTGACTGTACTTAGGTTTGGAAAACTCACCCCGGAAAATCGGCGCGTACAAATGCGGCCTTTGGCACCCTATGTAGTGTCAAATGATCAGCATTGTCGCAAATCAAACGTGCCATAGTCGCCTTGCGTATCTCCTGAAGTTGTGCTGTTGTGAAGGCAGTGGGATTGATCTTATTGTCGTATTCATAAAAGTAACGATCTCCTTGCTTGAAGCGAGCAAATTGATCGGCAATGATTTCAGCAAAAGTAATTCCCACAAAACCGTCCAAGACAGCGTTTTCGAGCAGTCCTCCAACCCATAAATCAATATCGTCTGGAGATCTATAAACACTGGCCAGCTTTGCGGCAATCTATAATAAGTTAAGTAGTAAATAGTTAATCTTGTCGAGAGTACACTGTACAATCTACTCACTTCTTTTGGAAACTGATCGAAGCTACGCAGCTTGGGAGCACCAATCAGTTCGAGATAATCATTATAGCTGCGTAGTCCATGATCCCGACCTCTTTGTATGTTCAATGCAGCCAAATCCAGGCCAAATGCGTTGTCGCCTCGGAACAGAAATCTGCTGAGCTGCAGATACAATAAAATTTGAACCAAAATAAATTTACTAAAACACAAAGTACACTTACACCATGTGTTATGGAACTGTCAACCTGTTGCATTGGCTGTGAGAGTAGAGTGTTTAACATGTCATCGTAGAACTCATGTTTGCGCATCCGGGAAGGATTAAACATCACATCCGGTATGTTTATGATTTCATCTCGTATGTGAAATTTGGCGTCGACACTGCAATTTGAAGTGAAATAAGCAAACAGAGATCAAAAGATTATTAAAATTAAATTGTGGCTGCTTAATTATTAATTAAATTATACTTAAACGTCCCTTTAAACATTGTCTATTGTATTTGCATTAAATTAAATGTGAATTAATTACAATTTATATCTTGATAATTTGTTTCACATTTCAAGAATCGATTAGCTTAAAAGATTTAATCCATATAGGAAACATTAAATATACAAACAAGTAAATCTGGAATTTTGTCAACAATCCAGATAAATTTGCATTTTTATTTGTTTGACCGAAATATATATTAAAAAGATTAATTTATGATTGTTATAATGATTCTTAATGCAGTCAATAAAATCAATATTATTAAGATATATTCAAAGTGCTTGTCAATAAAGTGGATTAAGATTTAATCAATTATTCTTGTTTTTATTACTCAAACGAAAATAAATTTAAAATACTCTTTTCTCTTACCCCTAGAGTAACCCATGCTCTTAGCTGCTAATGAAACTCTGATGCTTACCTTGAGTGGCCCATGCGAAAAGCAGCTCCAGAAAACTCATTTGTGATGGCAGGATTAACATCCGGATTGTAGTCGGTGGCGTACTCCGTGTTGCGTGGCTCCAAGCGGAAGCGTTTCATTTGGTTTGGTCCAATCATAGCAGGCAAGTACTCGTTGTAGGTAATGTGTTGCAATTCGGCAATCACAATCCGTCGAGTCTCCTGATAAAGCCATTCATCGCTTGCCGACGGTTTCAATTGAGACAGAATTCGGGCAATGCGATTATGTTCACGAGCAAATATAGTTTGCAATGTGATAAGAGAAATGATTTGATTCGTGCGACCATCACCTAAGAAAAGACATATTAATTTGATTAAAATGCTTCTCAATCGGCATAAAAATTATTTAAAAAATGTACCCGATTTAAAGCAAGTTTTTCTTGGATCGCTGCTACCACAGGCGCTTTCATCCTTCGTTAGAGGCAACAGTTCGCGTCCGAATTCATTGAACATTTTCAGTTGTCCCCCCTGAAAAGTGCGCAAGTCCCGAGCCGCAGCCTCATGGGATCCGTAGACAGGAGAGGCGTCTATAAAATGTGTGACTTTGCTGCGCTGTTTTCCATAGCTCAGCTGACAGTGTGGACTGGGAACTAGAGATGATCTGACCAGATTTAAGCAACGCACGCCAAATGCACTGTAAAACTCATCGTTCTCGGACACCGGAATGGGCAGACAGGCGAAATGGGATTGCTCCTTGGGTAATACGGCTTTACCGCCCTCCGAACAGCACTGGATCAGTCCACCATTCTGATCGAGACGCACAGTCGCCGACTGGGTGACGTCATGGGCTATCAGTTGACCAAATTGCATGGTTAGTAGATTATATTTGGGATGTGGGCGATGAACTTCGTTGAACAATACACGCGAGATATCCCGAGCACTCGCCAGAGGACTTCCATCGGTAGCATGGACTCGAGGAGTCCAAATGCCATCCTCATAGGCTGGTGGCAATAGACGTTCCATGGGCTGACCAGCAGCTCCCCAATGTGAGCGTTCTGGATGTGGATTGTTACATGTTCCATCTATGCTACGATAGTCATGAATATTCCGACAGATCGGAGCGTGCTGACAATGCTGAGCTAGCGGTGTCTTGGAAAACTTTACATGCACATTATTGGTAATGAAATCATCAAGTGGCACCTGCTCCTTCTTGCCAAACATTTGGGTGGTGATAACCTGCTCCAGGGCATTGTTTGACACTGCAAAACTGTGAAAATCCTCACTGGGGGTGGAGTGAAACACAATGCCATGGATGAAATCTGGCTGTCCACGGTGCACTTCCATTTGTGCGACTCCATGCATCAGATGCTGAAAGTTTTTGCGTGCCTCCTCAAGTACATTGGGCGGCAAGACCGATGGAAATGTCATCCTTCGTTCCTTACTCTGCTCTCCAGCCGTATGATTTTGTCCCGTTCGACAGCAGTAGCCAAATTTTCCAGCAGGTAAATCACAAATTTGTGGCTTCTCATGCCCCTTCATCCGCACGTGAGCGGGACATTGAATTTGCGGCACACATGTTACGTCTGTGCAAATTTTACACTTTTTGAGTAATGAACTTTTTGCGGTTTCTGAAATTAAATGACAAAAATACAGTGACGACATGCATTTAATTATTCTGATATAATATATTTAAATCACCATTAAACATTTTTTTTTTTTTCAAATTCTTGTGACCGTAAATCGCGAATAAGTTATAAAAATAAACAACTGTAAATACTTTTGGCAGTACCTGTACAAGTAGGCGTATTCAAAGTGCAGGAGTGAGATAGCTAGATGTCTAATAAGAACCGCCATTATTAAGTATGTAATAAGAGCCATACGGCGATAAACAGTAAATCGCAGTAACTGTTTACAACAGTTTATTAACCTTTCCAATTTCACTTTTCTACTTATAAACGCCAAATTAAACTTACCCTCATCACCATTTGCATGGCTATGCTCCTTTTCATCATTTTTCAAATCATTGTGTCTCACTGAAAATGCTGTTACATGCTCGAAATTTGTAAATAAAATATTCCAGACGAACAGCAATATAAACATAAAATGCATTTTTAATTTAAGCTAACAAGCTGAATTAAAGCATTTGCGTTTTGCTAAAATAATTAATGTTAAATAACGGCGCTTATGCAACAGTGTGACCAGCCATGCAAAGCACTAAAACACTCCAAGTGCACAGCAGTTTAATTTTAGTATTTTCTAAAATGACTAAGCTGTATTTGAAAATATTGTTTAATGGTTAAATTAAAGATTGAATTAAAAAATGTCCCATTTTTCATGTACTTTGGCGTTTTTTTATTTAGATATACCAGACAATAGGGAGTAAAGACTAATTTATACCATGTTACTGGGAATGGCATTGGGTGCATATCGATAGGCTCATCGATAACATTTTTAATGTTTTATTAGAGCCATCTGTTGGCTGTTTGCAAAATATACCAAAAGTAATTTGGTATTTTGTTATCCGCCATATTTGTTCGCGTCAGTAGAGATGTCCGGCAACGCTAAAACTCGCTTTGTACAGGGCCAGCTCGTCGTTATGCTGAGAAATAATGAAAATTAAGTGAAATTACACTAAATTAAATAGAAAAAGTGTATAGATTATGTACAGAATATGTATAGTTATTAACCAAAAGTGAATTTACATACTACAACGTGTTTTTTCTCGTGTATTCCCACTGTGAATAATTTTCTTCGGCAACGCAGACAAGACTTGCATACAATTTAATGTTCGTACTCGTACCGAGCTTGTCTTCTCACGCGAGTTCGTTTTTAGTATATATAGCCAGTCTATGGACGGTCGATGCGTGAAAATATTTCTATGTGTAAGTGTGGGTGTGTACATGTTATTTTAGAAAAAAGACTTAAATCATCAATATTTTGCCGGATTTTTTGCGGCTAGCAAGTGAAAACTGCAAGCTAAATATGCGCAAAAGTAAATGAATGTGCACATATGCACATACATGCTGGCTCAAAGTTCGATACGGTACAGATACATATGTACGCGTGTATACATAAAATATTAAATTGTCGGGTCACATCCTTGCATCACCATTGCCACCACAAAAGCCACACAATCGGCAAAACCTTTATTCAAAGCCAAAAAAAAGAAAACTGTCCAAATGCGCTAAACCCAAAAAGATAATCCACACCGAAATGTGAAAAAAATTCTTAAAATGAAGCATAAACGAGACCGACAGCGACAACGGCAACGACGACAAACGTCAGCAGCAACGAGCAATGCAATTACATTTGGCCAACAGCAGCGGGGTCAGAGGCTAGCTTTAATGGATAAATCTTCACCTATGAGGATTACTTTAGAAAAAATTCAGAGCAAAGCTATAAAATAAAGTTACACAAAAATAAGCAAAAACAATTTGTGAAAAACGCGAAACCTAAACTCGTTTTGTTCTTCCCATTCGGCATTAAAATTATAATGTAACCGTAGTGGTTGTCTCGCTCTCACACACACTTATTTGCGATACGAAAAAGGCCGCATATAATACAAGCGAGATAAATAGCACTCCAAAACGAAAATCAACGAGAGCGCGCAAAAAATCCAAACGCAAATTATACGAAAAGAAATCAACGCCAAGTGGATAATGAAATATTTATTAAAATGTTTAAGTACACAATTCATTGCATTGAAAAGATGTCAATAGTTTCATTTAAAAGTTGTTCGTGTGTTGATAATTTGCCAACTTTGGCATTTTCTCGCTAGACATACACAAACATACATACATAATGTACTGCTTGCATGCATGTTTGAGTTTGAGTTTGAGTTTGTATGTAAATAACTAGCTGCATACATAGCTTGGTGGATTCTAGCTAGTCTAGTTTCTTTTTTTAATATAATGTTTCTGTGATGCCTGTCTAACAATGTCCTGGAGGTAAATCACTAATTAAATTCTCTACTTGGAACACACGAATTTATTTGTAACCTGTCGGCGGTCCACACGAAGTGATATCGGAATATTTGCGTATAGAAATCGAATCGTTTGCAATAATTTAAAAATTTTGTTTGTTTGCGTTTACTGTTGTTGTATATTGCTTAAAACTCGATGTATATAAGGCAAAATGTATTATTTATTGAAAAACAAGCGAATGCTTAAAGCATTTGTTATTGCTAATGTTTGTTGTTTATTAAGGTCTAGAAAGCCATAATAAACAAAACAAAATAGCTTGGCATTTAATAGCTATAGCAAAAGAGCGAAATTTCTAAATAGAAAAATAGAGCGGTCTTTATAGCATTTAGCCGACTTGAGTCAAAGATATCTATAGATCTTATTAGCAACGAATTGTCATTTACAAATGAAAATAAAGTATTGTATTTTTCTATTCCACTTATTTTTCATAAGAACTGAAAGCGTGGGTGCTTAGCATTCAAATTGTTTATTTTGTGCCAAGAACTGAATTATTATTATAAATTAAAGATATGTAATTAATAATTTACAGTCGTCTTCAAACAAAAACTAATACAGACATCCCATGCGCGCATAAGTGCGACAGTGAGAGTCGCACTCTCATGCAAGTGAGACGGCGTGTGCGTGTGTAGCTGCCAAATGTAAAGAGCGCCAGAATACTGAGAGAGCGAGCGCCTCACACACAGAAAGACAGAGAGTAAGAGAGAGCGTAAATGTGAGAGAGCCCACTTTGTGGCTGTCAACGCGCGACAATTTGTAAACGGACAACCAGAAAATGTTATGTATGTGTGTGTATAGTGCTAGTGATTGTGTGGTAGTGTTAGTGTCAGTGGTAGATGAGTTTTCAGTACACAGAATGAAGAATTACAAAATTGTTGGCGGCCAAAAAGAAATACGCATTGAGGCAGTATTCGAATGATTTGCCTATGATTATGCTTGCAGGCGGCCTTTATTGTGTATATTATTGAAAGCAATGTAGACTAATAAGAATACTACTCTTTAAAACTTGCAGCTAACATAACCTCAAATTTACCGCTGCAGTCGGGGAAGTCGTCGTCATCAGCGTCAAAGTTAACGTTGTTGGTGGATATTCTTCAGGAACCACAGCAAATTGATTTGATAACCGTTGCCCGTGAAACGAGGAGAGACCATGAATGAGAAAATAAAATCACCTTCGGCACAGGGTGGTGGCAGTGGTGTTGGTGGTGCTGGAGCTGGTGGTGCAGCTGCTCCAACGGTAGCCGCAAGTGCCGGTGGCGCCACACCACCCACATCGGGTCCACCCACGCCGAATAACGGCAATGATCCAATCATACAACAAGGCGGCACTGTACCGCATCCCTATGGCGGACCACCACCTGGCGGAGCACCCGGTGCACCACCCGATCCGGCAACTGTTATGTCGCATTATCACCATCTACATCAACAACAACAGCAGCAACATCCACAAGGACCGCCACTACCACCACACATGCAGCACCATGGTGGACCACCGCCACCACAGGGACCACTGCCGCTACCAGGAGCACCTGATCACACACCTGGCGTAAAGGATGAATACGGTTCAGCACATTTGCCACCGCCACCCGGTGTACAACATCAGCATGCCCCACATCCTGCCTATGCGCGTTATCATGCGGCCGATCCCAACATGGATCCCTATCGCTATGGCCAACCTCCACCCGGTAGCAAACCGCCGCACCAGCAGCAGCAGCAACAACAGCCACCGGGAGCGCAGGGTGGATCCCCGAACCGACCACCACAACAACAGCGCTATATTCCCGGACAACCGCCTCAGGGTCCCACACCAACATTAAACTCACTACTGCAATCGTCGAATCCGCCGCCACCGCCCCAGCATCGTTATGCGAACAACTATGACTCGCAGCAAGTGGCCGCCAATGCGGCGGCTGCGGCAGCAGCGCAACAACAACAGCAGCAGCATCAACAAAATGCACAACAACCAGCCGGACCACCGCCTCCACTTCCTGGCCATGGTCCACCGCCGCCACAACATCAGCCATACGGGGCGCAACAGGGCGGCTGGGCACCACCGCCACGGCCCTATAGCCCACAGCTAGGACCGTCGCAGCAGTATAGGACACCTCCACCGGTAAGTTGAGTAGACAGAAAGAGAGAGAGCGGAGATAAGGGAAGAGATAAGGGTTTTGTGTGTCACTCTTTAAAGTTTACCCAATTTCAATACTTTAATCATGCACCGTTAAGTTGAGTAACCGTTAACTTTAAGAGAGCGCAGCAGGAAAGAGAAGTTTGAGGAGGCGGGGAAAAGAGTTTTGTGTGCCGCTCTTTAAAGGTTGCCCAATTTCAATTGCAATTCCTTTAGCTCCTACACCAAACATACACTCACACATACAAACATACACAGACATACTGACACACATAACGCAAACCGAAATCCCAACTTCCAAATATACAAGTAGAAAAAGAAGAAGAGGCAGCACAAGTAGAAGAAGCAGAAGAAGTAAAAAAATAAAAACCGGCACTGAATGCGCCGGTAAACAACAATAACAACATCAACAACAACAAAACATGGCAAAAGGCAATGTTTGGTGGTGATGCCGATGTCGATGGTGATGGTGATGGTAGTGGTGGTGGCAGTTTCGGTTCAACAATAAGAACAAGCTGCCGGTGCCACCACCTGACACAAGGGAACCAAAAGAGACGCGACATCACATGTGTATTTTTGTATGTGCGTGTGAGTCCCAGGGTTTACGGGTGCCGGTATGATTGCCAGTCTGTATGTGTGGGTGTTTATCTTTATTTTGCAATTCGTTTATTTACCTACAATTAGACTCAAAATGTTTATCAAAAAGAGTAACAGCATTAAACAAAATATAATTTGAATAATTTAGAATAAAAAACAAAATAAATGAAATTAAATTGACAAATATTGCAAACAAACAATATGAGATTAGCTTTTTTATCTTTATTTAATTTATTTGCATATGTAATTATGTGTGTGTTTATAGCTTTTAGCGTTTCATAAATGTTTTTATTTTCTATATATAAATCGATATGTAAAGATATAAACACAACACACATACACCCACACACACACATAGGTAGAGATTTTTTTGTTTTATGAATGGTTGAGCATTAGTCGCAAATATAATTCAAATAAAAGGCAATGACCTTTAATAGCTCAATATAGAAAAGCAGAATGAATCAAATTTACTTTGTTTTTTGTACTCGGCTAGCAGATACTCTTTATCAAATGACTTACGATTTTAGCAGCTCTTGTGATATTTAATTTCTGTTTGTTTTGTCTATTTTGTATTTTCTAAACCGATTAATTACTTATCTCTTTATATAAGCTGACTATTTTGAACAAAAACTATACGCTCTGTGTATGCAATGTACAACTAAAAACCAACTAGACCTATAGTCTAGACTATCCCACAGTCGCAGTCTTTATTTTAGTAGGGAAAGTGGCAATCAAAACAAAATAAACAATTGACACGATTGTTTATAAGAATTGCCAGTGAATCTGAATGAAATTTTGATATACAACTTGGCTAAATGACTTGGTCAACAAGTATTATACTTGTTTGTATGTTTGAAAAATATAATACTTAAACAGAAATGTAAATTATTCAGTGCTGTCTTACCCCAATTTCAGTTGGTTAGCAAAGGTCGTCGTTTTGAGGCCCATTAACCATCTCGCTTTTGGCCATTAAGGCTTACAGTTAACAATTACAAACGAGGGGTGGGGGCAGTGGCAGAAGTTGGAATGGGTGTGGGTATGGGGACTCTCCCCGGGTTTGTCTTGGGCTTTAACTTTGCTCTTTGTTGTTGCTCGTTATTGTCGACTCCCTTATCAAGAGTTGTTTTGCCTTTTCTCTTTATTTTTTCTTGTTTTCTTTTTTTTATTTATTTTTTTTTAAAGCTACGACCTTGCGGTTGTTATCCTTTTGTTGTTGTGCAGTCACGTGTTTATTACAGTATAAATAGAAAGACTTTTCAAGTAATGTAAACACGAATGAATTTAGTTATTTTGATGAAAGTATCTATCTGATGAAAGGGACATTATTTATGCTTTGAATAAATACATTTCTTAGGAATAAGTATTCAAATATTCAAAGGCATTCATAAATGTACAACATTTATCTTTAATAACTACATGTTATGTTTTCTTTAAAAAATTGTTTTAATATTTAAACTATGTTTTTGTTAATGCTAACTTAATTCACAAATTTATTCTGTTTGTTTCCCAAATCTTTAGCAGTTATAGAAAATTGTATTTTTGTTTGTATAAATTATTTCCATAGTTTACCATCGTTTATAAATGCAACACCCTTAAAAAGGGCAAACAACACGACGCATGCTACATTTTCCCCTACGATTCAATTGTCGCAAGTGTATTTATACACACAGATACGTCGAGTGTGTCTGTATGTGTGTATCTCTGTCTGTCTTTCTGTGTGTGTAATTTGAAATAATAAGCGCTGGAAAGGAACCCGGTCTTGATCCTGCTTCTGTTCGTTCTGTGGTTCGGTGTCCCTTTATTATTATTTTTTTTGTACCGTGGTGTTTTTCTTCTTTTCGTTGCTTAAATCCGTACCCGGCTTTTAACCCACCACCATTATTGAATGAGGATGCATTTGCTGCTGCTGCTGCTTCTTCTTCATCTTCCAACCGCCCCTCCTCACCCCGTCCTCCCCCTTGTATTATCATATATAACATTATTTTCACTGTTCGCTCTGTCAGCCATTCGGTCGCCGTCGTCGTTTCGTTTATTCGTGTTTGCTCATTCGTTCGTTTATTCCGTTCACTCGCTCGTTTATTCGTTCGTTTGCGTGTACGTGTGTATGTGCATGTGTGTGTTGTCTGTGTCTCTGTCGACCCGACCCTGGTTGCGCCCTTGCTGCATTATTTCAAGTTCCACTTCAGCCCTGCCTTTGCCTGTTTGCTTGCCTGACTGGCTCTGGCTCTGGCTCTGCCCTGTCTCTTCCTCTTACTCATTTCTGTTTTTGATTTTCATCCATGATGAGTTTTCCCTTTTTTACTTTAGTGCCTCTTTGCCTCTCTCTCTCAAGCACACACATACACGAGGTCCCTTGCCGGTATGCAGTAAAACCATCCATTCATGTTTCCTGTCACCCTGTAGTGGACCAACCGTTGTTGTTCTTGCTGTCGCCGTCGCTCTTGTAGTCGTGTTGTTGTTGCTTGTCCTGCCGGCTTTGCTACCAAGCACACACACATACATACACACACTAACGTCTATTGCTGTGGCAGCTCCCATTAGATTTATTGCCACGTTTTACTTTGGTCTGATATTTGCAACAACGGAACGAGGACTTTGCTGCCTTTGTTATTGTTGTTGTTGTTCCTTTGCCGTTGCCAGCAACATTTGTTACGTGCACGAAGGGGAGGGTATGAGGGCGTGATTGTTTGGGAGTGTGTATATCTTGTTGATCTTCAGTTGTTCTAGCTTCCAGCGCTCGTCTGTTGGTTTCCCTTGATTATACTAAGCATAACATCAAGTTGGAAAATCCCTTCATTAATGTCATACAAAGCTCTACTTCTTTGTACTGAATCATGCTTTCTGTTGGGGTTTTCTCTCTCTAAATTAATGTCTCCGATTAAAACTGGAATTTGTTCTCATGCAGATGAATATGTTTTGTGCAGTAGTTAACATCATTAATATCTTTTTAAACTTGGGTTTTAAATAATTGACATAGATACATTTGTATCTTATCAGATGGTATAGATTTTTGATTAATTTTAGGCGTTTTTATTAAAATACATTTTAGTAGAGCGTAATTAATCAGTAGCACAATTGGAATTTTAAAATTCCTCTTCTTCGATTACAAATTTTGGCGATTGTCAGTGCAATTTATTCCTTTCAGGACTGTCACAAGTTGTTGTACATCATGTGTGGCATGAAATAAATGTATCTATACAAATACGCATACATATATACGCTCGTATGCGTTTACTGAATTGGTTGGGAAAATCGATTAAAATGATTGCAGGACGTATCGAGAAATAGCAGGGGGAGAAGAGTGTGTATGTCGAATTGATATGATAGCAAATTAATTGAAGCGAATGGACAATTTTGAAAGCAGACATGACTTCTTGTTTGCCACAAAATATAATTGAGGCAGAAATTGAACATTTATAAACGATCTATCTACATGTGTATCTATAAATATTAATTCTGTTTGTTTATCAAATTATTTGTAATTTGCAGCAAAGTACTTCCAGAGGTCAATCACCATATCCGTCAGCTCACAGTCAAAACTCAGGTTCCTATCCAAGTTCACCCCAACAACAGCAGCAGCAGGTGCAACAACAGCAACAAGCGGCACAACAACAACAGCCCGGTGCACCCGGAGCGCCTGTACCACCGCCAGGTCCCTCACAGCAACAACAACAACAGCAGCAGCAAAATACACCGCCCACTTCTCAATATTCGCCGTACCCGCAAAGATATCCAACTCCGCCAGGTTTACCGGCGTCTGGGCCAAATCATCGAACTGCCTACACAACGCACCAAGTAAGCCAACTCACAATTGTAATCAATCAGCTCAAATGGAACACTACACAAATAATGTTAAATAAATATCTAGACCCTGTTCCTAAAGTGTACAAATAGAATTTTAAGTTTGTAGAAAACATGTACAGGTTTTTGTGCTGTCCTGCTACTAACTTATTTTAATTACTAGTTATTAAAATGTCCATTTTGTATTAAATTTTTCAGTATTCCGAACCAAATCGACCGTGGCCGGGCGGCTCCTCACCTAGTCCTGGTCCTGGCCACCCTTTGCCGCCTGCCTCACCGCATCATGCGCCACTGCAACAACCGCCAACGCCGCATTCCGCCGGAGGTGGTCCACCACCCAGCAGCAGTCCAGGGCATGCGCCGAGTCCATCCCCGCAGCCCTCGCAGGCATCACCATCGCCACACCAGGTAAGCACTCACCTGTATAAAAATCTTCACCCATTCAAATGTCGTTAAACATTTTTTTTGGCATTATAAAAGTAATAAAATTATAATTATTTTGTATAATGCCAGTGAAATGCTCATTTGGTCATTTAAATTGGTTTCAATTGAGAGCACAATTGTCATTATATTCTATGGTCTAGAGTTATGAAATGATAGTTTTTGTCAGCTATTGGTTCAAATGAAATGGGTTTTAAAATTTCTGGGTTTTAAAATTTTGTATATAGAGGCGGTTTTATTTATTGATGGATTATAAATGATGTATTGATGGAAGTCTCTTTTAAAGACTGTTGTCAAATGAATCTATAAACCTATTTATTACCTTTCGTAATCTCTTTTTATACTCATTTAAAAGAAATTGTATCCCATTCTATATTTTAAGAAGCTTTCGCGTTTTCTTTAAACATTTTTTCACATAATTCCTGTTCAAACCGTTCTTTAAAACCTATGTCAATTAGATTCACATTAAATTCTGGTTATCGGCTACCAGCAGTTATTTTAAAACCTCAATTTTCTACGCAGCACGACACGACTTCCAGAATTACAATAAAAAATAGACAAGAAACCACACTCTACAAGACGCCGTTCCGTCGGGGCCAGCACGAATTTACCAAAACAGTTATAGTTTTTTTGTATGTTATTTATAAAGGACAATTCCGAATGAGGTTATTTAATATACATAGAAGTTATATAATACGTAGATTGTACTGTCATAAAATTTAGAACAAACTTTGGTTTATATTTGCTTCAGTTAGTCAGAAAACTGAATTTCATTTGACACGAGTTCCCTGCACGACACGAACCCATCTCTATGGTACTGCGGTCCCTTCATTACAGTAAGGTACGCCAATGAATTTTGGCTTTGAGTGCACCTTTCTCAACTTGGCTATTGACTGATAGGCGCTATCAGAATACGAACTGTGTCGTAGCTCTTTGCTTGGCTAAAGATATGGGCATTTATCCTGTCAGTAGAGGTGGGAAGAGGAGTAGAAGAGGGAGTGGGAGAGAGGGAAAGAGTCGCTTGATATGGTTTGGCATGCGTAGTATTCATTCAGCATGTCCGTGATATGGTTGCTGCTTTGCTGCTTCTTCTGATGCTTCTCCTTCCCCTTTTTCTTGTTGTTGTTGTTGTTGGCCCGCCGTCGTTGTTGGCATTCTTTATATCATTTTTTACTCATTCCCTTTATATTGCCGTTGTTGTTGTTGTCGTGTGCCTGTATGTGTGCAGCTACATACATAGACACTCAAGATCCCACAAAAGAGCATATGTTTCCCCATGCACACACATACACACAATACATACATATGTATTTGGGTCAATGCCAAGGTCATTGCTGTTGCTTGCGGGCTATTCACTTATTTTATTTTATTTCATTTTATATATCCCGTGCTAACAATTGAGACTCGGTCTTTATGTTCTTCTCCTGCCAATCCGAAATGCTTTATAGGCCCAATTTTACTGCCAATTTTTTTAGACAAAAAATGCAGCTGAAATTTTATTGCGTTTGGAGTTGCAAAATACTTCCATGTAGTAATACTGTCTAAAATTACTTAAGAATTGTTTATGAGCTTCGCTTCATTTATTTTTTGCCTTTTTGTTGTTTTGGCTCTAATGCCTTCCCGTCTGCGCTTTTTTGGCTTAATTATTGGCTTTAAGGTGTTGAAAGTGGCTTGATTGCTTCAGAGTTAGGTTGTTGAAATCCGCTTGGGATTAATAAGCTATAACTTGTTAGTGAAACCATTGGGGAACTAAAACTAATGATATTAATAATTTGATTTCTTCTAGAGCTTAAAATGGTTGTCTTAATTTACTTTAAATTTAAACAAACTAAAAGCGAATATGACTCAGGGAAATCTTTTTGAGACAACTTATTTAAAGAATCAATAGAGTAAGCTTTAGACAAGTAAGCGAAGAAAACTAAAAGTCAATCTATAACCATAAACTTCAAAAACAGAATCACAAAAGGTAAAAACTACGCTTTCCTTGTTGATTCTTTTGCCAAAGCTTATTACCTGTTTTTTTACTTAAAAGTTTTACTCCAGTAACCACAGAAAAAACTAAAATATCGAAATAAGAGAGTAATATTTTATGTTGATTTTGTTTTGTTATTTTGTTTTGAGAGTTCTTTGGCGGTCTTTATTTTTTTGTGTTTTTTGTTGTCTTGTGCCGTGCTCATAGACGACGCCGCAACCACGCAAACTTTAGTTTCGCTGCTCATAAAATTCAAGTGGTGGGCACAGACGCGTACTTACAGATACAAATGCAGATACAGATACATTTTGAAATACAGATACAAAAAAGCGCGCACACACCCAGAAATAACTAATGAATGTTCGACATTTGTGTGCTGCGGTACGGTGGGACTTTTTCAACGGTCTGGCGCTGTTTTACTGCTGTTCGCTCTTTCGCTCTCTTTCTTCCTCTCTATCTCTCTCTCTGTCTTTGCTTGTCCACCACATGTGTTGGTAACTAGATATACATGTGTGTCTGTTTGTTTGGTTGTGTGAATGATGCAAATGGAGAGTCAACCGATTGAGAGAGTATATGTATGTGCGTGTGTGTGTATTTGTGCGGTTGCAAAAAATACTGACACTACTATCTCGAGCAAGCAAAAAGCAATCTTTTTACTAAACTCAATGCTTTCAAATGTATCACATTATGCTATACCCTCTAATCAGCGAACCCCTCGAAATGGGTGTAATAAAGTTGCACAAATTTATGCAAAAATCAAATGTTTGACGAGTTTCCTGTACTTTATATGTAAAGTGCAGACGATTATTTTAAACGCTGTCTATTAATTTTATTAAATTTTATAATTCAAATTATATAAAAAGTTGTCTAAAATAAGTGCAGGATACCAAAATTTAAATTTTTGTAAACACTGTGCATGATCCAAGTGTGACCAAATGTCAAAATGTTAAATGGATCCAAAGCAACGGAAATTTCGTCAATTTATGGAACTTTCTCAAATAAAGCACTCATGTACATAATAATCATGTTGAAATTTAATAACTTTAAACTGAATCGTTGCGTTGATTAGAGACCCGGTATTTTATAATTCAATTCCTGACTTTTGAAAACCCAATTGTTTGCACATATTGTGTTATTGTTGTTATTCGCGCAAACACAAATACAAGCAGGCAGCCATACATTCACATACACAGCCAACACGCACACGTTTATAACCATGTTTGTTATAAATGATTTCTTTGTGAACGTTCCCGCAGCGCCTGTTTTTTCATTCCAAGTAATTTTTCTACATGCCGGCAAGCTTACACACGCACACATGTATTTATGCAAGAGAACAAGAAAGAGAGAGAGAGAGTCAGAGAGGGGCGCTCACACACACACAACTACAAACGTGAGCCGCCTTCATCTTGAGCAACGTGGCCCCATCGTTCATATAAAACATTATAGCAGGCTTTTTTGGCTTTGCCTTCTCTTCTGCCTGCCTGCCTGACTAACTGCCTGCCAGTCAGTCAGCCAGCCAGCCACTGGTGGCTTTGCTATTCTCGTCATCAACGCCGCAGTCGTCGCCGATGCCACTCAAGTATATTCCCTGCCTGATCTCCCCGTCTCTCAGTATAGCAATCGCCCGTTCAAATTCCCCACATTTCCCCCCTGAGCATACAGTCTACTCCATACACTTAACACTCGACGCTCTTGCCAGTGCTTGTGCTCTGTGTATGGCACGAAAACAAATGAACAGAGCAGAGAGAGACGAGCAAAAAACGAATGGCTGACTGGCGCTGGCAATGCTGCTTTTGCTTCGCTGCTGCTGCTGCTGCCGCTGCCGCTGTCGTTGCCGTTGCCATTGCTTATTTCATTTTATTATATTCCAACGTTGAATGTGTGCGCTGTGTCTGCGATTCGCTGTGTCTCTGCCTTGGTTGGTATGTATGTATGTATTTGTGTGTGCTCGTTCACGTTGTTGTTTCTTATCTACGTCTTTGTCATCGTACGTTCGCTCAGTCAAAGCGCGCCATAACTACCACTGCCACATCTCCATCTCCAATCCGGGCCCCTTTGAACGCTTCGAGTTGCAGTTTGCGTCGTCGACTTACTTTGTCGTTATTCGTTTCGTTTCGTTCCACATAGCTTTTTCTCCTCTTTCTTGCCTGCCTGCTGCTTGCTGGTTGTTATTGCTGCTGCTGTTGTTGTTCTTGTTATTGTTGTGCGCTTTGACTTTGCCGTTGCTGTTGCCCGTCAGTTCATCGTACATTTCATTTCACTTCACTTAATTTCTCAGATACCAAAACGAACGAACAGCGCGTTTGTATTTTCTTAATGTTGCTGTTGCTGTTATTGTTGTTGCTTTTGCTGTCGCGGCATGGCATGGCATGGCCCGGCATCATCCTCTACTCTTCCTCTTCTACACTCTTCATCCATCACTAGCCCGTCCCGTACCGTTCCATCGACAATGTTGATACCGCGCTCCGTCTGTTCGGTTTTTCTCAGTGACTCGAATTGCTGTCGGCTTAAGTCATACAAACATACATACAGATATATATTTATGCATATGTATTTCGTATTTGTACTCCCTTGGGTTGAGCTTTTTCTTATATGTGTGTATGTATGTTTGTATGTGGAATGAGATGGCAAACTAAGGTTACAATCGAGCGTTTTAGAAATATTACTTAAAGACGAGATTGGAGTTTTTCTAGATATATTCTAAGCTTAGATTTAGATGCAATAATTTCTCTAAGCTCCGTCTTGCCTTGGATAATAATTGTTTGCTTGCTTTATTGGAGTCTCATAACCAAAGGCCAGAAAACGTTGGGCTACTATTAGGATTCCAAAGTTTATATCATTCGGTAAATACTCTGTAGTCAGTTTAGCATCACCAATTTTGACTTTAAAATGACGCAAAAGGGTAACATTAAGTCGAGTCTTCCCGCTGATAGTATCTTTTTAAAATTGTTGAATTAATTACCAATTTAATTTCTTGTTTGTTTTCTT
This sequence comes from Drosophila acutilabella, assembly GCA_035046005.1. Taxonomy (NCBI): domain Eukaryota; kingdom Metazoa; phylum Arthropoda; class Insecta; order Diptera; family Drosophilidae; genus Drosophila; species Drosophila acutilabella. The sequence continues at coordinate 477,288 of JAWNOK010000072.1, forward strand.
AATTCAGGAGTTGATTGGACAAAACAGTAACGACAGTTCTAGTGGTGGCGCACATAGTGGCATGGGTTCAGGCCCACCCGGCACACCGAATCCACAACAAGTCATGAGACCCACACCATCGCCAACAGGCTCATCGGGTTCCCGATCCATGTCTCCTGCAGTGGGTAAGTATCGTTGAACTTCCTTCAAGATCTGACAGCAAACCTAATTATTACTTATTTCAATCCTTCCGTTTAGCACAAAATCATCCAATCTCGCGTCCGGCGAGTAATCAGTCAAGCAGTGGCGGACCAATGCAGCAACCAACTGTTGTCTCTGGGCCTCCACCGCCGATGCCGCCACACGGTCTACCTGGTGGGCCACCATCTCAGCAGCAATCTCAGCAGCAGCAACAACAGGCTTCAAACTCAGCATCGTCGGCTAGCAATTCGCCACAGCAGACGCCACCACCGCCAGTTCCGCAGCCAAGTCAGAATGTTAATAATATGGTTACGCCACCACCGCCACAAGGATCCGCTGGTGGCTATCCTATACCCCAGCATATGCATGGCAGTTACAAAATGAGTGGACCGGGACAAAGTCCTGGTGCTCAAGGCTATCCTCCCCAACAATATCCACAAGGTAAGCACCTTTCGATGACTTGAGTTTAACAGAGATAGTTCAATTAATTGTGTTTTATATTAGGCAATTACCCGCCCCGCCCACAGTACCCAACGGGCGCATATGGAACAGGGCCACCACCTCCGCCATCGAGCCAAGCCGCTGGTGGAGCCAACAACATGTCATCAAGCGCACAAACTGGCTACTCGCGTTCAATGCCCAACCACAGTGGTGGTAGTCCACATCCGCAGTATCCGCCATACCAGTGGGTGCCACCATCGGCGCAACAATCAGTGCCTGGCGTCGGTGCCGGACAAATGGTGGGCAATCATGTCCAGGGCAAGGGCACACCACCGCCAGTTGGACCGCCACCACCACAGGGTGGCAGTGGCTCGCCACGCCCCCTAAACTATCTAAAGCAGCATTTACAGCACAAAGGTGGCTACGGTGCGAACCCAACAGCTCCGCAGCCCCAAGGCTATGGCAATGGACCGACTGCCATGCATCCGGCCATGCCCATGGGTCCACCCCATCATATGGGCCCGCCCCAGAGCATGGGACCGCCGACCAGTACGCCCCCACAATCAATGCTGAGCGGTGCACAAGCTGGCAGCGACAGTGGTCCCGAGCATATATCCCAGGACAATGGCATCAGTTCCTCTGGACCATTGGCAGCGTCGGGCTTGCATGCTGTGACAGCGGTGGTTACAACCGGTCCAGATGGTACTCCCATGGATGAAGTTAGTCAACAAAGCACGCTCTCAAATGCTTCAGCTGGTAAGTGAAACTATAAACTACAAAACAAATAGAAATTTATAAATTAAAATTATTTTTAGCGTCTGGCGAAGATCCACAATGTACTACACCAAAGTCGCGCAAACATGATCCTTATAGCCAAAGTCATTTAGCACCACCAAGCACATCTCCGCATCCAGTTGTCATGCACGGCGGTGGCGGTGGTCCCTCTGGCGAGGATTACGATATGAACTCACCACCCAATTGGCCACGTCCCGCTGCTAGTTCGGTACGATTCCTAAATTCTTTCTTTTAACTTGAATTCTAATTTTCCTTGGTTTGATTACAGCAGGTGTTCAACAGTCATGTTCCTGTACAACAAGAACCATATCGCAGCACCATTACGGCCACAAAGAAATCGGATTCCCTGTGCAAGCTATACGATATGGATGAGAATCCGGATAGACGGGGTTGGCTGGACAAGCTGCGCACGTTTATGGAGGAGCGTCGCACGCCAATTACGGCGTGTCCGACCATCTCAAAACAGCCACTCGATTTATATAGGTTATACATTTATGTAAAAGAACGTGGCGGATTCGTCGAGGTATGCAAGGTGCCGTAGTAACTCCTTTTACTAACTTCTTTTTAGATTTACTAGCCAAAAACCAAAACCAAACCAAAATTAGTGTACCAAACCTTCAAACAAAATACCAAATTTAACCAAAAATCACCACCAAAAGTACAAAATAATGTAGCTAAAAAAAACACTGAAGAAATTCTTGATATAATTCTCTCAAAATCGAACCAATTTCAAATAACGTAAATCCCTTTAAAGCACGTTACTTCAGTTAAAGTTGATTCCGATCTTAGCTAGTTTCCAATTTTATTTGCATGGAGTTTTCTGTTTTCTATGAAAGCATGTTTTGGTTTTTCTAAAAGCGTCTTTAAATTAGTCAGTTTATTCAGCATTTTTTAAGTGGTTTTATTCTAAACAACATTTAAGTTTTTAACGATTTTTGCTTTGCCATTTTAGGCTCTTTTTAGCTAGATTTTACAGTCTTATAAGTTGTCGGAGTTTGATCATTTGGTTATCTTAACTTAGACATTTTAGCCCTTGAAATTTTTGGCAATATTCTGCAAGCACTTTATTTTTGTTTAGTGTTATTTTTATCAGTCGTCCTTCTTTATCTTTCTTACTAATACTTCTAACTAAAACTATGTTTAATAACTTTTGAATGCGGCATTCACATCCAAATTGTTTGCTTGTCGTTTTTCTTCAAATATTTCTCCAATTTCCGCTAATTAACAAATTTTGGAATTATTTGTATTTTATGTTTTGTAAATGAATACGCACATTTTCCAATTGTTGTTCAACTAGGTGACCAAGAGCAAGACCTGGAAGGACATAGCTGGTCTACTCGGCATCGGCGCTAGCAGCAGCGCTGCCTACACACTCCGAAAGCATTACACCAAGAATCTGTTGGCCTTCGAGTGTCATTTCGATCGGGGCGATATTGATCCATTGCCGATAATCCAGCAGGTGGAGGCGGGCAGCAAGAAAAAGACAACGAAGGCGGCATCGGTGCCATCACCAGGTATGTTTTTAACCATTAATGGAGTCAGCTTTGTACCTCAGAAATCAGATACAAATCTTGATGTTCAAAGATACTTTTTAGTCTCCATCCAAAAGAAACGATAATTAAATTCGTATTTTCTCCATCTGTTTAATTTTCATAATTTGCAAACCCAAACGGTGGTGGTCATTTGGATGCTGGGACAACAAATTCAACAGGATCATCGAACTCTCAGGATTCGTTTCCGGCACCACCTGGCAGTGCGCCCAATCCCACAATCGATGGCTACGCGGGCTACACCGGTGCTGGTGGTGTCGGCGGTGGTGCGTATCCTACAGCATCCGGACCGCAGCCGGACTACGGAGCAGCTGGCCAGATGCAGAGGCCACCATCGCAAAACAATCCGCAGGCACCTCATCCCGGTAAGAAACTTGTATTTAATACTTTTAAAAAGAAAACTTGGAATTGTTTAATTCGTTGCCTTTTTGTTGTAATTATTATGATTGTTGTATCCCTTTTATTATTTTTAATGTTATTTTGTTTGCGAATAGACAATGTACAACTGTATATAGATATATCCAGTTTATAGGATACATCTACATAAATTATATATATCATATATATTTTGTATATATGTATTTTGTTTGCCTAACGTTTATGAGTATTAATTTGATTTATGTGTAATTTGTTTATTCATTTTTATGTTGGTTACGTATCAAATGGGCGCACTACTACTAAAAAACAAAATCAAACCCAAACCAAAACAAATCAAATCAAAATAATTTCATCATCATCAACTGACACAACACCACAAAACCACAATTACACCACAATAACTCTTCGAAACTTGCAACAAACAAAAACATAAAACTATTATTTATTATGTTTATACTGTGTCATTCATTCATTTCTTCATCAATTTATATATATATATATATAAACATATATACATCAATCCATCCATCCATATCCATCACGAATGCCGCTTGCCGATATTAAATCATATATACATATATAAAAGGCACAAATCCAAATCAATCAACCGCCGCTGTTGTTGTACCCGGCGATAATATTAATGTGAGCAATCCCTTTGACGATCCAATTGCTGGCGGTGGTGTTGCTGCTGCTGCTGCTGGTGGTGTTGCTAGTGTTGGTACTCCCGGTGTTGGTGTTGGTATTGGTGGTGTCGGTGGTCCGCCATCAGCACCACCGCCGACACATTCACCGCACACGGCACCACAATCGAACAATCAACAACCACATCATCAACAAGGCATTACAACACAGTTGCCGCCACCGCCGCAGCAACCATCGGCACCACCAGCACCACCACAGCAACATGGTCCACCATCATCGCAGCATGCGCGCCCTGCAACTGGAGTACCTTATCCACCAGGTAGCTCTGGGTATCCAACGCCTGTGTCTAGAACGCCAGGTACATTCATCTTATTTTTTTTATTTTCCATTTTATTTTCGTTTCTCACTTCACAACAAATTTCATTTTATTAACTAAAATCGGTTTTGCATGCTGGGAAACATATATAACTTATTTAAATGCTTGTAATTAACATAAACATAAATAATTAATTTAATTTAATAACAAATTTATTTGTTAAACTGTGTATTAGTTGAACTATTTGTATTTAGTAGCTATATTTGTATTTAATTGTGTTCACTTAAGCGCAGTCTCTTTAAAAGTAAAGATATTATAATATTATTACAAGTTATTGATAAAATAAACTATAATTTCCTCTACTACTGTTAATCTTCAAGAACCATTTAAGGTTTCAATTATTATTGTATAATTTTTTTAATAGAAGTTGTCTTTTTATTGTTTATTATTTATTACTAAGACTAGGCTTATTGAAACTAGCGAATATATATCTGTATAAATTATTAATTACTGTTTTATTTTTGACAATTCCTCTCTTGATTTTGTGTTTCTGTATTTGTCACTTTAATTACTTGAATTCTTTGCATAAGTAATTCAACTTCCATGAAAATTAAATATATTTTTGTATGTTTTAGGCTCTCCGTATCCAGCACAACCTGGTGCTTATGGACAATATGGTTCAGGTGATCAATATAATGCCGCTGGGCCACCGGGACAACAATTCGGGCCAAATCAGGGACAATATCCGCCGCAAAATCGCAATATGTACCCTCCCTATGGGCCAGAGGGGGAAGCGTGAGTTCCACACTTGATAATCTACTTGATTCTAACACAAACCCACACACACGCACAACAAACACACACCACACTAACACAACTGTACTGTTTCCCCATAAATTTCTGCTTAAACATGATTATTTTTAAAATATTTGTATAAATCCGTATGTTTTTCTTGTTTTTGTTCCGATAAACAGTCCTCCAGCGGGTGCTAATCAGTATGGTCCCTATGGAAATCGTCCATATAGTCAAGCACCACCCGGGGGACCGCAGCCACCAGCGCAAGCTGTTGCCGGTGGACCACCAGCGAGTGGAGCACCAGTGGCACCACCAAACAGTGGCTATGCACCCGGCACACCCAATCAACAGGATTACTACAGGCCGCCAGATCAAGTAAGTCACTAAAGTGGAGTACACCAAGATCAAACAGATTAATCATTTTAACTCACCAAACAGAGTCCACAACCACGACGACATCCTGACTTCATCAAAGACTCGCAACCTTATGCAGGCTATCCAGCGCGGCCTCAGCTTTATGGCTGGCAAGGTGGAAATCAACAGTATCGTGCCCAGTATCCCACATCGTCGGCGCCACAGGCATGGGGCAATGCACCACCTCGAGGTCCGGCGCCGCCAGGTGGTCCACATGGTCCGCATGGTCAGCAGCCGGCTGGTGTGGCTCAGTGGGAGCAACATCGTTATCCACCGCAACAGCCTCCGCCACCAGCGCAGCAGCAGCAGCAACCGCCGTATCAGCAGGGTGCACCACCGGGTCAGCAGCAACAACAACCGACGCCACCACAGTGGGCGCAGATAAATGCTGTACAAGCACCACCACAGGCCAATATAGCACAACCTGGTTCATCACTGCGTCCACCACTTGGTGCTGCACAACAGCAACGATTGCCCAGCGGAGTACCGGTCATGTCACCGCAACAACAGCAACAGCAGCAACAACAACAGCAGCAGCAACAACAGCAGGGTCAACCCGTGCCACAGCCACCGCATGGCGGTGTACCCTCATCCAATATGCCACCCGTGGCTGGTGGTTTGGCGAAACCACCCTACGCTATGCCACCACCATCGCAAGCCGGAGGTGTTCCACCCGGCGTGGCAATGGTTGGAGTCACTCCACCCGGCAGCATGATACCCCAAAAGCAACAACCACCCATTGTGGGTCAAGGCATGCAGCCGACGCAACAGCAGCCACCGCATCAGCTGCCACCACATCAACAGCTACCACAACAACAGCAGCAACAACAACAGCAGCAACAACAGGCAGCGTATGCTCCCCAGGTAGCTGGTGGTGCTCCTGGTGCACAGCTGGTTAAGAAGGAGCTGATCTTTCCGCACGACAGCGTTGAGTCTACGACTCCGGTGCTTTATCGTCGCAAGCGTTTGACCAAGGCTGACGTCTGTCCCGTCGATCCGTGGCGCATCTTTATGGCCATGCGTTCGGGTCTGCTCACGGAGTGCACATGGGCACTGGATGTGCTCAATGTGCTGCTGTTTGACGATGCCACCGTACAGTTCTTTGGCATATCCAATCTGCCTGGATTGTTGACACTGCTGCTCGAACATTTCCAGAAAAATCTCGCCGAAATGTTTGACGAACGCTGCGAGGAGACAGCGTCACCAGCTATCGATGAGGCCGATGATGATGCGGACAGTGGCACTGTTATGTCATTGCAGGCAGAGGATCGACTGCGACGACGACAGCCCCGTTGTGTGCGTAGTATATGCAGCTATAATCGTAAGCGACACTACGAGAACATGGATGTGAAGCGGGAGGATTCAGACGATGCCGATGAGGGCATCGATTTGGGTCAAGTACGTGTCCAGCCCAATCCAGAGGAGCGCTCCCTGCTGCTATCGTTCACGCCCAACTATACAATGGTCACCAGAAAAGGTGTTCCAGTTCGAATTCAAACAGCGGATCATGATATCTTTGTGGATGAACGCCAGAAATCGTGGGATATTGATACAAATAAATTGTACGAACAACTGGAACCAGTTGGTAGCAATGCCTGGACCTATGGATTCACGGAACCCGATCCTCTCGACGGCATTATCGATGTCTTCAAATCGGAGATCGTTAACATTCCATTTGCGCGTTACATACGTACTAAACACAAGGGAAAACCGGAGATTGCAACCAAAAGAGATCACAACAATAGTAATAGTAATAGCCATCGAACTCAGGACCAGGATGAGGAGGCAGCTGTTGTCATTAAACAAGAGGACGCCAACACCACCACCAGCAGCAGCAACGAAGATGCCAGTCTTCTCCAGCAGACCTACAATAAGAAGCGTCGTCTGGTTAGCACTAGCGGCACAAGCTCTCTTGATATTAAAAAGTCCAAACTGGAGGATGAATTCGCTCAGCCCGTTGGAGGAGTGAAGAAGGAGCCGAGCACAGAGACCAGTAGCGATGGTGGTTCAGGTGCTGCGACTGGTGATAGTGATTGTCGTGCCGTTGACATGGAGATTGAGTCACCGCAGCAACGTTTGACCAACGGTGTTGGATCGCCTCCAAAGGGATTTGATCCCAAGTCAACGGTACGGGATGTGGCACATGTTCTGCAGCGACGTCGTGACTCCAGCTTCGAGGACGAATGCTATACGCGAGATGAGGCCTCATTGTACTTGGTCAATGATAGCCAGGACTCTCTGGCTCGCCGCTGTATTGCGCTCTCGAATATCTTTCGCAATCTTACCTTTGTGCCCGGCAATGAAACGGTTCTGGCCAAATCCACAAGATTTCTGGCTGTTCTGGGTCGCCTGCTGCTGCTGAATCACGATCATTTGCGACGCACACCCAAGACACGCAACTATGATCGTGAGGAGGATTCAGACTTTACCGATTCGTGCAGTTCGCTGCAGGGAGAGCGAGAATGGTGGTGGGAGTACTTGATAACCATCAGGGAGAACATGCTGGTATCTATGGCCAATATAGCTGGTCACTTGGAGCTATCACGCTATGATGAATTGATAGCACGACCTCTCATCGATGGCCTGCTTCATTGGGCTGTCTGTCCCAGTGCACATGGCCAAGATCCCTTCCCCTCCTGCGGTCCCAACACGGCGCTATCGCCACAACGCCTTGCCCTGGAAGCCCTGTGTAAATTGTGTGTGACCGATGCGAATGTGGATTTGGTTATTGCGACGCCACCGTTTTCACGGCTGGAGAAACTGTGTGCGGTGCTGACGCGACACTTGTGCCGCAATGAGGATCAGGTGCTGCGTGAGTTCTCCGTGAATCTGCTGCATTATCTGGCCGCTGCGGACAGTGCCATGGCACGGACGGTGGCACTGCAATCGCCTTGCATCTCCTACTTGGTGGCCTTCATCGAGCAGGCGGAACAAACGGCATTGGGCGTTGCCAATCAGCATGGCATCAACTATCTGCGTGAGAATCCCGACTCGATGGGCACTAGTTTGGATATGCTGAGACGTGCCGCCGGCACGCTGCTCCATTTGGCCAAGCATCCCGATAATCGTTCGCTGTTTATGCAGCAGGAGCAGCGGTTACTTGGTCTGGTCATGTCGCACATATTGGATCAACAGGTGGCTTTGATCATCTCCCGGGTGCTCTATCAAGTCTCCCGCGGCACTGGACCGACGCATTCGGTGGAATACCGATTGTTGCAGCAGCGTCAACAACAGCAGCAACGCTCCAATCTGGCGGCAACGGAGAAACCCACAATTGCGCCAACTGGAGCAACCACAACGACACCAGCAACAGCAGGACCAACAGCTGCAGCAGCAACAGCAACGGGTACAGTGAAAACGGAATCACCCTGCCTCCAGTCTGATCAGCCGCAAGACAGTAAATCAAATGCTGCAGTAGCAGCAGCGTCAGCAACAGCTGCTGTTGTTGCACCAACGACAACAACACAAACAACAACTGCTGTTATCAACGATGACAGCAGCAACAGCAGTCAACAACTGCCGCCAGCAGCAACATTCAATGATGTCAGCAACAGCAGTACAAACAGCAACAGTTGCGGCACCGTCAGCAGCAATCAGACCAACAGCAGCAGTTTGGGCAGCAGCAGCCAAGCGACCCTTAACAACATGGTAACTCCAAACGAACAACAGCAGCAGCAACAACAACCGCAAGTAGGCAAAACAACACCTGTTGCGACCACAACAACAACAGCATCGTCATTGCCCACGCCAACGTCCAACAATTTAAGCAACATTGCCTCGGCGGCAACAGGAGCGACAGCAACAGCAACAACACCGGCAACTGCTGTGGCACAGACGGCGGCACCACCGCCAACAAATGCGAATACAACCGCAGCCGTTGCGTAGTACACAACAATGCTACCAGCAACGTCTTACTATTGGTAACGTGATGGTGCACTCGATGTATGGCTATAAGAAACTACAAGAAACGAACACACACATACACACACTACTTATATGATACAAGAAATATTGGTAGAATTTGTAAATGAACTAAAACTGATAAAATGATGACATGATCTGCGTTGAAGTTGAAGCGAATCAATAATGATAACGTAAAGATAATGATTATTAGCATAAACAAACAAATTATGTATATGCTAAACGTAAAAGTAATTAACTTGAAATTTAGAAAAGCTTCAAGAATAACACACACACACTCACACACAGACACATACACACACAATAATTGTATATTTTTCCACTTAAGTCTATAGTTAATATATATAAACTTATATATATACACCTATAAAGAATGAAAATCAATATAGCTGCAGAAATAATAAGGAATGAAAATAATAATTGTAATGATATAAGAACAATTGCTAATCGGTCTGGCGTTAAATATATATCGTATATAGATATATATATATATATAGAGGATCCCCGTTCAAATTTTAGCAATTGAATTTCAACGTGACGTCATCAAACTTAAGGCAAGAGGTTTAATTAACTGCATTCAGATATAAGATGCATGCGTAAAAGTTTAAGCACACAATATACTTACATATATGTATTAAATTAAATGATTAAACATTATGAACTAAAACTCAATACACACACAGACACACACATACGCATACACTACATACATATATATAAATGTATTGTGCTGCTTTAATTTATATATAGCTATGTATAAATTAAAGTAATACAATGCAAAAATGATTTATAAAAAAGGAGTAATGAAATATAACAACAAATGATGTATGTTATTGAATAAACATATACAAAATATATATATATATATATAAATAAAAGCTAGTTTTAAAATTCTACTACATACTACTTATAATAATAATAATAACTATATTATTACAATATGTCATTTAAAGTCGTAACATCAGAACTATGTAATACAATTAAATGGATATTTATGTGTGGATATTGTGAACTTTAAATGCAGACACAACAATACAATATAAATTATAAATTAAAATGAGAAAAAAACATAAAAACCCAAAAACAAAAGCGAACTGTACATACTTAACTATTTTGTAAATTTTATCTGTATTTTGTTTTCGCGTTGCAACACATTTCATCTCGTATTACGTGTATGTGCGAGAAGGTGTGTGTTTGTGTGTGTGTGGCATCATTTGTTTTTTTATTATATTTAAAAAAAATTAATAGTAATAACTAAAACACACACGCACGCAAAGGGCAAAGTTCGAGCACTTAATGTTGTAATTTTTATGTTGTTTGTATTATTATTTAACGAAAGTGCTGCTGGAACAAGGTTTAATTTTTTATATTGAACATAATTTAGGCGTAAATGACAAGCTTAACTCATAAGTTTTTATCTTAATCTTAATTTAAAACAAAAGAAAACAAATATATTCAATCTTAAAGAAATACAGTACATTAAAAGAACATAAAACAAAATGAGAAAACGGAATACGAACTAAGCTAAATAGAAGCACGCAAAATTAACTAAAATATGCTTTATATATTACAACAAAATGAAATGAAGGCGTGAAACCAATAATAATAATAATAGTAACTAAAAAACAGAGAACAGAACAGAGGTAAAAATGGAACTCAATTAATTGCAAAATCATCGAGCACCTGAAAAATAATTTACATGTGCGTAAAAGAAAAATGTTGTAAACTGTAATTTGATGCAAATGCAATTAAAGCTCTGGAATACATGGCAATATTACAAATGGACTGCTGTTTTGAAAGAGATAAAAAGAAAATAATATTTAAAAAAAAAAACAATTAATACGAAATAAATGATGAATTAAGTCAAAGTAGACTGGGCTAGTAGAAAATCCCATTCTGTACTAATGTCGATCAGCAGAAACACAAAAAAACAGAAAAATAAGAACAGAATACCAGAAGCAGTTGAAACCTGAAAAAAACGATAACTTTAATTTATGTAGTTGTTTTCCAAAACACAAAATATGACTCAACATCTCGATATCGATATATATATATTTATAAATATATATATACGTATATATATATTACTTGTAGTTATTAGTGTATAATTTTTGCTAGGATGTAAATGTATGTCCCCCAAACTTAATTTAATTATTTAATTAATATACATACATATATATAATATACAAAGTGTTTTTTATTATTTACTGGTCTGCAATATAAATATGAAAATATTGGTATTGAATTTACGGTTAATTGTGTTGTTAAGCTGGGCATCTAACTGTGCTTACTTGAATTTAACGGCTATAAAGTGAGTTCAATTCGCCTCAAACTGTAACCAACAGTTTGAGAGCCGTTTAATTACTCGATTAGTATATTTTCATCCCACTGAACGGTCACACTTGAATTGATCGACTTATCGATAAATCACAAGCTGAGCGTAAACCCGATAAACGCAGTAGTGTTTTCTTATCAAATTTTTCAGTAAGTGGGTGTGTACGGAACGGCGCAAATAAATAACTCTTAAAATTTCCACGAAAAATAACAGAAACAATTACATTAAATTATTTTAAAACAGTGTTCAGTGCTAAATTAATTTTTTTTTGAATAACTTACGTTTTGTTATTACTTAATCGTTGTAAAAGATTCATTCATAAAACGTAGGCACAAAATTGTGATTTATTAAGCAGCATATGCATGCGTGACTGTGTGCGTGTGCATATGCCATACAATTGAAATATTACCGTTATTTTACATGCACTTGGTAAACTGTTTCAGGGTCTATTTAATTTGTGTTGTCTTCTTTTTTTAGCCTTTTAGTCTACTTATCGATTCAACAATATCAGCAAGTAGTGTGTGCTTAATTTTATATAAGTAGCTTTGTATAAATGTGTTAATTCTGTTCATTTTATTCATTAACAGTTAAACGCGCACACACACACACACATGTGAAGCATTCGTACTGAGTACGTCTTTTAATTGGGTCAAATGCACACACACATAAACAGTTGTACCCATTTAGATCAATGAACGAATTGTACTGAACATAAGCTGATAATCCGTGGCTAGAAAGGTGCTTCCTGTGCATAAATATGCATGAGATATTGCAGTATATATGTATGTATGTAGATATGTACAGTGGGTACACTATATTTGTTTTTTCATGTGGTACAATTTGTTTTGTTCATCCCATATAAATGCCTACAAAGTTCAATGCTCGCTTGCGTGTCTATTCCCTACTTGGCTCTAAACACTGTTGTTGCTGTTGTTGTTTTTATGTTGCTTGTACATATATGTACCAGCGTTCGTATGCAGTCATGTATGTACATATTTAGCAAACAAGTTGTCTGCATTGGCGACCCGCAAAAGACATTATTGTCTGTCGGAATTGTTTGTATTTTAGTTCAACTTGTGTTCATCATGTATCATTGCCCCGTCATAGAAAGAGATTAACACCCCCTTTCCAATGGGCTGTCGGCTGTGAGCTGTCGGCTGTGGGAAGAGTTTGCTCATTTTCATGTTGTTAGGCCTATGACATCATCGTTTATGGCTTGACTGCATGCACAGTGGTACACAGCATGACAAAAAATATTTGTATGTTAAATTGATATACTTAAATTTTAGAAGCAATACATAAATAAGAATTTAAATTCATATTGTGCTTATTTCGTATGTGAACGTGTAGTGCTTCTAATAAGTTGTGCTCCACTGTGCTGCATTGGTATTTCAGGTACTTTAACACCTAATTAAAATACAGGCTTAATGCATGCACTTCTTGTTTTGGTTGTGCAGTGTAATAAACACTTGAGCACTTCACAACAAGTGTACGAGTGCAGAATGAGTAGAATATGCAAATTTCCACCCTTCTACAGCGTTTATTCAATTATTTCCATTTATTTGGATTTAAGAGGACACCAAGTGGAATGTTTTCTACCCACTTAATTAAATTGCGCACATGGAAGCATTCCAAATGGTTTCTTTTATATATTTTTTTTGGTAATTTTTAGGCTGTAAACATAAATATAAAAATCGAAGTATTTTTTTTAAAGTCTGTTGGTATTTTTATTGATTTACAGAACTACATCTAAACCATGTCGACCAGTCCAAAGCCCGTCAAGAAGGTGCCCATTCACTTGCAGAGTGCCCAGAATCGAGTTTACATTAAAAATGGTGAAGTTGTTAATCACGATCGGAGCTTCAAGGCTGATGTCTATATTGAGGATGGCACAATTAAGTATGGAATTCAATAATTTAGAGTCTCAAACAATATGCTAACTTGTTGGTTGAATTTCTTGCAGATTTGTGGGACCTGCTAGCGATATAACCGTGCCTGGAGGAGTGAGGATTATTGATGCCACTGGTCGCATGATTTTACCAGGAGGCATTGATCCTCATACAAGACTGCAGTGTCCCACGGGAGACATGGTCTCAGCAGATGAGTAAGTTGCTTAAATATAAGTCAAAAACAGATATAAAATAAACTCATTTTTTTCCACAGTTTCTACAGTGGCACAAAGGCTGCTATTGCCGGTGGCACTACTATGATAAGTATGTTGTGAATCTCCTTTAGAATTCCGGAGTGAACTTATTTCTATTTTGTTGCCAACAGTGGACTGTGTGCTGCCAAACAAACATGAGTCCATGATTGAGGCTTATGACAAGTGGCGCAGCTGGGCGGATCCCAAGGTGTGCTGTGACTATGCGCTACATGTGGGCGTCACCTGGTGGTCCAAATCGGTTGCCGAAGAGCTTGGCATACTGAGCAAGGAGCTGGGCGTTAACTCACTCAAAATGTACATGACCTACAAGGGACTCTATATGCTAAACGATGCGGAGCTGTTGGATGTGCTCGAAAGAATCCGTAGTCTAAATTGCGTCGCAATGGTTAGTTAACTAAATTTAAGTTAAATTGGCTTTCTATTAAACCATTTGTTTACTAGGTGCATGCTGAGAACGGTGACATTATAGCCAAAAATGTAAAGAACCTTTTGGCCGATGGTGTTTCCGGGCCAGAAGGCCATGAGCTCTCGCGACAGGAGGAAGTCGAAGCAGAGGCTGTAAATCGTGCTTGTATTTTGGCTCACCAGGTGAGTTATATACTCCAGATTATAGTAAAATTGTATAGAACAAGGAGTGGGATTACTGTGTAAACAAACTGTTATTATGATTGTTCATTTGATAAATTTTGTTAACTTTTTTGTTATTATTATTTCCATAATGTATGATGCACTCTTGTACAGAAATAAGTATGTTATGTGGTATGTGGCACTTGGTATTACTTCCATAAATATTACTCCCGATGCTGATGCACACCTTAACACAAAAATAATAAGTACATGTACATACATACATTGATCACTGTATGTGATGCAGCACGCTCTCAGTTAATCCCTCGATGTCAGCGTTCCAGCTCGAGCCTTTGGCGAAGTAAGTTCTCCAGCAAAAAAACTACATTGGATTGCCTCCCAAAGCACTAACCCGCCATAGATAACCTTAGTCTCGTCTACTAATCTAAATGCGACTAATATTTAATCATGTAAATGCTGTCAATTGTTTATTAATTGTTTGTTAAATGTGTTTAGATGAAGACACCTTTGTATGTGACCGGTGTGACCAGCAAATCCTCTGCAGAACTTGTGGGTCGTGCTCGTCGCAGTGGCTACTGTGTCTTCGGCGAGACTCTGGCTAGCTCCATTGGCCGCAGCATGAGTAATGTGCCCAAATCGGAGCTGATCTACTACATCACCAGTCCACCCATTCGCATGTGTGCCGAAACACCAAGGCAGCTGATGAAGTCGCTAGCTTAGTAAGTAATTAACTAAATATACATCTAATTTATATATCTTATTAATCTTTATACGATTTTACAGCGATGATCTGCAGGTTACAGGCAGCGATAACTGCACCTTTAAGCGGCAGCAAAAACAAATTGGCTCCAAAGACTTTTCCAAGATACCCAATGGTGTGAATGGTGTCGAGGATCGCATGTCCTTGGTGTGGGAAAAGGGTGTGCATCAGGGTCTGCTCGATCCCTGCAGATTCGTTGCCGTTACCAGCACAAATGCTGCAAAGATTTTCAACATTTATCCACAAAAGGGACGAATTGGTAAGTATAGAGATTTGTTAAAATATTTTACAGACAGTTAATTTCTTTATAAACATTTTTCTAGCTGTTGGTTCGGATGCCGATCTTGTTATATGGAATCCACAGGCCACGCGCACCATCACAAAGGACACTCACTATCATGCTTCCGATTTTAACATCTTTGAAGGCATGAGTGTGCACGGTGTGCCTGAATTTGTATTGGTACGTGGCAGAATTTGTGCGGAGAATGGAGTGCTACGTGTAGCTGAAGGATTTGGACGCTTTATACCCATGGAAGTGCGTCCTCCATTTGTGTACGACATCATCGAGGGCAAGGTGAAGGCACATGAAGAGCCAGTTGAGCATCATGAGGAGCATCAAAATGGCAATGTGGCCAAGAAGTTTGCAGAATTGGACATCATAATACCGCCACATGAGCCCGTCACCGAACTGCTAACGGTCGGAGGAGTTGGAGTGGGAGGAGTGGGTGGATTCTCAAGCTGCAGTTCACCCTCTGTGAAGGGTACAGTTGATGGTCGACGAGATTTACAGGAGTCCTCCTTCTCCATTAGCGGTAAGTTTTAAAATCGCTTTAACTTTGCTTTTTCTTTATCTTTGCTTTCCTTCCGCAGAGGAATTGGACACATCTGGAGTTCGACCTAGCATTAAGGTGAGGAATCCACCTGGTGGAAAATCCTCTGGATTCTGGTAATAGACCTGCTGCTCATCCCGAAGAAGTCGCACAAAGTGGACCTCGTCAGCCAGAATCTGCGCTCATTACAATCTAGACTAACACTAACACTTAAATCCACTAACAAAATTTGCTTCAATATTTATTTTATTTATTTCTCTACTGTTACCACTTATGTTACTGTTACTTCTCGTACTATTCCCCTTTAATGTACTTAAGTATGTTAAATAACATGCTTATAGTTAAACACTACTAAGAACAAATCACACTACACACGCTGACGATATCAAAAAGAGATCCAATATTTTATAACTAACAGAATTGTAATCATTTTTCTAATATAAACCTATTAATATATCTATAAAATCGGTCGTTTTTTGATGTAACGAGCTGAAAGAAATCTATGTTATGGATTGAAATCGATTTGTGACTTCAAATTAAGTTGCAGCTTTGAGGAAGATCTTGGTGTTCAAAGAAGATTCTTCTAAGCGGACTTGTAAAAGGAGACCAAGGACTAACTCCTAAATATTGACTATTTCCTTATACCACAATTCATCCTGCCCTTTACGAGCAGAATCGCAAATGAAGATCAAGGATTGCTGAATACTCTTAAAGTTAAACCAATAAAAGTCAAAATTGTATGTTTTTCCATGTCGTTTTGATTGTTATATTATAATTTAAAAAAATCATAAATTAATACAAAATTAATAATTAAACTAATTGATGAGGAATAGAGCGCGTAGACTGGGTAGAATTGTTATAAAAAATATTGCCGGAAATATTGAAAGAGACTCGGAAAGTACGAGTAATTAGCATTAAGTACAAGACAACGGGCGAAAGCGAGCACGAGAGCGAGATAGATAGATAGAACTATCAGCTTCTCACTCTCTCACCTCTGTACTTATGTAGTAGTTACGTAAAAAATATCATTTTTGGTTTATACTCCATATTAATTTCCAACATCTGCTTTCTGTGCTCTCTCAATTGATCACTTTCTAGATACGCAGATTGGGATTTGTGTAGCGCACATACTTAAGGAGTGCGTCGTTCTCCTCGCACACGAAGGACTTCTTGTGGTGGCATGCCACATCGTGCCAGTTGACACCATCGTTGTAGAATTGATTCAACAAAGCCAAGCAGTTCTCGGGTGCACCGTTCTGCTTGTATTCACGGTTATCGGGCTGGGGCAGACCAATGCCTCCGGTGGGTGACCAATCGCCCTGGGAACGCTCGGTGGTGGGTGCCAACTTCTGGAGGGTGGCAGTCCAGAACCAACCGTTGACATTTGTGGGCTGCAGATCGGGACGCTCACAGCCCTTGAAGTCGCACAAGCGACCGCTGGTCCAGATGTATTTCACCTATAATTTAAGGATTAATGATCATTTGTTAATAATAATATAAAAAATATTATTTTTTTTTAATTTATGCGTCAAGAAATACTACTTTTACTCTCTTTGCCTCAAATGCTGCTATTTCTAAGCATATTCACACAAATACTCCTAATTTTACTACTAATGATACTACATTTACTACTACTTTTACTCCTACTATTGACGATATTTCCTTATTACTACTTCTGGCAGTAATCCTACTACAAATATAACTCCAACTACTGATATTACTCTAACTACTGACTACTTTTATTATTCTACATTTTCTCTTACTACTTATTTTATTCCTTCTACCACTTGTACTTCTTATGTTACGTATTTAACTATTTAAACTCCAACTATTGACGAAATGCTATTACTATTACTATTAGAAAAGAAAGTAATTCTGCTACTGCTATTTACTACCACTACTGTTAGTACTATTATCACTAAAATAACGGCAATTAGTAATTCTACTAATTATTTCATACTAATTTCATTAGTTATGTTGATAATGTGTTAATTAAACTTAAAACTTGATAGAGAAACGAATTTATTAATCTTGAAACGACTTTTTTGTAGTAATTCTCAACTAGTTCAAGTTCAATGCACTGGCGGTTTGTGCATACCGTTAGTTGAGCTCAAGCGCACGCATGAAAATGCAGATAGAAATTTAAGCTTTGGTTTTTTTGGGGCACAGTCACAAAAGACGGTCACAATAGGCAGACCGAGGGACAGACGTATAGTCAGTTTTTATGGGGCTATTGAAAGCGAACCCATTCCCAAGTCACGCCCTACGGAGGTTTGCCTGTATGTGTGTGTTGGCCGCACCCGTTGATGGGTTTCGTTGAACGGTTGTCAACATTTTGAAGATACCTACGGGCAAGGCAGCGAGAGCAACCACAATGTTCATCACTCACTTTCACCTGAGAGTGGCTAAACAACTGTTGATTTTATATTTATACTTTAATACAGGTAAAAACCTGCGTGTTTGTGAGTGTGTGTGCGCGCACCTTTAGTCATCGAGTGCTTAATGCTGCCCTTTTGGAAAAACTCCAATGAGCGGAAAGTCACAAATGGGCATCGAATTGTTTTCTATTGTTGCCACAGTTTGTAATTGTTGTTAAGGTTTCATAAATCGCTGCCCATTGCGGAAGTTTCCTCTGCAATTGCAATTGTTTAAAATGCGTTTTTTTTTGGGTACGGGAAATGGTTTTTCTGTTTTGGCTTTTAGCTTTAGTTGAAGCTGCAAAGTAAAAGTCAAACTCCAACCGATAAATCTGAATGGCTTAAGAAACTGCAGTCTAAATGGTAGTAAATTAACTGGTCTGTGGCCAAAAGGAAGTTCGTTGCTTGAGTCTTTTGATTTGACAAGTCAATTTTGTGCACGTTTCCTGTTATAAGCTATTTTTACACAAATTGAGTATTGATTATTGCACTTTTCCTACAACAAATATAAAAATAAAAACTTTCGTTTTCATTATAATTTCATTTTTCACACGTAAAGTCAAAGTCAGCGACTGAGAGGTCGTCGGGTCGAACTGTACAGAGCATCCCATAAAAGAGTTGCAGATGATTTGCTGTTGCCTCTTTTCGTTTATCTCATATTTGTCATTTGTCTGTCTGTCCGTGCGGCGTTGCATAAGTCGTCATGTCTGGACAGGTTCAATAGCAAAATTGCGCGACTGGGAAATCGTCTTTTCTGCTTTATTTTTATTTTTTTTTTTGCTGACCGACTTTGCATTGAACTTGATATAATGTGTATAAATATTTATGTGTTCCACAACCCATTGAAGTCATTAACTTGACCACTTCATAATTTATTTCATCAAGATTGCTTATTTTTGGCACCATTTAAATAACAATTAGAGCTGTCATAATCTCACAGACATGACTTAATCTTTACCGTTATCGTTACTCACGCACCTTTTGAGTTTTGTCAGATCCGAAATGAAATGATATAATGTAAACAAAGAGATGAATAAACTATGAGACTATGATACTACGAGAGTTAATAAATGATCGTCAATTTATGTGTGTGCGGGGATTTATTTCTGCAGGTGTCAAAACTTTTGTTAATATTCATAAGATTTCAGTGGCTGACTGTCTATAGTTATATTTTTTGCTCTAAGCCTTAACCTTTCGCTTTCAAAGTGATTTTGAATACTTGATGGGCAATTTGAAGTTAACTGGCTCAGAAATTAACATATGAAAAGAGTTTCATAAAAGTGTTTAAAGTGGACACTTAAAATTTGTGGCTGAACTTACATTTTCGCCGACCACACGCTGCTTGATCCACTCGTTCTCCAGGCTGGTCTCCAGCGACACGGAGTCCATGCAGCGCCTACGGCAGTAGTTCCTGGCCGTCAGCCAATCCTCCTCCACGCCCTTCAGTTGAGCGTCTCTCCATGAGAAGAAGTAGCTGTAGGAGAAAGTCAGAAGATAGAAATAAAAAGAAATTAAGTTTAATCCTACACTTAGTTGTAATCTATGTTTTTAAAGGTAGTAGCTTTACCCTTTGCCATCGGGTGTCCGCTCGTGGATGATACGCTGGGCGCAGAGCTGTGGATTTGGTGGCTCGAGGCGTCCGTTCTGGAACTGGGCTGTGGCCAAGCTGCACAGGCCGATCAAACAAACACTGGCAATAATGAACGCTTTCATTTTCACTTAATTATGTTCTCTTTCTCTCTTTTTCTAGCACTTGCTATTGCACTCACGCCCACGCACTTTCGTTTTCAATTTGTTATTGGTTCTCTCGCGACAGTTCGAACCGATCGACTGAACATACGCAACTGCAGTGACACAAGTATTTCGGCTACACCAGCTCTTATATATATGGTCGAGTGGCCCACAGCGGCGATGCACCGAAGTCACGACGCAGAGCTCGGCTTCGGCTTCGTCAACGGCTTCGTTTCGTTGTTCGACTTTAACGAGACTTCGTTTATTTTATTTCTGAGCTGCGCTGCTGGCGATGCTGAATTTTAAGTGCCCGCTCAAACGTCCTATCCGTGTAAGTGTGTGTACTTACGTGTGTGTGTGTAAGTGCGTGCGTATATTTCTGCTTGTGGCTGTGTGCGTGCTCCAACTCTTGTTTGAGCTCAACATTTACGCACCTTGCAAATTTGCTGTGTTTACTTCGCCGCCGAGCAATCTAATTAGCTACACAAACACGCTGGCATCTGCTCTAGACTGTAGAGCACAGACCTACTTACAGCTGGTAATACCTACACACACACACATACGTAGTACCTACATAAATTTATCTTCTTTTTTTACATAATTTAATGTATTTGCCGTCGCAACTATTTGTTTCAAAAAAGCACAAAAATAAAGTATTTATATTTACTGTTGGTAATTTCTCTCTACCTCTCTCCGCGTCTCTTCGTCTCCCCCTCCCTCTCTCTCTTTCTTTCTGACCAAATTTCAGTTGTTTTTGCCTTTGACTGCAATTGCATAACCCAAATTACTGACCAAATTTATTTGGCTGAAAGTCACAGCACAGTCCCAGCACAGGTGACACATTTAGTGGCCAGTCTGCAGCTCGAGGTAATGCCATTTACCAATTAGGAAGTGGCCAGCTAAGTAGTCACAGCAAATTTATGTGGTTTGCGACCCACTTCAGCTGCTTTAGGGAACTCTTGGGACCCTGTACTTAAACAATTACAAGAATCTATTAGTTCGTAGGCAGTGAAATGTGGACACTTGTGAAAGAAGATAGTTTCGAGATTGAATTTGTCATAGAGTTTAGTTAATGGATCCAGGGTCATACAGATTTTAAGGTTTGTAAAATGCCCCCTAATTTTTCGACAAATCGTTTTAACCTCTACAAGGTAACGACCAGTAATAATAAATGTGTTGCATAAAAAATATATTCGTATTTATTCATGTTCCATAGTCTTTATTTTATGTTATAAATACAAATCAATTACCAGGTATTTTAAAGTCGATTCATACAACTGTAGCCTTTACTATTAGTTACTTTTGTCACATTTTAACACGTTCATATGGAAGTAAATAAAAATTGCATTAATTGGCAAAAGAAATAGTTCATGAGCAATCTGTTAACTGGTTTTTAGCCGAATTCCTCAAAACTGAAGTAGTTCACGTTTTTTTTTATCGGCTTTAACCGATAATCGTAAATAAACATTTTGAAATAAATTTAAATAAACACAATAAGCTCATCCTTAAATTAATGTAAGATAGTATTAAAATAAGGAAATTCCAAAAAGACGAAGGAGAAAAAGGATAAAGAGAGACTGAAAGAAGAAGAAGCAAAGATTGTATCTTTGTTGATATTGGTTATCATCTGGTAATAAATTAAGAAACATTGAGTGATGGGTGTAAGTACACTACTTAACCGAATTCAGTAGATGACAAACAAGTATTTAAGGCATTACATAATGTCGATAAATAACCAGAAGATTTACATATTTTATGTGTGTACGTGACATTGCATAAGACCAAAAGCAACAACAACAAAAAGGGTCGGCCACCAACTGCATTATATGCTCATCATACGCCCAAGACGCGTCTTTAAGTCGCATCTACAGATCAAGGTCAAAAGAAAACAACTACAACAATAACAACAACACTCTCCCCTATGGCGAAATTTCACCAGTTGGAGTCAAATTAAATGCTGAGATGCAGACTTAAGCCAAGACCCTTTATACCCCATAAATACCCTATGTTTTTTGAAAGATCTGCAAAAAAAGTTAAGAAACTAAACTTAAAATTTTTAATTTATTTGTTTTATTTATTCTAGAATCTTTAATACATATCTTTAGTTCCTAAAAAGTTATGATTCCTGGTCAAAGTTTATTCAGAACTAAAGTAATATAAATATAACGAGTAATATCGGTTTAACGATCACAAAATCTATTAATATGTATCTCTTATTGTTTGGGAAATTAAACATTTTAAATAAAAATTTTTGTAGAGTATAAAATCTTTGAATTGAAAAGGTTTTTTTTTATTTAATAGTGTTTTTTCTCAAGTATTTTAGCAAGCTCATGTTCACGTGTGGTGAAGCATGTAGCGCAGTGTCACCTCTTTTTTGTGGGATCCAAATGAAAGTACTGTTGCGATGATCTCATGTGAGAGAGATGCGTGCACAGACGTGCACAAACAGGCAGGTGCTCGTTACAGATATTGTGGTATTAATGGATAATACATTGCTGTACTACTTGAATGCCTCGCCCATGTTTGTGCATGTTTATGTAAAAGTTTAAGTACTCCATATCATCATCATAATCATCATTACCATCCTCTGCCCATTATTAACAAGCCTATGAATTTGTGTTTTCGTTGACATACATGCTATTACTTATGATCAGTGTACATATCTACGCGTTTTGTTGCGTTATTCACACTTAAATAAATAAATCAAATTGCACAGTTCGAGTTATTGGCCAAAAGGCAATCAAGCCGTTAGTTCCTTTACTTTCAAAGATGTGCAAAATTCCAGATATTTCGCCATGCGATCACAATTGGTTTACTCTGTAAGCCTGAGTGGGTTTTTGGCAAAGACAAATAGTTTTCGAAATGTTTAAGTTTGATAAAAAATGGAGTAACTGAATTTATTTTGCTTAGATACTAGGAAAGTTTTCAAAAACTAAGCTAGTGTATTTATTTAACCTGTTTATGTGTTCTATATATTTGATACATTCTTAGAACCCAATGATAGATTAAATACAATATTCTAATAAAAAAATATTAATTTAAATTTAAGAAAATAAATATATTATATTATATTTTTATACACTTTATAATTTAATTAAATAAATAATTTTATTTGAGTAATTTACATTAATATATTTATTTGTTATGTAAAAACCGCATCTCTATGTTAATTATGTCAATTGATTGTAAGGAACTGAGCACAAGAGTGTCAATCTGTCGATGGAGAAGCTGTGATTTGTTTATGACAAAATTACTACATACATAAATGTTTACGCAATAAGTTCCCGGATAACGGGTTCGGTGTGCTTACGACTAATTCAGTGATGTTTTGGCCAAGTCAAGTGATGGCTGCGCATTCAATTATTTTTTATTACGATGTGAACACGAAAAAAAAACACGTCACTTCTTGATGTAAAAAGAAATTTTCGAACAAATCAGAAAAAAGACTTTAAAGGCTAATAAAAAATTAATACGTTATATAATTCGATACTAAAGTAATCAGAATTATACGGAATCCATTGAAACATATATAAAAATATTTTAATGCTTAAAGGGAATTTCAGTTACTATATATTTAATGTTTTTTTTAATTGTTAAATACCCATGCTTCAAAAGTGTACAGTTTTGCCTAAGGCCAGGTTCCATTTGGTACACTTTGTGTACCTTTTTAGTGTTCACTTTTCGTGCGTGTAGGAAAAGGAGGCACGACACGGGGCCAGCGCTAATTGGGCAAAGGTAAATATGTGTTAAAGGAGAGAAAGTGACGGCTGCTATGGAGTTTTTTTTATTTTTAGCCTTTTTTACATTGAAAATATATTTTGCACAGCGTGCACACAGCATTTGGGAGTGTGTCTGTGTGTCTTGACATCTGTGTGTGAGTGTGTGTATTTGCACAAAAAAAGAGAGTCTTACAGGTGCAGCCGGCCTAATTCAATAGGTGCGAATAGAGTAGATAAATATTTAAAGAAATGAGCTAAGGCACTTAGCCACATTTGTGTTAACAACTCTTGTTATTATGTAAAAAATGCACATCAGTCCCTCCTGCCCCCGCCAACACTCCCAGTTGGATTTCCCCCTCTTGCCCACAACTTGGACTAATTTGTTTCTTTGGTCAACTCGTGGCCCAATCAATGTCACATATTTGACTACCCGAAAATGGAACATTATTCGTATTTATTATTTATGTCATATACAATAATACATACATATACATAAGCCTATAAAGAAATAATAATTAAAGTTTGCTTTATGTTCACACCGTGATTGGACTTTAAATATGTACTTATATATTTATAGAGTTTCTTTGGAAATTATAATGTTTATTCTTGGCTGTTGTTGTTGTTGATGTACAACATTGAGCTTATGTTAATTTTGTTTTTAGGAAATCCAACATGGCCATTAGACATTGGGGTTTTTAATTCATTTACTTAAGCGATGGGGTCACTTTGTAGTTTACTTAACTAAGACAATTTTACCCTAAATTTCAATTATTTTATTGCAGCTTATTTAATTTTAAAATGACTAATACTTCTATAGTTCTGATCAATTACTATGTATGTTTTATGTGCTCAATATTTTCGAATTTGTATTCAAATCGCGCGTTAATAAATTTGGCAGTTATTCAAATTGTAGCATTTAAATGTACTCAAAGTGTTAGACTCGATCTAAATGTGATTTTGGAGGCCAAGGCTGCTGTTTTTGTGGGTCAAATGGTGGCGTCGACGCCTTTGATCTTTTTGACACCTGTCGAGGCCCAGAAAATAAATTTTTTTCGCCAGCCTATAGTAGATACAAAGTTATATAGAGGTATGTTAGCATTTATTAATACGTTGTTATGGTATGCATGATGAATTGAGCAACACATATTTTGTAGTAACTTCTTATGGTCAAAATGATGTAATACGGTAATGTTCATAGTTTCAGTGTCATTATGCTGTGGGTATTCGAATTGAATTTTTGCAAGGTGTCGCGCGTATTGCGGACATGGGACGTGAATATCTGGATGTGTGGACATTTAGCTGCCGAATTTCGGACCACAATCGCATTTCAAATAGGCAGTCAATGGCCTTGAGGCAGCACAATGCGCCCTCTCTCACGTGATATTTTATGGGTTGGATAAATTTATGCGTCCCGTAGCTTAGTGCGGAGACGCTTGCAAGTGCACTTTCCCGCAAAAATACCACAATAAATCACTTGAATGGTGAATAAAACTGCTTACAGTAGACGTCTGTATTGCGCATGGCATCAATTTGTCTTTTAAATGGGTTAAATATACAATCAATACTGGGCGTGGAAAATTACATTTACATTTAAATAGAAACGTACATGCATGATTGCCAAAGCTGCTTGTTAGGAAACTCTCACGGTGATAATTATTCTAGAGTGCCATGACAACACTTTTATACATCACTTTCCAGCACTATATTTGGCGACCGCCACAAATATCGGCTACATTAGATAGGGTTGCAAAGAACCGCATTTACTTAATAAAAATATTATTTTAATTGTGAAAATTTAATTGGAAAGCTAGTAATACTTATTGACAAAGCAATATAGTTATTTTGCGCCTTTATTGGTTCTGTAGATAGTGCATGAAAGTTGTGAATGTCAAATTGGAAATTTCACATTCCAGAAATTGACACTGTCATCCTATCATAATCGAAGTAAGCCAGTCAAAGCGAAAAAATATTGTGAAGAACTCACACACGTTCTAAAGTATTGCGTATTTTGCTAAATTTATCGCGTTAAACCGTATTTTCAGTACAATTGTAAAGCATATTCCAATTGCATAAGATAAATAAACGAAATGGGACGCCGTTGCTGCGTGGCAGACTGCCCATCGACATCACGGCTATTGGAGCACCATGGCGTCACTTACCACTCGTTTCCGATGGACGCGGTTATACGCGCAATTTGGATAAAGAATTCGCGTATTAGCTTGGAGCGTCAAATCACAAAAAGTGTGCTTGTATGTTCGCGTCACTTTCGTCGACTCGATTTTAATACCATTCGAAATGGAAAATATTTGCTAAAGCCGCGAGTCTTCCCCACTGTATTCCCATGGGGTAAAATGGAGCCCGCAGAGATAGAGGCCGATCATCGGGCCCTACAACAGGCGTCAACCGACGGAGCTGGACCAAGCGGTGCGGCAAACACGTCCACAAGTGAAGATGTCATTAAAGCCACTGTCAACCAAATTGTGAACCAAATTATGGAGGAAACAGCTGAACGAAAAGTAGCTGCAGCGGCTGCAGCAGAGGCAGCTGCCAAAGCCGAGACTGACGAGGAGGCCCACAAAATGTCAGCTAAGGATGCGGATATTGTCACTGAAGATGCAAAGACTGCAACTGAAAGCACGACCGCTGATACATTACCAGACGCTGCTACTACTCCATCAGATGCTGTTGACGAACTTGTGGCATCAGTCGCTAGTTCAGCATCGCCTGTGTCGCCCACGCCCCCTAAATATGGATCGCCTACAAATACGACACATGGTGCACGCCTAGAAGCGCTGAGCGTCGATGGTGTCTGGTTGCCGGCCCGTATTGTTGAAATCAATGAGTCCGAGCAGACGCTGCTCATACGCTTTGAGCGGAATAGCAAGCTTAAGTCATCCCCCTCCACTGTCGGCGGATATCAGGAATGGATTGCCATCAAATCGGAGCGTTTACGACAGCGCATCAGCTCTCGCGTGTTACCCGTTTTTGAGGTTGAGGAAAAGTGTATGGCACGCTGGTCGGGTCCTCGAAAGTTTCCGGGTACGATTAAGAAGCTGCTCAACAATGACACATACGAGGTTCTCTTCGATGACGGTTATACTAAGAATGTGCGTGCTGTTCACATGAACAAGCTGCCACGCCAGCTTCCGGCAACAACTGAAGCTAGCACTGATGTTCAAACGCCTAGCACAAGTTCCGTTGCAGTTAAGAGACCAAGCACCGGTCCTACCAGTACCAGTAAGAAGAGCAAGACTGCTCCACAGCGCAAGGATTGGCCATTGATTGATATGTCCAATTTGGATTTGGGTATGTTTATTAAAAGCGTTTGGAATGTTCGTAAATTTAAAGCAGAGAGAAATCTGTTTACAAGTTTGACTACCAATGTGGGTTCAACAAATTTGTCTATTATTTTTTTGTGAAGCTGCAAAGTAGCAATATTAAATGTTATAATATACTTAGTAATTTGCTCAAAAAAGAAAAATGGAATTCTCATGCTCCTGTAATTTCGTCTGCAGGATTTCTTTACATACGTTTAATGATTGTTTAATTGCAGCATCTCTGGGTCTGCCGGATATACCCCATGATGGAGAGTGGACCTGCCACTGGGTAAACGATCAGCCTATTGGCACTGAGGGATTTCTTATTGTGGGCGAACACCAGAAGCCCACCGTGATTGTGCACGACTGGCGTTTGCCACCTGGTTGGATCAAGCACATGTATCAACGGTCCAATGTGCTCGGCAAGTGGGATGTAATACTTGTATCTCCTAGCGGCAAACGCTTCCGTTCAAAGTCCGACCTGAAGGTGTTTCTGGAGTCGCAAGGACTAGTCTATAATCCAGATATATATGACTTTAGCATTCATCGAAGACGTGCTAAAGACATAAACGCCTATGTATACACTCATGACTATAGTCCACAGCAGCCTGTAAAGAACAAACCTCAGGATGTGTCTCTTGACACTACTGTTGCAACACAGGATGCAAACAGCAGCAAGATTTCAACTGCTACTCCCACATCCACGCCAATATCCACGGTATCTACACGACGCACTGCAGCAGATGACAGCCAGTACATGGAGACGCCAGTGGCTTCATTGGTGCCACCGGCAGAACTGATGTCACCATCGCCTCAAACCCGGACTAATGAAGCTGCATCCTCAGCCGCCGAAGTGGTCGACGGCATCGACGCACAGAATGCGTTGTTGGTGGAGGATGGATATGGTAGGTTATTTTGTCGAATCAATGATTAGTTTGTCTGTTAATCATTTTCCTGGGTCTTGCAGCATTCATTGGCGGTCTTAAGGTGCAGATAACAGACAATTTGTTTGTGTGTCCACGCGAAGGTTGCGGAAAGACCTACCGCAAGGAGGACTTTCTGCAGATACACATACGCCATTATCACAAAGAATTTGCACAGTAAGTTATAGAAAAGATTCATGTTCTCGTCGTTTAAACTAAACCTTTGATTTTCGAATTTCCATAGACACGTTAGCCATTGTCCCAAGATGCAGGAGTTGGCTGTTAAGCGCACTCATCCCTCGTCGATTGAGCAGGGCGATCAGACGCCCAAAAATCAAATTCCCAACCAGCAGTTCTTCGCTAAGCTGCACCAGCAGGATCTACAGCATTCACGTTCCACAAAGCGACAGCCGGCGGGCACAGAAATGTCGCCAACAGTATCTGTAGATACATCTGCAAATATTTCGCCTAGCAAAGCGGCAGCTTCTCCTGTCGCTGAGTCACCAACGATTACAAAACCAGTGCCCCAACTAGATGTTGGCACTTCAGTTGCTACTCCGACGGTTTTATCTCCCAAGGAAGCTGCTCCCTTGACTCCCGTGGAGCCTGCTAAGATTAACACGCCAGAAATCGCTCCCTCATCAACAAGTCGCTCTTCTAAACGAGCAAGACCTTCATCTAGCCGACGCCTGTCTGGTTCCCGTAAGAGCAGTCGCCAACGCACTCAGCGCCGTCCTGCCAATTCATCAGCAAGCAGGATTCGTGCCGCAAACAAGTTGGCAGCTCCTGGCCTGGATTACGAGGAGACGTTGCTATCAACGCCAACGCCAGAGGTGCGTAACGAAGCCAAGAAGCGGCGACTTGCTGTATCCGGCACGCCGATCAGTTCTCCAGCAAACATTGATTCAGGCTCGACGCCGTCGTCAAATGATCTGGTTGATATAAATGCAGCGTTGGCACCACCGCCACCTGTGTCCAGCCAAACTCCGCAGTATATCAAAGAGAACGGCGAGCTTATACGTATTGTGCGCATGAGGCAGGAGGAGATCATTAACTGCATTTGCGAGTATGGGGAAGAGGATGGCCTTATGATACAATGCGAGCTTTGTCTGTGTTGGCAGCACGGCGCCTGTAACGGCATAGTTAAGGAGTCGGACGTTCCGGACAAGTATGTCTGCTACATATGCCGAAATCCACAGCGCGTGCGCGATTCGATGCGATTTAAGCACGATCAGGATTGGCTTTTCGAAGGCAAACTTCCTGTGGCTGGCTATCACACGCCAAATCCCCAGTCAGCGAAGAAGTGTGAGCTATTGAAGCGCTCTCACACGCTAAGTGGCAATCTGCTTGACGCTAAACGTTCTATGCATTCCTTGTTGGTCAAGATAAATATTGCACGCAATCGTTGCCATCCCAAGCTATATTTGTGGGCCAAGAAATGGGACGAAGATCATATCGACAACTCGAATACGCCGGTAAAACGTCCGAAAGCCGATAAGCTTGATTGGCCACATGTACCCCAACCGGAGGCGGCTATTGACCCTGAGGAGTGCCAGTATCGGCTTATAGAGCACGTCAAAGTTCAGCAAACATTGTTAATGAACCGTTTGAACGACATTGAAGGGGAAATTGATGGTGAGTTCTTAAATTCTAGTTTTTATAACTGTTTACTTAATTTACTCATCGTAACAGAACTCGAAAAGGAAGACAACCTGCCCGATTTGAAGGATGCAAATATGTCTACCACTAAAGAGGCCCTAGCTACGTTCATCAAGGAACTGGAGACTTTAAAACGTCTTGCCAAGCTTAACAAAGTGGCCAACATGAAGAATGCTTTGAAGGAGAAAGAATCGGCATCCGATATGGCTCACGTGTAAAGAGAGCTGAGTTTGAAATTAAGGCTTGAATATAATTAACCATTAATAATTATTGTTACATTTAAATGTTATTCAAACATTAAAAATATATTAAAGCTGGTGAAATTAATTTATTTGAAATAGTGGGACCCCGTTCATATTATTATGGTATTTTAGCACGCAAGCTAGTATTTATTCTAACATATGGTCACACTTATGCGATATTGATAGCAACAGTCGATGTTTTATATTTGTATTTTTGGCAAAATATAGAATTCAGATTAGTTTCTCAGAATATATTCATAAACTTATAGATTTAACGTGCTTTAAACGATAAAGTAAAATCAGTATTTTAATAATTAAGTGCATTGATAAAAATAAGTATATATCGTTACTATCGATTGAGACATCGATACTTTTCCAAATCTGTCTCTTCTTCAGCAACACACGTGCTGGCTTGTTTTGCGTTGTATTTTACAAATTTTAATTTGTAAAAATGCGCATTGAAACATGCTATTTTTGCTCCAGCAAAATATATCCGGGTCACGGAGTGCACTTTGTGCGAAATGATTGCAAAGTAAGTCGAAAATAAATATTTTAATCTTGAAATATTCCGTAAATTTACTTTGCTTTTGTTACTTGTAGGTCTTCAAGTTCTGCCGTGGAAAATGTCACAAAGCCTTTAAGCGAAAGAAGAATCCACGTAAGGTAGCATGGACAAAGGCACATCGCAAAGCGGCTGGCAAGGAATTGGCAATTGACCCCAGTTTCGAGTTTGAGAAACGTCGCAATGTGCCCATCAAATACAGCCGCGAGACATGGCAGAAGGCCATTTCGGCCATTAAGAAGGTTACCGAGATCAAGGAGCGTCGCGAGAAGCACTTTGTCATGGAACGCCTGCGAAAGGGACGACAGGTTGAAATTCAGATGGATGTTAAGGATGTACAACGCAACATGTCACTTATACGTTCGCCTGCCGCTGGCTTGAGGGAGCGTCGTGCCAAGGAGGAGGCCGAAGAGAGTGCACTTATGGACGAAGATCTGCCAGAGGAAAAGATCACTTATGTCGATGCACGCGAATTGGAAAAGAGACTCGAGGAGGGCATGGGCGTAGAGGACTTGGAGATGTTAGAAGCTTAAGAATTCATGTACGGATTTAGATATAAGTTGCTGCCTATAAAAAATATAGTAGATCCCTTTTAAAAACATATTTTATTGTACAAAACTTTATTAACTAGCTAATCATTTGTCTACGCATTCCTCGCTATGCTTAGGCTGGGGTGATTCCAGTTCGATCGTAACCGGGCCGTCGTTTTCTATATGCACCTGCATATACGCACCAAACTTACCATCTGTTGTAGAATTAGAAATTAATACAAATGTTTTATATTCGAGAAGAAAACACTCACCTTTAATTTTAGTCTCGTCGTATGACTGTCTCAACCGCTGCATGAAAAGATTATAGAGCTGATTAGCGTCATCACCTTTCATAGCCGCCGAGAAGTCCGGCTTGTTGCCCTTCAGACGATGGTATAGCGTAAATTGTGACACACACAGTATCTCCAACTGCAAATCCTTGACAGATTTTTGCCAACGCTTTCCTTCATCCTCAAACAATCGTAAGGCAAGTATCTTTCGCACGCTAAAATGGCAATTAAAAAAACAGACTCTTCATGTCTCTTAATGGTATACACATGTATTTACCTACAGATATTCAACATCTGTTACAGTGTCGCTGGTTTTAATGCCAACCAGCACGCAGAGACCGGGTCCAACGGCGGAGACAAGCTCATCGAGCACTGAACGAGAGAAATATTTATATCTAATACAGAAATGTTAGCAAATAACCCATTAAACTAACCAACAACCTTAGCGGCTTTAACACGTTGGATTACAGCGCGCATTTTCTATGTTTTTAAAAGAAAATTCTTTTATTTTTTTATGAAAACAGTTTTCTCTCTCGATACATAAGTAGAATCAGCTGTTTATATTATCGATATATTTGACTTGGCATCCTCAATCGATATAACAAACTCGCCGTTTAATTTGAACAACAAATTTAATAGATAATTTTACTATTTACGAACATATAATAATGTATAATAATATAATAACTTTGATAAATGTGTGTATAATTTGGTACTTCATAAGAAAGTCTTTGAGCAATGGGTAAGAAATACTAAACCAACGAATCGTTGGGATTTGGAAATATTTAAAATCAATTGTTTCACAATTAACGTATTAAAATAAAGGTACCAGAATAATAATAATTTATATATTGCCTGATTGAATACGATATCACAGTGGCGTTGGCGACATTGGAGTTGAACTGATGTTCAGTTTCTTTTCACAAAGTTTTTTAATGTGTATTTGGTTTGTAATCTCCGCTTGTCTCAATATCTTCCGAATATCTGCCAAACGCTCATGCTTGTTGGCCAACAAATACGCCGACTTAAGTTGACCAACAAATATATAGGACGATATGCGCAGCTCTATGCTCCCGATACGCTTCACCAACTTGTCCAATGCTTGTTTTATTTCCGTTTCATTGCTGTGCACCGCTGAGTTGATTGCAATTGAGAGCAACTCATCCGAATCCGAAGCCGTGCTTCCACCATTGTTGGTAGCAATACAGTTAAGGAGGCGTTCCACCTCGCACAATCGTTGGTTTTTCGCCAAGTATTTGGCAGTAGCACCAAACACCTTCATGGGCGCCAGTTTGTAGTCCTGCATAATACTGTAGATAATACAATTATTCAGTCAGTCAACTCAGTCATAACAAACACATTTATGGATTTAACCTACCCGTATGCCAGACCAAATCCTTCGTCAATGTTCTTCCCGCACAGCAGCACGAGAATGCACAACTGAATCTTCTCCGCAACACCATCAAACAAGGTGGGCAATGTACCGCGAGGTGCCTCCAAGCGAAGCTGCTTTAATATTTGGATAGTACAGGGTTGGCCGTTCACTTGAGGTTGTTCCCTTTCACACTGAGACAGAAACTTGGCCAGTTCGGTTTGCCGTCGTATCGTATTGATGTGACCATTCAGAGCACGAGCATCTAGCTGCATTGTAATACAAGTGCTGGTATTGTTGCTCACAACACTGGAACGTCTACTGTCTGGCTGTTGCTCCCGCTGCAAGAACTCCCAGCGTGCCAAATCCAGCTCACCCTGCAGATGCATATGGGCAGAGATTAAATGCTGGGCATTTGCATGCATCTTTTGAAAGTTGTCGCAATGTAATGGATAAAACTTGACGCACGTCATGCTTGCACGCACGGGATCCTTTAAAAGTAGCTGTAGTTGATACAGCGAATTTAACTGCTGATGCTGCTCCAGATATCGACAGGTTTGCAGCAGCGGCACACGCCAGACATTCAACTGTGCATCGGGATCCATTTGCTGCAGCTCCTCAATTAGCACTGGCAAACGACCTGCCGCCAGAGCAACCAGAAATATGTGCTGTATAAACAGATCCGTTTCCAGCTGCTGGTGCAGCCAATAACGCAAAGAGGCAGTCCACTCATTTCGCTGCACAAGGAAGTTCAGGATGTCGGTGTGGCTGCCGTAGGTGAGCACATAGTGCAGAGATTCCTCAAAGTCTCGTGACTGCCGTGCCTGACGGTTGTCTTCCGCATCAATGGCCACTGCTCGTTCACCATACTGGCCCTTGGAAATGTGCTTCAGATTGGCCAAAGCATTCATCACATTGATAGCCGGCTCGTGGAGCGGTGTCTGCACGGTATATGGCTCTCGGCGACGGGAGAACAACGATGCCAGGGAGCTATTCGAGTTGCGTATGAGTGAGGCACGTTGCAGTGTCTCAGGTTGTGTCTGTGTCCGCGGCATTGCTGCTATCAACTGTAGGATTTCCTGTAGCAAAGCGGGTCCTCGCTGTGGGCGTTTTTTCAACACGACAGTAACACTTGAAGAAGGCACTAGCGAGGATCCTTTGCCGAATATGTCCTTGTAGATGAGACTATTCAGTTCCTCGGTAGACAACCGTATCATGCAATGCGCAAACTTCTCACGTGCTGCAAATTAAAATTTCATAAAAAATAAGGACTCAAGGCGTATGATGCTTGTTAGCTTACCTGAGTCGTAGCATCCCGCGCGTAGACAAGCCAAGCCATGTGCAGCCATAACTCCCGTTGTGGCAAAGCCCCACTTCAGGTGCATCTCCAGAGCAAGTTTCCAATTTTCCGCCTCGACCAGAGCATCCGCCAGTTGACGCAGACTGTGATCGTTTAATGGCCCAGACGGTATTAAAGATTCACAGCCCTGCTGTACCACAGACACTATGATCTCCGAG
Organism: Drosophila acutilabella; assembly: GCA_035046005.1. Classification (NCBI taxonomy): domain Eukaryota; kingdom Metazoa; phylum Arthropoda; class Insecta; order Diptera; family Drosophilidae; genus Drosophila; species Drosophila acutilabella. The sequence continues at coordinate 511,677 of JAWNOK010000072.1, forward strand.
TGCTCGCGTATGGTCTCAAATTCGCCAAGGGCACCGCGCACCTACAAATATATATAATTATTAAAATATAACCATGTCGTGTGCTTCGTTATCTTACCTTTGCCGCCAATGCAAGACAGCTCATCATTTTGGCAACCAGCTCGTAGTCCACCTCTGGATTGGGAACCAGCAGCTTCTTTAGTTTGCGACAGTGAAAGAGCAGCAAATCAACGCATTGCCGCTGATCCAGATGATGTCGCAGTATAGACAAACTGAGGGCAACGCTGGGTGCGTGTTCGTAGCAAAATTCTTCGCGGAGAAGCTTATCGTGGGTAATGATGCCACTAAGACGCCATTTGTAGGCTGAGGAGGAGGCCGGAGATACGCGGGTTGGTATAGATGATATGTCATCAATGGGCTGCTGTTGCTGGTCCTCTGCGACAATTGGAATACAGCAATCATTGCAGGCACGCACCTCCACATCGCCGTAGAGCTCAGGAATGATCATGCGTTGGGTGGAGCAGGCATAGCAGACGACTCGACCGCAGCGACGACAATGATGACGTCGCATCAGCATTGTGAATGCCGTTCGACGACAACACATACAATGGCTGGCTTCCTCATCGGGTATCCACTGTTCGCGTGTTGGTGCCTCGTTGGGCATCTTAAAGGCGCCGCACAGCGAGTCCAATGAGTTTTGAACATCTGTGCCCAGCGAGCCCGGCTCCGCCAAGACATCGCGACGAACGTTGGCTATCTGATAATCGAGAGCTTTGCTGGCATAAATTCTTAGAAGCAGATCAAAACAATCATTGGTAATCACATGATCCTTCTGGTACGAGTTAAAGTTAAGCAAAATGAATGCCTCCGAATTGGATTGACCCAGTTGGAAACGTAGTTTTCCACTGCTGGCACCACCGCCGCTGCTGCTGTAGAGGTCGTAGACGTGGCCACGCTTCTCAAAGCAGTAGGCACACGGTCCTAAGGGCATTCTCTGCTGCAACTTTGCTCGCACTGGCTCCAGTAACTTGGTTAGCAGCTCAAAGCGTGTGTTCATCACAAGCTGCTCTACAATCAGCAACGGATATCGCAGGAGTGGCCAGAAATGTTGACGTTCGCTAGTGGGCAATTGACGCATCAACTCCAAAGACAGCTGGTAGTTGCGGTAAGGACAAGGATCACGTGCATTATGCTCCAAGTAATCGATCAGCCACTGCAATAATGCCAGTGAACGCATCTTGTCCTTGTGCGTGTCCAGGAAGTTAACCAACACGTGGACTGGAAACAGTTCCGCAATGTGGAAAAGGTTTGGATCCAAAACATCATCATCACTCAGCTCCAGCAGCGTGTCCAGCAGTGTGAGCAGACAAACCCGTTGCTGACCAGCTGCATCCGTTAGCTGCACCATGCGGCACCACTCATAACACAACTCATAGTGATGACCCTGCAGCAACTGCTCGAATATCACATTGGGCGTTTGTCGTCCAAAGTCGTAAGCTTGGGGCCAGCTTTCGAACTGTAGCAGTGCCGAAACCTTGGCATATATTGTTATATCCGAAAGCGTGTGCTCCAACAGACTGCGCAGTGTGGCAGGAATAGATTGTGCCGCCTCCCGATGCTGCAGCGTGCGCTCGATGAGCTCCTTGGCTAATTGACTGCTGGAGATTTTAGTAAAATGTTCCTGCAAGAATCGGGCACGTGTGCCCAAATCGTGCATATGGGAGACCAGTTGAATTTGCCGAGGATCCTCGTCGATTAGCTGGCTGATTAAACGATCAATGCGAGCCTTCAGTTGCTTAGTTGGTTCTGCAAGAGATCAGAAATATGAGCAATACTCCAGAAAAAGGTGAAATGGGTTGCTTACCACTCTGGCCACCAATACCCAGAAGAAGAATGCCCAACTGCAGCTCTTTGTTTAAATCTAGAAGCTCCAGCGTTGTGCTGTCCAGTTTGTAGGTATGAAGAGCAGCCATTACAGGATTACGATCGTACATCTGCGAAAGTGTTGACATCTCGGGCAGCTGCATCAGTTGATGAAGACAAGCATAGTTCAAAGAAGTCTCGGAGACATTAATCGATGCAAGATCTCCCACTTGGACGGCTTGCAGCAATTGGGCCAACAATTGGTTGTGCTGGAATATGTAGTTGTGTATTGAATCCTGTTTTTGTGGTGGCACCGAACGTGGAGTTGGCCTTCCGCCACCTTCTGTTAGCTGCGGACATATGTTTAAAGCTATGACATGCACCAAATTCAGATGCAGAGCAGTCACATTGCTCTCGATTTCCAGCGGTGTGATGTCGCACTCATAGATTAGCTCACCGATAACCTGATAGGGATCGTGACGCAGTAGCTCTGTGTTGTGATACTCCACATTAGGATCACGAAGTTGGAGTAAACGAGTTAGCTGCTGCACGTAACCACAAAACCGTGCATAGTAATTGTGCCGAGATTTCAGCTGTTGGAAGGGTGACGCATGTGTACGCAAATCACGAGAATGTGCATAATCCTGAGAAGATTTCTTGTACAAGGTGTTGAAGGCGAGCTCCCGCTGCAGTTGCAGTGCCAGAGGTGCTGGCTTCAGGGCATATGTGTGTCGATACAGCAGTTCGTTAAGCGCGGGCTTTCGACCAGCAGCCTCAAGAAGTCGCATGCACTCGCTGAGATTCTGTATTAAGTACATGGCCCCAATCTCCCGTGGGCTTGAGTCACTTGAACCATCAGGAGTTAGTTGTTGCTGCTGCTGACGTCGTATGACCAGCAAGAGATTGCATGTGATCTCTCGATTAAATCGTAGATTGACAATTAAATCACATATAATTAGGGCATTTAAGTTCCGTTCTTGAAACTGCTGCAGAAATCCATACTGGGCATTGGTACTGTAGCGTTGTAGCAGACTTTTTATCTCGGCACTGTGCTGCAGCTTTTGGGCCTGAGCAAAGTTATCGACAACACTAATGATCTTGGACAACTCAAAACCTTTAGCCGCAACCCGTTTAATCTTTTCTACTGTTGTTGTGGTGCTGCCTCCGCTGGCGTTGCCATCACCATCTCCATCCCTAGCGAGGGCCTCATAGTTTGCATAGATGCCGGCCAGCTTTTGCTTGATCAGCTGCTGATGCTCCATAAACTGCAGCTCTCGATTTAACTGGCTGTCCTCCAAATGAAAGGTCTACAAGGCAAGAAGGCAAGAGTAGTTTATTAGTATTTCCTCAGAGCTTAGTGGATTTACTGGGACTCACCTCTATGATATACTTAACATCATTAAAATTCTTTAGTGCCAATGCCATGATGGCCAATTGCTCGGGCGTACTTAGCATTTTTGGTATAATGGACCGATCTGCTGGCAGTGCTATTCTCACGGTCGTCTGTGTATCCATTTGTCGCGACTCTCCTCCGTTCAGTAACAACTGGTGTGCACGGGCACGACATTGCTCCAGTGTCGGTCCATCAGCAGCTCTACTGGCTGCCGGTCCACTGAAGCTCGCAGCCCGTCGTTGCCTCCGTGATTTCCGTCGCGTTAGACTAGAGGCGTGATAGCAACGTTCACGACTCTCATCGTCGCTGGAGGCCTTCTCCCGTGTATGGCTGTGTTGTTGTATCAACTGGAGCAGTTGTTCCGGATCCAAGTGACAGCCACGTTTGGGTGTTGCCTTCGATAAAGATTGATCTATTTTCTGCAAGACACTAAATTTCCAGAGAGCCTCACTGATTGCCTCAACCAGACGCTGGAAGCAACGTTGTTGATTTTCTGTGGCGCACTTAAAGTCCTGCGTGTGCAACTTCTTGGTTACGAAGCCTTTCAGAAAGCTGAAGAGAGCATATAGCACAGGTGCCCGGCATATAAAGCCATAACGTCGTTGCCTTTTGTTGGAGATACTGGTTGTGCGTGGTGGTGTGGCATCATCATCCACATACTGCTCATCATCTTCATCCTCTTCGTCATCGTCGCCATCACTGGTGCGTTGATTTGGTTGCTCCAATTGCTCCCAGCGTAGGAATACCAGTTGGAAAATGTCATTTAACAGGGAGCAGAGTGTGCTGAGGGTACGTAGCTGTCGTAGCTGAGTGGACAATAACAAGAGCTGCTCCCTAACTGTGGTATCATACTGTTCCACTATCACACTGTGGACGTGACAAAGGGCTAAACAGTAGCTTAATGTTTCCATTTCCTCTGCCCGCACACACTTAAGAGCAGGCGTTTGCAGTTGCCACTTATAAGTGTCCTCAATCAGCTGCACTATTTGCCCACTATCACATTGTATGCCATACTCGTAGATAAGTGAGAGTACGCCCGGTGCACGCAGTAGGGCATCCACTTTAATGGTCTTACATGCGTTACCGCCTTGCTGTTTTTCCAGAAACTTAAGCAACACACCAAGTCGCTGGAAGTCTGAGTAGAAGAACTGATGCACTGGCTGCAGTTCAGCGGGTACTGCGGCCACATCGAAGGCTTCCAGGGTTTGACCCAGGTCGGCTAGCTCATCTAGTGTTTGCGTACTCAACACGAATTCATTGGCCAGTCTTAGTATCAGTAAATTATTGCGCAGTGTGCGATCTTGAATACATTCGAAATTCTTTAACTGCTGACACAGTCTTGGCACAAAGTGTTCTCTCTTTTGGAGAGCCAAATGGAGCACTAGCTGCCTTGCATCTTCTGCGTTGTTCCATTTTATCTGCTGCAGCAGTTGCTGCTGTTGAGTGTGAAATACAGTGTTTATCAGATGCGAGTCATGGCGTGCCAGTAGGGCTAGCATTAAGTGATCATTCTTGCCCCATGGAACAGACACAAGGTGTTCCTTCAGTTTTAGCTGCATTGTTGCCGCTTCGAGTATTTGCTGCGGAAAACTCGACAGCATGCTAAGTAAGCGTGCCGAAGTGGGTGAGTCATCATTATCGTTGTCGAGCATTTGGCTCATGGCTGCACTAATAATGCGACCGATCTGGAATTTGGACTGGGCATGTAGGATTTGCAGTATTTGTAGCGTTGGATAAGGTGAGGCCCACAACAGGGCCTGAAGACGCTCATATTGCGCCTGACCACCGTTCCCACTGAGACATTTCACAAAAGACTAAAATGAGATAATTGAAAATTGATAATTATCAACAAAGACACTTGTGCATATTGATATTAGAACTGTAAGCCCAGTGACTCGAAAACTTTAATGCAATCGGTGCTAAGTGATTCGAAAACTGTATGGTAAGCAACAAGTACTGAATAATAAACAACAGGTCAACGCCTGCTCCACATTTAAATGCTAACAGTTACTTACCCTTATAATTTGCTCTTCTTCTGTGGGCAGTACTTCGATTAATTGATTTAATTCATCCTGTCGCTTATCTGTCTCCATTGTTTCCATTGTTCAGTCCACTTCGACACCTGTTGCTTTTAATATTTATAGATGAGTGTTTATTTTGTTAATTCGTTGGTAATCCGATTATGTTGCATTAAACGCAGCTCATTGCGTACTGCCAGTGCCGATATTCAGCTTCAAAGTGCGACTGGCAGTAAGCAAATCTTTTTTTGCTGATTGTATCTGCCTATTGTTCGACAAAACACAGTTTTGTTTTCTTTTCACCAGCAGCTGTCCCTTGTTGTTGCTGTTGCTTTTACGGACACAACGATTCTCACTGGCGGTACCATAACAACAACTGATAAGCCTGGCCTGCATAATATTACCGTATGCAGTAGGCAGATTTCAATGAAGCGCCCAATGGTCCGCTCAATCCAAAAGCTAGAGGATAAATAGCTTAATACACAAACATATTTACATAAACAGGCGTTAGTGCAATTATCACATATTGGCGACACCTTGACGTTCACACAAAATATTTCAGCTGTTCAATCATCTATCGATAAGAAAATTCTGGTATTTTATTGACATGAGATCGAATAATATCGATGACACACTAATTCCACTTCGCGGCATCTTTAAATTTTAAATAAATTGAAAGAGCATTCCAAGATTTTAGACAATCTACATTTGATGTAAAAGTTATTGTAATTTCCAGTTAATCCTGAACGATAAGTCGATAAAATGGTGGCGGGGCAGTTGAGCGACTGAGTTCTATGGCGCACGGTACAGACAGAGCAATAATTGGATTATGCCCATGTCGGTGGACTATTTTAACTTACTACCCATTTAGTTGTATTTCGTCATCAAGTAAATAAGAATCGTGTGTGTCGTACCATGGTATTGCATTTTCAAAGTACGTTCGCACTTGTTAATTTTATTGTCAATAAATAAATCATTTGTTTTTATAGAAGTACTTTTAGTTGGCGCTAGTATCATTGGTTGCCTTTCAATATTCTCAATATTGGTTTGGAAACTGCTTCAGGAAAATATACCCAATGTGTTAGCCCTAGAGGATAGAGAATTCTCTTTTGATTATGTAGTTGGTGAGTCCTCAATCCAGCTTATGAGTAATAATGTATTCCAATTTACTGAATGTATCTCGCAGTTGGAGCAGGAACAGCAGGATCCACAATAGCTTCACTGCTAACAAAGCACAGCAATGGAAGTGTGTTACTCATTGAAGCTGGTGGCTCATTTGGCTACCTTAGTCGGATTCCATTACTGACCACCTTTCAGCAAAAGGGAATCAACGATTGGTCATTTCTTTCGGTGCCTCAGAAACATTCTTCCAAAGGATTGATTGATCAACGTCAATGTTTACCAGGTGGCAAAGGATTAGGCGGCTCAGCCAATTTGAATTTTATGTTACACTTTGATGGACATGGACCTGACTTTGATTCGTGGCACACATTGTACAATTTAACAGAGTGGAGCTGGGAAAATATGCGTCCATTTATGCTGGGGGTGAGACCAAAGTCTGGGGAGCTTTATGAGATGCCCAGCACCTACTCCATGTTGACGCAAGCTTTAAATGAAGCTGAATCGGAGTTCAGCCATAAGTCTTGGAAATTTCGACGGTCTGTTTATAACATAAGGAATGGATTGCGTCACTCTGTACTTCATCAGTATCTCCAACCCGTTCTTAAGAGCATCAACCTTCGGCTATTGCCGCAGGCTTTGGTAAAGCGCATAAAGCTATCTGCAAAGCCCACATTACGGGCTAGCTCTGTTGTGGTTGGCATTAAGGATAAAAATAACAAGGAGGTTGAGTATCATATCAAAGTGCGACGGGAGCTCATTTTGTCGGCAGGAGCCTATCAAACTCCACAGCTTCTCTTGGCCTCGGGCATTGGCGACCCCACGAAGTTGGCCCAGATGAAGTTGCCGGTAGAACATGATGTACCGCTTGTGGGTCATGGACTGCATGACCATTTCAATGTGCCTCTCTTTGTTTCCATTGGTGTCGTCGGACCCACTCTAAACCAAAGGACGATACTAAGCCCGCTAAATATCTACAAATATTTTAGTAGTGGCACTGGATCCTTTGGGAACTTCGGAGTGTGCGGACATGTTGCTGATCATGACGAGCATTTGCCTTTTGGCATCACCATATTTGGCGCTGGCGCCATTGATGAAAGTGCTCTTATGTCAATCTCGAATTTTAAGAGAGCAGCATTCCGTTCTCTCTTTCCACGCTACCACAATGCCACACAGGAGGGGTTTGTGGCCATATCCAGTTGCCTGCAGCCAAAGTCGAGAGGAACTGTGTCGCTACTGCACAAGAACATGCGCAGAAATCCACTAATTGATCCTAACTATTTAAGCGATGGTCAAGATGTGGCATGCACCATCAGAGCCATTAGGAATGCCGTAAAGGTGGCAACATTGAAAACACATTTCAAATATATTATTTATAACCAATTCCTTACAGCTGGTCACATCCTCCTCCTTTTCTAAGCTACAACCGCGGATTCATTGGCCCAAACTGCGGGAGTGCGCCAATTTCGGACCATTTGAAAGAGATTTTGTAAAAAACCATCCTTCGGATCAATATCTGGAGTGTCTAATGCGCCACATTGGACTCACCTCGCATCACCCAGGTGGCAGCTGTGCCCTGGGAAGTGTTGTTGACTCGCAACTTCGGTGCGCTCTTAAGAATAACAAGCTGAAGTTATAACTAAAAATTCCTTTTGCAGATTACATGGAATTCCAAATATGAGAATTGCTGATGCCAGTGTTTTGCCTCGTCCCATTTCTGGTAATCCAAATGCTGTAATCGCAGCAATTGCCATGCGGGCAGCCTCCTGGATTCTTAAGGATGAGCTACGAGACAGTTTATCTAACTGAAACTTTATACGTATTATAAACTATTATTTATTATAAAATTTGTTAATAAAATGCCTACGTTAAATGTAAATTATGCACTCAGTAACCTTACAGTTTCTCCACTTTCGCCTTGATAATTCGTAGTGGATCCACTGGTCGATCGTTCTTGTCTGTTTCCACCATGCCAATTCGCTTAACTACCTCCATTCCAGTGTACACACGTCCAAATATGGTGTGCTTGTTGTCCAGCCATTGTGTAGGCGCCAACGTAATGAAGAACTGAGATCCATTTGTGTCTGGACCAGAGTTGGCCATTGAGAGTATACCGGCGCCCGTGTGCTTCAAATCGCTATGCAGCTCATCGGCAAACTCTGCACCATAAACTGAAGCTCCACCGCGTCCAGTGCCCGTGGGATCACCACCTTGTATCATGAAGTCTCGAATTATGCGATGGAAAACCACGTTGTTGTAGTAGCCGCGACGCGACAACTCCGCAAAGTTATAGCACTGAATTGAAATAATTAATATTTGTGAAATACTGTTTATAAGCTGTACTTACAGTGTTTGGTGCATGTTTCCAGTACAATTCTACAGTTATTTCGCCCATGCTGTAAGCAAAATCAAAATATTATTTTTATACTCATACATATTTTGCCGGTATCTTTTATGTGTGGTACTGACGATGTTTCCAGTGTCACAAAATGTGGCTGCCATGCTTTGTCCGGAGCGCTACCGGCTGCAGATGTGGCATTGGTAAGCATTATTTATATTATTTATAATAACTTGATTATTATTTGTATTTATTAGTTCTGCAACTCTTCGTTGGATTTGCGGACCGCAATTTGTGGCGTTAGCTAATATCGATAAGCGCTGTTCGATTATTTGACCGACGCTCGATAGTTTATGTTCAGGTGTGGAGCAAATGAGGAGCAATTCGTTATGTTATGTTAAGTTTGAAAATGTAATGTAATGATACTTTTAAGATTTGTGTTACAATTGTCTTTGAACTTCATTTTTCCAATTACATTGATTTCGCCAAGCAAATAATATAGGAACTAATGCCATGCTAATTTATGCATGACACCCAAGATATGAATATAATGTGGTTCACACAGTCGTTGAATGGACAAAATTGGATAAACTTTTCCGTAAACACTCGTCTCCGTCATCAATTGTGTGTGTTTTTTTGGGGGTCAATAATAAAAAGCAAAGATGAAGGGACTAACGGACCGAAACAACTTAAATCTAAAGGCAAAATACATAAATATGATGAAACTAGACACCAAAGCGCCGCAATCCTCTTCAAGTCTAATACGGACATTGATTAACTAAAATAAAATAAGCCCATGTGTGTGGATTTCGTCTACTGCCCGAAACCTAAATTGCCCCACACAAATTGACAATTGAGCAAAATTGGATTGAATCACAGCATAAATCGCCCAGTGGAACGAATTTGGATTCGCTTTGATTCAGTATATCACAGACAGATGTAAAACGCAGATCGACTTAGACCACAGCATCACAAAAAAGCTTAGAGAGTGTGAATATCCCTCTTTCATTCTCACTTTGGCTTCTTCCCTCTCTTCTGCATATTTTGGATTACAAAATGCATACCATCGCTCAAATTCTGGGAGAGCTGCAGCGCTTTACGTGGCCCGATTATGCAGCGATTGTGGTCATGTTCCTGGTCTGCATCGTAATCGGTGTCTACTTTGGTTTCATGAACAAATCCGTCTCGGAGAACGATTATATGCTGGGTGGCCGAAAGATGCCCGTGCTGCCTATCGCCTTCTCTTTAGTGGCCAGCTTTATATCGGGCATCACACTACTTGGACTGCCCACAGAAATCTACTCTTACGGTACCCAATATCTCTATGTTACCTTCGGTGTCCTTGGCATGGTCGTAGTGATGGCAATCTTTTACTTACCAGTTTTCCATGATCTGAACATCACATCCACCTATGAGGTAAAGTATTTGTCTACAGATTCGCTTATTAACCTCCACTAATTCACTCATCTGCCTTGTAGTACTTGGAACTTCGTTTTGACCGTCGTCTGCGCATGTTTGGATCCGTAATGTTTGTCATTATGAATGTGAGCAACAGAATCCAAAGTGTACCTAGTCTCTTAATCCTATAAAAACTTGTTTCCACTTTAGGTAGCCTTTCTGCCCATTGTGATATATATGCCGGCACTGGCCTTCAATCAGGTGACCGGCGTAGAGGTCCACACCATAACCCCGATCGTGTGTATAATCTGCGTATTCTACACCGGTATGGGCGGACTGAAAGCCGTCATCTGGACGGATGTGGTGCAGGCTGTGTCCATGGTGGGTGCATTGCTCTTGGTTGCTGTCAAGGGTAGCATCGACATTGGTGGCTTTAATGTGGTCATGGAACGCGCTTGGAACTCCGGCAGGCTGGAGGCGCCTGAGTAAGTTACACTTTATAACTATGGTTTGTTTTAGTTTGTTCGACTTTAGTAGACCCTATGAAAGGTCCATTGTTTAGTAGCTGATATATTCAAGTGTTCTTTGTCCTTTACCACAGATTTAGCATAGACCCCACAGTGCGACATTCATTCTGGTGCCTGTTCGTTGGCGGAATTTTCTACTGGACGCAGACGAACGCGGTATCCCAGAACATGATCCAGCGGTATCTTTCACTGCCTACATTGTCGGATGCACGCAAGGCCTTGTACCTTTTCTGTGCAGGAGTCCTCATCCTCATGGCGTTGTGCAGCTACAACGGTCTGCTCATCTATGCCACATATCAGAACTGCGATCCACTCACCACCAAAGCAAGTTTAATCGATTAATTTTTTGGCGATACATTTAACTTAATTTAATTTTATTCACAGCTTGCCAAGGCTCGGGATCAGCTCTTGCCTCTTTTTGTAATGGATACTCTTGGCGAACTGCCTGGCATGACGGGATTATTCATTGCTGGTGTCTTTAGTGCAGCCTTAAGTTCACTTTCCACCTGCCTTAACTCCATGTCCGCTGTCGTTTTGGAGGACTTTGTGAAGCCCTACGTTAAGCAGGAACTCTCGAATCGTGCCAGCACGTGGATAATGCGTCTGGTGGTTATGGGTGTGGGCGTAGTGTGTGTTGCTCTCGTCTATGTGGTGCAGCATATGGGCACAGTTCTGCAGCTGACAATGAGCCTTGAATCTATCACGAATGGTCCCTTGTTTGGCATCTTTACACTGGGCATATTCCTGCCATGGATCACTGGCAATGTATTTATTATTTTATATTTTTTTGCCCTTATTTTTTAATTATTTTCAATCCCCTAGAGCGCTATTCTAGGTGGTTGTGTGGGAGTTGTGGTCATGTCCTGGGTGAGCCTAAATGCCCAATGGGCCATTGCCTCAGGTGCCATCAGCTACCAAACCAAGCCCTTGGGTGTGGACAATTGTGATTACAGTTTTGATGCAGTTGCTCTTATTTCCAGTTCCGTCAACGCCTCCCATGCTCCAGCACAATCAGCTGAGTAAGTAGTCAACTAGGCATAATTGATCACAATTAATAATTTAATGCATGTCTTTCAGTGATATATTTCCCTTATATCGCATCTCCTACATGTGGTATACCTGCCTGGGTGCAATGGTCACCATTGTGGTTGCTATCTTGAGCACATGCTTCTTTGGTACCAACAATCCCAATGCGATAGATTCCTCTCTGCTCACGCCCTGCATTCGAAAATTTTTCAGGTTTAGCCAGCCAAAGTCAACGGTGAGTACAGGTCGCACTCTACTAAATGAAACTAATTTTAATTTGTTTTTTTTTAGAACACTTACAATGCTGGCATCTTTCACCAAAACAAGCTACGCAGCGATGAGGTCGCTCTTTAGTTAACAATCTGTAAAGCTTTTAAAGGGGTTAAGTGATGTTCAGAGGCTGAAATTAAGCACTTTTTCAAAACAAAATGTTCATATGCTTGCAGTGATATATTTTATTCAAATAAAAATAAAACAAATAGATTGACATTGCATTTGTCAATTAAAGATTTTTTCCATAAAAAAAAATGTATAATGAGCCGATAGGAGCGATACTAGGACTCGTAAAAAAAAGAACGGTTCACCAGTAAAATTTTCGCTTTGGTAGGTTTCTAAACAAAAATTGAAAAAAAAAAAATTAAATTCACATTTTTGAGAACTACAATCTTATTATGAATCTACCAAAATATTTATTAACAATTTTTTTCACATTCCGTTTTAAAATTCATCAAATATAAATAGTATTTGTTACAAACAGTATAAATTTTTGTTTAGTAAAAGATTGATAGCAATTAAATACGATTAACACAATAGTTGAGGGCGTGGTTTAAATAACTGATAAATAGCTGCGCAGTTGATTACTCATGCTGCACCTTGGTCATAAGAATGCGACGTTCGTTTTCGTTGAGATGCTCGAAGAATGTGGGAAAATGTTCGTTTTGGGTGAAGTTTGTTAGAAATTTGTGCAGATTCTCGCCAATGTCGCTGGTGTAGTTGGACTCCTTGAGCAGGGTCTGTAGTAATTGATCATCTTCCGCGTCCTCTTCATCCATTTCGATGCAAAGGTCGGAAATGTATCGAGGCTTTGCCGCTGTGCCGGGTGCATCATCTTCCTCAGTTACCTCATCCTCGGAATCGGTTAGAGGAGCATCGAGTTTACCCTCCTGGAAGTTCTGGTACTCGGCTATCAGCACCTTGAAGATCTTGACTAGAGCCGGAATAGTGACCCATTTCTGATAGTTTGACGAAACTGATCGCGTACGCATGCGTTCGCCACTGGGCTCTTCCACGAGTTCCTTGTAGGTGATAGAAGTCAAGCGATTATCCTGAGTAGCCACGCCATACTCGAACAGCTTGCACAGGGCCATTGTGGTAACCTAAAAATAATCGTTATTGAGTAAAACATAGGAATAGTCAATTAATGGGAGACTACCTTGCGCTCGTAGGACCCAAAGAACGAGGTCTGACGGGATAGCCAATTGGTAAGTACAAATTGCATGGCAGGCTCACCATTTGGTCCCGGAACGGTGGATAGAAAATTAAGAACCGCATCCATTTGGGTTAGGAAGAGATGAGCAAATATCAGAACCAAGTTCATAATAACTTTGAGGCACTCGAGGTTCTGCATTTTACTGATGACGGCCTTAAGCAACATGTCAACCGTCTGTCCAAGCATATTGCCCATTTTGGTAATGATGGTGATAACAAGTCGTCCAATTTGGCCACCAGCCGTCATTTCGGTATTCATTGGATTCAGGAGCACTGTTGCCACTTGCATGACGTTATTGACGCCTTCTCCATTCTTGTAGCTAAAGATCTGTTCCGGCGAGACGTTAATAAAGCTGCGCAAGCATTCGCCACCAGCGACCATTACGGTGTGGTCGTCGGTATGCAGGACGCAGTTAATCATGGCGGGAAACGCTGTCTCCAGCAGTGCGTTGGGCAGAGGAGCTTCGGAGTTCCTAACTATGGTATTTAGTACGTCCAGAGCAATGTCTTGCTTTTCATTACAATGCTCGCCCTGTAGGGTCAAAATGCTAACAAGTGTTGGTATGAATTTCTCCTGGAGCGGACCTAGACATTGTTTCTGTTGACTCAGGGCCTTAATCAGATCTTGAACGTTCTCCAGAACATAGGGATCCTCCGCGTACTTCAAAAACGCCGCTATTGTGAGCGGAGTGATCTTTGGGTGTGCTGCATAAGCAAAGTTTGAATCAAACTTGACCATCGCAGTGAGAGCCTCCATTAGAAGAGCCAGCACAGTTGCTTTACAGCCGGGGACTAGCGTTAAGACGCCGTCGAGGAAACCCGGAAGCTTGGACACAAGCAGCGTTCGCTTCTCTCCCTCAACATTCTCGTTGGCCTGCAAAAAGCCATTTAAAGAGCGCACGGCGCTTATTCGAAGAATGTGTGACTTATCCGGCGACAAGCTGCAAAGCGTAACATCTAGAATCTCGGATAACATTTGCGGATTGTATAAATCCGTTTTGGAGTATGTGCTTAGCGTCCACAACGCTCGGCCAACCAGATGAGGAGATTCTTGGTGCACCAAAAGATTCCGAACAATAGTTAAATAGTTAAGCAGATCAAACTTGGAATCGCCCTCGAGTATAATGTCTCTAAAGCCATGAACAGCATCCATGCATGCCTCCTGAATCTTCCACCAGTTGCGATTGTTGGCGGCTTTTTCCGCCTCCGCCACGTTAAAGTGGCGACCCAAGGCTTCTTGCAGTGGTTGAATGGCCTTGACACCAAACTCATCGTTAATAGCCTGAAATTAAATCAACAAGTGGTTAAGTTGAGACCCACAGGCAGGGGAAATTGTCAGCTATTACCAGCAGGACATCCAAGCCACACATTCGAACAGTCAGCTCGACACCTCCTTCATCTTCGTCATCAACAAACTTTTCTGGGTCCTCCTGCCAGTCTTCCAGCTGCTCCTCGCTCAGTTGAATGTAAACGATGGTTATGTAGATCAAATCGGCGAGTACACTCTTAATGGTGCCACGCAATTTGCCGCAGGTGACAATGCAGTTAATGAACTCGAGGATTTGTATGATTAATGTTTGGAAGTTGGTCTGCTCGTCATCCTCTTCATTGGTGCCACTAGCCAAGGGATTAGCCTCTATCTGGTTAACCGATACCTTGACATAGGTTTCGGCAATTTGTGTCAGCAGCTGCCAAATGATTGGCAATATGCGTTCCATAAAGGGATTTATATACCTTGGCATCTCGGTTACCAGATATGTAAACACTGCAAATCAAATGTAAAGAAATTAAATACATTGTCAGTGATTATTTGATGACTAACCTTTAATAATCTCGGAACGTAATAGAAAACTGGAGCCAGCGCCACAATTCATGCTCAGGTAATGCACAAGCTTGTCCATAAAATTAGTGAGTATAGAGCTCATCATTGAACTCTGCTCCTGCTTGTCGGTTATCAGTGCTGATATGGAAGCGAAGAGTTGCTTTAGCGTCCGAATGGCGGAGACTCGGGTCTTTATGGAGTAGTTTTGTTCGGAATCAAATATACGATACACCTCTGGTATGACTACGGGGCCCAGTTCCTTGATTTGTTCGACATCGTAGGAGAAGTCCTGCAGCACTTGCATCGCACCATGAATTGAATCCTCGTTGCCACTCAGACATTTCACAATAATATCAAAAAGTTCCGTCCAGCACTGCGGATAATCTGTAGCCGCAATGGTAGATATCGTGTGGGCCACAGAAGAGCGAATTTTCGAATTTGGATCATACAATCCATTGGGCAAAATATTACGTATTGTCCGCTTTGCCTGCTCACTTGCCATGCCACCACTGGCCTTATCAGAATCCTCGCCGTCCGTCCAGTGGTTTTCTACGTAGCGTGTTAGCATTATAATAGCAATCTGACGCAGTGGCAGCTCGTGCGACTGATTCATTATAATCTCCGACAAATATACGCCATATCCTGCAACATATTATTAACAAAATAGAATTTTAGGTAACGCCCAAAGTTGCCCGCCAATTTTACACGCTTACCTTCAGTGTATTGCAGTTGCTTGTTTCGCTTTTCCGCCTGTTGCAGCACACTTGTATCCGAGCTCAGTAAGTTCTGTAGCTCCTCAATGATAGCCTGCTTTACTGAGTCGCCGCCGCCGCGAACGACACCAACACCACTTTCGCCGTTGGACATTATATTTACTTAAAGGGATCTACGTAAAAAATAAAGCATGGAGCTGCTTTGCCGTAGAGCTGAAACTAAAATCGATAACAGATCACATGAAACGATGTTTTATTATAATCGTACATTAATTCAAATTTCAACAATCGATTTAAGTCGATGAAATAGTTGAAGTCTCACAAACTTCAACTAAACCCCATTTTTTCTTCAAGGCCTACAAGTTTTTGAGTAACTTATATGAAAAGAAAAACATTTATAGCCCACCTCGAATGCATTTTAAAAACGAAGAGCTGTTGACCTAATCGAACTACTCTGGTGTTCATGCGTTCACATGTATTTTTGAAGGAGACCGGCGATTGTTTCCCTAGATCCCTACGCAATATTTAATTGAGAAATACTTATATTCTGTGATAAACAGAAAACAATGCAAATGTTGCTTGCAGGCACACTATTGTTTTAAGGACGAAACTATGTATATGACTCATACTTTTTATTTTTTATTATTATTTTATACGTGAAATGTGTGATACACTAATTCAAATTGTTATTATATTGCCAGTAACTATAAAATACTTTTCACGCTTATTAACGAGTGCATAATTTGTCTCTACTCAACACTGATTTTATTACCCATCGCTTTATTCTCCTGCTGCCGACATCGACCTGCTGTAAATTCATTATAAATTATACGAATAACTGGCACATAAAAGTAAGATGACTGGAATCATGGACACAATAGAAATGCCAAAATTACCGGAAAATCAAAAAACATTTGCCGGCATACCAGAAGCAATATTTCTTGTGAGTATTTTAAATGACTGGCGTCGCCAGCCCCAAGCAGCTTATTGGAATTCTAACCTAGACGGGGCACGGCTGAAAAACCAGCTGTGGAAAATATCGGATATTAATCATCAATCGCATTGTGTTTGTAGGAAGAAATTGATACGTTTATGACACAGCCCGAGAACGAAAATTGTGAAAAAGTCTTGCAGCGACTAGATGAGCAACATGGAAAGTATCGCTTTATGGCCTATAACTTGGAGGCGCGTCGCCGCAAGTTGAAATCTCAGATTCCAGACTTGGAACGTTCTCTCGAAATGGTAAACGTTCTGAGAAAAGAGGACGAGGAACGGGAGACGCAGTTTCTGCTCAGTGACCAGGTGTTCATCAAGACCCTGGTGCCACCCACAAAAACGGTCTACCTTTGGCTGGGGGCCAGCGTTATGCTTGAATATCCCTTGGATGAAGCTGAGGCATTGTTAAAACAAAATATTACATCCGCGGTGGGTAATCTTAAGTCCCTTGAGCATGATCAAGATTTTCTCAGGTGAGTCATTTTAAAATTTATAAGATTCATCTTATCAATTTTTGCGCTTTTAACATTTTAGAGACCAAATTACGACAACCGAGGTTAATATGGCACGCGTGTACAACTGGGGCGTTAAAAAGAGGCAGGCTGCGGCCAAGACCAACGCTGCGACTCCCACGCTCGCCTAGATAGTTCTCAATAGTTGTAAACTAAGCAAGAACAGAAAGAAGAACCATTGCAGAAGGTTAACCGGGTGTCGTCCCTTTTGTATTATTTATTTGAAGAGTTAACAAAATCGATATACCCAAATAAAACACATAGATTGCAGTGCTTTCAAAATTATTAACTATTTGCAAATTCATAAATACGAAGCGACGCTATTTGCATTTTTACTTGTTTTAATATCTATTGTAATAAATATATAACACAACGCAGTTAAAATTGTTTAAACATGTGCGGCTGTTACCCGGGAGCCTTTGATATTATTTTGGAATCAGATATTGATTGGCATAGTAACCGATTTTGATTTAAAAAACACCATGTCTTTTTCAACATTTAATTTTACTTTTCAAACTAAAATCAACTTTTTCACCTAATTAAGTCATATTTTAGTTATTCCCATTTCATGGACTGATGTATATAGTCTCCATCGGGGCTCACGTAGTTCTTGATGGGAGGTGTTGAAACGGGTCCTTTCAGAGACACTGGCAGCAGCTTCAAGTCAACCTCGATTGCAGCCTGATAAAGTTCCTCAGACTCACGTCGAAGCTCTTCTAACGCCTTTTCTTGGGACTGCACCAAGCGGTCAATGATTTGGAAGTCGGCCACTTTCTCGTTATGCTTGTATCGGGCCCATTGTTTGTTTAGTAGTGCCCGATGCTCCAACTCCTCGGCGCTGAGTTGTGGCAGCTTACGTTCCCGTTGTCTATGGAGTTAAAAATAAAAAAAAAATAAGGAGCTCAGTTTTTACAGGCACATCATCTTCAACTTACGCTTTGTTGTCGATAAGTTCCAGTGGCACCTCAAGCTCCTCCACCGGTTTCAGTTGTCTCGCGTTCTTTTCCAGTCTCCGAATCTGTTTCTCGATTTTCTTTTTCTTACGGTCCTCTCTTTGTTTAATAATTTGAGGGTCGAGTTTCTTTTTTTTCTTCAGCGGCTCAGCGCATAGCACCGTAGTTGTGTGCAAGCAACGGGATGCGATAGCGCTGCTCTGCAAGCTTAGCCTTTGTATTGGTGAATAAAAGTAGTTAGCGCTTCGTAATATATCGGCTGAGATGTCTTTTGTTATAATAATTACCTGGAAAGTGCGCTGATTAGCGACATTTTTAACAAATGCCGAAACGTTGTTTGCGTAATGTGCTGCTTCTTCTCGTTGCAGCTAACAATCGATAACCGAACCGGTTATCGATGTGTGAACATATGGTCGGTGAAACAACCCTGCATGGTTGTCAGATGGGTGGACCGAAAAGGCGCGCTGTTTAACATGCAAAGTTGGTCTAAAAGTCAATTGCAATGTAATTTCTTTAAATTACTTCGCAGCAATCCAATGTATGAACTTTTTAATAACTCGTACGAGTAACTTATTTTTCTTTCATGTAACCTCCAGCCGCAATTAAAATACCATTTTTTTTTTTTACTATTTTTATACGATTTTAAAACTTTATTTTTAAAGATGAAAATAAACAATATAGTTTTATTATGTGTTTTTGTTGTTTTAGTAAATTTTACATAATTTTCAGTAAAATAAGTAGTGTTCTTATTTTGTTTTTCTTTTTGTTTTTCGATTAAAAATGTTATATTATAGTTTAGAGATTTCTTGTTGTTTTACCATTTCTTTACGCAATATTTTGTTCAATTGTTTTTTTTTTTTTTGGATTTTCCTTACAGTGTCTGCATAAATATAAATTTATGTAATCATATTTGCTTATATCCCAAATATTTAATTTGTCTCTTACATGTTTTTTTGTTTTTTTTTTATATTTTTTTATAATGCAGCGTTATGTTCTATGGTGTGATGTTTTCCATAATGCTGTGTCGAAATACAAATCAAATATTTCGAATTTCTTTAAACTCATTTTTTTATTTTATTTTCCAAAATTGCAGTGATTTTTTCTTATGCGATTTCAAACCAACTTTTTCGAAGATTCCAAAATGTACACAAAATGAAAAAATTAATTAATAATTAGAAGACGGAACCGATACCGAAAATGAGTAATACAAATATATACTTATGTATGTAACTGTAAGTATGTAGTAGTAAGTTCTTTACTTTAGTAATTTCGGTTGGTTTTCTATTTATTTTTGTTTTTGAAATGAGTTAGTCCATATAAAGTTAGTATATCATGTGTTATATGCAATCATCGTGGATTGTGAAACTTTCGACTTGTGTATGATTTATTTTTTGTTTTTTGTTTGCGTATTACATTCATATACTATGTATGTTTATATGTTTATTGTGGTAAATACAAAGTAATGTGTGTATTTCTGCTTTGAGGGTTGGGTCACTGGGCAGAGGGGATTTGGGACTGTCTCATGTCTCAAAGATTTATGCTCGTCTATTGTTAATACATTTACTTATAATTTAAATTTAAATTGTATGCCATTTTATCTGTTAGTGATCTCAATCTCTCTCTCCTTTGCTCTCACTGCTGATGTGTTCCTTCCACGTAGTATTGAATGTTAATTTATGTTATGTTAGTAAATAAATGAATGCTGTTCTGAATGCTTCTAAATAAGTACAAAGTTTCTTTCTTAAGTTCTGTCAAGTTGGAATTTCGAAAATATGATTAGTGCCAGGCTCAGTTGTTTTCTTGGCTTACAATTTTGCTTAGTAATCAATAATAAGTACATTCAACTCATTGTGTGTTTTAATTGAAATTAAATTAAAATCGTTTATGTATTTGGGGATCTTTTATTACATGTTTCAATGGCGCTCTAAATTTTTGAACTCGGTTTAGTCAAAAAACTTGATTCTTTTTACAATTTCTTCCCCGATATTTAGAGCGACATGTTTACCACTTATTTTATAATTACATTATTAAAGTTATTTCTAAAATTGTTTGTACTATTTCTTGGAAATCATTCCGGTCTATTGTTTGCTGAACTCAAAGATTAGTTTTTTGACTCTGTCAAAAATTAACACAAATTAATTTAGTTATCTTTGCTTTTGACACTGGATGTATTTAGTTTTTATTGTTTGCATCAATCAATCCGAAACGATGCGTTTGTCTGGGCCAAAAGATTTTGAATTTCAATACCATAAAGTATGCCGAAATGGTTAATACTATACTTTAAATGGTTCTAAGCAAAATCATTGCACATTTAGTTCTCCATCTGCTTCCATTCAATATGTATTTCAGTTACATATTAGTCAAATTATATGAATGAATTGTGTTTTAATTCAGCTCCGAAATCGTAATAATCATAAATCAATACGTACTTATATATACATAGTGTGTGCATCTCAACACCTCATTTTTTTGGTTTTTCTTTTTGTTAAATGAATGCATATTCATAAATTAATTTTGAAATGCTCGTAAATTTTAATTTTAAATTTTGCTAATTTTTGCTAGTTGTTTTTTTTCGTGAAACTGGTTCGAAGTAATGTATATTAACTCAATACTCTTAACTGAATAATGCAATTTTATGTGTTGTGTGTGTGTGTGTGTGCGTGTGTGTGTGTGATTGTGTTTGTGTGAAAGGGCGGAAAGAAGCATAAAAGGGACACTCGTAATTACTTGATTTCCTTTTTAGTCTTTTAGTTTTTTCTTATGTTTTTTTGTATACTTTGCATCGTTCAGAGCGAACCACTTGTTGTTCACCATACACGATATACAAGTAGTTCTAGTTCTCACCTACATATACATACATATATAGATGCCTCGCACACATACTTATGCACACACATGTAATATGCAAATAATCAATTTTTTTCGATTTTCATAGTTTATCGTTTATCCTTTTATTTATTTTTTTTTTTAATTTGGTTTTGTTGTATCGGTAGTTGAGTTTAGCTTAAATTTAGTTGCATTATAGCTTATTGCCGCCTCTTAAGTATGCCGTTCTTAGATTTTATTTTGCAATCATTTTCGTTTAGCTTAACTTTTTTTTTCGTGTTTAATATGTATTGACATGTTTGTTTTTGTTTTTTATTCCACCTAAGATCTAAACTAAATGTAGCATAGTGTATCCATATGTATTGTGTATGTGGGTGTGTGTGTGTGTGTTGGTGTGGGATAGAAACTAATATATACGAGTACATTTATTAATGAGCAACTCAGCGCTTTATATGCCTCATAAGTAGTCAATGTATTTCCAAACCTTTTCGTATCTAAATTCTAAATTATTAATTTCATACCTCGACATTGTTTTAGCTTTCCGTTTACATACTAGAACTAAATATATGTAAGTACATCATATACTACGCATGTATATCTGTATATATTTTACTTAGGTAGTCAATAAAAGTGATACTCAAGATTTGCGCTCGTTTTATCATTGTTTTTGTGATTTCTTTTGGTTTGAACTAAGGATACGGTAAGGGAAACTCCCCGGAGACATGTTGGTCAGGCCAAATGCTGGGCAGTTTTGGTATTTGCTTGAATGTTGGTCTATTTGGAGCCCTTTCATATTTTGCTTAGATCTTTAAATTTGTTATCTCTTTTTACATTTTTATGTTTTGATTTTTTTATACAATTTTTTTTACTAATAATTTCATTTTGGTTTTTGTTTTTGTTCTTTCTTCGTTTGCTTTTAGTTACATAAAAAATTAACAGTTTTTTTTGAGTTTTTTTTTGGTTTTTTTTTTGGTTTTTACTTTTTTTGTTACATGAAGGCACTTTAGATCGGACGTTGTGGCCCCATTTCAAAAATTGCTTTAATCTTTTGCTTTACTCGTTTATCACTTTGGTTACTGTTCTGCTTGTTGTTGCTTGGTTGCTTTGTGCGTGTGTTCGTGGAGACGTAGTCGCAAATAAACAAATTATTAACAAAAGCATAATCGAAAGTTGTTCGAAACTTGCCAAAAGATATATTCGAAATGTTTTGTTCTTTATACTCTTTTATATTTACCGAAAATCTTTGATTCGAAACTTGTCTTTGCCTTGTCTTTTGCTCTGTCTACATTTTGTTTGCCTCGTTTTTTCAACTCTTAGATGATTTCAAATTTTGTATTGCCTTCAGTGCTATTGTTTGCGAAACGGTTTTGGATGTCCAGATAGGCACGCAGTCCATCCCGGATGTTGGACCTGGATTCTAGTCGGGATTCTGCCGTGCATTTTGGTTTTATTTCAGGCTTGAGAACTGTCCACCATTTGGACCTGCCATTAAGATACTTTTATTTGTGTACTACGTATCTCAATTGTGTCTCTTTTTATGCATTTAATTGGTTAACAAATCTTAGTAATTATATTGCTTAAGTTGCTGTTGCTGTCGTTCTGTAAAAGAAATAACTAAGTAAATTTCCGCTAAAATTTTTTAAGATAACTTAAAACCGGTTTGCCAAAATCATATCGGAAAGCCGTATTGGGTTTTTGAGCGCAAATCTTAGTGGATCACAATGTCGATCAACTGATAAGGGACTGAGTCGGCTATACCTATATATTCATACCATATATATTACACATGTTTAGTCGATATACATACGCCTTGTAATTTCATTATTAGAACTAATCTTTAGGGACTGAATTTGGGTTTTATTCTTCGATTTTTATCATTATCAATTTAATTTTCGTTTGTTTTTTGTCTACAATTTTTTACATACACTTTCTTAAATCTTATCGGGATGTTTTTTGTTTGTTTTTGGTTTTTTTTTTTGTTTTGCCTCACCAGCATCTAACTTAAGTACTGTCCAAGTTCTTTATTTTTACATCTAAACATTTACAAAGGGGTTTATAACTCAAAATCTTAATTTTTTTTCATTTAAATTTCCGTACATCTTTTTGTTTCATTAAGTGGGCATAATAAAGTAGAGAAAACCTTTTGCTATTTTTATGGTTTTATGTTAGTTTTAATGTGTGTTTGCTGCTGAGCCTCAAACCGCATGTATTTTGTTTTCAGTTTTAAAATTTTGTTAAATTAATTTTGTCTGTTAATTTTTATTTGTTTTTGAATTTTGAAATCTGCAGCGCCTTTTTGGCGACGATTTTGAATTTTGTTGTTTTCGTTTCCTTTTTTTATCCTCTTTTATTTGTATTGATTTTCAATTTGCTGTATTTATCACTGGCAAAGGGGATCGCTGGACAGTGCCTCACAGAAGTAAAGCACCAATTGTGGCCAGTGCCAGTGACTTGTTGTTGACTTGTCATGTTTATTTAGTTTTAATATAATTTAAGGCAGATTTTACATGAAATAAAAATGGGCTAGAAATGAAAATGAAAATTCGCTTAACGCATTTCTCTGTTTTTGGGTTTAAGACTAAAATTAATTCATGCATTAACTATAAGTAGATGTATCCAAAGTTGCATTTTCTTCTTTTGATATATAAAAATTTACACCCTTTTTTTTGTTTTGTTGTTTTTTTTTTGTGATTTTTGTTGTTGTTTAAATGTATTTAAATATAAGTTTATGTCATTAAGGTTGCATTTGGTTTTCTTTTTTTTCGTTTATGTTCTTAAAGATAAGGCGCGAAGGTGCTTAAAATAAGCTTGTACTTTTTTCTTGATATTTTTCAACACGTTTTCAAAATTTTTTTAATCAATTTGTTATCCACACAGCCCTGGGCGGAGTGCATGTTTTTTCCCATTTGACTCCCTCCGTCCGGCTAGTTCACTTACGATATTAATTTTGCTTTACGAAAATTTTGTCTTTCCAAAATTTTGTAATTTTGCATATAATTTTAGGATTTTGAGTTTTCATTTTTTCCATTGCCTAAAGTCTAAAGGATTTTGTTTTCATTTTTGGTTTTAGTTTTTTTTGTAGTTTTTTTTGTGTTTTAATTGTCCTGAACATTACACCGAGAGAATTATCCAAACATGGCCGAGAGTTTACAATTTTGTTCGCTTTTTTACATTTCTTCACTTTTTATTTTCATCATTTGTTTTTGTCTTCATCATTTTTGGGGTTTTAACGCGTTTTAATCTTTGTTGTTGCTTTGTCATTGAAAAGTACAATTTTCAATTTGTTTAAGTCATCAAATTAACAGTTAACGAAAATTGAATTAGAATTAAAAACATTAAGTTTTTTTTTATTATTTTCAAATGCTGCCTGTAAATTATTTAGTTATTTTATATATGTATTCTTTTTCTTTTTGTTAATGTAGTTGTCATTTTTTGTCAGTGTTTCAGGCACCTGCCAAACACTTAACTGTGATTTTTTCATTGCCGAGTTTTTTCTTTGCTTTTTTCTTTTGTTTTTCCAAAATGTTAAATGGTGAATTTTGGGTGTGTCCAAAAGATAAATTTTCATATACCCTGTTTACATATACATATATATATCTATACATATATATATATATATATAAATATGTATACATATAGGAACATTACCGAAATATGTTTATATTTAATTTTACACTTAAGTCTAGAATTGAATTTTTTTTTGGTTTGGCTCTGAAAAAATGTAATTTTGGCAGGTGAATGAAACACTCACATCGCGTATTAAGTCATTATAATTATATCAACATGTCATTATCATTTAATTTTTTTGTTGTTCTGTTTGCGTCTTCTGTTGTTCCGAAATATACGCCAAAGTCTTTGCCGAGAGTTGTGTTCCCCAGGGAACATTTCTTGAATTTTTATTTTTATTTTTGTTGTTGTTGTTTTAGTGTTGCACTAATGCCGAAAGTCATTCATTTTTGTTTAAGTCTAAGCCGAAATATTCTTGCTCGAAATTGTTGCCTAGAATATATATAGATTTTTTGTTATATATATTTATGTTTATGTATCATCTAATGCTATACCACTTGAGCATATTTGCCGAAAAGCTCCTCTCATCGAAATGTGTGTTGTGTCTTTTATTCTACTTTTTTTTGTTATCCTTCTGTCGTGTTCTGGAAATCCAATTCCCAAATTTTGAGTATGCGGCTAGGAGCATGCAATGTGAAGTCTTTGGAGTGAAAACCGCGGAATTGGAAATCGGCACAAATCGTTAAATATTAAATAAAATAATTAATATAAAATTACTTGTATACCCGTTGAAATGAGCGTTAAAACATTTATTCCTTCCGAATTCCGATTTTACAGCAACTACTTTGTAGAGAAATTGTTGTCAAGGCAGAATTCGAAGAAATTACATTTATGTAGCGGATAAATTATATGCTTAAGTAATCAATAAGTGATGTGTGTTTAGTTGTAGTTGTAGTTATAGTTGTTGTTGTTAATTGAACGGCATTTTGTTGTTGTTGTTGTTGTTGTTAGTAAGCTGTTGTGTAGTACTTGGCTGGCGAAATTTCTATTTTATGTAGGTAGATTTTATTTTTGTCGGATTTTGTTTTTTGTTGCGAACTATTTAAGTTATGTCCTATATGCGATTTGCTTTCTTTTTGTATGTGTCCATTTGATTTGTTTAAATTGAAAATAAATCAATTACGACTGCTAAACTATGAGTAGAAATTTATATTGATTTTTCATTGGTTTATTTGTTTTTTTTTTTTTGCTTTTGTTTTGACTTCCTCGTAAGTATGTAATTTAATTTAATGTACGCTTACTTTTCATACTTATGCTGACATTAAATTTTGTTTCTATGTGTGTGACTGTGTGTGTGAGTGTGTTGTTGGTGTGTGTGTCCAAATTCCATTTGTTGTATACATTTCATTTATACGTGTACGTAAAAAAGCATACAAATATCATACGTATTCTGTTTTTGTTTTTTGAATTCTGTTTTGAGCTTGTGTGTGTTTAAAAAGTTTTTAAATTTTTGTTTTTTATTTTGTATTTGGATTGGAACATATTTAACTTTGACTTGTTGTTGTTGTTGTTGTTACTGTTGCTTCATTTGTCTGCTGTTATTGTTGTTTGTTGGGTTTGCTTGGTTTGTGGTTCCTGCTTAACATTTATTTCATACTCTGCTGCATATTTGATGATCGTGTTTTTTTCTTTTAATTTTTATTATCTTATTTTGTTTTGTTTTTGTTGTAATACATATTTAAAATAGCAACTACCGTTATTATTATTATTATTTTTTTTCTGTTTTAAATATTTTTTTTTTCTGTTTACTTCTTATATAGGTAATAAGTTATATATATTTATAGGGCATGTGACATGATGCATATATGTGTGGGATACATGTATGAGTGTGAGGGTGTGCTTAAGGGTTGGGCTAATGGCTTTGGGGACCTTCTCACGGTACAATAGGCAATCTTTATGGTAACTCGCTTGTGGACCACACACTAAAAACTGGGCGCAAATGAATGTTCAGTGTGTTAGTTTGTTATATCTGTTGCTTATTTCTTCAGTGTAGATTTTGAACATTAGTTAGCTATGATGAATTATGATTTACCATGTCTAGAGTATGTACTTTATCTATGTATATAAGGTATACACATATATGTATGCAATATATATATATATTTTTATAGTTACTTATATGATTAATATTTCCGGCACTATTGTTCTGAACTAAAATTCATTGCAATTTCGATAAGCGCTAAATCATAGCAAAATGTATCCAAAATTGTTGCTGTGGTTGTTGTGTTATAATAACTATCATCGTCTCCGACTCTTTTCTCTCTTTTGTTTTCTACTCATAAAAGAAATTAACTAAAATAATTCAATATTTCCTTCGTTATTTATTTATGTAGGCTTAAAACTGTTTTCGTTGCTGCTTTTGAGCTCGCCGCTCCACGCTTTATCTTCTCTTCTCTCATCTCCCTTATCATTCTAATCCGTTTTATCTTCATTATCTTCTTCTTCTCCTACTGAAACTGAATAAAACTTTTGTATGAATCTTTAACTAAATCCAACTGTTGTTGTAGTTGTTCTTCTTCTCCTTCTGGTTGTTGTTGTATCTAATGAACTGAGGCAATTGTCAACTGAAAACTGGTTTGAAACTTGGCTACATTCTGTTTAGCAGAGTGTCGCCATTTTGGTTTGTGTCTATTTCACTATTTGTAACTTAAATGGTAAATTGTTTCTGTGAAAGGCAACTGTTGCACAAGAAACTGCAGCCTGCTTTTAGGGGTTGTTGGGCATGGCTGCGGTTCTCGCTTGGTTTCTTTGTCGTTTGCTATATATTTAGAGATTGTTTTGTATATGCTATTGTAAAAAATATTATTATAAATATTTTTGTTGTTTTCTTTTTGGTTTTTCGGTTTGCTTACTTCTTAATATTGACTTACATTTTGCTTACAAGGTTGTTACTGTTACTGTTACTCTTGTTCTGTTTGTTGTGGATGTTCTCGATTTTGATTCGTTTCGCTATTGCAATAAATACTTATGATTTTGGTTTTTGGCTTTTTTTATTACTTCGTTATAGCGGTTTCTTGTAAACTTATATTATTATAAAATATCTGATCACATTTGTTTGCAGTCTCTGTATAAATATTGTTGTTGCTTTTAATTCATTTTTCTTTTTCTTTTTGTTTTATTGTTATTTTTTTTTTTATATATTTTCTGTTTTTTTTTGTGTAGTTGTTTTTATACATATTTTACACACGTCACTTTCGGGGCGTGTCTTCTACGTCTTGTGTCGGTTTCGCTTTTGTTAAAAGTAAAAGCGAAAAAACAACAAAACTGAGAGTTTGAACTCAAAATAGGAAACTGAAAATCATTTATCATTTATGGCATTTGATAAAATTGCGTTTTTCGTTTGCTCCTACAGTTTTTTACAAAAAATCTTTGTAGAATTTTGACAAACGCCTGCGGCGATCCTCGACAAGTGACACATTCGTTTGACTGGTTATAACCACATGGGAATATAGCTTGGATTTGCGGCAACAGACTAATTATGTTCAATATCAATGCATTGATCGATTCGTGTTTGCCAATGGTTTTGTTTATATATTTTTGATTTGGTTGTACTTCTGTATTACGGCTATTGGTGGCGCCTCTTTAATTCTCGAAGAATTACAAAGAGAGCGACCTTGGGAAAATAAGAATAATATTGCTGGGCTATTGTCTGTGGCTCCTGTGAGACGCACATTTCGAATTGCTTTATCAATTTTTGCGCTTGTTTATTGTTTGCTTTATGTGTTGTATTTATGTGAGAGTAAACCAAAGTAGTTTGCAGTTATATTCAATTTTCATTTGAATTCATTGAACTTCTTGTAATTCTGTTTCATAGTCCTGTGTTGCCGCAGCTTGTATCTTTTTGTTGTGTGCCCTTGTCAAAAGATTGCGACAGTTTAACGCACGCAAAAGCTTGTGATTCATATCAATAGATTGATTGAGTTTTCGTAAGAGAATTCTAAAATAAAAGATTTGTTTGTTTTTATCACTTATTTTTTTTTGTGCTGCTGCTGTTACTGGTATCATTTAAGGGCTTAGAAATGCAGGCAAAAGTTATACAGAGTTTGCCACAAAGCACAGGAGCTGTGCGAAATATTTGTTGTATATATATATATTTTGTTTTTTATTTTTAGCAGGCAGGCATCTTCGGGTCTTCCAGTCTTCTAATCGTTTATCTTCTTCTTGCTTGGCTTGAGGTTACTATTGTATAATTTCATGTGGTACTCGTGCTCCTTTTTGTGCTTGTGGCCACTTTTTTGATCCATTATCATTTCTAAGCCCAACTGGCAGTCAACACTATTGTTGTTGTTGTTATCTTTAAATTAAATATATAAATGTTGCTGTTGTTTAATTGTTAACTCAAGAATTGTAAATGTGAACTAAAATTTTTGGCTTATTATACTAATTAGCTATTGCTTATCAATCTTTCGATTTAGTTTCTTCTTTTTTTTTGTTAGTATAAAAATATAAATAGTTTTATAAAAATTTATTGGTATGTATTTTGTTTGTTTGCTTTGTTTTGGTTTTGGGTTTGTTTTGGTTTGTTTGTTGCTGTATTGTACTATAAATTATCCCGGTTCGCGCGGTTGGCACGTTTTGACTATTGCAAAATAAAATTGACCTTTGTTTAAGTCATTTGATATTCAAAATTCAACTATGAACACTTATAATATTTATATATTTTATATATTTATTTATTTGTATTTATATTTAAGTTTATATATCATTTAAAATTTGAACTTAGGATGGCTTAAAGATTCAACAGAACAATATACCCTATCTCCTTACTCAGCGGGTCTCTCAGTTACATTGTTTTGTTTGTTTAGTTTGTTTATGTTATTTAACTTCGTTTTGATATGGTAGACAACCCAAAAAAAGTTGCTGCTGGAAGTGCTGTGTGTGTTTGTTGTTGTTGTTGTTGTTGTTGTTACTGGTGTTACTGGTGTTAATTATGCTTGATATTGTCACTTTAAATTGGGCATGTTGTTCAGTATAAATAAATGAGAGATTAACTCAAAAATATCACATACGAGTTGTGTATGCTTCCCTGGCTATTGTTGGCTTTTAAAACTAAATTCTTAGTTCTCAATATTTTTGTTATTATTTTATTTTTAGATTAGTTATTATTATTTTAGGTTTATGCAACTGTTATATATTTTTATACATTCTTCTTGTTTCGCAAACATGTGCAGTAGGTGTATGTGTGTGTGGGTGTGTGTGTATGTGTATGTGTGTATATCAATCGAATTTGGAATTTTCTCTTTATCAATTTTGTTTCATTATAAGCCAAAAGTTTTAACATCTTGTCATAATCTTCATAACTTAGGATGGTTAATTGTTGCTTCTTGTAACTGAAAAATTTGATCAGTAAAGAATTTTAGTTTGTATTTCAAATAAATCCGTTGTTTGCAGTCACAGTGTGCGCCAAAATTATGCACATCTGTGCTGCTCTATTGCAGTTTGTTTTTAACATAAAAGCTGGAGCATCCTTAGCGATACACCCAAAAACTTGACAGTTTATCCTTTTCTGAAATAAGTGATAAAAATATACATTTTTTCTCGAAACGTTTGTAATTTGATTTTTGTTTTTGATTTTTGGGCCATAAAGTTTTCAATAATTTTGTGAATCGCGTTTGCTACTAAAAAAACGCAATCATTTTTAATTATTTTGTTTTTTTACTCGATTTTTTTGAGTTTCATTTTTCGTGTTCGTATTCGTTTTAGTTTTTTGTATTTTTATTTTGGTTTTTTATATACCTAAACTGCAAATTTTAGTGTTAATTTTTGTTGTATACTTACTTCCGTTTTTTTGTTGTATTTTCTCTGTACTTTTGTTATTTCTGTGATCAGATGTTTTCCAAACTAAGGATGTTTAATTAACTTACTTAAAAATAGAATGCAATTATCATCAACTTTGCCAAAATCTTCAAGTATGATATACCTAGATACTCGATGTATCTGTATCTGTATCTGTTCTCTGGTTTCTTTTGGCACATGTTCTCGAAACTCGAAAATCATTTGCGCACACATTTTTAGTGTTGTAAAGCTCTAGTTTATAATTATTGCCTTTGCCCGTTATTTTGTTGGTGTTAGGGGGTCGTTTGGGGTATTTTGTTGGTTTGTTTATGGACTTATGGGGTTTACTATGCTGTTTTAGGTTCGTTAGCTTATGTTTAAACTGTAGTATTTAATTACGTGTATGTAGTTGTATTTAAATGTGATTTTCATCTTCTTGATTTGATTTTATGTACAAATTTAACCAATTCAATTCATTTTTGTTTTCGTTCAGTATATGTTGTAGTATTATATTAAAGTGTTTATTTATTTCTAATTGTAACAGGTTTATTTTATAATCTATTGTTTGTTTCTTTTTATTAGTAAAGTTTTTAAAGTTTTTAATCCAAAGTTTTTTTTTTTTTTTTTTTTTTTTGGGGGTTGGGTTTGTTGTGGTTTTTATCTTTTTTTTTTTTTTTTTTTTTTTTTTTTTTTTTTCTTTTTTTTTTTTTTTTTTTTTTTTTTTTTTTTTTTTTTTTGGGGGGGATGTGGTAATCAGTATTTTGGTATTTTGCGGTAATAATGCTTTAAAATCTAGTTAAAATTGCATATGGCTGCATCTGCATTTATAGTTGATATTTGGTTTACGTGTAGTATATATTTGTCTTTTGTTTTTGGTTTTTCGTATATTTTGTTTTATATTTTGGTTTGGATTTTTTTTTATTATTTATTTTATACTTAGTTTTTTGTTCAAATACGTTAAGTATTTTTAAGTTTAATTTGCTGTGCTTATGCTCACAATCAGTTAATCAGTAAATGAAATTATTTCCCTTTGCTTTCGGTTTGTCTGTCTGTCGGTCTGTGTGCAGTTCTCAACACTGCTGCTGCCGCTGCACAGTGCGCTTTGCAGCACTGTACTGTGCGCCTTTTGTTATATATTTATCGTTTATCGGAGTTGGGGGCTTTTTTTTTACCTATTTTTACCTGTCTGGTTGGCTGTTTGTTGGATCTTGTCACTTTTTATTGTATTTTTCTGATCTGCGTTCAGGAGTTTGTTGTCTGTTTCATGGATTTTGGCTGGCTTTTGAATCTCTTTTATTGTTTTTTTTCTGTTTCTGTTTCTGTCTGGCCTCTGATATTAGCCAGATTGTAAACTGTACTTGTTCCTGTTGTGTGCTGTGAAGAATTGAGTGCCATAAAAAGCAGCTAACAAATGGCTTAAACTTTTTTCTTGGCTATTGTCTGCGATATTTCGTT
Source organism: Drosophila acutilabella (assembly GCA_035046005.1). Taxonomy (NCBI): domain Eukaryota; kingdom Metazoa; phylum Arthropoda; class Insecta; order Diptera; family Drosophilidae; genus Drosophila; species Drosophila acutilabella. The sequence goes on from JAWNOK010000072.1 coordinate 543,445, forward strand.
CGTTCTTTTTTCTTTTTGGAATTTTTCCAATACCAAAATTTGTTTTTATTTTTGTATCTGTGCATAACAAAATTTGAATTTTCGCCTCAAAAATTGAATACCAAAAGTGAGTGGGAAACGTATTTAAAGTTAGTCGCTGCTTTCATGGATCGATCGAGAACTTATAGTTGATATAGTTTTTGCTTACCGTTAGTTGTGGAATTTTTGAATTTGTGGTGTAGTGTTGTTGAGGCGCCAATCGATTGAGCTGTGATAAATGCCAAAATTGTAATGCAAATAAAACCAAAAATAAATTAAAAATTTAATTTAAACTTGCCGAAATTGGAAGCAATTTAGTAAAGAATAAAAGTAAGCGCCCAAGTTTTTAGTTTGTTCTCGGTTTTAATGAATTTTGTTTATTAACCAATTAGTAATATGTCTTTTTGTTGTTTTCACTTATAGTATAATTATGTATGTAAGTATAAATGTATGTATTATGTACGTATAGTATATATATGTTGTTGTACTCGTGTTTATGAGTTGTTTTTGTTGTTGTTGTCATTTGTGTATTGTTTTCTTGGTACGCAAGCAAATTTGTGTTGAAATTTCATTTTCATTTTCAATTTTAAATGGTTCACACTGAATCCATTTAATGATCTATGACAATATGTTGTTAAAAATTGAGTTTTCTCTTTTCTTCTTCATTTAAATGATGTGTTTTCGTACTAAATCTACACAAGGAAATCAATTGATAAAACTGAAACTAAAAATAATGCTAATATTGAAAGTGTTTTCATGATTTTGAAGTAATTTTTCATCTTCTTCGACGGTTTGTTCATTGGCGAGTTTTGGCTTTTCTCTTCGATTGCATCTTCCCTCATCGCTTATGAGTACATTAAAAAATGTTGAATTTCGACATGACTTGCTTAATTTAAAAAATTTTGCCTAAAGTTTTTTTTTAACTGGTTTGCCGAAACGTTTGTTGTATTTGTTTATTGTTAATACGCCTTAAATTGCCTAAATGGGGTTTTTTTTGTCAATTTACTATTTGTTTTTTTTTTATAATCAATAATTTTGTATGGCTGTTTGTGTGGGCAGGTGGGCGTGGCCACTGCCCCACGTCGCAGCCATATTGGCTTTTTTTACCGAAACAATAATGCTTTTTTTAATTATTATTTTTTTAGGTTTTGCATTTTTTTGTTTTGTTGTTTTTATCACAAAATCAGTTACAATTGTATTTAAATAAAATTTTAGCCCGCTTCAAAGTGCCAAAAAGTTTCATAATAAATTTTGTAAAGGCATTAACAATCAACGAATTTTTAATTTTGACTTTTTTTTTCAATTTCAATGTCTGTTCTGCTGCAAACTGTGAAAGAAAACAGAAGAACTTAAAGAAAAATGTAAGGAAATCAGTTATAAAAGCGAAAAGATAGTTTTTCTTAGTAGCCAATAGTTTAATATTTGTTTTTTATACTTAATTTTTCGACCATGTAAATCTAATAAGTATTGAAACGTTTTTTTCCAAATTTCCTTCTTTTAGTTTTCTTAAAGGAATTTTAATTTAAATTTCGATTTGTTTTTTTTTTTGTCATTAGATTAGGAAACTCACCGTTTATACTTGTTTAATTTTGTCATACTCTTACGCCAAATTGCATACAATTTTGTTAAGTTTATACATAATAAACTTATGTGATTTAGGCCTAAAAGTTAATAGTTCGTTTCAATTTGTTCTTAGCTAAAATTCGACTATTGTTAAAATTTTGTTTAATCATTGGGTTTGCCGAAAGGTTTGCATTGTATTATTGTAACGGTGTTCTTCCGACTCTAATCTCTAAGTCCAGCCAAAATGTATGGGCTAATGGGCGTTAGGGGGGGCGTGGTGCCGCCTTATGATATGTATACTACTCAGAGCACATGATGGGCCGAAATTTCACTGTGTTTTCGTTTTCTTTATGTTTTTGGAGTTGAGTTGCCGCAAAATTTTTGAGGAATATTTTAGTTTTGTTTGTTTTTGTTATACTTGCCGAATAAAAGTTCGATATAAATATATTTTTAGCGATGTGATGTGTTTGCATGCTTTAATGATATTTCTTTAAACTAATGCTCTTGATGATGCTGTTATTGTTGTTGTTGTTGTTTTAGTGTACTGCAGTTCGTTGATGATGTTGGGAACTGCAGCCACCGGTTTGCCCGCCCCTGAGATGAGAGTAGAGCAGGCAAACATATCCCTCTAAGCCCGCCCACTTTCCATGCTTGGTATGAAATGAGAGTGCTTCTTGAGGTACATTATCGGCGGCACAAAGTAAAAGTATAATCCATTAATAAATTATAATAAAAACTCAAAGATTTGACAGTGTTGTGTTTTTGTGTATATATTTGTTTTGTGTTGCAACTTAAGGCCAAGTAATTTAAACTAAACATAAACTTAAGGCGAACCTTATTCAACTAAACGTATAAGTATGTACATAAATAACAGACTAGTGTGTGTGTGTGTGGGTGTGTATGTGATTATGTGTGTGTATGTAGGAGTTTAAAAAATTAATATGCGTGCACAATTTGGTGCATTCTGTTTGTTTTTGAATCAATTAAGATATATATATATAAAACTGAATATGTTTTAAAAAATAATTCGCATACAAATTAAGCTCATTAACAATAAACTTTGGTGTTGTATGTTTGCATAACATTAAATAAATTTTAGCTACCCTAACGCCCGCTGCGAATACAAATTTTATATTCTTTAATTTTTTATATAATTCTAATCGCGAATGTTTAATTACTTTTCTTGAAAATCTTTTTGGTTTTTGTTTTTTTTTTTTAGTTTTGTTCGACATCAAAGATACTTTTTGCTTACTTTTAAAAGGAAAAAAGCAACCTGAACTTAATTACTTAATACGTTTTAGTTTTGTTTTAACTTTTACATCTTGCAGGCGACAGAGCTACGCGAACTTTTTAAAAGTTTACGCAAAATTGTCTCCGAAAGATGTATAGAAAAGTTGGTCTGCAATTGGAACTTGGAATTGTTCCAATTGAAAAGCACTTTTCAATCGGCTAAAAACACACTGAGAATTCATGTGAAAACTGTACCAATGAATGTAGTTGTGTAGTGTTTGAGTGTAGGTGTGTGTGTGGAATGTGTGTCAACTTTCGGTAGATTATTAGATGGTTCAACTATTTGTAATAGATACGTAGATATTTGTAAAAATATTTTTAAAAAATTTTCAACTAGCAAACCCACAGTCAGAGTACAGTTTACACTCTGTATAGATACGAACTTCTGTGTGTGTGTGTTGGAGGTGTGTGTGTGAGAGTGTGTTTGTATCTGTTACTGGCTCAGGTTAAAAATTTGCACTATGTTTATGTTTGTTTGTCTTTGTCTGTATCTGTTGACGATCAAAAAATGCGCTGCATACTTTTCAGCGCAGCATATTTCCCTGTGTGTAAGTGTATTTGTGTTTAAGTGTGTGTGAATTATTGTTATTATTGCATCAAATTGAATGCGAAATGCAGCTTTGTTTTCTTGACGGCATTTTCAAAAATGTTTGAAAAAATATTTGACGGCTCTACAGAAGTTTGTTAATATTTTTTAGTTTTAGTTATAAGATCGACGAGAGGCCTTTTAAAATGCAAATACCTTTAGAACGATTTGCCTCTTAATCGGTATTTCCTTTTAAGTATTCTTTTTCGGAATTATTTTCATTTCTTTTATGGTTTTTTAGATATTTTTGTTGGTGTTAATTTTATATCATATCCAGTTATATTTCTTACGTAGATTTAACTTTTTAACTTTGGTTTTCGTGACTTGGCTCTCGGCATTGTTGTTGCTCTTGCTCTTGCTCTTGCGGTTGTTGTTGCTGTTGCAATTAGAGTTGTTGCTGTTGTAGCTGTAGTTGTAGTCGTAGCAGGGTTCGTATGTTGATGATTCAAGGGCGGTGGCATCGTTGGCATAGCCAACTCCTCCACTTATTCCAGCTGTTCTAAAAAATTGGGCGACTTGAAGTATTCGGGCACGGGATCGTCCATGCGTGATATTATTTTGTATATGGATTTCTTCCATGATTGCTCGGTGTCTTTGCCACCCTGTATTGCACGGAAAAATTCACGCAGTGTCTGTTCGACCACAAAGCGAAAATTTTGGGGTACCTGTTATGGGCGTGGAGTCAATTCGAAGGCGAAGGCGAAGACGAACGTACAAAAACGAAACGAAAATAAAAAAAATTAGCAAAAAGGTCAAGGTAACAAATGAAATTCGTACAAGAGTGTTAGTGAGTGTGTGTGTGTGTGTTTGGTTGTTTGTAATTGTGTGTGTGAATCTGTTTGAGTGTAAAATTATGGTAATTATATTGTTGACACACACGCACTAACACTCTGTGGTATATGTGAGCTGTAATTCAACGCCATTACATTCATAATTACTTAAGTAATTGTTGAGTAATTACACAGTAATTACTTAAGATTAACTGTTTACTTAAGAAATGCCAATAATTGCAATTTCTTTGGGTAATGATCACATTCGATTACAGCTCAGTTTTGTTTTGTTATTTTTTTGTTTGTTTGTTAGTGAGATTGTTGCATACCTCAATGTGATTATTGCGATTGTAGTGCAAATTGAGCACGCGATATAATTCACTATCTCCAGCAATCAACAGATCATCGGGTGTCTTGATGCCTTCAGTGACCGCTTGTCGTGCATATTTCTCCATTTGTATGTAGTAGAATTCTCTGCAGATGCGTAGATGAGGAATATGGTTTGGTTTTGGTCAGTAAACTAATAGCTATTCTTTTTTTTTTAAGTTTAAATTTGTTTTTTGTGTTGTTTGTTTTGTTTAAAAACATTTATTTTGATTAGCATTCAAATTTACGAAATCAGAGTTAATTTGTTACAAAAATCAATAGAAAACAAAGAGGATCGAAAAGAATAGAAACAAAAAATCATTAAGATAATAAGAATAGATTAAAATCAAGTAACTGAATTCGAATTCATAAATCATAAGACACATCACACAGCCAAAGTAAATAAGCTCGTTCTCTTTCTCTTACTCTTGCTCTTTCACTCAATCATTCATTCGCTGCTTTTGGTTCATATTGTCTGTGGCTAAGCCTCAATACTGGATATCGCCTTTGCAATATGACATTATTAATAAATTTATAGCATACTCTTAGGCGCAAGCTAAAAGAACTCATTCTAGCCATGTGTGTGTGTGTCTGGGAGTGTGTTTGGTTTGTGTGTGCTTCTTTGTTGTAAAGAATTTTTAATAAATCTCAAATGTGCAACAACAGACGCTGCAGGATAATCCCAACGTGTATGCAATACTAAATTGCAAGTCAATGGGCATCGTCTTTGCCTCTTTCTGCCTTTCTGCTTGCCTCTTGTTGCATGTTGGCTGATTTTTCTGGTTGGCGGGGGACTTAATTAGCAAGTGCAGTGCTGTCTCAGTGGTGCGCTGTGCTACAGCTGCTGTGTCGCCGCCTTGTTTAGTCAAGTGATTTGAGAGAGAGAGACAGCGAGACAGAGAGTAGGAGATGGGACTGTAAGTGATTGCTTGTCTTTTTCTAATCAACAGTCCCTTATCGTTGTAATTGTTGCTGCTACCAGTGCCGCGCCCACTTAACAACGCTCTGATAATCGCGCTAATTTCAAGATTTCCCAGCTGTAGACTCCCCAACTGTTGTCAAATGCATTTTCTCGTGTGTCTCTTGTTGATTTTTCCAAACAATAAGCGCGAATTGCGCAAATAGAACTTCTGTGATTGCAGTTGCCATTCTCATTGCCACATAAATCTTTTAGTCTGTCTCATCATCGTCGCCTGTCCCCGGAGGCAGCCAGCGAGCGCCTACAATAATAGGCAACGTTATATAATAACCGAAGGACGGAGAGGGACTAAGAGAGTCAGAAAGAGGGAGTGAGAGAGTGGGGAAGGGAGTGTGCTGAGATTGTGGCACAAGAAGAAACCAAACAGTACAAATTGTGACAGCATTGCATTGTATTGGGTGTGCTGGTAACCATTGTTAACTCTTGGCTGTATCTAGAACTGTGGCTATGACTGTACTTTGTCTTTACCTCTCTTTCTCCCTGCTTGTCTGCCTTATTAGGTGTTTGGTCACAAAGCATTGCATACTTGTAGGCGCAATTTTTGTGTGTGATGATGCAATTAGCTTTACTTGCTGCTGATGCTGTTGCGGTTGTTGCAGTTGTTGTTGTTTTAGCTTGAGGCATACATTTAATTGCCACATCAAGTGGGTGTGTGTGTGTGTGTGCTGGGGCCAGGAAAAGGAAGTTTAGCTAACTGCCTTTCAGAAGTGTATGCACTGCGCCACTTAATTTAGATAATACACACGCTCTCACACACACACACACTCCCATTCGCACACCCTCACACACAAGTCATACAAAATGGCATCAACGGAAGTGCAGTCGCTGCTATAACTAATTAGTTTTATATAATTTTCGTAGCCTATTTTATAATTCACATATGTGAATGTGTTTTTTGTATGGGGGCGTGGCTGTGAGCGCTGTTTCTTTGGCGCTATTTAGAGTCAGGCAAGCGTACAAACACTTGTGTGTGTGAGTCTGCCTGTGTGTATGTGTGCGTGTGTCTGCTTCTTTTGCTACTTCTTCTGCTTTCTTCAGAAGTGCCATTGACTTATGGTATGAATAGAGAATAAGAGTACATTAATAAGCTCACACATACTCACCCACACATATGCAGACATCTCTACCTCATACATTAATGAAGTAATTGGCAACACTTTACATATACATATGCACATATCTATAGCTATATCACATATATATATATAGATACTGAAATATCTCTGTATGTGTGCGTGTGTGTGTCTCTGTCTGTGTGTGTGAGTGTGTGTTTTATTTGAGGTGTGTGCGAGTGTCTTTTTTTTTTTTTGATACGTACGTTTTTTTTTATTTTATTTTCATTTTTGTTTTCATAATATTCTTTATATGTAATTTCAGCAAGATCTTTTCACGCCACGATGCAGGGGGGGCAAAAGGGGGTGGAAGGGGCGAGTGAATTTTGTTAGCTGCTCTCTAAGCGCCAAAAGGACACTTAACCTCAAAAATGCTTGATGAAAAACACAAAAAAAAAGAATACAAAAAGAAACGCGAAAAAAAGAAACCAAAACACAAAAGTAGAAAAAGCAAAACACATGGGTTAAGAGTGTGTGTGTGTGTGAGAGAGAGAGAGAGGAGTATAAGAGTGCCTTCTCTATATTCTTGAGCGCCGCTTGCCAGTTGTCGGGGGCCTGGCATTATGCGCGACTCTCCAGGCGCGATTCTCAAGTAGCTGCCCCACCGGAAAAGCGTGTGGGAAAAGCCAAAAGAAAAACGCAGCTGCACTTGCTGCTTCAGTCAAACAAACTAATTAGCAAGTGTACGTGTGTGTGTGTGTGTGTGTGTGTGTGTGTGTGTGTTGTGGGGAGGCTTTGGGGGCGTAGCAGGTCATACATGGTCCTTTTAGCCAGCGCTTTCTTTTCTTTACTTGCATTTTGTATTTGCATTTGGCATAAAAGTAAGAGCTGCTCCACATATAATGCAATTATATAAGTGGCAAGCACTTTGGCTAATTAGCCAACACAAAGGCGGCTAGCACAGTGGCAAGAAATGGCTCTCAAGCATGTATGTATAGTAAGTTGCACATTAGGTACTTGCAACACTTTCTCAAGAGTCCTCAGCTCCCTAAGCACAAGTATGTGTGGGAAAATTGAAACAAATAAAGTGCTAATTTATAAGATAAAGCAAAAGAAAAGACTGTATATCTACCCTATAGAGATAGCTGAGAGTCAGCGGAATCAACAAAAATATTCCCACCCATTTAAGCCAAAGTCGCAAGTCAAGAAATTCCCATGCAAAAGTCGCAACCCCTTTTATTGCTTATTTCCTTATAGGAAGGACCCTTAACAAAATTAAAATATCAAAAGTAAAGAGAACAGAACATATATATGTATATGTATAAGTGTAGACTCCATAACTTAAGCCGCGCACAACAAAAGGTGCAAGAAATTCCGGCAAACCGGTAAGAATTGAGGCACAAAAGAGGGGAAAACCCGGAACGTGCTGTGATTTGTGGGCAGGTAAACGACAGCAAAGAAAAAACATAAAGAACAAGAAGTAAAAGTAAATAAAAGAATTTCCTAAGACGTTGCGCATGTCTTGAGACAATTCGGCTAAGGATTTTAGGGGTTGCTCAAGGGACAGATGCTAAGACCCGAGTTAGGGTGTTTCTTCTTCTACTTAGGGGCTGCAAAATCAAAATCCAGGTGAACTATTCTATTGTCGCGTGGATATACAGTATTGCAGATGTGCCTCGCTGCTTTTGGCGCGAAAATTAAAGTGCTCTAAATCCTTTTTCCAGCTGTCGTTTCTATTTTTTCTCTTCGCTCTTTTGGCAACTTCTTGCATTGACAACGCTGACAGGCAAATTTCGACAAAATGCATTCGCTTGGCTGTCATACAACATTTTTGGGGGCATGTAGGGGTTAAGGTTGGTAGCGGGTATATCTAGTTGTATTGTGGATTGCATGTGTGGGCGTCAGTTGTGCGATTTCTTGAGTGCAACTCGAGGTTTCGACAGCAATCGAATTGAATTTGAATCAGAGTTTTTTTTGCTGTTTTTTTTTCATTTCAAGTCAGACAGAAAGACAGCGATGAGCACTCGTGCTACTGCTTCTCTGCTGCTGCTGCTCTGGGCACTCAATAACCCAAACAAAATGAGGAAAGAGTATAAAAACTTAAACAAATAACAAACTTAAAATGAAATCATAAAAATGAATGCTGCTCGAAGAAGTTTTAAATGTTTTTTCTTCTGTTTTTTGTTTTTTTAAGATAGTTATAGTTAAAGCTTTGATTAAATGCATTAAATATATATTAATATTTAGTTGGCTTAACTTACCGGAAGTTCGAGAACCATTTAACCAATTGTGCTGTGTTGTTCTTGTTGAATTTGATGTCCGGGAAGTACATCTTGAGGACCGCTGAGCTCGGATAACGCACCCAGAAGAACATCAGCTTCGCCTTGCGCAGGTGCATCGGTGTCAATGTTGAAGAGTGCAGAGGAGTCAAGGATTCACAATGTTTGCTACATTTATATATATTTATATATATACACATACAGAGAAAGGGTTTTTTTGTGTAAGTCAAAGCAGTTTTCCTTTTTTCCATATTCGTGCTGGGGCAGAGCAAATTGGGGGAAGCACCAGGGGGTTAAAAGAGGCGGAGTGAAAGGGGGGGGAGTGGGGCCAAACGTCTAACGTTGTTGTTGTTGTTGCTGTTGCACTTTCGAGTGTGTGGCAAAAAACGGCAGCAATAAATGCCAATAATGAACGTCTAAGGGCGCCTCACAGCAAAGGGTTAAGGGGTTAAGCGGGGGTTAAAGAGGTTTGAGTCTGCCTTCGTCTCTGCCACTTGGCGTTGACTGATTGAAAACAGAACTGCGAGATTGAGAAATAACTAACTGATTTCAACAACGAATTGTTTATCACCTTTGAACACTCTTGAGATTAAAATTATAAAAAGTTCTTAAACTTTTAGCTATGAAACGATTAAAAGAAAACTTTAAATGAGACATTTCTCTAAATAGTTAAAAACTAACCTTTTAAAGAAACTAATATACCCTAGAGCAGAGTATGCTGAGAATGAATGCAGTCAGTTGTGTGCTGCTTAGGGGTTAAGTTGAGTGGGCAAACACTGTGGGGGTATTGTCGATGAGGGCAGCAGGGGCAACTTACACTTGGAGCTCATTGCATTTGACTGCGCCGATTGGGCATTGATTTTTCCGATTGCAAATGCAACTCAAGCCAAGAGTCGGAGACGACAACGTCGACGACGACGATGATGACGACTTGAGGAGGGCACTGAGGTAAGAGGTTCGATGTTTGAGGTATGGCTGCTGGTGGGTTAGGGTGTCATTTGGGGCGTTCCAATAAATAAGGTTTTGATTACATTTTATAAAAGAATTTAGTTGAAATGGGTAAATAAATAAAACTGAAGAAGACACTTGATTGGTTTCGTTTTGTAAGCAAGGCCCTCTACTCTTCCTACCGCCCTAGCTAGGAGAAAAGGTGCTTAAGTTCTACTACCTCTACCCCCCAACAACCTATCGTCTTTTGCCTGCCTCGAGACTAACCCCATTTGCTCTGCACCAGTTGGCACATTGGACTAACTGTGGTAAACTCACTTGACCAATTGATGATGTTCGTGTTGTTGTTTTAAAAAGGATATAGTAGGCTGCATGCCATCGAATTGCATATCGGCTGAATTGCACTCGGATTGGCGATCCTGGGCATCCATAACAGCTCTCAGGCAGGTCTTGTAGTCCGGTGAGCCGCCGTGATGGGCGGCTGCGAGTAGAGCGGGATGTAGCATCGTTGGCGGATGTGGCAATGGCGGTGAGTCGCGTGAGTCCATGAGAGCGCCTAGGCTACCGGGCGGACTCGAGGAGAGCTGCAGCTGATGGTGATGCTGGTGGTGCAATTGGGCAGCGGTGGGTTGACCCCCATGCGGTGGACCGTGTGGACCCGGCGCCGCATGCGGGTTAAAGAACGGACTGTACGGCGAGAAGACCTTGGACTCGTGCAACGATGGATTTGGTATTGCCACCGAGGTCGGCAAGGACACTGGCATCATGGGTGGTGGTGGTGGTGGTGGCGGATGATATGTACCCGTCGATTGACCGCGACCCGTTGGACTCTGTGTGGGCGTGGCGTTGTTGTTGCTGCTGCTATTGTTGCTGCCGTTGTTGTTGTTGTTACTATTGCCGTTGTTGCTCTGCTGTTGTTGCTGCTGCTGTTGTTGTTGCTGCTGCTGCTGTTGGTGTTGCTGCTGTGCGGCTGCAACTGCTGCTGCTGCGGCGGCTGCCTGTCCACTGGGCACCGGCACAACGCCATCTTGCGCCAATATGCGACTAACGGTACGCGGTGTGATGCGTGTATCTGTGACCTTATGACGCTTCTTCTTTGGTGTCACCACCAGGCTCAAAGCCTCGTTTTGTTCCAATTGCTGTTGTGTCTGCTGGGCTGACTGCTGTTGCTGCTGTGCGGACTGTTGCTGCTGTACGGCCTGTTGCTGCTGCTGTGCTGCCTGTTGTTGCTGCTGCTGGGGATCGGAGGGCAAACAGAATGGACCCGTCATCGAATTGTAGAGCGCTGCTGCTGCTACTGGATTCATGCCTTGTGGCGTCTTGGGCGCCTGAAACATTGCTGCCGCTGTGGGCGAGGGACGTATGTGAGGTGGTGGTATATTAAGTGAACTTAAGCTATTGTTAGTTGCATTCGTTTGATTAATATTGTTTGCCACATTGCTGACAGCAACAGCAGCATCGCTTGCTTGTTGTTGTTGTTGTTGCTGTGCTGCCTGATGCTGCTGTGCGGCCTGTTGCTGCTGCTGTTGCATTGCTGCTGCGGCGGCAGCATGATGCATTTGCAAACCCATTGCGGCAGCAGCAGCTGCTGCAGGTGAGGCAAACGACAATTGGTTGCCATTTAAACGTGGCGCAGCAATCAGTTGCTGACAATTCGGCAATTGCTGTTGGGCAGCAGCCATGGCAGACATGACTTGCGATTGTTGCTGTTGCTGCTGTTGTTGCTGCTGCTGCTGTTGCTGCTGCGCTGCAGCCTGCTGTTGCTGTTGTTGCTGTGCAAGTTGCTGCTGCTGTTGCTGGGCATTGCTACTATTAACCTGACTGCTTGCCTGCAACTGTTGTTGCTGCTGTTGCTGCTGCGAAGGCATTTGACTATTAGCTAGAAGAAGTGAACCATTATTACCTGATTGTGTTGCTGGCGTAGGACCATTTTGGGCGCCCGAACTGCCCCGATCGGCAACGACCTTGGTGCGCGGTGATTTGCGATCAAGAATTTGGGATGCCAGCATCAGATCCTTGTTGAGTTGCTCCGCTGCAGCCGTCACTGAATCCGCCTGTTTGCTGAACAATCGTCGCTGGTGCACAAACCTCGTCACAATGGTGTCCACTAGTGCCGAAAGCGATGTGGTTATCTCAGATTTGAGCACATCGGCAAGTCCTTCCAAATCAGTGCCTGACATGCGCATCATTGAGCTGTTGTTGCTGTTGCTGCTGTTGATGTTGCTGTTCTGTTGTCGCAGCATTTGAAACTTTTCCGACAGTTCTGATTTAAGGGCGCTGTGTGCAGCTGCCCCGCCCATGCGTGTGGGCAGACGTGCAGGTGGATGCAGTTGTACGCGTGGCGTGGCAGCAGCAACATGTTGCTCTAGTTGCTGTTGCTGCTGCAGTTGCTGCAAGTGCTGCTGCTGGCGTTGCAACTGTTGTTGTTGCTCCTCCTTGCGACGTTGCTGCTCCTGTTCCTGCTCAAAGCGACGCTGTTGCTCTTGCTGCTGCTGTTGTTGCTGCTGCTGCTGTTGTTGCTGCTGTTGCTGCTGCTGCTGCTCAACAGCTTCCTTGGCTAAGCGTGCCTCCTGTTCGAAAAAGAATTGCTGATACATTGCTGCCGCATGCGACATATCGCCCATGTGCTGCAACAGGGGTGGGAAGCCCTGTGGCAGTGCGGGATGTGTCACACCCACAAGTGGATTATGTTGCTGCAATTTGCTGGACATCATTTTGCTCATCATCTGGGTAAGCATGTGCGGCGTGGTGGCTGCGCCATTCTCGCTGTTGCTCTTATTGTTGCTGCTCTGCACCTTCAAGGTGGGCGAACTGGAACCGGCACGCTCCTCCGTCGACTCCTTGGGCGTGGCTTCGCTAAGCGTGGGCGAAGGCGACAACTCGATGTCATCGTGTTGCTGCTCTGGCTCCTGCTCTGTCTCCTGTTCATGTCTCTTGTTCCTGCTCCAAGCTTTCCATATCCTGCTCCTGATCATTGTCCAGATCCTGGCACTCGGACTCTTGCTCCATGCGTGTGCACAGCTGCACGTACTTTTGCTGCATCTCCGCGAGCTGCTCCTGCATTGAACGCAGCTGTGACTTGAGCGCATTTTTCTCGACTCGCTTTTGTTGGATCTGCGGCGACTCTAGCTCATTGGACTCACTGTCATCCTGGTCGAGCATCATGCTCTGCAGATTGAGTCCAAAATTGAGACCCGCTGCAGCTGCTACGTAGCGTTCCATGGCATGTTGCTGGGGTTGGTAGAGCTTGCGCTTCTTGCAGCCGTTCACCTGCAGCTGTCCCGCTTGGGGCGTGGCCGAGGGGCTGCATCGCATGCTGGACACAATGTGTTCCACTCGTGCACGTTTTAGCTCCATGCCGGGTTTCTTGAGGCAACGGGAGCTGGCATTTGACTCACGTTTTGTCTCGATGCAATCATCATCGTCCTCATCCTCGTCATCGTCGTCTTCGATGATGTCATCGTTATCCAGCACCTCGTCCTTACTGTTGTCCAGCAGCAATATGTCCGAGTGACTTGGCGATGCCAGCGACTCTAAATCCGAGTTGCGGGAGTGACCCAATCCCAGCATTTCCACCTCGTCTAACATGTCCTCCACGGCCTCCTTTTTGTTGGGCAGCGTATCGCTGGCCAACTGTGGCTCTACAGTGGCTGCTACAAGTGCTGTACGCTCCTCGCGTTGCATGCTGTCGAGGGAGTCGGAGGATTTGCGACGCAGGCTGCCATTGCTGGCGATGCTGTTGCTGCTGCTGTTGTGACTGTGGCTGTGACTGCTGCTGTTGTTGCTGTTGCTGCTGCTACTGCTGCTGCTGTGACTGTGGCTGCTGCCGCCATGTGGCGAATGAGGCGCTTGCGGTGTTGCCTGCATCAGTTCCGGTTCACTTTTGATTTTAATCTCAGACATTTCACAATCCTCAATCAAATTTATGCTCTCGGTGACAACATTGTTGTTGTTGGTGGCAGCAACACTATTATTGTTGTTGTTGTTGTTCAGCTTAGAATGCAGTTCCTGCTGCTGCTTCTCCTGTTGTTGCTGCTGTTGCTGTTGCATGGCTGTGCGCAACTCCTGATCCAGTTGCATCAACTCCTTTTTACCCTGCAATATGTTGCGCAGCATATGATGTGCCACCAAATCGTGTTGCAACAACTGCTGTTGTTCGTTTGTGTTGCTGGCACCGCCATTCAAAGAACTTACAGAGGCTGCTCGTGGCGGTGAACCGCCAGCAACATCTGCTGCTGCTGTGGTGAGAGCGCCATCAAGCGAGCGATCACTGCAGTTTGAGACACGGCGACTGTTGCCACCTTTGGGTGTCGAGGACGAGTGTGCGGATCCGGGGGAAATGGAGGCATTGTTGTTGTTGTTGTTACTGTTGCTGTTGCCACCATTGCTGAGCGGTGTGTTGTTATTATTGTTATTGTTGTTATTGAGCAATTTACTGGTGTTAAGACTATTAACCAGGCCAGCAGCACTCAGCAACTCGGCACTAGTTGCTGTTTCCATTGCTGCCGCCAACATGGCATTGTCCAGACTCTGTGGCAATCCACTGGTGGCATCCTGTGCCTGCTTCATTTGTCGTCCAAACAACTCGTTTAACATTTTTGCCGAGGAGCCGCCAAACAGATTGCCAAAGGCGGCTGTTAACAACGAGGAGGCGGAATTTACTGAACCCGGCGAACTTGAGCCGGATAAAGCAGTTGCTGCTGCTGCTGCCGCTGCTGCTGATGCTGCTGTTGATGTTGCTGTTGTTGCCGTTCCGGTTGCTCCGTTTGAATTGTTGCTGTTGTTTGTGTTGGCGTTTGCGTTGATGTTGCTGTTGTTGTTAATGATGTTATTATTGTAGAGTGCACCACCAGCGGCACTCGCAGCAGCCGCAGCAGCGCTACTCATGAAGGCAGCGGTTGCCGTTGCGCCGCCGTTTCTGCAGCCGTTATTATTAACACTATTACCAACACTGCTACCGATTAAATTACAATTACTATGACTGATATTATTGCTGTCTTTGCTCAAGGATCGCGTGCGCGTGCGACGATTTCTCACTAAGTTCGAGTTCGAATTTGAGTTATTGCTAGTTACTTTTATTGCTGGCGATGTCGACGTTGACGTTAACGGTAAACTCGCTGGTTTTTTAGCCGCGCACGTTGTTGTCTTGCCGACGGCCGTAGACTGACTGATTTGCCGTTTGTGTGCGTTACGGCGATTACTGCGACTACGACTACGACTTCGACTGCGACAGTTACTGTTGGCTGACGCTGACACTGCTGCTGCTGCCGTCGTCGCTGCTGCTGCTGGCGTCGCCTTGATGTTGCCTTGCTCGATTACAACGACGTCGTCCGAGTCAGAATCGCCCTCGTCGTTACCGTTGTCGTTTTCGTGCTCGTTGTCGACTTCGTCGTTGTCGTCGACGTCGTTGTCGCTGCCTTTACAGCGTTTCTCCGCTTCGCTAACGATTTCGCCGCAATTCGCCGTGTCGTCGCTGGCACCGTTGTATTGTTGTATGGGTAATTGTATTTGTATTGGTGTTGGTGTCGTTCGGCCGTTGCTTGCTTGCAGGGGCTGCGGTGCTGGCGGTAGCAGCACAATTGCCGCGCTCTTTGCCTGCTGTGGGGGTTGTTGCTGCTGCTTAGAATCAGCCTCTATCTCTGCTGCTGATGCTGGTGTTGTTGATGTTGTTGTTGTTTTTAGCAGCACATCATTCTCATCGCTGTACAAACCAAAACAGTCCGCGTCGTACTCCTCTGATGACATCATAAGATGATGCCAAACAGCAGCAGCAGCGCGCTCTCTTCTCTCCACGTTGCCTCTCCTTAGTCACAGACGTTGCCTTCGACACTCTTTGGCTCTCTTGCTGCACTTTTCGTTGCGTTCTCACAGCAATAGGCACACACATGCAGGCAAACTTCTCCTGCCAGCGAATTGAGAATTGAGCGCGTTTACTTTGCCTTAGCTTCGATTGGTTGACTGCGTCTTTCGGCTTGTACTCTCACCGTTTTCTCCTGTTCCCCACTCTCTGGATTTGTTTTTGTTTCTTTTGTTCTTTGTTTTGGGTTGTCTGGTCTGAATGAATTCGCTGCAAGATCTGTTATAAGCTTGAGCTTCGTTTCTTTGCTTCTTTGCTGGTTATCTTTTTATCGTATGTCCGAGTTTTCTTAATGTGTGTGCGTTAGTTTCACTCCTTCTTCTTCTGTTTGTTCAAAACTTTTTTTGAAGCTTGCCCTAACGGTTATCCTTGGGTCCGGCTTTCTCTATCTCCGTCTCTCTTCTGTCTTCGTTTCGTTGCGCCAAACGTTGAAATTTTGCTTTCTCTCAACTTGTTTGTCGAAATGTTACAATTCAAAATTGTTCGCGTTGCTGACAGTTTATTGCAGTTGTTGCTGTTGCTGATGTTGTTGTTGTTGTTGTTGATTTTGCGTTTACGTTTTCTACGTTTTTTTCTGCGTTTTCTAATTGTGAATTTTGTTTTGAATTTTCTTTCCACCACCACACACATGCGAATGTCCTTTGCATTTAATGTTATTTAAATTTGTTTTGATTTTGTCTTTGCTTTTGCTTTCCCGTTAGCTTCTTGTTGATGCTGTTTCTCTTTATTTTGCTTTTTGTCTTCGTTATTCGTTTTTGTTTGGTTTCGTTAAGTTAAGTTTCGTTTCGCTTTGATATAGAAGAATTCTCAAAAAGTGTTTTTCGGCTTCTTTTATCGAGAATTTTGCGTTTGAATTTAATTTATTTTTATATTTATTTTTGTTTTAATCGTTTATCGTTTTCGTTAAATTTTATATTTATTTTTTGTATTCTCTTTGCTTTTGTTGTTGTCTGGAAAAATCCTTGCTTGCGTTCAAAAAGTGTTTCTGGGAAAATAAAATTGTATAATTTATTTAGTTAAATTTAAATGAGCAATTTTATTGCCAAAAAAGCAGAGACACAGAGACGTGGCCAACAGGGGCTACACGAGCAGGGGGTAAGCGGGCCAAATGGAAAGTGAAAGTGGCGCGCCAAAAGCTTTTGGTTTGGGTGACCACTTGATTGGTTGCTGCTTCGGGGTTGACTTTGCCTCTGCTGCTGCTGACCTTTGCCCTTGCCACCCCCACCAGCCTGCCTTTCTTAGCTTGGGGGAGGAAAAGCAGAAGCTGGAAGCTGCCTCTGTTTCTGTCTGTCTGTATGTATGTCTGTGTGTCTCCTTAATTCAGCCATAAGCCAACCCTTTGCCCTCTTCTAAAGCGACAGGTTTTTATCTAATTTCTCCACTTGAGCTTATTTAACTGTCTGTATATGAATCTCTTTGTATGTGTGTGTGTTACTCCCCTTTACCACCCCCCTAAAATTTATTTATATATGTACAGACGCGAACAATAAATGGAGATAACGTGTGTTATATTTCGCTGATAAACAAGTTTGACTTACTTTCGCCATAGCCAGAGATACATATACAGTGTATATGTATGTACATGCAGAGATACACAGATACAGATACATTTCCATATGACCAGCCGTAGGGAATGCGTAAGCACTCGAAATAATCAATAAGAGAACTTTGGAACTGTGGAACTTTGAAACTGGAAAACTTTCAGTTCATAGAAAATGCGTCAAACTGTCGTTGATTTAAGGGGCGTTTCTATCTCTAGTTTAGACTCTTGTTTTTGTCTATACTGTGTACATTTTGTAGATACATCTGTCACTAACAGTATCTGAAAATCTTTTACCCTAAAGACTTGCTCATTTCATAAAGATTAATTTAACAATTAAAAGTATTTTAGAAGATCAAATGAGCCTTTTAAATACATTAAAAAATATTTTAAATTATTTTTTTTTAATGCAGTAAAATGAGATTCATTTTTATAGTTTTTGTTGAGTTAATATATTTTGTGATTTAAAAATGTATGCTAATAATTCTCATTTTTTATTTTAATTTATCTCAAGTACAAAATCAAACTTATGAAAATTCTTACGAATAATGTTTTAACCAATATTCCATAAACTCCATTAAATTTGAGAACATATGATAAATGAATTAACATTTCTATTGTGCACTTCAATCGTATGTTTATTGTTGTCCCTATATTTCCCAAAAATCGCCCCTACTAGCGCTTCACGAACCGAGAGCTGAAAACTAAAAACTTATTCGGTTATACCAAATGCCATATGCACTTTTCCAAGAAGCGAATCCTCCCCTCTGGGTAAGTCGTCGGTTTTTCAAGCATTTCCATGACAACAAAGTCGCATTTGCCATCAAATTGCATTGGAATGCAGTTCAGGAGTCTAGAAATGTAAGCAACCCGCCCGTTTCCCAAGTCAATGTCAACAGAAACGGTATGGACCCCACCCCTATAAAATGCCCTGTACCCTGTACCCTGTTCCCTTCTTCCCTCCAGATCCTTTTTAAGGACTGTACTTGGTGAGCATGCAGCTTGCAGCGAGGATAATGGTAGGAGCAACCCTTATACTTCATATCAAGAAACAAACTTGGGCTTGGGACAGCAGCAACAATACGGATCCTGGCCAACAGTTAGAACTGTTTTATATACAGTTTGTTTCTTAAATAAATTTACCACAAACAAAGCGTTATTTTTCTCCATCGTTCATCATAGATCCTCCTGCAAAAAAGAAATAGAGAAAATGATTAGCAATAATTCAGTAAGTATGTATCTTAAGAGGTAAGAAGAAACTACTTTGGCCAAGTTCAATGCACCTAAACTCAGTCGACATCTTCTTGGGCAAGTTAACAACCCTCAAAGAACCGAAAGTAGTAACATATGGCCCATTTCATAGTTTTTAGATAGTGCACTAAGGATCAAAGAAAGCAATTTCTATACAAACTTCCCACCTACGTGTCAGGCGACAGCAGCGCTCATAATTACGACCTTAACACAATTCAAAGGATACCCTTTGGGTGGGGTATACACGAATGCGAAAAAAGGTTTGACAAGACATAGGAAAATATTTATTACATGTTATATTGAAATATAACCCATAACTCATAAAATAATTATATAATTTCATATTTAAATTGAATAATTTTTAATTATTTTAAAACACTTCTTTGGAGGGTATCTGCAAGTCCTCCGTGTTACAGTTTGCTGTACAAAATCGGCAGCAATAAAATGCGCTTACTTTGCATGCTCACATATTCGTAGCTGTAACTGCCATTTGTAGGAAATGTGTGTGTGTGTGTGTGTTTGTTTGCGTATCTGCCCAGCAGGGCGAATGTATCTCAAAGTGTGCTGTGGAATGTGCCTTCACAGATCGCGGCACACGGTAATGTACCGACTAGTACAAGCCCTGCTACCTACTAACGTGGCTAGTACCTATGAAGTGTGGCACATAGCCATGTGTGTATCGCTTCTCTCACTCTACTCTCTCATTCCTCTCGCCTTTTGCTGTTGCTGGCCGGGTGTCATCATTAAAATATGCTTTAGGTCAACTTGCTAGCTGTCCGAATAGCTCGGCGACACTTGGGCCCAAAACAAAAAAAATAAAAAAAATATGAACACAAAAAAAAGGTAGACGCGTTTGCGTTACGGTCAAGTAACTTTGAAATCCGTTAAAAAGTTTATTACATTTGATGGCCTTAAAAGTAAACGTAAGCATATACACACTCCCACTCCGATAGTAGGACAGTGAATCGACTAATTGATGGCAGTACACGGATAAAAATTAATATGTTATTAATCGAGAACATGTAGCTCATAGATTGCAGATTCAAATATTATAATAGATATTAAAAGTAAAGGTCAGAGGTCTAAATGAAAGAAATACTAAATCAAAACTAAAAAAACATATAAATTTATTTAAAATTCATTGATTCTAATTTGTTTATTTGTTTATTAACGCAAACTAAAAGTAGGAGTAAAATTAATATTATTGACTATAGTAAAGCGTAAATTTTAAAAATGTATTTAACTGAATATATAAAATACATTTTTAATTAGATTGATCAATTAATTAATTAATTAATAAAATAAACCAAAAAGAATTTAATTCTTTATCCTTTCTCTTTTTTGTTGGCTTTATCTATGATCTCTATCACGATAAAGTTTTGGTTTATTTAAAATAATATTTTTTAGTTTTAATTTTTTTTTAAAACCTAGTTTTTAACAGTGTATGATTTGTCAATTAGTTGAAACATCCAGTACTAAATATTAGTTGCACATCGAGAGACTGCAGTGGAAATTTGAAAACACAGAAATCAGCGCTCAACCCCGAAAGTCAGGGCGACCCTTATGGAAGGTACAGCACACAGCTGATGATCATAATCATGATCGCATGCCAACAAAGGAGAAAAAAGAGAAACAGGGGGAAAGGTACGTGCCATAACTTGTAGACACGAGCACAGTGCACACCTGGACACAAAGTGGGTCTCGAAACTCCGAGCTCGGAACTCGACTCGGTCTGACGATCGAGAAAGGAGAAGAAGAGAGTGAAGCGACGAGCGAGAAGCGATCACCGAGACAGGGAAACGACGGCATCAACCCAAAAGGGGCGTTTTTGGCTTTTGCCTGATGTCAACCACCAGAGCTGCAAGAGAAGTGTAAGAAAGAGCAGAAGAGGGAGAAGTGAAATGAGAGAGAGAGAGAGAAGCAGCTAGCAGCGCTGGGTTCCGATTTCGATGCGTTACCTGAATGAAATTCTTTAGTTTTGTTTGAAGTTTTTTTTTAATTTTGCGGAAGTTGTCGATCGATGAAAAGTTGGGAAAACACCTTTCAACTTGTTTTTGTCACAATTTCCACAACAACAAAAGGAAAACTTCCTCCGTCTGTAGTTGTTAATCCTGTACAGTGTCTACACATTAGAAAACTTTGGCTGGCATTTGTTCCACGAGAATTGGCAAACAACTTTGTGGGCACAATTCAAGCGAAAATTATGCCATAAGAAAATGTCCTTTATGTACTGTGTATATATGTGTGTGTGAGTATGTGTGTGCGTCGCCAAAGATTTTAATGTTTATGTGAAAAGTTTTGCGTAAAATTGGGCAAAAAAGGTTGCGACCGTCAGCAGAAATGGAAATGGAAAATGGAAATTACAATAATAAAATGCAACTATTGTTATGATTATGTTTGTTATAGCTTATAAGCACTGTAGAATCAGTCTTTATAGCTAAACGCTCAATCTGTTTTCTTTGCAAAGGTGTGCGTGTGTGTGTGTTTGGTATTGGTGAGTATGTGTGTGTCTGTGTTGTTGTCTTGACTTGCAGCTAAGCCCCAAATAACAACCTGATAAGATACTTGAGCGTGTGCATACTATTTGCAGATAGTGTAGCCTACATGAAAATACTTTTATAGACCCCGATACCCAATACCCGATTTAGTTGCCATATGGCGGATCTATAGATATCAATAACTTCCAACTGCTTTCAAGTGGAGCAATACTACCAGCAGCTCCATTTCGAGTTGTCTGACTACACTGAGAGAAATAATAAGGAATCGATTTTAAACTTAAGAGATTTTTTGTATTTTAGACACTGAAAGAAATTTAGCATTAATATAAAATATTTTTTTTAATATTTAAACTAACATTTTTATAAATTCTCTATAACGAAAAAAATATTTTTGGTATTATGGAGTGGTTTGTTTGAAGTTCTGGGAGTATATTGTACTCTTTTGCTATATATTCATTCAAGCTGCTCGCTTAAATAATAAGGATATTGGATGTACTGGGCGTAATTTTTGATATAAAATAATATAAAATTATTTGAAATAATAATTTTTTTTGAATTGGGTTTATATTTCATTTTTTTGTATATAAGAATTTTGATAATTACTTTGATCTTTAAAGCTACTTTTTATAAACATATTAATTTTATTTGGAATTTTAATTAGCTTAGGTTTGCTAGCAATATTATAAAACTTCCTTAAGAAAATATCTGGTTTGATTTCATTATAACTTATTTCAATAATTCTTTTTTTGGCGGTCCAATTTGTGTCAGTGTAGCCAGTGCACTTAGCGTACGCAAAGTTGCTAGCTTCAGTATAGTCCCACAACCCCCTCCCCTCACCTATTTACCCCATTCCTTCCCTTGATCCCTTGGCTGTGTATCAATATCAACTTGGTTTTTGTTGTGCTCATTCTCATTCTCGCTGTTTTTTCTTGTTGTTGTTGTTGTTTTTAGACATGAGCACTTTTTGTGGTCGCTGTTTGTCGTGTAGCTGTGTGTGTGTGTGTGTGTTGGCTTTTATTGTCTTTCAGTGCTTGATTAGATAGCAAGCACACATACAGACACATGCAATGTTGGCCTGTAAAAATGGCCATATGTGGCCAAGTTGTTGGCCATTGTCTGTTGTTTGCAAAGGCACAGAAGAGAGAAAGAGCGAAGGAGAGCGAAAGAGATAGCGAAAGTCCAGCAGCGTCTACTGTGGCTTTCTGCTTCTTGACTGTTCTTTTTTATTTTTTGTTGCATATTGGCAGGCGCCGTGGCGAGGCTTTTGTCTGTTACCTGCTGTCCGTCCATCTGTCTCTCTATCTGTCCGTCCGTCCATTTGTCCGCTTCGTTCGTGTCTGTTGCTTATCGCGCTTTTAATATCAAAAAAAATGAAAAAATGCACATTGAGCGTAAGTGTGTGTGCGAGTGTGTGTGTGTCCAGGGCTACACTGTCCGCCTCTGCTACCCTCCTGGCCTCCTCCTGTTGTCCTTGGTCTATCCTACCTTTAGTAGTTTATACCTTTGCCATTGCTATCTATGCAGATATCTTTCTCTGCATGCGTGTGTGTGTGTGGTGTGTGTGTGGGCATTAAAAACATTTTCATTGTAATCAAGCGTACTTTCTTTTATTATTATTATTCGCCTCTCTCTCGCCCCCTCACTCCCTCTCTCTGTCTAATTCTAACGACGCAAATTACTCAAATGTATCTGGCAGATACTTTTTATTTTCTACTGTCGCCGCTGTCGTGTGTGTTAGCTTTAGTTTTTGTACCTTTTTTTCTGCTCATATATTATTTATTGATCGCGATAAGCGTCACGAAGCCAATTTCAAGCGCCTGCCAAATGATATAGAAGCATTTCTACCTCCCGACCTCCCTACCTGCCTAGCAACCCCTGCCCACTTGCCCCTAAGAGCTTACTTACTCCTACAACACTGAAACCTGTTCGAATTCAGTAGAAACTTGCAGCTCCTCCTCTATAACGCTCTTTTTCTCTCTCTCTCTCTCTTTCGCTATCTCTAACTATCTTTGACTGCCATTATTTTCGTAGCTAGGTACAGTCACTGATTTTTCTACATCCGCTTTGGTGCGTGGCAGTCAACTGTCCCCGTTCTCTGCCGTTTCTCGCACCCCACTCTCCTCTTTCCATACCCAACGCTACCCTCAATTAACTCACAATCAAAGGTGAGTCCTACCTTGGTATAGCTTACCGATAGCTACCTCTAACTTTGCCAGCTGCCAGATGCCGCTTCAGTAAGTAAGCCACCCCAGCAAACGTCTTCCAAGACGCTATGGGAAAACAACTGTCGTCGTCGTTCGAAACTCTTCGGGGTCTTTCGATTTCAGCCGTTACGTGGCCCACGTGCTCTATGAGCACGAAGCGTAAAGGAAAAGCCGAAGACGCGACGCATTCAATGGAACTTCCTATAAGGCACAACTGCACCTCAACCACCACCACCACCATAGTCATACTTAGAGCACCCAACTCTGTAGGAAACTTATCGCCACCTTTTGCCTTAACTATGCTATCTTTTGTAACGTATTTTTTTAAATTTCAGTAAAGAACACGCAATTTTCAAGTAGGAAACTATTATTGTAGCTATAAATTGAAGTAAAAGAAGTTTAAATAGAAGAAAACAAAAGTTGAGTTTAAAATAAAACAATACTTAAACGGAAAACATTTAAGAGGGAGCTTCAAAAATGTTAACTATTTGACTTAATATAAAATTCTTTAAAAGAATTTAAAAGAATTAAAACAGCGTATTAAACCTAAGAAAGGCCTATTCAAAACTAAATGGGAATCAATAAGAAGGATTGTATCGTTTATTAAATTAATTTATTCCATTTACAGCAAATTCTTTAGGATTAATAAAAAATTTAGAGCCTACTCACTTCAGGTTCATTTGGATTTATATTAACTGTCTTCAAACTTCTTTATTTTAAAACTTTGCCCTGCAAAATAAATAACACGAGTAAAATATTTGAACCTTTGTCTTATTTTCTAGAGTATAAAATAAACTAAATATTCCGGATAACATAAAATAAGAACGGAAATTCCTAAATTGTTAGCATTTCAGTTAAATTTAAAAATTGTTAACAAAAATCCCTATAAAATGCTTTTAAAAATGATTCTACTTCTGAAGTCTCTATGAAAGCTTGATTAAAGTTTTCTTTAAAACAAACTGTTTCGTCATAAAAACGTCTTGAAATTTCATATCTTTAACTAAAATAGTTTTGCCATTAAGTTTATAATCCACATTTAAGTTGAATTGGCAAGTTCCCAAGTGTTCAAGTAACAGATACTTGTGTCATTTATAATAAATGCTTGAATACATCTTGTTGGAAATATTTCAGGCTTTGTCTGGGCCCAAAAGTAGTGGCCAAAGAAATTCCTTGGCCAGCTCCACACGCAATTCCATTTGTTAACTTGGGTAGTGGGTAGGAGCAAACGCCTCTGGGAAGTCGCCTTAATAATTCAATTTTCGTGTGTTACGGCCGTAATATGTTCATTTAGAGTAATTACGGACGCATATGACCAGAGTATAATATGCATAAACATTTCCTTTGCCTTAAACAAAACAAAACGAAACGCCTACAACAGAAGAAGGACGAAAGTGGGAGGGGCAATACACCTGGCAGGTTGCGTAAGCAGCCAGAAGAGCTCCATGGGGCATTGGACGGTAAACGGGGGGCGCTACGCTGGTATCTATGGTGGGCGGGGTCTTGACTTATTTCAATGACAAATGTGAGATATGTTAATGTGATAGGCAGCGGGTTATTAAGGAAATTAGCCACAACAAAACCATGGACAGGTCGAAAGTCTCGAAACGGTTGAAAGTACGGCCAAGTCCAAGACCCGTACAAATATTTGCAGTTTCAATTTCATGTGTACCAGTGTGTGTGTGTGTGTGTGGGTGTGTGTAAGTGTCTGCCTTTCAGTGGGTTGAGCATTAACAGATACACGTATCTGTGACAGAGAAATGACTTCATGTCATGCCTTGAAATAATTAGAGGTTGTATCAAACTCCTTGCCTCCAGGCTAAAAAAGCTTAAAAGGCTAAAGGCAATTTGATTGCATGTCCAGAAGTCGGATCGATGGAGTTGCTGTCATTAATGTCCACTGAGTGCAGTGGGTACAGAGTAAGGTCATCATCAGTGCACAAAAATCGTTGACTCATGCAGGGGCTCGGAGCAAAGGGGTAAAGGGGGGTAAAAGGGGCAAAGGGGAGACAGTTTAAATTGTTAAATCGTTTGTGAGATGTTGAGAGAATTGTTTTGAATATATTTGCGTATACACAAATTGATTGCATTTAATTTAATTCAATTCGAATGCGACTTGAAAACTCGGAATTAAATTCAATTGACAGCTAATAAAGCCAAAGAGTCAAAGAGTCTGAACAGTCATGACAATTGTGGCATAAATCTCACAGTTTGAGTCAAAAAGTTGCCTTTAAATTCAATTTTAATTAATTCGAGCTCAAATCTCAAACTCTAAAGGATTTTCTTAATTAAACAGTTAGAGAGCTTTGATAGCTTTGTTATTTGTGTAGTTTTCTTTGGCACAAATTTGTTGATTTATGCAATGAGCCAGTTGGCCATCATTCTTGGCTATGTTCTGGGTGTCTAGGACCTACGTAGGTTCTGCTCAAGGACTCGTTTCTACTGCTATTGAAAGAGCGGTGCTTGAAAAAGCAACTTTTGCACTGGTCAGCGCTGTAGCAGAAAATCAATGACATTTTGAGGAGTTTGTCAGGAGTGTCCTGGCAGGACATTAGCGATAAACTTGCACAAGCCCAGCGGCGGAAAAACTCTTTCGACTCCAAGTGACATTTTCATTAAAAAGGAATAACCTGGCGTTGGTAAGAGCAGGATTTACTCGTCGCAGGATAAACTGTTGAGCAAATTGTGGTTTAAGTATTGCGAGGGCACAAGAAGTACCAGCTGCAAGAGGAAGAAATGATGGAAGGGGGCACGTAACTCAAGTAGTTGGAAGAGCAAAGTCGCCCAGTCGGATTCATTATGATAATTTGACTTGATGAGGAAAAAAAGCGGTAGCAAAAAAGCATTACGCGAATGCATTGACATTTCAAGAACTTTGAAGAGCAGCCGCAAAAAAATAACATAAAAATCAACAACAGCTATGCTGTGTAGCTAAAGAAAAGGATTACGAGCACATTAATGAAATTAAATTTGTGGAAAATGGTTAGTGGACAGTGGACAGCGGACAGCGGACAGTTTAGAGTGGAGTAGGCACTGACCAAATGAAGGCAATGCAACTGTTTAACACGTGCTATAAAAGAGGGAGATAGAGAGACAAAGGGAGAGCAGAGGAGACATTAAATATATGAGGGCACAAACTCTGATTCTTTGTCTGAGTATCGACTCTGACAGCTCGTCAGCTGGCATCATAACTCAACTGAGAACAGAGAATTGAGAACTGAGAAGCGGGAACTGTAAACTGGCAACTGAAAAGTGCCTTGAATGAGGCAGACTTTGCACTTAATGAGTGCATCCGGTGATCGCTGTTGTGACAGGGTTACTTGCCCCTTGTCCACCCTCACACCAGTTTGGCCTTGCATTGCTTCATTGCACTTTACATTAAAGTCGCTACATTAGTCATTACACAAAATGCATTAATGTTCATTAGCCTTTTCTCGTTATGTTTTATTTCTAAGGGCTGTCGATCGACAGGTCAAAGGTGTCGCTTCACGCTAAATTACATAGTCCATCCAAAAGTTTGAGGCATCTTCGTTGTGTAATTGAAACCTCGACTTGTTTTTAGCTTCTTCTTCTTCTACTTTGGCTTTTTGCTTTTTGTTCTTTGCTTTTGGTCTCCTTTTTCTTGGCAGGAAGTGCAGGCAACCGCCGTGACGTTTCCTTTTTTTTGGCCAGCTTTGTTGACACAGTTAGCTCTAGGCTTTGTTCTCACTTTGATTGGGGCGACTTCTCTTTTATATCTTAGACTTGACCTTTTTGTCTCAGCTGTTGTCTCGTTGTCTTTGTATTTGTCTTTGCGGTTCATTAAGGCAACTTGAAACCCTTTCACTAAGCCTGGGAACCTTTTTTTTGCAGACCCATGTGCGAAGTAAGGGAGTAAGGGAGTCTGTTGGGTGCAGTAGCAGGTAGAGGAAGGAGTGGCTAACTTTATGAAGTATATGTTTTCTTGATCAGCTGCAAAAGCGGAGTCGATGC
Organism: Drosophila acutilabella; assembly: GCA_035046005.1. Classification (NCBI taxonomy): domain Eukaryota; kingdom Metazoa; phylum Arthropoda; class Insecta; order Diptera; family Drosophilidae; genus Drosophila; species Drosophila acutilabella. The sequence goes on from JAWNOK010000072.1 coordinate 570,615, forward strand.
AATGCCGGAACTCTCAGAGACTAAACCGATTGATGCACCCAAGTTATGTTTATGTGAAACTTTTGCTATGTACAGTTTACAAAACGCCATAACTTGTAAACTATAAGAACTAAATCAATCAAAATCACACTTTACTAAGCAGGTTACCGTTTGTTATAAACCAACAAAATTTGGTGCAGATTGGACCACTAAATCATATAGCTGTCATAGGACCAATCGGTGAAAAATCAGCAATCATGTTGAGGTAAAGAATAAATACAGGGTCTTTAAATGTCGGTTCACTACTAGTATCTCTCTACAGCCTTACTGTGAGCATCTATTAAGTTGACTTTCGGTATTTTCTGTTTTCATTTGATTTTAGCTGCTTTCAAGCTATTTGTTTTACTATTTCAGCCAGCACAACTTTGAGAACTGACTTCAGAACTCAGAATTAGTTGATTTATGAATTATGACAATGTAGAGCGAACCATTTGCAGACAGTGAACACTCTACCCCTACACCCTATGCCCATCCCCCGCCCTGCCTCTGCCTCTGTTGCTGTCTCTTTCTCTGTCTCTAAGCTGCCGGATATTCTAATAAAGCCACAACAGTAGCAGCAACAACAATTGCAACTAAATTGTGTGGCACTGAGCAGATTTAACACTTCTTGTCAGAAATTGATTGAAGTAACCCCTAGCAGAGCAGTTGAGTCCCGTCTCGCAGTCTGTCCATCTGTCCCAGTTGCTGCTGCAGAAGAAGGAACCAGCAATTGTCCAATGCGGAACTAGACTTTTTACTACTTGCAATACTCTCTGTTTACAGGGCAATAGTAGCTTTGTTAACCGATTTGTTTGTGGAAAAGAACTTGAGATCTTTTACAGAGATAACAGAAGCAGAATTAACCACTTTTCTACAGATGCTTTGGTCAGAGAATTAAATTTTCATATTTTATAGGGTATCTCTAGTGCAGCTTAGTTAAAGAATCTTGTATTTTTATGCTTAAGAACTTATAGATAGAAGGAATTGTAGGCAAGTCTCAAGTGATATGTCTCAAGAAACTATAGAATATGTATTTTTCAAAATGTATCTCAAACTTGATTATTGTATCTTTTTAGCTTTTAAGCTGACTGCAAACGAAAAAAATATTTTTCTTCAAAAGCTAAGAGTTTCTGCTCATTTATAACACCAAAAGTTTCTATAGGATATCTTCGGTCTAACATATTTATTTTCTTAAAAGGCGAAAGTTTGTAAGTGAATTAAATCTTCGGTGTATTCTTAGAATTCCCTCGCTTTCTTCGACATTAGCAGCGTTATGAGTTACTTTAAATGTTTGGGTATCTCTGAGATACTACGCCCCCTGCGCACTACACCACCCGCGCACACAGGTCACCCTAAGCAGTTGACAGTTGTCGCTCTAAATAGAACGGGGCATGGGAACAGTTTAAGTTGATGCTGTTGCTGCTGCTGTTACTGTTGTTGTTCTGCATTCAAATTAGTGCAATCAAGTTATCTTGTATCTGCAGCAATAGTGAGTGCAGCCACTTGCTGGCAATTGTATCTTTGTATCTAACACTTCAATTGTGGTCTCTGGTCACTTATGTGGGAATTTGTATGCATGCGCAATTGTGGTGATCAAGTAAAAGGAAAAACTATTTAACCAAAGGAAATTATTAAAAATTATTGCCATCCCTTTGGGTAGACAACCCCCTTCCCCACCTACACCCATGCACCGTGTGAAAACTGCACCCTCGCTTGGAAAACAATCGAGATCTGAAGACCAAAGCGGTGAAACAGTTTCCTTTCTCAGCATTACTTGAGTCACTACTGTTTACAGTTTTATTTTTTTGTATTTTTGGTGGTTAATTCCGTCGCATTGGTTATGCTTCAAGGCGTTTTTAAAGACAAGCGAAAGGTGCTCTATGGTTTCTAGCCAGTTTCGAACACGCAAATAGCTTTACATGATTCGTAAGTTTGTTATTTTGTTAAGCAGCTGTGTAGGTTCCTGTTTCCTGGCTCCTTTTGGTGAGAAAACGTTAGCTGAGCGTGAAGTTGAAGTTCTGTATCTTTAAAGGGGTTTTCGAAGTGGTAAATCGGCAAGTAGAATGCAAGTTCATTGCCATCTTGTCTTGTGAGCACCCTTGGGCACAATTCATTATGCTCTATATGCGCCTAGAATGTATACTTCGTGCAACCCCCAAAAATAAAGCACTCGACGCGCAAGTGAAACGTGAATGTCAAAGCCAAGAAAATGCCAAAGAAAAAGTCTTCAAAATATTGCACAATCAACTCAAGTTGGTGTGGCAAATGTGCAATGAGCACCCGAAGACAACCCACTCCCCAATAGACTTAACCCTCTAACCAGCCACACCCCCCACTTGCAGGCTCAAAGGGTGGCTGCCTTGGCTGCCGTTGGCTCGTTGCAACCCACTTGATGTTGCCTCACAGCGAGCGGGTTTTTAATTTTACAAAAATCTGTGGCAGGCGCTGGCAAAAACGCATTTCTTATATATTTTAAGAGCGATTTTGGCCTCGTGACTCGTGCTTAGAGATGGGCACGTGAGCAGTGCAGTTGCAGTTATTTTTGAACTCAAGGAAATGTACAGAATTTTATAGTAAATTAATTTAAGTTAATTCAACAATATTTAGTTAGTAGATGAAAATAATCAAATATTTTTTACAATAAATAAATAAATAAATAAATAAAAAAACAAGTAAATAAATAAATAAATAAATAAATAAACAAATAAATAAATAAGTAAATAAATAAATAATTTAATGAATGGAAAAAAAAAATTTATATAATTAAATTAAAATACATAATTTATTTAAAAAATTGTTAATAAATATGGAATACATTTATATTAAAAACTGTCTTCAAAAAAATAGTTTAAAAATATATTTTCATTTAATAAATGGCTCTGTTTGTACAAATATAACGTGTAAGTAAGTTAAGAATATTTAATAAATCAAATAAAATATTAATAAAAGTTTTCTCAAACCCCATTAACAAATTTGATGACAGTTTTGAGAAATATAATCCATTTAAATTTAAAAATAAAAACTAATTTCCTTGAATTAATCTAAATTTTAGCACGAAGTTTCTTTGCTTCTCACGCTCTCAGCTCTAGCCAAAGATATGAGTTCGATGCTTGAGACAAAAGAAATTAAAAAGTGCATAATATGAATCTATAATACATAATAATAAAAAAGCTTAACAGCAGCAGCGTCATCATAATCATCATCATCTTCATCGTCATCTTCATCATCTTCTCATCAGCATCCTCCACATAAACTGGTAAATAAAAGGGTTGCCTTGCTTCTGGCCGTTTATTATTATTTTTTTATTTTTATTTTCTGTTTCTTTTTTATTTTTTTGGCATTCGCGAACAACAAGAAATGCAAACAGAAAATAAAATTTTCGTTGAAAAGAAATTAAAAATCTGCAAGATTTGCATTTTGACTCAGACTCAGACTCCAGCGCCAGACAGCAGAGTACAGTGAAGCACCGCAAAGCAGCCCAAAAAGTAATATATGTATAATTTCTTTTTTTTTCACTTCTTTCTGTTTAAGTATTTTGAAGTCTTTTTTCTGTGCCGTGGTAAACTTTTGAGTGCTCACCTCAAAGTGCATTGGCGTGGACATTGAGAACTTGCGTGGGCGTGGCTGTGGGGGACGTTAGAAAGGGGTGTAGTTCGCCGGGCAGTTCTTATGAATTTTTAGGTACCTCCTTTAGGTACTGCTCTCAAAATTGGTTCAATTTTAATTAATGAGCACACAATTTCGAGCATAATTTGCATGCCCATTCAACTTCCTCTTTCTGTCTTTCTTGCTATCTCTTTCCAACACTCTTTAGTCTACTTTCTGCCTCCAATCTTTGGCCTTGCTATTATCTAAGCATAATGGACCTGTGACTTGCGTCCGCTTAATTAAAAGGGAGAAACTCAGCTCAACTTGGCCTGTAGCTGTATCTGTATCTGCAGATGTATCTGTATCTGTAGCTGTATCTGCTGGGCTTAGAATAAATACAATATGCAAAAGTTTTCTCTGCTTTTTTGTGCCTAGAAGCTGCAGCTTTTCCATTGAGTTTGCAGTTCATTGAAATCACAGCACAAGCACAAGAAAATTCCCAAAGAAAAAGTGCAATTCATTTATTTGCGTTTCCTTCTTCAGCAAAAAAATATTCTCTCTTCTCTTATTATTTATTTTTTTTGCAAAAATTTTCTCCCTTTTTGGCCAGCAAATTCTTTTGGCCAAGGAGTCAACTTCGTTGTGCCGTCTACATCTCATCCACATCGTCATTCATATTTACGGTCTTTGTGGGTTTTCTTTCTGTTTTTTTTCCTTCTTTTTTTTCATGCGCTGCGTCTTCTTTTCCCCTTTTCACAGTTCGTATGCAATGCACTTGTCAAAGCTTAATTGAAGGCAAGATTGCAGCCTGACTCGCTCCTCTCTCTCTCTCAGCCCCACTCCCCTCTCTCTCTCTCCCTCTCTGTCTTGCACTGGTGCATGAATGCGACATATTTTCCCGACGACTTGGCAAAAGTAACTGCAACGTCGCTCAAACAAAGTGAATGCCAAAGAAAAGAAATTATTTATACCCTGAGCAAGTACACTGCGCGAAAAGGCAGCACACTAACTAAGCTGCTAAGTTACAAGAAAAAAATGTAATTAATTATTTTAAAAATATGAAGTGATAGCACAAATTTGAGCTTAAAACTTGACAATCTTAAACTTTTCAACCCTTTGCCTGTTTCTGAGACTTCACAGTGTAGACGTGCATGTGAAATTAGGACTTGGCTGCATTTGCAGCCTCGCTTTGTTGCAAAAAGAAACCAAAAATTAGACAAAGGTAGCACAGGCACTGAGCACGCGGTAAGAACGATGTTAAGGCGGAATGAGCGACTCAGCAACAGTCGAAACCAAATAAGAAAAGCCAACGAGGAGAAGGACGACGACGACGGAGACGACGCTGTCAAAGGAATGCAGTTAAGCACACAATTGACATTTGAAACGTCAACTTGGGCAAGCACTCGAGCTGAAGAAGTTGCATAAAAAGTGCCTCCGTTAGGGGCTTGCCTACTTCGGGTCGCCGGGCAAAGAAGGAAGGACCAACCCCTACTGCCACACACATGTGGGGCAAACGGCAGCTGAGTGCAGTTTATTTGCTGAGCAAATAAATTTCTATATGTGCAATGCCGGCAACGGAGCGTATGAGTTATCTTTCTTGTCGTGCGCTCTTCATTCTAAGATAATCAACAAACGGCGGCTGATGCTGAAGACTAACGATGTGCGCATATCTGATTGCAGTTTACTGTTGCATGCATCATTAAAATGTGTCTGTCTAGGCGCTCCTGCCACCCACACGACCCCTCTCCACTTCCACTCTGTTGCTTCAATTTCTTTTTATGCTACATACTTTGGCTCAAGGTGCATCATCGAGTTGTGGGCGCAGTATTTGCATATGGGACAGTTGTGGCTGGTGTAGGGGGTGTCACTGAATGGAAAGACGCGCGAGAATCCTTTAGAGCTACGTGTCGCTGAACCGAGTGAACCTCAAGTGAAGTCGACTCAGCACAAAGATGGCAGGACACTGATAGAACTTAGTACAAGGTTCAGTTAAACTACGTAACTTAGTCTTTAATTAAAAGCAAGAAAATTTTAGATTAGCTTGGAAAGATTTAAATATGTCACAGTTAAGTAGTAACTATACATTTAATTGGGTATTTAATAGCAGGAGTGAGTTAAGAATTAACTGAGCTGCAGACTAGTTTGTAGACTGCCAAACCACACACACAACCACACACACCTACGGGGGTAAAGTGCAACGAAACCTCGTGAAGAAATAACTTTTGCTACATTTTTCAGGGCACCCAAAAAAAAAGCGAGGCAAAAAAATCAGTGGAAAGATATAGAGAAGTCAACGAAACGAATGCAGTAAAGGGTAGCAATAGCAACATCTGCGGAGGAAGATAGAGCAGGAGGTGAAAGAGGTGCTAGGAGTGGAGAGGGAGACGCTGCAGTAGCTGCTGGAGACCACTAGGAACTACAGCGAAAAGTGCAAAGTTTTTCAACTGCCTCTCAGAGCGATACACACGCACACACATAGGTCGAACACTTAAGATTTGTGTGGGATTAACACAAAAATACCCTGTAATAAGCAGACCAAATGAAAAAGAGGTGACCTGTTTAGCTACAAGGCGGTTATACCCACGTTTGGGTAGACTGTGACTACAGGGTATCAAAAGTGGCGACTGCATACGCAACTAGGCTCCAGTTGGCACTCGCTTTTTGACCTGCCCGACTACCCGTGCCGCTAGAAACCCCTATGACTACCACTACTGCCAACTGCCGCCCCTGGGCATGGCCACTGCTGCTTTCTCAGGTAGGCAGGCACAAGGACTAACAAAAATTAACAGCGGCGAAGAGAGCAAAATGAAAACGCCGAGTAGAAGGCAAGGAAAGGCAAGCAAAATTGTGTTGCATACATTACGGCGCGCACACTAAAACAAAAGAAAACTGCAAGGGAAACTTTCTGTTGCAGCTACAATTTTTCTTGCTGCTGCCTGCAGCCTCCAGCTGCCTTCTTCGCTATGCCACGCGCCCCTTACTTGATGGCGCCGCAGGCAACGCTACTTGTGAGTAAATTAACTGCATTTCTTTAGTGGTGCATGGTGCATGGTGCACCTCTCCCGTGGCGCATATTTGGAGGCTCGACTGTTGCCTGCTCTCATTTATGTTTCCGTTTGGGCGCCAAGGCGTGTTGAAAGGAGGGTGGGACTGAGGGACGCCCAAAGGGTTGGCCCTGCCAGTTGCAAAACAAGTTTTACTTGTAGAAAATGTACTTTACATTCACATTAATTAATTAAAAATAAAATATAGAGAGAAACCAAAAATAAAGTAGAAAAAAAAACGGAGGCACAGAAATGTGTATATAAGTATAAAGGGTGGCACTGCAGTCAGACGAAGGAGCTGAACAAGACAGGCAGGCGGGTGCGGGTGCGGGTGCGCGGGGTGTGGAGGTGTCTAAGGGGGTTGCCCAAAGTGAATGCAACGGATGCGAAGACATGGCAAAGAAGCATGGGAAAGCGGATGTTCCGAAGGGTTTTGGGCTCTGACTCACAAAAAACTTGATGACTGCAAAACTGGACATTGGGGGCGACCAGCAGCGGCAGCAGCAGAACAAAGGCAACAAAAACTTTAAAGGCAGGGAGAGGGGGCGGCAAGGGGCGACACGGGGTGGGCAGTCAGCGAAGCTGGACAGGAGACGGCACTGGCGATTTTTATTTTGTTGATTGTTTGATTTTTGCTTCACTCTGCTTCTACTACTCCTACTCCTTCTCCACCTCCACCTTCTCCTCACTTGAAGTCGACGTCGCTGCAGTTTGGCGCAGTCGCCTGTTGGTCATTGAAGGGTCTTCACTGTAGCCTCAAGACTTTTGCTCTGTGGGCTGACGAGCTAAACGGAAGTGTGTGGTGTGCAGCGGGGCGGTGTACTGCGGGGCGTGGCATGGTCTGGATTTGCAACCGTTGATGAAAAACGCACTCGAATTAAAACGACGTTGAGCGTCGCCAAGCGGAGTGGGGAGTAAAAGAAGGAAAGAAAGGGAGAAGCGGAGAAAGGGAGATGCAAGAGTGTGGTGAGAGACTAGTCTTTTGGAGTGAGGTTTTGTGGAGACACTGCGACTGGACGCAGCTTAACTCTGCTGTAGGAGGGGGAGGGAAGGGGCTGGCAGTAAAAGGGGGTAAGCGACGTCTCTGGCAGCAACCCCGAGTCAACTTAGCGCCAATATTTGCATTGCGTTTGAGATAAAATCGTAAGAAGAAAGGGGGTAAAAGGAAGCGAAGTAGCGGAGGAGAGGGAAATAAAATTAATGAGAAATTAACAATTAAAAGTAAGAAAATATTTTAAAATATATTTAAATAACAAAGCAACAGTTGAAGTATATTTTATGAATGAATAATAATTTGTTTTAAATATATTATAAATTAAAATAATTTTTAAAAATAATAATAATATATAAAAAATTTATTTTTGTTTTAAAATCATTAAATGATTGATTATAATTAGATTTTTTATATTCAATTAATAATAATATGCAATATTTTAATGCACTTTGAAAGTTAATGAAATATTTAAAGCATCTTATGAGAACCCAACAAATTTTGTAGATATTGGAGTTGATTCTATAATAATTTTGATAAAAAACGACTACCTTCAAAGTGCATTTCAACCAGCTTATTGGCAAAAGCTTAAAGATCCCTTCTAGTTGATTATAGCGACTGTAGCTGGCTTAAGCTGCACTCAGTTCTAACTTGGCCAATGCAGTCTAACTGCTGTTGCACCAAAACATAATGCAGTCTGTGGCAAAAGCAATAAGGTAGAAAGGGGCATAGGGGGACAGTGGGGTCTGCAGACAAATCGTTGTGGGCAGCACAGCATATTGCATTTTACAAATCAAACAAAAGGCAAAAAAAAAAAAACCAACAAAAAAAGGAAAGAAAAACAAAAATAAAACAGAGAAAAAAAAACGACGCCATAAAATGCAGAAGAATAACGAAGGCACAGTGTCTGCAACTCGACCAAAAAGGACAATGCACACACTCACACACACAGGCACAGACACGCACATGCATGCACATGCTTGCACTGAGGATGGCACAGAACGAAGGAGAAAGGGAGTGGGGACAGAACAGAGTCTCTGGCTAATATGCATTGCACATGCAGTCGACTCTAAGAGCTCAAGGTGGAGAGGGGGGCGCAGTGGGTAGGGGAAAGGGGGTGAAGGTGTAGCTGGAGATGGAACGAAACTTTTTTCATGACTGTTTGGCTGTTGTTTCGCATTCGCTCCGTTTGTTTGCCAAGCCAAATGCAGCCGATGCAATTTTTTTGGGCGCAATATAGACGCAACTTTGGATTGCCAAGAGAAGGGTTAAAGGAGTGCAGGAAGAGGGGTAAAGAGGGGGTGGAGGGCAGAGGAAGTGAGTGCTTTGCCAAGTCAATCAGTCCAAAAAGTCGCTAAAGCCAAGCGCCTCAACTCGTCTACTCGCAAAAGTACTTATTATCCTGGCAACGAGCAATGTGAATGTAAAAATGCAATATCGAATGCATTTGGAGGCAGCCACGCCCCCATACCCACACACGCCTCAACTAAACGCACTGCAGGCGGTAAAGAAACACAGGCAATAACAACAACGAAAAGTCGAGTGAAAAGTGGAAAGTGGAAATGATTTGCTGTGGAAAAACCGAAGGCAGCTGAAAGCCGAGAGAGATTTTCAATTAAAAGGAATTGCTGCTCTATGTGGATTTTTGTGCTTATTAGGCGCCATAACCCCAAGACCCCCTACCAAGCCCCTTAACCCACTGCATACCCACATTTATGTCGCATTTGGTAATCAATTTCAGTTTGTTGTCTGTCGACTGTTTTGCCGACAATCTTTGCTAATATGCTGCTAACAGTGCCTCCCCGAACCCCTCACTAAATGTATCTCACAGATGCATTCTGCATTTGTAAATATTTTCTGCTTTGCGCTGCCAAAATGCATTCACGCCAAAATGCTTAGAATGCCGCATTTCAATTAGGACAATCTATCGCGAGCTCAGCATTAGTTTCCTGATTATCTCTGAAAAAAAGAGGCTAGAACTGTAGACAAAAAAGGATTGGGTATGTGTTGGGAAAAGCGTAGTACAAATAACTGCTGACTGATAATTATTTGCTACTTAAGGGAATGCACACAATATTTGCTAAGGGCTGCCAGACAATTCTCTGAATTGGAATTGTTCGGGGTTTTTTCTGTGTTTTTATTTTGTGACTCGAGAAATTAGTTCTTAATACTTAACACAAAACATAGAGTTCAATGATTAGTTGTAGAATGATATAGCAAGATAGTTTAGATAATTCAAAAGCGTACTTTTTAGATCCCGGGCTTGAAAAGAGACAAGGGGTTTATAAGGTTTGTGAGAAGCGAAACAGATACATAGAAGGAGTAAATTTATTATATAAATATATTCTTGATCAGCATCAATAGCCGTATCGATATAGCCATGTCTGTCTCAGAGAGTATAAGAGCTAGAGCCACTGGATTTGGAATGAAAGTCGATCTATTAGCAGATCGAGTTAGGAACAACGAGCATGGGTAAATGGGTCGGTAAAAATTGTGGTTTAGTATGGAAAAATTAGCATTATAATGAGTACGGTGACTGTCAGATAGCTGAACTGTAGCATTTCTTACTAGCTCAAATCATATTTATATAGATTAACAAACGATCAGCTATATTTAATATCAAATAAGATAATTTGTTAAATATTTCGATTTATCCACAGCTACTTTTCTCTCTCCCATCTCTCTCTCTCTCTCTCTCTCTCTCTCTCTCTACCTCTCTACTCTACTCTACTCTACTCTACTCTACTCTACTCTTCCCTCTACTATCTTCCTATCTCTACCTTTCTCTAAGTTATTAGCATATTCTTGTTTTGGTTCGTTGAAAATATATTATTCTATTTGATTTGTCAGTTAAATCCCTGAGCCTCAACAGCATAGAAAATTGCGTTAAAAATTGTCCAAGTGCTCAGGCAAATATTCAAAATTTGCTAGGCAAACATACACACACACACACACACACACACACAAAGGCAAACAAAGCACGCAGAAAAACTGACAAAAACGATGCAAAAATGTAACAAAAAGAGGATAAAAGCAAAGTCGGCTTGAAACTCTTTGGCCAAACAGCAGGTAACAAACCAAAAGAGCCGAAACGATCCGCGCCGTGGCTTAAATCTATCTTTATCTTTAGAATAATGTGTGGCTGATACACCTGAAGGTTGGGTCAAAGGATTCGCATTGGTTGCGAATGCAAAACAAGCGCAAAGGATACAACAATGCAGAGAAAAGGACACGACTCAATGCCTTTTGAGCCTTTCGAGTTTTCGCATTCAAAATTCGTCATTCGCTTTTTCCTCCATTCACTTTCTCATTCGCCATTCGCTATTTCGGCACTCGAATGACAAATGATTGAGGAAAACCATTGGAATGTGTGTGAAAATCTGCCGTTTTTCCTACATTTTCCTTGGCGAAAAACGAGTGCAGACTTTTACTTTCTAAGCCTTTTCTAAAATTTGTTTTCTTTTTCCTGCCCGACAGCTGAAAATGAAATTTTCTTTTGGCTGCGATTTTATTGATTTCCGATTTTATTGTTTTGCCCATTGAATTTTGTATCTTTTGGGTTCTTTTGACACATTTCAAGACTCGTATTGTTTGAATGGGTTAATTTGTATATTTAGCTGAGAGATGCGATCGAGAGTGGGTTACTCATTGTGCCAGTTCCCTCCCTAGCCACGAAAATATTCAGCTGCTTATTGATATCACCTGGTGGAGAGCCTCAAGTATCTGATGGATGCAAAGTAGCTGGCATTGATTTAAAAATCGTATCTTTTACTCTGCATACGCCAACATAAATCGAATTAATCGTTAAGTCGCCACAGACAAGAACTGGCACGCACATTCCTGCCTCATTTTGCACCTTTTGCGCTAGACACAAGATACAGATTCAGAGACGGAGAGTGTGTACAAGGCAAATCATATGTTGGCGTAATCGATATGCGCCCGCATCCCTAAGATGCCAAGTCGGCATTTGCCATAACTCATGGCAAATGTGCAAAAGTGCATGTATCGCATATCCTGTCCATGTATCTTCGTCCTTTGTTTGCCAAAAAAAGAGAACAGAACTGAAAGATGCATTCGAAGCAGCCCAAAATGCTTCGCTGTCTTCTCATTCACGTTCGGGACTTTTGTTTGAGCTGCGTCATCTGGTGTTGCAATCTGGTTTTCGTCCTGGCACATCCTTCATGCTCAAACATTGCCAAATGCAGTCAAGAATTGGGTAAAAGCCGCTGCTGTGATTATCAGGTGCTCTTGCCTTTTGTGGCCCCTACACTATGGGTCAAACGCCCGATTTTTAGGAATTAAGTCATATTTTCAAGTTGTTTAAATTAACATAATTTTGATCACAATCCATTAGGAATACCCCAAATGTAAATGTTACATACCCAGAATTTTAACAGAGTCGCCCTCTGTTATTAAAACAGCTGCTAAACAGGGTTGTTCTACACGACGCGCACATGTTAAATTTTGTAAACAAAGTTTATGTGAATTTGAATCGCCAATTGAAATTAAAATAAATGCAATTTGATTAAAATTTTTTATGGAAAACATGGAATCGGGTTTGTACTTCGTGTTTATGTGTTTGTGTTGTCCAAAATCTTTATGTTATATAATGTTTTGTGTAAGTCAAAAAGCTGCCTCTGACAAAATTTTTTTGAAAAAAAATTTGTCTTTGATTAGAGAAAAGTTATGTTTGTTACATTTTGTAGCAATGCAACTATATGCATTGCATAGTGTGTTCAATTACGAGTTAAGACCTATAAGCTCAATGTGCACTTTTGCGCACTTTTTGCAGAATTTAATTTTTTAGCAACTAACCTCGGTGTATGCAATGTAATTTTCTTTGAAGTTTAGCGGCGACACGTGAGCTAGCAAAGCAAGCAATACACCGTTTTTAATGTTTTCAAAGCTTCCAATGGAAAAATATTAAGTTTTATAGTAACATTGAAAAAGAAAACAACATATTTATCTTCCTTTGACAAAAATTTGAGCTAAAACCTTAAAAAACACGGCGTGTTTGGCCAAATAAGTGATTTGAGCAACTCTTCTTTGAATAACTTTTGATGTAGTCAACCGATTTTGACCATTTTTTCAGAGGGTCTTCAGTACATAAAAACTCACCTAATATGTTGTTTCGGTGTTCATAGCTTGATGAACAACAAAGTTATGGCAACTAACAATATGAAGGAGGGGCGGTGCCACGCCCATTTTTTTGTGATAAACGTGTTTTGACATCCAAGGTCAAATTCAAAAAACCAAATTAAAATATTTTGTTTGGTTCTTAAGATATTAATTAATTCCTGAAAATCGGGCATTTGACCCATAGTGCCCTAGAGCCACAGCCGAATCGCTATCTGTATAAACTTCCTCGCTCTGCTCCTGTTTCTGTGCCCTTTCCTGCTCCTGCTGTTGCTCGCGGCGCGTGTCTATTTGTGGCCAACTGTGATTTGATCTTTTGTCTGTTTTAGTGCCCAGAATTGAGCGTCAGCTGTGCCACGTGTGGCTGACCCAATTATAAACGGCAAGACGCCTATCAATGGGTAACTTTGCGGGTAAGTCGTGTAGCTATTAATTAATAAGTAGTTTAGAAGTACAGGGTATCTTTCGCATAAAGAAGTATAAAAATAGTTAAATTTAAAAAAAATGTATACAGAGTTTAAGAGACAAGTTATACAGTAGTTAAAGTTTAATACTTCATTATAAAATTTAGTATCTTAAATATACTAAAACAATTACCTAAATCTGACACTTTAAAGACTTCTAAAGTATCTATTTAAATCAACTTCATATTAACAAAACAATTAAATCCCCCTAACAGGGCATTTCTCAGTCTATACATGTTTAGCCACACAGTCTTAGGCAACAGCATTGACGTCTGTTGTTGCCGTATTTGAAATTACCCGCTTGATGATTAACATGTCACTTTGGCCCAAATACAGTGGCTCTGACTTCGAGAAATGTGAATATGCAAATGGGAAAATTTCAATTGAAAGCTGAGTACTTGAAAACTGAGTGTAAATGCAAGTAAACATAAGTTCGTATCAAAGTAATTTTAATATAAAAAGAAAACTGTTTTGTAGACAGGAAAATGCAAAAGCTTTTTAATTAAGGCGCTCAAAGTCGCCTGTCCAAAGAAAATGCACAAAAACAGAGAAGGCAACAAAAAATATAGAAAAAGAAATGAAAAAAAAAACAGAAATCAAGTAAAATCAGAAAACTGTTATTATAATCATGAACATCTGCAACGGCATCGTCTACTATAGAGAAATGCCTCAAAGTAGGGAGTTGGCACACGCCCCCTCTTGTCGCCTACTTTGTGATTATAATTCTTCTTTTCATTTAAATGAGAAAAAGAATGGAATTTCAAATGCATTTTTTATTTATTTGTTATGTTTACTTTTGCTTGAGTTTTTTAATCAAACTGTTTCTATGACGAATACAATGGAAAGCGGTGAAACGGTTGAATCGGAATCGGTTGGCCGGACGAGTCGAAGCGGAACTCACTTTAAGATTGCCACGTTCTTATTGGTTCCCAGCTACAGACACCCACACCATTAACACAAGTGTCCGATGAAAGATAAGATACAAAGTAGAACAACTACAATGAAACGACACGAAACACAGCGACAACCAACGGCGAATAAGAAAACTTTATTCTCACACACATATATAATTAGACAGAGTCGGCAATAGTGAAGCGAACACACACACAACAACAAGAAAGTCGGTAAGAAAACTCACACCACCAAAGAAGTTTGTAGGAGAAGAAACTGAAGCGAACCACTCTATTAAGGCAAATTGACAATAAATTCGCCGCAACGAACGAATCGTGTTTGACGAAGTCGTCGCGTTAGCCGAAGACAAACTCATTGTTGTGGCGAATATGTTTTCCCCTACCCAACGGCTGCGTCATCGTTTCACTGTCTGACGGTGACGTCACGTCTCAAGAAACGCTCAAGGAAGCAAACGACCTTCAACGTTTGAACAACAAAGAATGAGCATGCATTGAGCAGAAAAGAAAGAAGTCACTCTTACGCTCACCACACAGCGTTCTCTCTTGCTCTACCACTCTCTTGCTCTCACGCTCTCCGATAGTTTCTTTTAGTTCGGTTTAGCACTGCTCAAGATGCGCTCTCTTCGTCTCAGAGCTGAATGGATCTGGATCTGAGAGTGCTGGCACTTGAGTTGCGCGTTTAGTACAACGACGCGCTCTGCCTCTTGTAGTTCGTTGCGCACACATATCGCGTTACTCAGATACACTTTTGGATTAACACTAATTTATTTTTGATTGCTGCCAAGGGAACAAACTAAACGCTTGGAACGTAAGTAAAATGTGCAATTATCTTGAACGCTGCTTTGGTCTTTCGATGCGTTGGAGACGTAAGATAAGCAAAATTGTGATTCCATAGGGAACTTGGCTCAGTTTTCGATCTAGTTTGTTGTATCTTGTATCTTTGTGTCTCTGTATCTTTGTCTGTCGGTCTGCCTGTCTCTTATGGGCATATGCTATTAAAGTGGGCGTACTTCTTTGCAATTAAAGAGGCGTTTTATTAATAAACCAAGTGGGAATTCTGATTCCAAGAGCTTGAAGTAAAACAAAAAGAGGAAATGTGTGAGAGGAAGAGAGAGAAAAACCAGACCCGTTTAAAAGAAATAGTGTCAAAGCAGAAACAATAAAACAATTAACTGATGCCAGGCTGTTAATGAAGCGTAAGTATCGGTGTGTGCGTATGCGAATGCATGTGTGTGTGTCCAAAGCCAAGGGCAAAGATCGTTGGAAAACTAAAGAACTGAAGAAGCAAAGAACAGAAACAAAGAGATCAAGTGTGGAAAACGAAGACCAAACGCCGCCAGCGGCGTCTCTCCTGGCAGCATAAAGACAACGATGACTCAGTGGGGAAGTGATAAACACGAGGAAGAGGCAACAGGAGGAAAGCAAGCGCGAGAGAGATGAAAAGAGCGTAAGTGCATGTCTGCTTGTGTGCCCAAGGCAGATGGAAGAGCAAAGAAAGAGAGAGAGTTAGAGCGCGGAATTGCTAAGAAACGCATATCGAAATGAGAATCAAAATAGAATGGACAAGAAGCGGGCGCTTAAGACGAAAGCAACAACAAAGCAGAGACTTGGAAGCTACAAAGTATTCAATGTGGTTAACAGACATGTGTGTGGAGTGAATGGAGTTGGGGGAACAGTGAGAAGCAGTTGGGGAAAGAGAAGGGGTAAGAGGTGGGGCGATTGGGGTACATTGAACTTGACAGCTGCAGTGAAAAACAAATTATTCCTTGCCAATTCCTAAGAACTTATTAAGGCAAGTGTTTTGTCTAACTGTTGTTTTTACATAAAGAAGGCATAACACAGAGAGCGAGAGACAGAGTGAGAGCGACTTAGGCAGCGCATATGCAGGCAAAATGAATAACATAAATAAAAGTAAAAAAGAAGCAGCTGCAATTGAATTACGAAGCAACAATCACATACGTATATACATACATACGCAAAGACAGCAGCAGAGACGCGGCAGAGTAAGAAGAGGAAACAAACAAAAAGGAGACGACAATTACGCTGCATGCGACCCAAAGCGAATAGCTCGGGGTGTGTGGATGGAGGAATGGAGGGAATGACGATGCCAAAATCGAGAGAGCGCAAAGCAAGACAACAACAAAAAAAAAACAGGAACAACAACAATAACTAGAACAACAACAAGTAGGCAGGATCAAGGACACAGGCAGGCCACAGTTGCAGCCACATGTGGCGAGTTCAAAGCAACGAAACGAGAGGAGAAAATGAGAAACGAGAAATTGTTACACGTCGCACGGTGCGAACGAATGCTGAAGAGAGCCACAAAAAGAAAAGCCAGATTAAGGACCAGTTTTCAATTCCTTTGTTGTAGTTGTTATGTTAGTTAATTTCTTTTTTTTTGTGGGAGACCCTGTAGTAGCAAAGTGTGGAGGGTATATTAAGTGGGTCAAATTGGAAGATCGGTTGAAACAATGTAGCGACTTTAGGAGGTATTTAGAATATGTATACTATATAAACAACTTTAAAGTTGGTTTTAGTAATTGAATACAACTGATCGACTATAATTATACCCTGTATATATTCGCTTTAAATAATAAAATAAAAACTATGACAATTGGTTAATAATTGCAAAAGTTGTTGCAATACAGGGTCACCAGCAGTCGAGCCTCTGCTAGACCACAGACTTTTCTGGGTAGGTAAAGTTTTCGTAGGTACTTCCCGAATAGGTATTATTATTATTACTAGGGTAGTTCGTTTAGGTAGCCACGGATCGCAGGATACGAATGGCGAAATGTAAGTGCAAAACAAGAGGGAATTAAGAAACACGGTAAAAAGAAGGACAAATGGATGCATGCATGCATGGATGGATGTATGAGATGGATAAGAACGGTTAGGGGAAGTTTGCTAATGGCCCATGAAAACATTGAGTACAGTGGTGCAAAAATATATGGAAAATAGCTGAACACAATAAAACGATCCTCGATGCTAAAACTGATTTTGGATTTCTTGGAATTTCGAATTACGCAGGCAAAGTTGGAAGTAGGTTGAGTTTTTGGTATTAATTTGGTAGGCATTGAGTTAATTCTAATTTAAATTTAAATGCTTAGTAAGTGGAAGACGTTTTAGAATGGTTTTAATGTAGATGTAAATTATATAAAGATGTTCCAAAATAATTATAATAAAATTGTTCTGAAAACACAGAATTTTAGCATCAATTTGAAACGATTATTCCATAAATAATGAAAAAATTTTATAATTTGTGTTGTAACATATAAATGTATAATGTGATATATACGATTATATGACTGATTTATCTTTGGGTTCCAAAGATTTTAGGCAAAATAAAAGATTTTGATGCTTACAAAAATATAAATAGAATACAATCTTAAAATAATCAAAAGAAACCTTCTAAAGTATAGGATTTATAAATAATATAATTTAGAGTGTTATTATTTAATGTAATTAATTGATGATTTTGTCGCATGTAATTAAGTTCAACATATTTTTCTTTACAGGCATTTTCTGTTGACATTTGAATGCTGTCAACGCACAACTGGATATTAAATGTGACACGAACGCAACTTATACACGATCATAACAGCAACGTCATTCACAAGGGGCGAAAAAGGAGGAAGACAGAAGGACCCTCGATTCCAATTCCTATACCGAGAGGGTTGAAATTTGGGAAGAAGAAGTGCAGCTGAGCTGAAATGCTCGATTAGAGGTCGATCCTGGCAGGACGTGAACGAGGAGTAGAAGTAGAAGCAGAAGGAAAAAGGAGAACAATTCGCTGCCTTATCAGTCATGCGTTGCTGAAACTGCCAGCTGAACCTTTGAGGGTTGAGAAGCGAACCACGCGCCATACCTAGTGCCCTCTTGTTTGGCTATTCTTATCTTAGAGCTTACGAGGCTCGCGGTTGTAACCGAGGGTGTCAGGCAAAAAAGAGCAGATGTGCCGAGAGGAACCGGAGGAACCACCGAGCTGACGAGTCAACAATTAGAGCTCGATTGGGAGGGGGTAAAAGTGGTTAGGACAAAGCGTGTGCTCGGCACGAGCAAGGAATTTAAATTGGAAACGGAGCTACAACCAACTCCTCCTCCTCTTGCTCCTTTATCTACCGCTGTTGCCAACTTTGAGGCTCTGCTATAAAACAGATATACTTAGCTTTCAGTTTCGTGTTTGAAACTCGACAAAATTTTTTTAGTTTAGAATGTCGGCGGATAAACATTTAGAAATTGTAGAATTCAGCTTGGCAGATGAGAGTGTGGCTAAAACAAAAGCAGCAGCGGCAGCAGTTGACGAGAAAGCTCCAAAAACATTTAAAACATCGGAAAAAGAGAACTGTTATTACAAGCAGCCGACAGGTGGAGCCACAACAGCAACAACATCAACGGGAACGGGTACTGGAACAGGAATCGGAACCAGCCACTCCAACGGAAACAGAAACGGAATCGAAACAATTTCCAGCGGTGCCAAGGCGGAACCGGCCACGCCCAGCAACGCAACGGTCCGATCCCAGGATGCAATTGATGGGATGGGCAATGGGACAGAGCTCAAATTACAGTCCTATGTGAATGGCAATGGGAATGGCGTCTACAAGATCATCAAGACGCTGGGCAAGGGCAATTTCGCCAAGGTTAAGCTGGCCCTGCATGTGCCCACTGGCCGTGAGGTGGCCATCAAGGTGATTGACAAGACGCAGCTGAACACGAGCGCCAGACAGAAGCTATATCGAGAGGTTAAGATCATGAAGCTCCTCGACCATCCCAATATTGTGCGCCTTTTCCAGGTGATCGAGTCCGAGCGCACCCTTTACCTAATCATGGAGTATGCCAGCCGGGGTGAGCTATTCGATCATCTGGTGAAGAACGGACGTATGCGGGAACGTGAGGCGCGTGTCATCTTTCGCCAGCTGGTCTCGGCCATCCAATACTGTCACAGCAAATTCGTTGTCCATCGTGATCTCAAGGCCGAGAATCTGTTGCTCGATCAGCACATGAACATCAAGATCGCGGACTTTGGCTTCGGCAATACCTTCAATCCCAATGCCCAGCTGGAAACCTTCTGCGGCAGTCCACCCTATGCCGCGCCAGAGCTCTTCATGGGTCGCAAGTACGCGGGTCCCGAGGTGGATGCCTGGTCCCTGGGTGTGGTTCTGTACACCTTGGTCAGCGGTTCGCTGCCCTTCGATGGCGGCACCCTCAAGGAGCTACGGGAGCGTGTGCTCCGTGGCAAGTACCGAGTGCCCTACTACATTTCCATGGACTGTGAGAATCTGATGCGTAAGTTTCTGGTACTTAATCCCGCCAAGCGTGCCACGCTAAATGCGGTGATGAGTGACAAGTGGATTAATCTTGGCTGTGAGGAGAGCGATCGATTGCGTCCGTATCGAGAGACGCCGCTGGAGCTGCAGGATGCGGTGCGATTGGATCTGCTGGTAAGCATGGGCTACAAGCGGCGCGATGTGGAGAAGTCCCTCAAGTCGCAGGCCTTCGACGACATATACTGCACGTACATGCTGCTGGGCTTGGCCAAGCCTCGAAATTCCCGCCACACAACAGTAACAGAGTCGCCTGCCTTGGATCTGACGACGGACAAGAGTCTGACGTCATCGAACCGACCGCTACCGCCGCGTGTTGCCAACGCGCTCGCCACCTCAAGCGCCTCCGCTGCCTCGCCCGCTGCTGTGCCCGCTCCCGCCACTACTACTGCGGTCGCTCCTCTCTCCCTGCCCGCGCCAGCTGCACAGACCGCTCCTCCTGCCAAGCCCACACGCCGAACGCCCGCCCGCAAGGTGCCTTCCTCCAGCAGCAGCAGCTCCAGTCACACCCCCGGTCGCAATCGCTCCCCGCAGACGCCGCAGAGCAAGCGTACCGTCAGCTCCAGCGGCTCCGGAACTGCTTCTAGCGGGGTGGACGTGAAGCCAACGCTACTGAGTGCCCAGAGGCAGTTGGCCCAAGCCCAAAAGCTGGCCAATACCCCGCAGCGTTTCTTCTACCAAGGCTCGGGACGAAGGCCCACGACTCTCTACGAGAAGGCCGAGCCGACCACACCCACGTCTTCGATTGCGGCGAGAAAATCGCCCGTGGAGCGACTGCAGCTTGTCAACGGACATGTGGCACCGCCGCCGGCCTCTGTCATGTCCCAGCCTCCTGCCACGCCTACAGTGCGAACCACAGCTAGCGAGAAGGCGTCGGATAAACACTTTACACGCAGCACTGTGACGCGAGCGACCTTCCACTTTGGCCAGGGGCGAAGTGGTAAGCACGGCCGAAGCTCGGCGAACAACGAAGAAGAGGGTTACCATCAGGTTCCTCCACTGTCGGCGGACGACACGAAACCCGCTTCCCGCATCGGATTCTTCTCGAAACTAACGGCTCGCTTCGGACGTCGGGTGATTCATTTAAACGAAAAGGATTCCTCCGAGCAGCGAAAGAATCTAACCAAGTAACACTACTCTACACATACACTTACACACACATACAACTACCTAAGCCCCTATATATAAAACAACATCTAGCTCTATACAGTTATAGATATTAGATATATTTATCGTCCTGTCGCCCACCGAGTTCGTCTGATGGAAATTGCTTCTCGCTGTACGCTGATCAAGTATCACCAAGTAATTGGAAAGTACAAAACAAAAAAAAAAAACAAGAAAATAAAGAAATGAAAAAAACAGCAAAAGACAATGAAAAGAATGGAACAAAAAAAAATGGACATCAAGTGGAAAAACTCTTTCGTGGCAAAATGAATGTTAACTGCTCTTTAGAACCATAAGTGATAGTAGAGTATATAAATACTAAGTTGGTATATTTTTTATAAATTGATCGAATACGAAATACATGCACCTGCACACAAATATATACATGCAAAACATACATACATATGTGAATATACATACATACGAGTATATATATATATGTATATGTACAAGTGTCGACTTTGCAATAAACGTTTATTAAAATTTCAAAGATTTTTCAGAAGTGTCTGGAGCTAAATTACTAAGGTACTAAGAAGAAAAATGTATGCTAATATAGTGGAGAATTTTTCAGGGTTTCCAGTTACTACTATATAGAATAGACATTTGCATGAATGCATTTAAAAGGGTAAATGATTCATTCGTTGTAAAATAAAATTAAATCTGTTTCATTATATTGAAATTAATGTCTTGAGTCTTATTAGAAAATTTGCTTAGAAAGTAAGATTGAAATCAGGTAAATGTTATCTTCTTGGATAGTTTTATGCCTAGATTATAACTATGGGTTAATTTCACTAAGTAATTTAATTATTTCGCTTCTGACAAACCTAATAAACTCCTCTACACTTTTTGAGTACGTTTTTGGGTCTATAAATAATCCTAAACTCTCTACAAAGACTGTAATTCACTGCAAGAATCCAATTACAGTTTGAGGCTCATGATCGTGCCAATTGGAAATCTCAAACTATCTTATTGGCTACAAACTATATAGTGACTTTCAAACTGTGTATTTTTCACACAGCAATTTCTTGCGTGCTGCCCTCGCATTAAATTGGCACTGGTGGGAACTGGCTGAAAGGTTCAAAGGTGGAAACGCGGAAATGTGAAAGTGGAAAAAGGGGGAAAAGCACAACACGAAACCGCAATCATTTTGCACTATTTGAAATTTGTTAAACTGTAACTGGAACTTGGCCTGGCTCAAACGCGTTGTAGGCGTTAAGCGTCGGAAGGAAAAGGCGTTCACAATTACCATTAACAACAAAGGGTACAGGGTATAACTCAATCCCTAGCACATAACAATATCCGGGAAATTCCACAGAAAGGGCCAATTTCTGATGGTGGGAAACGAGACAAACTTAAGGGTGAACCGAGAACTTTGGACTTATTGGAGACCCATTGAAAGCGGAAGTAGCGTAGAGTGTTTAAATTGGTGGCGGAAGTGTTTTTGGCGGGACCAACAGGTAAACAGGTAAAAGCCAACGACATAAATTATACAGTTATATTCAAGGAAAAATTAAGTGTGTGTTCAATATGGCAACAGATGCATTGATTGGAACCAATTGGAGTAGGAGAAACTGTTATTTGCTCAAAGGGGAAACTGATAAAAAATCGAAAACAAATAGTTATAGAATAAATAGAAATGGGAAAACAAATGGATATAGAAATATAAATAGAAGTGGTAGTGCCAACAATGACAGTAAACATTTTAACTGGAAACGTTGATTAGATAGATTGTAGCCGCTAGAGATACACTTACTAGCTAGTGTGTGGTTGTGTGTGTGTGTAGCTGCAATCGCGGTTTATCTAACACTGGAGTGTGCACAAGATTTCTCTAATGCGATATGATAAACAACGACCATATAACGACCGATTAGATAGCCCACAAAAATAAAAATAAAGCTAAAATAAACAGCTTGCAGTCCCGACTCCTTTTAGCCATGTTAACTTCAAATCGGAAGTGCCAATAAGGCGTCTACGTAATCAGTAACGTCTTTTATGAACCCCGAAAGAAAACAAAGGCTAATTTGCGGCAAAACTCTGGGAAAACGAGCATGTAAATGAAACCGAACAATAAAAGTTTCCCGTTCTGATTTCCACTTCGACTTTCCCCGCCTCGTAAAGAAATCAAAATAAAGAACACAAATATTAACAAAAGAACATTTTGGCTTACAGTTGAGCCTGGCAAAAGGACAACGTCTTTGGCCAACAAGGACCTGCAGAAGTCACTCGACACAACTAATTGAGGGTGGATTTCTGTCTTCGGTTTTTGTTCTTCAGTCTTCTTGGCCCTCAAGTGTCGGGCCAACGCCTTGAGTGTGACTTGTGGCTCGCTTTTCCCACACACACACACTCACACACACACAGACACACACACACACAGACACACACAATTATGTCAATAGCGTTGAGGCAAAAGTTTCTTTTAGTGTGCATTAAAAGTGTATGTTTGTGTGTGTGTGTGTGTGTGTGTGTGGAGTGTCTATGACAAAAGGTTGCCCCAAAACTAGAGTTGGGCGCGTGACTTGCTTCTTTTTCTTGGTGTAATCAAGACGCATAACTTTGTGATTAGTGCGGGAAACTTGAAAAATGAAATACTTTTCGCATCTGTTGAATAAATTATAAATTTCTATATATAAATTAAAAAAATTGATTTCTATAAATAATGATCAATTTTTCCGTAAAGTTTTAATTGTGAAATTAAAAAATATTTATGTTATTAATCGTTTCATTTGTAACAACTTTTTTAATCGGATTATATTAATCAAAAATATTTTTTATCCAAATAGATTAAATCAATTAGAAGAAAATTTATTGGAATCCTGAATAAGTATTTGGAATTAAGTTAAAATCTTTCTGACTTTTATGCACCTCTCCTTAAACATTTATCTCTATAAACTTTTAATTAATACATTTGGGTGATAAGTCAATGTTTTAATTATTTTATTATTACAAGAGTGTATCTTTTTATTTTCGTAAAATAAAAATCTTCGACTCCATTTATATCTTCAGATATATTTGATTTAAATTTACTCTTCAGGAGCTGCTACTCGTGCTCGTGTCACGCGGCCATCACTAAATCAATGACAGAACTGTCACTGCGATTTACCTTTTTTTCTTGGCGCTTTTTAATGTTTTGGTCTGTTCAAATATTTGAAGAAATTCAAGAAGAAATCATAAATAAGTGTTTTTTTTGGCCAGCTTAAGTGGTTATTAATGTCAAGTGCAGGTCAAGAAGGTGGTCGAGTTTAAGTCTGAGATTCGCTTCGATTTCTTTTGATACAAAAACACTCAAACTTCCACTGCTTTATTAAAATTTTTTTTTGTGGTCATTTAAGAAAGAATTTTTTCGAGCAAACTTGGCCCAATAGGGTCTGCTGGGTATTTGCATTGTGCTTTTCTCGCCAGCCAATTAGTCGCATTTGTTTTGTCAGTTCTTTACAGTTTAGTTGCAGCTTTTCCTTGAGTTTTCCTCAAGCTACTTTTAATTAAGGCTAAGCATATTTGGCGCTTCTTTGGTCCACCTTAGTTTACCAAAACTATTTTGTCTCATTTTCCGCCTGAATTAAGCGTTTAATAGTTTTTAGTTATCGGGCTTTCGCCTCCACAAAGTTGCTGAGTTTTCCGAGTAGTTTTCCCCCCACATTTAGCTACACCGATTGCGTAGTTTTCTTGCTCAAGTTACAAAAGTTTTTCCTCTGAGCAAAAGGGGGCGTAAGGAGGGGCTGGGACGCATATCCTCGGGTTCTCAAAAGTTGACTTACAGCTTTTTTGTGGTCTTCTGGCAGTTAATCAATTTTTCTTCTCCTTTTTTTGTGTGTTTTTCTTGTTCTTGTATTTTTTGCTGTTGTCTATGGGAAAAGTTTATTATTAGAGCGAAGAGAAGAGAAAGGGGGAGAGAACGAGAGCGAGATCGAGTCTGTGGTTTGTTGTTGGCCAAAAAGTTTTAATTAAGAAAACCTTGAAGTGATTTATTGATTAGCTTTGGCTACCGTTCGACCTACCTCCACTACCCTCCTTGCTTTGAAAAGCTACTAAAGCTAAGGAAATGCCCCTCCCTTCCCCCTCCAGTGCCATTAAGTGAACAGCCAATGAAATGTGGACTCGCCTTGCAAGTTAATCAGTGCTTGAAACGGCGGCCAATGCGTTTAATGAAAGATAAGTGAGCGTAGGCGATGAGTAGGGGAACTAAATCGTAAGAGTGAGCAGCGGTGGGGGAAGCAGAAGCGGTGGAGGCAGCCAAGCGACGACAAACGGCAAATACGAAACGCGGCGAAATCAATTTGAGAGTCAAAAGAAGACGAGCGAATTGACGCGACTCAGAACGAACGAGCGAGCGGGAGGCAAGACATGGCTGAGTGGGGCAGCGTTGGAGTGAAGGGGAGGGGATATACACTTTGCTTTCGTTTCGCTGGTGATTCGCCTAGGCGTGCTGCTTATGGAAGCGCAAAGAAATACACCCACAGCACACACACACAAACACACGCACACTCTTCGTCACAGTCTGCTCATGAAGCGTAACGTTAACTTAGTTAAAGCAGCGACAACAACAACAACAACTTTTATTTTAAGCATTATTATAATTTAAATTTTTGTCTGCTTTTTATTTTCTTTTATTTTTTTGTGGCCAATACGCAGCAAGAAATGCAAACGAAGTTTATAGAATGGCGCCTACTTCCGCTTTGCACTACTTTATGTCACGCCCAGTGTCTGTTAATCAGTAGCCTAAAATCAGTGCTTAGTTTTCGCGCTCACGAGATTTCCGTGAGACAACTACTAGCGGATGTAGTGAGGGGGAAGGGGAACTGGAAGTGGCAAACGGAACAAAAGAGCGGAACTACTCTTGAAAGATTTGCAGTTGTGTCCACCTTGGTCAGTTTGTCCCGTGCTACGCGTTACATGCCACTTCTATCTACCCGGCTGCGGCTTTTTCAGCAGCATCGGAACTTTGCTTCATGGGTGACGATTTTTACCTTTTACCTTTCGGCTTCGGCTTTTGTTTCTGTGTGCCGCTTTCTCGCATATTATTAACTTTTCTCTCTCGTTCACTTTATAAATATGTATTTTCCCCCTTTTGTACTTTTTTTTTTGGTTTTTGGTGCGTGCTATATGCCGCATTACCTGTGCTACCTGTTGTGTTGTGTGCCCCCTTTTAGTTTTAAGGGTGTGTCACTTGTTGTTGCCTTGTTGGCACTGCACGTGGGAATCGACTTAATATTGTTGTTGTTAGTCACTTGCAGTCAGTTTTGATAGCTATTAAGCTTCCGCCTTATTGCTTATGCAACAAAAAAACAACCCAGATATATTTAACTATATAGAACTATCTACTCTTGTCTGAGTGTGAGACTCTGGCGAGTTAACGCCAGAATTGTTCCAGAATTATTCAGTTTAATGCGATGCTTCAATGATTTCGATACACGATCGTGAAAAGTGACTAATAAGCACAGAGATCGAGATGTGAGACCTCGAAACTAAGAGATACATTTATAAATAGTCGGGTTTAGTCGGGGTGATTTTTTGATTGCAGTTAGTTTCAAGCTTAAATACGAGAGCATTTAAATAGTAGACTACGAAAACTCATTTTATCAATCGTTTTGAACCCTTTAAAGAATTTTAAAAGAATACTGTACCGTTTTCTGTGAATTATAAAATATATTTTTTTCCAAAAAATTAATTTAATTCAATAGTTTTAAATATCAAATATGATAAACTGTTAAAAATAATCATTAAATTTGGACTCCGTATTTATATATATATATATTTTTTTTTTTTTTTTTTTTATAATTTTTTTTTTTAAAATTTTTTTTTTTTTTAAAAATTTTAATTAAAAACTCTTTTCTTTCATTTAAGAAATAGAAAAATATATGAATTAAAATGGTTTAACAATAATATCTGTTAATCTAAAACTAGGAATCAATAATTTAGATATATAATAACTAATTATAAAGTTATTTCAGTAGATATTTTGTAGATAGGATTTTTTTTTATTAATTTTAAAAATAAAAATTAATTAATAAAAATAAATAAGATGGTTTAAAGCTTAGAATAATAAATATGTTTAGTTAACATTAAACCAACATACTTATACTATATTATTAGATATATATTTTATTCATTATATCTTCGTATCACATTTTATTCATACTTAATATGATTTTTATATGTAAATTTTATTATTGTTTTAAATGTTTAACTGCAATAAACTGGCATAAAATTAAATAATCAAATGCACAAAATTTGTTTGGCATTTAGGCAGCTCCCATTGTTCATTAATTGATCTTTCTTGGCTTTTGGTAATTAGCATGAATAATTGTGTCATTGTTATTGTGTACAGTATCTGAGCATGTGGTTAAGTATCTAGATACTAAATAGTCTGTTGGTTGGATGGCCATGTTCATAGTCATAGTCACAGTGATAGTCGTAATCGTAGTAGTTAGACTTAGTCGTAACTAGTTGTTGTGCTCATGCATGGCACATACTAAATACGAAATAAATTACACTTGATTATCTTGTTGCTCGGTTTACTCGGATGCTCAATGTTCGAAATAGAAAAAACAATCTCACAGATACACAGATACACCAACATAGCTACAGATACTGTGACAGATACAGACACAGATACTTTTACAAGTGCATGTGTTGAAATTCTACAAGTCATTTGCTGACTTAATTTCCAAAGCGAATAGAACGCGCGCGATCGTTCGGAGAGAGGGGGACAGTACACTGAAGGCGCAGGGGATAGTGATCCAAAGGGCGGGCGGGAGTAAGGGGAGTGGCACGGGCTGCTGCTCAGCGAGGCGTGCAACTTGAAATGAACGCGCCAAGTGAACGTTTGCCATTGGCCATTTGTCAGAGTCCGATTCCGAGTCCGAGTCCGAGTTAGATCCAGAATTGTGCTTGATGTCTGACTACACACAGACATGTATAGTATATATATGTAGCTGTCTATGTGTGTAGTTGTGCTTTATTTAATTCTAGATAATCATAACGACTTGTTGCTGTTGTTAGCTTCTGTCTGTCTCTTCGTCTCTGTCTCTGTGTCTGTGTCTGCGTTGATGTTCTCGTTTTTTTTAGGGTAATTTTCTTTTTGCAATTGAATGAATTTGCGTTGTAGTCGCGTTTTTTGTTTGTGTGTATTGTTCAGCTTCAATAAAAGATTATACGAGCTTCAGATGGACGATGTTAGATGTATATTTAGATGGTTGCGCTCAGCTAGCTGCAGCTGCCAGAATTTTCACTTCCGTTCTTAAAACGATTTCCGGTCCGAGGCAGAGCAGCTATTTTAAAGTTGTCAGTGCATGGCGACTTGCCACATGACATTTTTCAGAGGAGAGGGAGAAGTGGGGCCCGAGACTGGTCTAAATATTTTATAAGCTAAACTTTCTTAGCAATGCACAGTGGTGCAAAAACTTAGCCAACTAAGTACTGAGTGAGTTGTGTGTTGTTTATGTGCGCCTAAAAGTCAACTTAAATTTGCATTTTTCATAAGTAGCCTTAGGTGCACTTACTTAGGCCGACATAAGAGCAATCCAAGCAGCAGCAGCAGCTAAATGAGAAGTTCTCGTTGTTGTTGTTGTTGCATGGGGCAAATATGAAAAGAAATGGCAAAGTGGCAGCAGCTACAGTCGCAGTCGCATGGCCCACACAAAGCTAAGGCAGCAGGCACACACACACACTCAGCTACACACACACCGAGTCACATACGTAACTTTGGAGGCAGCACTCATTACTCAAGCAACAGCAGCAAAGCAGTGGAAATTAAACAAAAACAAAACACCCACACACACACATAGAGGGAGCTCGACATTAAGGCAGTGGCAAAAGAAAAAATCTAGCAAAGTGAAGAGTTGTAATAAACGGTGACTAAATTGATCGACTATTAAATACCATTGAAATTAGTGGCAAGCGAGGAAGAAAGATTTATTTAACATAAAAAAAAGCAGATTTTATTTATATTTTTAAGCAGATTTTGGAAATTAAAAAAAAATGTTTATATTTGAATAGATAGAGAATAAATACGTTATTTAACTTTGAACTTTTGTTTATAATTGTTAACTTTTAATTTTAAAAGCAATAGCAAACCGAATAAACCAAAAAAAATAGCTAAAATTAAGTAACACATTTTAAAAACATTTTTGTGAGGCATTTAATTTAAAACCGGAATATTATTAAACAAAGGAATGGTAATTAATATTATTTATATGCTGAAACACCTTAGGGAAAGTAAATTAATATTATTTTAACGTTGTAACACAAGAAATTAAATATTCTCTTCTAAAAATATATTCAATAACCGTAAAGTAATTATTATTGCTAGCACTAAATGATCTAACAAATTTATGAAACTAATTCTTATTTATGCCCTTAGGTAACTAAAAACAACTTCTTAAGTTTCTCTCCAAACTGACGTTATTGTAGATTAAAATGCATATTCACAACATTTTGAAGTTGTGTAGAATGAGAATGAGCAGCTGTTAAATGCCAGTAGCAAACAATGCAGAAAACAGAACAAGAATAATAATAATAACGAGGTCTACTAGTCGCTGTCTAGGGGGCTGTGAAAAGTGCAGGGAAAATGGTTGGAAAATGCTTAAGACTTGTTTCCTTGTATTTTGTCAGTTAAGCTGAAAATAATTGCAACTGCTTGTAAATTGTTGCAACAACTGCGTTTGCTGTTGTTTGTTGTCAGCAGTGGATCATTACACACTCACACAGCCACACACACACGCACACACATGTACAGAGAGCAAGAAGCAGAGACTCACACAGTTGCGACTTCAGCAATTTCCGTTTCCGCTGCTGTTGAGTCTACCTCAAGAGGCGGCACCTACCCAAAAGCCCAGACCCAATCCCAATCCAAATCCCGCACCTAAATGAGGCATTTGCCTTCTTAGTCAGCGTCAATATTGCAATGAAATGGGACAGAGAAAGAGAGGCAGATGGAGACAGAGAAAGATAGAGATAAAGAGACTGAGAAATAAATGAAAAGAAATGGCAGTCAACGTTGCGTTAAGAGTACCTAAAATTAAAACGGACACAGGGCATTGCTATCCATGCATATGGAAAAAATCCACTACACTTCCCCACTCTGCTGCTCCACCCTTTTACACACCCCTTATGCATGTGCCAGGGCTGCATCAACGTCACTTTTCTTTGCCATTTCATCTTAAGTAGCACACAAATAAGAGCAAACAAAAGCAAAAACAAAACTGACAAAGGCGCCGTCGAGTATGTGAGTCTCATACTTTCCCAGAGCTGTCATTTTAGCGGGTTTATAGCTAAACGATTCAGAGTTAGAGCTTTTTATATGTGACCAGCATGCAAAACTAGCAGACCATTATTTAAATCAGAAGATCAGATCATTGAAGTGTATGTTGTATTATCTTCGATATAAATTATTTCTAGTTACTATTTTCATATCTTTGTCTAGCTATATTTTGATATAAATCAAGCTAAGCTAACCGCAACACTGTTCTGTTTGTCCACATATGTGTGTCTCAGTGTCAGAGCTTGTGTGTGTGTTGACTTTCTAATTAAAAAATGAAGTCCACTCGGGCACAAAGAAGTCTCATTTTCTGTTTGTAGCTTTTGCATCTTTGCTCAGTCCCTACTTAAAGATTGTCCACTCATACAGAAGAGACTAAGGAAAGTACTTACCAAAATTTAAGCGGCTTTCTCATTGGATAACTTCTCGATATGGTGTAACCTGCAAGCAGAAAGCAAACGATTGCACATTGGCGCAAAAGAAATATTGTGATTAGTAATATATTCTTTCGATTGACGATTTTAAAGCTGCAAATGGGAATTAAAACTGTTAGACGGGTCAAGACGAGCTACATTTGTGGCCTAAATTGTTAACTAAGCAAAGTTGTTTATATTTCCATTATTTTTAATTATTTGCAACGTTTATCAGTTAATGTTTATGTGGTCTGTTCTGCTATAGTCACTTTAAGCTGCAAGTTTAATAATAATTATAAAAAAATAATTAATGTTTATTGTTTAATATTTTAATTTAATGAAAATGATTTCTAATGAATGATTTAAGAGTGGCTATTACCTAACAATAATTCTGGCTATTAAATTATATTTAAAAAAGTATATATGAATTTTGCTTTGAAAATTAAAATGTCATCGAGCAATTGAATAGGAAAATTAATCAAAAATTGACTAAATACAGCGCATTTTTAAGTTAAAATATCTTCAAATGGATGAAGTTGTGACTAAAGATTTTTAATAAAAAAATAGTAACTAATAAAAATATTTTAAGCAATTTAACCAAAGTCTTGCAAGCTTTTCTATTAAAATTATTTTGCTTGCATGTGCAAACTTCAAAATTGTCAACAACTGTTTTGTTTTTTATTATTTGCACTTAAATTATTTCTGGGCCTGTTTTGGGTTTGTCTATAGGTTTTGTTTGATAAATTGTTCATGTTATTTTTTGTTTTTGGATTTTTTTGCTGAGTATTCAGCACCAATACCATTTGCGATATTTTACCCTTAATTAAAGATTACATAGCCATTGGGCGTATTCGTTGAAAGATCGGAAAATTCGGTGAAAACTGCATTTCGCTTCAGCGATAGCAGCCGGCGGATCCAGAGTCGCTGCTTGGATGCCGCCTTGATGCCACCAGAGGCAGTGTCAGTGACAGTGACAGTGGGAACAGCTCTGGACGCTGTGACTGCGACTGTGACTGTGCTCGTGACTGAGACTCGTTCTGATGTTGTTGATGGCACATTTTGTTAGCCGTCTCGTTTTTAGCAAATTTAATTTATATTTTCAAAAAGGTCAGCAACACACGCACACACACTTTGTCAGGGGGGTCAGGGGTCAAACAAAAAATCACTACAGCGCTGCGGTCAACTCAACTCAAGGGTCAAGAGCGGGCGTTCACAAAACACTTTCCGTTTTTTTCTGCTTGTTATTTTGTTGCATGGTAAACTATTTTAAGGCACAGCCGTGAGGTATGCAACACTTTTTATCTTCACTTCAATGCGCTGCCAAAAGTTGCGCTACAAATTTAATTTTAACTGTAACTATTGATTTCATTATTCTTGGCTTGTTATTTTATGCACTTTGTATTAATTTTGTAACACATTTTATTAATTTTTCGTTTGTTTTGAATTTTTATTTGGTTGCCGCAGCGCTTTTTTGAGCATTTAAGTTAAATTTTAACTCGTTTCGAGATATTTTTTATATTTTTGATGAGTTTTGGAATTTCTCTAGAAATAAGAACAAATGTTAAGGTAACAACAAACAGAAATTCATAATTTAATCAAATTAAATAAAAAATTTCTTAACAAATAAAAAAATTATTGAGTTCTCTATTTAATTGGAGAAACATAAAGAATTTTTTGAAATATTTTGTAAACAGATGAAGTGAACTGAAATTATTTTTGACAAGTTAACTATTAAAATAAAAACAAGTCATTAATTTTTTTTTTTAAGCAAAAGTTAAAGTTTGTTATAAAATTTTTTTTATAATTTTTTCTTTAGCTTGTAAATCCGGTTCTTTATTTTATATTTTTTTTTAGTCACAATGCAAATTTAAATTATGTCACAACATTATTTAATTTTAGTTATTTTTATATATGCACTGTTTAATGTGCGTTTAATATTTTACACTATGAAATTGAAGTTAATAAAATTTTTTACATTTTAAATAATTCAAATTTAACTAAGACATTTCAATTTGAAGCCATTTGAATCTTAGAAAATTTAACAATGACATCCTTGTTACTCACAAAGTGAATGCTTTGAGGATGCCAAACTACAACTGACTGACTAACTGACTTCACTGGCCAATGGGCCAAGTGGAAGTTGGCTATCCAACAGAATTACTAACTAACTGGTTACTGTATTTGCTGTTGCTGTTGCTCCGGCCTGAGAGGCCACGACGCTGACGCTGCGAGCCAAGACGATCGAATGTCTCACAAGAAACGAAGGCCAAGTGCTTTTATATGCGCCTCTGAAACCCACTTTCTATATGTCTTTGTGTGAGTATATATATTTATATATGTATAATTAGGCATATCTTCGTGTATCTCAACTAAATATGTATGTGTGCGAGAGTGCGTGTCATTGAGTGTGTGTGTGAGATTTGAAACCGCAGCCAGTTGCTGACAAAGTTGAGCAGAGATGCGGCGAATCGAGTTCTGTCTGTCTCTCAGTCTGTCTGTTTCTCTGTTGGGATAACTTTGCCTTGGCGAGTTTTAGATAATTTCCGTTTCAAGTTTTACCCCATCAAAGTCAAGACGCAGTTGATGTCGCTGCCTATGCGCAGCCAGAGAATATGCGTGGCAACATGTCGTATGCGCAACGTTGGTTGCCACCAATGCCAGACACACAGCCACAACACAATGTCCATGAATGTGTGTGTGTGTTTGTTTCTGTTTGCTTGTGAGTGTGCGTGTGTATGTGTGTGTAAGATTGCCGCGTTGGTTGGCTAATCGAGTGTCTAACTCTTCGACCGCCTTTACGTATGCAACAAATAAACTCAAACCGATTTGAAACTTCAATTCAATTCACGTACCACAAACAGCAGCGAAACATTTGTATTTATTATGAATTGCATTCTTTAAGAACCACTAAACATTGCTCAATTTATTTTTATTTATTTTCATTTAATATTTGCATAAGTTTAGACAACTATTTTGAAAGAATTTAATTATTATTAATATTTTTTAAACAGTTGCTTCTGCACTGTACAAATTTTTTATTATTTATTGATTATTATTTATATTTTAATGGATTTGTTTAATTTTAATATTTGGAATTTGTTGTTTTTTTTTCTATTTTGATATTAATTAATTTGAATAATTGTATGGATTTTTACACAATTGGAGACGGCGTACGTCAACGTCGTGACGTCTGAAGACAGAAAAACCAAGTAAAACTTCTGCCAGCGCGCGTGACTAGGAACGTACTGAATTTTGTATTCTAGATAATACAAGTAAAATGCTTGGCTTGGTCAAATGCCGAAAACGCAAAGACCAAGGCGCTGCCGCTGCTACTGCTGCTGCTGCTGCTGCTACTGCTACGGCGACGTCAACGCTATGCTCACATAAGTATGCAACACTTTCTTGCAAGCAGGCAACGTCGTCGTCATCGTCGTCGTAGTCGTAGCTGCTGCCTTACTTGCTGGCTTGCTTACTCCTACCCAACGACGCCTGCCTGCTTGCTACTTTTTTCTATGTATAGTACAAAGAGAGACACACACAAGAGAAGAGCGCATTTAAATATGTGAATATCTATATAATAATATATATATATTATTTATATATGTATTAGACAAACGCAGCAGACGTCGCAGTGGCAGAAGTACAAGCAGAAGCAGCAGATAATTTCCTGTACGCAGTCGGCGTTAGTAGCAGTAGTAGTAAGTGCACACACACAGACACACATACCTAGACGAAGAAACACAGCAAGGAAAAAAGCCGATTTGAAAGCGTCCTCACGAACAATTTGTAGGCGAGACGAGGTGCGGCGTCGAGCAAAGAACCGACGACACGAGCACGAACGGCAAGGCGAACCGTACGCGCGCGTAGCTTAAGATGAACTAGAAGAAGCAGGCAGCAAGCAAGCAGCAGGCCTGTTACAGAGCGACGCACTCCAAACACACACACACGCAGACACCCGCACAAGCCGAAGGCCGAAGAATGACGACGACGTCAACGACGCTGAGTTGCTCTGCCTCTGCTGCTGTTGTTGCAGGCTAATGTAATGCACTCACACACATATACGCTCAAAGAGAGAGAACGCAATTAGAAAGCAGCATCACACGAAGCAGCCGAAATTGTAGCCATGCAATCTTCGGCTGCTGCCGACGACGAGGTGCACAGAGCAACGAACGAAGAGCGAAGTGTAAAGAGCAAAGAGAGAAAGAGGAAAGAGAGAGGAGCTTGAAAACGTGCTAGGAAGTGAGTTGTCTGAAGCTAAAAGGAGAAGTCAACATAGGTAGCGTGGAGTGGGAGTGGGAAGAGGTAGAAAAGCGAGAGGCGTAGATTGTTAGTGTCTCAGTTCTCCTAATGCCCCTCATTTATATAAATATACGTGAGTGTCTCTGTGTAGCTGTGTGTGTTTGCATTTTATTTTAACACACATTTCGCACGCTTTTCACATTTTGCTTACCAGTTTTGCGGAGTCTCAGAGCATCACGTGTGTGTTATTTGTTGTGTTTTGAAGTTGTACGCATTGTTGTTGTTGTTGTTGTCGTATAAAAAATAGTTACATATATATACAAATAATAATAATACCTATATAATTATAAAAATGTTGCCAACAATCTTTTTTGCTTTGTACTTTTGATTTTACATTTGAATTTCGTTTTCTTGTAGTTTTATACTTTTTTTCTTGTATTTGTGTGTTTGTGTTCTTCTTTTTTTGCTTTTGTGTTTTCCTTCTTCGTTTTTTTTTAACAAACAAAATTATGCTGAGTATTTTTTTTTTTGAGCGTTCAACGTAAAGACAAAGAGAGTCAAAATTAAAGAAAACTTGGGAACTTGTTTGAGAGTTACTTCCGGTAGCTTTGTCGAGATCGTGTTTCAGAGAGTTTCTTCGAAATATCACTTGAGAAATTGTTCCGACTTGAGTTCGTTTTTTTATTTGGTTTATTCAAAACTGGCAAAAATTTGTAAATCTTTTGGTATGCAATTTTCAGAAAAGTATTTCTTATGGCTTTTGCTTATTGTTGCTTTTGTTCGAGGATAGAGAGTTCGATATATATTTGAATATGCATGGATACAATGCATATGATTTAATTTTTGTATGATTTTTGTTGATTTTCGTTTTTGTGTTTTTTGGTAGTTTTTTTTTTTTGTATATATTTTTGTGCACGCAAAATTAATACTTAAAAATAAATGAAAACGTAATTGAAAAATCCGAAAATAAAAATTTGTTTGTACGACGACGTTGATGTGAAGCTTTGTACTAAAAATGCGAAAAATTATTTCGCCGCGAATAGGCCGAGGACGACGCCGTTTGCCGCGTCGACAACAACAACATACACAGTGTATGTGTGTGTGTGAGTGAGAGCCCCAAAAACAACAACAGCAAAAGCAATAAGGATGGCGCAAAAAAATTGTATTTTCCCGCTGCAGCCGCGAAAAAATACGCGAGCGCAGGACATTGGCAGGACATCGAGCAGCAGCTGTGGGTTTTTTGCAAAGCCAACAACAGCAGAGGCAGCGGCAGCGGCAGAGGTGGTAGCAGTAGCAGCAGCAGCAAACACACACAAAGCGAATTCCTTTTTTTTTGCAAATAAAATCGTTGCCTCTCCCACAAGCAATAAAATAAATACAAAAAACGGGATACACGCACACATACATGTACATATACTTATACATATACATACATTAGGGGGAGCACACACACACATGTATATGCAGCACAGTCGCGCTCTTTCGCTCTCTCTTTGTGTCTCTCCTTCTCTGTCACTTTGAGCTAGAGTTAGTGCGCATTTCAAATACATGGAGGGGCAGCAGCAGCAGATGTGACGCCAGCAGCGACGCCGGCAACGACTGCGAGTTGGGGCAATGGAACAAAATGGAGTATGAGCACTGTACGTGTGTTTGTGAGTGTGTGGGACTGTCGGTGTGTAAAGCAACCCCTGCAAATATACAACATCCTTTTGGGCTTTGTCAAAGCGTCTTTTGGCCTTAAGATAAAAGTAAGCAACCAAACAAATCTCTGCGCTGCGCCCTACTTATCTTTGAGATACATTTTATAGATACTTTCAGGCAAGTATCTTAGTCTTGGCCTTTTTCCGTCGGCTGACAAGAAAATTGCGGCGAAAGTTGCACTGGGGAAATTCCCTAAGCAATTTTCACAAAAATAATAATAAAATGAAATATATTCGAGGGTTTTAAGTTTTATTTTTGCCGCTTTCTCATTTGGCGGTAAGCTTATTTCCACACACTTTTCGGTTTTCTTGTTGCACGCGACGTGCACGTGCTTGTTGTACATGAAGCGAGAGCTGAGAAAGCTAACAAGTTGTTTTTTCGATGGCAAATGAAGAAGTATATGATTTTAAATTTTACAGTACTTATTAAGAAATATGTTTTGTAACCAGATTACAAAATTTGGTGTAAAATAAATTGTTTTCAAATAAAAATGTCAAATAAATGGTTAATTATAAAAGAATTGTTTAAATTTATTACAAATGAAATTTAAAAAAAATATGTAAAGACGTAATTTATTTCTTTATTTTAATAAATTTTTTTTAGATCGTAAAACCGTTGCTAAAAAATAATAAGAATGAAAGAAATATGTTTTCAACATAAAATAGGTACGGAAAAAACTTTTCAAACGATGAAAAAAATTATATTCAAGAAAAAAATATTAAAGAAAAACTTATTAATAAATGGAAATATTTTTTTTTGTAACAAAACGTTTCATAATTTGAATATTTTTTAAATAAGTAATCTATTCAATTTTAGCTGAGAATAAAATTTCATAAGGACAATTTTTCTTGTGCCTATTGAATAAGACTTGGTTTCCTTTAAGGGCATTATCTATGGGTCTTTTTAAGAAATGGGAGCATATTTTAATACTTGATTGGCTAATAACGTACAGGACAATTTACTGATGTTATTTATCCATGATAATGTTGAGGTTCTCTCTGGTGTCCACAGCTATTACTGACGGTCTGAAGCGGCAGGTTGTTGATTGCGTCGCGCAGCGTTTTGCCAACTTTGGCATTTTTGTCTGCGTCGCCGTCGCCGTTAACGAAATGCGATTCGAATCAGATACAGTTGTTGATACCGTATCAGAGACAGTGTTAAGAACTGAATCCGTTTGAGATTGAGCCAAGTTAGCCCAGTGTAAAGGTCTTGGCAATTGCAATTGTAATGTATCAAAGTATTTGTCAATGTGTCGCAGTTTTAAGTTATTTGCGCACATGGAAATTCTCGAAAAAGACAATAAATATTTCTTTTCTTATTTCCCTTATTTTAATTTTAACTTTTATTTGCTTAAGTATTTTAGTTATTTGTTTGGTTACACCTTTTTGTGGTCGATTGAACTTGTTTAGTTTTTGATTTAGAGGCAGCCATTTGGAAGGTTGCAGACGACGACGCAGACGATGAGAAAAAAAACCGAACTAAATTTGATTTAAATTTAAGATAAAGTTGTAGCTATAAATAATCTTCGAAACGTTGTGATTTGATAGCGAGTTTGATTTGTTGATTTGATTTTATAAATAATTAAAATTGATTTAAATCAGTTTCGCTTTGTTTTGTTATTCCTTTTCCTCTTTTTTATTGTTGTTTTTGCTGCTGTTGCTGTTATCATTCATAAAGCGCAATTAAATATTTAAAATCAATTTTACGAATATGTCGGAGATTTATTTGTATTATTATTATTCCTCTTGTTGTTTTTGTTTTTGAGTTATGATTTATTATTTATTTCTTTTATGCCGCCGTGTGTTTGTGTTAGATTCCGACACGCACACGCACACACTCACTCACTATAGATTCATATATATATATAATGTATATTTAGATATATATAATTTGATTTCATTTCACATTTATTGTATATATACGTATGAATAGTATTTGATGGCACTCGAGGGTGGCTTCGGGGGTGTTAAACGCGCGCGCACTTTTCAGCCAACTGAACACACACATATATATATATAGAATATATATATATATATAGAATTTATATATATTATATATATAATAATATGGGTTTTTCTTTATGTGAGAATGCGAAATGCGGGCGTGTGTGTGTGATTTTGTTGTGTGTGTGAGTAGAAGTATTTTAGAAAATAAGCAAGTCCGAAAATGTACCGAACCGTCGACGACTTGGACCAGCTCTGTCTCTGCCACGGACTTCTCCACGGAACGAGCGTTCAAGTTTACCGTTAGCGACTCGGCTGCTGTCGCTGCCGACGTCGATGCGTGCAACTGCGTTTTGTGTCCTTTTGCTCGGTGCGTCGAGGCGAGAATATAAAAAAGCAATGTGTTGGTACTCAAAAGACGTCCAAGAGCCGTATGCCAACTACCCGCACGCCCGATGCCGATAGATCTGCGTGGCGTTTGCGTTGCGTTGCGTTGGGTTCGGCGTTCGGCGTTTCCATCAGCCAAGCGACCGTGCAACCAGCGACGAGGCAAACGCAACACGGCGTTGCACATAACATAACAGCGCCAAGCACGAGAGAAGTGTGAGGGGAAAACCCGCCAAAAAGCAACAAAAAAAACAAAACAAACCAACGATTGACTTGCACAAATGCAGCGGGCAGAGATTCTCAGGCGTTGAGCCCCTACTACCCCCCCTCCAACCCCCGCTGCCTACTTCTATGTAAAAGCAAACTCTAATAAGTTTTTTTTCTTGCTAAAAGTTCGCGCGCGCGAAACTTACACACGCAGAGACTGCGAGAGAGAGAGGGAGAGAGAGAGAGCAAGAGTTCTATATAAGCCGTGTCTATGTATCGACTGTCGTGGCTGCAGTGGGTGGCCAGTAGCACCTCGCACCCTGTCCAGCCCAACACCCTTTCCCCCAACAACGCAGAAACTGAGCATCAAGAAATAGAAAAAACTTGATGCTGACTCTACGCAACGTCTACGCGACCACACTTCCGTTTTGGGTGAGCCACTCAATCCACGCACATACACACAGGCACAGCCACCCACACCCACACCCGCACAGCCCACACCTGGTCAGCTGAGTCGACCAACCACGTACCACAGACATCTATAGCTGCAACTGGAACTGCAACCTCGTGGCGTGTTAAACTACCTGCCACCCATCCGGTCCAGACAGCCCCATCGTCATCATCGTCATCAACGCAGCATATCATGGCCTACAGCAAAGCGGGGGCAAAGGAGGTTTGGGGGTCGCTACCTTCTTTTGGCCAGTTTGCTTGCTGCACGTGCTGAGCCTCCACGAACAGCTGCTGTTGCAACCATGTAAAAGTTACGAGCCAGGCCAAGTAAATAAACGACTGACTGTGCGTGTGTGCGTGTGTGTGTGTGTGGGGAGTAGGCATAACTTCTAAAAATAAGCCGAAAAGAGACAACAAAACAAAAAAGAAGCAACGACTACAACGACTTCTCTGTGTGTGTGCATGTATAG
Source organism: Drosophila acutilabella (assembly GCA_035046005.1). Lineage (NCBI taxonomy): Eukaryota > Metazoa > Arthropoda > Insecta > Diptera > Drosophilidae > Drosophila > Drosophila acutilabella. The sequence continues at coordinate 610,321 of JAWNOK010000072.1, forward strand.
GTGTGCATGTGTGTGTGTGTATGTCGACTTCAAGTGCATTTCCATTGCATACTTTCGGGGCTGCACTCTCTCTTTTGCTCGTTCTGTTTCGCTCACTCGCAGCCACTTTGAGCAAGCGCCATCTCTGTCGTGCTCTCGTGCTCTCTCTCACTAGCCAAAAGCATGAGAGAGAAGTTGCTGACCGGCTAACGAAGTTGGCTTGTTGCAGTTCCTTTTTGGCTATCTAAATTGTGGCAAGTTAACGTCGACTGCGACGTCAGCTTCGCTGTCATGTACAGCACACACAGATGCACACATAGCAGTTGCTGGTAAATGCAGCCAACGTCCCCCTACTGCCAACACCACCGTCCCTGTGCCCTCCCCCTTTTGACCACTATCTTCTAGTTGGCAATTGCATTTCATGCGTTGCAACATTTCTCCAGTTGGGGAAATGCGAAAAATGCCGTTGTCCATTGTTGCCTGTTGCACTGCGCATGTCCTTGTTTACATTATGTGCCTCAGACTCTGCCACTGTCGCTGTACCTTTCTCCCCATCCTCCTTATCCTCTTCGGCGATTGCATGTGCATCTGGCCGTGTGTGAGAATGTAGAAAAGCAAAAAGTCTACTACTCCAACAAAACCTCCTGCTCGTCAATACTGTCTCTCAGTCTGTCTGTCTGTCTGCCCATGCACACTTCTGTGCACCTCCTGCGAGTGCACCCTCTTTCCCCCTCCAAGCTGCTGCTGCTGTGTGTTGCTGCAGTCGCTGAGCGCCGCCACCATCAACATCGACGACGATGACAACGATGAGAACCCGAACGAAGACTCAGAGACTGAGAACGAGCTAAATTCGACTACAGTCGATCAAATTTTCTGAGCTCATTTTTTTGAGAATTTTTAGAGCATTAAAAATATAGAAAGTTCTCAAAGATCTTTTATAAGATATAATTTTCTTCCCCTTTACTTCATAAAGAAATCAACAAAATTTGAAAAGAGTTTGAATGTACAGTAGACAAGTTTATGAGATTAAATGGGATTTTTGCATGATAGCAAATTATTTTGAATTAAAAGCATTTTTTAATCAACAAATATTGTAAATTTTGTATCTTGAGGCTGTGGTAAGATTTGTTAGAAGAGTTTTCATTTAAAATTAACACTTTATTTTTTAAAATAATATTATAAATATAAATAATGTGTTGGGCTTAAGGAAATTAATTTTTTGTGCGCAAACACTTTGACAGTATAGCTTGACATCTATGTCTCCATCATACTCATAACAGTTTAATCATTTATTTATCTCATATTATTTTTTAAAAAATATTTCTGTATATATTAAAAAGTACTAATATGTTCTCAGCATTCGGAACATTGAAAAATATATATTTTGCAATTATTTTTGCTTAAAAATATAAGTTTTATAATCTTTTACTTTACTTACCCGTAAATTGAAAATATATCGAAAAAATATCACATCACAACAATTTTGTTAGTTGGTTTTTGAATTTTGATGTTAACTTTTTAAGTTCCTAAATATTTTTCCTAAACGCTCAAGTTCAATTTTTTTTCTTTCGTTATAACTTCTATAAATTTTCGCGTGTTACGTTTTTTTAAGTTTTTATTTGATTTTTTTTTTTTTATAAATAATTATAATAAAATTTTTGCACTTGTCAAATTTTTGCCTAAATTTTGTTATGCTTCGTAGATTTTTTTCAAAAATTTTCAGGTAATTTCGTAGGTTTTTTTTTCGTATATTTTGATTATTAATTTTGTATATCTTTATGTTTAGAAACGTCCAAAGATATGACGCCAAAAATTGCACAATATAAAAAGTTAATTAACTAAGGATTTACGTCTGAATTTGTAGAAAACGAAAAATTTGCCGTTACGTTTGGACCGAGACGAACTTGTTTTGACCGAAAACTTGGAAAACTCAACTCGAGACGAGAATCAAATTCAGACGCTTGAATTTTGTTTCAAATCGAAATGGGATGCGATGAGATTGAAACTAAAAGGTTAACTGGAAGTTAGTTATCCACTGACTGACTGACTGATTGACTGGCTGTTTGACTGACTGACTGATTGATTGACTGACTGATTAACTGACTGCTTTCTTAGTAACTTATTCAGTTATGCTAAGTTAATATTAGTTCTTTGTTGTTGCTATTTGTTGTTGTTGTTAACGAACAAAATGTTGCATAAGCTGCTTGTTGTTGTTGTTGTTGCGGTTGTTGTTGTTGTTGTTGTTGCTTTTTCGTATTGGTAAAAATGTAACTTTGTCTATTTAATTATTTGTTGTTGGCTGGCCGGTTGTTGTTGTTGTTGTTGGTTTTGATTGAAAATGAAGAGAGAAAAACTGGCTACATGCTAAACGCCGGCGTTTACATTGTCTTGGATCGAGGGTCGGCGGTACTCAAGGGACATTCAAGATGGCGTTGCGGCGCTCAGGAATGTCATCGGTGCCGGCAGCAAACAGTGCTGTGCCTGCAACACCAATGTGCAACGCCTTGTGGCAACTTCGACTGACGGAGACGGCGGCGGCATTTCGGCACTAAACAAACCGAGTCTATTGTTGTTGATGTTGTTGTCCTTGTTGCGCGGGGTTTGTGGGTGTGGTTGTGTGTTGCTTTCGCCACTTGCACTTCAAGTCATCTTTTGCGCACTTTCACTTTCACTTGTTCCTTTTTTTTTTTGCTGTTTTTCAAAACACACGTCTGAGGGGAGTAAAAGAGAAAGAAGCTACTTTCTTTGTTGCTTTGTTTCTTTGTTGCTCTTTCGCTTTGTTGCTTTCTTTCTTTGTTCGTTTCTTTGGTCTTTTTATTAGAGTGTTTCACTTTCTTGTCGAGCTGAGTATTGAGTAGTCTGTGGTCTGTGGTCTGCGTCTCGGCTTTGGCTGTGAGACTGTGATTTATGCGCTGCAAAGACCTGACTGCCTGCCTGCCTGCCTGTCTGTCTGTCTGTCTGTCTGTCTATCTGTCTCTCAGTCTCTCGGTCTGCCTGCCAGTCCGGCTGTCCGACTGTGTGTGTTGTAGTATAAGCCAGCAGCGTTGACAGGACCCGAGGAGCTGAAAAAACGCCGCAACTTGTTTCGCGTTTAGCAGATTTCTGTTGCAATGTTTTGCAAAAATTGTTAACGATGACGGCTAGTCGACGCTTTGGTCTCGCGCTTTGTTGGCGTCGCTGTCGCTGCCTTCGATGACGTCGTCGCTGCAGCGCGCGATTTTGATTGTAAGCACAGTACAGCACACCAGAATAACACACCGCCTTCATACAAACACACACATACACTACACCACACAGTTCCAATCTAAAGTTGGCGTTGATGAAAGTGGCCGCTGGTCGGGAGGCAAAAACAAAAACGAAAACCAAACAACAACAGCAAAAAAAAAAAAATGGAGGTTGGAATCAACGGCAGAGCGCAGCGAATTGTCCTCGTCGTTTTTGGTTTTGGCATTTGGTGCAAAAAAATGTTGCTGCGAAGGCGTCGGTGGCGTCGCTTTGCTAATGTACATACATGTGCAGCTCTCGGGCTCATATGCACAATCCAAAACACACTCAAACCACACACACACACATACATACACTCAATCATGCACACAGTGACAAAAAGGGACATGGACAGCAAAACGCGCGCTCAGACGCGAAAAATCAAAACAAAGCGCGACGACGATGGCAGCTGCAGCAGCGACAGCGCACACACACAACATAGATAATCACAGGGACATAGTCAGAGGCATGCACATACCTCACACACACACACTAACACATACCACGCACACACATACAGTTATCCCCAATCAAGCGTCGAACGCATTTTGTGTTTGCTGCGCCTAAAATCAAACAATGCCAAAAAGTATGCAGCACAAAATGCGCGCTGTCCAAAGCAGCGGCGTTGGGGGTGTGGGTTGTAGTCCCACTTAGTCGAGGGAGTGTGGGTGATGAAATGAATGCCATGCACCGCGACGCAGTTGCGTGTAGACAGAGCAGAAATGGGCCTAAATCGTACCTAAAATACCCAAACTCTTTGCTAGCAACTCACACACACAGCAGACACCCGCGCACACATATGTACAGCAGCAAGTGAAGTATATGTGTTGTGGACGCTGTTGCTCTTAGTTGCGCCATTTTGTGCTCAACAGAGAATCCAATATTCAGTTCCAACTCCAAATTACCTTCCCACCTCGCAGTTGCTTTTCCTTTTTTTTTGTCTTTGTTTTGAATGCGTATTTTTTGTACCTTTTTGCACATAGAAAATGCAATTTTTTCGTTTTCATTTGCCATGAACAACAACAAGAGGACGAGCAGTAAAAGCAACAACAAACAGCGCTTTGGTAAAGTGTTGAATCTATTTTTTTTACGCTGCTGCTGTTTTTTTTGCCCCTGCGCATATGCAACACTTTTTTTCTGTGGCGCGAATTTTTCCTGCGCTCTGTCTTTGTGCTAGTATGGGTTCTAACAAAGCCAGATTTGCCCACAGCATGTGCGAGAGCGCAGCTCAAAAAAAAAAAACAATGCCGCGCCAGCAAAAATTCTGACAGCATTGCAATATACAGGTTTATGTGTGTGTGTGTGTGTGTAGAAACACATACACAAAGAAGAAAACGCAGCAAAGAGCGGAGAAAATGCAGCGGGTGCATGCAGAGGTTGCAAACTAAACAGGGAATGCATTTGTTGCTGCCCGGCGCACGCATTTCGCCATATTACTCATACGCCGCGTGGGCGGCTGGTCAGCAGCTTAGGCCAGCATAGATATATAGAAAAATAGGTATATATGTACTGTATATGGGATGTATATGTATTTTAGTGGTATATGTCGTAGTACACTATGTGCTTTTTATAGCCTTATCGATGGCATTGGTTATTGACTTTGATTTTGGTTTTGCTTTTGGGTGCAAAGTTAGAGCTTAGCCGCCAGCCGAGTGGGTGGAGATTTTGCCCAGGACTGTCCTTCATTCATATCACTCGCATAAAAGAATGGCCGTTAGCTTATGGATTAATAAGCTGGCACAGCACACGCACACACTTCTACCTATGCCGTAAGGTGCGAGTATATCACATAAACACTCATATTTAGATTGCACATTATGGAACTGTCTGCCTGTCCTGCGGAAAAGTCGATTAACCTGAACATAAACTCCATAGCACCACAAATTCAACCTCTTTCCTTTAGTCATTTGTTGATTATTAATTATTGAGCCTGGTGATAGATGGCGGAGCTTCAAAAGCTTGAAATCAATAATTAAATTGAAATAAAATAAATATTAATATCAGAATATTTTTAATCGCTTTATTTTACATAGTGCAGTTTTAAATACAATTTACTTATATAATAATTTCAATTTTAAATGTTTTTAATAGATTTATATGAATTTAAGTTAAGTTAAAATATTGGTTATTTAAAAATAAATCTTAGAATAGTTACTTATTAATTTATATAATTTATAAACATCTGATTTATATAAAATTTCATATAACAAATGTACTACAATTTAAATAATATTATAGTGTTCAGTACCGCGGTGATCAACAATAAGGTATACTGTTATTTAAATCTGTTGAGGAATCGATAAGCGACATAATAAAGTATGTTTCATTCATTAACAAACAGTCTTACGTGAAACCAATTCAATTATTAAGCTTTCAGTAGGCTTTTATTTAAACTTATTATATAAGTTATACTAATTTATGCTAGTGGTCTGAAATATTTCTATTGAGCATAATCATTCGAGGTGTTCAACTTATAGTAAACTTACAATTTATAAAGAAATTTAATGCATTTTGTAATATTAAGCAATAAAAAACTCAGTCTAATTAGTTAGTTGCAAAGAGCATATAATCGCAATAACATTACGGGTCAAAAATGCATCAATTAAACGCAGTCCCGAGAGGAAGAGCAAACGCTGCATGCATTATAAAGAATTGGAGGGATAGACACACACACAAACACACCTGACCAGTGCCCAAATATCATTTTTAGTTTGATGATGTTGATTCTGTGCGTTGCAGATTGGATGCCTGAATGCAGATGATTTCGATGATGTTGATGCTGATTATGACGTTGACAAAATGATGATGACGTTGATGCTGATGCGGTCTTTGTTGCTGCAGCGCTACAGAATTGCAGCTGCTGTTGGCTGATTTGCATATTCCCCAAAGCGCTATGCGCTGCAGTTGCAATTCGTTGCCTAAAAGCATCAAGCACGGCCCAAAATCACCAAGGTGGGATAGGAGGTGTGGAGAGGAAGAGGGTCGCGAGTATATAACGAATATATCCCGAATAACAACAACAAAATTGACAAAGGCAGCGCGGAAAAAACTAAGCACGCGACAAGCGCAACGGGGGCAACCAGAGAGGAGTGGGGCGGGGCAGGGAAGTATGGGAAAAATGATGGCAAGCGACATCTGCACTGGCCATAACAAAAGTGCTTTCGAGCCTTGCACCAATGCACCAAAACTGCAACAGTCAAAAAACAAAAATTAAATAGAAAACTGCAACTGCAACTGCAGGAGCAGATGGAGAAGTAAGGATAAATTCCCCGCAAGAAGACAAGGGGGAACGGCTTGAAACAGAACTTTATCGAGGACACTTTGCGCATATTTACTATATGTACTTGAAAGTAAATCAGAATCACATCCACTTAACAGACTCCCGCGTTTTTATCCCCTCTGCGACTGCTCTCAACCCTTTGGCAATGCACAGAGACTCTACATAATTCATTAGCTGCATATATACATATTTTTTGTATTATTTATTTTATTTTTGCCCTTTGGTCCCCAAAGATTGCTGGCCATAAACATATTTCGCTTTTAATTAATCAAGCGAATGAATTGCAACTGAATCAGCAACGAAGGGACGAGAACGAGAATGAGAATCGGGATGAGAATCGAACTTTGAACTTTCGATATGGAATATTTTTTTAAGCCCTGTAATTCTGGGCAGAAACTGTAGGTTTTTATCGGAGCTCGGTGCTCGGGGCTGACAAAAACAAAATGCTAAGCCCCTATTTGGCATACGATGGGCGTGATCCGCCCACTCGCCCACTCACCCACTCACGCAGTCGCCTACTCGCTCTTAGTAATTGTTGTTGCATTAAAAATGCGCGCTTGCGTTTGAAAAAGGGAGAAAAAAAGAACACAACTCACAAAATAGAACAAAAAATGCTCCGCCTACCAAAGAGTGGGCGGCAGAAGATCGAGGGAGTGGCAAGAGAAGTCTGTCGGCCATGGTTGCATTGCATGCAACTGTGCTGGCTGCTGCTGCTGCTGCTCTGCTGGCGTCAACGTCGTCGTCACCATGCATTGCTCATACGCCCCGTGAGCCGCGACGCGTCGTTAGCATACGCAAAATGCACTTTCGCGACAACAACAACAACGACGATGAGAACAGCAGCAGCATCAACTGTCGCAGTTTTTGTTGTTGCTGTCGCTGAATTTTGTTACAGCTGCTGCGGGCGTTGCACAATTCTAAGGGCGGTGGGAACTGGGGGGAACTTTGGGCTTTGGATTTGGACCATGGACTTGGTGGTAGGGAGTGTGGGACAGAAGCGCGGACTGATGCGGGTAGACAGGCAACATGGTTGGGCTTTTACGCTGCAGCTGCTTTGTCAATCCGCGGACTTGTTCATATATATCAATTTGTTGTCTGTTGGCATTGCCTTTTTGTTAGTTGCCAGTTGCAATGAGGTTGCGACAGTTGCTTTTAACGATTGCCTGTCCCCTATACCCACTACCAGCCCCTCTCCACCCCTTCACTGCCTATTTGACAACGCCAACTCCAATTTATTTCCAAATCAACAAAGAACTGCATTAAGCAGAGCCATCAAATCCAATTGACTCATGCGACTGCCTACTACTACTAATAATAAGCCAAGATTTAGTCAGCATTTTAACCTCTGTGCTCAACTTTAATAAAGACATTACTTGGTCAGCTGAAAAAAGACTATATAAATTACGTATTTCAATTAAATACACAAGACTTTAGTTGTCGTGACGGCGAACGTTGTAATTACCTACACAAGCACAAGGGAGCACAAAGGACAAGCGACAGAACGACAGAACGACGTCATCTTTAGCACAAGAAGGCGACAATGATAAACACCAAGTGGAAGACGGTAACACAACGAAGCTCAAATACTCTATTAATTAATTAAGATCGGTTTTAAGCTGCATATATTTAAGCTAAACTTTATTTTAAGTCATAAAAGAATATTTAATTAAAAGGGAATTTCTTTACAAAAAATATATTTTATTTGAGAGTGCATTTTAATAGTGGAGATATTTCGATATGAAAGAAAACTCTGCGTAGAATTAGCTTTAAATGAAACTATACAAATATAAATTAATTTTTAAATTTAACTGTAGAAATATATTTTAATACAGTAAGCGAGAAACTGATTTCAAATCAATTGGTACACAATTTATGCTCAGATAAAAAATGTAACAAAAATTTATTTATGAAAAATTATATGGTTAACTTCTGTAGATAGTGTTCATTGAATGTTGTATAGTAAAATATGAAGCTTAACTCTATATGATAAGTCCGTGATACCCAAAGTAAGAGTGTTTAAGTTGAGCAAGGCGACAACGACATTACGATATAAACATGCAAATAGTTAAGTGCAAAACCGCCGTTAAGTATAAACACAAAAGGGCCAAAGGAGTGTCACACACACTAGGCACACACACATACACAACAATATATCTCTCTCACACATACACATACACGAAGACACTGTGGTGGGGCAGTGGTCGGCATGAAATATCTCAGGAGACAGCACACAAAGCAAGTGTTGACTGAACTCAATGGGCCAAAATGGCTAGAAAAAATGCTCAGAACTAGCCAAAAGGAGTTTGGCCTGTTCTAATAGGTAAGTAAAAAACAAAATATATTTTTATGCAAGTTAAATTTTCTACAAAATTACAGGAACCACTTTAATTAAAATTTTCTTTTGTGTCCTAAGTCCTTCCAAAACTAGATTTAAAAGACACTTCTTGGAGCTAACTATAAAAATGCTAAATGCCAACACTGCGTTAACCATAAGAACGACAACGACGCATAAGCAGAGAGACAACGGCGGCATATTGTAATTAAAGTAGAACAGCTTAAAGGACATTCACACAAGGACACGCCAGGCAGAGCTAAGGTTGTAAGTTTACTTGTCTGGCGACTGGCGCCTGGCAGACGGTACACCAGAACGACGACATCTTTTGCCTTTTTGCGCTTTTGGCTTAAAATGCCGCTTGTCATGTGATAAGGATAATGAAATCCTTGGCTCTGAAAATATTTGCCTTTGCCACTATTTACAAGCGTGTTTACCTGCGTCTGTGTGTGACACTGTGAGTGTCGCCACGTGTAAGTAAGCAAAGGTGTGGCCAAGTTAACGTCGTCTTTGAGTCCTTTGGGGCAACTGACCCGCAAGTGACCCGCAAGTTACTCTATTTTCGTTCGTTTTAGTATCAATTTGGTCACAGTGTGTGTGGACAAACTCTTAAGTCATCAGCGATTTGACTGGACGCACCTTTTATTACACATACTTTCCCCCATTTATATTCATGCATATAAAACACTTTTGAGGTCAAGGAAATGACTGTGAATTATGCAATAGGGTTGAACTTGTTTTCCCTATGCCTGGCGTCAAAACTAATTGCATACTTTTGTGCGCTTTCGCAATTTAATCTTAAGAGCAATTTCGCCTTCTTCTTCTTGCTACGCTCAACTCTCCCCACATGTGTGGGAATATGCAATTTACAAAAGTTTTTGCAGCCCAAAATTGCATGCAATTGCACACATTTACATGATCTCGACTCCCTCAATGAGTTGCTCCTGCCCTGGTTACCAAAAGAAAACGACCTGACTGCATTTACGCTGGACTAACTGACGGCCTGACTGACTGACTACTGTCTACTGATAGGCACTGGCAAGACGGTGATTTTGTTTCGGGTAATTGCGTCTGGAATTTCAGTCCGTTTTGGCTTCTGCTTTTGATTTCGCTTTTGGCTTCAGTCTTCAACCAACCCCAAAAAAGAAATGGGGAGCGAAGTCAATACAAAGTGCATATTATGCAGGCCAAAACTGCACTTTGCCGGAGGGCAACAAATTAAAAACTTTCATTGATGGCTAACAAACAATGCCCCAGACTGGCTATATCATCATCGACATCGACATCGACATCATCACCGTCGTCGTTGATTCTTTGTCTTAATTGTGTTGATTTGCAGACAAACCTGACTATGCCTCGATTTTAACAACTTGCTGATAACAATTAGGGTTATTTACGTAAAAACAGGGGAGACGCCGTAAACAATGCAACTGCAGTTTGCACATAGCTCAAAGGAGCAACATATTGTCATACTCTGGCAAGAAGTTCGGGCGAGAAACTTTAGCTAATGTATTTAAATAGAGAAAAGAAATAAAGGTGCAGGCTTTCTAACAATTAAATTGTTGAATATTAAAAAGAAACTATTTAGATAATATTGAGTGCTATTAAAACATTTAGAATTGCTTCAAAAAATGTTGTCAGTAATTTTGATAACACCAGGTAAATTGTTGACGTTTTTCAAGTTTCCATGTATTCGATTGCTTTCAAACAAATCTTACCTCTAAAAACATTTTAATAGAATAGGTAACTATCAAGTTGTAATTATAATCAACAAACTGCTCATTTTTGTTTAGTGAATATTTATATAAATATTTGAACTGAAGAATAACCGAATTGTATGATGAATTGTGTGGCACTTTTTGTATAAGCTAAGAAATTTTTTAATTTTTGTAGCATGCGATTTTAAGGCACAGGAAAATCTATAGCTACACCGAAAGAAAGAGTTCGAAATTTATAGCATACTTTCAGGATAACCAAATAATAATTAATAGGGAATTAGATCTATAGTTCAAACTTTTGAAGTAAATAGGACAAAGATTATTAAGGATTATCGCTTTATAAGGATAATTCGGGTAAGTTCAGCGCCCAGTGACTATGAGTTGACTATTTGAAGCGGCACCTTCTTTTTGCTTTTGTTTTAATTGTTCCAACTGCCAGCTGTTGCATGACGTGTTGCTCTTTATCACACACACACACACAATCAGAGAGCGAATAAGTGAGAAAGAGAGTGAGTGTAAATGCAGATATGTGTCTGTGCCATATACATATATATGTATAATGAGTTTGACCGGCATTATTTTGCAATTTTAAAAATTTCACGTGATTTTTACAAGCCGGCAAAAAAGACACAAAACAGCACAAAAATTGCACAGCAGCAGAGCGAATGGCAATAAAATGGAATGGTGATGGGGTAAGGGGAAGCAATGCAGCGAGGGGTAAGCCAGAGTAGGGGTCGTATTGAGGCGAGCCGAGCGGGAGAATTGAGCGTCGCGTTAACGCTCGGCAGCAGGATGAGAGTTCGCACAGGACATGACTCGCTCACAGCACAACTCTATGTGTGTGTGTGTTTGTCGAAAAAGAAGAAAAAATACACACGCACACACACAGAGACACACTCATACAAATAAAGGTGCAGAAAAAAAGCAATGGAAGGTAATGAGCGTAAATAAAATGAAATATACGAGTGAAAGTTGAAGTGGCGCCTTTTTGGTAAATTCTTTTCTTTTATTTTTTGGTGCTCTGCTTTTTTTTTGCTCAGCTGAAGCAACATATGGTTGGCGAGGTGTTTAAGCTGATTGCCAGGGCCGAGTCAGTGGCAAGAGCCACAACTTGTCTGCCTGACCAGGTGCGAAGCATAATAAATGCCAGAGTTTAATCGTGACAGTTTCGAAACTAAAAGCGAATAGAAACCTGCAGTTATCATACATGTCTAACTTAGTTAAAGTTTATGCCATATTTTAGCTGCCTTTCTTCTAAGCTTCTGTTGCACTTTTAGTTGTGGATACCTTCTTAAAATTTCCCTTATTTCATAGTATTTGACACTTTGTTTTTATTTCGGGTTTTTGGGGCTGCAACACCCCAGCAACAGTTTTAATGCTCATTGGCAGTCATAACAATACACATACAAACACAGCTATACACAGCTACACACAGAGAGCAAAACTCATTTACACTCTCACACAGACAACGAATCGTGGACTCTGTTTTGCCTGCTGACCGGCGTTTTATTTTTTTCTTTTCATTCATTTTATTTTTATATTTTTTACTGTTTGTAGTATTTTTTTGTGTTGTTCATTTTTGCACTGCGTTTCGTATTTTCACGAATTTTTTCCATCGTTTTGTACAAATAAAAAATAAATTAAAAAACCATCAAAAATAAATGGCAGACAACGAGACCAAAAAAAGAAAACTGACAAAAAATAAAATAAATGCACAAAAAAATAAAAAAGAGTGCAAATAAAAATAAAAAATTAAGTGCATGCTGCTGCGCGCGCTTTTAATGTGTAAAATCTGGTTATTGCCATACGCCCCTCCCCGGCCACGAGCTATGGCGACGGCGACGGCGACGGCGACGACCTACGCTCATCGCCCCGTGGCCTTTATCAGTTTGTGTGCCATTGATTTTTAATTATGTTGCATACTTTTGGGCGCACACAGTTGATTTTTTCGTTCTTTTTTTGGCAATTATTTGTCGAATGAGGCGGCAGCAGGTCGGTCAAGGGCAATTAAAGGGAGAGCGGGTAGGGAGACGGTGGGAAATTATATTAAATAAAAATTAAAGAAAAACAAGTGACAAAAATAAATATGAGAAACGAGGCCATTAAAATGTTCACGACCCCAAAAAAAAAACAATTCGAATACAGGAGAGAAAGAGAAATAATTTTCATTATCAACGATTATGGTTTGACCTTGAGCGGCAATGGAGCACAATTGTTGGTATTGTTGCTGTTATTATTATATACGGCATTGTTGTAATGGTGTGGGTAAGCGAAAAACAAAAAAAAAAGTAAAATAAAGGCGCAAAGTGCGAAATGCAAAGTGAACACCGGCTCCGTGTCCGATGAATGAGTTGAAAACGCTCGACGCGCCAAAGTGTGTGTTTAAGTGTGCGATTGTGTGTGTGTGTGAGTGTGTGCGAGTGTGCGTGCGAACGAGTTAATAAAGCAAGTAGCAGCAGCAGGGCACCCCATTGGAATGAGGCCATGGTTAACACGGATCTCCGTCTGTGGCACCAACTACGACTACGGCTATGCCTCTGACTACGGCCGCAGCTACGGGTCACAACATTGTCCCGGAGCGTGCATATATGCCGAGTAGTTTTCCTCTCTTTTTTTTTTGACATGCGTAGCGTTTTTCATGTTTTTCGTTTTCGGTTAATTTTAATTGATTACTCAATATGCGAAAATTATACGCTCGTTTTCCTCGCTTTTCTCGTGCCCTTTGCGCTTTTCACTTTCAACAGCGTCTGGTTTTTTTTTACGTGTTTTCACGCATTTTCATTCATGATTTCCACGTTATTATTGTCAGTTTAATTGTGCATTTTTGGCTGGTTAAACTTTGGCCAAAGGCATGCAAATATTTTGGTCAGTTTTAGGTGACTATGTGAAAACTTTGGCCATAACTCAGCGGTAAGCCGGCAAGATGTTAATCTTTAAGAAACAATAAACTCAGCCAGACGAACAAGTTTCTAAACAAAAGAGTTGTCCCCAGACCAAAGTAATAGTTCTTGTTGTACTTCAGGCTACTGTATCACGTAGCGTAAATTAAGAAATACCAGGACGACATGAGGAGTGAGGTGTACGAGGCAGGAGATAGAAGAAAGGAGACAGCAGAGCAAGGAGTTCAGGTGAAGGAAAAGTCCCTTTTGTTGCTCACAAAAGCTGTTAAAGGGTTGGCCGTTTAAACTATGTAAAGTGTTTATGAATTTAGTGCCGAGTTGAGCCTGTAATTATAGCCCCGTGTGTGTGTGTGTGTGTGTGTGTGTCCAACCGGTTATCCTTGCCACACCCGACAGGCGATAGACGACAGTCGACGACCGAGAGTCCTTGGGGCATGCTAACCTAATGAGCAGCCGAGGAAAACGCATATTATGCTTATCGTCACACTTGCATCTCTTGTCCTTTTTGTCCTTGCACCCTTACGGGGCATTGAAAGGGCTTCGATAAGCAAACGAGAGCTGACAACTAAAGAAAGAGCAACTCTATAGAAATAGTTTCATTATGGTTTAGATTTCAGTTTTTGGGGGTTTTTAAGTCAACTTTTGCGGCGCTTAAATCAAAGACAATGGCAGCACAGTATGTCAGCTTTTTGTTGGGATCTTAAGGCAACTAATGTTCAACTGAAAATGCTGCAACTTTTCCACTGTCATCGTTAAGATAGCAATCTTTATGAAGGTCGCCTGTACGGAACCTGGTCTCAAACTATTGAATGTGGCTGTGAAACGTGGTAGAACTTTGGTTACGTGATATTTACCTTTTGTAGCCCAAATACGAACCACGATATGTGGAAAGCAATTCTTGTTCTGCTTCTTGCTTTCGATTTTTGCGACCCACTTGTAAGCCTTGGGATCATTTTTGGGGCTAGCTCGAATTTTCTTGTCGTAAATTTGTGACAGAAGTAATTTGTGTACGGTCAAGCGCACAACAACACACAGTCGACCACGAAAAGATTCAGATACAAAATGAACTTTCATAACCACACATATCACTAGGTACATGTATCTGTATCTGCATCAGTAGCTATAACTGTATCTGTGTCCTGTTTGTAGCATGTGTCTAATTAGCTGTGCGTCTTCACCAGCTGAGCTGAAATTAGGTCAAATTATATGTTCCTTGGCGTGTGCCATGGATTTGTCTTACCCCAAGTTTATGGCCAACCGTTTTGCTAAGCGTTTTTGAGGTGCGTCGGGTTAATTGAAATGTCCACCACACACACGCATACACGCACTTTTTTTGAGAGTTGTTAGTTGGGGGGGAGCAGCATTCAAATTTAGATTAGTCCAGCATTAGATAACTTTCTTTTGACCTGACCCGAGGGCAACAGCTACAGCTACCATTTCTCTTACCAATCATTGTCATGGCTAATTGAAACTAATGCCAGAAATCTTTATCTACGGAGGGAGTGTGGGAAGCAAAGGGTTAAGGAGTCAACTGGTCAGTCCGTTTGTACGGCTTTTTGTTGACGGAAATTATGCAAATTTAAAGCAATTAAAAATTCTTGCTAATTGACTCAAGCGTCGCTGGAACATGCAGCTTCGGCCACGTTAACGGATTGGCAAACAAAAAACAAGAAAATTTAAATACTGTCGAGTTTGCTGGACCCCAACATACCCTGCGTGTGAAGTCGGAGTAGTGGGATGGAGTATTTCAATAGGAATAGGAGACTGACTTCCAACTCTTACGCAGGTCGTGTCTAGAGACGTGTAAGCTTTAATAAGTCTAGCATACCCTCACCCTTTGGTATGTTAAACAAGTATGCACAGGAGAGGCGGGTCTGCTTGTGTATCGGGACTGAGAATAGGGACACATGTGACAGCCAGCTGCATAGGCAGGTCCACTAAAGGACGACGACTGCGACGGCGACGACAACTACTAATTAAATTAAACACTGACACTGAAGCGGACTGAAGCGGACTCTGAACTGCAGAACGAAGCGACGTTGCTGATGCCAATGGCGACTGGGTATTAACTTATTTTTCGTGCAATTAACTTTTTAGTGGCGGTATACATCGCACAAACAGCCAAATAAAAATCAAATCAAAGAATTCCCATTTCCACATGTTCACATACGTGTGTGTGTGTGTCCAGCATTTGCTGCAGCCAAAAGAACTCAGTCCAAATGATTCGCACAAAGAACGAAAAGTAGCTCGTACCCCAAACTCATACCCCCAATTTAAATTCCTATTCCCATTCCAGTTCCTCTTCCTGTTTTCTCCATCTCCTGCTCCCTTCACTCATTTCAATTCAATTCTGCATTATGCAAAAGTCGACAAGTGCATGCGTGCAAAGTTCCTTTTTGGTCGAGCTCTTTGGCCCCGGGTCTATATTTGTATGGCCATAAAATTCGCATTGCTTATAGAGACCATCAGCCTCAATCATTAGCACTGCTTCACTTCCGCTCAGTACAGTCCTGTCCACTCACGTTCATTCCTGTCCAGTCTAGTCCAGTCTATACAATCCTTTTCACATTTGCTTTATGATTATACTTGTATACATTTGTCTGCTTCTCATTCGTTTTCATTGAATGCCAAGTGTTTAACGAGATTTTCTTTTTTCCTATTTAGATAAATGAAAAACCAATATGCTAACAGCAAAAAATCACTTTTCTAATGATTTAGTATAAGTATAATGTTTTTATATAGAAATGTATACTGATATATAATAGGCAAAATTTCTGAACTCCATAATCGAACCATGAATTTATTCTTTATTTATGTATTTATTCTTGAGTGAACTTCGGCTCTTAAATATATACCTGAGTTTATCTGTAAATATTTTAATAAATTATTGAATATATCCCTGAGTCTTTCCTTAAAATTTGCTCTGAATTGATTCCTTTTCTCATGAATTTTTTCTACATTTTGAAATTCAAAAATAATTTTCAGAATTCTTCCCAGAACTTATACTTGAATTCTTTCCTAAATGTAACGCTAAGCTCACCCCTGAGTTTAACCGTCTATGTGAGCTAAGTGTATTTAAATAGAGTTTATATTTAGCTCTGCCAGGACACTCCTTTAAATGAAACTGGGCATATCCCTCCATAACTAGGATATAAGATTCTAAGTCAGCTTCTGCACATATTAACTAAATAAAGAAAGGCATGCAATTAGAAAAGAATAAATCTAATTTAAATGAAATTATACATTTCAATTACTGTTGAAATTAAGAGGAAACTAAATAAATTTTCCATGAAGTCTATATTTGTTGGCTTTAAAAAGAAAAGGAAAATAATAAGAACAAACCCTTGCAGGGTGAACAAAATTAAAGCATCGCCCGCTGATTTGTAATCAAGACGAGGGAGTCGAGTCAAAAATCGTGTAGCCCAAGGGTAACTTTCAGTTCGGACAGTTTGGACAGTTCTGGACAATCGGTCTTTGGTCAAGAGGCAAATCAGAGTTTTGAAGTTCAGTTGGTCATTGAAGGCGACTCGTTTCCGCTTGTTTACATGTAATGAGCAAAAGACGAGGCACAAAGGATTACCAAGCAGCGTGTCCACCTCAGTATCCTTCGTCGTGGCACATTTTTGTAATCAAAGAAATTAGCGGCACGAGTGTGAACGGATGGTTGAATTGAGTCCAGTTGAGTCGTGTCGAGGTGAGTTCCAAGAAGGGTTGCGAGTGACCATCATGACATGATTGCCCCTTCCCATTTTCGTCCTTTTTCGCAGGATATTTAAATTCAACGCAGCATGCGAGCACCCTAATCGCAGTGACGATGTTTGTACATTGTCTTAAACAGTTTGACTTTTAATTTACAGCCCAAGTTAATCCAGACTGAACTGTACTTGGGACATTCACATTTTAATTACAATTTAATGAGTATCGACTGTAAATAAATTTCTTGTCTTTGCGTGTAACTTGTCGCTACTTTAAGAACCTTTCATTGAGTTAACTCTCATCCTGCGACTGCACACGACACATGTGCAATTAACCCGAGGCGTTGAAGTGTAAAATATGTATTAATAAATAGCACACACGCCTACTAATTGCCACAAAGTGAAGCAAAGGCAACGATGCCGATGAAGAGACTCTTTTTCCATTTTCCACCCAGGAGACGACGCACAGGACCTTAACGAGGTCCAGGCCTAAGTTCAAAGTGCCTAACGTTCACACACGTGGTTTTTTTCATCCACTACCTTTTCTTTTTTTTTCGTTTTGTTAAATGTCTGCTACCTTAAAATGTTAATGAAAAATCAATAATTACGCATCTTGGAAATATTAATAATAGGTCCATACCTACTGGCAGCCAGGCAGAAGACTCGAAGGACAGCAAAGAAAACCGGTTAAGGATTTAAGTGCAATTTATGTGTGGCTAAAATGCAATTAACTTAACAGTACACATTTAAAATATTGATTATGTTCATTTGAACAAAACTATTTTAAATTTATACAAATATGTGTATTTAATTATAAATAATTAGCGCTAATTTTGATATTATTGTTATATACAACTAAAATTAAAATTGTTGCCAATTTTTAGCTTTGAAGTACACAAAACTTAAATGCCTTTTAAATTGTAATCAAATGATATGTGTACGCTACAAATTTCATTAAGTAAATAATCCTTTGTTGTATTAATAAATCAATCAAATAAAATAAAATTAATTATAACATTTAGTGTAAATTAAATACATTTTAAGCGTCGTTTATAAATATAATTCTATAACAGATTTATTTACAAATCACCCATTACTATAACTGATTTATTTTAAATCATTTTTAAAGGTGATATATATCTATTACTATAATTAATTTTTACTTTGTGTCTATAACTACTCATATATATTTTACCATAACTGATTTATTAAAAACATGTTTTATAGCAACGTATCTATTACAATAACTATTTTTTACTTTTTCCTTAGTTTGAGCAGCTTCTTTGATACTTCTGTTACTGCATTGGTTTCTATTAATTAAATTAACTGCACTCGTGTGCATTCGAGCATTGCATCCCTTTGTGACACGCTGAATACTTTTCCCACTCACTGTTTCAAACGAAATTTTACGGATATGTTTCAATTTGCAATTTGTTTTTTTTTTTTTTTGTTGCTTTTTTACTTGTTTCTTTTTGTGCGTATGTTGCAATTGCAAGAGTTAAAAAATTCCCGTATTTATTTCTATTTTATGTATGTATATAAATAAAATATATACAATATATATATATTTTTTTTTAACGGGGCTGGCAACAAAAGTAATGGGCTTTTGGTGTGTTTGACGTTGAATTCAGTTGTCCGAATGCATCGCTGCATTTTGGTCGTTTAGAGAGAGGGGTTTGGAGAGGGATTTGGCATTGGGGTATTCCCACTAATTGACAATAGACCACACGCACTTGGCATGCACGTGATTTGGCCACACACACACATACACACACATAGGAAGAGACTTCTCTGTGTTGGTCCGAAATGCAGCTAAACCTCGAGTGGTTGGACTTTTGAGTTTGGGACTCGCGTTTGCTGGCAAAGGCAAATAATTTTAATTAAATGAAAAAGAAGCGAATCGAGGAAGTCCGTAGCTTGTGGCATGCGGCATGTGGCATGTAGGCTGGAGCAGTTGCACTTAAGCGCCACTCCAGCGTTTCAATCCGACATCCCAGTGAATTGGCACTTGTTCGTCAACGAACCAAGTTCCGTACCAAAATGCAATGCCTGACCTCGACTTGCCCCGCCTCCTACCCCCATTCCCTCCTCCACTGCCGCCTCTTTGCATATTTGTATGTAAATGCAGCCAACTGGTATATGTGTGTGTGTGTGTGTTTGCGATTCTGGTTGGGTGTGTGTCCTTTGTAAGAATTCATTTGCAACGCGAAACTTTTTTTTCACAATTTCTAACGCCGCACACTGAAAGTCGCCAAAGAGCCCCAGTTAAAGGGTGGATATGCAAATGGGCGGGGGATGGGGTGTGGTAAAGGGGTGAGGCATTACAGCGGGGTAAGGGTAACCAAACATGGCAAAGAGGTAAACTGCACTTAAACTGCAACGAGAAAAAATGCCAGTCGCGAACTGAAACTGACCAAAAATGCACTCAGCGCCCAAGGCGGGAATTGTTTTAGGTGGGCGGGGGAGTGGCAGTGGCAGGCAGCGACGTTTATATGCAAAAAGATAAAGAGCAAGTGCACACACTCATACCGAGATACGCACACTCATACCCACACCCACACACACATACGCACACACACCAATTTCCTTTACTGTTTGTTTTATGCGCTCATGTGCGCCGCGAGAGTTTTCGAGTTTTGCCAAAATGCTGCTGAGTGCAATTTTGTAAAGTTTGCTTTTTATTTTTGTTGTTTGTCCCCCTTTGCTGTTGTTGTTGGTGCTGGCATTGCAGTTGCTGCTGCTGTTGAGCGATTTTGATTGAAAATGCTCCCTCACCTCAAAACAGACCGACAGAGGTTCCGCATCCGCTGCCGTAACTGAAATGCGCTTTTCCCGAAGCCTCTGAGGCAAACGCCTTGCTCTTGGTCTCGGCTTTGCATTTTGGCTCTGAGTGTTAATATTTCTTAGATTGCAGCTAATACTGGAATATGGAATAATAATTAGAAATTAACTTGTAATTTAGGCGTTCTGTTAAACTTATGGAACAGGAAGTGTTACATGACCAATAACTTTATCTGAACTATTTATAGCGTTACATTTAAAAAATACTTATCAATAAGTTAGGAAAGCTATAGCCAAGCGTGGCTATTGTAAATAACCCAGTACAGTTTATAAAGCGTAGAATTCTATTCGATTTGCGTAAACTATAGACGGATTTTCACTCCAAATCTGATTCCTCAAGCGCTTATAGTTTCTGAGACCTGGGTATTCAAACAGACGGTCAGACAGACTGTTGATATTAAATATGTGGTTCGATTACTCTCCATTTTTCTCTGTACTCTTATTGAGTACTGGCCCTAAGAATACCTTAAAATATACATAAATTAGTATTTGTTCCAAAAATGCATAATTAAAGTTTGTTTTGTTAGGAAAACTAAACACAAAACTATACAGTAAGAGTAATATTATGTTTTGCAGTTTTCATAAATTATAAACTTCAATTTTTTCTATTGTTTTAATTTTAAATTTACCTTGAAGTTAAAGTATTTAAAGTCTGATACGTATATAGCTGACTTGCAATTATTTCTTTGCAAAAACTGCTATTTCCCAATTGCATTTCTGTTATTCGCCTATTTCATGACGCGTTTTCAATCCGCAAAATGTTTATCATTGTCAACTTTTGTGAGTTTTTCTTTTGTAATTTTTACTTTGGCTTTGTTACTGTTGACATTGTCATTGTGTTTGTATTCGTATTTGTATTTGTATTTGACTTTTGTCATTTTTTCGATTAGCTGCTGTTAACCGATTTCTTCCCTGTCTCCACTCTCCGCTCCCCCCTCTCCTTTCTCTTTCCAGGGACATATTTGTTTTTGTTATAACTCATGACATTGATGTTGTTGTTGTTGTTGTTGTTGTTGCTGTTGCTGTTGGGATCGCTTAATGTCAAACCAGTTGCCGTTGATGTTACAGATAATTTCTTTTTCCTCTTTTGCCAAATTGTTGTTGGATTTTTTTTATTTTGCGATTAATCCTCGGCAATGGCAGCCACTTTGGCGCACATAATTGAGGTTACGTTCGACTGCACAAATTGCCAACATTAATTGATTATGGGCCAAGAGAAAGAGAGAGTGGTAGAGGGACAGGGAGTGGGTAACGAGATGATGTCATCAGTATCATGGGTTCATTCGAATAAAAAATGTAATAATCGGATTTTCATGGCTGCATTTTTGGACCGTATGTGGCACATTTATTGTTTGACGCACAACCCCCAGCGGAATTTCTCTAGATGGTTTTCCAAAACGGTGGCAGGAGCAGGGACTCTGGCCAAAAGTTTTATATTGTCCATTGAGTGTACTGACCTGCACAACATGCTTTCCCGGCAATATCAAAACGCGACACTTGCGGCACGCACAGACCACAAAAGTGTGGCACTTTCCAACACCCAACCGCTTCTGCCCCCCGTGAAGTTCATCCAGGAAATTCACCCCAAAAAAAAGAAGAAAAGAATAAAAAAAAAAACACCCACAAAAAAAATGCGAAACATCTACAGAAACATGTGCCTCACTTTTTATGCCACTTTTCTAGCCCCAAAAAGCTCATTTTTTTAACACATCAGATTTATGGATCGTCAGTTAATTGTCTCTCAATTGTAAATTGTTCATCTTGTTCAAGTTTTGTCCTTAAGGCGTCACTTGGCGTTCACATAAAAACGATGAAAACCAATTTTGTCCACTCGCTACTTCTCATTTTTTATGGCAAAGATGATGACCAATTGGCTTAATTTAACTTTTTTCATATTTGTTTGCGCTTTGTTTTCTTACAAGTTAATGACAAATGTTTTGTACTTTTTATGAGAGCGTCGTGCCGCAAAATAATCTCCACATTTAATTGTGTCTAAAGATTTGTGACAATCGCTTGACAAGCTGACAATAATATTATACAATGTGTAATAATATGGATAAGTGGGTATAATATATATGGGAATGTTTTAAGTACAGCTATTAGCTGAGCTGCCAAGAAATATAAGGAATGGTGAGCTTGGTGTGAGTTGTTTTGTTTTTGGAGAGAACAATGAAGCTAAAGCGAATTGAAAAAGGTTTTTAGAGTAAATTTAAATGAATGCGGTCTCTCGAAATACCGATTCCTTTCATATACAGCAATTTTTCATGAGAGAAATAATTTTTAATAATGTCAGATTATATTTAGAGAAATAAATATTGGACTTTTAAGTATTTGTATGCAATACATTTTATTGATATACATTTTTTAGCCGATTATTGTATACAAATAAATTTTAATCTTAACATTTTTTAAATTTTTTAAATATTTCCAAAAATATATTACATGGTCCAGTTTCTCAATACAGAGATACAAACGCATGGGCAAGAAAAACTCCCCCATACCCACAATTAACAACCCTCAAAACTACTCAAAAGTTTCCGCTTCAAATTCTAATCAGAATTCTTTGAACTGCTTAGCTAGCGCCATCTATTGTATGTTAGACAACTTAGAGCAATGGTCGGTAAAGTAGTTGCTATGAAACGGATAATTTAAGAGAAACTACGTAGAATTATTTGAGCTGCAGCTCTTAAGCTTCAACTCGGGGGTAGGAAAGTGGCATAAACGAAACACCCTCTGGGCGCAGTGGCTGGTTAGGGTGGCAGGCAGGCAGGACTGCCAATCTATTGCAATTCCTACACACGCACACACCAGGCAGGCGGAGGTAGTGGGTAGGCAGGAGGCGGTTGGAAGGCGGTAGGCGTGGGCAGCACAGGACGATGTCGACTAAACGCCATGGCCGACGCTGGCAAAATGGAAGCCTGGCAACACAGAATGGCCGACGAGGCAGAGTCGGATTTTCATTGTTTAGCTGCAGCACACTCACACACACACATACACATACAAATATATATGTAGGTACATAGATACAAATACAGACACATATAACTACTAACTACACACAGATGTAGATAACTGTCGTTGCATTGCGCATGTGCATTAAGGCATGAGGCGGCATGGGTAAAAAAGGCATGAGGCAGGCAGTGGAAAAGGAAACAGCGGAGGCAGATGTGGCAGAGGCAGCTACCGACGGCAGAGCAGAGCTTCACGTTTGTTGGCCCTTAGTAGATACAGTTATAAGCATAAATTGCACAAAATTTCTAACATTCGATTTGAACCAAAAGTAATGATGAGGAAAGAGTAGAAACCCAAGCGATTTATAGACCTTGGTGGAAAGGGGGAGTATGTACATTTTGTGGTTCGATTTTGGGCTGTTGTCCAATCTATTGCTATTGATATTGATAGACACAGGGCCGGTAACAATGCCTGTTTCACCCACACAGGTTTCGAGTAATTAATCATTTTTATGGATTATTAATGGATTTGTTTTTGCATATTCTGTTGCTTGCTCTTTTTTTTGCATGTGCAGCCTCATTAAGTTATTTAAATTGTAAATTGCTGGCTATTTGTTTTAGCAAACGGATTAGTAGCATTTATTGATTTTCACCTACGTGTCATGAAATATGAAATATCAGACGTTTTGATTTATTATCCTTTTTGTGTACGTCATTTATGTTCCTGCCACGAGTCGAACACGCGTTAAACGACCTCAAACGGGACCCTAGAAAGATAACCAGGATAAGGACACGGGTTAAGGGTCAGGAGACAAGGGGCAGGGACAAAACACCACTCAGACAACAATGTCAGCGATAGGCCATAAACGGGACAATAGAGTTGCAACCAAAGCAAAGACTGTAAAAATACCAGAAGTACACGAAAAAAAGGATAAGCGGTCGAGGGAATATGCAAGAAGTAAGATACCCTAAAAACATGTCATTACAAGACTGAAGTCTATAAATTGGCATTATTTTTAGTTTGATAAAATGTTTAAAAGCAAACGATTTAAACAGAAACTTAGATATTTTAAGGATTTCTTATTGCATGCAAAAACATTCGGATTGTTCAAATACCTTTTTTTGAAATTAATTCATTATATTTTGTTTATTTTTATATTATCTTGGGATTAGTCACCCAATTGAAAGTGAACGATATTAGTTACAAAGTTTAGCGATCTTTCCAAAATTAAAAAAACAAAATCTTTCATTTTACCTAACATTATTCCAGTCTCCTATAATCTAAAGGACTCAATTATAATAGAACTAAATATTATATTATTATAAATGTGTACTAGTAGAAGACACTAAGTTCTTATATACATATAAGCCTAAGTCAAAATGTTTAAAAGGATATAAGACTATTAACCTTGGATGACTTCTATCTCCTGTTATCCAACAAATTTAAAAAAAACGAACATTAAATTTTATGCCTACAAAGAATACAAGAACCCGATTTCTAAATCTACAAAAGGGTATAAAACTCTTGTCACAATCTCCACCCTTTTCTGCAGTTTCTTTCAAATTCTTGTTCCTTTTTTAGCTTGTCTAGCCGTAGAGTGTGTTTTTTCCTCTATCTGCCTGTTTGTATTAGCTGCTTTTACCCCTGCTTGTGAGTACAACCGACTGTCTGAGACAATATTTGTGTGATGCATACATAAGTTTAGCTGAAGGGAATGGGAACCCGAGTCAAGGATAAAGATAAACAAGAAAGAAAAAAAAAGGAAATGCAAATGAAAATCCTTTTAACGGCTGGCATTAATTGAAAGCATTTCTCAAGGAAAGGCATCCAAATAGTAATTAATACTGGAATCTTTGAAGAATTCGTTAGTTTATATTAAAGAGTTTTTCTCCCAACTGATTGAATTTGCTTGGCTTATTGAATAACTCATGCAAATATTTGTAACTAGCCTGAAAATGCAAATTGAATTTACCCAAACCCGAAATCGACTCCAGTCTAACATGGCGTCTTGGTCAGAAAGTCGATGCAGTCAAAGGGTTGGGCTATGCCAGGGTTGGGTTAAACGAAATTCGAACCCAAAACGACACCCGCATTTTAACTTGGGATAGTTGTGACTTTTGTCTGCGTTTGGATGATTGCAGTGGAGTGGATTGGATGGCAGGTGCTTGGCAGGACTACCCTTATCCTGTCATAGACTGCATCCCTTGGCCTTTTGGGTCTGAATGCAATAAAACTTACTTCCTTTTGCACCCAAAAACTCAGTAAACTTCTCTTTAAGGGCATCTCTGTGTTTTCTGGGCAGTATAATTGAATGTTTTGGAAAAGTGAATAGTTTTCAGTTTGCTAGTTGGCAAATAATTTGTTTGCCAGAAATGAAATTGATTGCGGCATGAAAAGCAGTGAAAGAAACTTTTCAATTTTCTCGCTTCTGTTGGTTTTCATGCTGATTTTATTTGCGTCACTCAATTTGGGATCCGCCTTTGTTCGTCAAAGTAATTAGTAAAACTCCGAAGGACTTTTCCCAATGGGTTGTTCTGCCTTTTGTTTACATCATCAGAGACTCGGCAAAAGTTTTTTCTTTAATTTTTTTCATATTTATTTTCATTATGTGTACATGAAGCTTATTTGATTTGTGCATGTAAATTAGTCGGCTGAGGCCGTTTGTTGAATAAATTCAAGTTCTCGACAATGAACGCCCCGAAGAAGCCATAAAAAATACAAAAACTCAAAGCTATTTACACAAAAACAAGCTACACAAACTCCAAACCTACACACTCTAGTACTCAGAGCATTCGAGCAGGGATCCAAGTACTGATGCTAAGCGTGTAAACCGAGCAGAGGTCCTTAAACAGGCGAAGCATGATTCAAAGTTGTCAACGTTCGTGAGTAGGAAGAAGGGCGAAGAACAGAAATGTTGACAACAACGAGGAGCACGGAGCAACAACGGCGCCATGGCGCAGATTATAATTTCAAAAACGTCGAGCAAAGGGAGCACGGTTACACACAGAGGGGGAAAGAAGGGGGAGGAGGCAGAGAGGAAGGACCTTCATTATGAAAGTTGCTGTTTTCATTATTTTCTTGCTTTGACTGAGCCAAGAAGGAGCTCAGGGAGGAGCTACGCTGGACAGGAGGGCCAGAGGAAGGCCACATCCTGCTAGTAGCAGCAACCCAAACAACTAATCTACATTTAAACAGGACGAGTACACTGAAAAAAAAAACAAAACTTCATACTTGAAATAAGTTATATAAAAATATAACTGAAATTTCTTAAATAGAAAACGATTATGGTTTGTAGGATCACTTTTAATAAAATATATAAAATAATAAAGATATATTGAGAATTACTGAAAAGTTATAATGGTGTTATTAGAACAGTTTTCTTCTATTTTCTAGTCTAGACTGTTATTTTCTACCAGCCAAAAATATAACTATAACTTAAAACGAATAAAAATATGTTTTAAAGTGGAAATAAAAATACTTTACATTAAATGAAGATCTTCTATGTCTCTTTATAAGAAATCAATTTAAATTATATAGATTTTAAAACTAATACTTTATGAATAATATTTTTAAGATATTTAACAATTAATGATAGCTTTTTTTGGCGAATATTTAAGCTTATAAATTAAGACGCAGTTTCTTAATTTTAAAAGTTTATGTTTTGATTAGTGTAGCGGGAATGTGTGTGTGAGGTAGTGTAAATGTGTGGGTAAAGGTTGGAGGTGGGGCTACTGTAGCTGCCGTTGCACGTTTTATTTTTGCACCCTGAAGGCATTTGCCGAAAGGATTCATCTTACGACATTAGTGACCTCAGCAACTGCGCACAAAACATGCGGCATGAGCTGGAACTGGAACTGAAACGGGAACTGGCACCGGAGCTGGAGATGTAGCTGATTCTGTACCCAGGACATTGGGTAATCATGTGTATGTGTGTGAGATGAATGAGGTCTGGGAACTGGGGGAATTCTACTGCTTTGTTCAGTTTCTCTAGTGCAAATATAAGTTTGCCATAATGGCTGCCAACAACAGTAGCAAGAGAAACATATAAGAGAGAGGGAGAGGAGGAGAGTGGAAGTGGGAGCCTTTTTGCTTGTACCTTGGGGTACAATCTGCCACAAATACAACATGCAACCAACCCCAGACTCCAGACCGAAAACCCTTTCGAGCTCTTTCTTCGTTTCCTCCGACCGTTCACATGTTTTAGAGGGTGTCAAAGTTGCGGGCGTCAAGAGTATGTTTAGAGGATGGTAGAGGAAGTGAGCAAAGGGGTAAGGCAAAAGCCAGAAGCCTGAACTCGCAGGTCACATCTCTGGAATCTCTCTGAACTCGCATCTTTTGCTGGACAAGCGACGTCACGTCGCCAGCGTCAGTGCCACCGCCGAGAGCTTCTCATTTATTTTACTTAATTGTCAAGTTTAAATTTTGAAAGGGTTGTCAGCGAACCCTCCAATCCACCAAGCAACACCGGTCCAACGATCCACCTTCCTTAACATCTAAAACCATTTCACTGTCCATCCTCCACTTTGTGCCTTGTGCTCAAAATTTCGTTACGCTTTTGCTTGGATGCGTCGTTGGGTTGTCAGCAGCAGATTAAGAAATGGAATGGAAAAGGTGTAAGGGAAAATGAAAATGAAAATATGGCAAAAGCGGTGAAACAACAGCAACAACAGCATTTGCCTTAAAATTCATTTCATTTCACGCTTTAAACAGTATAATTAATGGAAACACATGCATACAATTTTGACTTAGAATTCCTTAAAATTATTCACAAGTTTATAGTGTATTTTATAAGTTTTTTGGCTTTGAACTATATAAAATATAATGCTATTTCAAAGAAATGTCTTTATTCCATTTATCAAAAGAGATTGAGTTCTGAAAACTTTAAAATATCGACACATAAAGTAATATAATGTCATTTGGCTGAGATTGGTTATTGATCTGTCAATATATATTTTTAAAATAAAATGTAATATACTAAGAATATTTTGGGGAAACAATCCTGGGGTTTGCCACGCCTGCTTGTGCCTGTTACATACATTCCAAGGATTATAAAAACGAGTAACGGGTCACACCTGTGACAAAAGCAGAATCTCTAATGATCATACTTCGATACTGCAAAATTAGTTCAATTTGCTTATGAACACTTGCAATTTATGCACATATTGACTCAAATCATATTCAAATAAAAATTGCGTATTTTACATTACAAAATCGGAGTCAACCCACTATCATGTTCATTAAATATTAACTCCAAGCTGAACTAAAATATTTTATATATTATCTACTGTCTATAGGAATCAAGTTTTGAATTGCACTCAACTGAGAAATATTTCAATTACTTGATGAATATGAAACTAGTGTTTAGTGCATTTGTAAGCTCAAAAGCAAATTCCATTAGTACTTTCGGCCCGCAGCAAATTGTCTGCAACTCTGCTGTGTACACAAATGCACCTGAACCTTCAGTTGGGCAAGTAAAAAGTTTTTTGGCAAAAACCAAAATCAGTGCACGCATTTTGACTAGTTTTCCATTTTGTTAGATGCACTGCAAAATGTTGGCCCAAAAAGCGCTGGCGGACACAACCGACACCGCGAACGAGCATATGAGGCACACACACACACACACACACATTCATACACAGGGACACATAAACAGACAGACAAAGTTTGAAAACATCTGCCCGATGTGCAATATAAATGTGGTTTTCATATTTTTGTGGTTCACTTCAGTGTAGAGATTCTCCAGTTACCACTGCCAGTAGCTGTAGTTTTTAGTGCCAAAAGTACAGTACACACACACACACACACACACACACACGTGTACAGACTGTACCATAATGAACGCCATTCATAAAACTTTAGCTAAATACGAACATTCATTATAAAATAATTTCGCCCAAAAACAGAGCACGAAAGGTGAAACGCGACGGGGTGGCAACTCTGGTCAACGAAGCGTTGCGAAAAATTTACATGTAGAGTGAAAAAGTTATGCACTGAACTAAAAGATAATAACCAATCTATGGAGCAGGCGCCGCTGTGCCACTCGGTTTTACCGACAGTACACTAACTGAATTTTCCACTGCTCCGCACCTTTCTCCCTCCATGCCATTGTATGGTTTTGTGGCAATGGCTGCTTCATTAAATTTCTGTTTTCATTTGGCTTTATGAGCAGTTTGAAACAGCCCAACAAACTGTCAAGTACTTTGGCAATACCCACGGGACAATTTTAGAATATTCGCAACAGGAGTGCGTTGAGTTTGGCCATTTTCTATAAACTGTCCAAAACATTTGCGTATTTCAAGAAAATGTCACTATAAATCTTCCATGCACACCCACAAAACCAAGCTAACCCTGGACTCAACCATACCTAAGACCGACTACGTGACTTAACATAATGAACAGGATTCCTCGAGGCCAACTGGCGTTGCTCTAATCCATTACTAAATTAAACATTATACTAAATATATAAATAAATAGCTAGACAGCGTGACGGCAAACAGAGAGTTTTTGTTTCTGCTTAGGTAGCACAAATGGCATCAAACTTAAACCCAACAACCTTAAACCCATTAGACATTTTAGAACCTTTTCTAAATTGGTCGAATGGCGAAACTTTTGTCTGTCAAACAATAAATCATCAAGGATCTGGGGAGAAACAGCGCCAAAGAAAGAGATGAGAAAGGCAGAGAGAAAGGAAGAGCGAAAGAGCGAGAGATTTAATTATGGGTAGGCTCAAGTGGGTGTTGTTTTTTGGGGAAACTAAAGTAGACACAGCTGAATACCCAAAACAATTAAAAGCGTTTCCCTTTTTCCGTTTACCATTTCACATTTTCCTTGATGGTCTGCCATTTTTATTTGGGCCTGGCCCCCAAAAATTCCAAGTAAGCTTAAAAAATTAATGACATCAAGAAGCTGACGGCAATACTCAAAGGGTTTCCGCTGCGAGTCCTTGGATCAAATTGCAGTGTAAACTAGAAAAGTATTTAAAGAGGGGGAAGTGGAGGAAAAGCGGAAAGCACTTCTTATTAATGCCCTGTCTTTGTTTAATGGCTATTTAAATTAACCCTTTCGATAAAATGGTACGACACTCGATTCTTAAAGCCATACCCAAATCCAAACCTTCATCTATCTCCAATGTCTGCGTTCGTTCGCTTTTGAGCGCACATATTTTAATTGCACTAATTGCAAAGCAAATTTTCTAGTAAATTACCTTCTGCCCAAAACTATGAGCTATGCAGCAAATGCAAAAGCTCTAAGCTCAAATTATATTTTTAGAATTTTAATAACATGGAAAATAAACGACGCAACGACGTTCAAGTTCGGTACATAAAACATGACGGGCTCACATGCTAGGGACCGACGCTAGAGGGCGCTTTGCCATGGAGTGGCATAGGGGAAGCTAAAAGCTGGCAGCTCCTCCACGAGTCATTTCTAAAAATGTATATTCATGATTATTATTTTATCCAGCGCAAACTAAAACTAAAAGTTGCAATTTACCCACAAAAAGCCAAAGGACAGAGTTTGGAGTAGAATATTTTCCAGGTCCTTTAACTTTCATTCTACTGAGGAAAATCATTTTGAAAACAATTGCTGAAATAAATTAAATGTACAAAGACTTTATATAGTAAACAAATTGAACTTGATGGGTATAACCTTTGAACTCAAAAGTGGTCCTATTTGGGAACATAGAACGCGTGTTGGGCACACTTAGGGGTTGTCTAGGTGTGGCCTATCCCAGGCAGAGATAACAAGGGCCAAGTCTGAATGGTTGGGATCAATTAACCCTTGACTTTTGATACAACGACGCCATCCCAAAACGGGACAATCACAAAAAGAGTAACCACCCCAATTAACCACCCCAAGGAAACAAATAAGGCACTGAGTTTTAGAGCTAAATAATAATCAGTTAGTAGTAAACTAAATGTAGCTACCAACTAAATGGAAACTATTTGATTATAGAATTTTAAACTGTTAGTTTATTAGACTTTACTTTTTGGTTTGAAAACTGGTTTAACAGCTTTTTGGTTCCCAGGCAAAACATGCAGCAGCTGACGAACGATCCTCATCTAAAATCTAAGCACCCCAACCCCTATGCTTATTATTATATGAAAATGTTTTTTGTTGGTGTGAACCTTGGCAAAAGTAGGTGAAAAACGAGTGGAAATCGCTCGGAAAAAGGGTGAACAGGGTGAAAAAGGTGAGGCGCTGTGTTATGGTCAGAAACTAGTTTCGAAGACATCAAAAGGCTGACCAAGATCTTCTTTTATTAATTGTCGCGGCAAACAAAAGAAAATCATAAGTTAGAAAACTGGTTAGTCCTCTACACAGAACCAAAGGACAGGCAGGATCCTCTAAGCTTTTGGCTGCCTTCATTGATCAGTTTCATTTTGCCCGCCAACGTGTCGTGATCGTGTTTAGAAACGGAAATTTCAGCATGAGCTCAATAAATGTGTTAGCCATTAATGAAATGCGGAAAAGCTGAGCGTAAAATGGAGCTGGAAAAGCAGCAGGAATTGAAGGAGCAGCTAGAGGTAAGGATCACATACATGCATGCATGGCTTGGGGCAACTTTACAGCTGACCAGGTTTAAAGGGCACACTTCTCGTCTACCACAGCGCCAAAAACGCAAAAAAAAAAGGAGCAAGGCAGCGACGGCAGAAAAAAAAGGTTGCAAGGTTATTCAAACGGCCTTCGCCTTGGTCTAAAGTGGCGCATAAAAAAAGGCAGCGTATGAGCAAAGCAAAACACAAAATGTGGCATAGGAAACAGACATAGAGAATAAAAGGAGTAACGAAAACAAAACAAAAAACCAAACCAAAAAAAAAAAGAAGGAAAATGAAAACTGTTGCCACTTTTCTTTTACTTGCGCGAACACATTTCACATATTTTTTTCCAGTTTTCCTTTTCACTTGCCTTCTATTCTTCTCCACTCAGCCATTCGCCTTGTCCTTGCTGTTGTTGTTGCTGTGAACCTGACACGCTGCAGATTTCACAAAAAATAAATTTTCTAACAACCCAAACAAACAAATGGCAAAAAAATATAACAAATCCCGGCCAGAATTCTCCCCAGCCCCGCCCACTAACCCACAAAGTCACGCGAAAAAATCACCAACCTGTGCGAATTTGTGTATGTGTGTGTGTGTGTGTGAATTTTGTGTGCGATTTTTTGTATGTTAGAGAAAAGTGATAAAAAATGGTTCTCCTCCTTTATTTATTAGCAACTGTATGAAATAACAAAAGCTCCCCCTTGGCCTTTGACCTCTGCCCACCATTAAGTAATTTGATTAGAAACTGATGTCGATTACCAACAACACTTTTAATTTGTTATTAATTGCTGGCAATTTATCTAATTCCTTTCCACACACAGACGCTATTAAATTACATAACTGATTATTGTAGTTTGCAAATGTTTTGATTGAATTTCAAGCAGTCAATTATTGTAGTTAATGGTCAACAGGAAACTTAACTTATTTTAATTAAAAATGTATGAGGCAATTTGAAATATCTTTGAAATTATGGTAAATTATATAGATTTTATGTAGCATATTTTTATAAGACATTTTGGATTATTATCTTTAATAAATAGACTAAAATCTTTCAAGTGAATAAACTAACTATTTTCATGTGCTACCGATCAATAAATGCAATTAAAAATGGTCTCAAAAATTGGGAAATAATGTAAATGTAATGAAAAATTTAATTAAATTTCATTTAATTCTTTATTTACCCCAATGATCTATGGTGAATAAAATTGTTTAAATTAGGACTCGATTTAAGTGCTAAAGAGCAAACCCTGAGGGTTAAGCGCAGCAAAAATCGCGTGCTTTACATGATTTTAAAAAGTGTTGTACTTTTAATTACAAGTGCATTACTTGACTAAACAAAAACATCACAAACATGTGTGAAACATTTAATAAAAAGAAATGGATCTGCCCCTGGTATCTGCATAAAACTCGTAAACTCTTTGACATACTTTTACACTTATAATATTATTTGGAAAGATTTTGAAATTCAGATAACTTATTCTTATAAGAGTAAAAAGAGAATCATATTACTAGCTCCTCTTTTTAGAAATGTAATGGAGGGTACAAGTGGCAGATGGGTTGAGGTAGACGGAGTGGGTTTGAAAGCTGTGTAGTTTTGTGAACTGACGGTCGCATTCGAGTTTGGGACTGATGAAAAAGAAGCAGTGATGCAGCAGGCACCCGATTGGCGTTTGCCACGCACACAAAATGTGCACATAGAGTGCAACTTTTAGCACCAACCGAATGCAGTTGCATGCAGACAAGCACAGTCATGTTCAAATACACTCATACACATACAGAAAGACAAATACAGTCGCACACTAAAAGCGCAGAGCATTGGAAAAAGAGTAGCAAGTGAATATTTGTTGTACATAGGCGAAAAGTAAAACAAGAGCAAAAATAGAGATAGCAGAAAGGAAATAACAAAAAAGGAGCAAAAACTGGGAAAAAACCAAAAACAAAATACGAAAAATCCAAAAACACTTGTAGAAAAATGCAGTTTTTCTGGGTGTGGCAGCGTCGACGTCAACAGCAGCAGCAGCAGCGGCAGCGACGCAATGCAAATGCATTAGATCCCCAGCCTGAGCTTAAGCCCAAAACTTGCAAGTCAAAATGGCTGCCTAAAATTGGGAGAAAGCAGCTCGCAAGTGTTCACTGTAGTTGTGTTGCGTGTTGAGAGCGAGAGCACGAATGCAAATGCAGTTTTAACACACACACAGAGGCAGAGAGAAGTATATGCAGTTATATAAGCCTTTAGGGCAGAGGAGGGAGTGCAGCAGCTCATTTTTAGTTGGTGCAAGCAACACAACAACAACAGCAACACGCTAAACAAAAACACTAACAAAACGCAAATGCATTTTTCTCTTCCTTCTGTGCTGCCTGTACGTGTGTACATAGGGAACACTCGCCTTGTGTGTATGTGTGTGTGCGTGCCTGCTTTGTATCCCTATTTGATATCCTAAAAAAGTTCACAAAATTTTGGTGCGCAAGCAGCGCAGCAAGCGCTTGCTGCAAGCAGCGACGTTGACAGCACAAACACGCCCATGTTTTATGTACAAGGCGAGACACTTTTTACATGCGCAGCTTCAAGCTCTGCGTCTGTGTGTGTGTGCGTGTGTGTGTGCATGTGTAGTGCAAAAAAGCAACCAAAAAAGCGAGATGCAAAACACTAAAACTAATGCGCGAGAAAGAGAAACAGACATTAGAAAACGAAAAGCTTCGCCTCGTTCGTATGCATATATGCGAGAGTGTGTGTGTTGGTGAGCGAGAGCAGCTGCCACGAGAGAGGCGAGCATATATTGAGCGCCACAGTGAGAAAGAGAGCAACGACTACGACGACTGCTGTGGGTGGGAGACTGAGCATAGAAATGGTGTGTAGAAGTTGTTGAAAAACTGAGTGTGTCGGGAGACGTCGGTGGGGTAAGCTGCTGCCTGACTGCTGAGAGCACAACCCTGTGGTTGAGGCAGAAACAAAGAGAGAGAGCGAATAAGAGCGGGTTGGTGCAAGCACTTGAGTCCAAACCGTTAAACTGCTTAAAGTCTTAAGAAATCAAGAGGATCGTTGAGTATCGTATGCAGCTCAATACATTTGCCAATCGTTGGTTTCTTAAATCTCAACTGATTCCCCTTGGCAATGCCTCATCATTGCCTCGCCTTGCACGTTTTCTTCTTTCACATACACGACCACGAGCTCGCACACGAGTACAATAACAAGAAGAAGCGAATGAGTCTCGGACTCGAACTCGAACTTAAACCTTAAATTAGCAATGCAAAATCTGAGCATCGTTCTAGCTCTTTTCTTTCATTCATGTATGCTCTGTTACACACACAGATACTTCTTTTTTGTGGTGTTTGTACTTTTTGAACATCTTATGCAGCTGACTTAAAAATATGATAAGCTGGAAAAAAAAATTTATTTCTTAATTGCTTTTAATCAAATCAAACGTATTTAAAATAAATAAATAAAAGGATTTTCTTTAATACAAAATTCTAAACACATTTTCATGTGAATACAAATTAATTAAGTTGTCATATTTAAGTCTTACTTTAACTATGGAAAAGCTGTAATAGCTGGATTTGTATTATTTTTAAATAGTTCTTTTTTTAAAATAGCATTGTTTACCAGTTACCTTTCTCCATACATAATAAATTAGGCCACATTTCAATATATGAAAATATAGGTTTCTGTCTTCAATACAAGATAATTTATTTATACACTATATTTTTTTATTTTTTAACTTTTACTGTTGTACGCAAAGGAAATAATATAAATTGCTTATTTGCATACATTAGTTTATGCAACTCATTTCATACTTAAATTTATCAATCGAAAATCTGAATACAGTTTGTGCATAAACTTCAACGTTATTTATCTGCCATTCAAAGTGGACTTAAATAAGGATTTATATAAAAAATGTATATAAAATTTATTTTAATAAAATTCCTATGTAATATATTTAGCATTTTTGAATTAACGCATGAGACTTCATATCTTTAGAGCTAAAATATTAAGATAACATTGCTTTTAACCTTTATAAAAATAATGTTATACTGTCAATTTATCTAAAACTTATAACTAGTATTTAATTTAAATTACCCGCTATCCAACAGACTACAACTAGTATTCAAAAGCCATTAAATGAAATTTTATATAAATTAAAGGCTATTTCATAAGGTCAGATTAATAGTTGCACATTCACAACAACACACACGCACACACACTAAGGGAAAGCCTCGTTGATTATGGTCTGCATTGTTTTTGGGTAACGACCAAAATGTCGAGCGCCGCTGCCTTTGCAGTGGCCGATGTCGCTGTCGATGTCGACATTATCCAGATGGTCACATGGCTCGCTGCAGCCGTCTCATAATAAACGTAACTATAATACAAAATAAACACATAACCGAAACAATCTAAATATGTTGAAAATTTATGTATTGATTTTCATTAAAATTATGCTGCTTGTTTCGCTCGGTTTTAAACGGTCTGTTCTCTATTCACGTTTCTCTATTCTCTGTCTCTCTATCATCATTCTCAACGGGTTATGGCGGTTTTTCCAATTTTGGCCACCGTTGGACGTCCGGCAAATTGAAAATTTTGCAAAAGCAAAACACAATGCAGCCAGTTGCAGTTTTGCGGAGGGGCGGTGAACGGTGGGCGTGGGAGGGGTCAGAGTGCAGGGCAGGACAGAACAACAGTCGCCGGCAAGTGCATCATTTTTCATCTAAAAACAGGAAGGATTGGTAGCAGTAGCTGTAGCATTGGTAGGGGATAAGGGCAAACAAACAAAAACCATTTGGCCTGACTATAGCCAAAAGGGGCCAGAGTTTAGCTTTCGGTTATGCATCATAACTATATGTCTGCTGGGGGGTGTTGGGTTGAGGGTGATGGGGAGGGAATTGCATAAATCTATAGATTGCAGCAGCAGCAGTCTGGATGCATTGCCCATTTCTGTTGCTGTTGCTGCTCCTCCTGATGCACCTTTCATGTGCAATTTATGCATGTCATCTGCGCTGCTCTGAAATCCAATGTCCCACACTCACATACACCCATGGAAAAACCAACTAGCCGTTGACTAAACACAACCAACATACACACAGATAAATACCATACACCCTCTGCATTTTTCCAACCAATTTATAGGCCTCGCTTCAAGCCTGTTAAAATTTGCAGCCAAACAGTTAACTTAACTTTAGTAGCATGCTTAAAAAATGAGCACAAAATAAACTTTATTAAAATATTCAACATTTCTGCTTACATCAAATTAACAATCAAGAACTCTGAGTTGCTTACAAACAGTTTTAAAATTTTATTAATACAAATTTATTTTACATATTTAAAAAACATTTTATTACAATAAAGTTTACAAGCTTTTTACAACCAATTAAATAGAGTATTAAATATTTGTTGTGATTTCTGCTCATGCATTCTGCATTTTATTCTTTATTCTGTGCGTGTGGCATTTTTGCAGCTTTTCTATTTGCATTGTTCACCAGCAGCGTCGACGCCGACGCTGACTGAGGCAGCGAGAGTGTAGGTGATTGGGGCTACAGGGTTGTGGGCAGTCGATGCCTGCAATGTTTGACATTCTGGTTTTGTTGTGCATCGTACATTGAGTTTCTGGTCCCACGAACAGAATCATGTTTTTGCCAAAATGCATTTTCATACGCCACGTAAGCCGTAGTCCAGCCATGTACATTGTGCATGCATGCAGGACTCAGGATTCGGGACACAAAACACAGGACACATGACACAGGACTTCTAGTATACATAGCTCTAGGAGTACAGTAAATGCATTCAATACATAGGCTCACAACTCCTACTCCATGCACAGTGCAATGCACTTTTATCTAATCAAAGCGGGGAGTGTGATACGCTCCAGCCCTGCTGAAAAGGGTACGCTTTAAATTTAATAGATGCGTTTTCCGGCCCTGTGGCCGCACTCATTTGACAGTTGATATAGATAGACGACTGTCTGTTTAACTAATCCATCGCCTGTCTGCTAGAAATTTTGATTGAATACTTTTAAGCAGCATTCATTAATTTTAAAACACGAATTCCAAATGAAATTTGACAGCTAATTACTAAATTCGGTTTGCAAAAAGGATTTAGTTACCAGTTTAAGAGCAAAGTTTTAATTGTCGGTGGAAAATATGCAAATTATTTCGCTTTATTTGGTTGTATTCAAAAACTTTGACTTCTGTTAGAAACCGACTCAATTCTTTTCTTAAAATAATCAACATATTTTATAAAAATGTTAAAAAAATAAAATTGTGCTTTAGTTAGTTGCTTAATACTCGCCTCGCCTAAAATCAAACATAGGCACAGTTCAGGTGGGAATAAATAACAACTAACGGCCTGCTGCAAATCCTGCCTGCAAAGGATGCATTGCCAGCAGCATCAGATGCTAGAGGTACAGAGGCAGCATCAGACGCAGACACTCATATTTTTTCACAAAACACGCCAAAACCAAATGCACTTTTTCGCGGAAAAGAAAAAACTAATGAGAGTTGGAGGCAGCCGAATTTAGTATGGAATGGTGAGTCATGGCATCGTATCGGATTTGGATGTATCATCAGCCTTAGCTTTGACTCTGTTAACGAACCAGATTCAGATCTGTGTACACATGTCCAATAGAAGTGCTCGGGGAGTTTATACAGAAGTTTCTTTGAGCGTAGACAAATAGTTAGTCAATAGGTCTTTAACTGAGTCTATGTTTAAGCAATATTTAAAAGTTTCTTGTTTAAAAGATAAATCAGTTTTACCCATAATAAAATATATTTTAATAAATTATTATACAAAGTTAGAATTTTTCAAATATTTAAACTTTTTAAAGTAGTTTTAGAATATTGAACATAAAATGATTTAGTCAATGTCTAAATAACTGTCTGTGAATTCTAACCAAAAGTAAACAAGTCTCTAAACTTACACAATTTCTTTGCTTAAAAACATTTCTTTGAATATTTAAGCCTTAGCCTTAAAGCAAACCTTTAGTTTTTCACAGAGTTTGATGTTCTATTGGTGAATTTCGATTGAAACCGCTTTTCCATGTAAGCAGCACTACATGCTGCTCCCTTTGGCAAATACTTTGCATCCGTTGTACTCTTATACATGTATGTATGCATGTGTTTAACTGCATTCTCTGGGCGTAGTGCAAAGCTTCTTCTCCTCCCCTATCGTGTCGCTGCAATTCTTCTGCCAAAACAACAAAACTAAGAGCAAACAGCGCTGGCAGCCATAGCAACAAACTGAAAAATAAGCAAAAATCAAAATGCATGGCAACCATTTTGAATAACAAGTGCGCAGATCCAGCAATACCAACACCCCAAACCTCGATTCCACCCAACCATAGACGGCAGCACTACCCATTCACCCCGATACAGGGGGGGTGTTTTCAAAAAGAAAGCACCAGAGAATTCTGTAGAAAAATGCATTTGCGAGTGCAGCACAAGAAAAAATGCAGCCAACGGCTTCCTGCAACCGACTGTGACTCTGCCTCAGCCACAGTTCTCTGCCTCAGCCTATGCCCACCCCCACTTAAACCCCAACCCAGTCACGACATCGACCTGTGTGCCTCAAAAACAAAACAGCGACAGTTGCAATCCAACCCTCAACTAACTGCAGTTGCATTGTGCGCACGGGATAAACACGCCTTCTCCTCGACAACACCGCTACGTGCCCCTCTACTCCTTTAGCTGCTTGTGTGCCCAGCACAAAAGGATCAAATCAAATGTCGAGAAATAAAATTTCATGCAGAACCAAAAGCTAAAAAACACAAGACGAAAGTTCGGTACAATTTTTTTCAACACTTGGCAGCAGGATGAAAAGGAGCAAGGACAATGGCAAAGCTCAGTTGGTTTGGAGTGGGCGTGCCAGGCACAAGCCTATTTCAAAAAATTGAAAATGCAAAATTTCATTTGTGCAGCGTGAGAGCCGCTTGGCGCCCAACGTGGTGCACAACCAAACTCAAAATTTTACCCACCCCTCACCCGTAGCCGTACCCGTGCCTGTCCCTGTGCATACGTACCCATTCCATTCCCATTCATGTTACTGTTGTTATTTTTGGTTGCGAGACCGAGGCGCACCGACAAAGCAATTCTTCAGAAATGAAATGTCCTGCTCCGGCTCCGGCTCTGCCAAAATTGCATTCTCCCTGTTGCCGTTGCCGTTGCCGTTGCAGTGAATTGGGGGCTCTTTTAGGGTGGAACTGGCGCCAACTGTCAGCATCATAAGACTACAGAGCATAGCCGAGGAGCAACTCCATCCATTGGGGACAAAACGTAAACATCAAGTTTTGCTGCATATGCACTGCAAGAAATCACCAGGCAGCATTTAGTCTAAAACTTTTCAAGGAATGATGTTAGAATAGATATTCTAAATTGGGAAACTATGGCTAAAATAAAAGTTACTCACTCCTAACAT
Organism: Drosophila acutilabella; assembly: GCA_035046005.1. Lineage (NCBI taxonomy): Eukaryota > Metazoa > Arthropoda > Insecta > Diptera > Drosophilidae > Drosophila > Drosophila acutilabella. The sequence continues at coordinate 650,220 of JAWNOK010000072.1, forward strand.
GAATAAAATATTTTTTAATCGGTTCTATATGGAATTAACTTACTTCTGACACCGTTTAGTGCTGATGATTGTCTGAAGTCCCCGATTTCTATCTGTGTATGGAGTAGAAAGGGGTCCTAAATACTCTGTCCTTGCAGACAAAGCAAATGAATCAGAACTGAAATTTGTTTGTCTGATAATTGCGTTTAGTTTGCTGCCCAATAATGGACTCAAAGACACCAAAGTTTACTCCAACTACAACACCAAAAACTTAACAAAAATATTAATTTAAGGCAGAAATTGCTGAAGCGCCTAAAAGCAGGCAAGCATGTCAAAGCGTAGTGTAAGCCCTATATACCCTAGCTGCCCCTACTCCACGCTTACTCGCAGATCAGTGCGAGTTTCTGTACCAACTTCCATTTTTTGCTACACTCAGCCAAATGAAAAACAGTGCAGTCATCGAAGGCAGCTGACAAAAAATGAAATCAAAAACTGCAACTGCGTTCCGTCAAGGGGGTTTGGGTGTGAGGGGTAAGGGGTGTTATGTGCTGATGCCGCTGATGCGGTGCCATCTACTTCAGTTCAAGTGAAAAGCGGCAAGAAAAAATGCAAGCCAAAGGCTGCAGTAAAAATGGCACAAAACAAACGCGATTGCAAAACAAAAGCGCAAAACAGCAAACTGCAAAACGAAGGCAAAAGAAGGCATGGCCAGGGGTGGAGTGGGGTTGGTTTTGATGGTGGTACAGACAAGGGGGAAGCGACGACGACAGCGAATCAGTGGCCATGTTGCAGTGTACACTGTGGCAGCTCCATCGTCAAGCGGATGCACATTGTTAGGGCCAGAAGCCGTGGAATTGGATTGGACATCGTATTCTCGCACTCGTGGCTGCAACGTCGCCAGCTCTTTTGGTGTGGAGTGTGGGGGGATTGGTTGGCGGTATGGGTTGTGCAAGGCATGGGCACGGGGTGAAGTTTGATGCAGGGGATGCCAAATCAACAGAGCCGTCGTCGAGACGCCTTATGGGCCTCTTTTTCTCTACCAGCCTGTCACCTTCCTCCTTCTGACCTCCATCTTTTCCTCTCTAGGTAAGGGGATGCAACAAGCAAAAGGAACTAGAAGTAAAATCAGCAGTCGAGGTAACCGAGCGGATAAAGACCCTGTACTTGTTCTACAGCTGAAGTAAGCACTGATTTTCGAACAAAAAGTTCTAGGTAACTATAGGAGATAGCACTGAAGGTTGACCCTTTTGTCTCAAGCTAAGGTAATACTTGTTTGATCCAATCCAAACTTGACCGGAACGCCAATAATAACATGGCCCAAATAGTCAGTAAACTTGGTATTGTTAACTCGAACATTTCACAGCCAAGCAACTTCTATCTTTGACACACAAAACCTGGAACAGCATTGCGTTCTTTCTTAGTACAGGGTCTAAAAACGGTATGAAGGAAGAAACTGGGTAAAGGGGTGGCAAGTTGGGAACTTGAAGATGTGCGCGACTGGAGTTTTGCATTTTGTATTTATTGCAACTGAATGCTGCATGGTTTGGTGGCAGGCAGGGAGGTGTACAGTGGGCAGTGAACAGTGTACAGTGGGCAATGGGCTGTGCGCTGTATGTGTGTGAGTGTGAGACAAAGTCCTGGCTGCATTTTGCTGGCTAGTTGCGAGTGTGGAACAATAAGGCGACTTGGGCACGTTTCAGCATACAGCTGAGATAAAAAACACGCGAAATGTTAAGCTTGGCAATTTTTTGCTGCGTCTGGCGGGGCGGTGTGTTGCAGCAAACGGGGCGTGGCAAAAGGCTTAATACTGTCGCATTTGTCTTGGAACTGAAACAACAGACGTCACTGCCACTGCCACAGCCATTGCCACTGCCTTCGTAGTCGTCGCAGTTGCAGACGCTGAAAAAATGCATAAAACGTTGCAACAAAACTGACGCAGTGGCCAAAAAAGGAATTGTGGCAAGTAGCAAGTGGTAAGAGGCAATGGGGCAACGGTAACTGGCTGAGGCAAACGCAGCTGCTGCAACGTTGATTTGATGAACATTTCGCAGAATGTGGCAGGACAACGTCTGCTGGCCGCCAAAGTGCCGATGTCTAGCCTCAGTAATATGCAAAAACGCGACGCTCAGACTTTTGCCTTGAGGGATTTACTACCTTCTACTCCACCTACACATGGTCTTGGCAAGGCAGGGAAATGGGAAGCTACCCGAAAGACCGATGCAATGCAATTTTTCTTCATTGTAATTTGGACTGTGTTGACTCCATGGCCATTGCACTGATTCCTCCAGCTACAGCAGACTTAGAAATCCCCTGAAGCAGCAACAATTCTGCCGCGTATTCAAATTATGAGCAGAGAGGATTGAGAGTGGGCAAGTAGTGAGACTGAGTGAGAGGACTTTTGGAGGATTTCCACGAAATCGTCATGCAATGCACGCCTTCTGTGAGCAGTGTCCATTGTAAATTTCCAATTTTCGTCGAGTGCTATGCCGTTGCTTTGTTTCAGATTGCTTTTCATGGGGCGGGGGTGTGGACAGCGGAAAGAAATTGCAGGAGAATGGCGTAAAAAGAATGACGCGAAATGGACCAATTTTTGGGCAAAATGCATTTTGATGTAGTCGAGACGTCTGCTCGCTGTACTAGCGCAAATCGTTGCATACTTTTTGGCATATTTGTAAAAAATGTTGCATGCTTTTTTGAGTGCGTTTTGAGCTACACTAGACTTAAGTATGGGCAATTCACTATGAGTTGAGTGTGTGCCTTTTGTGAGTGATTCTTTTCAGCCAAGTCTGTTGTTTAGCTGACTAATCAGAAATGTATTCAGTCTTCTATGGCGATAAATCACTTTAAGTTTGGCGTTAGTTTTTACTCTAGCAGCATTGCAGTCTGACAAAAGTTTTGCAAAATTTATATAAATATGAGTTTGACATGCAAAACTTTACCTTGTCAGCTCTCTATCTGTCTCTGTCTGGCTTTCCCACTCTAGTCCAGGATTTACTTAAGCTCTATTGTTATTTGCAACTCTAAGTTATTCAATTATTTTAATGGAAAATGCGCTTTTAGCAAATATTTCTGTCTCCAACTCTTCCCTTGCTGATGCTATTAAGTGAAGCATATGCAAATTGAATTTTGATATTTATTTAAGATCTGAGTAGAAACAAAAATCAAATCATTTCTTGTATTGAGACTTAAGAACCAATTAGAAAAAGGAAAACAATTTATTTTTAATTAAATATACAATTATTTATTATTCAAAGCTTTAAGGAAAAAAATTAAAAAATTTTACGAAAATATTTGGCAATTTTTTCAATTCAAATGGATTACAATTTTAGTTATGTCGAAGTTGGCAAAATGTTTGGAAAATAACTTCAATTTGGGGCAGTTTAAATGTGCGATTAATCGAACTAAGAGCAAAGTAAACAAGCGAATGCAAAATGCATGGACTTCGTAGACTGCACGGACACCGGATAGGAGTAGGCCGAAAGATACACAGGAAGTGCGATGGCCTCCACCCCACTGGCTGGTCATTAGGCGAATGGTGACGAAATGTGGGCGATATGTAGGCGAAATGGGGTGCGGAAAAGGGATCATTGAGTGGTCGGCTTCTCTTTGGCAAAATGCAAAATTGTCAAATATTTGCATAGGCAATTTAGCATGCGGCAGGAGCGCAAATAATTACAAAAACGTACAGAAAACAAATAACTAATAGAAATGAATGAATGAAAATCCTGGTCATACTACACAACACAGCACTCGCATTGCAATAAAAATAAATACGAAACGAAAAATAAAAGATAGTTAAAACTCTGCAATTAGCAACAACTGTAAAAGCGTTAAGTAAATAAGCGCAGCTCAAAAATAAATATAAGTGCGAAACTGCAGGCTATAAAAAAGAAATACAACAATTGCATTTAGTCGCAATGCAAAGTAATTTTGAATGCGTAATGCTAACAATAATATAATGATCATTATGAGTGGCGTTTTATGTAAACAGATAAGAGTTTGCCAGAGTTTAGCAGAGTTTAGAGAGCATTATAATCAATCAGCCCGGGGAGTATGTCAAAACATTGCATAAATAAACTGATAAGAAATAGAGTTAAAAAGTTTTTAATTAAATTAGGGTTAAATTAAAATGGAGAACCCTATTGCCAAACTGTTATTTAATAATTTTAAATAAATATAGTGGTTTAGAATCATTTAATGTAAGAATGAATCTTCTGTTCTCATAAGTGAATAATTTCTTAATGGTTTTCAAGTAAATCTCTCTTTCAAAAGCCTCTTTAAGCTTAAGAACTTAATTCTTTTATCTGCCTCTTCAACAATTTTGAGACTAATGCACAGTACTCCGAGTAGGCTGCACTTGGGTGAAATGTTTTAAGTCTTTTTCCTTTTGCTTTTCTTTTTGTATGGCAAAAATCAGAGCCAAGTAATTTGCATGTCATTTAGTCAGAAATGCAATTGCTCTACCCATGGCATACAGATGTGGCTGCAACTACAGATACAGATACAAATACGGATGCAGATCTTAAGGCTGCAACGACCAGCATGACTTGCAAATACATTTGCATCAAAATGGTACGCCCATTAAAGGGGGGAGTAGAGGCTTTGGGAGGATGCTCTCTACGCTCCGCTAGTCATGCATGTCTCCCACATATATATACACACACAAACACATGCACACACATAGAGGGCTCATCCACACATCACATAGTTCCAGGAGATTGTCCTGGTAACGTCGTATATCGTCGCACATCCGCTGTTCAATGTGATTTTTTGGACCAACACAAACGAACCCAACATGATGGCTCCGGGTCCAGATGCAGCTCCGGCTCTAGCCGGCTCTAACCGGGTCCGGACTACGGCTGTGACTCTAGTGCTGCTGCTGTCCCTCCGACCCACTTGTACGCTCGACACCCGTCTATTCATTTGAAATGCAATTTCAAAATTTTTTCCACAACTTCTTCTGCAACTCAAACCACACAGTCTGTAGGCGCCCTCTGCCCAATGCCCACCCCCGTTGCATACGAAAAAGTGCATTTTAGGCACCGACACCAACACCTACTCCCTCCACAACGTCAGTTGCATTGCCTATGTACACGGAGCCATATATCTGAGCTGCCAGGCCCCGAAAAATGTGATGTACAATATTTTTAGTGGCAGAGAGTCGAGTACACTCGACTCTTGAACTTTTTGCGTGTGTTCCGTTTGTACTGGGGCTGCAAAAAACTGCAATCTAGGCAAAAATGCAACAAAGCCAAAGTGCTGAACGAACTTGTGTATATATACACACACAAATATATGGTACACACATATATTAACAGCGCCTCTTTGTCTGATCCAAATCGATGTGCACTGTGGAGCTGCACTTGGTGCATGTAGATGTAGATAGATATTTCTATACCCAGCACACATTGGGTATGAGCAGCTCAAGAACTAGCTAGTAAAAAAATACAATAAATTTATTTATAAACAAGATAAAGATACTTTAGTACTGATTCCATTGAAAGGCTACATAAATTTTCAAGATACTTAATGAAAATAAGGAAATTACTAAGAAACGAGATATTTTATTGAGTTAGAAATGGAAATTTGTGTTCTTACGCATATTAGTTATCCAAATAAATATAAGAAATCGTTAACTATTAAAAATAATATTACTGAGCATTCAAAGTCGATCACTTCTTCACTTCCCCACTTTATATGGATGTACATTCATTTGGCGCTTGTTCTAGCAAAAATGCAAATTTTTTTTGTCCACACCCAGAGCAAAAAAGGGAAAATTGCAAAATTTTGTGCGTTGCAATTTCAAAGCGTTGAAATTTTGTTTCGTTTCGTATTTCGTTTTTGGAAAATGCATTCTGATACTGAGTGCAGCACGCCTGTCCGCTCCATAGATTGGCAGCTGCGACATTACAATAGAGTGGAGACCAACAAAGGCGGGGCACAAAAGGGCAGCTCTTTCTAACCAAAATACTAGGCTTAAAGCTTTAAACGAGTTGTGCCTGAAGATGCAATCAAAAACATAACTTCCTTAGGGGTTGGCTGCTACAAAAAAAAAAGGATAAGTGACAATTCCTACAATTAATTGACCGGAACAATTTCATAAAACTAAAAAATGACAAAATTTACATTTGTGGCATATAATAAATTAACCGATCCCGGGCATGTCACGTACCCAGCGAATCAGCCCCCAACCAAAAGCACGCAAAATGTCAAAAAGGGTCGCAAAATTATTTTGGCAACTCTCGGCATGGGTTTGGAGCTCAAGGGGGAGGAGTGCACGACCTAAGGCTACTGTAAATTGTTGCAAGTAGAATTAATGATGTTTAAGAAAAGTTAAATAGTCTGGGGATTCAAGAGTTGAAAGCTGGGAATGGAGGTGTATGTGACTTGCACAACCCTTAAAATAATTCGAATCTTTCTAATTAAGAAATATTCTGTTCTAAGCTCAGTTGACCACCATTTGCCCTGGCAGCCATAGATGAAGCTGTGCTGAACCCTTGATACACACAACAGCAAAATCAAACTGAAACTGAATCTAAAACTCAAACCCAAGTCAAGGACTCGCACACAATCTGAGCATATCTTGTGGTCCTTTGGTCCTGTTGGACTCGGGCATTGTATGCATTGAAATAAAATAATAGTAAAAAGTTAAAATTCTATTCAAATTGTTTGCCAGCTGAAAACAATGTAATTTCATTTTATTTGAATATAAAATAGCTGACCAGCAGTCACCGCAGCAGAGCAGCACAGCAGCAGCAGTCTTCCAACCACGCCCACTCCCCTCAGTTACCCTGGACAAAAACCTTACTAACCACTACAATGCCCCTGCCAAGCAAATTCTCCATCTTATGTCGGAAAGTGCACAAAGTCGTCTTTTGTCTGCATTGGAAAGGGACACACACACACTCACATACACTTTTATATACAGAAATATATATATATATGTATATATAGTTGGCATTATAGGGAGAAAACTCACACATTGTGAGCACCCACCACCTACACAGAACAAGGTTTCGTATGATTACGTTGAAAACTTTACCACAGTTCCTCAACTGAACTCAGAACTCAGTTTAGATAGTTCGCAAATGTTGCAGGCAGTTGCCTTTCCCCTCAGTCTCCTTTGTCCCCCATTTCTAAACCAATCCTCCCTCTTTTGGCCATGTAACGAATGCGGTTACTGTGGGTGTTGCGCACTGCACTGGACTATCAGATGGCCAGCTTGTGCTTAGCCTGGTTATATCCTTGCTTTCTATTGAAACTTTTGTTTGCCACGAATGTGGCAAGGAATATTTGAAATTTTGCTTTGATGGGAGGTACAACCTCAACTGGGGAAGGTCGACTAACTAAAGCTCATGACAAGAGACTATTCTGAAAATTGATTATAACTACATGACAAAAACAAACATGATTTCTAGTTCAAAAGCTTAAAATATTATTTAACGATAAGTTTTTAAAACAAGAACTCTGGTGAATATAAATTTAATCTTAAGATAAGAATTACATACAGAAATGTCCTTCTGTATATTTTATGAGAAATCTTAGTTTGGTGAAGGAAACTCAAATGTTTTGTCGAAAATCCACTTTCTTAAGAATAGTATTATATTGAAAAATGGTTTCTTTTCTTACATCTTTTAAGTCTTTCTAATAACATATAAGTTATGGTTACAGACTTTAGTTTCCCAGTTATCTTAATTGTCTTGCTCAAAGCTTCTCAAAAATCCCATGCATATCTTAGAACCCCTCAAATTTGGGTATTGGCCGAGCAACCCTTGTACCGCTACTACAGGCAGAGGGTTAATCCTTCCACCCCCAGCACACACTGAGCAGATTGCACTCCAAACATTTTACGTTTAATGGAGGAGAAGGCATTCACTTCGTCTATGTTATTATGCCAAAACCAGAGACAGACAAATTTCCATACACGTATTCGTATGTGTGTGTGTGTGTGAGTGTGTGCAAAGAAGTGCACGTCCTTATGCACTGGGGAAAGGTGAAAGGATTGTGGCAAGAGAATGTGTACAGTATAAAGTCATTTGAATTTGAATTCAAAATTTTCTAATAACATTTCAGACGAAACAATCTAATAACATACAGACTCGTAGATGTAGTGACCAGAGAAGGCGACACACGCAGTCTGACAAAAGACCACAGAAATTCACTAGAGGGAATAAAGAGCCACCCACGTGACGTGATGATGTTCCTTTGCTTAAAGGACTCCGGCTCACACTCCTGAGGTTGAAATTTGCAACCACTTCCACTAAATGGAAAAAGCAAAAGTGTTGTTGCTCTTGGGTTTCTTTTGCCTCCTTATATGTGTGTGTGTGTGTGTGTGAGTGTGTGTTAGGTCCTTCAACATTGTCATCGTGAGTCGACGCAGTCCAAATCTCCTCTCAGCCTCCAACTCGTGTCTTGGCAATAAAATAATGACTCAACTGAACTGAAAACTAGGAATGTGAATTGTAAATGGCGCACAGGACACACATACACCCATACACCCTCCACACACACTCAGGAACACACCCACATAGCTACACACATGTTACTCTTGGGTGGACAGGCTCTTGCACGTAACCAGCTTCCTGCCACGCCCCTTTTCTCGCCCCCTGTCTGCACTTTTAAATTGTGCAATTTTATATTTGCAAGTTTCTATGTGGCCAGACTTTCCCTCTCCCTCTTACACTCTTTCTCTGTCTTCCCTTTGCTTTCTTCCCCTTTCTGAGCTTTTGTAATTGCTTCATGCCGACAACTGGCCTTGTATTCTGTCCCTTCCCCTTCTGCCTCTTCTGTTCTAAGCTTGGTCCACTGCGTAAGTTTTGCAAGCGCTTTATTTTTAACTGTACCAACTGCTGTCTCTTAGATACGACTAGTTTTATTCTACTACCAGGCACTTGACATTTTTAATAACTAAACTAAGCCCTGAAAAGTCTTCGCAATTTTCCCTAGTCACTTTGTTTAATGTGAGCAACTTTAAGCATTTAAATAAAATTACTTGAGTATAGATATTGAAATGAACTAAATTACAACCACAAACCATTTGAATGCATAATAAATGATCTAAGAAGATTCTAAAAAACTTTTATCTCCAAAGGGAGCAAATATTTTTAAAATTATACCAAGCTCAGCTTAGTTCATAAGTTAAAAATTATAAAAATATTAGTACCATGCTAGATTTATAAAGTGAGGTAATGCTTGTAATTGAAACCTGTTCAATTTCAGTTGGTCACATTATTTTCGTTGACATTAAAAATATGCTAATAAATTCAAATTGCTTCAAATATTTCAATCAATTTAGATATCAAAATTTACTAATTTATATGACAACTAGATGAACTTAAATTAAATATTTTTGTCAATAAAATTGTTCAGAACACTAGTACTGCAATACAAAAGCTGAGGCTCCTATCTTTTTCCCTACCGACTTGACAAGAGAACAGAGCATTAGATGTGCCTGGCAAAGAAAAGAGATGGAAATGGGCTTTGGGGAAACTTAACTTGTCAGGAAAACAGATATGCTGTCATATGCATTCGTTCTAGCATTATGCATAAATTTTCCTTAATTTTAACTGACTTAATTTTTCAACCAAGAACTTTTAAAACTTAAAGAAAGAAAGTCAAAAAGGTTCTTTTCATTCGCTGGTAATAAGCAAATTAATTAATGCGTGAAAGTGCAAATTTGCGAAAAGCATAAAAAGTATAAAAATGTGAGTAAAAAAAAATTAAGCAAGCTAAAAGGACATTTATGAGAGCTACAATAAAATACTTGTGAAGGGGTAGGGGAGTGTGTGTAAAAGTAAATTGCTTGAAAAATAAAAGCTGGGTCTAAATTAACTTTTGTTTGTATTTCATAAATGTTTTTGGGCAAAAACGTCAAGGCAAATGGGCAGGGGCAAATAATTATATACAGCGTTGTCTTATATTTGAGTGTTTTTTCGCCAGAATCAAGCCAAAGCGAGAAGCAGCATGAAGGACATCTAATAAATATGTAAATGACGCATTTAAATACAAAGGGGGAAAGGGTTCAAATGAGGTGCGAGGGTCGGGAGCAGGGAGCGTAGCAGCTCTGACGTTTTATTCCCTTTTTAATGTCATTTCTTAATAGCTACAAATATAAAATCACACTCGGGTGAAGAGGGTGTTCCGAGGACTTAGAGCAGGAGATGGAGGCTGAGCAAAAGATATGCTTCAGCAGATAAAATGCGCATACGCCGCGTAAGCCGACCAAACTGAGCCTGAACACGCGGCACGTGGAGAAAGGCTTCGACGGTCACATAGTCATTAAAATATACTAACATATAGTCAAGCGAGGGTAGCTCGAGTAGCAGAAGCTTTTATATATATAGTGAGATAAAGTAATTCACTTAAATTCATGAATAACAACTGATTATTATAAAAATATAAATATAAATTATTAGCATGAATTTTTAGAAGTTTTACTAAACTGAAACTGATACATGTATTTATTATAGCAACAAATTAAAATGAATTCTGCTAGACAGAAGCTTAGATACCACCCTCGTTGAAGCTAACATTTATACGTAAGCACCCGCGAAGGACAGCGGACTCCTCCTTTGAGCCCCGGCTCCAAACCAACCCCCACCCTTAGCGGTATATTTTATGACCGTTGGAACCACGCGGGTTTTAGCTGTTGCCTGAATTAGATGTAGGTGGACAGTATTACGTATACGTATACGTATCTACCGACTGCTTTGCTTTTGGCCCTCTCAAAAGCTGCAAATCCTTGAGATCCTTGTCAGCCTCTGCTGCTTCCAGCTCCAGCTCATTTATGACGCCAACGCGCACGTTTTTGTGTGTGTATGTGTGTGGGTGTGGGTGTGGGTGTGGGTGTCTGCATGTATGTGTGTGTGGCCTCTGTAAATATGAAAATAAATAAATCCTAAGCGTAAGCCAAAGTTTTGATGTATGCCCCCAAGCAGTTGTTGCCTGGCGAGCGGATTTCAAATCCTAGGAGTAGCTCTCTCTCTTTCTGTCACATGCATATTTATGTGTGTATGCGTGTGTGTGTTTGGTATGTTATCTGTGTGTGTGTGTGTTTGTGTGTTGGGCTCCTGACAGGATCTGGAAGGGCAGTCAAAGTTATTTTAGGGCCACATTTTAAGCTCTTTGGCAACGTGTCCTGCGCATACTGACCGGTACGTGAGGGTTCCCCTCCCCCTTTACCCCTGCCACGTATCCTGCTTCTATGACTGCTTCGCCTTATCTGCGGCTGCTCCTTCGTTTGGTCTGCCCGTCTGAGTGTTTTGGGTGGTTTTAATATTTTAGGTGCTTAAAAGTTACATAACACAATTCTCCTACCAGCTCCTATCACAATCTTCCTCTTTATCTTTCACTACCCAAATATGTACATACTTTCGAGTATGTGTGTGTGCGTGTACTTGTGTGGGTCGCATTATTTATCAGCAAACAGGAAATTAAAAAGGCACTTTTTGCTTATCTTGGCGCTTAGCTAGAATTTGATGCATGTGCGAGGCGACATCACAAAAGCGATTTTAATTAATTAGACGAGTCCGATGAGGCCGAGGACCAGCCTGAGTCCAAAGTCGAGTCCTAGCCAGCATAGAAAGGCGCTGCGGCAACTCTGGTGCATTTTAACCCACTCGTTACAGCAAATGGAAACTTTTAAACATGTGCTGCGGTCTCATATGTGAGATGTTGGGTCCCATATCAAATCCACCACAGCACCAGCAGCACTGGCTAAAGTTTCTCAAAACTATTAACTAAAATTTTCTATTAAAACTTTTTACGGCCAGTGGCAATAACTACGAATTTAACAAGATGAACAACAGATAAAGGGTAACTCTATGTTCTGTTTGCTCTATAGAAGAAATCAACGTGGAAATTAGAAACATTCTGTTTTAATATTAAGCAATATTTAACTAAAAACCAAATAAAAATTATGCATTTCTCTTATTAAATCATTTTGCTGATTCATTTGACCTTCTCCGTTCTTCAGCTGAAATTTAACCAGCCAAAGTTTGTATATACCTTATGCACTCTTCCTACAGGGTATTCAAAGTACACCAATTTTGTTGGTCGCCTTTGTTGTTGTAGTTTTTAGTTGTTTGGCCTGTGCTAACAGGCAAGTTTAAATTTGTTTTTAACTTTTACATTCAAAGGAAAACAAGCAAGGCAGAGAAAGTCCTTGTGGGTCCTGTCAACTTTTTTCAACTCTCTTTCTCTTTTCATTTCTTTTATGCGCAAAAAGTTATAAAATTGTTTTTTCTTTCCATTTTTTGCAGATTTCCCTGGAGCTACAACATAAATGCTGCCCTTAGTTGTTAATACTAAATAAAACGCTAACTAACCAACTATTTTATAAGAAACGCTTTATATTGTACTATTAGTTGTTTTAAGTATTTGTAGTTTACATTTGATTTGGCTCTTAGTAGTTGGCTTAAATAAACGCTTTTTGTTAATGTAAATGCTTTAAATAAAAATGCTTTTGAATTTCGACGACATTGCGACGGAAGAGAAGTCACAAGATTGGAAACAGAAAACATAACTCATACCAAGGTTGGTTCTTTAACAAGTAAAGTATCTAATCGTAAGCACACGTTCTCGTCGTCCACAAACAGTTTGGCGCCATCTGTGGGCAGCTGGTTGCACTAAGCACAAAACAACCCTTGCTTGTCACATGCTTTCTAACACTTCAAATCGGAAAGCTTCGCAGAGAGCTTTTAAGTTTTTTTTTCATAACGAATGTCAAATTAGGCAGGCAAAGCTTAAGTGCTACTAATTGGAAATATGTTTAATGGGAATTAAAATAATTTATTTAATGTGACAGGAGTAAAGAAAATAGTTTGTCAATAAATGTATGAATTTATTTATTTGGGAAGCTTACTTTTTGTATAATTTATAGGAATGCATCAAAACTAAGATTTCTGTTACTATTTTATAATTTTAAATGATTTATATTATAGTTTAAAGTTGATTAATTTAAATTATATCGATAAACCAAGTCCAATCCGAAAAATTGTGATATGAAATGAACAATTTACATTCTGTTCTACATGTTGTATAAAAAGTTCGCTCTATAAAGCTAGTACATCAAGTATGGAATTATACAGCATATTTTCAACCGATTGCTTCTATGGCAGCTATACAATATAGTCGTCCGATCCGAATGAAACTCGGTCAGTATGTTTAGATTATTGATAAATGTATTCTGTGCCAGTTTTAGTAAGCTTGTACTTATTAGTTACCATTTAGGGTTTATTTTTTGGCCGACTCTTATGATCAAACTTGGTCAGTATATTTACCCTATGTGCATCTTGAATAAGATAGCGTAGCTAACAAAAAAGGTTTTCTGTACTAAAACACTCTATTTTATCCTTTCCATGAACATCGAACATGAACAAAATCTCTCATTTGCAATATCTAAAGTCGAATGATAATTTTCTAGATCTTATATTCTCTGAGATCCTATTGTTCATGCAGACGGGCAGACGAACATGGCTATATCGACTCGGCTATTGATGTTGATCCAAAATATATATAATTTATGTGATCTGTTACGCCTCCTTCTCCCAACTTTACCCCACGAGTAACGGGAATAATTTTTTTCAATTTAAAGAAAATTTTGTATACAACCAGATGAAATCATTTCAACTTTATAGAATAGAAAATGCCTTGGTACAGCCATAATTTTTTGAATATAATGGCTGTACAGGGTATATAAAAAAGGTGAAAAGCAAAAGGTAATAGCTCCAATCTCCCTGTTGGCCTTGCATAAACATTTGCAACCACCGCAACCGACATACAAACGTAAGCCAAAGACAACCTGACTGCTGGCTGGCCACCCAAACATAAAAAGGAACCAAATAAAAAGAAATTAAATAAAAAAGGTAGACAGTCAGGCATTTTGGACCTTATCAACGACAATGCCAGGTCGTTAGGCTTGCATTCAAATTTCACTTGCCGACGACCAGGCAGAGCCATTGGACACGACCAAGCGAAGTCAAAGAAGTCCCCAAGGGGGTGGGGAAAAGAAGAGGATTGGTGTAGAGGGAACTGGAGTGCAGGTGAAAATGGTTGAGGTTGAGGCTAGACATCAGTCGCACCCTAAGAGTCTATGATGGTTTTAATTTTATGACTCGCCAGGGTTAAAAACTTTTGTGCATAAAAGAAGTAACTTGAAAATGGCAGAAAATGCAAATAAACTCAAATGACGGCACATTTTTTCATGCAGGCACTGTAAAGACACAGAATACTTTTAGGCCAGACAGTGTCAATGATTTGTAACACAGTTTCCAGTTTCGCCTCAGCGAGCTAACAGCTCAATTTGACTGTCAGCCAAGTGAATGAACAAGCTCAAGTCTCTGAACAATAGAAAGGAGTTCGTAAAGAGACAAAAGAGAGAGAATGAGAATGGGAGAATGCACCTGAAGCAGCGAATATTAATGGATATGTGCAATAACGTCGACAGCTGGCAGACAAGAAACAGGAACAAAGCAACGAATAAGTCGAGCAGAATAAAATATGTACAACCAGGTGCCAGGATTATTAGGTGCACTGGGTTGGAGGGTAAAGGGCATAGGGTAACGGGGTACAAGGGGTGAAGGGTGAAGCAAATTTGTAGCCAAAAGTATGCGACAACAAAAGGCAGCAGTTAAACTGACAGCTGAATAAAAAACAATAGAAAACTTTTGACGGGCAACAAAAGAAAAAGCCATCAAAAAGGCTCACAAAGTGAAAGGCGAGGAAAGCGAGAAAATTTGGGGAGACAACGATGGCGGCCATTGTGGATATGGAAAAAACACTGTAAATACAGCCACTCAGTGCTACGAATGGGGTACGAGGGTTGCTTGGTTGTTCGCCAAGAACGGGGTTGTTTAGCCGTAAGCTAAAAGGGTTGTCCACATTTTCCATTGCATACTTTTAGGCTTGCGCCTTAAATATTCTAATATACAATGCAACTGTCGAGCCGTGTGTGTGTGAATGTTGTTGTGTCTGAAATGAATTTTAATTTCTTGTCTATGTTGCTGGTCCAGCAAACAACCACACACACTCATACACACGCTCAGATCTACACAAAAACAACAAGTAAGAAAGCAAAATCAAGTTGAATTAATTTCGAAAATCATGGTCGCTGCCAAGGGTGTCGCCATTTTAAAAGTGGAGTATGCAAAATTGTGGAGCAGGAAAGCCACTGACTGTCACTGACAGCAAGGACACAGCGAGGACTCTGCCGCTGAGCGAGCACATTAATCTGCTTGCCAGAGACGCCTCATGCGTGTCTCTGACTCGTTTAGATGTGGCAACGAGGTGGAGTGGCATCACCATCGACTGGAGCTGCATGTAAAGTGCCTGCTCCTTGCAGCCTTGAATCTCATCATCATGAATGGAAGTGGGTGTGGGAATGGGAGTGGCAGTGGCAACCGCAGGCAAATGTGGGCATGGCATGGCATTTCTGGCTCCGTGTCACGTCTGCAGACGAAAGTAAATCCACTTTCACCCCTTATTTCGTTTGGGTTTTCTGGCCTTTTTCAAAATGGCCGCTGTAATTTGTTTAGCCTTTCATTCATTTCATTCAGCGAGTATTTGGCATTTGCTTTGTTGTCTTTCATGCGATTCACTTTCACTTGTTTCCCTTCCTCTTTCCCTTTGCACTTTATTTTTAGGCCCTACCACTACCCCTCCCTTAAACCCTCTTTGTTACTCTGCCATTCATTTGGCTTTCCGTTTTCAGTTTTCAACTTTCGGTCTTTTTGTTTCAAGCTTTACGTCAAAAAAAAAGGTTTTTTGTTCTGTTTTTCTTTTTATTCATCCACTGCCTTTTTTTGTTTTGTTCTCTTGCCTTTAGATAATTAATGCGCCGGAAGCTTTTTACAATATATAAAATTACATTTTGGCTCATTAATTTTACTTATTGTTATTCCCTGAACAAATTGTTTTGAAGACCACTGTATGCTTTCTAGCATATTTTTCACATCACATCAATGTCAGTTCTCCTCCATGTCCGTGTGATCTATGTCCAGGGTCAACAACTGATAAATGGCGGAGGCGATTGAGTGCGGAGGAAGTTGCCTATAAATTATGCTCCGTCTGCCTTTTACACTTCACGTGCTGCTATGCAATCATCGACATTAACAAATAGTCCAAAGATAATTAAATTGGACTGACATAAAGCCAATTTATTATCGCAGCAATGCGTTAAATACAAATTGCTATTAGCTGGATGAACTTTACAGAGGTAGTCAAAGAAGTTTAGATAGGTACGACTTTCTCATTTAAAGCTTGACTCTCTCACCTACCAAATTAATAGCTCTAACTTAAATAATTATAACACAAACAAAAGTCAGTGGTAAAGTCAATAACATTTATTTGAAAACAATAATTTTTAACACTTCATAGCCATATATATTTTATAATTTCATGGTTTTTATTAATGAGTATGACGAAAATTTTATAAAAAAAAAACGGCAAGTGTGTTTGGAATGATCGGAATTGTTTCTTGAATTCCTTTTATAAAAACAACTGTTTTTTATCTGCTTAATGAAGCAAATGAAAATTAAATTGATCGATTTAATATACTTTATTGATGATTATTTTCGTTAAATTGTATGAAATTTATGAGTGAAAGTAATTGCATTGATTGATTTTTTTTTACAGTTGTAATTTGCCAACAAATCAATAGCAGTAATAAAAGAATCCAGCCAAATAAATTGTAATAATTTAAATTCAGCACCTAAAAGTATGCAGTGAAATATTTCGTTTAAATATTAAGCAGCTTATAATTAGGCAAAGACATTTTCTCGTTTCTTAGAGTGAATTCTTAATCACAACTTGTGATCTTAATGCCTTACTCTTAAAGAAACAATTAAATCCAGAAATCTGTTGGACTAAGTACAGCTAGGACAGCAGCAACTAGCCCCTCAGGGTATGCAACAATTTAATCTTTAGAGCTGAACATTATGTAAAATAGCTCTTGTGTTTCCAAATCGAGAACACTGATTAGAAGTAGTTTAGAATTTACAACTTCGAGTGCCACTGCAACAGTAAATAATAAAACTTACCAACCCAAATATTTCCAATAAATGCAATACTGCCATTTATTAAACTGTGAGAGTTTTTAGAACCACAATGGAGGGAACGATGTTTAAAGCGATAAAGAGAATGACGACGGTGCTTGCGACCACTCGTGCTAATTAAACAAATATTTAATTATAAAATATTTTAGTGTAAAATGCAAGCAGACGTGGAAAATTTATAGCTAAACTATTATGCGACACAAATACACACAGACAAATGAAAATTTTGTGCCAACTCAGCGTTAGAAATCGTGCACGGGTCCCACATGGAAACCATACTATATTTTCTAACTAAAAACGGGCAAAAGTTTTTTTTTAATTTAATTAAATTAGAAGCAATTAGTAGAAAAGCTAATAAAAGTTGACTAAAACTGCAAGCTGGCGCATAAAGTGGGCGTGTCCTCCACTGGGAGTAGTCACAACTTTCGGTTAGAACATAATTTCTTTTTTTTTTTGTTTATTTTTTTGGGTTTGTTTTACCTCCCTGATAAACTGGCAAATATATATATTTTCTGTGGCAAGCAAAACTTTGCAAATTACATTTTGAAGAGAAATCCCCAAAATTTTGGGGCTAACCAAATTGCTAGAAAGGCTGGACTGTAATATTTCACTTCATTATTTGCAGTTACACTGAGCGAAAAGACAAAAAAGGAAGTAGTAAAGGCTTAGAACAGGTAAAGTTAGAAGGAATAGAAGACATTTCTAATGAACTGATTGAGTCAAACGCATCACAGGCAAACACACACATTTTCTGCAAGTGTAAAGTAGCCCATCAAGTAATTAAGCAAAGAGCTGCAGTGATAATTGAGTATCACTAAGTGTCATTAAGTGCTCCGACTGCCAAAGCAAAGAGGAAGGCAATGGCACGTTGGCCTCTAAGCCAGCACAAAAGGCCAACAGGAAAAGAGATGAGAAGGGAGATATGTGAGGCTCGTCAAGAGTGCAAAGTAAGTGCGTAGCAAAAAGATATGTGAGTGTGTGTGGTCAGCGGTTGGCAAATAACTAAATGTGTTTACTAAACCACTTACTAAACACTCAACAACTGCCATGACTACGACTAGGACTACCACTACTACTATTCTGGTATTCTAGGGAGCAGGAAGCGACGTGACCAAGTGCACCAGACGCCAGTTTGCCATAAAAAAAACCAGCAACAAAAGTGGAAGCCAAAAGCAAATAAAGTAACATAGAAGAAGATGATGAGGCAGAAGCAGAGAGCACAAAATATAGAAAAAAGTGCATTGACTGACAAACCAAAGAAAAGCAAAGAAAAAACAAAGAAAAGCAAAGCAAAGCAAAGAGTCGAACAAACCAAAATCGGAATAGACATAGATAGGACTAAACTCGACTGGAACCGCAGACATGTCCAAGAAGAAAGCTGGGTAAAAGGCAGCAGAGGAAAGCAGAGACCAAACAGTTTTCATTTTTCATAATTCCATACATGTGTAAGTGTGTGTAGGTGTATGTGTGTGTGTGTGTGTGAATTTAATATGCACACATAACGTCACGAAACACGCACACAAAATATAAATGTTAAAAATAAAATGTGAAAAAGCAAATAACACAAAATCAAAGACAGCAACAACAACACACAGCTTCACACACACACACACTTAGCTCCACTTCTGTGAGTTCTTTTTTGCTGCCGAGTTAGCCTTTTTTCCCCCTTTTAGCTTTTTGCTGCTGCGGCTGACTGCTGCCGACGCCGACGTCGAAGCGTTGCGCTGCCGAGCAGCAGCCAATCCGATGCCAGCAAGTAGGTGGAGCTTAAAAAAAGACAAAAAATGCTGAATTTTACTGTGGAAAAAACGAGCAAAAAATAGCACACACAATATTTTTGCCAAACTGGGTGGCAAGCAACATTTTCCATTTTCTTTTTGCCATTTTCGCTCTTTTTTTTTGCAATGTTTTTCTATACTGAGAGCAGCAGGAAAAGTTGCCGAGTGCCGTTGTACTGAGACAACAGCAGCAGTAGCTATGAGTGTGTGTGTGTTTGTGTATTGGTGAGAGCAACGTCGTCGTCTCCAACTCCAACTGTCGTTATGTTTTTCCGAGTAGCGACAAGTTTTTCTTGCTTCACTTTTGGGCCGCGCATTTTATTTTGATTTCATTTTGTTTTTATTTCATTGAAATATTCCTGCTTCTTTCTTTCTCGCCGTGGCTTTTGTGTGTTTAGTTTTGTTGTCGCCAGAGGGAGGAGAATAAAACGAAAGAGAGAAGAGCCAAAGCGAGAGAGAGCGAGAGAAACATTCGCTAGTTTGTATGGGTGATGTTGAACTGGCAGATTGCGTAAATTGTTTGCTTCCTGGCCAAAACGCACACACAGCAATAGACTCGGCCCAACAGACAGACACACAGACGGAACAAGAACAAGAGAGAATAATAGACAGAGATTGGGAAAGAGACAGAAAGTGAGAGAGTGCAAGAGAGAGAGAGAGAGAGTCGAGCAAGTTAAGTTATTGATATGCATGTAAATGTCCCGTTATTGATTAGGCAAAGAATTGAACGAATTGCCAATCGATACATTTTGCTATAGAAAACATTCGAGAGCATTTCATTGCCTGAAAACTAAACGAGAATTCTCTTTAAGAAATCGAGCGATTAAAACATTATAAAAGAGATTAGTTAGAAATTTAGTTGCTAAGCTTAAATACTTATTATAAATACACTAAAGTCATTAAGGTCTTTCATTATTATACCCCAAAACTAGTAAATTTGTCTATTTGATAAGACAAAAATTGGCCAAGCCTAGTAATCAAATTTTTATCAAATTATTTATATTAAAAAAGAAAGAATTAAAGTATTTAATTGTCTTAAGTTGTGATCATGGTAATTTGTAATGATAACTAATTCAGCGACAGAATAGAGAGCAATAAAAAATAAATTCAATGAAATAAGGTTTTTACCTTCGCAGACTTTTAAAATTATTACATTGAGCACAGATTATGTGATTCAAATTTTCTTTACCCAAGTCAAGGTGAGATCAAACTGAACTGCATTTTATTGATAACTTATTATTATTTATTTACTTTTTTACTTATCTTGGCCTACTTAAATTTCGGGTAAAAGTGATTAAGCTCAAAGGCACTATGAATTAAACATGCTATGATAATATACTTCTGTCCATTTACAGAACATAATAGCTTTAAAATAGTCTTTAAATCTCAAAAATGTTAATCAAAGTGAATAAAATGTTTAGTAAAATGTAAGAGCTTATTTCCTATTCATTTTAATATCAGTACTTGTGTAATCTTGAATATATATAAACCGTTAACAGATAAGCAAAGGCATTAAAGGTATTAACCCAGCTATTTACGCATTTCCCGCAATTACATCGCTCAATTATTAAAGGACACAGCTGCTAGCAGATGAATTCCTTGAATTCTACCTATCTCTACCCTTATTCTTAGTTTCGTACTCTGTCTCGGTCTCCAACTCGGACTCTGTCTCTGTCTTTGGCTTTGTCTCTGTCTGTGCCAATTCGCCGTCTCTCACCGCCTCAGCAAACAATCTCCAAATGCTGAGTAAATGCGAAATGTAACGAGAGCAAAGTAAAAATTTACATTTTGTCGTAACTGTACTTATTTCAATGCTTATTTTCTCTGTTTTTCTCTTTTTACGTTAATTTTGTGCACACACACAAGGAAACACACACACAAACACACTCACACACACACACACACACACACACACACTGACAGTCGACTCCAACTCGCCGTCTGACGTGTCGGTGGCAACTCCAAGTCATCCTTAAATGTTAATTTTGAATTACGAATTTTTCCATGTCAGACCCCGTGCTGACAGTATGTGAAAAGGAGCTCGAGTGGGCAAAGGAGGGGAGAGGGGGTGGGGTAGGCAGGAAGTGGGGAAGGGTTGCCGGGAGGAAGCTCCTCAATGGTAACGCGTGAATAATTTAAGGACCAAATATACAACTTTGGCAAATGCCCAAAACAGGGCAAAAAACCCCACCAAAAAGGCAAAATGAGTTAAAATGAGAATAATCGAAAAATCCCAGAAAACCCTTAATGCCCAATAGAGCTTAAGTTTTGGACGGGGAGCTTTACGTGGTGTAAGTCCCGCTATCTGGGCGGTACTATAAATGAGACGGTCGTTCTGCCGTTGTTGTTGTTGTTATAGCTGTTGCTGTGGGAAGTTGCGGCATTTTATTTTATATATGCAAGTGCAGAGCGAAAATGAGAAAATAAGGAAAACATAAAAAGGAAAAAAACAAAATGGCGGCCGATTTTCTCTTTTTGTGCGTACTAAAAAAGCGCCCCAGAAGCGACGCCAACAGACGCGACAGCACGGCGAAGAAAAATGCGAAAAAATAAAATGCACGCAAACATGGCAGCAATGAGAAAAAAACAAAGCGAAAAAGCGCAAAAAGAACAGAAAACAATGAGCGAGAGAGACCGTGAGTGAAGGAGAGAGAGGGAGAGAGAAGAGAAGAGGTGGTAAAGCGGTGTGAGCAAAACAAAAGCATGAAAAATGCTGAAGGAGGAAAAGCTCATGATTTATGATTTAAATTCAGCGCGTGTGGTGTGAAGACCAAGAGTCCTGTCCGTCCTGGTTGTCCAGCCAGTCCGTTAACCTGCCTCTATATGTATACATAAACACATAACGTGTGTGTGTATGCGTGTGTGTGTTTCTCTTGTTTTATCTTCAGAAGTCGCTGCTGTTGCCTTTGAAGCGTGACGCCAACAAAGACTCCTTCAATCCTCGCAGCATCCTTCTTTAATTGTCCTCTCAACGCCAGTCTCCAGTCTTCGGTCCAACCTTCTGTACCAGTGCCGAGAACTTATTTCATTTTTGTCTATCAATTAATACCGATTTTTTTACATTTAATTGCATTAATAACTGCTCTTATTTGCGCTGTCTTAAGATAATTTTGATTTTCTTTTAAGCGCCGTTTATTGTCTTAAGCTTAAATTTAAGGCTTATCTTACAGATTCACTTTTGTTAAACAAATATGTTAAAGACACCGTTGGGTTTTATCATCAGAGTATTATAGGTATAGTTTCCAACAGATGTTTTCAGAAATTTAACTTTAAATCAAAGTATAATATTTAAGGGTCTTGAATATTTAGTTTTAACACATACTTCTGGAAGATTTCATTAATTTCTCAGGTATTTTTCGTTATCCTTGACTTGAAGATTTAACACATATATATTTACAATATGTTGGGGGTTTTGATTGTTTTCGTTATTATAATATATAGTTTTCTATACATATAGTTTACAAGTTTGCCTTTCTAAAAATAGCGCTAGATTTCTAGACATCATTTCTGTGCTCAAACTTAAAGCTGAGGAACCATTTGAGTATATAATAAATGTACATAGATGTTGGTTATATTTTCTTTACATTTTATAGTTTTGTTTGCTTAGAAAAAATTTTATTAAATTATTAAAACATTTTATTATTTTCATATAGTTTTATTTTGCTAAAAGAGTGAATAAATTTCTACCTATCTCTATTTGTCATATAAAAAATCATTAAGTAGAGTTCCGTTAGTCAGCAGACTCCCTTAACCCTCTCAGCTAGTTGTGCCATTTGTGCAAACACTCAAACCAGTTTTGGCAAACTTAGGGACAGTACGTTGCAAAAAAAAATGTGCAAATGTTGCAGCTGCAAATGCAAAATCAGACGCACAATCTACATCCTTTTTTCTGATTTTGTGCGGCTTTAAACGCACACAGACAGACACACACACATACACCAACTAGAATTATATGTAAAAATGTGCAAAAAAGAAGTTTGTATTTTGCTTTATGGCTAATAACAACACGTTGAAACATAACAAATTCAAAATGGCCGATGAACACAAAACTTACCCTCATTCGGCGTGCTAAACGTCTAAGGGTTGGGTTTAATTTTTTTCGGGCTTTGGGGTGGGTTTTCTAAAGAGGCCAGAGGAACAGCAGCTGCCTCCTTTGGCTAATTATTTAGCTGCAGGGCTTTGCCTTAAAATATGGAAGAAATTCTACTCGATGTGCTCTTAATTCGTTCCACCGTGAGTCATTTAATGACGTCAGTTGCCATAGAACATTTTTAAATGGCGTGTCGGTAAATAGGCATATTATAGTTGTACATAAATACATATAAGTATTTACTTATATACTACTATACATATATATGTATGTATTATATGCCTCGTGCGACTAAGTGTATATACTTATATATAATCATTTAAAATGCACACTGCGTTCGTTTGCCAACCTCAAATAACAGGCAACATTACATGAAAAACCCGCACACCAACACACACACACACAAAGATTGCTGCTTTTGTGTGTGCTTCGTATGTGTATGTGTGTGCGTGTTTTATATTTGCTGGCAGCAATTAAAATTTGCAATTTTTAGTTGAAGCTGCACACAAAATCTGCCAACAAAAAAAAATATTTTAGTCTGAGCCAAATCAAAACTATTGAATGTTATTGTTTAATTAGATTTCATAAAAAGAAATAAAATGATTGCCAGTTTTATATTTCAAATGAATGCTAACAATTGTCAGAAGTATTATTAATTTTTTTTTTTTTAATTGGTTTGAATTAAAGCTCTCGAATATCATAGAATAAACGAACCAATAACGAAACCCCTTTAATAAGGAAAATTAAAGCCATATAATTTATATTATTTATTTGAGAAATACCTTTGTAGCTCGTTTAATTGAATTTTTGATGATGTTTTCTTTGCAATTTATGGACATTTTTCTACATTTTTGACAGAATGTTAGTATAAATAAATCCATTTTCTTATTTAACTAAAAGTAAAAAAACAAACAATTTGCCGAATTGTTTATAGAATAAAATAAAATGAATAAACAGGACAAAAAATCACTTGTTCTATTCAAATAAAGGAATTGTAATTAAAGTAATACATTAATTTCTTTAGAAGGGAACTTGTAGGAAAATTGTTTAAAAAACAGCTTTAAGAAGCCACTATTGATGCATTGGGAATATGTTTTAAATCTCAACTCCCAGCACGCACAATGATACCAAATAGGCACAGACGGTGGCAAACTCAAACCATGGCATGAACAATCAACTAACGTACACACACTCACACACACGCATGTAGTTTGCTATTACTGCAGGTTAGAGATGTGGAACTGGCTGAAGGCAGGAAAATGAAAAGCCGCACAGCAAAAAAAAAAAAAAAACTGCAGCCCACAAAACCAAAAACAGTTCAGTAAATTATATACACCAACAACGGCAGCACAAACAACAACACACACACTCACAACGAGGCCACATAAAAAAGGTCTATGTACAGTAAATTATATTATATGCGGCCAAGTGTGTACTAAATAAGGTAATTTGTGTGTACATCAGTCGTCGACTGCCAACAACAACAAAAATCAACAACAACAACGCACATGGAAAAACAGCAAAAACAAAAATTCATTAAAATGAAAAATGAAATTCAACCATTTTTGAAGTGCGGGGCTTTTTTGGATCCTTTCCCAGGATCTCTTTCTCTCTCTCTCTTTTTCGCTTGCCAGCTGGTTAAATTTTCGCCATTTTCCCCGAACGTCAAATAATTTTTCCACTTGATGTGTGCGCCTGACGCCGACGTCACCCCGTCAGAGTTCTCTATATAAATACCTACACAGCCACCACATATTCGTATGCACATTACGTTTGTATGTATTTGTTGCTCTACACCAGCTAAAAGGCTTGGAGCTGGCATGAAACAAACCCCAGTTGGCAAAACCAACTACAACAAACAACTGTAAAATGCTCTAAAATATTTTGCAATTTAAATTTTAGCTCGCTACCGAAATGTGCCAGGAGAATGATTTACGATTTTCTACATTTCCCACTAAAATTAAATGAAGATACGAAAATGTTAAATGAATGTATATTGAAACAAAAGCTAATCTCTTAAGCTAGTGCTCTGAGCGCTGATGAATTTCTTGCTGCGCTTAAAAGTATGCTTCGATTTTGTTTGTTTGTTTGTATGAAACTGGAGAATAATTTTAATAACAAAAATATAAGCTGTAAAACATGTTTTAATGTTTAAAATCATCAGTAAAAATTTAATTTAAAAAAAAAATATTTTTTATTAGAAATAATTAATTAACGAGAAAAGAAATTAAATATACCCCTACCTTATATCTTAAAGACACGGCAAACGCTTTGCATCAGATTCTGAGATGTAAAAAATATAGATTCAACACGTTGCCTGTCCCAACTGCTGATTTATAAGTGGGCAAAGTTCATCGAATCGAATATATGTCAATTAAACCGACAATCAGCTGATTTTCCACCAATGCCCAACGAAAACAACACATTTGCCAATGACGTCATAATGTAAACATCATAAAAATGCCGAAAAAATAAAATAAAACGCTCGAAAAACCTCAACAACAAAAAAACCAAAAGTTATATGTGAAAATAAAAAACGCAAACAACACACAAAAAAAAACTTAAACAGCAGTGAAAATGACACGCGCCAACAAAAGCAAATTGCAATTAAATAAAAATAAAAATAATGAAACAAAAATAAAAATGAACCGACAACTGGTGGATGGTATGGAAACAATGACATTGACAATGTCAATGAACGGCCAAAAAAAGGAAAAAAGACTGATGAAAGCAACGAAAAAAAAGAGACCCCAAAAAAACGAGGCGATTGCCACGTGCCGGAAAATGCAGACGCAGTGCAGCCAGCAATTATCATAAGCAGCAACAGTCTCCACACACACACACACATGCACCCAGGATGCCATATGAGTGTCAGTGTGTGTGTGTGACAGCTGTAAAAAGAAATAAAGTAACAAAATATATCAGAGTGCACGCGAGAAGACCTGCCTCTCGTCCAGGACCTCGGAGTGGTCACTTTTTTCGTGCTGCCTGTGTTGCTGTAGTTTGTCGGCTGGTAAGAGGGTGATGAAGGGATTGCCTGGCATTTTATTTAATGCCAATTACGTGTATGAGCCGCATTAACCAGTTCGTCCACGCCCCCTTCACGCACACAAACAGACACTGCCTCACACATGCAAACAAACACTTTCACCAGCATGAATTGTTTAAAAATAAATGAAATAATACAAAAAATATTTTAAATATAACAATAAATAGGTATGGCTTAAACTTTACTTTAAAGCATGCCGATGATTCACGCAGCGAAACGATATGGAATAGATTGAACATTTCATTTAAAATATAATCAGTAAGGGCTTTTAGCTAGTGTAGCTATAGTTTGTCTTTAGGGATCAAAATGAAGCCAAGAAGAGATCCAATTATAAGGTAAAACTGAAATAAATAATTATATTATATTTTAAATAAAATTCTCCACTCTTTTTGTTAACAGTACATGGTAATAGATATTCCTAATTAGGTAATAAGGACTCTAATAGTGAGCACTCTGAAATTCCTTCATTTATTAATACTTGAAGTAAAGTTACTAAGTTTTTCAATATTATTTACCTAAAAATCAATGGATATTAACAAAGTATATTAATTAAAATAACTCTTCATTACTTTACAATTGGAATTTATATTTAATAAATTAAAAACGTTTAAAACTACTGAAAATAATTTTCGATTAAGTGGAAGCGATCCACTGTCCATCGCTAGTTGGGTGGGAACTTAATTTTATTTAACTTTTTTTGTTGTTATTTGATATGCACAGTTTATTGCACTTAATGAAACACGAGAGCAGCCAGTCGACATATGTGAGGGAGGTAGCGGGTCGTTTGTCCTGTCTCAGGACTGTCTACCAGCTGTGATGATGTATGTGGACGTGGTTGCCGCAATTCCCCTCTCACACTGTCGCTCTCTTCCTCCCATTTTCTCACTCTCTCTCTCTCGCCAGACACTGTCCCACTCATTGCATCAAGCAAAATCCATGCTGAAAATACAATGCAAACGGAAAAAAGAAAAAAAAAAGAAAGAGAAATAAAAAAAATTGCACATACGCCATGTTGCAGGCAGCAGGAAGAGCAAACGTGGCAGTGTCCTCGTCCTTCACCTAGAATTATTTTTGTGAATTTTATTTTTATTTTTGCTGAAACAACAACACGCTCTTTACATAATATGCAATTTTCATTTGGTTGCCGAAAAATAAAAATAAAAGCAAAACAAAAGGAACCGCTTGCATTACGCATGTCTCAATGCGAAGCTGAATGAGTGTCTGTCCGAGCGGCTGCCTGTGTGTGTATCTGTGTGCGTGTGTATGAGTATGTGCATAAGTGCGTATTCCATCAATATACGCATTAATAAGCCTCCCAATACCGGCACGCATCTGGAATCTGGAATCTCTGGACATGCGGTGTCGGTGTCGGTGTTGGTCCCAATGCCAATGCCAATGATGCTCAATGCTGCTGAAAGTGAAAGTGTGAAACGATTGCCAAAAAAAAGAAAAAATAGTACAAACAACAACAAACAGAGATGGAGAAGAAAAAGTCCAAAAATAAATATAATTTCAGTCGATGACGAAATAAAAATGGAAATGAAAAATCGAATGGAACGACAACCGAAAAAAACGAAAAGTCGTCGACATTAATCGACTCGAAATTGGTTTAATTCATATTTAAATGCAGGCATACTGCACCGACAAGTGGCCATATGTTTGAGTTGCTTGTGAAATGGGGGAAATTTCACAGAGGTTTTGCTTGTGGTTGGCTTGAATCTCCTGATTTCTGGTAGCTGGTGGAGAAAGGAACCAACGGATTCCATTACGTGCACTGGATGCACTGGCTTTTACTGCTCAATAACTCAATTAAATGTTGTTTATGGCAAATCATATTGACAGTGGTTATCTCCTGCGTTCTGGCCAATTTTGTTTGGCCCACAAAAGCCCACAATTCATGCCTAATATTATTTCGGAAATAACCTAATTTTTGTTGTACCTGTCCAAAAACACACAACGCAAAACTCTGACCAACAAATGCAATAGTCAACAGGCGGCGAACATAATTTATAATTTAATGAGGTACATGTTTTTGGGTTAGACGCAGGCTTTGATAAACATTTCTATAAATTAATTATAAGTGTCAAGAAAATGTGAGTTTAAAATTAACTTTATATATTAATTTATGTGCAAGTCAAGACTAAAATTTATTTACCTGTTCAAAGAAATAAAAGTTAATATTTGAAACCTAAAAGATATCTAAAATATTAAAGCTACTCCAAATAGTAAACTATGAAGAATATATTAAATTATAAATTGTTTCGAATTTAAATATATATTAAATAAAAATATTATTTTTTGGGAATTAATATTTTGGGAATTTTTTGATTTTAATTTATTTATTTTTTTTTTTTTTTAATTTTTTTTTTTTTTTTTTTTTAATTGTTTTCAATATTAATTATATAAGTTTTAAACATTCAATTTAAGTCAAACTAACATTTAATTTAACTACTCTCTTTACAGATTTTGATACCACATAAATTAGCAAGACGCACTGAAGAAGAGCACTCGAAGAGCATTACCCAAAGCACTCAATCAATAACAGATAAGAACAGAATACATATATGTGTACAACTTGTTTAACAAAATAAACAGTAAAAGATCTAACAAAATGCTGTAAATTATTTCACTAATTTAGCAGAGAAAGAGAAAAAGGGAGAGAGAAAAGACGGGAGAGAGGAAAGATGGTAGACTGACGTCTGGTCTTTATTTGCTTTGCTGCAGAGTTTTAATCAGTAAAAGGCATTCGTCTTGTTTGCCAAACTAATTTTTTATCTTGCCAGTCGCAGGAGAAAAGCTAAAGGATGGGGAATGTCCTTTGGTGCCAACACGTCTTTCAAGCAGCTAGACAGGGAGTTATATATCTATATAAAGGATATATATTCATATATGTATATTTGCATGTGCTTGTGGTCCCCAAAGAAATGCAAAGTGTGTGTGTGTTTGTGTACAAAATGGAGCAAAGGAAGGCAAAACTTTTAACGCCCTCACCGTGAGAAGGGAAAAGGAGCAAGAAGGAGTAGAAGAAGGAGTAGGAGAAGGAGTAGAAGAAGCAGCAGCAGCAAAAGCAGCAGCTGCACTTTTCACGTATTCTCGCATTTATTTAACTAACAGTAAAAAATTACTTTGCCTGCTAAAAATGGATGAGAACGAGTTGAGTTTCCAAGGGAATTGCAGGACAGCAGTTACAGCTGCTCCAGCTTCAGCTGGCTGTCCTGGCAACGTGGTCGGGCAAATGGAAAAGGGACATTCGTTATGCTTAAGCAGAAGAATACGAAACTGTACTTGACACCCACCAGCACACAGCAGCCACCCACGCCCCGCACGGCGCTGCTCTAAACTAATAGCAAAAAGGAGCACACACACACACTTGTATATATAAATATATATATATCCTATATATAAATGCACAAAAGGAAGATAAAGTAAAAAGTTTTTTATAAAAAAGTATGAGCAAAATCCCCGAGCAAGCACAAAAGGTAATGGCCAACTGTACGAAGCAGGCGAGCTTCTTGGCCAGCCCAAAAGGGTCTGACTGTGCTTATGTTTGAGTGTGTGCCTGTGTGTGCTGTGCCTGACTCGTTGGCTCGTTTGGCTTTGCTGAGGGGTTGTTTGCTGCTGGGCAAAAGTAAAATGGCGTCGCCTTAATTTATTTTAAGTGGTTGATGGTTTTAACTTGGCTTGCAGCAGCGCTGGCCAAAGAAAAAGCCTTTAAAGCTAACTATTTGTAGATTTTAGAGAGCCACAAGAGAGAGAGAGAGAGAGAGACAGAGCTAGAGCAACCACAAATGCTGTACGTGAGTCACCCACATTCTTACACACAGTCCTTTAGTCCTGTAGTCCTGCAGTCCTATCGTTCTGCCGAGCTGGCTTTGTCTTTTCTATAAACCATTATGCAAATAGCCTCAATGGTTACCCCCAAAAAAGGAAGCAGCTCGAACCCAGAGTACAAGTCAAATTTATAGCCGACTTAACAATTTGCACACGGTCTCAGACTCCGACGACTCCGGGTCCGAATACAGTTACGAGTAAGAGTTCGACTGCCAGTCGGCTCGACCCAAAACAAACTCATGTAAAAACTGAAGGAGAAATCTCGAAAAATTGCAAAAACGATTAAATATAGGCAACAACAACAACAGCGCAGCCTGTAAGCCACAAAAAGGTAGAGAGAGAGGGAGAGGGAGCTGGAGAGTAAGTGAAAAAGAGCGAGACAGTGTGCTGAAATGAAAGCAAACGAATGCAAATTAAAATCGTCCCCTTAAGTTGCTCCGAACTGACTCGATGGCGCCATAAAAAGGATGTGACTGCTCTACTCCTGCCCTGGTCTGCTACAGTCTGCCCTGGTCTGATCCAGACCCATTCAAAACGAAAGCAGCCGCCCCTTTCTTGTCCTGCATCGAGCATTTTATGCATAGGGGAGTCATTATATTGAATTGAACGTTAAAGCGCAGATAAAATGTGCAACAAAAAGAGGCCAAAATGAAAGCAATCGAGCCAAGTATGTTGGCCATCACAGCTCATTCCGGCCCATCCAAGCAGTTAGCTACAGTAACCAGAGAACGGCCGACAGAGTTGCCAGCGACGTCATCAGTGTCGTCATCATCATCATCTTCGTTCTCATCATCATCGTCATCAACCTCGCTGCCAGTCGAAAAGCCAGTAAAGCAATTGAGGCCTCAGACACTTAAAATGTAAGCCAAAGGCGTGTGTGTGTGTGTGTGAGTGTTTCGTAGTGTGTAGGCATGTGTGTGCATAACTACCCGGTGTTCATAGCTGTCAGCTATAAGACACACGGCTGAGCGCCCTACAACAGCGATTGAGTTGGCAACCTTTGCAGACAACTCAGTCAGAATGGTCAGAAGGGCTGAAATGGGGAGAAGGGGTCAAGGGCTGGATGCATATAGGCTGGTTAACTCCTTCGCTGTGCGGCCGTTAAGCAAAGAAGCAGTAAGGTTGAACAATAGGGTTACCCATGGAAAAGTAATGTATAAATAAACTTAGTCTTAAAACTTTATTCTAAAAATTTAGATAAAGGCTTTCTTAAAATACAATTAAACAATAAAGCAAAATCCCAATAAATTATTTAGTAGAATATTTAAAATGGTTTAAGCAACCTTAATAACAAAACAACAATCAAATATTTTAAGATTAAATTCATGGTTAAAATATACATAAGATTTTTTAAAGGAAGAACCAAATAGTTTGTTACACTTAAGCTTAAAAATAAATTTAATGTTTTTTTTTACAGCCAACTAATCGGTATAGAAATTAAATGTTGCCAAATTAAAGCAAGTTTATTCTTTATCAAAAATAATAGGCGACTACCGACACTAAAAATAAATTCATATCCATTATAAGTCCCATTTAAATAAATAATTATTTTAATTTGTCTATACAGCAAATAAACCAGTTCAAATATTTTCAATAAAAAGATCTTTGTTTTAAACGCATAAACCAATAACATTTAAAATATTTTTAATATCCTATGTAATTGTGTTATATTTTAATTTATCTTTGTTTTATTTATATTTTTGTAGTGAGTCACCCTAGTCAACGTAGTAACCCCTCTTCTTGTGCTTCCTTATGACGAAGTGTGCAACTCGCTTCCTCTTGATCTCAATACCCCGAAAAACGCCTTCCAGCTGAGCAGCTTCTGCCGTTGCCAACCTGTGCATCGCATACAGCGGAAACGGCTTTTCCTTATGCCCATTTACACGCTATCTCTCTCTCTCTCTCTCGCACTACTTTGTTTTCCTACCCACTCTTTCTGTCTCTCTGCCTGGTTACTTATCTCCATTTAGCTTTCTACCATGTAACGCTCGTTATCTTTGTGCCTTCTATGAGTGTGTCTCTTTGTGTGTGTGTGTGTCTGTGTGTGTTTGTCTATCTGCTCTGTTTGCATTTTTGAACAAATCAAGTGAAATTACATTTTTCTATAGCTTGCTCTTAATGTTATTTGCATACGTATCCTGCAGGCTACAATATTTACAAATGAATACGACAGAACGTCTGCTGCCACATGCCCCGATAGACAAGGAGCAGTTGGTACTAAGCCCCCCGACCCTCTTTTCCCCTCTTCACCCTACCTATTCAAGCCCGCCCCAAATGACTCTGGTAACTACGTTTGCAGAAATTCTTTCATATCCTTTACAAACGTCGTTATATGTGCCCTAAAAGTGCCATTTTGTCACTGCCTTCATTTTCCTACTCTTCTTCTCTACTCCTGCTTTTCTCCCTCTCCCTTTCATTTGCCTGTCATTTGCATTTTTCTTCTCTTTTACTTCCTTATATTCTGTTTTTTTTTAGTCTCTTTTCTCTAGCATTAATATTTGTTTTCGTTTGATAATTTTTCTTTTGCTGCCTTTTATACTTTTAAGTGCACGTCCTGACTGCCATCAGAACCCCTCCCATCACCTTACAACCCCGTTCCGGCCCTCACTTAAAACACCGCCCAAGCTTACTATCTCTTTTCCTCTATGTCTTTCTCTCCCGCTCTGTCTCTCTTTCAGCAGCTCCTTTCGTCGTTTCGTCTTATTGGATTGCAGAGACGCTAAAAAAAGAAAAAGAAAAAATACGAAGAAGGAAAGAAAAACAGGATGCCTAGCTGCATTTAAATGTGCTCCGCCCCTTTTCTATTTAAAAAATGTAAACCGTTTGCTGTTTCTGCTGTTTGCTCTTTCTTTTAATTTATTTTATATTGCTGCCTCCCTCTGTCTTCCATCCGACTTGAGTACGCGCACCGCAGTGTCGTTAAGGCACCTCTAACCATATTCCTACCAATAAGATACCTGCTGCAACATTACCTGCCTCTGATTGGAATGGTCAGCTTCAGCAAGTTCCACTCTAATGGCCATGTACGTTGGCTTTTAATTGAAAGTTGTCATGGAATTTAGATGGAACATGTGTAAAAAGGCATTACAAGGAGGGAAACACACAATTGGGAGGATTGCGAAGGATGGCTGATTAATTTAAGCAGTTTTTGTGGTACTTAAATTTATTATACATTTTAATTCGATTTAAAATCTCAATAAAATGTTTAAATTTTAAATTAATGGAATTATAAAAATTATAAGTAAATTATTCTTTTTGTTACAATCTGTATAAATGAACATGTTAATATTTATATTAGTACTTAAATAATACTCCAAAATTTATATAGTTTGTAGCTAAAAAAAAAAAAAGTAAAATATATTTTGTAAATGTGTATGTATTAAGAAATCTTAAATTGACAAAACAGATAATAAATTATGTCAAATATATGAACATATATAATATTTATATGACTGATCATTTCATTAGTTACTTTTCCTTATAACTCTTCAATTTAATAAACTATAAATTTATATAAGACAAATCCGCATTTGAATTACAATAAAACATTATACGTTTTTCTTTCGTATGGCCTGTCATAGTTGCCAATAAATTATAACGGTCATTGTAGAACTCTGATAATGCCCATCAACCCCCTTTCAACAAACCCAGAGCACAATTAAGAGAGTATTTGCACTGCTTTGCTTATTATCCAAACTACACTGCTTTTTTTGTTGAATTGCCAGCGCCATCTATGGGCTGTAGGACACAACCGAGAAACACACTGCTTGCTTATCCGCAACAGAAGTCAACCCTCAAAAAAACCAAAAACCAAGAATTAAAACAGGTTTCGTGTGTTTTCTAGGTTTTTTAACCCTTTAAAATGCAGACACTAAAAATGCAAGACAGACAATCCCTTGACCTTAGACTGGACCCATTCCTCTAGCTTGTCCCAGCCTCAGGCAATCTGAGTGTGAAAATCATGAGAAAATTCATCAAAATGTGTGCAGCATCTTCAGGTTTTTGTTACTCGTTTTTTGTGCCTAAACTTGCACTTGGTTCAAAGGTTACTGACCAAACGGAGATAGAGGCTGAAGAAATCCGTAACCAGTTGCGAGATACGAGATGCTGGGCATTTGAGCCTGGGAAAAGTCTCGACAGGAACAAGTTGTAGACCAATTAAATGGAATGCTAACAAAAGAATACTTTGCTTTACACTTATAATTCTTGTTTTTTATTGTCATAAATAAATGCATGGCTCTCTCGCTCTCACTACTTTTCAAAGCACTCGCTTTCTCTGTCTTTCTAAAAAGTTTTTGGGCTCGCTAGCAAAAGTTCTGCAGAAAATATTCTAATGAGCTACAAAGTTGAAAACGGAGAGTGGACCGTGAGTGGACTGAGTGTGGACTGTATTGTATAAGCAACATCCTGCCTAGACTCAATGTGTGTGGGTCTCAAACCCAACTTAGCCAAAAATCGAATAAATTTTCAAGTGCATTTTTCAAGACACATTTTGATGCAATGTTGCCAAACTTCAGACGACTTGTTTGCGTGGCAATTAAGCGTTAATATTAATATGAGTTACACGTTGCGCCTTAACTAGATGCCACTAGACTCAACTCGACTCGACTCACGTGTCTTGGCCTGCGATGCGACTAATTAGTTTTGGTAACGTTTGCCTAGGGGCATTTCGAATGCCTTGGCCCCCTTCGCTGCAACAGCAGCAACAACATCAGCATCATTATCATCATCGTCATATCAGGAGGGCCTGAGGATGGAATCAGTAAAGTTTATTATGCAAAATACGGCGTGCTGTTGGCAAGCTGGCAAATGAAGCTCATTCAACGCTAACCAAATATGGCAAGGATGTGGCCAAGGCAGCGATGTTGGCCAACTACGCCAATGTTGTTGTTGTTGTTGTTATTACTGTTGCTACTGCCTTTGGATGGCCAATTGCCAGCGAGGAATATTTGATAAGTTGCAGCCCAGTCTGCCCAGTCGACTGAGGACGAGTGGACAGACGACAGTTTGAGCCCAAGTATAACGCTGCTCTCTTGCACATAAAGTATCATATTTAATATTTATGGCGACGCAAATGCGCAAAGTGTGGCCCAATTCCACCATGCTTCCTTCTTCAGGTCCACTCCAGTTTTGAAAATCTGTTTAGATGCTGGTCGCCTGGCGACCAGTAATATTGAACTATATATAGATATATATATAAGTGCCAGCCAAGCCAATAAATCCAGCTAACTGAGAGTGTTGCCAAGGCACAAAACCTGGCTGCAACTGCTGCCACTTCTATTATAGTTGTTGTTTGTTTGTCGGTAATTATAATTCACCCAACTCGTGCGCAAAATAAATTAAGAAAAACCAAAGTTTGATCAACTTTTTATATACTTTTTAGCTCTTATACAAATCATATATATTCTATATACTTTTGCAATCAAGCAAGTTCTAGTCTGGCAATTGCATTTCTCGCCAGCATGCAACTAAAATTGCAACAACGTCGTGAAAACTTTTATTGAACTTGGGAGTTGAATATTTTCGTAGCTCATGTTGACAGTAGCTCTTCTGACCCTCTCTCTGTCTCTAGCCCCCTCTCCCTCTCGGTCTCATCCTCATCCGGCGCTTCTTTGGCCCATCAGCTGCTGCAAAATGTTGCCAAGGCACAACATTTTTCCATGCTGGTAAAAGTTAACTATGAAAACCAAAGGAAGTTAACTGCTAAAATTAGTAAAAGTGCAGAAAAGTTGATGAATTTTCAGAAGAACCTGTAGCGGATTGACGTAAAATGCAGTTTTAGGCGCACACAGAAACGTAAAAACATTTACATGAAGATATAAATACCTTTGCTTTATTTTATAGAATTTTGTCTTACAAAATAAGTTACATAGAATAAATATGTAAATATGTAAATAAAATTTAAAGTTTATAGTGGTATATTTTAATTGGTGAATGTTAATTTAATGAAGAGGAAAGTCAGATAAATTATAATTAAATAGTACAATTAATTTAGTTAATATAATAAATTTCTAAATTAATGTATAAATATTATTTTAAAATTATTACTATTTTTATGTTATTTTTAAAAAATAAGTTTATAAAAAAATTATTTATTTATTTATTTAAAAAAAAAAATTTTAAGTAAACTAATTAGAAGCTTTACACAAATTTTTCAATCTCATTTTTATTAGTATCTTGTTTGTCTTCTTATGATTTTTTGATATAAATATTAAACAAGTTTTTGATACTTACATATTCCGAAATTATAACAACTTTAATTATTTCACACTGAGTTAAGAACCCCTAGAATAAAAATGTTGTTAAATGTTAACTGTTAATACATTGTCAACAAGTAAATGCATGTCCTTAACATTTACTGACCGCGTGGCGGACCTGAACTCTTCCAGGCCACAAAATGCCGCCCGCTGCTTGCAGGCAACCCATTGACATTTTGCCAAACTTGATGTTGATGTTGAAATTTTTCATCAAGTTGCATAAAAATAACACTGAAAAACACATTTTTTATACTCTTTTCGCCCTGCTGCAGTTTCCATTGCTATTGTTGTTGTTGTTATTGTTATTGTTGTTGTAACAACAGCAAAAACAACAAGGAAAATTGAGATGAAAACAAACTGTGAGGAAAACTCATCTAAAATGCATAAAATTTGAGTTGATGAACTGTCGGGGGTAAAATGGGCAGAAGCAGCAAAGGCGGTAGGAAGTGGAAGAGGGGAAAATAGCATTGCAATCAACTAGAAGCTCAGAAAGTAAAAAAAAGAGCAGACGGATGTGCAAAAGTAGTCTCATCAGATGACTTATAGTTTAGACGAGAGACAACAGGAGGGAGTAGAGCAACTTATTGGCTAATAGAAGAGAAATGAAATGAAATGCTTGGCTAAGAAGCTGGAGGCGGGACTGAAGTGCGAAGCACAATTTTTGGTGAATAATTCAAAAATCAATTTCAGTAAAGGCTTGAGCTCAAAAACAACACAGAAAACAAAAGACGATTTGAAATGCGAGACAATTGAATGGAAGCAACATGGCAGCAACATGGCAGTAAAACATGCAGAGAAAGAGACAGAAAGATGCAGAGGGAGGGAGAGGGAGAGGGAGAAGCGTTTATAAATAAATAAGAGCAGTTGAAATAAATGTTAAGGACTTGGCAGGCAGCCAGTTAGTCCTGGCGAAGGACATGTGCATGTTTTAACAATAGAAAAGCAAAAGAAACAAGATATTAAGAGCAAGAAATGGCAACGAATGTCTGAGCCACAGACAGCAGCACACACACACAAACACACACACAGAGGAGTGTAGTGCTTAAAGGACGAAGCGTGCGAAGGATAACATTTGAGTGGAGTGATGCTGTCTCGCCATAAGCAAATATAAATGTACAAACTTTCACACACACACACACTTACTCACACACATACCTATGTCCTTATATGCTTTTAGTAAATTTCTTGTTTTATTTCAACAAATTCTCAATGTTCTACACGTATCTGCCTCGTCTGCCTTCGAGCAACACGAGACTCTCGAGTCCTTCCACAAGATGCGCTTGCGAGCACGTTGCCAAGGGCAATGACAAGGACAATGCCAAGAAAGATGTTGTCTCAGGCGCAGAGCGACAGCAGCAGCAACAACAACTACAATGGTAACAACAACAATGGCTACTCCTGTTGCCAAATTAAATTTTTCAATTAAAATTTTGTCATTGTTGTCATTTGGAATTCTCATTTCACTTCGTGTTGTCAAAGACGAAAGCATTCTAGTTTCCTTGACAAACGGCTTGGGCTATAAGTTGTAAAAGGTATATATTTTAGATAACGCTCATGCTAGAAAAAAAAAATAAATTAACTTTTAAAATTATATGTTAAAAGTAATGAAAGTCCAATATAATTTTGGGCAAAACTGCTGATTGTTAATAATAGGCAGCTCCAGTTTAAAAGGCTTTTAAATTAGCTTTATAATTACCTATATAATATTGAATAATATTAAAAACATGAGTCTTTTAATTTTTTTATAAATCAAATAATTTATTTATTATTATCAAATTTTATTGCTTGAATTAAATTACATATAATAAAATCAGTTTTCCATAAACTTATAAAAACGTACAACAAAAACTTCTTTATACAAAAAGCAATCTGTTCACATAACTTCTAGAGAAAAATGATATAAATTATTTTTATTTTCTTCAATTTAAAGTTTATTATTCTGTTCAACTTGAGTTTACTTTTTTAAAGCGCTTAAAGTAGAATCTAGTCTATAAACGTCCTATTAAAATCACCCTAGTTCCAAATCTTCCACATATACGGTATCTGTTTTAAACTATTAAAATTAACAGCCACGTCCACATGAATTTTAAATGTCATTAATCCAAACCTCTTTTAATGAAACCTTTAATCAAGATTTTTCTTGCTAAGCTCAATATTCCTTATGCACTAAATCCAACTATTTCTACCCGCAAATAATGCAAACTACTCAAGCAACTGCCCCCAAACCTTTAAGCCAAGTCTGGAGAATAGTGGGAGAAAAGCTCCAGCTCAACCCCTGCAAATTTAAATTTTTAGGGGTGAATTTGAGTCAACGGAAAAAGGAAAAAGGAATTGGAGAAAGGGTTGTGCTTGAAGTTGGGAGTTTTGGCAGTCTATGTGCAGGCGATAAGTTTTAATGTCTTGAGCTGATGGCGTAGAAAACTTTTTGTGAGTGTGTACACACAACAATGCGCCCACACACACACACACACAGATACCGACTGCTAACAGGGTCAATTTTGTAGAGGGTTGGTTTGGCCCAGAAGAAGTGAACTGAACAGAGAATATGGCCGCAAAACTTTGATACGGGCAAGTGAGTGAAATTTAATGAAAGCTTGAGTGGGTGTATGTGTGTGTGTGTGTGCGGGTGTGTGTGTATATCAAATATATAAAGCCTTGAAGAAACATGCCCCGAATACCGAAAAACGAACCCAAAAGACATTCACAAACATTGTCAGAGGCTTTTCTGCCTTCGCTTAGGGGGTTTTAGAGGGTTAAGGTTTGAGGAGCTTTTGGGGGTTGAGGGCTTGTTGGGTTTGGGTCTGCATAAAAGATAATGATGTTGCCTTAAACTTTTGGGAATAAATAATAGTTGTAGTTTGTTTGCTATATATACAATATAGTTTTTTTTCTCTCTCCTATTTTTTTTGGTATAAAACATAGCAATTCTCATGCCCATTCCCTAGATTTATATGGCATAGCTCTGGCTAGCTGTAAGCTAAGGTTATTATCTTTCAAGTTGTTTCAACTTGTTGTTGTTGTTGGTGCTGACTCTGCCATGTTGCTTTTTACACACAACCAGGCACAACAACATGGCCGAGCCGTAAAGGGACCCAAGGCCTTAAGCTTATAATTAATTGCATGTTTGGTCGAGACGAAATAATCCTTTGTACAAAAATAACACCCAACTCTATACACCGAGCACACATCTTATGTGTGACCAAGCTGAGTGTGTGTGAGTACTGTGTGTGTGTGTGTTTGGACCCTTTGACCATAGTTTTAGCAGCGCCCAAAGTTTTGCTACATGCCTTTTGGGAAATTTACAGGCAAATGAATGTTATCATAACTCAGTCATGCCCACCCCCAACCTCAACCTCCACTTTCCTTCTCCTCCCTTTCTGACTAAGCCTACTCCTCCATCACTTTGTTAGCTAGCTGTTTATACGTCAGTCTTCAGTTAAAAATTCTTCAATTAAAATTGATGAATGTGCAACTAATTAATGGCACAAATGAATGTTTTAGCCGTGTATGTTTTAGCCAACATCAAAATGATCCGACCAACAATCAAAACCGACCTGGCTAATGCAACTTTTGTCTCACTAATTCGCATTGATTTAACTCCATTCATACTTATTTGCACTTTTGATGAATATTAATGATGGCCCATTGTGCGGGCTTTTACTAAACGGCCCAAAAGGTCTTCATATTGACCATCATTCACGCAGCAAAATATGTTATATATTATCAAATATTTTAGTAAGTTGTTAATAAAGAAATAAGCTTATTATGTTCGCTTAAAATATATAAAAGTATTAACAACTGTTTTCCTTAAATAAAAAAAGACTATTTCATTTAAAAAGAAAGGCTGCTTTATATATGTTTTTTTACTTTAAGGGGAAGGTCTGAAACAACGATTAAGGATAAATCTTTTAATGTTGTTGTTGTTTCTAGAATATAAATATTAAATAAACAGTAATTTTAAATAACCATCAAATAAAATACACTAAGTTTAATTTTTTTATTTTATTTTACTCATAAAATTAAAATTCTTAAAATTAAAAATACCTCCCAAAAAAGTACACACTTAAAAAGTTTTTGTTCCTTTATGTATCTGGGGACAAACATTCATAACTCTTCAATCAACCCCATCTACGCACCGTGGACCAGGAGCATCTTCAGCCGCTGGACGCTGTCCGGTCAGAACACAATTAAAGAGTCTATATTCCTTGAGGTTTCTTGGTACAAACATTCATTCAACCCCTTCTACGGTCTGTGGACCAGAAGCATCTTCAGCCGCTGGACGTTGTCCGGTCAGAACACAATTAAAGAGTCTATCTTCCTTGAGGTTTCTTGGGACAAACATTCAACCCCTTCTACGGTCTATGGACCAGAAGCATCTTCAGCCGCTGGACGCTGTCCGGTCAGAGGTCAATTTCGCCAAGATTTTCTCACACAAATTTGGGATGTTTTTCAACTCTTTTTTAAGCAACTGGACAAACGGGTATGGAACCCGATGGGATGCGATGAGAACCCAAATGATGCCACTTTTCAGGATGCTGTGGGAAAAGTTCTTGTCCAGTTGTGGAATTGTCTTCGTGTGGGAAAGAAGTATTTTGTGTCAAAGAGTTAACAATAAAATTTAAATTTAAAATAAATATATACATAATTTGATATAAATAACATTAATCTGGGATCCAAGACAAGCCATAAATTTGGAGTGGAGCACACACATACACTGAAGCAATCTCGGGTAAGACCTTATCTTATGGTTGAAGCTCCGGGCTACAAAATAAATTGGCAAAAATTTTTCAGGCGCATAAAGAAGCATGTCCCCGAAAACTTTGCTGGCAAAAAGAGCCAACTTTAGTCAGCAACTATTTCAGTGAGAAGCCTCTTACCCCCAGCCCTTGCTTGCCTTACCACCCTGTACTTGCTATTGCACAAGAACTATTCAAACTTTCAGTCATGGCATAATACCTCGAGCCATCTAATGGCCAGGGCGAAGGCCCAGGAAGGAAGAGTACGTACAGCACGTACAGGATTTAATGTCCCGCAGTGGTACTTGAGAAAAAGTAGTTGGCAGTTGGGAATGGATGACAGTGGGCTGGGAAGAGGGTGGGGAGAGGGGCCAAAGGGGTGTTACTGAAGCTAAGAACTTTTACTTTGCAGCAGAAAAGTAACCGGAGCCCAGTCTCCAAAAATGCCAACCGACCAAACCAACTTTTACCAAAGCAAAAAGTTCAGTTCAAAAAAGAAATAAACACACAAATATGTATAAGTTTACGGAGTATATAGTGAAATAAAACAAGAAAACAGAAGGGCTTTTTCAACAGCGAATACAACATTCTCTATAAGTCTAACTTTTAAGAGTACTTTTAGGATGTAATTTAATATAATGTCATTATAATCGATTCAAAAATAGTTATTATTTTGAAATGTGTAACAGATAACATTCAATAAATTAATGTATAAAAAATTATATAGATGTAAATAATCAGCTAAGCTTTATAATATTTATTTTTATAGACATCTACTCTACATAATTATCATAAAATCGGTTTTTTTATTTTCCATATCAATCCATTTTCAATCTAAAGTATCCTTTGGAATCAGCTATTTAAAAATCAAGCAAAAAACGATAAGCAAACAATTTACAAATTTTATTAACTAAATTTAATGTCATAGTAATAAGTTGGCAAGACTCCAATTTGATTGATAAATAATTTTTTGTATGCTGAGAGAAGATTTATTACAGTAGAGGTTTAAAATGTGCTTTTGGAATGAAAATATTGTGAATGAATTTAAAAGAATATGGCTGGCAATACAGAAAACCTAAAACTCCATATTAACTCCATTTAAGTACAGGGTATTTGAAAATTGTTGGCCTGACACCCAGTTGAGCTGGCCAACTATCAAGTGTGGGTGTTAAAAGAGGGAGATTTGGCAAGACAACTTTCTCGTGCTGTGGACAAAGCTGGGCGAGATGGCTAGAATGGCCAGAATGGTTAGAAAACGGAGGCCAAAATTTAATAGAAAATGTTCTTGTTGGAATTTTCATTTATAAATTTGCAGCAGCATTTCCATGGGAAAAATGGGAATGAGGTTTTGTAGTAGACTTCCGACAAATACATACTTGCAGCTATGCCAGCAGAATTCCAAGAAGTTTTAGTTGAATGCGAGAAAAAGAGAGAGACAGGAGTAGAGGGATAGAGAGTGGGGGAGTGGGGTGAGAGGAGCGGACTTCACTCCCTTTTTTGGTGTTTGTACATGGCTTCTAAATGCTTTTCGTGTACATATCGTTTTTGTGCCTTTTGCTTATGATTTATTGTGTACCAGTCGAAAGGGAGCTGAGGCGCATTCTGCAAGGATCTCAGCAGCCATTTAAGTGGAAAACTATAACGAAAACTTGAGTGGAATGAGAGAAGTGAACATTTCATGACTGAATGCTTTTAATGTTTTACTTTTGATGTTGACCACACGCATAATAAATTGCCCTCGACTCTGGAGGACCTGTAAAAAGCATTTCTTGTGGCATTTTCAACACGCAGACAAGTCCTTTTGAAAGCTATTTTACCAAGTCAAGTCCCTCATCAAAGTCAATTTAATTAAGGCACAGACTGAGAGGCAGTAAAGTCCAAATAAAATCAATATTCAAAGTCATGGCGACATCAATTAGAACACATCATCTTGAACGCCTTCGAAATTGCCAACAAAGGAAGTACAGTACACACCCCTTTCAGAAGCCCTGCTGGCGTTAAGGAATAGGCGTGGTTGTGTGTGTGTTTGAGTGTGTTCTGTACACACACTGAAAACTGGTTTGCGATAAACTCACCCCCAGAAAATATATAAAAAGACGAGATGCTGCTGCGACCGCTTTGGAACCGCCTGTTTTCTAATAAGAAAGCGACGCCATTTTGAATTTTTGGTAACAACCCCCGTGTTTAGCTAAGGGAAGCGGTGCAGAGCAGCTAGGAGTGAAGGAGAGGGAATGCAAGGGGAGTGTAACGCCGGTAGGAGTATAAAAGCCAGAGCAAGCATGTTTCTTATTTATGACATTTTTATGCTAATGGAATTAGTATGTGTGTGTGTGTGTGTGTGTGTTTGTCAGTGTATGAGTAAGAGCTTGAGCATGTGTGCGTGTGTCATCTCGTGGGGGATTTAGGCATAAAGACGGCGCATCTGATAAGAAAATTCTGCGGGTTCATCACATAATAAATATACAGAAATTTATACATAAAGCAGATGTACTATATAATTAACTGTATACCGAAGATAATTATAAAAGAAAGAATATTTAAAAATAAATGTAAATGTTGAAAAGTTGGAGGCTTCTTAAAATACTAAAGATAATGTATTTAAAGGGTCTCCTCAATGTTAGTCTTTAACCCAATAAAGAATACAAAACCATTGTCTTGTCTTTATCATTAGCGTATATAATAAAAGGAATACTTAGCACATTTATATCGACATAAAATATACAATTTAAATACTACAAGAGAGATAGAGCTGCTTTAAACAAAGTCTTAAGTACTTAGTAATCAATTGACTATATTTATGTGTAAAATAAGTATAAAAACATTTTTAAAAATCTGTTAAAAGGTATTAAAAAAAAGAACTTGAATTTATGAGAACAATTTTTGACATTTATAAAATAAAATCTTGGCCATGTCTCACTCTAAGCCCAGAAACATTTTCACATTTTCGAAAAGTACATTTTTAGTTTCCATCAACTTTAGAAATTGGAGGTCATTCTGAATAATATTATTAATTATTTATTTACAATAACATTTATTTATATTTATCGATTTTTCACTGTGAATAATTATTAATTCTTACGCTACAATTTAAATACCTAAATACTTCGCAGCCTCAGTTCACCTAGAATATCTTCCAAAATCAAGACTTTTGTAGTAGTTCAACGACAGTTTTACTACTTTGAATATCGCCAAATACGTTTTATTAAAAATCCACTTAAATTAAAGTCGTTCATGTACTTTTGCAGGCATGTACGGGTATGAGGGACACAGTTAGCCGTCTGTTCATTGCCAGAATCGTGCTCAAATGTAACCTTTTTATTCTAGTCTCAGGGATTAAGTCTCTTTATGGAGCAGAGCAAAGTAGCGCAAACTCAGATAAACTCTTTTTTAATGCGAATGCGAATGTGAATGCGAAATATAAAAGAATCTTTGTGTTTGACATAATTATGAAAGGAAACAAATGTGGCAAGCACACAAGGACATAAGGACAGAGGGACAGACATTTTCATAGCACTCAACTCAAACAAAAG
This sequence comes from Drosophila acutilabella, assembly GCA_035046005.1. Classification (NCBI taxonomy): domain Eukaryota; kingdom Metazoa; phylum Arthropoda; class Insecta; order Diptera; family Drosophilidae; genus Drosophila; species Drosophila acutilabella. Next base: position 694,521 of record JAWNOK010000072.1, read on the forward strand.
GACTTTTCTTTTTCTAATGATAAAAATAAAAGAGAGAAAACAAATTTAGATACAAATGTGTGACACATAATGCAAAATGTAGCAGTAACACGCACGTTAAAGGACGAAAAAAGGACACACAGCTACAGCTTTCTTTAAAGCCAAAGAGCTAAGGGCATTTTTTGTAACAACCCTGCTCCTGGCAGCTCTTTTCGAGGTGCCCATCATCAGGATGCGCCTAGACCTCAAATAGCCAACGCCCCCAGTTAAAGTCAGACCCTAGTCACACACTCATGCCCATCAGGAACAGACCGGATTCCGGATCCAATCCAAAGTGCCGTCTCCTCGTAAATAAGCAACAAAAATTTCCAATTAATTTCTGCCCCATCTCAAAATATTTTTGATCTAAATAAAACACGAGACAATCCCCCAAAAATTGTTGTTATTTCTTCCATAGACATTTCAAATAAATTGCCAAGTCAAGCATCAATAATGGCATAAAAATTGATTACATTTGATGATGAGAAGCAAGTGGAGTGAATGAAGCTCAAATTTTAGTTGTAAACACTAGTAGTTAAGGACCTCTTCTTACTGCTAACCCCTGCAGGAAATGTACCATGCAAAATCTACGCACCGCACCCATTACAACTTGTCCACCCAGCAGCAATAGATGTGTTGGCTGGCAGAAAAGTCGGCCTGGGCTTTGATGTGAATATATATCCGTTTTCAAACTGTTGTTAAATTATACAAATTTGTTCGTTTTTTTCTTAAAAAAAGTCTTCAATAAAATTTGGTTACTGGAACTTATTGTATGTATTAAAAGTGGAACCCAAAAAAATTAATTTGACATAAAAATAAATGTACTTTTCTCTACATATTAACGAACTTCAAAATTATTTTTCATATTGATATTAAGTGCCATTTAAATATAAAATTTCTAATAAACTGTATTATTATTAGTTAGTAACTGGGGCAACTTAAGCATATTATAATTGACCAAAATATTATTAATGGAACTCAGATGTCAATTAAAGTTCATCAATAATAACAAAATTATCTATTTATTCAAATTATTGGACTGAGCTCTTGTTACTTTCTAAAAAATCATTTAAACTAATTATGTTTAATCAATTTTAATAAATATTTTAAAGCGTCAAAGAAGTCACAAGACTTCAAAAATAACCCAAACCCTTTATATAGCTAAAGTATCAACTGAAAGCTCTATTGAAGTAGCCATATTTAGCTGCAAAAAGGCTAAGCCATTCAGCACCGAGGGCTCCCTCTGTCTCAGCTTTTTTCGAAAGGGCTGCGGAGATGAAGCAGCAGCAAACCTTTAACCCAAACCAACCCAACTCAGGCACAGTTTCTTGTAATAACAACAACAGAAACTACAAGAACAACAGCATTGAATATCCTTGAGGCTCTTTCAAATATGCCCAAAAACCCAAGTATGTGTGTGTGTATCCCAATGGGTTTGTATTAAGTTCAACTACACATGTTGCAGGATATGCCTCAGAATAGTTTAAGCACACACACACACACACACACACACACACACACACACACATACAACTGTATAGTTGTTAACTAATACCAACACATTATTTAGACTAGCACTGATGAGGGTGAAAAAAGATGTTTGGTTCCTGTTTTGGCTGCTGGGGCATCTTGTTGTCCTGTTTTGATCTGTGCCACTGTCTGTGCCAACTAATAAATATGACCGAAATGAAACTGCCCAAAAATTTCCACACAATCACACATTATACACACCCGAAGCACACACACACACACACTGTCTCTCCCCCTCCCACTCCCACTCCACTTGGTCTCACACATTAACCGTATATTTTTGGCAGTTGGCTTTCAAGTTGACTGCAAAATCCGCAAAAGAACGCTACACACACACACACAAGTACATGTGCGCGCGCACACTCACACAGGCAACTAGTGCTTCATAAGTGGTCGTCACACACACACGTCGTAGTTATGTGTGTGCTGAAAAATGAACCCATCATAGCCGAAAAACTACAGCAGGAAATTCGGTTAGCAAGTGTTGGCTCCCAATTCTCCACATGTGTGAGTGTTTTGTGTGCGTGTTTGTGTTTTTGTATGAGTCTAAGTGTGTGTAATGGGTGTCCTTGCTCGCATATACCCTTTGCACATGTGATCTCACTACTTATTTGGTAATTTATGTTAGACATTGACAGCATTTAATTTTAAATTAAAATTTCAACATTTTTCTACTTAACAAGCTCTTATATTGTAATTAAAACCACTAAATTAGCGATAGTTATATCTGAACTTAGTAGACATTAAAGCTGTACTTATTTAGCAGTCATTAAAAATGTTTAATATAAATTTTTAAGGAAGAAGTTTCTGTTGTAAATATTATGAAGAAATCGAAATACTTATTGTCACAGTAATATTCAATATTTTTATTTAAATAAATAAAAATATTATAAAATTATAATATTCAATTAATGATAAGAAATTCATCACAGAAATATTTCCTTAACTATTAAAATTTTACATAAACTATTAGTTCATTTTATAAGGCATATTAAATGAGTAAGCAAATCATTATTGATAAGAGTAAAACCAGAATATATAATAAAAACCTTGTCAAATTAAATAATGTATTTATTACACAAAATTTTATAAATTATTATAGTTTAGTAATATATTAAAATGTTGGTTTTCTATATTAATAAAAATAATTTAATGAATTAATTTAAAAAATTAATAAAACTTAAAAGCAAGAGATTATTCTTTAACCAATTTAAAATTGACTTTTAAGTATTTTAAGTAGAATTGTATAGCATAGTAAATTAAAAATTGTCTCATTTAATAGTTATAATTAAATAAATGTTATTTGTCATAAAGAGTGTATTAAATCTTCTGTTGGTTTAAATGAACTTTTCTGTCTTATTTTTTATTCTTTAAGTCAAATTATGGCAACATAAATGTGGGCAGCAGTAGCAGCCATATTAGCATTAGCAACAAGAATAACAACAACAACAAAGGCAACAAGAATAACGGCACATTGAACAGAAAAGGCAACAAAAAATGTTTTGGCCAACCAAAAATGAGGGTCGACAGGAATCTAGAAGAAGAAGAAGCAGAGAACGAGAGATAGGAACTTATTTGAGTATTTTTAGGCTCCTTTTTGTGCCGAACTTTAGCACCGATATGCAAGTATATATATAAATATATGTACAAATATATATGGTGTGTGTGTGGGGAGGAGGGGGGAGGTATACATGTATGTGATGCTGGTAAAAGCCTTTTGTTGAAATTTTATTTAGTGTGTGTATCTTTTGCTGACTTTTACACAAAACACACCCACACACACATCAACTCCCACACATCTTGATACAGTCGTACGCACAATCCGTTTCCTTGAAAAGCGCTTTTCTCTTTTGTGTAGGCGTGCGAGTGTGAGTGAGTGTTTGTGTGTGTGTGGGCGGCAGGGGGCGGGGACTTGGGTCTGGTAATGGCCGACATAGCCATTGCTTGTTGTCCTTCTTGTCCTTGTTGTGCTCATCCCCGTTGCCCCCATTTGGCCAACAACTCTAAGCCATTTTCTCTGTGTCTGTTTTCACTTGTATTTTATATGAAAACTTTACAACACACAAATTTGCATACATGTGTGTGAGTCAGTGTGTGTGTGTGTGTGTATGAAGCAAATATATGCAAATTTCAAGTGCTTCCTCCTCGTTATGAACCCAACTTCAATGTAAAATTAACAGAAATATGTAAATTTTTCTTTTCGTTAAGGCCAGAACCGACAGCCACAGTCGAGTCCAAAAATTATGACAAGGCATCCAAAAGAGCCTAACAAAATGCTCAGCATTTTCTACACAACTGTACATTACATAGACACACATACACAGACACACACACACACATACAAATGCTCAAATTGTTAGACCATAAACGACTTGGTCGAAATTTCTGCAGTCTCCCCTGCTTCTCCTCCTCCACCTCCTTCTCTTCCACTCAACCTGTGGCTCCTCTCTCGTCTCCTGCCTACACTCTGAAAGTAGGCCCAATCAAATGGGCATCCTGTAGCTGAAGTTTGCAACCATTTCGAATTTATGAAAATTGCTACGTTAGCTAATTGAGGAGCTCACAACTGAATGAATTACATGTGAAATGAAAACAGTTTGGCAATTCGACAGAGATCGAATACGGTATGGGAAAACAATCTGATGTTTAAGTACTTGAATTGATAAAGGAGTTGAAGACTAAGATTGATAGAACAATTGATTGATGGATAAACAAATTGGTATTGAAAGAAATAAATACAAAAATAAATTAAATGATATAGAAAGACAAATATATAGATATAGAAGCATATACTATAGACTTTTCAAGTAGTAAGATAATAAAGTTAGGTAAGTAAAAGACTGACAGTATACACATATTAACAAATAAAAAATACAAATTAAATAATAAATACAGACAGAACCATTAATATCTGTTGGCGTTCATAGGTAGATCTCAGGGGTAATAGGAAACTTCTAAAACGAAAAAATATTTATTGGTAGACACACTAGTACAATAGATTAGTATTAACACTAATATACTTGAATCCTTTAAATTCAAATAATCGAAATACATACATTAATAATCCATTTTAATGGACTATTCTTGGATTCTACCTCAAATATTATATTGAACCTCAAAAGCGATTACATTTTATTTAAATAAATGTAAAAACTTTGTATTTTTTTAAGTTTTGTTCAATAACTCGAACAAAATAATTAATTTTATTGTTTTATTTCAATATAACTTTTACACACTTGAGCTGTAAATTTAAATTAAATATTGATTTTTTTTTAATTTTAAATATATATAGACTTAAACTGATAAATTAAACAAAAATAGTTAAGAATGCATTCATAAATTATTTACTGTAAGCAAATATTTTTTTATTTATTATTATATGTATTGAGAACAATATATTAAATGTACGCAATTAATCTACAATCTTGTGCCATGTTCTCCATCCTCCTTTCATGTGTTTTCAGCACTCTGGTCACACTGTTCGTCATTCACAATAGACAAACTGTGGTTAGCTGTTTCGCTCTCTCTACCATCCAATTGAGTGTCCCATTCCGGAATAGGCCACAGAAGCAAAGGGAAATGTCGTGATCCCACCTCTAACCCTTAAACCCAGGCCAAACAAGGGTTAACGGCAATTTAAATAATAAAACTGCGTGGCAACAACAGCAAAAAAAAGTGTTTGAGAAAAATAAAAAATGAATAACAGTTAAGCCAACCCTTAACTTGTTGATATGCACTGAAAAGCGCGGCAACAAAATGAAAACTCGCAATAGGAACCAAATAAACCAAAGGACTCGAAGAAGCTGATGGGAAGAAATGTAGAAAAAGAAGTCAGCGACCGGCAGTGATGGTCAAGAAAAGGCATCGAATGACCCACAAGTAAAATATGAGCATACAAATCTATAATGGGTAGAATAACTGGACCGTTGGACCTGTGTTAATTTGGCCATAAATTCCGTACAGACAAATTAATGCTTAAAGTTTAAAGTCTGCAAAACCAGTTGGCAAAGCGATCAGATGCTGATGCTGTATGCTGATATTTATCTAGTTGATCCGGTATAAACTTGTCTGAATTGTAATTTGAAATGGGTAGAAAATTAAAGTTTTTCTCATCGCAGCAGACAATTGCAGTTCATAACGGTCAAGGATATTCAAGGATGTTGTCCAAACTGGTTTCCGGTCCAGCAGCCGTCACTGCAACTTTTTATATAGCCAGGTGTGTGTACCTCAGATCCAGATGCTGCTACATCCACCACCATGAATAGAAAACGCACATTTTTTTTGGTATAATTCTAGCAATGATCTGAGCAACGGTTTTTCTACAATAAACTTGCCTAACGGGTTTTTTGGGCTGATATTTTGCCCATTGTCCTATTGTCCATATCCGGGCAGACAATGCACAAAAGCTTTGCAGCCTCCCGATGCCGATCCTGATTGTGATGCTGTTTCCGATTTCGATTCAGTTTGAGAGTTTGTGATCCTCCACCCCGAAAGTGAGCGTATATAAAGCACGCCTGCTGCAGAGAATCAATCAGTTTCATTTCAATCTTCAAACGCTGAGGATCAACAGCAGCAGCAGTAGCAGCAGCAGGAGCAGCTAAAGCGGCACAAGGAGCAGCCGAGGACTTTGTGTGGATCAGCAACCGATCCAACATCCTGCAGCGCCATGCCCAGTCAGCGCTAGGCAGGCTGTTGCATAAAACAACCAACAAAAAAACCATCAAAAAAATAAAAAAACATTTCAAGTTTACTTTCAAACCGTTCCGAGAAACCAAAACGCAACAAAATCAAACAAATTCAACAAAGTTATAAACAAAAAACTCAAAAAACCAAAACTCAACACCGAAAGTCAGATTAATTTTTTATACTCTACTAAAGAACCCAAAAACACAACGAAAATAGTTACAGTAAAAAGTTTAAAATTTGTGCGACAACATTTAACAGTTTTAACAAAAAAAGAACAATTCCGCCATAAATTGATCAACAACAAAAATAATAATAAACTATTTTCAACTAATTATATTGAAAAGTGCACACAGCTCGATATCAATTGGAAAGTTTTCACAAGCAAAGAAACCAGCGACAAGAAGCCCAAGGAATTATCACAGAGATATTAATATTATTTTTTTATATATTTTACAGGTAAGTTAAAGAATTTTTAATATTCTGAAACAAAGTGTAAGTGAGTTTCGATATTTATTTTTTTCTGCTAGGACCCCCAAAGTAGTTTAGTTAAACTAACGCTAAACTAGCATGGATCAAACAACAATAAAAAAGCCCAATCGATTTCATGAAAATTGTTATGAAACTCAAAGAAATTTTTAAATGTCTATTGCTCATCTTTCTCCACTGCAATGACAAACAAAATCCGAAATTAACCAAATTCAAAAGATACAAAAATTTCAAACGCCTTGAGAAACTGAGATGCAACTGCCAGCAGCTGAAATCCATAGCATTGTGTGCCACAAAACAGAAACAGACCAGACCAGCAAATCCAACAGAATTCAGACAAAAATTATTACAAGGAAGGAAACCAAAATTCAAAGTTGGCCATCAAAATAGATAAACAATTTCAATATTCACACAAATGCAACACGCTGATGATAATGAAAATGAAATGATTTGTTGATAAGAAGGACGAAGATCGAGCATTTGACGGCGAAAAAAGGAGCAAGCAGCAGCAGCAGAGGCAGCGACAGCGGCAGAAGCAGCAACAGCAATTGTAGCAGCGACTGCGGCAGCAACGTCAGCAGACAGTTATCTAAGGCAGCAGCTAAACGGGGAGTAACTTGCCCCGCCATAGATACTCTGCTGATTATCTAAGCAGGGGCAGCAACCCCACAAAGCACCAACAACAACAAAAAGCAGCAGCAACCCCTCGACAGGAAGTAAACTTAAAGCGAATTCAAAGAAATACACACACAGCAAACCTAAGCAAATAAGCTAAGCAACGGCGAATTCAAAGCAGACACTCACACAAACACACACTCTCACACACACACTCTCATACCGGCAAAGCCAGCGAAGAGGGCAGCAAAATCGTTACACAACAGAGAGCGCGAGAGCGTAAAAGCGTGAGAGCACAAGAGAGCAAGCAAGCAGGCGGCAACACGAGAGCACCTTTGGCAAGCGATAAAAAAACACACAACAAAAAGCACGCAACGAAAACACAAATTTCGCAAGTATGTTTTGACATTTTTCTTTGATTTTTCCATTTTCAGTTGCATTTTTTGAAACTAACGTAAAGCACAAAAAAAGCATAAAAACTGCACAAAAATTCAAAACCCAAAAAATATTTAACAGCTAAAAGGTGAGCTTGTGTTGCGCGCACAACACAATCAACAAGTTGATGAATATCGACATTTAAGCAGCGATTTTCCACACGCAGCCAAATACGAAAATTCCCAAAAAACAAAACAAATTTTTTAACAAAATTCTATATAATAGTACTGCGAACCCAAATCGAAATCAAAACAATACTATTCTTCCTCGGCATCGCAGAAGCCTTCATTTCCAACCCGTATCCCGGGCCCCTGTATTCAATCAAAACTAAATTCCACACACTCAATGCAATAGTTTTTCATTTTGTGTATCAAAATGCAAATATCGAATTAATTTAAATTTCAAATTAAGGTTTCGTTATTAATTAATCTTTAGTTTAACACAAACCAATAATTTTATAAGAAAGAATCAAGAAGAAAATCAAGTTTCGCATCGAACTGATTTTAGGCATAAACCAACCACCATTTCGCACACAACTTACATATACACACACACACACCACACCACACACGTTTAGAGCACTCATACAGGGGCACTCGAACACACACACACACATCAATACACAACACACACACACAAACATTCCCACACCACTTTAGTAATAAAATGGCTGCAAAGGAAGCTGCTTCTACGATTCCCAAGAAGAAAAGAAATAGCCCTGAACCCAAAAAGCAACCAAAAACTATTTTTTTTGTCTATAGAAAATGAAAATTAGCAAATCAAGCAACAGCAAAATATTTTTACTTTTTGCATTTTTGGCGCTTTCAATATTTTTTCGCATTTTCATTAACCTAGAAACGGCAAAGGAGTTGCGGCATTTTTTATATCGAAATTTTTGAAAATTTAAAAAAAATATTTAATGCCCAAAAATGCTTAAAATAATTTATAAAACCCAATTATACAAAAGTTTTCACAACTCGTAGGTAGCAGAAAATCGTTGCCAAAAATACAAAAACAAAACCTCGAAAAATTTAGTTCTCTGGCAAAATAGAAACTTAAAAACATTTCAACCTAAATTGCCCTAAATTAAAAACATTCCCTCTAAAAAGATATAGCCAAATTCAAATCAAACTATAAATTACATTCCGACTATATATAATGTTTAAATTTCCACTAATTCTAATTTTTAATGAACACCTTTTTCAACCTTTAGGATACAAGCAAAAAGAAAAACTCAAGGTACAAATTTTGTTTGAAGAATTCAAAATTTTAAATTAATTCAAAATTAATATAAAATTTACAATTCAAAGATTTCATCAAACTTATAACAATTTAGACTGATATTTAGTACACTTATTTAAATTTTGAATTTTATAATCAAAAATCACATTTAATTTCTTAATCATTTGATAAATCACTTTAAAAATTTATAATCAAAAATTAGTGACTTACTTAAATTTAAAAATTTAGCTTCTAAATCTCAAAATTCAAATCAAAAAAGATATTCAAAACCAAGCTTCTCATTCAAAAAATTCCAAAATAATCTAAAGAATTTAAATCTTTTAAACTATTCCGCAAAGAAATATAACAATTGCGTCAATATTAAATTTATTAATTCACAACAACAAAATGTATATATAAATTTCAAATTTAACTCAAATCTGCAAGTCAATTACCAATTTGAAAAAACAATCTATTTAATTTAAATTCCATATATCAAAAATTCGAATGCATATTCAAAACATTCTCAAAATCAATTAAATTTCAAAATCCTAATCAAAATATAAATTCAACACAAAAAAAAAAATTCCACAATTCAATTATAAAATTTAATAAATTTAAACTATTTAATATAATAATTCGTTAACTAAAAACACTTATCAAAATATGGATTACGTTCAAAAATTTGCAATTCAATTTTAAATTAATTTTTAGATATATCAAAAATGGTTATTTCATATTTAAAAGCAATAATTAAATATTTTAATAATGATAGGCTGAATAACTTCAACTTACAAAACATTAATATTTAAAATTCAAAAGGAGATTTATGAAATTCAAATCACTGTCTAAAATGTAAAGTAAACTAACTAAAGAAAATTTTTGTTCCAAAAAATTAAGTTTCAAAATTCAAACCTTAAATAATATGAGCAGATAAAACATAAACTTAAATCATCAATTTAAAACTACAAAATTATATATTTCATGCACTTCACATCATTTAAAAAATAACAATTTAAAATATTGATTCAAGTTCAAAAATCACGATAGCAATCTTCGATACAATCAAACTTAATATTTCAATCAAAAGTATATCTTGTTTTAAAACTCTAAATCAAAACCTTGATAATACACTAAATTAAAAAAAAATTGCTCAAAAACAGATTCTATTTTACAACCTGACAAACAAATTTAAACTTCAAATTAAACTATAAATTCAAAAACCAATAACTTTATTTAAAAGTACATTTAAATAAACCCTTTAGTAAAAACCCTTCCATTCAAAGAACTTGTTCATTACACTTTACTTCGATTTAAAATTCAAAATTCATATTTAATTTACAACAAAATTCAGCTCATGATCAACTTAAAGTGTTCCAAATCATATTTAAAACAAAACCCGTTCAAAATCAGTAATTAAACCATAAACAATTTTTGAACAATAAACCAAAAACAAAGCAAAATATTTAAACATTAAAATTTGTCTAATAAAAATATAAAATATTCTCACTTATTAAATTTCAAACCAAAACTATTAATACCATTAACAAATCAAATCTAAATCAATGAAAATTTGTTTTCTCAAATCACCAATAAATTACAAACAATTGGCCACAATAAACATAAATAAACATACATAATAATTCTAAAACCTTAAAAAAAAAAACATTTTAAAATACAGAAAAATTTACAAAAAATTCACACAAAATAACTAATAAATTCATTACTTTCTGATACTAAAAATTAATTATTTAAAAACAAATCAAATTGATCAAATATTATTTGAAGCCCAAAATCAGTATAAAATATTTACATGAAATAACGTTTAATAATATTTTTATACAACTTTACATATTTGTTATTAATTTTTCTATAATTTAAAATTTAATTCTATTTAATTTGAGTCCTTTCAAGAAAACGGTCATTCAAAAACTATGCAAACTACATTTTTTGATCAGAGTTAGGCTCATAAATCTGTAAACCAATCAAACCATTCAAACAGACATTAAATTAAATTTTTAAAAACCTGAAAAATCAAACAAAATTTAAGACAAATATTTTGATATATAAAAATGAATGTAAATACTAAACAGAAGACTAAATTGACAAAATTAACCACCCCACAATTTATAAATCAAAATCAATAGTTTTGTATTAACAAAAGCTAAAAATATATTCACCAAACATTCCACAAAAATTAAATAATTAGATACAAATTGAAACACATTTATCTATTTTCTAACTAAATCCTTTATTACTGTATATATTGGACAATCTCAAAAACTACACCAAATTCAAATTATAATATATATTTTCCAAATTATCTTATTTTAGAGCTCGAAAATATCGAAAATCAAAATTTTACAACTTTCGGCTACTCTGGCAAGCAACAAAATCCAACAAAATTTCAAGGCCATCCGGACACAAAATTCAAAATCAATATTTACATATGCAAGCAAACAAACCACAATTTATTTAAATAGGTAAATTCAAAAAACAAACTACTAAAATTACTTCAAATCATAGCAAATTCGAAAAGACAAACAAAGCAAAAGTTGTGAGACAAAACAAACAGCAAAATCAACAAAATTCAAAAGCTATTTAAAAACTGAAATATTAAGGACCCTCTCAAAACAAAAAATTAAACCAAAATACCAGCCAACAAAATCTCTAAGAGAAGCACTCAAAACTGAAAAGTGAAGTCAAAAGTCGCAGGATTCGGAAGTCACTTTGGTGCATAATTATAACACATTAAGATGACAAATTACAACGAAATTGGCCAAAAAGCTAGAATATAAATTACAAGAAGCAGCGGAAGTTTTAATGCGACAAAAGTCAAGAACCACAAAAAGCAGAAGAAGCAGAGTATACACATAGATGAAATAAAACTAAGAACAATAATAATAATGCTAATGGTAATGGTAATGGTAATAATAGAAATGCAGACGCTGGCAAAAGACGACAAACGATGCAATTGTTCTGGCAATTTTCTGGCTAAAAATCTTACAAATGGCGGACGAGACTCACAGGCAGCTAAATAGGACGAAGGCAGATAAATCAACGTGAACAAAACAAATCCCAGAAACAAAAACCGAAACAGAAACAGAAGCAACAACAAAAACACGCGATTATATTTGTAGTAAAAAGTTTTGAACATTAGCAGAAGGGGTTGAAATTGAAAAGCAGCTCAGCAGCCAAAACCAAGTCACACACAACACACACACACACATACACACACTGCTATATAGACAGAGCTAAAGAAATTCTGGCATCGAAATCTAATTCAAAATCCGAATCAAAAGCAAAATCAAAATCAAAGGCGACAAATGAAAACAAAAAATCAGAACCAGCAGCAACAACTTTAAGCAACAACTAGAAACTTATGAGAAGGACACACACACACACACACACCCAAACACAAACGCACACACACACATGTCAGGCACACCCTTGAACCCTTCAACTTACCCCTTGACCCCTTCAAATTGTGGTTAGTTTAGTTTTCTTTAGCAAAAGTTCGAACCAACATCATCATCATCATTATCATCTTCAGTTGAAAGCACATCAAACAAAACTGGCAATAGACGGGGTCGAGACATAATTGCTATCAATAAATAAAATATGGCTGTCATCAGTGGGCACAGGGGGCACAACCAGTGGGCGAGGGGAAAGTAGGGGGTGTAGAAAATACCAAAACCGAAGCAATCTTCAACAAACACCAAACTCCAACTACGATTTCAATTCTCTAACCAGGCAGAACTAGACACAGACACAATTTTGATTTATAAATTCATTGCAAAAGTTGCTTGGCCAAGCGGCAGCAGCAACAGACTCACAACAGCAACAACAACAACACATAAATTACCATCTAAAGTCTTGGCAACAAAAACAACATTGAGCTAAAAACGTCTTTCTTTATGAAATTACACATTTCCGACTTGTACAACGAGGACATTGAAGCCAAAGCCCAAAAAAAAAACTAAACAAATTTCGAGACGAAGCAAAAGAAAATTTAACGGGTTGACTGACAAATTTTAAGCATACCAACAAAATAGTAAATGGGAAATACAATTTTTTTTTGGCACTGAAGCGAATGAAATACGTTAAATGCATTTTGGAAATCTGCAAAATCATTGAGAAACGCAAAGCAACACAAAACAAACAATTGTGGCAAATGGACACTTGTACAATAGTTCTATTGAAAAGCATTCCAAAAATTATGCAACTCAAAAAGCAATAAATACAACAAAAATACTGTAGGATCTATGCAGAGAGAGAAAAGCAGCAAAAAAAATTCCAAAAGAAACAAAAACAAACAAAAAGATACAAGATACAAAACAAATCCAAAAGATACATAAAGAAAAGATAAGAAATTTTGGACACAAGGTTGGGGATACCTAGTGTAATTGCTTAGACTTAAGAGTGTTGTACTTGCAAGAAGACAAGTGCAAGACCCAAGTGCCAGTTAGCCAAGTTAGCAGCAACTAGAACAAATTTCAAATACCAAAACGAATTCCAGCACTTCAAACCAAAAGTTGTTTATTTAAAGACTTGTAAATTGCATACCAGAAATTTATTAATGTAACTACACTCTGTATCCCCCTAGTTAAGCTAAAAAGAAAAATACTAAAAAATACCACTTTAAATACTAAAAGAAAATACCGAAAATGTAACAAAAAATGTAGATAATGCCAATCCTTTTGTCTAAAATGACAATTCTTCTAATTTTGCATATATTTTAGACGAAACGATTGTTGCATTTTTTATACACATACTCACATAATTAATTAATTTAATATTAAATTAATTTTCGTATTCATTTCGACACACATCCACATCATAAGGTTTATCTATAATTTTATAAATAGTTCCATTTTGGTTTACATTCATATACACACAAATGTGATAAGCAAAAGTTAACAAATTAATACCAAAATAACTGTGTTAATCAATCTCTTTGATAGATCTAAAAACAAATCAATTCTGTATTCCTTAAGTAACAAAAAAACAATATTAATTTAAAACAAGAAAAACATGCTAAACTAAATTTACTTAAAATTCAAATCAAACACATATTGTTAATTTATAAAACTAAAACAAAAAATACTTTTAAATTCAAACGCATTTTGTAAAAATTATAAACATTAGAAATAGAATTTATTTTGTTCTCGAAAGCAGCAAAAACTAAAAATCAATAAAATTGTACAAGCCAATTTGCTCAAATAACAAAGCTATGACATGAGTTTTCATTTATAATTTATTTTTCTTTCAGTGAATTTATCAATTAAATAATTGAATTTTGAAGTGTTTACAACAAAGAACAAAAATCTGTTACAATTCTCTTTTAAATTATTGTAAAAAATAATATTTTATTTATATTAATATGTACTACATTACTTTCCAAACCATTTTCAAGTATAATTATTTATTGTTAATTAAATACCACTGACATTTTTCAGCTGTTTGTGAACTTTTGCAGATACTGGCTAGTTCCATGGAATCTTTCCAAAATATCAGACTATAGTACTATGCAAATGACTTTCTATGAATTAAATATGATTTTCAGAAGGAAACGACTTTATTTCTTACGATATCATTATTCTCAATATTAAAGCTTTAATGAACTTCTCCTTACCCTGAGTGAGAGCTCATTTAGCAACGCTTCGACTGGACTATCGATTAATACTGAGACTACTTGGAGTAAGATATTTTTTCTATTGGTTAGGTATTTTTAATTTTTCTTAGGATAATAAAGTGTTCTGTTGATTTTCCTTTTAATAGTATACAAAATTTTTTTACTGGTGATAGAAGTCTTTCCGTGTTGAAGGCCCTGGACCCACTAGATCCTATGTATGATAAGCTGCCCATGTTTATTAGGCGAAACATTACAAATTATAAAACAATTTTTTTACTAAAAATTATATTTATTCATTTTTTATAAACATGTATAACGTTAGTACTTTCTTTCAGTGCCACTGGCCCACTGATCTTCGCGCAGCCTCAACAATAAGTGTGCGATGGTGTAACAGCCTCTTAGAAACCGTTTATAATATTTTGTACTATATTATTAATTACATACAACTAATTCCCACCTTTTCAACGTTGCTTTAACAGATATTTAACATATATTTTGATATTTATTTTTGTCGAGATGCAGCAATAAAGAAAACACATATTAAATATTACAGACAGATTAAACACGAAATTTTGACTCTACTTTAGTTTCGGGCTGTCGAATTTGGAGAGTGCCAAGAATCGAGGAGTCTACAACTCTACAAGGGAATCTTAAGCTCATCCGGTGTCTCCAAAAATGATTTAATCTTGCGCAAAAAGAGCACAGCTTCGCGACCATCAATCAGTCGATGGTCATAGGTCAAGGCCACGTACATCATGGGTCGCACCACAGCCTGGAGGAAAGGGATTTCAATCAGTTCATGGATTACTGATTGAAACTAATAACTCACCGCTCCCTTGACAGCAATGGGTCTATCTACAATGCCGTGCATGCCCGAGGATAGCACTCTGGGGCGGATTGATAATGGGCGTGCCCATCAGAGAGCCAAAGACGCCGCCATTGCTAATGGTAAAGGTACCGCCCTCCATATCCTGCACTGTAATTGCATCATTCTTGGCCTTGTTCGCCAAAGCAGCGAGGGATTTCTCAATGTCCGAATAGTTCATGTTCTCCACATTGCGGATAACAGGCACGACCAGGCCACGGGGCGTGGCAACAGCCACGGAGATATCAATATAGTCACGATAGATGGTTTCCTAAAAGTGTGGACTTGGTAAACATGGATCTAGAACTATTTTTGGAAGCACAACTTACCTGTCCCTCGATGACAGCATTGACCACTGGCTGATCCTGCAGAGCAAGGGCGCTGGCCTTGGAGAAGATGGACATGAAGCCCAATTTGGTGCCATATTTCTTAGTAAACGCATCCTGATTGGTTTTTCGGAAGGTCATCGCAAAGCTTAGGGAGTGGGTAATGAGAGTTGGAGGTGAGAAGGGACTGGAGGTGTTTCTTTAGCTCACCTCATGTCGATCTCATTGAATGTGGTCAGCATGGCACACGTGTTCTGTGCCTCTTTCAAGCGGGACGCAATCTTAAGACGCATGCGATTCATCTTCACACGCTTCTCGGAGCGTGTGCCCGAGATTGCTGGTACCCCACTGGCAGCAGGCGCAGCAGCTGGCTTAGGTGGCGCTGCTGGTGGTGGTGGAGGTGTAGGTGGCGGCGGCAACTGGTCTCGCAGCTGCGGGTGTTGGCGCTGCTACCGGCGCTGCCACCGGTGCTGGTGGTGGTGGCGTTGGAGCGGCTGCGGGAGCTGGAGCGCCGGCAGGTGCAGCACCAGGCGTCATTTTGAACAGATCCTGGCCTGGTTTAACGGAATCGCCATCCTTGACTAGAATAGCCGTCACTTTGCCGGCAAAGGGAGCTGTCACTGGCATCGTCGTCTTATCAGTTTCTATTTCCATGACAGCCTCATCAGCGGCAAAAGAGTCGCCCACCTTGCAGGTGAACCTGCCAAAGAATATATTAACCCCAAAAGCATCTTAAATGTGTCACTTACTTTATGTCACCCTCGGAAATAGAATCAGGAAACGGAGGCACCTTCACCACCTGCTCGGACCACAAGCTGTTGGTAGTGTGAAACTCCAAGACACTGGAATTACTTAAGGATATCAAAAGTGATTTATTTAATGCTGTGTGTCGCTTACCGCGACGCCCTCTGGCGGGGACCATCAAAACTTTTGATTGCTTTTGCACGCAACAGTTGTCGCTGCTGAACCAGCAACATGGCTGCTAATTGTGAATACTGTCGAGGGTTTAACTGAAACTATGAAGACCAATAAATATAAAATATAGCTTTTCAATTTACTTTTGAGCTTACTTTACGCATTCGCAACACCTTGAGGCCAACAAGTTGCACTTCGCGACGAAGTTGTCTGGTCAAAGTCTGCATTATGCTGGACATGGCAAGTGTTGGTATCTATTTCTCTCAACTTAAACTTAATTCAAAATTTACAAATACTCTCAAATCGTAGAGCATATAAGACAAGGCTTACCTTGTTCTGCAGTGCGAACAGAAACAATTGACATATGTAAGTCATTTATTAAATTTAATGCAAACAAACGCAAGCACTGCTTGCAGTTCGCTGAGCCCAATTCGCAGATTAAGAATGTCTGAAGCAAGCAGTTCACAGTGTAAGCGATACAGCAACGAAGCAGTAACGAAGCAAGCAGTATACTGAGTTCTAACTCGAATTCGCCGCAAGCAGTGCAATTGATGCTAACAGCCAATCGAAGGATTCTTTTAAATAAACAAAATTAAGTTCTAAAAAACATTTAACTGGTTTTTCTATTAGATTATATTTTATATTTGATTTAATATCAATTCATACCTTTCCACAGCAAAATTGAGCTTCATTAAAAACTCTTGAAGTATTGCTAGTCAGATATTAATTTCTCCATTAAACCAGTCAATAAATTTAATTTTACAAATAAATAAACACTTTTTTGATTATCGGTAACGATATCGTATTTATTCACGATATTTCATATCGGCAGATGCTGAATACATTTGTGATTTAGGTGCAGAAAATAAATATACTTAAATTTGATTACGTTTTGAAAACATTTCCACGTCGCATTCTAATTTCATTAAGTGTCTCGTGTGTGTTTCTGTGTGTGTGTGTTTGTGATATTCGCTAGAGTTTAACCAAAATTTAGTTCGATATTAAGACACGCTCAAAAGAAATTTAAATAATTTACATTAAATGAAAAATTTTGTTCCGATTCTATACAAATAATTTGGCTGTGCTTCCTTATCGTTTAAGTTTTCGCCGATTACATAATATCAACTGAACAACGTGGACAAACACGACTGTTCTGTTATGTTTTGTTTGGTTCTGTTCCATACTGTCCTGTCCTGTCATCTCCTCTCCCCATCCTTACAGACCGGCAACAATGATGCTAGGATTCTCAACAGCAGCCTTCACCTTGCGCAGGAACAAAACAGCCTCACGACCATCAATAATCCTGTGATCGTAGGTCAGGGCAACATACATCATGGGGCGTATCTTGACCTAAAATGACAAATAAGTTAGTGACATGTTTTTGATCAAACTTTGTTGGTATCTTACCTCGCCCTTGACAGCAATAGGACGCTCAAAGATGCCGTGCATGCCGAGGATAGCACTCTGGGGTGGATTGATAATGGGTGTGCCCATCAGTGAACCAAAGACTCCACCGTTGCTGATGGTAAAGGTACCACCGTCCATGTCCTCCACGGTGATGGCATCTCGTTTCGCCTTATCGGCCAAACCAGCTAAAGCGATCTCAATATCCGCATAGTTCATGCCCTCCACGTTACGAATAACAGGCACGACGAGACCACGGGGCGTGGCAACAGCCACTGAGATATCCACATAATCACGATACACAATATCCTGTAGAATTAAGCAAGTTTTGAAGTTTGTTAGTTTAGTTAATCAAATGAATGTTTACAATTTAATAAAACATAAAATTAAACTCATAATTTTCTTCCTAAACTTCAGGTGTAAACTTTAAAAGCTGTCTATTAAGAATTTTTGAATCTTATTTGGTAAAACAAAATTCACAGACTTCGAAATTTCCTAGAAATTCAGAACATAAACAGATTTTCTGATCAACTTTTTTAAGGCAAATGAATTAAATGCAAGTCTTAAAAATGTTTTAAAGCTCTTGGTAAAAGGCTTTGTTTGAACTCAAATCTTAGCAATTCTTAATATACCAAGAGTTCCAAATTGTATAGAACTTCAAAAAATAAAATAGATTTGCTGATTAACTTTTAAAAGCTATTAACAAAATTCAATTTATAACAGCTTCTCTTGGAAGACCTTTTAAGACCTCAAATCAGCTAAATTGAACAGCTTAAATATAATTTAAACTGGTTTTAAATGTTTCTGTATGTTTAACATAAATTGTACACACTAAACTTGATCAAAAGTGAGCTCAGAACTGGTTAAAAAGTAACACATTTAGGTCATTCACGCCTTACTATATACAAACAACTAATTATCTGTAGAGAATTCTAGCGTATTCCTAAAACAAATTGAAATTGCGCTGTTTACATAAAGATCTTATCTGAGACTTGTAAGCTGATAAGGAGAAACATATTTGTAACACAAGTAAAGGGCACGTTACCTGTCCATCGATAACAGCATTGACTACGGGTTGATCCTGCAGAGCATAGGCGCTGGCCTTGGAGAAGATCGACATGAAGCCAAGCTTGATGCCGTACTTCTTCACAAAAGCATCTAGATTCTCTTTGCGGAAATTCATTGCATAGCTAACAAAGCGAAGAAGTAAAACATATTAGATATAGAAAGAAATTTAAGATACTTTCAACTCACCTCATGTCGATCTCGTTGAAGGTGGTCAACATGGCGCATGTGTTCTGGGCATCCTTCAAGCGGGCGGCAATCTTTTGACGCATGCGGTTCATCTTCACGCGCTGCTCGGAGCGTGTACCCAGAATCTGACGAGAACCATCCACAGGTGGCAGCTTCACCTGAGCGACAGCGGGTCTCACGGCAGCTGGTGGTGGTGGCGCGGCACGTGGAGCAGCTGGTGGTGGACGCGCTGCTGGTGGTGGTGGCGGTGGTGGTGCTGATTTGGGTGCAGCTGGAGCAGCAGCTGGCGCCGGTTTGGCAGCAGCAGCGGGTGCAGGTGCTGGCTTAGGTGCAGCTGGAGCGGGTGCAGGTGCACCGGCTGCCTTGGCTGGAGCAGCGCCAGGTGTCATTTTAAAAAGCTCCTGGCCTGGCTTCACCGTATCACCGTCCTTGACTAGAATTTCCGTTACGGAACCAGCAAAAGGAGCCGGCACCGGCATCGTCGTCTTATCGGTTTCAATTTCCATGACCGCCTCATCGGCGCCAAAAGAGTCACCAACCTTGCAGGTAAATCTGTTGAGAGATAGTAAAGAGCGAAGAGAGAGAGGAAGAGAGAGTGGGAGTGGGTTAAAAACAATTTTAGCTACCAAACAAATGATAAGTTATCAACAAAATATACAACTTGTTGGAAAAGGTACTTGAATTATCATAACAACTGCTGTTTGCTGTGGTTTAGAATCTTTTCTTACTTAATGTCACCCTCGGTGATGGAGTCAGCAAACGGAGGCACCTTCACCACTTGCGCCGAGCACAGGTGCGATGTAGTGTGAAAGCTTTGCCAGCCCAAAGAGCTACGGAGAAAAAGGGAATTATTTAAAACTGATTTGGGAAAATTTGCTGTGTGCAACTCACCGCATTGCATCTTGGCAGCGCAGCGTCGAGGACGCCTCGCGACGCAACAATTGCTGTTGTTGCTGAAGCTGTTGAGTGGCCGCAACAATTGCTAGCTGGGAATACTGACGGGCGCTGAGCTGCAACTGATGAAAACATAATTCAAATGATTGCACAATCAGGAGAAAAGCAACTGGTGGCACTGTTGATCTGTCCGCCCGTCCGTCTGTCTGTTTGTCAGTCGCTTGATCGTCACGTGACTCAATTTTTTTTCTTTTTTCGGAGGTGTGGCAATGCCACGCATGTTTTGTGATTCAATGCATTGCAAACAATTTTTTTCAATTACATAACCGCTTAGTTTGTCCGCTGGGGACCAGCAAAAAAATATGCTCCATATACATAATGTATTTGAAAAGTGCCGCTAACTGTGGCGCTTTATAGTTTGCAGCTTTACTTTGTTGGCTGGCTCTGAATTTGTTGGTTTGCATTTTAGCAGGTATGAGACTCCGCCGCCTCCGGCCCCGCCTACGAGCACTTACTTCATGATTCCGCACGGCTTTGAGGCCCACATTTTGCACGTTACGCGGCAATTGTCTGGATAATATCGATATGATGCCCGTCATTTCTGTGATGTTCGCTCGTATTTGCAGCTGCGCCTGTTGTTGCCTTTGAGCACTTTGTGTCAGAAATTTTGTAACTAATCTAGAATTGTGTTGGGGCTACGGCAATTCAACGTCGTTTCTCCCCTCTTGGCGAACCGTTCACTTCTTATGTCATGACACAACGTTCAGCTGTTTTGCGCAATTTTCCTTTTGCCCACTGTGGTCACATTGTGCAACAGTGTTGAGCAATGGTCTACAGAACTAATTTACGATAAAATTCGTAAAATTTAATAGAAATTAGGTTTTTTTAATATAATCATTACATAAGTTAAAATATATACTACGCTATTGAGTTTGTATTAAGTTGCAACAGTGTTTGCTTAAAGCAAATTTATTTTGATACATTTTTGAATATTTGGCGCACTACCTTTATTTTCGGTGTGCTCTCAAAACATTTCCCATTATTATAATAAACTAGTATTTTTGGTACCGCGAACAACGTACTCCGCTAAACGCGAAATAATAATATTTAATATTGTTAAAGTGGACGCCTTCGAGCGCAGTTGTGCACACAACGGTATAAAGTGGAATAAAACGCGTAATTAGCAATGAGTTCAAAATCCTTTTTTGCGGAAGATGACGCCGACCAGGCCAACAAGTTAGCCAAGAAAGCGAAAGAGTCTCCTTTCATGCTGATTGGTAAGTCGGTCAAGTTTATAGTTCATGGTTAGGAGCACACATTCACATAGTCAATTTTCGGATTACACATTTTCACTAGAATCTCAGCAAGGTTATTGCCAATGTTGTCTCGGCCTTCACTGTGTGTTTCTAAGTTTATTTAAGTGCTAAAGCGGTCAAGTGACATAACAGATAATTATCAATTTCACCATAACGGTTTTTAAGCATCCCGCCTGTGATGTAACTGTGCTTACAAGCTAGTAACCCGACAAATTCAACACATGCACAAAAACACGCACACACATACAAGAGTGCATGCATTCGAATTGTAATGACATGTATTAAGGCATAAGTGACGTCGTCGATACCTTGACGCGTGTATTGGATTAGTGTGCGTAAACCAGCTGGTTGGCAACGTCTGCTGATTGTACAGCGTCAACGTTAGACGACTGGACTACAAAATACCCCGCACCGTGGCAATTAAAAAAAATACTACATAGGCATAAATACTGCTGGTACTGTTTAAAAATATTCACAATCATGAATACATAATTTTGCACGAGTCAGTGCTGCGATATTGTTTGAAAAGAGTGTATACCCCAACTGACAACAGGTGTGGGGTATAACAATCGAATATTGCTCAACAAGTTAAATTCATGCGTTCTGTATTTTATGTCAATTTTAGGAATTGCGGGCTTTCTGGCGGCAGGAGCGATCGGTGCCTACAAATACAGGCACCGGGGGACGATGAGCACCAGTGTATTCCTTATGCAGCTGCGTGTGGCGGCACAGGGTACCGTTGTGGGCTGTTTGACCCTTGGACTGGGCTATCAGATGGCCAAGGAATACATATTCGATAAGCAGCCAAAGGAAAAGTAATGCAAACACAACTTGAACTTAAATATGTAAAACACAAATATAGTTGTAAATGTCAGTTAGTGTAATAACAGTTGTCACACACATACATGGACACACAATCAAACACCCACTCACACACACACCTAAGCAAACTCAGTCGCTTATCAATAATTCTCTTATCATTTCTGTTATTTTAGTTTGAAGTCATTGAGTAATTAAAACACATTTGATTGATTTGGCCTGCATTCATTGATTGACTTAATCCCCCCGCCCTGCACTCGCCCAACATGTGCCGATGACACTCTTTAAACAAATTTAATATTATTTTATTTATTGGAATTACAATTTACACGCATTAATTATATTAACCTAATGGAAACAAACTATATTTGATCAAATTGTCAAGTGTTTCGTCCACACGAGCATTGTTAGCCAAGAAGCTAATGTTTTGTAATATTGTGATAACTATATATATTATAAATGTTTGTTTAATGAAAAGCTAACTTAAATATGAAATGTTTAAACCAAGAAAAAGAAACTATCGAATTGTTGGAATACTGTGAATGATTGATATACCTCCTAAATGCAAATGATGTAAGATTAAAAACAAATATTTTAGATTAGCTACAAGAACTTGTTGCATATCTTTTTGGGTTGTGGGCGGGGGAGGCGAAGGGTAAGAGGCGTGACACTCATCAGCTGTCTGCCAAGTATGGAAAATACCCAAACACTTTCGTGTGAAATGATGAAATCTTTTTGCATATTGCCAAATTCACAAAAGTAAAACATTCAAATCTTTCAAGTGGATTATGTGATTCCATCATTTAATTAGCAAATAATATAATTAAATAAATATTTGAAGGGAGTGGTGGGGATTGGGGATATCAATTAGAACAGCTTGATGTCGGCAACGATCTTGTCATTATCGTAGATTTCCTTGGCATAGCACAAATTGGGATAGTCGAAGGCGGCGCCATAGCGATTCTTACAACCGGAAGTGGCCTTATCGCCAGGAGTGTACACGGGTTGTCCAATAATATTCGATGTGGCAAAGTTGCAGGTGAGCACAAAGTGATTGTAGAAATCGCGAGTGAAGCGAACAGCGGAGCATCCCAAATGTGTGTTCTTCTCGGCGACGGCAATGGTGAACTTGGCCACATTCTTGTTGGGTAGTTCCTCAGGGAAACTGGCTAGGATTTCGGGCGAAGCATTCAAGCGTTCGGCAAACCAATTCTCGATCTGTTCCTTAATGATCTCCGCATCGGTGTACTCCGACTCGGCGCCACTGTAACTGAAGATGGCATTGTTCTGTCCAGCGTAAGCGAAGCGTTCGGTACTGCGGCACTTATCGGGCAGAGATTGGCAAGTCTTTACATTGAACAGCGCCAGTTGGGTGAGTTCCTGGCACCAGGACATCTTGGCCATACGCACAGCCTTGGGCAGATTCTCATATTTACCGCCAGCCACATTGTTGCGCAGTTCATTGAACAGTGAGAGAATCAGTTTCTGATGCGATTCAATTTTCACCTCCCGCACATCTTTCGGGCATTCCTCGCTGAAATTCTGTAAGAAATCGTGGTGAGTTAATTAGCTTACAGTGGTGAGTATTTGATAGCTACTCCTTTGTTGTTGCAGGCTACGTGCTTGTCCAGGCAAGTGGGCAGAGCACAGTAATCAATGGCAGCGGCCATTCCAGCCAAAGCAGCCAAAATCACTAGGAATTTCATGTTGATTTCAATTGCAACACTCGATTTCAATTGTTGCCCATTCCAAAACATCTACTGCATTTATAGTGCAAACTATGCAGAATACACACATCTGTTTTCTGCATTTCCCATTAAATCACATCGAAATCTGTTTTGATTAGTTTTAAATTACCAAACTTACAACCAACAATTAAACTGTTTTTAAACGAAACTTTAGCGCCATATGCTTTTAAGCGCTGCCATATCGTTGAAAGCAAAACACATGTTTTTCACGCCAACAATACTATTGTTTAGGCTTAACTCGCGTTTGCAGTAATTACATTGCAATCAGTTCTCAATAAGCTTAAGTACAAAGCACATTAATTTTTATTAATAGCAAATAATTGAGAATAATTCCTTTTGGTTACTGTTAAAGTGTTACCATATCCTCGCGTCAGATATTTTAAGTTCAATGTTAATAACAGCCGCACATCTTCTAACATTTCGCATGCTGTTGTGAGCTCTTTAATGTTAAAACAGCTGAGTGGTGAATGCGGGAGTACACAGATATTTTTTATTAAAGATAATAATACATTAAATTTCTGCTAAAAACCCTCCTCCAATATGGAAGGAATAAACAAAGAACGATCGAATAACATGTTGAACGGTAGCGCGGTGAGCAACGATGAGGTAAAATCGCCTTTTCTAATTGGCGTCGCTGGTGGCACTGCAAGCGGCAAGTCGACCGTGTGCAAGAAGATTATGGAACAGCTTGGGCAGGCGGAAATGGATGATACACAGCGTCAGGTGGTGTCAATCAGTCAGGACAGTTTCTATCGCGAGCTAACGCCAGCCGAAAAGCTAAAAGCCCAAAAGGGTCTATTCAACTTTGATCATCCCGATGCATTCAACGAGGAACTCATGTACGATACTCTGCAGCGCATACTAAAAGGTCACAAGGTCGAAATACCAAGCTACGATTATCGCACAAATTCGCTGTAAGTTGTGTTTTTAGTTGCAAATCTTGAAATAAATAGTATAAACTGTGGTTTGTAGGAACTTTGAGAACATGCTGGTCATATATCCAGCGGATGTGGTGCTCTTCGAGGGCATTTTGGTCTTCTATTTTCCCAAAATACGCGATCTTTTCCACATGAAACTGTTTGTGGACACCGATTCAGACACGCGTCTGGCACGTCGTGGTAAGTTAAAATTATCTCAGCCATGTATCTAGTGTATAAAATCCATTAACTACTCTTATTTCCAGTGCCACGTGATATCAACGAGCGGGGCAGAGATTTGGATGCAGTTCTGACGCAGTACATGACTTTTGTAAAGCCCGCCTTTGAGGAGTTTTGCTCGCCGGTGAGTTTGTGATAAACAACTTAACTTATTTGCTTGCTTAATACCCTTTCTCTACTCTCTGCAGACTAAGAAGTTTGCCGACGTCATCATACCTCGTGGTGCCGACAACACAGGTGAGCGGAAGAGAGCGAAACAAAGAGAGAGAAACACACATAGAGAATTCGCGCTTTTTGCTTTAGTTTGAACACTTTATTTACTATCTTTCATTTAAACAAGCACACAAGACATCACACACACACACCCATACACACACGCACACACA
Source organism: Drosophila acutilabella (assembly GCA_035046005.1). Taxonomy (NCBI): domain Eukaryota; kingdom Metazoa; phylum Arthropoda; class Insecta; order Diptera; family Drosophilidae; genus Drosophila; species Drosophila acutilabella. The sequence continues at coordinate 720,231 of JAWNOK010000072.1, forward strand.
TTCGTCTAGCGTTTGTGGTGTTTAGTTTAAACATAACTTGATACAAAATAGTATCTTCTTGGGTTCCTACGTTAAGTGTTTCCGTTTTTTTGTTGCTAATGTTAAATCAAAAATTGATAAAAGAAAACTTTGACTTTGTTAAATTCTACTAGTTTGCTTGAAGTTCCATTTAACATCCTGTTTTTTCTACAATTCCTTTAGTTTTGATTACGTTGCCGTTTTTTGTTTTGATTACCGTTTCCTGTTTCTTGTTTCCTGTTCCCGTTTCTGTTTCTGTTGTTACAATGTATTTCTTGCAGTTGCCATTGATCTCATTGTACACCATATCGGAGAAATTCTCGCGGCCACCAACATCGCACAGCACAACAACACAGTCAGAACTGCGGCCTCCAGCATGAAGCGCGATCACTAAAAAATGCAAAAAAATAAGAAAAGAATAAGAAAATCCTAGTTATACTTTTAAGCAAAAACAACTAATTCCAATTGCTAATCATAACAACTAAAAAAGAAGACGGAAAAGATGAGCTAATTGTTTAGTTTCCCTTTAAATTGAGCTTCTATTCACAACTCTAACTCTATTGTTTACTCTAGTTTTAAGATGGATTAATCTATGTTTATATATAGTACATACTTTTATGTATGTTTTTTAGTTGCGTTCTCCAAGTCTAACTCGGGCTTTACTAATGTCACAAATACCCAAAAATATTTAACATAATTTGTTGAAATAATTCTAGCGTTTCAAACATGAATTAAATATATTAAGAATGTAGCTATTCTTAATATTTTAAAACTATTCACTAATCTGTCGTTTACACAAATAAATATTCACAAATCATATCTAACTTATGTAAATGTTCAACTGTTTAAACTTTTAAACTCAATAATAGTTGTTAAATCTTATCGCTAATGCCAAATTGTCGAATATATGAAATAAATTCGAGCTTAATGATTTTTGTTTATACGTTAAATAAGTGCAGTTAACACAATTCCTAACTTGGATTATAATTAGTTATGCTAAGTTACATTATTCAATTTGTATTACACGCTACTTAAGTTAGTATCATCTTACTAACAGTTGATCTATCGAAATATATATTTGTTAGTAGCTATAACTACTTTGGGTTCCTTAGTTGCCAATTGATTCTAATTAATTTTTGTAAAGGCAATTATAGTTAGAACTAACTGTTAAATAAGTTCATTTACTATATACGCACACACGTACACCTGTAAGTAGACCAAAACCCCTCGGATTCCTCCAATTTACGGATCTGCACATGGTGTAACGGTTCGTTATGTCAAGTGAGTACTGTACAGATTCAGAAGCGGCACAGTCCCTTTTGGTTTTCAGCAGTTGTGGGCCAAGGTAAGTTCCACAAACACCTCTTAAAATCGCTTTTGACTATGAGTTTGCTTAACTTGAATATTCTTTTAAACAACAAACATATTAACTTAATTATTGTACCTATCTAATATGTTTTACTACGTTTTACTTTACAGTGGCCATCGACTTGATTGTGCAGCACATACGTGACTTTCTGAACAATCGATCATGTCATGGATCGACTGGTAATATGGCGCTCTATGTCAACATGGAACTGGACGGTAGTGCCATGGGTTTAGGTAAGACCAGACAGCTCCAACTGAAGCTGATCAAGGCGCGTCCACACTAACACTAGCCGACTTACTAACCAAAACAAGGACGCTGCGCGGGAGCCACAAATCAAACTATTTTAATTACTTAACTCTCTGCATGCAAGTTATTCTAGATTTAAGTGTTTAAAGCGTTAATGTCTAATTAGTTAAACTATTTAAATGTATTTTATAAATGTGCTAAAGATGCGGCCTGTGGCAACAGCACCTACAACGCGATCAGACGCTTCTCTACGCTCTGCAAGGAGCTCACGATGAAAGGCAACGTTTTCTTCGACACCAACAAGAATCTGCCCCATCACTAATATAACAACGATCACATCTGCAGTACACATAATATATATATAATTGTATAAATAAAGATAGAAAACAACAATTCTCAGTGTTTGCAGTTGTACATGGCATTGATCTTTTTTATGTCTCCAGCGGAGAAGCCACGTCGTTGTCCCATCTGTTTTGCCTCGCTGTTGCTCTTCAAGGCCTTCAATGTCGGCTGTCCGTTGCGGGTGAAGCTGGTGGGGGAATAGTGCATCACGCTGGCGTAATCATAGTTCACACCGTAACCGGAGTGTTGTTTGGCACTAGCCTTTTCAAAGTTGACCACCATCTCGGGCTTGATATTCTCGTTAAGCACCTGGACGTAACCATCGCGTTCGTGACGATTCTGTTCGTGCAGGAATCCGAGGGCGTGCATCAGTTCGTGTATGGGCGTGCCATAGGTACGCAGGCATTTAGGTGACTGTAGGTTAACCTCTTGGCGCCCACCCAGACGTCCAATGCTACTCCAACATCCGCTTTTGCCATTCCCTATCGATATGTAGTCCTTCTCGTTGGTACGCGGCTTAAAGCGCACACATGTCTTATCGTGGTACTCCTTGAAGGCGTGCTGAATGTTTCCTAGCTCCTGGGACGTAAACTGACCATTCATCTCGTAGGGAACCACACCACCGGGCCAGCGTGTGCTCAGCGCTAGCAGACCATTGCGTGTTTCAGACTCCTCCTGATTGTTCAGTGGTATAAGAATATCACCCTCAAGATAGGTGCCCAGCTCCTCCGGATTCTGCTCGAAGTGCTCGTCATGTACTTCCAACAGGGCGCCAGTTGTCTCAGTATCCGGTATGCCAAACACAGCATCGCCCATTTCGGTCAGATCTATCAAATCGTCGCCATCCTCAGCGATGGGCAGTGCCTGGGTCAAGTAAACCAGCAACAAAAAAGATAATAACACTTGTAACTTTGCCATTTTCGCTGACTGCTGTATTTTTAAACGGAATGAACGACTTTATATATATACTCCAGCTCCTCTTACCTAGACCTTCAAATAATTGCCGACTTGGAGGCGGCGTTTTGTACACTTGCTGATAAAAAACATTTAGGTGACTGCTTTTGCATATATTTTTTTATCGCCGGCATTTTGTAGGCACGCATATTTGCATACCACACAGCTTTATATTCACGTGAGCCGTGATTTATGAGACCCAGTTATGTCAAGCATTTTATGCTTATGTGCATATTTGTGTCAATCGCAGCTACAAATTACAAAACACCTTGTTAACTAAACGATTTACTGTCGCCATATGGCTTTGAATCTACATAACGGTTTTTATATTTTGTTTTGATCAGTTGTTCTAGTGCTGCAAAACGCTATAAATTGACAACAACTTATCGATATCAAATCTAATTGCAGAAAGAAATGTATTAAATACCAAAACTTATCGATGTCAGAAAAATATTTCAAATAATAAAAAAGCCAACGGCTTAGGCTAGAAGAGTTTATTACTTAATAAACACGTTAAAGTGTTAGCCATACATTATTGTGTTTAAATATTTTGTATTTCAGTTATAAAATAATAAAAAAAACCTAATGTAATAGTTTTCCTTTTAAATTGGGGCTTAGTTTACTGGCTACGTTGATTTCTCGATAGCTTAATCGATTTAAATCGATCAATTCAGAGATTTTCTCATGGCTACCTGTTGTGCTCACGTACACACCCCACCTGCCCGCCACAATACACTGGTTGACTCTCTCGCACACACTACCATCTAGGTCTAACAGCGAGCGCTCGAGCACTGCTGACTCAAAGTCTGCCTTTAACATTGACGACAGCGCGCAATTCAGTTTGCATTTTGTTCTCGGCCGAGTCGGACGTTCGTGGTTATTTTAGCGGACGCCGGATTTTGTTTTCGTTTTGTCATTCTATGCTAGTGTGCGCAGGTGTTAGTGTCTGCCAGTGTTAGCCAATGCAACTGAGCGCCCGTGTATTGGTGGAGCAGCCAATGCTGCTTGCAGTTCAAAAGGGCAGACAACAACAGAACGAAGAAGAAGCAGCACCGAAAGCATAAACACAACAATACCTGCTGGCAGTAGTAGTAGTAGCAGCAGCTAAAGCATTTAAGCCAACTCGTTCGTTTATGTACGTGCCTGAGTGTACGTTACTGTGTGTGTGTGAGCGTACATGTGCCTATTCTTACTTAAAACGCAAACAAATCAAATAATAATGGCCAACGCTAGCAGTGAATATTTGCGGTGTGCTCAATATTCAAATTCAAATTGAAGCTAGAAAGTGTCGCGTGCGAAAGTGTTGAAATAAAAGTAGCAGCCGCGCAATTTTTATGCTGCTAAAAACTACAAAAACCTGTTCTAGACGCCAAGTGCAAGTTACACACACACATACATGCAAGCGTTCGATACGAGAAAAGAGAGCAAAAGGCAATAAACAAAACCTCAACGAAAATCTAAACGAAAGAAAACTTAAGCTCAATGTGCAATACTTTGACTGCGACGTAAATCCTCAAAAACCAAACGATTAAACAAAGAATAGAGAGAATCCATCACGTAAAAAAGTAAAAGAAAAAAACTCCAATACGAATAAAACGATCATGGCTATGACTATAACTGCTTATGCGTCAGCAACCGCCAACAACGCGCACGTCACACAACAAAAGCAACAGGAAAAGCAACAACAAACAACAAATCAGCAGAGACAGCGACTACGACAGCGGCAGAGCCGTGCGCGCACGAAAAGCGCAGCTCAAATAACGTCGACGTTGACGCCACTGCTCAAGCGCGCCATTTCAGCGCCCCAATGGATATTTCTCTTTATATTAATTTATTTAGCAACAGGTGAGTGCGAGCGTGACAGGGAGTATGTGTACACACATACATGTAAATACAAACACACATGGTCAGGACATAAGAGAGTGACAGTTTATGGTTGACAAAGAGAGAGAGTATACCACTTGTTTGAGAGCGGAAATGAGAGCAGCTCAATTGGAGCAGTGAAAAAACTCACATTTCGAATGAAACCATTGCACAGCTCAAATTTTTTGCTGAGCTACTTGCAATTTTACTTTTTTTTAGTTTCATTGTAAAAGCAATGCAATAAACTATTGTTATTGTTGTTTTTGCTGTTGTTGGTAGCGTTGACTTTATTGAAGTTTTGTTTACAAAAGCTACATGTGCCAATACAATAACACACGTTGAAAGAGGTCATTATACAAAGGTTTAACTGGCAACTTGATATTAATTCACTCAAATTGTTTTGGATTGAGTCATAACCGAACGTGTGTTACCGCTTTAAGTTGTGAGAATAAACCATTAAATAATGTTCAATGAACAATTTAGATGCGTATCACTGTACCTTATCGTGTTTACCGTTGAATAACATTGTTAACCAAGTCATAAACAATTTAAAGTTCTTGTTTGCTTGAGACAAATGTTCTAATCGCCAAAAAGCTTGAGTTATAAATAAATCAAAATTTCTTTCAATTTTATTACTTTAGAGAAATTAAAATGTAAATTCTTAATTGTTTGCTGAAATGTTTATTGTGTTCGATATTGAAAAACTTGACTGATAATGATAGCTGAAAAATGTTTGATCCTCCTTTGTTTATCTGTCGAAGTGAGTGACAGCTGTCACTCTTTTTCCCCACTCTCTTTTGCGGGGGAGTGTCTTCTACCTTTTGAGATCTTTGTTCAACACTAAGTGCATATCTGTTACTGTCCCTTTGTCTCTTTCTTTCCTCCCCTCTCTCACTTTCTTATGTTTGCTCATCGTTGTTGATTGTGCAAAACATCGACCTCAAAAAAATTGGTTTATTTATTTACAACATTCGGTAACACAAATACGAGTATGTATGCGTATCTTATCTAAGCGGAAAATGAAGTACTGCTAACAACAATGCGACCGGCTACGTCAGCAGCAACAACAATAATGTTGGTAATTTGATAAACCACTTTACGCACCAACAGCAGCGCTGGCTGGAGGCTAACTTGTCTAAGTTGCTGTTGCGGCTGCCTCGATTGTTGTTGTAACAGTTGCACTTGGGAAAAGCCCTCATGATGATGTTGATGATGTGGAGATGGAAGGCACCATCAAAGCAACTGGTTTTTCAGCCTAATCATAAAATGCAGCTAGCAACGTCTCGACGTTCATCATGTTTTGCTTTCCATTGAAATGCATCCCGAAGTGAAATTATACATGATTTTCAAAGAAAAAAGCAATCTCAACGCAGGTAACACAACACACAGACACACCCATACACAGACATTTAGGCTAGAAAATTACCTGTGTCTACCTGCTGCGTTAACGTTAAGCACACGTGACCCCGCGTTTTGAGTCGCGATGCGGTACAAACTCGGGAGTGTTTTCACCCCATAGGGCTGGTCAAGTGTTAAAGTGCAATCGGCCGTAACGCGTGTCCCATACATAAAGCTATATACTTATTTATATAGTAGGCCTACGCACCCGCTTGTTGATGGACATTGCCTGACGATGGCCATTAGTGCAAGTCGTTAGTTTTTATATGCATTCGCGGCTTTAAATAAACTAACATATAAATAAGCACAAAAGAACTAAAACTGATTTAAGCCCAAGCAAGGTATAAAGTATACTCTATATAAAACTATAGGGGTGTACTGGGGAAAGGCATAATGGAGAGCGGAACTTTATGGAGTAGTTGTATTAACTTGGTCAGCAGTAGTGATGGGATAACGATCGATATATCGAAAGGAAGTTTAGAGAGCTTTAAATCATTTAAGATTCTTGATGTTGCCCTCAATGGTTATAATCATAGAGATTATAATGAATAAATGCGGATATAGTTTACAACATTTTTTAAAATTATTAATAACACACAATTACACAAAACCATTTAACATATAATACATAAACAGAAGCTCAGATAATATTAAAAAAAAACATTAAAAAATGTTTATGCAGTAAAAATTAGTTAAGGAAAGTATTTAAAGCGGAAATTACGCTGAATTGTGTAATTTAAAACTTATAACTTAAACTAGTTTAGTAGATTAAGTTTTAATGACAATTATAGTAAAACTAGAAAAATAATTTCCTTAAGTGTAACTTTAGTTTAGAAAAAACTAAAAAGCCTTTACTAAACTTTAAAAGAGCTTTAAATTATAGACTTTATGGTATATATTTTGTTTACATTTTTATTGTACAACATTTTTGCGTGCATAGTGCATAATAAGGGCCAATGCACGTTTGCGCTGTTGCCAGTTTTCAGTGGTTGCATCGATTTTCAAGCGCCTTGAGAAGACCACAAGCCGCAACAAAAATTAAAAACAAAAAGAAAAAAATTTAAAACTGAAAATAATACAAAATACTCGTATTCGTATTCGTAGTTGAAAACGTAGACAGCTGCTTTCGCTTTTAGTTGTTGTTGTTGTTTGTGGCAAACAAATGTTTAAATTGTGGGCGTTGTTGAATTGTTGTTGTTTGTCTTGTACTCTTATATTGTTGGATTGTACATTGTCATTGTCTTTATCAGAGGGGTATCACGTAGCTGCGTTTTATCTCTATCTTGTATGATATTTGCATACGCAGCGTATTAACCACAAGCAGTTTTTGACTCTAAAAAATGTATGCACACGTTGGAGAAGAAACTACAAAAACTTGATATCATTTACATGGAATATCCGCTAACAATTGTAATTGTAGATTAAAGGAAATTAATGTGGAATTATAAGCAACAAAATGGTTCAATGACTTTACAAGTTGAAGCAATGAAATTACTACAGTTGAATAAATACAGACATATTTTATTATATCATTTATTCAAAAATATCTTCCTCAAATAAGTCTATAAACAGTAAGAATACTCGTAATTATTACTTAATTAAAGTAAATAATAGTTAAACCTGTTTCTTGTATACAACAATCAGCTATAACACTGCTATAATTCCTCATAACTTATGTTGTGTTGTTCTTCATAAATCAAAACAGTTTTAAGTAAAGAACTTTCAACTAACAAGTTTTAAAGTAGTTCTTTCTTAGTTGTATTCACAAACTTCCATATTTAAAACACTACTAACTATTTGGTAATCATAAATGTTTTGAAGTAGTTTTGAGTTGTGTAATTTTGGGTTTGGCCTCATATTATAAGGTTGTCAATTTGAGCCCTGTTAAGAACTACTGTTCTGTGCTGTGTTTTAGCCGCTTTCCATTCCACAGTGCAACGCCCACAATGGAGTTAGCCGAGTTCTTTTGACCGTTTTGACTGCTCTGCTTGGTTCCGGGCACAGGCATGGAAAAGGGTACGGGTCGTGGTTGTATTACCGGAAAAGATTCTCAGGCATTTTTCAACAGTTCATTGCTTTGTGCTACTTTGACGAACGGGTCTATCTTTCGCTCTCTTTCTATCTTTTGTGGAACGCAGCAAGGGCTGTATAAATGTATCTGTATCTTTTTTTGTGGCTGCGGTAGAAGAAAACTGGTTCCCAGGCGCGTCGCGTCTGCGCAACTGCGGCGCCAACAGTGACTCCACTTTGTGCCCAATTCTAAGCACTATTATTCCCCGAAAAACAGAGTCGTCATACCCAAAAACTTGGATGATAAACTGATGGGTGTTCCCGTAGTGCTCGCCCAGAAATGGGTGTTACTTACTAAAGTGCTGTTAATTATTAGTTAAGTCAATTAATTAGCTTTTCCTTAGTTGCTGGTGTGAAGTGTTTGTAAGCATAATAATAATGCATAGTTATTTATTTATTTATACTGCATACACGTATTTAAATACTGACATTCTCAGAATTTTAAAGCGGAAATTTATGTGGGAACTAATTTGTTTAAGGCAACTTAAGTCGCATTGTTGTTATTTCTAGTTTAAGTTTGAGTTTGGTGTTTTGTGTTCTGTTTGTGTTTGTGTTTGCTCTGAAAGGTGTCTACACAGGTGATTACCAAGTCGGTATATAAAGCGCACTCAGACATGAAAGAGCTGAAAGTGGTTTTGCCGTTGAATGGGAACGAAACATGGCTTAAAACCCATCAACAACAGATTCTTTTGAAGGCAGTCAACTGAATCTTCACAACGAACTCAACAGATTACAATTGTGGGCAGCAGAGAAGGTGGAGAAATTGGCATTATTTAAACAACTGAAAGTTCCCACAAAGTAATAGAACTAAAGATAGTTTTCTTACTTAAAATAGAGCCTCTGATTTGAGAATGTAGAACTCCTTTTCCAAAACACATGAGAACATATTTATTGATAAACTTTACTTTACAGCATAAACGATTTTATACTAAAGGGAAATTAAATTTATTTACTCTCATACATTTTAGCTACACATTTTAATTGATTTAGTTTAAAAAGTAGCCAGAAAAATGATTTCCAAATTTGGTCTTTCTAGGCCTCTTACTTTTATGGAGTTCCTTCCGTTTGTTTCGTAATCCATTTAAATCGCTTCATTAAAATCGTATTAATTAAAGTAATTAAAATGATAAATTGATCAAATTAATAATCAATTAAGCAGCTACTATTACTATAAACGTCATAAGTGTAAATAATTACAGCAACCACTGTTAAAATTGATTCTCACAATTTAACGCAATTAACAACAAAACAATCTTATGTTATTAATGTTTTATTGTACTCTATCTCTGTCTCACTATTAATCTCTCTCTTTCTGATCACGACGTACTCAATTTTGATAATCGTATTATCGCCAAACTGTAATTAAACTTTTAAAAGCAACACGTTTTCACTTTTTTCCCTCAAAAGCAACAAATTTTAAACAACAATAAAACAATAATTTAACAAAAAGCAAACTGTAACTCAAACGCAACAATTAAAATGCAATTAAAAAATTTTCGAAAAATTATTTGCTTCTGCTATTACGGTTAAAAAGCAAAAACACACGAAAATGGCTAAAAAGTAAGAGCCAAGCGAAAATAGTTAAGCGGCTAAAATAATTTATGCAACTTTGGAACATCCGATAAACAACAAAACAGCAACAGAAAATGAAATATTTTCTCGTAGGCGTTTTGTTACACAAAAAATTAAAGAAAAGGGGGCAAAAAACGAAAAGTATTTACAGCAGAAATTAAAAACAATAACAAGAGCAACAACAACATGAGCCATAATAATAATAAGCTATTGTGTGTGGGTTGGCTCTGAGGCAACCAAAGGCAAAACAATTGAGGTATGACCAAAATAAGTTAGTGAACAGAGCTGCAATCAAGAGAAACCGACTGCAAGTGACCCGGCATTGAAAAGAGTAGGTGTACGCCGAGTTTTTAGGACTCTAAATATATTTAACTGCTTAGTGTTATTTAAAAATTGTGTTTAAGGGCGTTGTAAATAGTAAATAGAATATATTCTCATATTGCTAAGCTTTTATTGACCTTAAAAGCAAATTTTAGGTAAGAAAAAATCCTATAAATTCGTCCTTAAAATCCAATTTTGAGTAGGAAAATTAAAGAAAAGTTTTTAATAACTTAACAAAAATTCTTGATTATCTTAAGTAGTGAGAACAGGGTATCTAGCAGTCGGGTGCTAGTGGCTTAAGCCTTAATAAAACTTAAGTAATTCATTCTATGCGCAATTCTTGGCTTGCAACAAACCTCAAAGACACCTAAGCTTTCTAAGTACAGGGTCAAAAAAAATCCGACGCAGCGGAGGAGTCAGAGGAGGTAGCATAAAGAGGGGGGAGAAGTAACTGAGGTGTTTGGTGGGTGGTTGGTTGATTGGTAACTTGGAGATTTTAGTTGCAACAACAACAACAACAAACGAATGTGGCTTAGAAAGTTGGAAGAGTAGACAAAAAAACAAAAAACAAAACAAAAGCGACAGAAAAACAAAACAAACCAAAAGAGTTTGCAAAATCGCAAATGCAAAAAAAATACATATAAAAAACAGCGAATAAAACGCGTCAAACATGCAATGTCGACTTAGTTACATGTGTGTGTGTGTGAGCCATGTTTTTCATGTGCATGTGTGTGTGTTTGTGCTGATTAGTCATACTACAGAATGCAAATGCAAAGCTCCAAAGCTGAGCTAATTTACATACACATACTTATGCTGATTTGCATGCATTTTCAGCTGTGCATGTGTTTGTGTGTGTGTGTATGAGTGTTTGGTAAGTGGGTCTCGCGCCCAATATACAAGTAGGCGTGTCAGGAGTCTGAGCTACAATTTGTTGCACTGTTTTTTGCTGCTGTTCCTCAACTAGATTCGTTAAACATGGTAACATTTATGCACACTTACACATACACACATACACCCAAGCATAACACACACTCACACACACACATTGAAGTATTTAGCGCAACTTTCGACATTGCATTTGCATAAATCACTTTTTGTTGAATGATAATTATTTGTGAAAATACTCGTGGAAAAATGGGGAAATGGGCAATGTACAATGATATAACTGTTAATTTTATGTATGCATAAATAGTACACAGTCATGTGGAAACCTTTAAAAACAGTAATAAAAAACAATTGACAATTAAATACAACAATTTGTACAAATCATGATCAAAGTAAAAGTTGTCAAGAACTTGAAAATAAGCAAAAGAAGGAAAAGTATTTATACCGCTCTACTTAAATAAATTTATTAATATTCATTAAAAGTTATTTTCCATATTTCGTTACAACTTAATTATTTTCTTTTAACCCAATGCCATAAAATAAACCACCCCATTTTACACGAGAGTGGACAATTAAAGTTTGTATCCCATAATTTTGTTGCCAAGGAAACTTCAGTTGGTCAATTTGAGTTGATATTAATTTCTTTGTTTGTATAAATAACACGATTAAACTTGTTAAAAACAAGTACAATTAATCTAATCAACAACAAATATATAGGCAGAAATATGAGTTTTAAAAAGAGTATCAAATATCACTACAATTTCTAGATAGTTAAGTGATATTTAGTAGATATAAATTGTAGATTAATCAGATGATCAAAGTACTGTTTACCTCTATTCTTATCTTCAAGGTTTTTGAACTAAAATAAATTAAACTTGGCATTGTTAAAAGCGAACTATTGTGACAATTGCCCATTATACGTAGTATTATGCAGATTTACTGAGATTCTACAGTCCCCGCATAGAGGTATTTAAATTTACTTCATAGCGGCCATTTGACACGCCCAACTTAAAGCACAAAGCCATCTCGACATCATTAAGACTCAGCTCTTCAGACTTTGCTAGCCAAAAAGAAAAAACAAACTAAGAAAAAAAAGCTATTAACAACTGTTTCTTTTATGGCACCGCTAAAAGTTGGAAATTCGCTCGTTCTCAAGACAAGATCTCGTTCCAAGTTTACCGTCAAAGTCGTCGCGTTCGTAGTCATCGTCATCGTCTTTGGGACTGTCGATTCATTCATAATAACTCGACGAGACTGCGAATACCGAAATTCTTAAAGCCACTTCATATTCGTATATTTTTATGATTACGAAATTTCCGCTCCGTTCCGTTCGTTTACGGCTAAAATACAAAAGACCGGAGCAATGCTGTTATATAGTACAAAAGCGCATGTCTTCCCAAATGGCATATATGTATTTATATACTTATTTACTGTATACGAGTAACAATAAGTGATTCTTCTTCAGACGCGTTCATTTTATAAATGTCATTTAGATACCCTTTAGATTTTGTAAAGAACAAGTGGAGTATGGTGTACTTTGGGCTGTAAAGTTGAATGTTTAATTATGGTAGTTACTTAACTTATACGAAAGCTTTATTATTGAACTTAAAGCCATTACTGATTTAGTTACTGGGAGTTTATGTCAGACTACAATTTTATGCATTTAAAGTAAAATAGGAGCACAGATGAGTTCTTTAAACAATAGCTAGAAGCTCTTAAATATTGTTTAGAATTGGGCTTCAAAATAGAATCATTATCGCAATAATATTTTAATATTTGCTTACATCAGATTAAATTTATTGGGTTTAATTATATTTTTAAATCAAAGCATAATCGTAATTATTTCAATTGTTATTTAATCGATTTTCAAATAGTGTTCGTGAACATATAACTTATTTTTTTAAGCACTGCTTACTGAGTTACGTCTGATAAATAAAAATGTTAAGGATTTAGTTTCGTTATTATTAAAGCCCACTTAGATTCGTTAATTAATTTTTATGATAAATAATTTCAATTTTAAGTGACCTTAAAAACAGCATATCTGTTTAAACGATGTATTATTAAGTTATACTGATGATTTGATTAAATTAAATTTAATTGAAATAAAATAAAATTTCAAACCACAGCTTTTAAAACACCTCACTTACTACTCTGAGACTGTTAAAATAACCCCTCGATTTTTATATTCTAAAATGTACACATTTCTTCAGTAACACAGGGTATCTTAGCTCTGAACCTGTTGAATTCTTTAAACGATTTTGTCACCGTTTTGAGTGTGTGGCTTTTTCGAGTGTGCACATATTTTTCTGCACAGTTTCGTACGTGAGTATAATATAATTATGAGCTACTTTACCTACGGCTTAGTTACTTAGTTACTGGCTCGCTTACTCTTACCTCGAGGCTTCCAGCTTGAAGCTCTCAAAGCGCTGACACACAAATACAGCGAGAAATGTTGTTGTTGCTTTTTTCTATTATTTAAATAAAACCAAATTGACAACAAAACGTTGTCAGTAAAAACTATGCAAAAAACAGCAACTGTTCAATATTGTTCCCCATTTTGGGCCCCTTTTGACCATAGAAGGCAAGGCAAACTAAATCGCCTTTGGATACAAATGAAATACAAAGAGCGCAACAAAATCGATGGCCTCATAATGTTTTCACATGTTCGCACTGCGAGGGCGGAAACTGGCAGAGGGGGCGGGGCTAAAGTGTGTGTGCTTGGGGCCAGTTCGAGGTCTGGCCAACGCATTTGCATGCCTATTTTTCTAAGCGGTTTCTAAGCCCAGTTGGCCGGTCAGTTAGGGCCAGGCCAGGCCAGAGGAGGCCAAAAAGCTTTGGCCCCCAAAAGGCCAGCAAATGTTTCAGAGTCATCCAGAAGTAACTAACAGAAATCGAGTTGTTTGTTTTTAAAGAAATTCGAATTTATTTTCTTACTTTTCTACCTTTTCTTCAACTTCTTCTTATTTATGTGGTACATGCCAATTTTAGATTTATGACAAAAACCCGAAAGTTAACACTTAACACCAATTCTGAGCTGAGCTGAGCTGCAAAAATTTGTTGGTTGCTCGTTGAATCTTATTTTTATTATTATTTATTTTGTTTATAACAACAAACTGCTACTGACACTTGACCAATGCCATTGAAACCAGCTTTATGAGGTGTCTACAAACTTGTATACTTTTACCTATACATATCTATACACATACTTATTATGGCCAAAATCTCTAGACAATACTCTATTTGCTTTCTGTCATTTAGTCATAGGTTATCTAACTTTTAAGTTGTGTTACGTATATTTAAAGATAAGTAAATTCAAAAGATAAAAAAAGTCACATAAATAATCTTTTCTTTATATAGTTAAATCTTTATAGAATAATTTGTTGCTTAAAATATAATTTCTTTTTTGATTTTATTCTTAACGGTTTAATGCCATAAAATCATTTGAATTTATAAAATAGAATCACTCAAAATTCTATATACTAGCTTTCCAATTTATGTAAATATTCAAAGCTTTTGATAAGCATTTCTATAACAAGTTTTGCTAACCTTTCTGTTTCGAAGATTATAAAGTATTTTATAAAGTGCTTAAAATTCGATTTAAATACCTAAAAAATTTACCAACACTTTTTATAATATTTGGTAATATTTAAAAGCTAAATTCATGGTTAATCGGAAGAAATTAACTGGAAATTTGTATAATAATCTCGTGTTCCTGAAACAATCGTTTTCCTAAGTACAACTTTCTTCACGCGATTTCAACTTTTTCTCATCATGAAAAAAATAAGTTGCTAATGTTTTGATTTTACTTATTTTTGTTTACGGCTTGTGCACTTCAAGCAGCCAACGGGTTTCAGTTTTTTTTCTTTTTCATTTTTGATTTTTCTACAAGGAAAACACTTGAAATGAGTCAAGCGTGTGGTTGCTGCTAATGTTGGCCAAAACACGCACATATGTGAGAGGGAGGGATGAGTGAGGCGAGGGGTTTATAAACTGAATCTGCGCCGCCAGCGCAAATGAAAGTTGTGCACAAAAGTTAACGTTCACGTTAAGAGTAACTGAATTATCATTAGGTGCCATTTGTGCCGACAACATATCTTTATTTGGCCAATGCTAACTGGCTCAAACACTTTCCTGTGTAGCATAAGGCCTCTAAGGCAATTGGCCAATTGCTAAATTGGCGATGAGACAGTGAGCCAACACTCGCGGAAGTCTACACTGTGAAAAACAAATGAACACAAATTTATGAAAATATTTTTAAGAAACAAGTTAAATATACATAGTCTCGTGTAGAACTATTGCGATATAGTTTTCGATCAGCTATAATTTTTAAACCTATTTGTGACCTTACACTAATTTTTTCCAGTGTACAATGCCCTTCTCCTCGGACTGCAATCAAATGCAATTATTTTCTTTTCTTGGAGTTAAATTGATTCAACTTTTTAATGTTTTTCTTTTTGCTTATTTTCTTGTGTTCTCCTGCAGATGTCGCCTCGGTGGAAGTGCACACGAGAGAGGCATATTTCAATGGATCCGCTTACCTGCGCCTGCTGACGCCCATGCCCACCTGGGATCATTCGGCGATCAGTTTCCGCTCGTGCCGTGGCGGTGAGATACTGGCTCAGCAATACAACAAAAACTCAATTGTAATCTCAGTGCTCAATGATGCTCTGCAAGTCTCCCTTGCCGGCCCGGCCGTCATTGGGATCAAGAATCGTCTCGATGTTAGATTACCCTACCAACTGTTGGATAATCGCTGGCATACCTTGCAATTCATATACGAGTACGGTAATCTCTTTCTGCATGTGGATCGTGAGGCGAATATGTTTGGTAAGTTCACTTGATTAACATTGGAATCTAAACTTGAGTCGTGTTGGCCTTAAGAGGGAAATTAGGCTTAGGAAAATGAGCGACTAGATTAGTTTTCTAATGATGCCTAGACTCCTATCAGTTCTAGGAGTACATAAAACTGCCTATTAGATGAATTGGTTAAATAACTGTACACAAAGATCAGTTTTATTTATAACATTTCTGGAACGCTCATACATTTTCATTGGTAATGACATAAACTAAAGTTTTAAGTTCATCATAAATAGCTGTCTGCTATATATAGGATATACTACTTCGAGCTGTGCTTTAGCCACAACTGTACAAATACTTTAGCTATTTGTAAGATATGTGGAATTTTAAGTAAAATTCCTAAGGCATTGGAAGTATCTAAAACTGTCACGTAAACCAATTGACACTCAAATAAATATATTCAAAGTTAGCAAATAGAAGAAGAGTTTTTCGCCCAACCTTTTTTTGTTAAATTAACTTGAGGTAAGAGGAATAAAGCTAAATATATATAAGTAAAGTAAATAAAAAACAAAATTGAATATTTTACCAAGCCTATACCTATCTAGAGTCTTGTAGCAACACACACACTCAACAGTTATTAAAATGATTTTTCTAATTTTCAAAGTCCCCTATCAAAAACAGCATTCCTGCAGGTGCTTTTCCAAATATCAAAAGACAAATAGACAAATATTCAATAAAAATAATCAGCTAAGCAGTAAATAAATGAAGTGTTAATAAAAACGTGAGAAAATGTTAGTTTTTTGAGCCCAGTGCCTAGATAAACAGCAGCAATAGACACGTTTTTAAATTCCTCAAAGTAAAATCAAATTAATCATATTTTTTCTTTGTTCTTTGCAGCCAACTCCACGTACAACAGTCAGTTCTTGACCAATCAGGATATTGGCAGCGAGGCGGCCATATTGATCTTGGGTAACTCATTTTCGGGTTGTTTACTGGATGGTCCAGGACTGCAGTTTGTGCCTGGTAATATGACCATACAGAATGCTGTTTTTGGAGTCTGTCCCTTGTCCTACGGACCGTGCAGTGAACAGGAGTTGCTTACCAGACCACAGGATAACTACTGTGCGAATGACCCTTGCATGGGACATGGCACATGCACCTCAAATGCCGAGGGCTACGAATGCCGTTGCACCGCTCGCTACTCGGGCAAGAACTGTCAGAAGGATAACGGTTCGCCGTGTGCCAAGAATCCCTGCAGCAATGCTGGCACCTGTCGCGAGAACACACGTGGCGATTATCAGTGTATGTGCGATGCGAATCACAGTGGCGATAACTGTGAGATCGAGGTGAATGTGCATCCACTTTGCCTCTCCAATCCCTGTCTCAACAACGGGGCCTGTGTTGTCCTCGCCGGCAGCGCCACGCCCACCTGTGAGTGCAAGAAGGGCTACACAGGTGCGCGCTGTGAGATCGACATGGACGAGTGCGCCTCGCAGCCTTGTCAGAACAACGGCAGCTGCATAGATCGCAACAATGGCTTCAGCTGTGATTGCACCGGAACCGGGTACACTGGAACCTACTGTCAGACGAATATTGATGAGTGCGAAGTCCAGAATCCTTGCCTCAATGGTGGTCACTGCTTCGATACCTATGGCTCCTATACTTGTCAGTGTCTGGATGGCTGGCACGGGGAGATCTGTGAGAAGCCCATCAGTTGCCAGACCCAGCAGTGTTTGAACGGTGGCACCTGTGTGGACAAACCCATTGGATTCCAGTGCATCTGTGCTCCAGAATACTCGGGAGAACTCTGTCAACTGGGTCCCAGTTGTGCTCAAACGTGTCCCATCGACTCGGAGTGCGTTGGCGGTGTCTGCGTGTGTAAGCCAGGCACATCGGGTGAGTACATCAATTTGAATTCACTTTGGGTTACTGGTTTACATGATTCATTTTGCCTGGTGTGTGGTGTTTGCATGCATTTCATTCATTTCGTGTGTGTTAAGTGTTCTTTAATCCATCTTTCACTCTGTTTAACTATAAGCTTCCGCTTTGGATCTGTCTACGACTCCGATTGACACGATCAACACTGTGCTAAATGGTGAGAGGGCATCATCGAGCCCACTGTGCAACAGTGGTAAAAAGAAACGCTATATATCGCCCGAGTGGCTCAAACGCAAGCGTTGTGAACTAAAATTGAGTAGGTGACAAGTGTCTAAGAGAGCGTAGTCTAGAGTTGTTGTTAACCCAACAATCCTGTTCATTGTCTGTATGTATAGAGATGCAGTTGTAAGCTCAGCTTTGCAAATTTCCTCTAGTTAGTCAGTTAAAGAGGAATATTAAAATTTAAAATAGATTTTCTATAAGCTGTGAAATTAAATAAATATTTTCTTTTGCCTTGAATGTGTTTTTGGGAGGTACATTCGCTACAATCCATCAAGTTTAAGCTGACATTCTTCACAAAATTTTCTAAATTTTCATCATTTAGAATGTTTATTTAAGATGCTATGTCCTTAGTAATAGTTTTAATGTAATATAAAGAAATAACTTAAAAATTTGATAAATTATAGATAAGGCTTCAATTTAAGGACAATTTCAATATTTATCAGTCAGTTTTTGTAATTATTAAACGAGTTTTGAAATCCACATTTTATTTAAATAGATTTGTTATAGTTTTATAATACTGAATTAATTTTAGGTCAATTAAAACGTACAAATTCCTAAGGACAAAATTTGAAAGCAC
The DNA here is from genome assembly GCA_035046005.1 of Drosophila acutilabella. Taxonomy (NCBI): domain Eukaryota; kingdom Metazoa; phylum Arthropoda; class Insecta; order Diptera; family Drosophilidae; genus Drosophila; species Drosophila acutilabella. Next base: position 738,803 of record JAWNOK010000072.1, read on the forward strand.
CTAAAACTATGCTATGATTATTTCATTAGAGCGTACTATGGGCAAGAGTGGCCATTTCAAGCAGATAAAATACTAATTTCAATACCTTTAAACCGCCACTATTAGAATAGCTAAACAAACTCATACTTAATTCACAAACTGTCATTACTCGTGTACATAAATTGCTTTATTTTAATTTTCCATTTAAAATTGTTCGATTGAAGGACTTTTAACTACTAACCAATTGTACAAATGTTTGCTTGTGTGTGTGTGTTTGTATGTAAATCATTTTATTGGCTGTCTATATGCTAAATTGTATATGGCTATGTGAATATTATATTGTATGTAGGCCCCATTGGTCATTGTCTGCCAACAACAACTACACCGACACCAGAACAACAACAACAACAACTACCAACAACAACAACTATGCTTATCCCAACCTCGGCTATGCCAATTGCTACAACAACAACTACAACTACTACTACAACAAATCCTCCTCCAATAACCACAACAACAAAAGATAGTAACAAACAACAACAACTACTACTACAACAACAACGATCGGCCTCACTGAATGCATGTCCCCAAGAAAATTGCTTGAATGGTGGCACCTGCCTGGGATATAATAACAATTATACCTGTATATGTGCTAGTGGATACACAGGTGATGATACCCATTACCCTTACACAAACCGGGGGGTTGCACTACACACCCACACTCTATATTTCTTCTTCTTAACTCTTAGCACACACTCTATAGTATAACTACCCTTTAGTTTAATATAAATTAGAATATTAACTATAATCAAACTTGTGTTGCAACCCTCGTTAGCCTAAACTGTATATATAATTATTAATTTACTAGTAGTTAGTAGTTTAAAATTCTTACACAAGTTGAAAGTACAGTTGGTCACAAAAAGCCATCAACATAACCTCAAAACTATATATATTTTTTTGCCTTTAGGTTACAACTGTCAACTGAATTCGGGCGATGGCGGCACTACCCTGGCACTGACCCCCATCAACTGTAATGCCACCAATGGCAAGTGCTTGAACGGAGGCACTTGCTCCATGAATGGCACCCACTGTTATTGCTCCGTTGGTTTCTCTGGCGATCGCTGTGAAAAGGTCGAGAACTGTAGTCCACTCAACTGCCAGGAGCCCATGGTTTGTGCCCAGAATCAATGCATTTGTCCGGAGAACAAGATCTGCAATCAGTGCGCCACACATCCCTGTCTAAACGGTGCCACCTGCCTCGATCTGCCCAATGGGGATTACGAGTGCAAGTGCCAGCGCGGCTGGATGGGCAGAAATTGTGCCAACGATGTGGATGAGTGTTTCCAGCAGCCCGGTATCTGTGGTAATGGTATCTGCAAGAACGAGAAGGGTTCCTACAAGTGCTATTGCACCCCTGGTTTCACTGGCATCCACTGTGACTCCGATGTGGACGAGTGCTTGAGTCATCCCTGTCTACATGGCGCCACATGCCACAACAAGGTGAGTTCTTAGTTTTTACCAGATATCTGAACTCTGTTCTCCAGTTATTAAATTAAAATCAGTTGTTTTTCTATAAACACGGAAAGCATCGCATATTGAGACAAGTGAGTCGGTTTCTTTGGGAAAGTCCAAGTAAAGAACACAGCGCTTTAGTTAAAGAAAAGGCTTTTTTGCAAGGCTTTAAATATAATTTATTGTAATGTTAAATTTTAAATATATTTGTTAGATTTGTATGTAAAGTCAAGAAAAATCTTAGCTCCTGCCAAATTAGTAGAAAAATATTCCCTAAATATATAGGATGCTACCCATTACCTAATTCGACACCTAATAACTGTTTTTAAAAAAGATAATTAATGTAATATTTTATTGTGAGGAGTAAAGCCATTATTATATAAAAAATTATATTATAATTAGAATGTCTAATCCATAAACCCTTCCCTAAAATGTTAATTTTATTTTAACACTCGTAAAACAAAGTTAGAGTATCAAGTCTTTTACACTCTTCACCTCTATTGCTAAGTACATAATGTTTCTACCTTTTTTTTTATTTTGACATAAATTATTTCCTTCACTATCCTCACTTTTATAATATTGCACAAGAGCTATTTCGAAGTCAAAGATATACAGACGAGCCCTTATTAAAATCATAAGTACATTAGCTTTTATAAAGTGTAAACTCCATAAGCTTTGTTTAATTTAAGTTGAAGATTTATCAACTGGGGCACTTTAAAAGCAATAGTTTTATTCCTTTATATATTTTATTTTTATTTAATTCGCCAAAGCTTTATTCTATAATGTTTTAAATAACATATGCTTAACTAGCCAGTCTTAAGCTATTTTTATAGGCTTAATTAAATCGTTTCTTAATGTTCCATTTATTTACCATCCATCCAGATCAATGCCTATGAATGCGACTGCAAACCTGGTTATCAAGGCGACAACTGCGAGATTGACATTGATGAGTGCATTAGTAATCCTTGCTCCAATGGCTCCACTTGCATTGATATGATTAACAATTTCACATGCTCCTGTATTCCGGGCATGACGGGACGCATTTGTGACATTGATATCGATGATTGCATCTCAGCGCCGTGTCAGAATAATGGACTCTGCATTGATGAATTGGGTGGATTCCATTGTGATTGCAATGGCACTGGATACGAGGGCAAGAACTGTGAACTGAACATTGATGAATGCGTTTCGAATCCCTGCACAAACGGTGCCAAGTGCATTGATCAGGTTAAGGACTATTTCTGCGAGTGCCATGGTGGTTACAAGGGCAAGAATTGTGAGCAGGACATCAATGAGTGCGAGAGTAATCCGTGTCAGTACAACAGCAGCTGCTTGGAACGCTCCAATGCCACGCTCTATCAGCTGAGTCGAGTCATGGATCTGCCACGTGTCTTCAGTCAACCCTTTAGTTTTGAGAATGCCAGCGGGTAAGTTAATTTGTATACCATACGCTTAAGGCCACATATTAATTTAAACTCTTGTCTTTTTCCAGCTATGAGTGCGTTTGTGTGCCTGGAATAATTGGCAAGAACTGTGAGATCAACATCAATGAGTGCGAGAGCAATCCATGCAGCAAACACGGCACCTGCAATGATGGAGTGAGTAGTGAATAATAAATTTTCATTGACCAGTACTAATCTTTCCTACCTCCTTACAGATTGGCACCTACACGTGTGAATGCGATCCAGGCTTTGAGGGCACCCACTGTGAAATCAATATAGATGAATGTGATCGCTATAATCCCTGCCAGAATGGCACCTGCATCGATCAAATCAACGACTATGATTGCGATTGTGATGCCAACTTTGGAGGCAAGAACTGTTCAGTGCCATTGATTGGTTGTCTCAGTGGACCCTGCTTGAACAATGGCGCATGTCGTCCCTATTTGGTTAATGAGACTGTGCATCTCTTCAACTGTTCTTGCGAGCATGGCTTCCAGGGTTACACCTGTGAAAAGACAACTACGCTTTCTATGGTTGTCAGCAGCTTAATTACAGTGAAAACTCAACGCGAGGAAGGCTACGACATCAATCTGCAGTTCAAGACCACGTTACCCAATGGTGTTTTAGCCTTTGGTACATCTGGTGGACAGAATGAACCTGTTAGCTATATTCTGGAGCTAATCAATGGACGTCTTAATCTGCATTCGTCGTTGCTGAATAAATGGGAAGGTGTCTTTATTGGATCCAAACTGAACGATAGCAACTGGCACAAAGTCTTTGTGGCCATAAATACATCTCACTTGGTGTTGTCCGCCAACGATGAGCAGGCCATCTTCCCCGTGGGTTCTTATGAGACGGCTAACAACAGTCAACCCTCGTTCCCACTGACCTATCTGGGCGGCACTATACCCAATTTGAAGTCATATCTGCGCCATTTAACCCATCAGCCATCGAGTTTTGTGGGCTGCATGCAGGATGTGGTCGTCAATGGCAAATGGATATTCCCAGATGAGCATGTGGCAGATGAGAACACTAAGTTGTCCTATGTACAGAGCGGCTGTCCCCGCACCGAGCAATGTAAGCCGAATCCTTGTCACTCCAATGGCGAGTGTACTGATCTCTGGCACACCTTTGCCTGCCACTGTCCTAGACCATTCTTTGGACACACCTGTCAGCACAGTAAGTGCCAAAAACTATAAATTATTTTCAGTTTCTAATAAAAAAACTTTTGACTTGTAGATATGACCGCTGCTACATTTGGACATGAGAATACCACACACTCGGCTGTGATTGTGGAGACCACAGATGTGGCCAGACGTGCCATACGCTCCATACTGGATATATCCATGTTTATACGCACCCGGGAACCAGCGGGTCAAGTCTTCTACTTGGGCAGCGATCCACGCAAGGCGCCCACAAAGAGTTAGTACCAAAACTAACTTATTTTGAATACAATTTGATTAATATTTAAATGTGTTTGTAGATGTTGGAGACTCATATGTGGCTGCCAAGTTGCACGGCGGTGAGTTGCTGGTGAGAATGCAGTTTAATGGCACACCAGAAGCTTATACCGTTGGTGGCCAGAAGCTGGATAATGGCTATAATCACCTCATTGAGGTGGTGCGTAATCAAACCTTGGTTCAGGTCAAGCTTAATGGTACTGAATACTTCCGCAAGACGCTGTCGACAACGGGTCTATTGGATGCCCAAGTGCTCTACTTGGGTGGACCAGCACCGACGAGGGAATCTCTGTTGCCTGCCAGCACTGAGCCAGGTCTAGATGAAAGCAGTTTGGCTGCTGCCAATGTGGCTGTTATATCAAAGGAACAGGACGATAGCAAGGACTACTTCAAGGGCATCATACAGGATGTGAAGGTCAGCAATGGATCGCTGAATATGATTGTGGAAATGTATCCACTAAATGTGACCGATGTGAATGTGAATGCGAGACCATTTGGAGCGGTTACCATTGATCGCGCCTCGGTACTGCCCGGTGAGGTATCCGATGATCTGTGTCGCAAGAATCCGTGTAAACACAATGCCGAATGCCGAAACACATGGAACGATTATAGTTGCAAGTGTCCGAATGGCTATAAGGGCAAGGATTGCCAAGAGATTGAGTTCTGTCAGCTGGTCACCTGTCCTGGCAGCAGTGTCTGTCAGAATCTAGACGATGGCTACGAGTGCTTAACCAACATTACGTTTACGGGCAAGGAGCACGCCCCCTTGGCCTTCTATTACTTTAAAGAGCCGCTGGCCGATGACAATGGTGTGACCAAGCAACCAATCCTCAAGCCAGTCATTGAGATTGTCTATCGCACCCGTGCCGGTGGCACTCTGCTCTTTATTGACAACAACGACAGCTTCTTTGAGATTGGTGTGAATGGTGGGCGGGTCACGGTCACCTGGAAGCTCACCCAACTGCATATTGGCGAATCCGGACGCTTCGAGAAGGAGAACACTGATGGCGAATGGAGTCGCATTTATTTGCGAGCTCACGCTGGCAAACTAGAGGGCGGCTGGAAGGGATGGGAATCGATGGTAGATCCCACACCAGGCTTCTCAATGGACATTGATCAGGGCGCTTTCCAAGAACTGCTCTCCAGCAGCACTCAGATTTACCTCGGCGGCATGCCAGAGTCCAGACAATCCCGTGGCTCCACCCAATCCTCTCAGCAGGGCTCCCAATTCAAGGGTTGCCTGGGCGAGGCACGTGTTGGTGATCTGCTGCTGCCCTACTTCTCCAATGCCGATCTCTATCCGCCCACGGAGAATGTATCTGTACAGCTGCAGGCACAGTTCCGCCTGAACTCAACCATGCCTGAGGAGGGATGCATACTTTGCTTCCAGTCGGACTGTAAAAACGGTGGCAATTGTAATGTGCCCACGGAGGAGTACGCCTGCACCTGTCCCCCCGGCTACGAAGGCGACGACTGTGGCACAGACATCGATGAATGCCTCAACACACACTGCGAGAACAATGGCACCTGTATCAACCAGGTGGCCAATTTCTTCTGCCAATGCGTACCTGGCTTCGAGGGTCGCTACTGTGAGCAGAACATCGACGAGTGCGCACCTCAACCATGTCATAATGGTGGCAACTGTACGGACCTGATTGCTGCTTATCTATGTGTTTGCCCGGATGATTATACGGGTCCACAATGCGATGCCCTCAAGCAGATGACCTGCGAGAATGAACCTTGTCGCAATGGTTCCAACTGCGAGAATGGATTTAGTAAGTGAATCAATGAGTTGCTGTCAAACGATATAATAATATGAATTTATTGTTCTGTAGATCCCCAAACCGGTAATAACTTCACCTGCACGTGTTCTACGGGCTTCGAGGGTCCCTTGTGTGACACGCCCTTCTGCGAACTGACGCCCTGCGCCAACGGAGGACTCTGTCTGTCCACGAATACGGTTTGTTTTAAACACTCTATACTCAAATTACATATCTAATCCATATTTCCTCTCTAGATACCCACTTGCAAGTGCAGTCTAGGTTATACTGGTCGCCTGTGTGAGCTGGAGATTGACGAATGCGCCTCAAATCCCTGCCAGAATGGTGGGCAGTGCAACGATCTTGTCGGTGGCTATGAATGCAACTGCGGTTCCACTGGATTCGATGGCCTTCACTGTGAGACTGACATCGATGAGTGCAGTCAGGGCGTGGAATATTGCGGCGGACTTGGACGTTGCATCAATTTGCCGGGCACTTTCAAGTGTATTTGTCAGAAGCCCTACTGTGGTGCCTTCTGTAACTTTACCGATCCCTGCAATGCACCAAATATCTGTTACAATGGTGGTCAGTGCTATGGAAAACTGCGGCGAGGAAGCTGATTATGTATGCAATTGCACCGAAGGATTCACGGGCAAGAACTGCACTGCTCCCGTAAGTCTAAGAAAATCATGGAAAAAACACTTGAAATTAATTCATTGAATTTGTTACAGATCACGGCTAAAGAGGATGGTCCCTCGACCACGGATATTGCTATCATTGTGATACCCGTTGTGGTTGTATTGCTGCTCATTGCTGGCGCTTTGCTGGGCACATTCCTGGTTATGGCCAGAAATAAGCGTGCCACTCGCGGCACCTACAGTCCCAGCGCACAGGAATATTGCAATCCAAGGCTAGAAATGGATAATGTGTTAAAGCCACCGCCAGAGGAACGACTTATTTAGTTAATGCTCCCCATCAATAATATACCTAATTATATATAATCAAAGCAAAACAAAACGATATTTTAGAATCCGCCCATATAAAATTAGTATTTAGTTATTGCGTATTACTTTGTTAGAGGTGCTCCATGGCTTCCAAAACAGAGTTACTTTTGAACCAATAATCTTTGATGTACGTACGCGTTTAGTTAGTTAGTTAATAATGCCGTTGTCTATTTATTGTAGTAAGTAGTTTGTATGGCAATCACTTTATAGTCGTTATATAGTTACAGTTTAAATTCAGTATTCGATTTCATTCTAAAAAAAAAAGAAAAACTTAAACGAATACTTGTGTTTTAAAATCGAAAAAGCTGCGAACAAAGTTGTGCTGCACACTGAATCATACAGCAATGAAAATATAAATATAAACTACAAATTTAAATAGAAAACAGCAACAGAATTCGGCACATTCCAAGCGGGAAAACCCTTAAATATAATTTACGAGTATTTTGTAAATAGATTTGTATGCCTTTTTTACAACTAATTAGCAGAGCTAAATAAAATCCTATATAAATACATATAAATATATATATAATCCTATATGATATATATTGCAAATATATGTACTTCAGTTAATGTGGCCTTATACAACAAGCATGAGAACTTAGTGTACTTTTATTGTTAAGTAAATCAAATATTTTGCTCTACAATTTTTAAGCATAAACTTAAGAGACTGTACTATATTATATATTGAATATTTCGACTTTTTTCCAAAAATAAAAACAATGTAATGAAATAAATAATTATTATATTTACTAATTTACTTTACTCTTGGCTTATTTTAGAACATAAAGAGGGCAAACTGAAAATTTTAAAACTTTTTGATAACTAGACTATTTCTAAGTGCGGAGTATTATAGATTAACCATACTTTAATTGCATTAGTAGCTACGATTCATTTTCTTATTTTACGGATAACTTAGTTGGCTTCTAATTGTGTCAAATATTTAGTTTTTTAGTATAAATAAAACATTTTTTGATGTCCAATTTATAGCAAGTTAGTTGCTAATTTTATTTAGTGACTTATTAATGACGATTACATATTTAAATGTATACGAGGATGAATTTGTTTTTATCTCTATTGTTTTTGTTTAGCTCGTTAATAATAATAATGCAACAAACGTATTGGAAACAGCTTTAAATATTTTGTTTTGTTTCAATTTGAGTTTTTACCAGCTAAAGTCTACAGAATAAAATATTAAATATGCAAATGAAAAATTGACAAAACTGAAGTAAACAAAAAATACAAAACTTCAATTCGTAAAGTGGTTTAAAAAAAGCTTAACAGTTTCAGGTTGTTGGTTATTGTTTGTTCTGTTGATTATTATAAATATAAATAGGATCATCAGATGCAATTAGCTAAATAATAAATGCTAAATAAAAAAACAAAAGATGAAAGAGAGCGAGCATTGGTTATTAGCCCATTGAGGCGACCCATTTGAATTTGCTTTGCATTTCCGGATGATAGAATATGCACTCCAGCTTATTGATGCAGTTCTTGCCATAACGACACGGCTTCGGGTGATAGAAGGTGCAACCGACCTTGGAACAATTTGGATAATATTTGCACATCGTCGTTGCCGTTGTCGCTGTCGATGGCGCCGATATCGATTTATAGTTCTGCACAGGTATCACATGCGAGGCTATCAAGTAAATAAAATATAAAATCAGTTTCAATTACAATTTATCAGGGCCATAAACAAACTTATTACTCACATAAAGGCGGTGCTGCCAATTGCACGTGGCTAAGATCACGATTTCCGCTATGAGCGAAATTACAATCAATGCTGATGCAGGCCAAATCGAATTTGCACTTGGGATGCGAGTACATGCATTTGTCCGCAAATTTGCAATTGGGAAAGGATTTGCAGGGCGCCGTCGGGTGATAATATTCACAAAATTGTTTACTGCAATTCGGATGGTATTTGCAGCGCTCTTTTGGTTTTGACACCTTCAAAACTGTCGAGTCCACGGTGACTGCACTCACTGTAAATGCGGAACAAAATTAAAAGTTAGTTCATAAATGTACAAAAATAGTAAGCGTTAAAAGAACATAACTAGAATTAATTGGTATAAATCACACAAAAAAGAACAAAAAAAACTTTTCAAGATTTAACATTCAATTAACAAATTATATTTATTGCACAAAAATTAATATTAAAGAGTAACACTGGAAGTGTGCATTTTTGTGTGCTACAAAACTTTACAAATCTGTGAAACATTTAATATTTTATATGTTAGTCTTGAACTGCATACAGGGCATCTTCTAAACAACCAACCGCGATTACTTGTCATAGCGTTTTAAGCGCCTTTTGTGGTCTGTTTGAGGCGTTAACAAATTAAAGCTTAAACTATATATAGAAGCCACGAGAGAGATAACGTATATTTGGCAAGCCAAACATTTTATACCCTTATAAATAAAAGTATTAAATTGTAAATAAACTTCAAAAACTCCTCTAAAAAAATATTGATAAGAAAAATAAGCAAGTAATCGATCATAGTTATTAAATTTACTGAAAGAAAGATTTTATATAAGAGGTTGTGTTGTACCAAATTTAGTTAGAGTATTAAAAACAGTACCAAATTTACAAATGGCTTGGTTTCTGTATAAATTAATGAGTTTTAAAAAATACATATTTGTCCAGCGATTGTTCCGACCCAGGAACTTTTTGACAGTTTCAAGAATTTTATAATATAAATTGACATTCAAACAGACAGACGAGGTATGAATCATTAAATGTAGTTCCTTTAGGTATAATCCTTTGCGGAAACCCCATTACTAATAAAAGTATACGTAGTACTCAAAGTATCTTCAAGATTTGTTTAGCTTATAATACTTAAATATGTTTACAAAGAGCAATGCAATAAATATTGAATGTCTGGATTAACTTACATGCTGGAAGATTATCGTATTTCCTGTCCTCCGCCGTGCGTATAGAGATGCGGCGTCGCTCCGTGGACGAGTCACGTTCATGGCTGCCGGAGCGGCGCTTCATTTGTGACTGTGACTGAGACTGACTGTGCGACTGTGACTCCTCATCCGGCTTCAGCTTGAAGCGTATGGGTGTGTGCTTTGCCTTGATTGGTGCCTCAGTGGATGCTGCTGGGATGGCAATTGATGAAATCACTGGCTTCTCATTGTTACTGTCCCGCTTATCCAGATGTTTGGGTGGCAGTGGTGGAGTTGTGGAACGATTTGCATCCTCCTGCTGCATTTTGGAGTCTAACTTGGCATCATGTGTGGAGGAAGTAGCTGTATTGCCGCCGTTGCTCGAACGTTTTCTGGACGCACGCTTTTGCTGCACTCCATGCAAATGCTCATCATCTTCATCATCGTCATTGGCATCGTGCTTGATGATGATCTTCTTAATCTCCTGCGTTTGACGCAATACCTCGCTGCGGTGTAGACTACGCGATGGCTTTGGTGGCGGCGTATTGCTCGACGTGGATGGCGACGAACGGGATGAGCTCCGAGCACGTTTCGATTTATTACGGCGATTATTGTTGTTGTTCGTGGAGGAGGTGCATGTGGTTGAGCTGGGCTCAGCGTTCAGAAGCTGAGCTGTTGTCGAACTGGTTGAGGACACTTGTGGTGACGGAGTGCGTTTGCGGGAACGCTTGCGATAGGCGACAGCGGCAGCAGCAGCATTCCCAAGCGACTTGTCGCCATTCAATGTGACCACAAACTGAGTCTTGGATACGCCATGGGAGCCGGCACTGGTGTTGTTCGTTTTCTGTTCCACATGCATGTCAATTTCCATGTCCAGATCGTCCACATCTTGCGCCAGCTGTGGCACATATGTCGCGTAGTCGCTGACCGCCAAACTGGGCACATATTCCTCCTCCTCTTCGTCGTCCTCCTCCACTACCAGCTCTTTCTGCTCAATTTTTGCCACCAGCTTACTCTTGATAGGTGAATCACCTGAACTTCGTGTTCGTTTGGCATCCCTGTGGAGGACATTAACAACCAACTCACGTCTGCTGCGCCTGAACAACTCCTTGCCAGGGGTGGACTCGTTGGCACGACGTTTGCCCAGCGTAGAGCTTATAATCTCAGGCTCGTCGCTGCGAATGTTCCTCTTTGGCGGCACAACCACGGGCTGCGCTGGTGCCTTGGCCAGTATAGTCGAGCGCTGGGCATCGGCAACGGCTCGCAGCAAAAGATTCTTGCAGGCCTGTCTTCGTGGCGACACAGTTGGCCTCGGCTTGATTTTTATCACCGAATTGACTGGCTTGTCCACTATATCCTCATCGTCCGATGGCACCGGCGGCTTATTCACTGCCACAATAACACGGGAACCAATGCGATGCTTGTAGTTGCTTTCCGGACTGGGACTTGCTGTGCGACGACTGCGTACTGTGTCACGATCTCGCTCACGTTCCCGCTCCCGCTCACGCTCCCGTTCACGCCGTCGACTTGGCTGCTGACTCTCATTGACGCTGCGTTGACTGCGTTCCCTACCACGCTCCAGTTTCTTGCTTTCCTCGTGCTGCGGCTCACCACGACGCCGATGAGCTGGCACATAGAGTTCGAGCTCCTTTTGAGCGCCACGTTGGGGACGCTGCGTTTCCGGCGTAGTTTGTGCCTTGCATCCAAGACGCTCGTGAACCGAACGCCGCTCTGAGCGTTCATCTACCATCAGTTGAGGTTGCGGTGATGGCTGTTGTGTTGGTTGTTGTGGCTGTGACTCTTGTGCTATGGGCATTTCCACATGTGGTTTCTGTTTTGGTTTTTCTCTAGCTAACTCCGGTTCGGGTGTTCTCTGGAATACAATTGGACTCTTGGCTTTGCGGCTTTGTGTGCTCAGACTGGCATTATCGTTAGTGGCTTTTGGCGTTGAGTTGGGGCCAACGGAGTCTTCCTGCTCGTTGAGATTTAGCACATCGTCCACCTGATGTTCATCGTCCTCATCGGTATCATCATCCAGTTCGCCAATCTGGCGTAAATGCTGCTTGGCCGCGTAGATTTTTCGCTGTATTTCGGCCAACTCAGCGATGTCCTTCTCACGATTTCCCGTCGTGGTTGTTGAGGTAATCTCGGACGTGCTTGGTTGCACGTTATCCACCTCTTTCGTTGCTTCCTCCTCTTCCTGCGGCTGTGGCTGCGACTGTTCTGCATCATTTGTAGATTTGCGTTTCTTTTTCTTGAGAATTAATTCATCTTTTAAATTCGTGTCCACATCGAGCGTCTTTTTGGCCTTTTCCAGCAGCTCCTCGGCAAAGACGTCCGTAATGGAGCCAATTGCCGGCATGGTGTCTGCTGATCTTGACGTTGCTTCTGCGTGTCCAATATCATCGCCGGATTTTCTATGTACGCGCTTGTCCCTCTTGTCTTTGCCCTTCTTGTCCTTTTCCTTTGCTTTGGGTGCATCGGCTTGGCGAGACTTTCGCTTTTTGCTTGCTGCTGCATATACATATTTAATGACTCAGGTTTTACACATATTTTTGTAATTTTTTTGCATACTTACCACTTGGCGCCGGCAGCGTAACTTCCTGTAACTTTTGGAGCACTTCGTGGAGCCAGGTGACAAAGAGATCGGTCTGATCACCCAGGAAGAGATTCAGTTCGGCATTCATCTGCTGTTTGGTGCGCTTGTTGGCCACCATAACCATAACGTAGTCGGGCAGCTCGTCATCAATGAAGCCGGCCGAGCCGCCGGTTCCTAATTCCAGCAGTTTCGCTTTCACCGCGCTCTATACGTTTTAAATAAAGGTGATGAAAAGTTTTGATTACGAGTGCATTGATTTTTCGCAATGCAAAATGTGGCTAACTTACGCGCATCTTTTGACCGATTTCGCTGCCTAGATTGCAATCCATATTGGCTTATTTGCTGGTCAGGCTGTTGGTGGCTAAAAATCGTTTATTCCTTGCTATTGGTTCAATTGTTACATGGAACAGAAAAAACTTTTACAAAAAAATAATACTTTTTTTAGCAACTGCAGCAAATTTTCAGTGTGACCAAATAATGTTATGTGAAAAATGTCAAACTTTTTTCGACATGTTATTTAACATAACCATTAACCGTTTAACAATAGGCATTCACATCGAATGTGCTCGTACCAGGGCGAATGTCATTTGGTAGTGTGACAAAAGAAGAAGCTGAGAAAAGTATTTCTGGCGAATTTCAGTGCGACAATTTTGTAATTTCGTAATAAAATGTGTAATAATGGAAAACAGGCAGCCCAGTTCAAGTGATGTGATAGTGCCAGGTGCGTTATATACCCAAACATTCAAAGTTTACACAAATATGGCTGCAATTTGGCACCAGCCAGAGAGGTACGCTACCCTCTTTGGCTGGCTAGCTGGCCTCAGCCTCAATGCCCTGAGCCCGTTGTGAGTGCAGAATCTGCGCGAATGGCCGAGCCGAAATAAATGCAATTTTATGATAATTATGTGCATTTGGCAAGCAACTTGTTGCATTTAATGTGAACCACATTTACTTTTTTTCAGAATTATACTTCCTAATATCAAAATTTTTGACTGCGGGCCCGCTGGAAGACACAGCAAAGGTCGGTGATCGGACGTTTTTTTTGTTGAGCGCCGCCCTGTAAAAAGAGCGCAATTTCATCGTTTGAATTTCGCTTTTGTTTACAAACATTTTACTAACCCGATTCCTCAAAATTTCAATTTTCAGATACTGGTGAAAGAACTAGAGCAAAAGAAGGTAAGCATTTGCTATTTGTGTGTTAATTGGGGGTTATTGGGCAAGGCATTGCCTTCGACAATGGGCTTAGAAGGATTTTCCCATACTTGTTCCAAATTTAAATGCAAAACTCGCAATCGTTTGTTTATATATTTTGTTTTGGTTTTCGTCGTCGTCGTCGCTGCTCTTGTTGTTGTAGTTGGTGTATCACAACCGGCAGCAGCCCACACCGTCCGCTTATTTCAGAGTTCAAAGCTATACTGAAACTGAATCGCACTACGGTGCGCTACAGCATGGGAAAGTCAGTCTGTCCGGAACCATCGTCTGTCCGCCTGCTTAAAGTAGGTAACAAAAAATAAATAAAAACAAGAAATTTGGCTCCCGGCTGTGGCGGCGACAACGACGACGTCATTATTTCAATGCCTAGCAAAGTGCAAGTGATAATAAATATGTGTACCGCTTCTTCCTTGCCCACAGGTATTGCCCAGACGCATCGACTGGCTGGGAAACGAGCATGACCAGACCTTTGCCGAGTTGGTGAGTTATTGCTGTTATGATTTATAATTGTGTGTTCAATTATCATTCTAAGTGACTCGGGCTTGCATAATTGACATTTGTGTGCAGATTTCTTTCGTTTAGTTTTGACATTGTGTGTGCGTGCGTACGCGCATTTGTGACGTCACATGTCTATCGATTGATTGAATACATTTGTGTACAACTATTAATTTTTTTGCAATTAATTAATTGCAACAACATTAAATTACAAATAAATTAATTATTAAATTAAACATATTGCATAAATGTGAAAATTATAACCAAAATTATAGAAATCGACTAAAAGTTGTAGAATTTTATTTGAACTTTAATGTAATGAAGTGTAATTTGAAAAAATAAAGTAATTAACAATAAGATAGTAATTTTAATAACAATCATGCCCCTGGCGGCCGACATCTTGCTTTACACACACCTATACAAGCCATGTGTGATATGGCTGCGCGTGTGTATGTATTGTACAGCAGCAGACCTTGGACAAAAGCCAACACAGCAAGCCAATGCATGTGTGCTAGAGCGAGACAGTTATATGTTCTAGCACTGAAAACAGCTGCGCAGTGTGGCGCGATATGTTATCGATAGTCGCAAATCGTTAATTTTGAAATGTTTCTAGGAAAATAAATATGCGCACATAGGACCAAATCATCTTTTAGAAATATGCAGCCGTCTTGGACCACTGGTGGACAAGGAGCTGCCGCCCAGCGTTCCAGGCATCAACTCGTTGCTTGGTACTGGCCGTCAGCATCTATTGCGTACAAGAGAAACCGTTTATCGGCACCGCACACTGCGTGATTATTGTACAAGCCTTCACGGTATATCACTACCCGACTCGAGGCTTACAAAACCCACACATAATCTATGTAAGTTGTACAATATTTGATAAGCATTGGATGCAACTTTGTCTAATTCTTAACTCTCTTCAGCTAAAGTAATCTCTGGAAGAGAACATGGCGGTCTGGTGCGCCGGAAGTTGTTGGTGCCCACGGATCTCTACAGGAAGACGAAGCTTCTTCGTCGCACCGTGGGTCATCTCTCCTCTGTGTATTGTGTACTCTTTGATCGCACTGGTCGTTACATTATTACCGGAGCCGATGATCTGCTTATCAAAATATGGTCCGCTGCTGATGGACGCCTATTGGCAACGCTACGTGGCGCTTCTGCGGAAATTACAGACATTGCTATTAATTTGGATAATACAATGCTTGCAGCCGGCTCAGTGGATCGCATCTTGCGTGTTTGGGACATGCAAACAACATCACCAATTGCTGTTCTTGCCGCCCACACGGGCATGATAACGTCCGTGAACTTTTGCCCATCGCCACGCAGCGATTTAAAGTATTTGGTAACAACTAGTACAGATGGTTCTATAGCATTTTGGCAGTATTCAACGCCTCGCGGCCAAAAGATCACGTTTGCCCCAAGGCCCACACAGTACCATGAGAAGTTACGACCGGGACAGGCACAAATGATGTGCACCACTTTTTCGCCTGGTGGTGTCTTCCTGGCCGCCGGCTCTGCTGATCATCACGTGCGCGTTTACATGATGGCCGAGGATGGACCAAAGCGCATACTGGAAACAGAGGCTTACACCGACGCTGTGGACTCTGTACAATGGTCACATCGCGGTCTACGCTTCATATCTGGCAGCAAAGATGGCACTGCTCACATCTGGACCTTTGAGTCGCAGCAGTGGAAGAGTCTCAAGCTGTGCATGACCGAACGTTTAGCTAGGTATTGTCCTTTTAAACATTGTGGTTAAACTAAACTAACTTATGCCTATTTCTTACAGTTGTCCAGAACCGGAGGAAGGCAGAAAGCTGAAGGTCACAATGGTGGCCTGGGATGCTTCAGATCGTTATGTAATCACAGCTGTTAATGATTTTACTGTGCGTATATTAATATTATTTTAAATGCTGACCATTTTTATAATGAAACTGTCATTTTTAGATTAAAATCTGGGATTCAAAGTCGGCCAAGTTGCATCGTGTGCTGCGTGGCCACAAGGATGAGATATATGTGCTTGAATCGAATCCAAGGGATGAGCATGTCCTGCTATCTGCAGGTCATGATGGCCAAGTATTTCTCTGGGACATTGAGCAGGGCGTTGGTGTTGCCCAGTTCTTCAATGACATTGATGGTCAGGGACATGGCAGTGTTTTCGATGCTAAATGGTCGCCAGATGGCACCATGATAGCTGCCACCGATTCACATGGTCACATTCTGATATTTGGCCTTGGCATTGGCACCGAAAAGTACAAATTGGTAAAGTGATCATAAATCCGATCTTTCTATTAGCAGAATGGTTAATTTCCTTATTTTTAGCTGCCCACCGAGCTGTTCTTTCACACGGATTTCCGCCCGCTGTTGCGTGATGCCCACCATCATGTGGTGGATGAGCAGACACAAATTATGCCGCATCTTATGCCACCGCCATTTCTTGTCGACGCAGATGGCAATCCGCATCCAACGAAGTATCAGCGCTTTGTGCCTGGTCGGGAAGCTTGCAGCATGGATCAATTGATACCTAATCTTACAGTGGGTATCGATGGCATTGTGATTGAGGATAATGTGAATGCTCCAGCTGTAGCAGCTCCAGCAGCCGGCGCCGCACCCGCAGCAGTCGCAGCAGCTCCTGGTGGTGCTGCTGGTGGAGTTGGACCGGGTGGAAATTATTCGCATATTGATCGTATGATCGCTGCACTGGCCAATCGTCAGGGTAACAATAATGCCGCTAATGTCAATGATGCTGGAAATGCGAATCAATCATTCGAACGACTTGTTATGCGCCAAGGCCAAGGACAGGACCAATTGCCTGATTCGAACTCCACGCGAAATGCTCCCCAGCGTGGTAATATCTTAGGTGGACGCCGTTCGCTCACCGAGGGCACACCGCGTCCAAGCTGGGCACCAGTAGCTGCTGTACCACGCCCAGCACCAGCAGCAGCGCCCGCAGCTGGCGCTGATCCACAAGGTGATGTAGTTCCAGCGCTGCCATCACAACAGACGCTACCGCTGAAATTCGTGCGTCGTACTTATGTGCGTCCAATGAAGTACGCTCAGCTGCAGAACCTCAAGCAAACCATATATTCAGCTGGCCAGTACGAAATGCAGGAATATAAGCGAGAGATGCGTCGGCGTCCTATCATGATAAATACAGCGAGTGCAGCGTCAGCTCAGTTGTCGGGAATCGGCAGACAAAGGAACACACGATCCAATGGAGGCGGTCGACCTGGACGTCGACGTGGTGCTCAGTCTGGACAGCAGCAGCAGCAACAAGGAGCTCAGCCTGCTTACCGTACACGTGCCGTGCGAGATCAAGAGGAGTTGTACGATGACCCAGCTGCACCAAATGTCCACGAAGAGGAGGAAGAGGATGATAGCAGCAACAGTTCGGGTGATACAAGCTACTCGAATGTGGAGGAGAATCTAGAAGATAGCAGCGAGGAATCGGAAACGGATAGCTCGGACTATTCTGACTGGGTAGCCGATACTCCTGGACCGAATCTTGAGCCACCGAAGCGCTCCAAACGCAAGCCACTGTCACGTCGACGTACCATCAGTGAGGATAGCAGTGATGATGCGGGAACTGGTCAGGCAGCTGCAACAAGCAAAAAACGTGGACGAAAACGAGTCCTCATCCCACCAACAGCACCAAACGGTGAAATACCCGAGCTGTATCGCCCAGCCGAATGGCTCTCGGAGGTGATACCTCGCAAGGCCCCATACTATCCCCAAATGGGCGATGAAATCGTCTACTTTCGGCAGGGTCATCAGCGCTATCTAGAGGCAGTGCGCCTTAAAAAGGTCTACAAATTGTCGCACAGCTCGGAACCCTGGAATTTCCGAACGCTTCGGGATCATGAACTGGTGCGTGTGATTGGAATCAAATACGAGATTCGTCCACCGCGTCTTTGCTGCCTCAAGCTGGCTATCATAGATGAGGATGGCAACATGACGGGCACATCATTTAAAATCAAATACCACGATATGCCTGATGTCCTGGACTTTCTCGTATTACGTCAAACCTTTGATCTGGCGGTACAGCGCAATTGGAGCATCGCTGATCGTTTCCGATGCATGATCGGTGACGGTTGGTGGATGGGACAGATTGAGTCCCGACATGCTCTTAGTGCCGATTTTCCCGACTCGTTTTTCATGTGCTTCCGTGTGCGCTGGGATAATGGCGAATACGAGTACATGAGTCCTTGGGACATGGAGCCAATCGATGAGCAACGTCTACCCGATGAGGTTGGCGGTGCTGTGCCTGTGCTGCCCGAGGAAATACGCGCTACTTTATATCAGCCAAAGTCCGAGGAATGGCATCGTGGCGATCGCGATGGCACCTGTCGCCGCATCATCAATGGACTCGAACAGGTAATTAAGACGCTAAATAGATGGGGGATTGGAACAGAATATAAGCTTTAATTTTAGTTAACGTGGTAATACGAGTTAGAATTTAGTTAGAAAATGTTCCCGATTTCTTTGAAAATCTTTAAAAAAAAGAAACGTAAAATGGATTTATTGAGCTATAGAATTGAATTTTCTATATTTATCTTACTACTACACAACTTTGTGTTAGCCAAGTTCAAGCTTCAAAAAATTCAATAAGAATTCGAATGATTTTATGTTATATTAGCACTCGCTCAGCTCGACTGGTGTTAAGACTATGCTTATACTCCCAGCGAACTCTATACACTGCCTAATAATCAATTCGATAATAAACTGAATTCAACAATTGCATTTCCCAGGTGATGCGTCTATCGATTGCCGAACACTTTCTGGCGCCCGTTGACCTTAATATCTATCCAGATTACGCGTATCTGATTGAATATCCCATCGATTTAACAACGGTCAAGTCACGTTTTGAGAATCACTTCTATCGTCGCATTACATCGGCACAGTTTGACGTACGCTACTTGGCTACCAATGCGGAACAGTATAATCGCCGACACACAAACATTGTGAAGCATGCGCGTATTGTAACCGATCTGTGCTTACGCATCATCAGGTATATATAATCAATGAAAGATTTTAATTATGTTGTATGACTTACATGTATTTACTTTAATTTCAACAGGGAAGCAGATGAAATAGATGTGGCTGCTGTTTATCATCAGTTGGTGGACGTATATCATTCATCGGAGTCGGAGAATGAAGTGGACTCTGATGTTGTGCCATCGACCAGCACTGGTCCAACTACCTCAGCAGCTGCAGCACGTCAACGTGTTTCGTCCACACGCCGGTAAGTCTCTGGATATTGAATTTCAATTCAAATTTAACACTAATTTCAATTGATTGCAGCTCAAATCGCATACGATCCGATGGTGATTGGCGTTCCGATTGCCGACAACTGTTGGATATGATGTGTCAACGTCCAGATTCAGCTCCATTTCGAGAGCCAGTCGATACAATTGAGTTTCCCGATTATTTGGAAATTATTGCCACACCAATGGATCTGCGTACGGTTAAAGAAGATCTGCTGGGTGGCAACTATGATGATCCATTAGATTTTGCCAAGGATGTGCGCCTTATATTTCTCAATTCAAAGAACTACAACACCAACAAGCGTTCACTGGTGAGTTAATTGGCCAACTCTGGACTTGGCCACTGCTGCAGATCGTCATTTATTCCAAACCAATGCCAAATGTGCAGATCTTTTAATTGCCATTTGTCATTGTTGTTATTTCCATATTGTGATTATGTTCTTGCTTTCATTTTTGCCACCCATTGTGGCTAAATTGATTCCAAATAATAGTCAACGTACAAAAATACTTTCCAAATTATAGAAAAATATCTGATTTATTTAGTAAATTTTTATTAATTGTAAATACGAATATTTAATACTAATTTTATTAGTATTATTATTTTGTCTCCACATTAGATTGCTTTTATTTTTGTTGGTTTCATTGCACTTGTTTCTTAAACAAATTTATTAAGTTTTTGTTTTAACTTTAACATTTCTGAAACCAAATTGACGGACATCATTTATTCTTCTCATTATTCTTTCTTTAAATTCATATTCATTTGATGTGGTTATAATTTGATTTGAACGTTCAAATTATTTAGTTGCTTTATTTTTTCCCTACTGCACCGCTGCCCGTGCCTCCCTGCAGCCTTGATCCCTTCCAACTCCACACACTAGTTCACACACAGCAGCTCATCTCTTCTTAACGTTTCTTTTGCATTTTGTTAACATGCCTTCAAAACTTCAAATTAACCAACCACCCAACTCATAAACCATCAATCGAATCACTCGAATCAATCAAAACACCCATCAAATATTTCGAACTAAACCAAATGAATGACGATCCGTGAACAATCAACTAAAATAGGATAACTTAGCGGTAAGGTTGCTCTTGGGCGCTACTACTACTATTTCTACTATGCTAGAAAACAACTCTTCCAATTTTATTTACGTAATTAAATTAAATTAATTTTTACTATTGTTTATCTTGTAGATATATTCAATGACACTGCGATTAAGTGCTCTGTTTGAGTCACACATTAAAACGGTGGTTACCAACTGGAAGGCAGCACGAAGACGAGCCAACAAGAATAAGTCTGGAAGCAGCGGGCGAGGATCGAGTAGTCCCAGCAAGCGTAACCCAACGGAACGCACAACACGGCGTACTCAGAAGCCGCCGGGAGCTGCCAGAAGATTGGAAGCACACAGCAGTGATGAGGAGGACGACGATGATGACGACGACGATGATGATGATGACGAGGTTAGGGAACAGCAGACTGCCCGAGGTAATCAGCGCGGTGCCAGACGTCGTAATGGTGTTGCCGTCGTGCCCAGCAATTCGGGCTCGAATCGTGTGACATCCTCATCGTCCAATGCACAGCAGCGTCGTCGTGAGAGCAGCAGTAATTCGGATAGCGAAGAGGAAGAGGAGGAGGAGGAAACTACATCAGATGGCAGCACCGATGACAATGAGGATGATGAAGCGCACTCGAATGACAGTTCCCCACAACAGCCACGTCGTCGTCGTGGTGGACGATCGGCTCGTCAGCGACTCAGTGATGATGACTCTAATGCCAATGACTCTGAGGAGAGCTATAATCCCAACGATCGACGACGTCGAAATGCAGCCGGTGGGGGTAACAAGCGCAAGACTAAAAGTCAGCGACGACACTCCAATAAACGGCACAGAGGAGATCCTCCTGGACAACAGCAGCCTGGTGGTAGTCGCGGAGCTGTTGCAGCACCACCACGTCGTACGCGTCGCTTGTTGGGTAGCTCTGAGGATGATCATCAGACAGAATCTCTTTCACATCACGATGAGAGCACACAGGACAGTAATACACCACGGAAAAAGGGACGCCCGACGAGAGTCAAAAGCTCCACGGCCATGGGCAATGGTCCTAGCACTAGTGCCGCTGCCGCAGGCACCGGTAGCTCCAGTCTTGAGAGTCCGTCCCGGAATACGCGTGCCAATGGTGGCAGACCACAGAATGCAGCCGAAAATGACCATAGCTATCATCTGCCAGTGCGCAATGGACGCATCATTGAGTCCGACACGGATTCACATGGACCAACTGGGCGACCCACTAGACAGAGCGCGAAGCGTGCGCTCATGGATTGGGCACGCGGCAGTGATATCGAGGAGGAGGACGAAGACGATAGCGAAGAGGCCGAAGAGGTAAAAGTTTTCTTATGTATTAATTACATTATTGGCTAACTTGGATTCTTTTTAGATTCTACCCACACCCACGAATGATGATATGCCCTCGACCAGTCGTGCTGCACTAGGTCAGGTGGGTGCCTCTGCATCCTCATCACGGCAATTGCGCACGAATCGCAACACAGTGGTTAGTGCTGCCGCCGAAAGCGAGGACGACGATGATAGTGATAATGAGCCATTGGCCAACAACCAGCAAAGTAAGAAGTCGCCGTTTGTCTCTTGTTCTATCGGAGGATTCACGTGTCTTGTCTTTCTGTTTTAGAAACTGCCTCCATGAAAACGAGCACACCAGCTCCGCATCCACTGTCATTGCGACGCCGAGTTCCGTCGCCGCCACGGAGCATGCATATGACACGCTCGCATGCGACATCGACTACGAGTAACTCTGGCCAACCGGAGCCTCCAATGGCTGCACACGATCACAATTATCTGGGCAGTGAATCGGCAGCGGCTTCGCGTGCTCCGCGTCGCATGTTATCGCGTCATCAGCGTAATGCCGATGAGCTGGACACCAGCCTTGATCCATTGAATAATTCCCGTCTATTGGCTGTTATATCGAATCCCCGTCGTCCCACATCCACGACAAATAATGTGTCTACCCGTCGATTGCGTGCTCGTGCCAGTCAGGAATTATCTCAAGGCGAGGATGAGGAGGAAGATGAACAGGCTGAGGAATTACCCGATGAGGAGGAAGCGGCTGCTTCTGATGAAGGCACTGATGGGGGCTCCAGTTCACATCCCAGCAACGACGACGACGATGATGAGGACGATGATGATGATGTTGAGGATGGAACTGCCACCGATTCGGAAGACAATCAACCTCTAACCAGTTACGTTAGTAACGGACGCACTCGCCGTAAAACGAAAACATCATCTTCATCGGCAGCGACCGCGACGGCACATGGACGCGAACAGCGGCACAGTCGTCGTAGTCGTGGCCGTGGTGCAGCATCCGATAACTCGCTGGGTAATGACAACGATGACGATGAGGATTATGAAGCGCCTCGTAGTCGACCCAATCGCCTTCGTAGCAATCAGCGCAGCGGTCGCAATCTGAAACGTCCACGCTACAATGAACAATCCGATGAGGAGGATCAACAGCAGACACAAACACAGCGCAAGCGTGTGCGCAACGGTGATGTCCATGCCGCTGCAGTCACCAACAATAATGGCAACAGTCACAGCTCCCAGGAGCATGATGAACAGCAGCTAGAGCAACAGCCGGAGGACGGTGGCAGCACTACGGCGGACAGTGATGAGCAGCTGGTGAGCGTTAGCAGTCGGGGACGTGTTCGCAAGATATCAGCCAAGGCTCGTGGCATATTTAAAGATTGAAATTGGGTGTACGGCTGCGCTGCGCTCAAGACTGTTTTAATGTATAAATTAATTGTAATCCCCCTTCCCCCTCTGCCCCATGAAGAGCAAATATTATTTACTGAATTGAATTTGCTTTCTTATTATTGATTAATGTGTAAGAATAACTCATTGTCATTGTAATGCGTCAGGTGTCCTGTCCAATCCCATAAACTGTCACCACTTTGCACACACACCCGCACACACGCACTAGGCTTAAGCAAATTGTGTTCTCATGTGTAACCATATTTCATTATCCATTACCGTATACATATTTATATATAATAACTACATATAACACATCCCACAAAACATTCATAATTTGTTCGATAATGATTTAGTTTCTATATTTTTTCGCTCCCCATCCTGCTGTGGTCCATGCATCCGCATAGTTTCCAGCTACATTTATACATGTAGTTGGGAGGGACCACAAGGAAATCAATGTATGTACTTCTATATAGATATATATTATACATATACTATTTAAAGAGTAGCATCCAAGAATCACACACTTCATTTACAAATAGTTTATATAGAATAAAGTATCAAACAAAACTAAAGAAAAAAACTTAACTATAAAATGTTTAAAATGATTTCCTTACGACGGGATTCTACAGGATTTTTCACTTGGATTAAACACTATGAACTAAACTGAAATTTAGTTTAAGTTTACTTTTATTTCGGTGTTTTATTTTGACTTTTTACGTATTGCTCTGCCAATTGTTTAACCCTTGCTGCGTTTACTTCCGTGCCGTGTTTCTCCTCAAAGTCCAGATACTTTTTGTATATGACGAGCATTTTATCCGGCTGCAGTTTCTGCAGCACCGCACGCTCCAAAACATTTCTAGAGGGAGAACGGGAGAGAGAGAGAGGCAGGTCAGTAAGTGAATCAGTTAAATGCGCTTTTAACCCACCTGGCTGATTCAATCAGTCCACACTTGATGAGCATGTCCACATATAGCACCCAGATGTCAATGCGCTTCGGATACGATGTAACAATGTCATCCAGCAACGTTTGCGCCATCGCGTTGTCATCGTGTTGAGCAAACAATTTGGCAAAAGCCACAATGCAATTGATGTCTGTGGAAAGCATGAGTTGGTTCATTAATATGGCTTTAACTAGTGAACTGCGAACTGTACAAACTTACGTTGATTCTTGGGCAGCACTGCAAGAGCTCGCTGTAGTGTAGGCTGTACTCGATCCGCCATGTCCATCCAGAAATAGGCATCGGCTGCCACTCGCCAGACCTGTAGCTCCGTTCTAAACTTGCGGGTAATCAAATTTAAAACGTTAATAAGGCGTTCCTTCAAATTATGTGATTTGAGCACGTCCACAAGGCTCAGATAAGTTTCGAGGGGATCAGTGTGGCTAAGTGCCTCTTTGAGCACATCATCGAAATTGGACGAATTGTAGCTGAGCTCCAAGTTAAGGAGGGCCATCCAAACGTTACGCAGCTCTTTGGTCTCACGGAACGATATCGTTTTGATGGCACGACGAGCAATCTCCCGTGCCTTGTCGATCTCTGTGTTGGAGAGCAGGAAACTCATGTATTGTATCCAGGATTTGCTGCTGTTGGGCTCAGCGAGCACCAGACGTTCGAACTGATCAATGGTTTCTGGCCTTTGATTGGGATCTGCATTTCGTTCTTCAATCGCACGTAAACGCTGCTCCTCCTTGACCTCCGCCTTTGCCTTTTCCTTGGAGCTCAAACGTTTCTTTTTACTTGCACTGGCCTCGTTGTTGGCGTCGTCATCATCTTCATCACTGGATGCACTCTCCTGGCGCTTGCCATTTAGAGCACTCAGGTCTGTGTCCCAGAAACTAGTGATTCCAGGCAGACGTGCCTTGGCAACTGCTGCCTCGCTGGCCTTGGACTTCAGGTTGTCCACCTTTGCAGGTCTCTTGTCCTCGAAGATAAGTTGGCCATTTGATTTCTTTTCCGCTTTTACTTTTTTACCATTGGTCAGTTGTGACATCTCTTGTTTAATCTTTTTCAGCTTCACGGGCACATCTTCGGCTGGATCTTCCTTGGCTGCACGTTTCACTCCCTTCCACAGCTTCCAGACGGTCTCAGGCACGGCAATTGGCAGTTTGTCGTGTATGAATGCCAGATTACAGAAGTCACCCTGTCTCAGGCTGGCACTGGCCGAATTCTCCACATCGTTGGGATGCAGACGTATGGGACAAATCACCAACGGATTGGAACCACTTTTCTTCAGGGAGCACACTACAATGCTGTCCAATTTGAGCAAGACCTTGGCCTTTATGCCCGATTTCCCGATCAGATTTTCTGGTAATTCAGCGATCTTATTGCTGATGTGCTCAATGTCCTGTTTCTTGTTGCTAATCAGCAGCAAATCATTGGCATAATCGATCCATAAGATGACAGCCGACTGTTTGGTGCCCACCGCAGGAATTGGCGCTGTGCCGGCCAAGCTGTGCACCAGCAGTCCAGTTACATTTGCAGCATCATTCACAGTGTAGATCCAATCATTGGTCTCCGGATTGAGGCCCTTAAATTTGACGTTAATGGTGTCACCCACCGTGAACTTAGCGATGGGTGCAGAGCTCTCCTGCAGCGTATTTCGCAGCTGCTCAACTTCGTCAAGGTAGCTGATGGAAAAGACGACAATTAAATACGTTTAAGCGTAAAAAATCAAGAATCTACTCACCTTTCCACGAGCTTAGCTGTCTCCGTAAGTTTGCCATCCCAGACATCTGTCAGTTTGGCGGACACAGTAAGTGTCTTCGTCTCCACCTCCTTGCTGAGAACCTTGACGTACAGCAACTGATCGGGTTCCAGCATTAGTGGCAAGGCTCCAGCTACCTTGCTCAAGCAGAGCATTTTAATGTGCACCTTGACCAGTTTATTGTAGTTTCTGACGGGCAGGTGCAAGTCCACTACCTGATCCGTGGCATGCTTCACGTGAGCACGTAGTATGTCACCCACTTGCACTGTCTGCCAATCCTTGGTAAGATTCTCAGAGAAATAGGGCACTTCGCGTAGACTGAAAATGTTTTGCAAGATGCAGGCTGCTCCCATGTGGGTGCCACTGGGATGAGTACGTTTCTGTGCCGACTGCAGATCCACGTAATCTGAGAGCAAACGCTCTGGGATCAGACCAACAAATTCTTCAGTCGCTTGGGATTCATCGAAGTCTTCGCTTGCAAAAGTGATTTTTATTTCCAGTCCCGAGTCCAAAACATTTGTTACCTCCACAGGACATATCTCGCCAAGCTGGAACTTTTCCTCGGGCAACGTAAGGAGCACTTGGTCTGCATTGCGGCCAGTAATGCGAAACTTGGTTGTTTGACCCTCGAAAAAGGAATTCTCTAACAAACCGCTGATCCGCTGCTTGTGGAGTACTCCCTTGATGCCGCTGCAGAACTTAACCAGTACCAAATTCTCCTCGCACTTGACCACACTACCAGTAAACACTTTGCCCGCTTCTGCGGCGTCCAGGGTGGTCAGCAGCTGGACACCCTTGGCCAAATACTCGCTTCGATTGCTAAGGTAGCAAGTCTTACGCTCCAACGAAATCTCGAGCACCCGGCAACGTAGACGTTGTCCCACTTCGTAGCGTACATTGGGCGCCAGCTGGAGTCGCTCAATTATACCGTTCACTTTGCCGATCTTGACGCAGTAGCCACCAATTTTGGACTCCGGTTTGACGATGCGCGCGGAAACAATTTCACCGGCTTGAAGATCCTCCAGGGTGTAGAGCTTCTCGCTTAGCACATTGGGATCATCGGTGCAGTAGTAAAGTGATTCGATTACATCGTAGCCCAGGACACGGACACTGTGTTTGCTTTTGCGCGTGTATTTGGATAGCATCACATCCTGATCGAAGTTTCCCTTGAAGTTCGATCTGAGGGAAGCATATGAGATGAGTCCCTTGTACTTCTGATTGAGCAGCAGCACGATACCTCCAGTACCATGACGCAATACACGAGCCTTCTCCACAATGCTTCCCTTACGAAGGGATTGCTCCTCATCGGCTACCTGCTCCTGACTGATGTCCAGGTTAAAGGTTAAATATACCAACTTGGTTAGTGGCATCACATAGAGCACACGCGCCAGATACTCTTCATTGACTTCATAATCCGTGGGCACATGAAGGGCTTCGCCCAAATGATGCTCATTAACATAAGCTCGAAAGGATTCGTTAATGATGTTCCCCTCGAGACCGTTCTTAAGCTGCTTGGTCACCTTGAACTTTACAATGCTGCCTGGGAGTATATAATCCAGGTTGGTTTCAGTTTTGCTCTTCACTTTCAACTGATCTTGTTCCACCTTTGTACACTGGCAGGTACTCTTATTTTCCGTGTGCTGGATTTGCTTGACCCTCAGAAAGACCAACTCTCCTACATGATGCTTCTCGTCCGCGTTCACCTTGGGCAAAAAGGCTGTGAGTCCTTCAATACCTGTCTCAATGATGCAGCCATGCTCCTGGATTTCCTCAATGGCCCCCGAAAATATGAAACCCTTCTTGATGTTTGTATGCTTCAGGCTGCTGTTCACTACCGAGGGCTTGAGGGTCATCAAAATCGATGTGCGATTCTTCTCTGGATCCTCGGCTTTCACAGCGCGTCCATAAACAATGCGTCCCACGGCAAAGATCTCAGACAGCCCGGACATCTCACTGCTTTCGCCGGCCATGAACGCCACAGCCACGCGTTCGTATGCCTCCGAGATGTCAGCCAACGGAGCTCGTGCCGTCATCCGCCCCGGCAACGATATCTGCAACGAGGTGGCGTCCACTTCTTTCACGACGCCCATCAGCAGCATATGCTCTTGGAGTGTATCATATGTAAGTGTCTCAGCAGAGAACACTTGCAGCTGCTCATTATTGTTGTCATTGTCTGTTTGTGTTAATGCACCATCTTTTGGCTTTTGCGTTTTCTTCACCTTTTTCTGGGTTGCACCAAAAATCTACGAAATTGACAAATGTCACATAAATTTCATTGCATTCAAATTTGTTAGCATTTTACTTACGATATTTGATGTGTTATTATCCCCATTGACTTGTATATTTGCTGTTCCGCCGCGCGGAAAACTCTTTTCAATGGAAGTCATTTCAATTAATATTTAACAAAACGTAATATTGAATTATTAAATAAAATAACACAGCAACGTGCGCCGTACACGTGCTACCAGCTTTGAAATACAAATGCAGTGCCAGTGCTGCATAACAACCATTACGTGAGTGTTGCGAAGCGCGTACAGCTAGCAGTTAAGATAAATAATAACAAATTTTGTTACATTTACTTAAAAAAATAATACTTATTTATTGTAGTTTATTAATGCGTTGCTTAAATAAGTGTTTGGTTTCTTTTTAAACATGCCTAGAGTGCCTGCATTGGTTTTTTGTTATGCATGCTTGATATACACACAGTGGGAACGCACTGTTATCGCTGACTGAACGTGTAGAGGGCCTCATATTCCGGTCGCACGCGTTTGCATTGTGTTCGTATTATTATTTAGTTCGTCAAAATGCAAACTTTACGCGAATTTACGCGTAAAACCAAACGCGGCAATATATTAAAAATTGTGCGAGAGCATTATCTGCGGGACGATATTGGCTGCGGTTCGGATCTGTGTCAATATTGCTTTCAAAACGAGGCATATCAACTGACATCGGAGCACGAGATCAAGAGCAGTCTCTTTAAGTTTCCACATTATATTGTGTTGGACACCAATGTGGTCCTGGATCAAATCGATGTGCTTGAGGAGAGTGTGTTTCGTAATGTGATTGTGCTCACCACGGTGCTCAATGAGGTCAAGCACAAGAGCTCTGCGATCTACAAGCGTCTGAACGAAATCATCCATGATCGCTCCCGGAATTTTTACGTCTTTGTCAACGAGCACCACAAGTAAGCCAGAAAGTGCCATATTTTAACATATCAATCATTGATTCGATTATTTTTAAACAGAGATACATATGCGGATCGTGAGCCAGATGAAACTGCCAACGATCGCAATGATCGGGCCATTCGAATGGCCGCCAAATGGTATGATACCCATCTGCAGACCTCGCAGGAGTCCAAAGTGTTTCAGCGCAGTGGTCGCAGCATCACACGTGTCGTGTTGCTCAGCGATGATGCCGGAAATCGAGCCAAAGCCGAGGCAGAGGACATTTTGGTGTGCACTGCAGCTGATTATGTCAAGTCTTTGGAGGATTACCCACTGTTGGTGGACAAATTGTCGCACAAAACGTTCGAGAATGAGAAGCAGGCACTGCCCCAATACCCGCCGCACTTGAGCATGCAGGAACTGCTCGAGGGTTTCAGGCAAAAGAAACTGCTACAGGGCGCGTTCCAAGCATCCCGGGAGAACTATCTCGAGGGCAGTGTCAATGTGGAGAACTTTGAAAAGGGCGTAAGTACTACGTGTACTGATCAAAAGCTATCGATTTACCTTTTTATCATCCTTAGATTCTTATACAAGGAAGAGAAGCACTGAATCGCGCTGTGGACGGGGATCTTGTGGCCGTGGAGTTATTGCCAGAAAGCGAGTGGTCGGCGCCCAGTGAGATAGTGCTGGAGGAGAAGAATGTCTATGCCGATGATGTACCCAGCGAAGATCGTGTCGAGCAGGAGAAGGAAATGTTGCAGCAACTGCAGACAGTTTCAACTGAAGAGCGTACGCCAACTGGTCGCATTGTGGGCATTGTGCGTCGCAAGTGGCGTCAATATTGTGGCATTCTTCAGCCCAGTCTCATCGAGGACACCACACGGCATATATTTGTGCCGGCGGATCGCAAGATTCCACGCATACGCATTGAGACACGTCAGGCGGATAAGTTGCAGAATCAACGCATCATAGTCACCATTGACAGTTGGCCCAGGAACTCACGCTATCCGCATGGACACTTTGTGCGCTCCCTGGGACCATTGGGTAACATGGCCACTGAGAATGAAGTCATCTTGCTGGAGCACGATGTGCCCCATTGCAAGTTCTCCGAAGAAGTGCTCAGTTTCTTGCCCAAAATGCCTTGGACCATTACACCAGAAGATTATGCAAAGCGTGTGGATTTGAGAGATTTGTACATTTGTTCGGTTGATCCACCTGGCTGCACGGACATTGATGATGCCCTGCATTGCCGGGAGCTACCCAATGGCAATCTGGAGGTGGGTGTCCACATTGCTGATGTCAGTCATTTTATAAGGCCAGGAAATGCTTTGGACAAGGAAGCAGCAGCACGTGGCACAACAGTTTACCTGGTGGGGAAACGCATTGACATGGTACCCGAGTTGCTGAGCTCCAATCTCTGCTCGCTGGTTGGTGGCGTCGAGCGTTTTGCCTTCTCCTGCGTTTGGGAAATGGACAAGGAGGCGAATGTACTGTCCAAACGATTCCACAAGAGCGTCATCAAGTCAAAGCGTGCCATGACCTACGAGGAGGCACAGGTGATGATCGATGATGGCGCACAAACGGGTGAGATTGCCAAATCTTTGCGGAATCTCAATCGTCTGGCCAAGATACTCAAAAAGCGTCGCATGGATAATGGGTAAATGGTGGCCTCTAGTCTCTAGACGTGTTTTCATTTATGGTATTTATTGCAGCGCTTTGGTATTGGCTTCACCAGAGATACGCTTCCAAGTGGACAGCGAAACACATGAGCCGCTTGAGGTGGAGGCCAAACAGATGCGCGATACCAACTCAATGGTCGAAGAGTTCATGTTGCTGGCCAATATCAGTGTGGCCCAACATATTGCGGCCGAGTTCACCGAGTGCGCGGTGCTTCGTCGCCATCCCAAGCCACCGACGACAAATTTCGATCCTTTAGTGAAGGCTGCTCGGTATCAGGGATTCGAGGTGTCCACAGATACAGGTCTAGAGCTATCACATTCGCTGGATAAATGTGTGAAAGCAGACAATCCCTACTTCAACATGATGATACGCATCCTAACTACGCGCTGTATGATGCAGGCGGTTTACTTCATTAGCGGCAGCCTGCAAAAGGAGGAATTCTTTCATTATGGTCTCGCTGCGCCAATTTATACCCACTTCACCTCGCCCATTCGTAGGTATTCAGATATTATGGTTCATCGATTGCTGGCGGCCTCCATTGGTGCCGACAGCACCTATGCGCAGCTCCTGGAACGCAAGTCCAACGAGGAGATCTGTAATAATCTGAATTACCGCCATAAAATGGCTCAATATGCTGGACGTGCCTCTGTAGCACTTAATACACATCTCTTCTTCCGCGGAAAGGAGGAGGACGAAGAAGGGTACAATAACATATAAATTCCATTGAAAAACTACTAATCTTTTATAAATTTGCAGCTATATACTGTTTGTGCGCAAGAATGCCTTGCAGGTACTGATTCCCAAGTATGGACTGGAAGGAACGCTTTATCTAAAGAGCGATAAGGATGGCAAAGATGGCCAGGAGCGCGCCAAGACCGAAATCATATTTACATTCAATGAGGAGGATCACACACAGAGATGTGGCAATGTCATCTTTCATTCCTTCGATCCCGTCACGGTGCGTTTGAGCTTAGACTCGTCCAATGTTCAACATGAAAAATTAGTTTTCCGTTTGGTCAAACCATATATCAAAGGTTTCAGCGTGGAAACGACAACACCGGAAGTGGATGCGGATCAGCCGCCAGCTAAAAAAAGTAATAAAAATAAGAAAAAGAAGTAGGCGATTAATGATTTTTATAAATATAATTTTGTAACTGAAAAATGCTTTACTTTAAAAAAGCCAATATAATAAATAACATTTTAATGTTTATCTTTGGAGAAAGCGATCGAAAGTATTCAATTTTCAGTGCGTCACCTGAAAAAGTATATTAACCTTACGGAAAAGAGCTCGAATTAAACAGGAATCAAATAGCGAAAAGTTTCAGAAACCGAAAGTACTCAATAATCATACGTCACTGTTGCGAGTCTGATTCTAAAAATTGAAGCCGTTTTTGGAAATGCTCTTAAAGGGCACAATGTGAATCTTTAAAAATCATACTCTATATATCTATTTTGTGAACCTTAACTAATTTTTGAAACCACAAATAATTAGTTTTATTGTGTGTTTGATTTGGTGAACTTTATCTGTTCTTCTTTATTTATTTGTTGTGAGAGTATAACTAAATTCAAAAGCATTTTGAAATTTACATGCAGAGAGTGAGTATGGCGACAAACCTTTGATCCAAATGTTTTTCAGTTTTCGTTTTTTAACTTATTGCGCGAGCATTTCGTGTCCATTGTAAAGTTTCGACTTCAAAGAGGCGGTCGTGTTCGAGCTTAGCGCAAATATTCAAAAGAAAATAATTCTGCTTATACGCTAATACTTTGTGAAAAACACATACATATAGAGCAAAGAATATATGTACAATTTTGTAAAACAGTGTTTTTGTGACATTTAGAAGCGGAAATGGAGCTAACTAAAAACGCAGTGAATAATACCGATAAAAACGGCTGTAAGTTGAAAAATTCAACATAAACAGTAAAAATAAATTATTTGCAAAAGTGAAAAAATTTAATGTACTGCCAAAAGTGTCATGTGTTGAGTTTCGTCGTGCGAAACGGTTAACCGCAAGCGTTAAACGTGTCGCCATCTTGTAAGACGCATTTGCTTATGTAAATCGAATGAGAGAAAGGAAGAGAGCAAAACTAGCGCAACGCTTCATGTCGAGGGCTCCCAGTGATGGCAACTAATCGCCACAAAAGTCAAAGGCAGAAACAAATTAAAACAACAAAAGAGTGTCTTTTATATTATATAAATGCATGGACTTTACCAACTTTTCAGAAAATGGCGTATTTTCTGAGCTTGGTCTTTAATTTCATCATTTGTGTGGTCACAATGTAGCTCGGCCTATTTTTGAAAATGTTGTTTTTATTAAACTTTTTAAGTTTCTGTTCGTATATATCCCGTGACCAATTTCCATATTAAAATTCCATATAAAATGGTGTATGCATACAAAAAGCAACCAATTAAAATAACTAAATTTTAAAACTCATGGGGATTACATTTTATATGTTTCATACTTAATGCTAATTTAAAAAGGACTATGAAAAAAGGCTGAACTGGCAACACTGATAGCCCAGGGCTATCTAATTTGCTGTCTGTCTGCAACTATCGATAAATTCAAACACACACACACCTGCAAGCATGTATCGTTTCGCACACACATACACTCGTCTACACAAACACACTTGCAAAATGACATGAAGTGATCGCGAAGTTAAATTTGAATTACAATTTGAATTACAGACGCTCAAAATGTAAATTCAATTTGAATTTAATTTGTTAGACTATTCCGTTGGCAAATTGATGCAGCATTTAATGAGCTCATTACGCAGCTCACTTGGCAGTGCAATGAACTCACAGAAACTATTATTAACCACTTGCCAATTTAATCCAATTGAACAACAGGTGATAATTCCTTATGTGGCATGCCAGTGGAGGCACACAGTCCGGAGTACATGGAAGTGTACCGCAGATCTGTGCAGAATCCCGCTGCCTTTTGGGAGGAGCTAGGTGGTCTGCTAGATTGGGACAGGCCCTGGGAGCAGGTGCTGGACAACAGTAACCCACCGTTCACCAAGTGGTATGTGGGCGGTTACCTCAACGCCTGCTACAATGCCATCGATAGGCACATATTAGCCGGCAGGGGAGGCAAGGTGGCTCTGATCCACGACAGTCCACTGACCAATACGGTGCGCCGTGTGACCTACCAGGAGCTGTACGATCAGGTGATCCAGCTAGCAGGTGGACTGGCCAAACTGGGCGTGACCAAGGGAGATCGTGTGGTGATCTACATGCCGCTCATACCCGAAACCATAATAGCCATGCTGGCCATTGTTCGACTTGGTGCCATTCATTCCGTAGTCTTTGGTGGCTTCGCCGCACGGGAGCTTTGCTCTCGCATTGAGCACGTCGAGCCAAAACTGGTGATCGCCGCTAATGCAGGCGTGGAGCCCGGCAAGTTGGTGCCCTATCTGGACATACTCCACTCAGCAATCAATATGTCGCGCTGGAAGCCACCGCAGCGAAATATTATCTTCATGCGGGATCAGGCATTTCAGGACAAGTTAAACCCAGTGGATGACTTATGCTGGTCTCAGGTGCTGGCCATGAGTGATCCAATGCATCCAGTGGCCTGTGTGCCCATTGAGGCCAATGATCCGCTCTATATACTCTACACGTCCGGCACCACAGACAAGCCTAAGGGCGTGCTCCGAACCATTGGTGGCCATCTGGTGGCTCTGATGTATACGCTGAAAATGATTTATGGCATTCAGCCAGGCGACACCTGGTGGGCTGCCTCCGACATGGGCTGGGTGGTTGGACACTCCTACATTTGTTATGGACCACTTTGCCTGGGCGCCACGAGCGTCATGTACGAGGGCAAACCGGATCGCACTCCCGATCCAGGTCAATACTTTAGGTGAGTCAGAAAAGAATACAACCAGAGTGAAACTCGATTAAATGATCTAATTTTTCAGAATTATCGATCAGCACAAGGTGTGCTCGATCTTTTCGGTGCCGACGTCGTTCCGTGTGATTCGCCGTGCTGATCCAGAAATTAGCCATGGCAAACAGTATAGTTTAAAGTCCCTGCGTGCTATTTTCATAGCCGGTGAGCACTGTGACTACGAGACAAAGGCCTGGATTCATAGAACCTTCAAGGTGCCCGTGCTCAACCATTGGTGGCAGACGGAGACGGGATCAGCAGTGACCGCCACCTGTTTGGGCATTAAGCAGAACTTGAATCCGCCATCGTACTCCACTGGCTTGCCGCTGGTTGGCTATGACAGTAAGTACACCACTGAACTCCAATCCTTCAGATCTACAAAACTTAAATCATTGCAGTTAAAGTTCTGCGACCGGATGGCACTGAGGCAGCTCCTTTGGAGATGGGCAGGATTGTGCTGAAGCTGCCGCTGCCGCCTGGTAATATGGCCACGCTGTACAGGAGCGACGAACTCTTTCGCAAGCTGTACTTCCAAAAGTATCCCGTAAGCAGAACTAGAAAAGATTTGAGGATCCTATTGACCGATTAATTGTGATTTCAGGGCTACTACGACACCATGGATGCGGGCTACAAGGATGAGTTGGGTTACATATTTGTTACCGCACGCGACGATGACGTCATCAATGTGGCGGGTCATCGATTGTCCACGTCCAGTCTAGAAGACGCCGTCTTACGACACCCCGACGTGGTGGACGTGGCCGTCTTTGGTGTGCCAGAGGCAACCAAAGGACAACTACCGCTCTGCCTGTACATTCCCGTGCAGAACTGCAAGAAGACGGATGCCAAGCTTTCCACAGAAATAATCACACTGATCCGGGAAGTAGTGGGACCCATTGCTGCTTTTCGGCTAATCACTGCCGTTAACAATTTGCCACGAACACGCTCCGGCAAGACGATGCGCAAGGCCATGGCTGACTTTGCCCGGAACGAGCGAGTCGTTCTGCCGGCGACTATTGATGATGCCAGCGTCTTTGTGGAGATTCGTCGTGCTCTGCAACATTTGGGCTATGCGATGTCTGCTCCCGATCCCATAGTGGCCAAACTGCTGGACTGAGGATTAGTGTTGATTATTGGTTTTGTACGCTAGCAACTTAGTTTTACAAATTACGACGAACAAAATAAATATTTAATCGTTGCGAAATTCAGTCGAAAGTTCAGACTTCGTATATGTCTGTCTATGAATGCGAAAATAATTTAAATGTTAATCACTCGCAGTGGGCTAAAGTACACGCCTGAAACTACTTGGAAAATCTGCCCCAACTAAAACTCAATCAGTTTATTCAAATTAAGTGCAAATTTAGTGCGACATTGTTGCCTATTCCAATCCCATTTGAAAGCCGTCAACGTCCAACGCGTTGCCCTTACCCACTCCTCTCTAACCACCCGCCCACTTGCCGAATTTCACACCCACATGTGGACATGCCCACATATGGCGACCATAACATGATTTCCCTGATTTTTGCCACATCAAAGACCGCAACTAAATGCGTTAACTGTAATCCAATTAGCTGACTGTTTCCATTAAGAGTGAGCTGTTAGCGAATCTTTGGCGAATTTCTACAGAAACTAAATAAAATCTTTACTGAAAATATTTGTTTCAATATAATTTATAATCTGTTTTGTTTGTTTTTAAATTTATTATTAAAACTAAGTGAAGCACAATATTAAATTAAATACATTTTCAGTTTGTTATTGTCTAATAGACATAAAGATTTTATTATTTATATTAATGGGGATATTAAAATTATATTTTATTTTGTTAACAAGATTTCTAATTTTTAAAAACTTGTTAATATTTAATTATTATAGTCGAATTTTTTCACTAAATCATTTATTTTATTTCAGACTAAGACCTTTGGAGTTCAGTTCTTTCAATTGTAAAATTTATGAGCTTGACAGGGCTATTTAAACTGTTTAATTGTAGTTGCATTTTCGATTAAAACTTTATGGCATTTTGTGCTAAAACTTGTGTAGAAATTAATGTACGAAAATAAAATTTATAAACTGCAAATTAACTACACTCTAGCCAATAACTGAGATAAGTAAATTGACTGTGGAGTTATAAAAAAACAATCTAACTTTTTTAATTACAGTTCCTACTACTATGTTGCTTACTTATTTATTTACAGACCAACTAATTTAATGTCTTTTATATTTTTAATAACTCAATTAACTAGTCACATACTCGGGATTTCTTTTATATTTATTTTAATGTTTATCAAAAACAATGAATAATTTTAAGTAAGATTGCAATGAGATAAATTTATATAAAATACGTTGACTTTAATAAAATAGATAGATAAAGTAAAATAAAATAGATGCAATAAATTAAAAAATTTTCTATGCTCTCAAAATGCTTACAAAATTAATAGTATACGGAATAAATGGAAATTTAGAAAGTAAAATTCCCTTTTAATAATTATTAGAACTAAACAGTAGTAGAATCACCTTATTCCCTGCCTTCACATTAAATACGCCTCCGAGTGTAACAGAATAAACTTGTAATAGCATAAAATGCGGCAAATTTGATTTGCTTAACGTAACATTGAATGTAATTTAAGCATTTCGTATTGTGTTATTCATTCGCCCCTTCAGGTTTGTTGGCCCCTTTGTTAATATAATACTTATGTATGTATGTAGCCATGTATCTAAGTACTAGTGTAATGTCAAGTGCCAAGCTTTGTCAAATTGTTAGTTTGCATTCAAAACACGCGCCATGGCAAATTAATTGCAGCGTTTCGACTGCAAATCCCAACCTCATAAACAGAAGATTACTTCACTGTCTGACGTAGTCGATCTATGGAGTTGTATAGAGCTGTGTGATAACTGCAGCAAAAAGGTGTTACAATGCTTTAAAGATGCACAGCTCATCCATAAAGTTCGATGGCTCATAAATGGCAAAATATATAAATATATTTTTTAATGCTTCTAACTAGCAACTTTTTGACGTGCTGTGGACCGGCGACTGCACATAAAAAATTGCGCTTTTATAACATAATTAAGAGCTGATAAAACTTAAATAATATATCCCATACACAGATAAGGAATTCATTGTGTGTGTGTGTGTGTGAATGTGTTGTGTGCTTCAGGCTTTTGTCGAAAAGTAGCAAAGTACACAGAGCATAGAGCACACACAGGTTTCGTTCTGGTTTCGATGACGTATACGTAATATTTGAGCACGCCCATCACTCCCCCTGCCACTGTAACTATCCGTTTAAGCGCAACATGTGGTCCCTTTCTGTGTGTGTGTGTCAGCGTGTGGGTGTGTAGCTGTGTGTGTGCCAACCAATCGGAGCCTGGCGTTTGATTTGTGTGCGTGTTCAACGGAAGTAAATAAAAGCTGATGTCCTGTCAAGGCAGAGCATCATTCGAGTTCCTGCGTTCAACAAGTTCATTTCCACTTCCAATTCCATTCAACGGAAAATTGTGAAACTGCACCTCAAAAGTTCAAATAACGTGCCAGTTTTTTCTGTAACAAATAAATATAATCGGTCTTCTTGTTTCCGACAACCAAGTCACAAATAATATCAACAGGTTGGTGCATTGTGAAACTTTGTCAAGTTATTAACTTTAAGATGAAATTTTTTTAATATCCACCTTGAAATAGATTTTAAAATACCGTCCGACAGATTCAGTTTAGATAGTTAACGAAATTTTTATATCTGAAGGATTAAAGGTAGTTTACTAATATATTAATAAATCAACTGCTGTTTTTTGGACCATTCTCTCTTTAAGTTTTGTACAGGTTTCTTTAAAATACTAATTTACTTTTCCTTTGCCAAGGTCGGCCATATTTCATTAATTTAATATGAAGATGCATTTCTGTCCTTGCTTTTTAAACTGTCAAGTAAAATACTTTTAATGTAGATCATATATAGTTCAAGTAAAATAAATTTCTATACTCAATTGCTTAATATCTGAACTGCAAATTTAAAAAAGGTATAATTCTAAAATAAATTCTAAATTCATAGCATACTTTTAAGCGTTGCCTTGAATTATAGAAAAACCTTTGCTAAATTTTTGCTTAACTTTGACACATTTCTATACTCAAGTCAAGCAGCAGCAGCTAGTACTAAATTAAGAAAGGAAACATTAAAAAAAATGGAGAATTGTTGTGAGCAATTCGTGCTCAAAAGAGGGTCGATTCTCCCCTTTGCTGTCGATGCGTGTATTCAAAAAAAAATAGTTGCAGCGTTTTTTAAGCTAAACAGATGCAAGCGCAACACGTACGACACATTAGATGCATGCCAAAAGCAACAAAAGTGTTGTTTGGTATTGAACTCATACACAAAGAGACACAAATACGTATAAGCTCGTTGTCAACTGGGTCATCGTTCGTCACACGGTGCGTATGAGTGTCCTTAGCTTATATGTCTTCATCTAAGTGAAAAGAAAGGTGGTGCGGCAAGGGGAAGACAGAGTAGCACAGGTTGCCATTATTCCTTCTGCTCGGCCTGCAGCATAATAGAAACAAATTGTCTCACGCCTAAACGCATTAGCGAGCATTAGAGCCTTGATGATGCCAGGCATCACAAGGATTTAAAAAGAAGTGAAAATAAAATAACGGAGTCACGCAAATTGCGAATTTTGCCACGAGCCAAACTCCTTTCGAGCTATTTAACTTGAGTTAATCCTGGCAACAGCTTATAGCTTACAGATACCAAGGAATTTAGTTAACATTCAAATAAATCTTATATTTTTTGCATCACTTGCAGGATGTCTCAAATGCAATTGTTTGTCGTCTGCTGCTTTGCCGTTGTCCTGCTCGCTGTCTGTGTCCAGAGCTCTCAGGCTAGCGCCACACAGGCGCCTCTGTGCCAGCCCGGCATTCTCGAGGAAATGCCACAGCATATCAAAAAGGTTTGCATGGCCCTGGAGAACTCCGATCAACTTACTTCGGCCCTCAAGTCGTACATTAACAACGAAGCTTCCGGTGAGTAAGAGATTAACTTCTGATGATATAATGTATCCACATGCACTTGATTCTCATCTTTGTAGCGCTGGTGGCCAACTCCGATGATTTGCTGAAGAACTACAATAAACGTACAGATGTCGATCACGTTTTCCTCCGCTTCGGCAAACGTCGTTAAATCAGAACTTAAGCAACGCGAATCATGTTATGAATTTTGGACTACGGCAGGATCTTGGGCAAATGATTTGAGCACAACAAACATGACGTCTTCTCAATATTTAAGTACTACATAATTTAATCTTGGCACATCGGCGTTTAAATAAATGTAAATTATTCAACTTGGAAGCTCTCTAGTTCAATAATAACACACAAAAACTATTTCTTCTTTAATTCTAAATGTATTAAAAAGACCCCCGAAAGTTTTCTTTTGAAATGTTGATCTCTTTATTTATTTGGTGAAAAAAAATAAATAACTTATAACTATATAATATACACAAATATTTTCCTTACACAAAGCACTTGCATAAATATCTAAAATAATGTTTAAAACTTTGAAAATATAATACTTGTTTTTTGAAATAAAGTCTCTTTCTTCTTAAATTGAATGCATGATAAAATGCACTTGAAATTTTGTTTTATTAATTATTATGTTGGACACACGGGAACAGATATTTGTTCAATGTATATTTAAATAATTAAAATCATTTTTGAGTGTCCGAATTTTCTGAAGGTCCAAACGGCTTTACTCTGTTCCAGCTTAAAGAAGAAAATTAAATATTACTAAAGTAGCAAAGTTAATAAATATATATGTATATATTTAATTCAACTTCTTACCTTGTGGGATGTTAACTTCATTTTTCATTAGAACTTCTTTGGTTATTGCTGCAAAAAATGAGATTATCTAACAAAACTACTCCGTTACTAGAAGTACAAAATAATTTATTACATTTTTTAATTTCATGCGAAAGTGAAATAAAAATTTCAAGTTTCACAAATCGATGCGATTCATAGCAATATTATTTTAAATTGTACAATTTTAAAACTTTACTCCAAGATTTTCAACAATTTATTTTATGGTGGGTTTTTTTTTTAAAGATTTTTAGTGAAAGGTTTAATATTTAAGTACAAAATGTGTTCCTCTTTGATAGGAATTAAAATTTTCTTTAACCATTTGGAAGATGTTTGGTTCCAAAGATTACGTAGATCAAATATATTAAACACACAAGTCCAAGCGATCTGTTGAATTCAGATTCAGTTTCAGATTTAATCTGTTTGCTGTAATAGAGATGTATTAAATAATCTGCATATATTATCATAGTTTATAAATTCATGGTCAGTTGCATTTCTTGGCAGGTTGTTTATTAAAGAAAATTAATAAAAATAAATAAAAATTAAACAAATAATAGAGCATAACGTAAATAAAGCATTCCACAACAAATCGGTGGTAAAGTCTTAATATTTTTTCTTTTTTTCTTCTCTTGTAAAAATTCTCTATTTTTAAAATGCTAAAACAAATAATTTTAGCTATTTTCATTTGCTTGTTTCGATAAATATTTGTACTTTGTTTTTATTGAAGTTTTATTTAGATTGTAAATCAGTATTTTATCGAATGAATTATTGGATAATCCAAAAAATTCTATTTGTAGATTCTTTTTGCTTTTAATAGTCTTTTTTTCTCTCTCTCTCATTTTTTTTTTGTTCATTACTTTTCAATATGAATTTTTTAAAATTGAAGCTTATTACTTTAAATAATCATTTGTGTGCTTGTCTTGTGACTTCAAGTATATCTTTATCAGTTCTATTAAATTGTCACTCAGCATATTATTTAAATATTTTTGTTTTGGGATATGCTAAAAAAAAATGTTTTTTTTTTTAAGAAATTGCAATTTGTTTTGATCAGTCTTTGGTAGTTTTTTTTTATAATGTATCACCTTTTCGGATTGCATATTTGTAAGCACTTTTAAACTGCATTTCAAAACTTTCATTACTGTATAAAATATAACAATTAAAATTTGTTTTCTTTTTAAATATAAACAAAAGTGTAAATAACATAAAATTGCATAAATTAAATTAAAGTTTATCATATAAATTTCATTAGTTTTTGTTTAATGATTTTTTGTTTGTTTTAATTGTGTCATGTCTGTTCGATTTTATCACCTTTTTCATTATCCTTTTCAGTAGATTTCCTTCATTCTTCAAAACGTTTTAAAAACGCTTTTCATTTAGTTTTTTTAGTTTTCTCATTCCTGTAAAAAGAAAACTAAATGCTACGTGAATTGTATAGAAATGCGGCAAGAGGCCGCATTTTGTATGGTAAAACTCAACAGTCTCATGAATCATACAGATTCATTATTTAATTAAAATTTAAATTATTTCAAAAACATGAACGGACTATAAAATTTATGAGACGGACAAAACTTAATAAAAATAACCGTATTTCTTATATATATGTATAGACCGAGAGTTGAGTTATCATATATGTTTTGTTTAATGTTTCATTTTTTAAATTTAAGTTCTGTTTTTGGCCATTTTGTGGCTTTCAACTTAACTTACCGAATACTTTTCAATAATACTGTATTTTTAAGTGCTTTCAATTTGACTTCTTTTCAATATTGTTTCATTCGTTTTTTTTTTCTTTCTTTAGAAACTTATTTTGTCGTTCTGTTTCTTATCTTTGTACTTTTCATTAATCATCACTTTTAATGTCCTTGAACAATGAATATCTTTTTAATTATTGAATATTGAAACTTGTTGTTCTTCGGTTGCTTTTTAAATTTTTCTTTATAAATATCAGATTTTTGCTCATTATTGTTGTATATTTTTTCTTTGGTCTGATACTTCATTATAAATGTTTGTAGATTTTACTGTTTAAGTATGAAGTTTGCTGTTGGTTTGAAAAATAAATAAATAAAATTGTTCAACTTTTTCGCTTTGTGTTGATGCACATTATTTTTTCGAAAAAATTAAATAAACTTCAGATTTTGTTCTCTTAGTGTTGTTGCACTTATTTTCGTTTACTTAAATGGATGATTTTGGTCTCTAGTTCTTTTGCTTAAACAAATATTTGAAATAATAATTTTTACTTTTAAATAAGTTTAATGCATTACACACATTTTTGAACATTATTTTATTGACTTTGATAAATTTTATGAGTTTTGCTTTGTTTTGCTAATTAGTTTTTTGTGAATTTCGTTTTTTGTTTTTTTATTTATATTTTGTTTTGCTCAGCTTAATTAATAGTTACATAATTACGATTTTTTTGTTGCTATTTATTATTAAAAAAGAAATTATAAATGTTTTCTTGTTCACGTCAATAGATTAAATAAATCAAATAATTATTGGGAAATCATAAATCATAATGAATTTTCCAAGTATTCATATAAATTGTTAATCAAAAATATTTCTTTCGTTGACGAAACAATTTCCATAAGTTTTGTGATTTTTCTTTTTATCAACTAAAATTTATACATTGCAATTTCTGTATACAA
This sequence comes from Drosophila acutilabella, assembly GCA_035046005.1. NCBI lineage: Eukaryota > Metazoa > Arthropoda > Insecta > Diptera > Drosophilidae > Drosophila > Drosophila acutilabella. The sequence goes on from JAWNOK010000072.1 coordinate 782,072, forward strand.
TATGACATGAATGACAATATTGATTTTGTTTCGATTCGTATTCATCTAACAGGAAAATGAAAAAAAATCATGTAATTTTAAAATGAAAGGAAATATACAAATTAGATTTTTGGCGGGAGCTCTTAAACCCGATGCAAGGCTCCATTTGTCCACTAACAAAACATATAACAACAGGCAACATAATTCTATTGCCAGTCAGATGATCTCTTGATCGGTTATCGGATAAAGTAAAGACAAACAAACACAAAGGAGTCATTAGGTTGATAGGTAGGATAGTTTTCAAAGGGAAGAAGTTGAATAGAATAAGACGGAAGCAACACGGGTCAACTTAAACAATAGGAAAGAGAACTTTATGCTTAAGACTAATTGCGTGTCAGTGTCAGAGTGTGTGTGTTTGTGTGTAAATATGAATTTTGTGTGGCTATGTATGTTATGTGTATGTATTATAGTTTAAAGCAAGCAAATTTCTGTATTTAACATCATAGTTGTATGCTCTTTTAAGCCCTAAATCCCCTGTTTTGGTTTTTGGCATACGTGTTGGAGCACGCACAGCGTTCTTCATTTTAATTGTGTGTATCGCCATATTGAGGGACTCTTGCGGGATTCATTTTAGTTGGTCTAGTAATAGGCGGCTGCATTCGAATAGTTTTGAGAATACGCCTGCGAATCTATGGGGAGCATGGCAAAAACAAATAAAAAAGACATTTGGACGTGATGGATGTTGGCATAAGATGATAAACCTAATTACGTACCATAACCGGCATAAGCGCGTTCGTCATAGCCAGTGCTCTGTTGGCTGTAATCCGCCTGCCCTGTGGCATTGTAATCAACTGCAGTCGATCCATACTGCTGGCTATAATCCTGGCTATACTGATAGCGCGTATCCTGTGTGGCATAGCCCGTTGAGCTGTTTAAATATAAAGCAAATATATATAATTGTTTCAAAAGTAGTCAGTGTCTTCAAATTTTAGACCCACTTGTAGCCCTGGTATTGACTCTGATCATATTCGGTGCCATGATGCGACGCATAACTGCTGCTCGCTGGTGTACTCGCTTGTGTGGTGTGTGCTGCATAGCCACTGCTCTGACCGTATCCGTTATAGCCCTGCTGAGCTGTTGCCTGTGCGCTGTATCCGCTCTGGGAGTATGGATCCACCTGCTGCGTCTGGTCATGCGTCTGGTAACCACCATGATGGCTGCAGTGAACGTTGGCATTAATATCAATTGAAATAAGTTCATTAACTTAAAATTATATGGGTTGATTTACGATATGTTTTGGTGATTTGAATATAAAGTGTTTTATAGATTTTAAAATAATAAAAATAATAATTTATTTTACCTTGGCGCTGGAGCATGATGACTGGGTGGCGATCCATAGGATGATTGGGGCATGTGCTGGGATGCCGAATGGTACTTTGGTGTCATGGGTCGTTGGCCATAGGGTCCTCCCTCGTAACGTCCACGCTTTGGGCCTGGACCTCCGGGTGCGCCGCGTTTGAGAGCTGGTACCGGTGCAATTTGTGTATTGACATTATGTGCCTGTTGGTGATGTTGCATGGGTGGCCGACTCATACCTTGATTGTAACCACCGCCGCGTCCGCGCATTGAGCCACGACGTGGCATTCCTCCATGCTCTCCACCAGGGCCGCCCATAGAGTTCGAGTGATGTGAATGAGGGTACATCCCGTTGCCGCCATTGCCGTTCATGTGTGGGTTGTAGCCGCCACCGCGTCCGCGACCGCCAAATGGTCCGCCACGTCCACGACCGCGACTGATGTATGGGGGTGGTCCTCCATTATTGGTACTGTTGCTGCCAGGTGCACCGCTCGACACATGTGTATTAGCCGTTGTGGTGGATGTGCTGGTGGTTCCAGCCGGTGCATCGCTGCTATCTTCACCAGCCGCATCGCTGGACTGCGGATCTCCCGCTGTGGCAGAAGCTGTGGGCACTGGCGATACCGTCTTGTTATTATCGGCGCCCGTATGCTGTTTAGGAGCTGCATTCATTTTGCAGGTGCAAATTTGGGTCAACAAACAAAATATGAAATCAATTGGTACTTACGCTGCTGATACATGGGCGGACGGCCGCCTCGCATGCCCATGGGAGCACCGCGAGGCTGAAAGCCACCTCCACCACGACCTTGATATCCTAATCCACCGCGTGGGCGCATACCTCGCGAAGGTCCCGACATCATGCCCTGCATTGGTGGTCCACCGCCACCCATACCCCCACGCATGCCTCCCATGAAATGACCACGACCCATGCCGCGACCACGTCCACGCTCAAAGCCACCACGCATTGGCGGGCCACCGCCACGGCCTCTGTAACCACCGCCACGGGGACCACCGCCCGGTGGGGATGATACTTGTGTAGATCCTTCCATACTTTAAGTTAAGCAGCAACAGCAACCAAGCCAAATGCTACTTTTCGTTATTTTACACAATCCCTACAATGAGACACACACACATACACAATTATTCGGACGCGCACACACGTTTGCCGACTTGAATTCTAGAGGCGATTTTATACCATGCAATGCAGAAACGTTAAGATTTGATCATGCACTATTTAAGGTCACTATTTGAGCGCTTTTAATCGTATTTAAACTATTTTTTTAGCTTAACTAAACATAAAAACGCGTCCGACGTCGAGTGAAAAAATATGGCGGCGAGTATTGATTTTTACGTGTGTTAGCTAATATCGATACTACAATTTGGAATCGTTATTTGTATCGATAGTTTACAGTGTTAGAAGTATCGTCTTTGTAAAACTTAACAGCACTGGCACTGACATAAACAAACCTTTTCCACGTATTATCAATATTTTCATAAATTTACTTTTGTTTTGGGTTTGTGTTTTGCAATGTCTTCATGGATAACCGGATTGGCAGATAAGGCAGAGAACATATTAAATAAAATAGATCAAAATGCTGCAACAGCGCTACACATAGAAGGTGCACCAACTATGGATGCCATGAAGAAAAGCTTAACCAGCAGCACACAATCCCTGAAGACAACGCTCTCTCCTGTCAAGCGATCTCCAAGCAGCAGCAGCACCCCAATGTCGTTGTCCATGGTGGGAAATAGTGCATCTAGCGCGAAAAGTGAGGGAGCTAATGTGGTGACCACTGAGCTGTGTCAAAAACTGCCCACCTCAGCCAGTTTTTCAGTTAATCCGGATAATGGGAATGGCATGGATACCCACGAATTGGCAGCTTTTAAAATTGCCTTGAATGAAATCACAGCCGAGCGCGACGAGTTGCGTGTGCGTCTCGAAGAGCTTAATCACGATAGCGAAAATTTCGGTCTTAAGCAGCGAGCGCAAGAACTTGAAACCGTAACTCAGACTCTGTCCGAAGAGCGAGATAAGGCAGTGCACGAACTTAACGAAGCGCAGTCAGCTCACTTGGCCTACGTACACTCCATATCTGAGCTGGAAAGCAATCTGGCCAAACTGCAACAGGAGTACGTAAGTACAGCCCAAAAGTTACAAATGCAAATTAAGGAGACAGATCAACAACGCACAGAGCTCCAAGAGTATCGGACAAAGGCTCAGCGCGCTCTTCAAGCTAAGGATACGCTTATAGCTGAGCTAAAGGTAAATCCCGCTCAAGATGGCGATGGCCATGAGTTAATCAATAAGGACAGCGAGACGCGTTTCTTACAAATCGAATATGATGCCTTGAAACAGGAGCTACAGCATGCCAACGAGGAGCAACAAAAACTACGTCTGCAGATAGATGATTACATTGCGCAGGAGCGACAGCATCAACTGGACATTGGTGTTGCTCGCCAACGTGAGCAAACACTTACGAAAGAGTTGCGCACAGTTCGGGAGCACAACGTTGTCATTGAATCCGAGCAACGTATGTTGACCCAAGAACTGTCCTCGCTGCGTCAGCAGATGAGCAATCAGATGGCTTCGGCTGCCACACGACTGCAGGAGAAGGAAAAGCAATTGCAACAGCTACGACAACAATTAAGCGAATCCGGTGTCACAAATGCCAAAGCCGACTACGAAAATCGTTTGAAGGCTCTCACCCAATCCCTGGTCGAGCGTCAGGGTTTGCTGGAACGCGTTACTTCTGAGCGGAATGCTTTGAGACTCCAGCACGAGAACATGCAAGCGCAGCTAAAGCAGAACATGCATGCCATTGAGATGGGACATCAACGGAATACCTCCAGTTCCCGCGGCTCGCTGCTGTCCAACAGCACCGATGATGGTAGATCATGTATATTTGTTTTTTTAATCGAATTATAATCCTCTTTTATTTCTTGCTTAGCCAAGGCACAGTTTCCGCTGCTGATGCATCCGAGTCCATTTGACAATCGTGTCGCACGTCGCTTCAAGCGCGCATTGCGCCAAGCTGACTCCGTGGGCATACGTGTGGGTGCCTTCCTACGACGTTATCCAATGATGCGCATCTTTATCTTTCTCTATGTGGCTTTACTCCATTTGTGGGTCATGTTTGTGCTGCTCTCCACAACGCCCAACTAAAGTGTCCAATTAAATCTTTCGCTTTTTTGGATATTTTCAGAGCAATTGTATATTTTCAACTATTGCATATTGTTATTGTATGTGTATAATAATCTTAAACAATTTGATAAGTCAAAATTACACTTGATTGTGTATTGTATACTGTATTTAGAGCAATTAAAGCTCGCCAAAAGTAAATGGGGAAAACAATTATTTATGTTTAATCGGGGGCAAATTAAAAAAATAGAGAACTTTAAATTCAATAAACACTTTAACTATGTACAAATCGCAAGTAGCATTAAATATAAACAAAGCAAACAAATAACAAGATCTACAAAATTCACGCTAAATGTCCAGAAAACATTCCAATTCACAGTTTGAATATTGCATATTTGATTCTGTTACGATCCAAAAGTATTAGCTGTTACTAATTTAAGTACAATAATTATCTTATAAGTTGGTCGTGCCTAGCACATTTGTCATGAATCGTTAAACTGGAAGCCACTTTGCCCAGGAAGCAGTTGGCATCAACAAGAGAGAAAGACGATAGAGAGAGGCAAACAGTTAACAGAAGAAGATTGTTTGATGCTCAGTAATAGAGACTTTTGGGACGATTGGCGTAAAATAAACGCTATATGCCCCGCAAACGTTTATATCAGTCATCGGCAGAGTAGCTTACATAGACAGCATCGCCGCCGATGCTAATCAGGCACTGACCCTGTAAAGATTACAATATGTTTCCAGTTAAGACTATAAACTTTTTTATAACTCCTTTTCCTACCTGATTCTTATGTTGGTTGTCGAACAATATCAGCTCGGTTATGTAGAAGGACACCATTGCATTGCCACCAAGTGAAGCAATGTGTGCACGCACCACGGCCAGCAATTCAGTGATAAAACCGTGTACAAATCCACTAATACCACCATTCTCACGTATGGAAGTGCTCTCTCGGATGAAGAAAAAGTTCAGATTTCCCAGATATTTCTCAATCCGCCCACCGGGTATCGAGCTCAGCGGCGTCAAGTCCACACCATAACGATCACGCAGCGGAAACTGTTAAAAATTGATAACGTTAAAAGAATTGTTCATTTAAAATTTCGTGAGCTAAATAAATTTGATCTTTACTTACGTAGCGATTACGTGGCACAGGTGTGATGTTGAGCGATTTGGCCGAGGGCAAGCCCGTTGTCAGGTTGCCCAGGCGAGAAGGTGATGTTTTGCGTGCTTTAAATGAGCTCATGCCAAATGGAGGAATCGCTGTGCTTGTAGGCGTTGGAGTGTCTACTACTTGATCCTCATCCAGGGGAAATATGTAATCCTCCTCCTGCAGCATGCGCTTGCCATTCAACTCTGGTTGCGATTGAGTTCCCTGAACAGCGGATTGCATCTGGGATTGCGCCTGCGCCTGCACTGTGGCATCATTGAAGCCATTTGGCTGCACTGTTGGTCCACCACGGCGTCGATATTTCATTTTGTTGGCATCGCTTAAGCCCATGGCCATGCCAGTAACAAGTAATTGAATTTGATCCTACAAAAAGAATGAAAATTTATAAACTGTGTACCACCATAGTCGGTAACAACTACTTACTGATTCTGGCAAATCCAGTCGAAAGCGCAGATCGCATATAGCACAGGGTATCATGGTGCGCAGCTTGAAATAGATGGTCTGTAGCAGACTGTGAAACAGAAGACCTTTAAGTTACAAATATTTATTAAGAGACTAACTGACTTACCGCTGAAAGTGTTTGGGAAAACCATTTACATTCTGTCCCACCTCGAGGCGCGCACGCCAGACTTGTGTAAACATTTGTAGGTTTTTCACAGCGTCCAGGTCGAGCAGACCCGGTACCTGCTGTGTGTTGACCACATGAAAGCCCTCGGGTGGATATGGTTCCATGAGTAGAGATATGATCTCCAAATCCTCAATATCATCCACTTCCAATACGCAGAGCTCTTTGTTACCGCAATTTAAATCGAGTTCATGCATTTCCTCATCATCTGAATCATCGGTATCTGATTGCTTATCCCCAGCTCCACCACTTGAGTTTGCCAAGTCGGGATCCATACTCTTTAACTGATAGATCTCCTGATTGCGTTCGAAAGTCTCTTGCAACTTCTTTTGCAGCTCATTTAATTTTTGTTTGTCCGTCCACGAGTTGCCAGCCACAATTTTGGGCACCTGTGGCACAGGCAGAGCACTGAGAAAGAGCGCTGTTCCTGTGGCAATTAAAGCTATCATCCGCTCACCAATGGCCACTTGCGTTCGCAATCCAAAAATGGCATTCATTCCCTTGGCCTTCAGTTTATTGATCAACACACGGTGCAGTTCGTATTCCAAAAATGGAAGCCCATCAGATATCTCTTTGGCATTCAGTTCGGATCGCAAATCCCGTTTGGCACGCACCACCTGGGCTTGCATAAAGCAACCGCGTCCACTAATTGGAACAAATTCAGGCACTTCCAGCGTGGCCAAGAGCACATCAGGCACTCTGCCTTTGCGGCAGATCGCACATTTCTTCATCTTGACATTAAATGGCACTGAGTTCAGATTGTAGGGCACATGGCAGACTGCACAGGTGTTCCTTGGAGCATTTGGACCAGGTAAACCATATCGTTTGCTTGCCGAACCATTTCCTGTGCCCAGCGAACCACTGTCCTTACTTGAAGCTCCTGTTTCGCCTAGGCTGCCGTTTGGATCACGTTCCTCCAGAGAATTGGACATAGCAGCCACAGTATTACTCGCCTTGGATATGGCAAAGATATCGGTTTGCGAAACGGATCGATTAAAAACCATGTTAATAACAGCTGCGGTGCCTGTTGCAGACAAGACACAGACATCATCCCTTAAAGGATCAAAAAGATATGTTAGATTGATATTAGTATGGAATAGGCATTGCTTACGATATGGTCGTGCACTCCGCGTAGCCCAGCACCACGTTGCAGCCCAGGGAACGAGCATGTGAGCGAATTTCCATCCGCAACTCTGTCCACCAGCTGTCTCGGACTTCAGGCTCATCAGGATTGGGTACACGCTCCAGCAGTTTCACAGATCTGGCTGCCACCGTGGCTCCCAGATGCAGTATAAAACCAGTTGGATACTTAGTCATGGTCAGGAAAGGATACTCTAGCATGTCCAGACTGTCGGTCGCCTTATTTCCCACCGTTGGAGTCGTTAGTCGCATCATCGCTGTTGCAGCTGCCAAACGCTCGCTGGCCACACAAATTGAGTTGCCTATGAATGGAAAAATAATCTATATGAATTATCTGTAGCATATGGTAACAGGTATTCCGCATTGGGTTCACATTTAAGAGGAGTACAACGTTTAGTCTTAGGTATAGGTAGGCGGGCATATTGACAGGACAGAAGTACCCTTTAATTGTAGAAGATATGTGTATATAGACCTGTTTACACTTCAAAATGGCGTAAGAAAAACTTTTGAAAGTAATAAAATTAATTATCCAATTTGTTAATGTAAACAGGGTAGGTTTTGCTGAAAATATTTGTATAAATTATAAGAAATTATTTGCCCTGAAAACAATATTGTATTATTCAACTAGAAGAATATATATGGCATATATTAATTATTAACCACATCAATCAAAAAAAAATATATATATATATTTATATAGACACTAAATATAATATCAAATTTTGATTTACCAATATGTAACAATTATGAAAAAGGAAATATTTTTTAAACCTAATTTTTTCTATGTATGTAAGTATATTTTCAGCAATTTTGGATCAACACTTAAGATTGGTTATAAATTCATCCGCATTATTTTTTAAAAAATAACCGCTAAGACCTCTGGTTTTATATCATGTTCAAATTTGATTTGTATAATGAATAGTTTTATAGAAATACAATATATATTATTAGACATCGCGGCAAGCATAACGAAAAACAGTATATTTATTTAAACATTTCGAGAACTGAAAGAGATAAGTTAATATAGACATATAGAATTAACGACGATATTTGTCTGATGAGTCTAGAGAGAGTGTGTGTGACAGAGACAGCAATAGTGGGTAAGGCATTTTACAACATTTAAAAAAGGCAACGGATTCTTAAGCTGTAATTGCAATCATTTCATATCCCCATACACGCACACACACACATACACATACACAGAGACATTTAGGTAAAGAGAGTCTGACACACAAAAACATCGACAGAGAATGAGAGTAAGGTAGAGAGAGAGACACAACTACTACTTACGCTTACGATGTAATGTGTAGGATATGCCTGATGGCGATTGGTTAAGCAGCGGGCGCAAAGAGAGAACGTTATAAGAGTTTTTGTAAATTACTCGAAATGAGAGAGCGCGCGCGCTCACACACTCACACACACGCACTTGACAAATCAACAAGCAGCAAGGAGAATGTAGTTCTTAGATGTATGTATGTTTATATATATTGTATGTAAGTATTATCCTTACTTAGCCTACACTTAAATCCAATGCTAGTTTTCAATGCTCAACTACATACCTTTTGGCGTCACACTCAAATCCGAATCGGAGGAGCGACGACAGATCTCGCCGACCTCCTTGGCCGGCACCATTGTAGTCACGGTCGATGCCGTCGATGTGGACGCACTGTCCGCATTCGCACCACCCGAGATCCCGCTTTTCGATGGACTCGGCGTCAGCTTCAAGCGATTACTTCCAACAGGTGATGAGAATTTCTTTGAATTCTTTTCGAGCGTTTCAATCGTTGTGGGTATAAGCACTCCCTGTAGCGGGAGATGGCTGCTGATGATGCTGCTGCTGCTGTTGTAGATGCTGCTGTTGTTGTTGAAGCTGCTGTTGTTGTTGCTGCTGTTGTTGCTGCTGCTGCTGCTGAACATCGCTGCTGGACCTAGTTGAGCGTTTTGATCGGGAACGTGATCGTGATCGCGATCGGGAGCGTGATCGTTGTTGTTGTTGTTGATTTTCAATGGCAAATGGCGAAACAGAATAGCATGGAGCAAGCAATGATGATTTATTATTGTTATTACTATGGTTAGTACTATTAGATATATTTACAACATGGTCATGGTCTAGCTTGAAATCGGGAGGATCATAATAAACAAAATCGCGAGTCTTTGAACTAAAATCGGATTCGGTTGGCGTTGGGGTCGAAGGGCAAATGCACAAAACTGGTGCCTTTGATTGAAAACTATTATAGAATTTCTCTGGTTTTGGTTCTGGCACAGGTTCAGGTTCTGGTGCTGGCATTGCTAATGGTGCTGGGATTGGTTTGGTAGCTAAAGGTGCTGTGTCTAGACAACTAACACTGGCGAAATGTGTCAACGATGCACTGCGTCGTAAATGAGACTCATAGCTAGGCAAACGATTCAGCTGCAGCATGGAAGTGGATGTATTAAGATTAACTTCCTGCCAATCATCAGCATTGCATGTGGGCAACTCCGGCTGGGAGCAATAATATGATTTACGTTCTCTGTTCTGAAAGGCAGCAGCGGCAGACAACAGCGAACGTCTTGGTTGAGTTGATGGTTTCGGTGTTAAGTGCATCAATTGCTGCAGACGACGTGAGAAACTCTTCAAATCCTCGAGAAGCGTATGCCTTTTTGGTGTCACGTCCAATTGACTGTTTTCACAGCTGCGTGTTTCACCGGGCTTAATCCAGTTATCCTGCAACTCGTCGTCATCGTCAAAGATCTGCTCCTCATCACTGTCACTGGACATTGTGCGAGCTGTAGCTGCCGCATCGAGCTCTGTGTCAAGCGTTTCAATTATTGATAACGACTCGCTGGAATCCGTTGAATACGTGGACTTACGCTGAAAGGCATCAACGTCCAGATCCGGTGCGGAACGTGTGTTCTCCTGAAACACAGGCACTGCCAGATGGCACATGGTTTGTCCTCCACATCCACTCCCACCTGCACCCGTGTCATCACTTATGGAACGCACAATGGCACCGGAGGTACGTTTGCCCAGTGAGTACCGGGATTTGCGACGTCGTTTACTTCCTGCTCCGCTGCCACCGAAAATGTTGCTCAAGGATTGGGTTGCATTCTCTGGTATCTTGGGCTCAATGCGACGCAAGAGTGTTGCATATTTCTCACTAAACAGATTCCGGGATGAAGTTGTTAAGCGCCTCATGCGATGCCGAAGTTTCTTTTCACGCGTTCGCTCGCCTCGCTCATCTTCCTGACGGAGAAGATTCTGCATAACATCCGCATCCTCCGTGTCACTGCTGCCGCTCTCCAAATAAAACATTGTTGCCGCTGCCGCTGCTGCTGCTGCCGCTGATCTGGCACTAACACTGGGCTGTCTATATATATTGAGGCGATACTGTGGAGATTGTCCTGACAAGGGCAAACTGTAGCTACTTTCTCCCGTGCAGTTCAGAAAGTCTAAATACTTTTGAACACTATTTGCAGAGTGAGTAGTGATCGTTATAGTTTATAATAGATGTACAACACAATACAACATTTAAATTGTTTATGTTTTTTTGAAGGCGTGCAATACAAGACGATAATACGACAAAAAGGAGCGCAATTTATACATTTCAGTTTAATACGGATGAGAGTTAATTGAAACGTTTTGAGTTTGGAATTTGGAATACGTGAAAACGCGACGAAGGTTTGGAGAACATTCAAGAGAAAAGAATATAGAACGCTTTAGAACATATTGGCATTAAACTATAAAGAAATTCTACCCCTAAAAATTGGATTAAACTTTTTTAGCTCTCCCAAAGTTGTTTGCTTATCATGAATATGTATTTTAAAGAAGCATTTAGAACAAAGGTAAGTTTTTTAGAAGAATTGGGGCAGAAAGCTTGGATATATTGTTCAAATTGATATGCTTAAACCTATATTTGTCTTAATACTTCTTGCTCAGTAACAGTTCAGTTAATAATACGTATCCATGAGCAAATCAACCTTAACACCTGCATTTAATTGACTTTCAATGAATACTCACTCTTCGATTAGTGCCACCTCTGCGCTGTTTGGTTGACTGCTAGTATTGTCCTTGATGAGAGTCACCGCTGTGCCGACACCACGTGCCACTACGCCCACGTCTCCTTCTAGATCTAAGCACTGCGTATAACCTATAACCGCATTGGCACCCATATTGATGGCCTTGAGACCCATACGACGCTGCACTTGACCAGATAGCTTAAGGAAGACCACTTGACGAGCTTCGTTGGAGGCGCGTGGTGTGCGTATTTTGTCAATCCATTGATACTCGGGATCATCATTGACCACCAGCTCCTCAACAAAGCCATGTATGACCTGTGCCCGATAGCCAAATGGCACACATTGAGCTTCAGTTCAATGGGTTCAATTAGTACTTTGTTTAACAGCATTAACTGATATACTTACAGTGGAAAAAGGGTATACCGCAGGAGCTCTGCCGAAACTTGTTTACATCGGAGAACAGGTCCACTTTGACAATTACATTAATTTCGCCGCGAATGCCGTGCATTGTATCGAAGACGGGTATCCAACCGGAGAGCACGGTGCCCTTGCCGTGGGCCGCCTGACTAGAGCTCTCCAGGCACAATGGATTCAAACTAATATTAACCTTGCCTATTGCATCGTTTGCCGAGTATGTGTCATAGTCCATCAGACGGATTTGTAGTGGTTCATCCTGTAATTCCGCATCATCGACCTCAAAGCGAAACCTGAACGCATCGCATAACAAAGATAACAAACAAATATAGTATATGAAATTTATAAGTGTGCGTGTGAGTACTTACCAATCGGTATTCCACGTTGGATTGAGGCTTTTGCGAAATACTTCAGTTTTGTACTCCTTATTGGCCAACTTGATCTCCACAAAGGCATCGGTTGTCTCGCTGCTCTTGTCCATAACTGGCAGATTCCGCGCAGCCTTTATTTTGACGCCCACCTTGCCTGGCATTTTGTCGCTGGGGGGCACAAAACACAAACCAACAAACGATACCTTCGGAAGCTACACGCCAACCGTCTTAACGCCAATTCTTCCAATAATCTGCCGAATTTGACTAAGCCACGTTATTTGTGAATTATTTCACTAATGTTTTCCATTTTTCTTTGCTGAGTAAATGAACATGAAGACATCGATTTGTTGATAGGTCTTTATCGTCACTTATCGATATTTGTTGATTGCCAGCCCTTGCGATGATTTATCGATATACCATGGCGGTCAAAGCCATCGTTAAATTCAAGTTCAAACATATTTTTAAATAAACAATTGCAATTTATAAATTATGATTCATTACAGTATTTAATTGTCAGTCTAATTGTTTGATTTAATATTGCAAACTTTACACTTAAGACTATTTTACAAATCATTTTCCAATGCAAAAGTCCTTGAAGACCACATCGAGTATATCTTCACAGCTCACGTGCCCAGTGATGCGTTCAATGCAACGAATTGATTTGCGTAGCTGCTGCGCTGCTATGGCCATGTCCGGGTACACATCGGGCTTGTAATCTCTTAGAAATATCTCGATGTGCTCAATACAACGCTCCAGTTGTTGCCTGTAACGCATGTGCGTGATGCGTGGATGCTCTGCTTGTGGTGTGCCGCACAATTGTTTTAGCAGCTGTTCTAGAGACCCCAGAAAGCCGGGCAAATTATCCTGTTTGTGGCATGACAGCGCCAATACATTCTCCAGTTTGTCAAGTCTTTGATATTCCTCTGCGGTCAGCGTATCCGTCTTATTTGCCACCAACTGCAAGCGTTTGCCCTCGAATAGTTCAGGTGGAATGTCTAGTTCACGCATGTAGTTCTCGATATAGCCAGTTAGTGCCTTAGCACTCTGCACATCACGCAGCCCCCTAGCATCCGTTAGCAATAGGACCAGATCGGATTGGGCCAAAAATTGTTTGGCTCTGGCCATGCCCTCCACTTCGATGGAATCCGTGGTGTGCTTACGTAGTCCGGCGGTATCTGCAAAGACCACTGGATAGCCGCCAAAGTTATGAGTGGTCTCAATTATATCACGTGTTGTTCCTGCCTGCTCAGTGACAATGGACACGGAACGCTGACAGAGCAGGTTCAGTAGACTGCTCTTTCCAACATTTGGAGCACCGATTATTACAGTGCGAACACCATCTCTTAGCAGCTCTCCCTGCCGCTGATCATTCAGATGGACGCGTATTTCTTGTTTAACAGCATTCAGTTCTTTGGTCAGTTGCAGAATGACGCCTCCTTCAATCTGTTCTTCTTCGGCAAAGTCAATGTAGGCCTCCAAATGGGCACAACAGCGAATGAGTCGCTTGCGCCAATTGTCATAGAGGCGTGCAAGGGCTCCCGTGCTTTGTAGCAGTGCCTGCAATGGATATTATGTAAGTGGGACGTTTATAACCAATTCATCGAAAATTTACCTGTTTTCGCTGTGCTTCCGTTTCCGCGTGTATTAAATCGGCCAATCCTTCGACCTCCGTAAGATCTAGTTTGCCGCCAAAGAACGCGCGTTTTGTAAATTCACCTGGCTGAGCTGGTCTCAGTCCCGGCACTTGGCCCAGAGCATCTAGCATGGCAGCAATGACGGCCAACGAACCGTGCACTTGAAACTCACATGCATCCTCGCCAGTGAAAGACGCTGGCCCTGGAAACCAAAGGAGTAGACCTTTGTCAATAACCTCCTGGCTGCCAGGATGATAAAATGATTTCAAATACGCCTGGCGTTGCTTTGGTTCATATTCAGCATTGTTGACAATGGCGCGCAGTGCGTGTTTTGTTTGTGGTCCAGACACTCGAATTACTGAAACGCCGCACTTAACATGGCCCGAACTTAAACTGTATATAGTACAACCACTGGAGCTGGCATGACGTCGAAAAATAGCGCCAAAGCTACTGGAAACCGTTCTCAATAACGCCATGGAAGGCGAATAAAATGCAAATAAAAGTTCTGCTACGCAAAACAAAACAAACCCCAGATGATTGTGCTAAGAACGATACTTAAACCGGGAATGAGTAAATGAGTAAAAGTGGGCGCAGAGTTGCTTTCTGTACTATCGGTAACTAGAATTTATTAGCAGCTCTGTTTTTGAGTAGGGTTGCCTGCAAATATGTTAATAGCGCCATTCTGTTCATCATTTGCAATCATTTTCATTGTCAACAGGCTTATCTTCACATTTTTTCTTTGGCGGCTGCTTTTTCTTGCGTAATTGATTCGTGCGGTATGTGTTCTCCTTGAAATGCTCTTTCTTAGACGTCCCCTTGCGCTTCAATTGTTTCCAATAATCAAAATCTCTGGGCCCCTTGACCGGCAAGTGCGGCACCTTTCTAAATGGTCCATGCTTTTTGGAGGCTAAAAGTCGCACAAAATTACACATGAAGCCTTTGGGAATTCGAGTCAATATCATTTTGGTTACAGTGCAAAAATTCCAAAAATATGTAATTACAAATTTAGCCTTGTGATGTTGTAATCTAAAAATAATATTTTGTACCAGAACTAAGACAACTAAATCCAGCAAACTAGGATTTAATTTTTTTTTAAAACTTTAAAATGAGGGTACGTTGTATAAATCATATATTAACATATTACTAAATTAATTCTTAAACACATTTTAAAGTCTTTTTGTATGATTTTTGATTATCTTTATTATTACAATTTCTTTTTAGCAAATTTCCAGTTTATTTATGCAGCACACATTTGTATTAAAATTAGTACCAAAAAAAGGTTATTTAATATAAAAGTTATAAATATAAATTTGAATATTGCAGCACAAATTCAAAAATATATCGAAAAAAGCACAACACACGCTCCCAATTTGATGAAATGGAGTAGATTATAAATCAAAATACTGAAATAGATCTAAACGTTGATTATCATATCCATTAGAGATTTTACAAGTCCAATCGAGTAACATAAAGTACATAAATGCCCAGTTCTTGTAAATCTTGGTAGCCAGGGAGTTGAGAATCACAAATTTATTGGATTTTTTGTATTTCACTGTCACATTAGTGGGCTGCATGATTCCAGTTAATGATGGGTCTGTTTGCGTTTGACCTTTACATCATTGAAATGTCTTTCAACGGCGGATGAATTCGAATTATGGTAAAATTTCGAATATCTACTACGGTTAATCGTTGCATTGTGATTGTCCCACTGCTTGAGAAAATCTGTGGCCTCGGCATCACAAGGTTTTGCCGTTTCTGGCCTTTTACCGCTCTGGCGCTTCATATGTGGTGTGTGATCCTCTACCAAAAATGTTGGTTTTTGCTTGCGTCGCGGATGTTCCGGGAAATCAATCCAAGTGCAGTCATAGCTACGTTCGTTCACCCCATGATGTTTGTAGTGCGAGTGATCCAGACGTTTGGGACTTTGAAATTCACTCGTTTGATTCTTATCCTGTTCCCACATCGAGAGTCGTTTGCTAACCTCATAGTCCTGACATTTTTGACGTTCCCGCCGCATTACCTGCATATCCAGATTCTTAGGATCCAATCGAGCCACCGGAATGCGTTTGGCAACGTGCCTAGTTTGGGCATTAGCAATTTTGGCATTCAAGAGCTCCATGCAACGGTTCACCATTATTTTGGTCCCACTGTTAGCTTTAACCATGTTTCTTCTTCTTGCTGTTGCTGTTATAGTCGTTCTGGATTTAATACCACTTCTATGATACAATTTAACAATCTAAGTTTTTTGTTGTATTTTGTAACTTGCCGACGGTGCCGAAAAATGTGTCTGCCTCAAAAGAGTTAATAAAAGTGACTGAATTTCGTTTCTATGTTAGATGTCAACCGTAAGTAAATGAATTACGGCTCACTTGATTACAGGCTCGAAATAAGCCAGAGCTAAACTATAGTGTTCATGCACTGAAAAAAATTAAGAAATGGTATAAAAACTATTTTTAAAGTACGTATTTCGATATATTTTTAAAAGAAAATAAAGTTACGTGAATTAACTGAGAATATTTTAAACAAATTGAATTAAATACAAGTATTTAAAATTGTTGTCTACAAAAGAAAATGTTTTTTGAAAATAGGTGTGGTGAACGACTGGATTTACTGTTCTGCTTCAACAATTTGTTTTTAAACATATGTTAATAATGCCTTTATCGGGTATATAAGGGTCTGTCAAAGAAGAATTCTTATTTTGCCTTATTTCTTGTAGGCTGTCTGCTGTCCAGGTGCTGTAATTGTCACCATGTTAACCAATTAGCGCATCCATGACAGACGACACTCATTTATTGGCTACCCTGAACGGTTTTCAGTTTGCACTTGATTGCGAAGTGCGTCAGTATGGAGCTTAAAATAGTATATAGGATACTACTAATCCTTTTGCCAGTGGTTCATACCTTATCCACTCAAATGGAATCGTCAGGTCTTCATAACAGTTTCCTCTCACGTCGTGTGCGCGCTGTGACCTTCCCTAAGCAGGCAGCAATTTTAATCACAGCTGCACTGACCAAAATTATAGTGGGCGGTCGTCCAGGTGGCCTGCAATATAGTCTGGAGTTTGATATGTATGTGCCGCTACCTGATAGCCTGGAGGCTTGGCGACCCAATGTGCTGCTTGCTCCTTCGAGCAAAAAACCAGTCGTAAAGAAACTGAAAAGTCGCTGGGATGGAAACTGGCGTAGAAAATCCACAACACAACACAAAAATTCTTTTTATCAGAGTCCCTGGCAACTAAGCGAGCAGCCCTGGCAGCGACCTCAAGAGACCTACGAATCCTGGTCAGATGTGCCCAGTTGGAAACTGCATCGCGGCTATAGAGAACGACGTGAAATATTCGATCAATTGGAGGCAATGGGCAATTTGTAAGTCACTGTGGGAAAAGTAGTAAAACTACTTAGCTTTAAAATATTCTATTGTGTAGCTTTCGCTTGGATTTCAAGTCCTGCATAAAGCGTGCCATGTGTGAGCTTCAAGCCCGACTTAACCAACACCATAGACATAATCTGCTCATGGAGGATCTGATGCGCATTGTGCTTACGTAAGTTAACCCAAAAATGGTGCTGAAAGTTTTAAAAACTCAACTGATTTCTGGCAGCTTACCTCAAGATGTATACGATGACAAATATCAGCAACGTTATCAACGCACCGCCTGTGCTCGATATTATGCGGTTTCCTGTCCCTACTCCGTGCTAGAATTTCTAACACAAATCTCCAAAACCAAGTAGACAAAGATTTGAAACTCAATTCCGATACTGTTGTGGCTTTGGGCGCTGTGCAAAATGTTCAGTCGGAAAACTAACTAGCTCTAAATCACTTAAACTTTTCGGAATAAAAGTTTTCTACTAAATTCTATTTTTATATTTTCGGGCTTCTTATTTTATTTTAAATTAAAAAAAAATCTAAAAAAATGATGCTTGCATTGAGCACTTCCTTAAAGAACCTTTCGCTGGGCAATGTGAATAAACAGCTGATGTCGGCGCTATCGGTGCGCTTTAAGTCTAAGAAGTGTAGCAAGGAGGTGGAGAAGAAGAAGTGCGGTTCAAAGTTTTCCGAGTTCCCCTGTGGTAAGCCCGAATCAATGAGTAAGAACCCACCAAAGGTCAATGAGAAAAAGATGACGAAGCCACCATCGATTTGGCTTAATCCCTTCTGCGATGAGGATGCGCCCTACTGTCCGTTCAATCCGCGATTCGATGACATCTACTATGTGGAGTCGGACAAGGCCAAGCGCAAGTATTGGCAGACCTGGGTCTCCTGTCCACCAATGCAGATCAAGAAAAAGAAGATTTGCGCCTTTGAAAAGACCCGGGTAGCACCACATCGTCGTCGTTCCCGCCAAAAGCCAAAGACAGCGCGTCCAC
The DNA here is from genome assembly GCA_035046005.1 of Drosophila acutilabella. Lineage (NCBI taxonomy): Eukaryota > Metazoa > Arthropoda > Insecta > Diptera > Drosophilidae > Drosophila > Drosophila acutilabella. The sequence goes on from JAWNOK010000072.1 coordinate 800,259, forward strand.
AGAAAGTGAACTGTGATTTCAAAAAAGCTCTGGCCTGTCCACGTTTTAAGCGTCGCTGTCACCGTGCTGGACGCATTCCACCCCACTGTGTGCCGACCAAGAGGCCACTGCAGTGCACCAAGCCACTGACACCTTATCCCGCATTCTCGGAGTGCACACGCATGAAGGCCAACACATTGCCCCTGAGCGAATGCATTTGCTGGAATAAGCCCATGATTTGTGAAGCTTGGGCCGAATGGCGGCGTCGTTCCATGGCCAAGATGGCCAAGGTATAACAATAATTCAAGAACTCGACCAAATTTGACGTTATTGCTGAATTAGGACGCCGAATAAACGACTTTTTCTTTTAAATATTTCATTTGCAAGTATCGTTTTGCAGATTAATAGTGCTTTAAGCATTTCCTTAATCATGTTATTGTAATTTTGATTAAATCTCTGAAAAATTAAATGCAAAATATTCATGTTAAAATGTTAGTGTACTTTTGAAATTAAACATCCATTCAAAAGGAATTTTGAGTAATTAGTGGGAAAATATATTAAATGGTTGGCTGGGGTGGAAACTGTCTCAAATAGCAGTTAGGGTAGGAACACACAGAATTATAATTTTAATTATTATTATTATTATAATTTTGTGTTTTATTTAGTTTTTTGTTTTTGCTGCCTTTATCTCTAAATAAAACATAGAATGTATGGGTTTGTTATAAAAATAATTTAATTTAGGTTAGGAACAAACTGAAATGAAACAAAGTATTTAGGTTTTCTTAAGATTTATGAATTTTATTTCAAATAAAATATTTAAAGTGATTTCTTCGCTTTGGTTTTTTAGTCATTAAATTGTGGGTAGCTTTAGTTTTAATTAGTAACATTAGGAACAACCGGAAGTGAAACACTTAAAAATTTTATAGAAACGATTTTATAACAAAATAAAAAGTATATTTATGTTTAAGTTTATTATTTTCAAATAATTGCATATACTTTAAACTATAATTAATTACGTTAGGAGCAAACGAAAGTGGAACACTTAAAAATACTTTGTCACTTTCTTTCAAAATAAAACAACTAATTTATTATTTTTGTTTATTAAATATTAAATAGTGATTTTAGTGACATGTGTTAAAAAGTCCCATACTTTAGTGCTGCAGTCGCTGTAGGTTCTCAGGCAGTCGGCGCCTGCGCGACCTGCATCCCTGGCATTGGTATACTTTTCGGCCACGTTGTCTATGGTGGGTCTGTTAAGCAACATAAATATTAATTAAAATATACAAAAATATAGCTAAATATTCATACATTAATATAGCATTTAGAATCTCGCTAAAAATGTTGCTATCGTCGAATGGAAGTTGAGAAATTTCACAGATGCTGCGCAGCAGACAAGTAGAGCCACGTTCGCTGCCATCCAGTCTGGTAAATAAACCAATTTTTATTAACATTTTTAAAACACACACTGTTTTAACTTACTGTTCCATGCCCGCTTCCATGGCGTCATAGAGCCAACTGCGGGTGTCATCCCGATGAAGTGTCGCCTGCATTCCCTTGCGCAGCTCACGAGCCGTGGACACAAAGGCAGTTGTATTCCAAAAACTCCACCAATAAATGGGTATAGTAGTGGGTACATATTGGTTTTGTAAATTGTAGAAAAACCAAAATGATTGCTCTTTATCCGTCTGCTTAACAGGATGTGCTACGCCGCCAACAAACTTTAAGAAAATTTTATAAGAAATTGAATTAAATTTAAATACAGTTTAGTTTTTCGGTGACTACTTACCTTGACTACTCCTTGGCCATTGTAAATAGCCAAACGCTTGGCACGATTCAGTTTTGGCAGGATTGTGTTGTTTGTGACACTAGCTGAATGAGTTGTGGGTCTAAAACTATTGGTATGAGCAAATACAAGGCTAATGCCACAAACGGCTAGGAACAACACTAAGACTAGAATTCTTTCCACTTGCATTTTGCTCATCTGTTTGTCATTGAATCTCTGGGTTGACTAATATGCGGTCGACAGTCGTGTAGCTCTCAATGGATCACTTAAAGGCCACGCAACCGTTATTTGCTCAAGAAATTTACAGCTGAGCTACTGATAGTTTTGTAGAGTTGTTTAGCTTAAATAAAAACAATGAAAGAACTGAATTGATGATTGATTGGTAGAAAAAACTTGGTAATTTACTATAAATTTATTTTTTTTCATTTTATAATGTTGACATAAGCTTAATTTAATTTTACATACATTTTTTCTTCGACTTACCGGACTCAAATTAATCCCAAAAGACAGAAGAATTAATCACCAAAAAAATTTTTTTTTATTACAAATACTAAAAGAATTTTTATATTTTTCACTTTTCTTTTCAGTGCTTCGTAGTTTTCACATAGTAAATTCGACCATGAAAAATTCAGAAATTTTTCCCTGTGTATATCGTAGGGTATCTAAAGATTTCCACAGCGATCACGTGCATTGAACTGATGAAATACGCAAACTTTCTCTTGTTTCTGTTGTTTTTATTGTTTCTTTTGTTTCCAAAGTAGTTTTTGAAAATAGTTCGCCCCAGTTCTGCAGTTTTTTCCATTCTAATTGGGACTCACGCATAACGAACGCTTAACTCATTAACAGTTTGCTTAATTTGAGACCCAAATAAACACAGAGAGTCACAAACCCTTCTTGTCAGTGCCAACATGTTCAAATCTCCGATGGCTCACATCAAAATGCGACGTTCACAGCAAAACAACGAGCAATTGGTTAACGGGATACGCGTGGCGTTTATCATCGGCTTGTGTCTGACCACGGGGACAACGGGTTTCTTACTATATCCCTCAAGTACGGTGCTACAGTTAACTACATCGATGTCGGTGCCCATTGATATACCCGATGCACGCAAAGTTTTCATGGATTTGGGATTTCAAATGAACTACAATTTGCCCTTCGATCTGGCCTCATTCTATAATCCATCAATTTGGGTTAATGCCTGGGAACGTCGTCGCAAGCGGGAATTGGATGGATTTACGGGAACGGTGAGGGATCTTCTAGAGGCAGAGAATGGCATTCATCCAAATGATTTCACGGCGGGAGAACTGTATGCGGGTTTGGAGCACAGATTACAGGATCACGGTTTCCACAGATCCTGTTTGCTCAGGAGTGTCTGTGAGCTGGCCCTGCATCCTTTGGCTGACAATCACAGTTATAACTATAGTTTGATTGTACAGATCATCTCCTTCTTGCTCACGTAAGTAGACTCGGTAAAAGTTTTATAGTATATTTAATTAGTAGTAATGCCAATTTATTTTACAGACCTTCGCTGCATGAAGGATTTGGACCTAACGAGAAGTTATATCAGCATCGGTATGAACGCGCTGAGAGACTGGGCTTCATGGGCGGCGATTGCCAGAAAGCCTATCCAAAGTGTGAGCTGGATGTGTTAAGTATATTCAGCAAAATAGTTAGATGAAATAAATGTTACAAATTGAAAATGCTTCAGTGAGTTTTTAAAATGGCTTTAAGTTTGGTTGGGAATGGAACAATGTGAAAAACTGAGGTTAGGAATAAATGGAATGGAAACATGAATGAAAATGAGTGAAATTTTAACATAAGTTTAACTGAATTGATTGACAGTATTTGTAAACAATATTTATTGCTTTAAAAGTTCTTTATTTCAACTGATGAATTTACTGATGCCACCCAGAATGTCCACAGCGCAGTCGGCATAAAGTTCCGCACAATTGGCGCCCACGAATCCCTGTTGCTCGGCTTCCTCGTAGGTTTCACGGTAAACTGTCTCGCTGGGACCGAAAGCCTCGTGCAGCGATGGCCTGAAATTGCAATATTTATGCCAAGTCATTCGGAACCAATAAGAGGAATACACCACTTACGTCAAAGTGAAGGTCAACAATGCTGTTAACATGTTCTGGTGCCCATCATCGAAGGGATGTCGAGCCAATTCGCACACACTCCGCAGCAGACAGGACTCATCGATATTATAGCGACGCAGCATATTCTCAATGCTCTCGTAAAGCTCTCCAGCGGTCAGGTCACTGGGGTGCATATCTCTGAATCCTGCTGGCAAATATTTTTGTGTCTCGTTAGCCAATTGTCTTTTGTGACGTGGCTCAAACTGATCTGGCCAAATGGTTGCTGCATAAAAGTTCGACGGTTTAACCGGCAAATCGTAATTCATTTGCAGTCCCCAGTCCCAAAATATTTTCCGTTCTGGTATTACAATTGGCACCGATAATGCTGTCGTTATCTGCAGCACCGATGAGGATGGAAAAAGCAGTGGTAGTTTCGCAAAGCAGCCAACGCTGAGTGTAAACAGCAAAATCAACGTGTTGTGCACACCTGTAAGCGACATTTTGTTGTGATTCTTACTAAAACTTGGAGATAGTAACGTTGAGTACGCACTCCGCTAATGAAAGGCGTCTCGTCAGTTGCTAATTAGGCACGAGATCTAAGTTTACATCGCGTGCTTTTTGTTATAGCAGGCAGCTTATTGTTATGTGTTGGGCTAGGTCAGTGCTTTGAGTAGAAGCAGAGGCGAAGAACTTAACAGTACCAAGAAATACAGTTACAGAAAACAAATGTGTTAACATTTCGCTGTAAACTCAAAACTCAATGAATAGAGAGCTCTGGTTTGAACAGCAGTGGCAAAAAAAATTGCACCATATTGTTTAGCAATGATTTGGAATGAAAATGTAACAGATTCCCTTATAAAACTATATACACACAAAGTAATTAAAAAATACATTTCTAAAACACTTATAATAACATTTAATTAACATACGAAATTCTCAAGAATTGGGAAAAATTACAGTGCTGATGACTCTCAAAATATCGTGCTTGCAAAGCGAATAGATCTGAGCGCAATCGTTGCCCAGAAACCCATCGAGTTCAGCCTGGTAATAAGCCTCTTTATAGACCAGTTCGCTCTCCAGAAAGCCATCGTGCTGCGAGGGACTAAAAACGAGATGATAACTAACCCATGGCTATGTCAGTTGAAACCTACCTCAAAACAAATGTTAATATATCACTTAATAAATGCTGTTGGTCTTCATGGAATGGATGTGTGGCCAGTTCACAAACACTGCGCAGTAGACAAGTTTCATGGAATCCATAGGAACTTAGCGCATCCTCAATTGTGGCATACAGTTCACCAGCTGAGAAGTCCTTGGGATGTGTGTGGGTTAAGGCATTGTAGCCGTACTTGGCATAGAAACTGTCGTCGTTGTGTTCCACACGAGGCACTTCGCGTCTGGTTTTATAATTAGCAAATCCCGGCCAGATCGGTATGCTGTAGAAAGACGTCAAGTTGTGGGGTAGATCATAGGATATAGCGAAGCACCAATCGACGAGTATGCGACGCTCCGGATAGAATTCAGCAATGGGCACAGAAACCGACGAAGTGAGCTGTAAAAGTTGAAAAATATTGAAAGTTTACTGAATTTTAATTGAGTTGTTTTTGGCTTACACCCAAAGAAGTCGAGGCGGGATATAATAAGGAACTGGAGAATCTGCTGCTTAAAAGCATTATTAGCACTTGGAGGGGTAAAGTTTTGTAAATCATTTTTTAAGCACTCGATCTACTCCGTTGGAATGAATTACTTCAACTGATCGACAATTGATCAGTTACTGCTAATGCTTTGGAAATTGGGTCGTTACTCATGAGTATGGTCAATAAATCAAGACATCAATCAGCCAGTAAAAGGCAAGTAAATATTGGCTTAAACTGTTCACACAGAAAGTACTTCTTAGCCCATATGCAAGTGAATCTCTCGTGTCATTTCCTTGTTCGAAGTTGACTTGGTTTAACATGATTCGTGCTCAAATTTGGATACTGTTAGTGACGCTCAGTCTTGGCCAGGTGTTAGTACAAAACACCCCAGAATCGCAATTAAAATCCGTTTATGAGCGAGTTTTCAGTCGGAGGAAACGTGCAATTATTTTTCCACCTGGTTCGTTTGTTAAATTCACCTGTAACTTTGGCAAAGGACTGCTCTCAACGTATCCACGTGGCATCAGCTTTACTCTGGAGGAAGCTGTCTACTTTCCCATACCAGGCACTCGAGATGATCTGTATCCGAAGCGTTTTCTGCCCAAAACAACAACTACACCGAAGCCCTTAACGACGACGCCAGAGACCTATGTCTATATACCAGGTACCGATTGGCGTTTCAAGGCCCAGGCTTTGCCCAAGAAGAAGCCACGTCCACAAACCCATCGCATTGATGTTGGGGGATCTGCCAATCCCTACAAGTGGCAGAAGTGGGCACAAAGTGGGACAAGCATCACAAAACAGTGGATGGATCAAAAGAAATGGTCAAAATGGACAACTCCTGCTCCCAAGTGGAAAGCGGAGTGGATGGATCAAAGTAGCTGGTCAAAGTGGACAACTTCGGCTCCCACATGGACAGCAGACTGGAGGAATCATTGGCAAATAGCTGGCAGAAGACCGTCTTCAGTTGTGAATAAACATTACCATGGCCATCGGGATCGCCGACAGTTGTTTGATCATTTCAGTGGACTCAGCAATCTGTAATTAAATCAATTTTATACTAGTTTTTTCTATTTATAAACTAAGAGTATCTTTCAGCTTTGGATTCGATGTAAAGTCATGTATCTTGCGAACAATCTGTGACTCGAAGCGTCTTTTGTTGCCCCCTGGTTATTCCATGTTACAGGACATGCTACGCTTGGTGTTCACGTAAGTTTAATTGATTAAGAATACTGTAATAACTTTTTTAAGCTATCCTGTAACCCATTTAGTATGCCCAGATTGGATGGCATGGAGGATGACTATACTCGCATCATGGGCAGAGATGCAGATCAATGTGCTCAGGAACTAAAGACCAAATGTAATATGAACTTGTTGATTTGGTTGTTAAGTGGCAGATATCAAGATATTAATAAAGCACTTTAATACTGGAACAGTGTCTGATTTATTTCTTATAGAAAAATGTTTAATAAACAAAGATTTTATACCTATGTCAAGACTGACAAGTTCATAAGAACAGAACAAGTACAAATGAACGAACGAGTAAAAGAACAAGTAAGAGGAGAACGATCGAGAAGGTGAAGCAAGACGAAGCAGACTTCAAAAGCAGAGGCATTTAAAGTATTAAAGTAAGGCAGACTAGCCGAATCGATACAGGCATGTCCGTTAGTCAGTCTGTCCATCTGTCGGTCCGTATGACCTAACAGATCTAAGACATGGTAAGAGCTACAAGCTTGAATTTAGTCAGTTTCGACTCCAAAGCAATGCAATGTATTCGATGCCACAACCGATTCGGGAACAGTTAGCTAAAAACTAGACACTTTTCGAGAAAAATCGGTTACTAGAGATTGTGGCGACAGACACTGCCCGAGGTCGCTAGCCGTGCTGACCAATGATATATACATCCATACGTATGTATGTATGTGTATCTATATATATATATATATATAAATTTATATTTCAATTATATTATAAAATAAATGGGAATAAAATACTGTGAGTATTATAAGGTCAGGCATGTTCGACTATAGTTCTAAAAAATTAAAAAAAAAACAAGTAAGAAAGGCTACAGTCGATCGAGCCGACTGTAAAAGACCCCGTACTCCCATAGTAGTGCACATTTGCATTTTATTTAAATTAAAATTTTCAAATGAAATTTAAAAAATTAAAATTAAATATTTACATTTTGAATTAAAATTCAAAAATAAATAAATTAACAACTGTCATCGTCAGCACTCGAACCCGCGATCCATGCGAAGGTTCCACATTGCGCCGCAACTCTATCAGTTGCACCACACTCCTCTTCTATCATTCTTCCGATTATTTGCATATATGTATGTGCACACATACATATGTGTGTATGTATAGCATTGGTCGGCGCGGCCAGCGCACTATGGGTCAAACGCCCGATTTTTAGGAATTAAGTCATAATTTCAAGTTGTTTAAATTAACATAATTTTGATCACAATCCATTAGGAATACCCCAAATGTAAATGTTACATACCCAGAATTTTAACAGAGTCGCCCTCTGTTATTAAAACAGCTGCTAAACAGGGTTGTTCTACACGACGCGCACATGTTAAATTTTGTAAACAAAGTTTATGTGAATTTGAATCGCCAATTGAAATTAAAATAAATGCAATTTGATTAAAATTTTTTATGGAAAACATGGAATCGGGTTTGTACTTCGTGTTTATGTGTTTGTGTTGTCCAAAATCTTTATGTTATATAATGTTTTGTGTAAGTCAAAAAGCTGCCTCTGACAAAATTTTTTTGAAAAAAAATTTGTCTTTGATTAGAGAAAAGTTATGTTTGTTACATTTTGTAGCAATGCAACTATATGCATTGTATAGTGTGTTCAATTACGAGTTAAGACCTATAAGCTCAATGTGCACTTTTGCGCACTTTTTGCAGAATTTAATTTTTTAGCAACTAACCTCGGTGTATGCAATGTAATTTTCTTTGAAGTTTAGCGGCGACACGTGAGCTAGCAAAGCAAGCAATACACCGTTTTTAATGTTTTCAAAGCTTCCAATGGCCAAATATTAAGTTTTATAGTAACATTGAAAAAAGAAAACAACATATTTATCTTCCTTTGACAAAAATTTGAGCTAAAACCTTAAAAAACACGGCGTGTTTGGCCAAATAAGTGATTTGAGCAACTCTTCTTTGAATAACTTTTGATGTAGTCAACCGATTTTGACCATTCATTTTTCAGAGGGTCTTCAGTACATAAAAACTCACCTAATATGTTGTTTCGGTGTTCATAGCTTGATGAACAACAAAGTTATGGCAACTAACAATATGAAGGAGGGGCGGTGCCACGCCCATTTTTTTGTGATAAACGTGTTTTGACATCCAAGGTCAAATTCAAAAAACCAAATTAAAATATCTTGTTTGGTTCTTAAGATATTAATTAATTCCTGAAAATCGGGCATTTGACCCATAGTGCAGCGGCTCCGGGCAGCGCTGCCGCCAGCAGGTAGAGAAAACGTTCGAACATATGTTTGTATGTTTCTGTGTTTGTTTGTATGTGTTGCGCGCATGCAGTGATTTTGCTTTAAAATAACTTCGACTTTGAACCGTAATTTCTCTGTTGTTTGACATAGGATTTTGATGCCACTTTCAGGAAAGTTAGAAATAGTAATTCTCTAAGAGTATGTTAAATTACAACACTGTACTATTTGATTTAATGCCTGAAACAAGGCATTGAAGCTGGAGAGTCTTTTATTTCTGATGGGCTGTTGATGCTGATCAAGAATATATATACTTTATGGGGTCGGCCACGCCTCCTTCTGCCTGTTACGCACATCTCGCTTCTGACAAACTTAATAGACCCCCTTTACTCTTTTTTAAAGAGTACGGGGTCTAAAAAACTGAATTTAACTAGGATTTTAATTAAATAAATATATTTCACTAGATAGTTATCAAATTTCCTTAACTGTGTAAGCTAATGAAAGACTTTAAATAAAAAGAAAATTATTATAAAAGAAAATTATTTTTAGCCCCGTACTCTTTAAAAAAGAGTAAAGGGGGTCTATTAAGTTTGTCAGAAGCGAGATGTGCGTAACAGGCAGAAGGAGGCGTGGCCGACCCCATAAAGTATATATATTCTTGATCAGCATCAACAGCCGAGTCGATATAGCCATGTCCGTCTGTCCGTCTGTCCGTCTGTCTGTCTGTCCGTCTGTCCGTATGAACACCTGGATCTTTTAAACTACAAAAGCTAGAACCATCAAATTCACAATGAAAGTCCGTTATTATGTCAAGCAGATCAAGTTTATTTCAAATTGTTGCCACGCCCCCTACTGCCCCCGCAATGAGCAAAAAACCAGACAAACCTCGAGAAAATTTTTGTTTTAGGCGAATATCTCAGTAACTATAGCACTTAGGAGCACCAATTTTGGTATACAGGTTCCTAGAGACAGCCTTAATATAACGCCATTCAAAATTTTGAGCTGCCACGCCCCCTTTGCTCATCAGAAATAAAAGACTCTCCAGCTTCAATGCCTTGTTTCAGGCATTAAATCAAATAGTACAGTGTTGTAATTTAACATACGCTTAGAGAATTACTATTTCTAACTTTCCTGAAAGTGGCATCAAAATCCTATGTCAAACAACAGAGAAATTACGGTTCAAAGTCGAAGTTATTTTAAAGCAAAATCACTGCATGCGCGCAACACATACAAACAAACACAGAAACATACAAACATATGTTCGAACGTTTTCTCTACCTGCTGGCGGCAGCGCTGCCCGGAGCCGCTGGCCGCGCCGACCAATGCTATACATACACACATATGTATGTGTGCACATACATATATGCAAATAATGGGAAGAATGATAGAAGAGGAGTGTGGTGCAACTGATAGAGTTGCGGCGCAATGTGGAACCTTAGCATGGATCGCGGGTTCGAGTGCTGACGATGACAGTTGTTAATTTATTTACTTTTTAATTTTAATTCAAAATGTAAATATTTCATTTTAATTTTTTTAATTTCATTTTAAAATTTTTATTTTAATAAAATGGGCACTACTATGGGAGTACGGGGTCTTTTACAGTCGGCTCGATCGACTGTAGCCTTTCTTACTTGTTAAATGCTGACCTAAGAAGTTTCCAGCAAGTTTAATTTTTTGTTAACATTTCACTACTGCTCAATTAAGGTCAATAATGTTATACAAAGTTGATGTCTAATGCTCAAATAAATAGTCTATTATTTGTTTAAGAGTTCTCAGAATACTTGTTGGTAATTGCTGAGTAAATTGATGGGAAACTAGAACTGATCTAGTTAACTGATATTTTGGACAAGTCAATCAGTTGGTGTCAGTCATGCGTTGTTGTCTCTTGATTCAGTTACTTGGACTTTTCTCACTCACCGCACTGGTTCGATCTATTGGGGAGTCCAATAGAACCGATTTGAATCATGTTGTTGAACGGGTTTTTTCGCGTCGCAAACGTTTTGTGTTATTTCCGAAGGGTTCGAATCTAAAATTTACTGGTTCTATAAGTAAAGGACTTTTGTCCAAGTTTCCCAAGGGAATTGGCATGAATATTGAGCAGGCCTGTTACTATCCCGTACCCTCGAGTCGTGAGGATGTCTATCCAAAACGCTTTCGACCTCGAACAACAACAACACCAGTGCCACTGACAACAACTGAACCCACCTATGTTTGGATTGCGGGTACCGATTGGCGTTTCAAGGCGACACCTGTGAAGAAACCAAAGCCTTTAAAGCTGCATCAAAGGATTGATTATCGTCCACAGGCACCGAGTCATGTGAATCCATACAAGTGGCAACAGTGGTCCAAATATGGACAACACTACGCGAATTGGACGCCAGATAACCAAAAAGTAAACAAATACAAGAATTGGACACCACCGCAGAGTTATAAACCAGTCGGAAAGTGGACAAAGTGGACCACAGTGTCACCTCGTTGGCGTGACTATGACAAACGCTGGCAGAGATCTACTGAAGAAACAGAGCTGGAAGCAGCCTATGATCCCGACACAGCTGCTTATGAAACTATACACTATGAGGATATTGAGCATCTTACGGACTGGCGACATTATCATTCACACAGGGATCGGCGACAGCTCTTTGATCAATTTGGAGGATTCACCAAACTGTAAGCAAATTTAATATATTTCTTTATAGTTTAATTTATTCAACTTTTGTTGCTTTTTACAGTCTTGGCATTGACATGAAGTCTTGTATTTTGCGTGCCATTTGTGATAGCAAAAGTTTACTGCTGCCCCCAGGTTACTCTATGCTCCAGGACATCGTGCGTCTGATCTTTACGTAAGAAATGTTTGTGTGTTTCTAGTAAAAGTTATAATAAAAAAAACTATTCTTCTAGCATGCCCACAATATCGGGCGTCGAAGATGAGTACAGTCGCATCATGCGCATGAGCACAGAAGAATGTGATCGACAATTTCGTGCTCAGTGTAAATTGAATATTTTAGGCTGGTTGTTGGGCTTGAATAAAACATAATTGTAGCAAAGTTTTGATTGATTTATTGTATGAAAGGTGCATCCCAAATGGACTGCTGGCATTCGGGGTACAGCACAGCACAGTCCCCAGTGTGTGCGTGTGCCGTGTCGTAGTGTGTGTGTCGGGGAGCGACTTGTTCCCGTTCCAAAGCCTCTGGTATCGTGAAAACCGCGCGTAGTAGTTCACCCACAAAGCTGCCGGGCTCTCGATCAGCAGATTTTTGACCAGTTTCGCATAAAGTGCGCAGCACGCACTGATGACCATTTTGACCACGTCTATTGAGGTTGAAAGGGAAGTAAAGTGGGCTTACAAATTATATACAGAGAACACTTCTGCTACTACATACTGATTGAGATACTTTTCAATTCTGCCGTAGAGAGTTTGTCGAGTATCACGATGATACTTGATCTGGTGACTCTCCAGTCGACTGAGCTGATCATCGTGTGGTGTGGAGATGCCACTTCTGCGCTGTCGATGATGGGGGTACTCTGCATCGGGTATGCTACGTTTACCAAACACTGGATAGATTTGATGATGTCTGGCTTGGTAACGAATTTTCTGCTGTTGTTTTCGTTTGGGTTGAGCATAAAAGCTGTTCTTGGGACGCATATTATGGCCGCCACTGTAGTAGCCATTGCGCTGACGTAGTGAGTTCTTTAAGCTGAGATTTGGAGTAAGTAAAAAGAGGAAAATGGGTTGTTATCTTTATACTCACTGCGAAGCCAAGGCCCAATATGGATAGCGTGTGTTCTGTGCTGGACTCTGGGGCCTGGACCATTTCCCAAAGGGATTACGCTGGTTGCTCCAGGCGTTGCCGTTGTGTGAGTAGTAGTAATTGTCTTTACGCCTGGCAGGTGCACTGGGTCGTCTGTAGTAGCTGTTCTCAAGCTGATGCGATGGATGCATGGGAGTGCGAAACACTGGCGAGTTGCTGTAGTAGGAGTTACTTGTGCCTCCTCCTCCATTGGATAAGTGGATAAAGTTGGGCTTGTAATTGGTTTTGTTGTCCACATAGGTTATGTTGGCGGAAGTGTCATTGCGACTGATATCAAGGGTGCCGTCTTCCAGTTTGGTCAACAGATCCTCCAGTGCCTCGCTAGGCGGTTTGCTGGGCAATTCCCAGGCCAGGGCAACGGTGATGCCCAGCACCAAATAGTTTGTATAGTCCACCACGCAGATAATCTCATCGTAAACTGTAAGCAATTGGGATATATCATTTGATTCCAGTACCAACTCTAGGAGACTCACCCAGTTGAAAGGAGCTGCCCTCCGGAAAGACCAAATAACGCCGCTTCCGTGAGAGCAGCTCATCTGACTGGTTTCCCGTTCCGTTGCCCGATTCACTAAGTTTCAACTCGATGAGCTGCTCCAAATCTGAGCTGACTTGGCTCTCGGCAGTGTCGACCACATTTAGCACTGGTCTAACAGCTGGTAGCTTAATGTCTACACTAGATTTGAGTGCATCTGTGCAGCCAGAGACTAGCAGCAATGACAGCAAACAAACAGTTGTTGCCTGTTCCTTCCCAGTGCCTTTTCTTCTATCTCTTGGTATTGCTTTGTTCTTGATCCACATTTCCTTAGACTTGCGGTCAACGCGTCGTCCATACGCCAACTGTCAGTTGAAAAGTTTAAAAAGCTGCAGCAAACTGAAGGCAAAGATATTCAGAGGCAGACAAAAATGTTGTTGCGCTTTAGTTTCTTGCTTTGGCTGTTAATTGCGGCCAGTTTTAGTTTCTCACACGCCCCCAACTCTCCCCTTTCATCATTCATTCGACGCATTCTTGGAATCTTCTCTTTTGGTGGCGTTGAAAACTTTTAAGTTTGACTTGGCATCGTTTGGTGTAACGTTTGCGTGCTACTTTTTGTTCTTTTTGTTCATCATTAGTTTTCACACCCTGAGTCTTTTGAGATACCCTGTAGTTGGCATTAGGGGGTATATTGTTGAACGGAGAAAAGGTTTAAACAATTTTAATATTATTTTCTTATGACTTACAGTTTAAACGTTTGGTGGAGTAACTTGAAATTTCTCTTTTAAAAACTGCTCTACGATTAGTTTCATTTCATTCGTATAATTTATTAAGGCCTAGCTTTGTATACTCCCTTTAAAGTCGTTCATACCCCTTTTAAATTAATACAAATTTCTTTCTTTTTTCAATTGCCACTCTGTTTTGTTCTGACAAGCAGTTTGTCTTTAGTTTTCCGTCTTTGTTTTGCGTGCTCATTGGTCTATTTAAAGGCTCAAATTACTTTTTCACGCCACAAACTTTGTGTGGCCAAAACCCGCTTGGGCCAACTCTGTAGCTAAAGCTCATTGGCAGTAACAAAGAATTTCTAGTTGCACCCAGTTTAATCTAATATGTGCATAGAAATAAACAACTTTGTTTTCTTGTCTAATAACTATTTTAAATTTAATTTAATTAATTACTTTTCTGCTGACAGCTTATAACAAAGCATGCATCAAATTGTACATTATTTATTTTAAACTAAATTAGTTTATTTCATTCAGAACCACTAACTGGTTAGAATAATTTATTTGATATTACGCATACGCCCGTGGTCGTGTTATCTTTCGCTACAAATTAAAAATAAATACTAGTAATTAATAATAATAACGCTTATTTTATTTTATTCAAGCCAAAATGTGTGTGCACAATCGCCAAATAATTGTCGACAGTTTCCACGCTCTCCATGTGCCTGCAGGTAGTGAGCTGGTATGTGTTTCAACGCTTCCTCTGTATCATCATCACTGCTGGGCAATTGAAAGATGACCGATAGCAGTTCCATAATGAAACTCTGCGGTCTGTCCACATCCCTTTGGCGCTGCGCTGATTCGCAAAGTGCACGCTGTATACAGGCGGTGCCATTAAGCTGTTTGCTGTGGTAAAAAATTCATATATTTAAGGGAAAACTTTTGTATGGCAACTGCTGTATTGTAATTTGCCACTTACGACCTGTACAATCTTTCGATCTTGCTGAAGAGCAGTCCACGCGAACTCAAATGTTGACGCAGGTGTAAGCGTTCGATGACGTCATGGCTCAGGGATTGTATTTCATCGTGACTGCGTCGTCGGCGTCGCTTACCGAATACCGGATAAATGTGGTGCTTTAGTGGCTGCTGCAGCAGCTGACGTGGAGGCGCAGTGTAACTGTAGCTGCGGTGGTAGTATATAAAGGTTGAATGTAAAGATATCAACTGAAATTGTACTACAAAGAGCTTCAAACTGTTTTAAAAACTGTTGGTTTAGTTTGGGAGACTTATTTTAAGTTCTTGATGCACTTAATTAGAGTGCATTTAGCTAGACTTGAGCAAATGCTTGATTATTTTACCTTTTTGTAGTCTGCTCGTAAGTATTCCATTGTTGCTGCCTCTGACGCCAATTTTGTTGGACCCGTTCTTTGTTTCGTAGCCACCAATTGTCTGACCAGTCCATAGATGAACCACCAACGCCACCACTGGTAGCTGTAGGAGCTGTGCCTGCCCAGTGTCGCCACTTGGCCATTGACTGACGCGCATGCCAATTAGTGGGCCTCCTGTCTGATGGTTGTCCATTAGGCGAATTTGCATAAACGGATGTGTCCCCCCCAATCCCGTCGTGCTGGACATTCGTATAGTACGAGTATCTATGGACATTGGATGCATATGTCGCTGTGGACGGTACGACTGTTGGTTGTGCATGCATTGACTGCCAATTAGCGGTGCTTGGTCTATAGTCCCCATTGTCCATTGGTGGCAACTTTGGTTGCTCTCGATACTCCAGTGGCTGCTGCTGTCGTTGAATGCTGTCGTTGCGCCTCACAGTGCCGAGAGTGCCATCATTGAGACGGGTACGCAGGTTGTCCAATATTTTGCTGGGTGGCTTACTGGGCAGCTCCCAGGCAACGGCACATGTAATGCCAAGGATGGCAAAGTTCGTATAGTCCACAATCGGTATGATTAAATCAAAGACCAGCTGAAACGAGCTGCCTTCGGGAAACAATAGATAACGCTTCTTACGATGCAGTAGCAAAATATGATTATGCGTTGAATTTATGTCAGCAGACCCAGTAGGACCAGAAGCAGGAGAAACCACAGTCGCTGTAGTGGGTGTTGCTTTGCTGCCTATCAATTCATTTGATGCATTGTTGTGTCGTGGATTTGTATTGTGAAACAAGAGTATTGCCAGGGCAACACCAAGTGCACAGCTAATTAGAATTATAGTCGCTTTAGCCATTTTAAAGAACTCTATACACATAAAAGGCAGTTGGCATACACTGCACTCCATAATTGGCACAAGGGAGAAAGAGAACATAAGTGGCTAATTAGTAAAGTTTGTGAAATTTAATAACTATTTGCTGGCAATTAAAATTAAGTTAAAGTAACCAAAACTGTTTTAATATAAAGTTTCTGAATGTAGTAAAATTTAAGATGAGTTGCGATTTTTAAAGCAAGCATTTTGATTAAAAATATATAAATGCTTTAAAATTTTAAGTTTAAATCCATTAGTAATTTTCATTAAAATTTTTTAATAATTTTTACCCTGGAAACTTTTGGTTGGGAACTTTACTCATTGTTTTTGAAAAGTTGCTAGTTTTGAAATAAGTTTTAATATTTCAAAATTTACATTTTAAATTGAATAAAACTCATATAATAATTTGGAATTAAATTAAAAATACAAGGTTAATTTTTACACATGACATGTAAGAAAATCTTATTGTATACGAGGGCAGTCCGATAAGTAATTGGCCTACAACAGATTAACAAGCATTTTTTAAAAGTGGCAATTTTTTTTTAATATAGTCTCCTTTTAGCTTGATACACTTAACTCAGCGATGCTCCAACTTTTTTAAACCGTCTAAAAAATATGTATTTCCGAAGTGTACAAAATAAGCTTCAATGGAGGCAATGAGCTCTTCATTTGATTCAAGTTTCGGCAGCGAGTGACTTTTTTAAATTTGGTAACAAAAAGAAGTCGCACGGGGCCAAGTCAGGAGAATATGATGGATGGGACAGCAGTTCATAGCCCAAGATTCATAATAGTAGAGACCTGTATCCGTTATGCTATTCTATGGGTAGTCAATGTATCGAATAACGGACCGTAATTGCTCTTTTTCCGTTTTCCTAATATCCGTGAACACACCCGATTCAACTAAAAATTGATCAGTATACGTTTTAAGAAATGTTTTATACGATAGTAAAACTCTCTCGCGACAAAAGCTTTATCTGGCGGTGAGGCTACTTACTTTTCGGACAACCCTCGTATATATTAATATTCACACATACATAATTATGTTTTTAAATATGTATAAAACACCAATTGCTATGAGTAAGGAGTGCTTAACTCGCCTTTCTTACTTGTTAGTTTTAAAAATCAGTTACAATTCACAAGTTCCTTCACTACTTCACTTTATATAAGCTCAATAAATCACACATTTTATATGACCATCACTTCTTCACGTATTTTGTTCAGCACTGTAATTAGTAAATTGGTTTCTTGTCTGATTGCGACTGACACTTTGCTATAAAACGTCAAGTTTATAGATATTACACATACGCCCAGTCCCACACCCATTCGCACACCCACATCAACGCACACACTTATATTTCCGCTGTTTGACTTTCACTTGAATTGCTTTGTTCACCAGTGTAATTAGGCAATACGAGAGTCGCCATTCGGACTGGGCCGAGAGTTTCGGTCGCGTTTTTCCTGTCACTTAAACACAATTTGCATAATTTTACTTTGGTCGCGTTGCGATGGAATTGCCAATCATGCGTTAAATTAATGCAATTTTCACACAGAACTCTGTGTGCTAAAAATGTGGCTACATTTCGCCCATTGTGAACTTGCTGGCAACCCCGCAATTAAACTGTGTCCAGTTTGAATGCCTCGAGCGCAATTGAATGCAAATTTATGATGCAGATAATTACCATTAGAGGCGATGAGTTGCGCCGGGATTCAATACATAAAAAGTTACAATTAAAAAATTATTTGTAACTTTACTTTTTTTTTTGTTGTCTTTCTACTGCCATTAGCTGTCCGTGCCGTACTGAAATGGTGTACATATGTGCCTAGTTGGCTCGGTTTGGTAGAACTCTCTACAATTTGGTGGGCCACACGATGTCAGCCAAGTTTAATTGTACAATTAGCACCCAATCGAGTGTCGTTAACTCGTTTAAAGAGGCTTTAAAAGGTGCGAGTTATGGGCTGTCTGCCCACGACTATGCGATAATGGCGCTCTAATCGAATATTTAACATGGCAAGTGCAGCAGTCATAGATAGTTTATGATCAGGTGCACTAAAGAAGAAGAATTGTAATACATCAATAAAATACTTTAAGTTCTTTTCTATTATTCGTTCCTAACTGAACATTGAAATAACTTTGATGGTCTCCTCTACTATATCTCATTTCACTTTGAATGAAAAGTATCTGGGTATTCTAGGAATACCTTGCAGTGCCACACCAGTGAAACTTTTAATTGTTAGTTGCCTTTTGGAGAGCAGCATGAATGTACGTGAAGACCTATGCCAGCTGTAATTTTCATACCCCAAAAGGGTACACACACTATCAACACCTACGTTGAACTTGCCACCCTCAGCAATTATCGCACATGCAGTCTGCACACACTACACACACACAACACTCACATAAATATAAATTTAAGCAAATTTTTCGTTTTTTCTGTTTTGTATTCTGTTTTTGCTTATTTTTTCTATTTTTATTTGTGTTTTGGTTGCTAGTGTGAGATTTTTGCTAATTTTTAGCAAGTTGAACAGTAAACAATGTCAACATTTCAACCAAATGAAAACAAATGCAGCAAACAAAACACATTGCGCTGCGGGTTGCATTGTGTCTACGTTTGTGTGTGTTTGTGTGTGTGTGTGTTCGTGTAAGTGTGTGTAACTCTGTGTACTGGAGTGAGGTAAATGCTCGTATTAGTTGGCGGTGTTGGCTCAGACACTAACGAACAGCAGTTGCAGTCGTTGCAGTAGTTTCAAAAATTTTCCTAGCATGCAAAACATTTGTCAAATGTAAATTAGCAGTGGGACTCCTATTTGGTAGGGCTAGGGGTGTTAGCTGTGGCCCTTTCCTTTAACAGGGCTGCGGTTAGAAGGTGGGTGGCTCAGTTTGCCAGCTACAAATCGCATAAAATCACACTTAATGCCCGCAGGCAACGGCAGCAATGCAAAAAGCGCAGCGAGCCGTGAATGTCGCAGGCAAACAAACATCTACATGTGTTAAAAGGGGAGGGGGATGGGGTATAGGGTAGGGAAAGTTGGGTGGTAATGGGGTAAACTCTTTAACACATGCATAGAATGCTGTAAATGCACTGAAGAAAATCTGCTTTAGTAACCTAAGAAATTCTGTTTGTAGTGAAGCCTCTAAAAAAGTATAAATTTGATTAGTAATTTTTATATTTAAAGCTTTCAATTGTTTTAAGTACTAGAGTTTTCTTTTTTAAAGCTGCTCCTTTTTCTCTCAGTGCAGTTTGGCTGCTGGTTGTTGCCCAAATGCGGAAGCCTTAGCATAACCCGTTCTTTTAGTGTCGCCCAACTTATTTCTTCTATTGTTCCCAATTATCACACACACACACATACACACACACAGAGAGACGGCATACAAAGACAACGTTTAATTTTTGTTGCAGCAACTTTTGTTTGCCTCGCACTGCCACGCCCTACAAAATTCAAACCGACACTCGCCCAAAAAGTACAAGTCAAACTTTAATATGCGCCATTTACAACTGATGTTGTTGTTGTTGTTGTTGCTGCTGTTTGTTGAAGCGGCTGCTGCCCACATTGCGTATGAGCAATTTACATGTCGAGTGTCAGCTGCGTATCTGACTCAGTCTGTGTGTGTGTGCCTGTGTGTGTGTGTGGGCATTTGTGTTGTATCAACAAAAGTTATGTGTGCTCTCTCAAGCGAATTTCGCACACAGATAAGAAAATTCAAACGAATTTTGAGTCAATTTTGTTTTCACGCTTAACTCTGTTCTAATTCATGGTAAACAAATTTGTTTTAATTGTAATAACTTAAACTTAGTTGCAGATTAAAGCCAAGTAGTTAACTGGGTTAACATAAACTTAAAGCCAATTTTACTAATAGTTTTTATAAGTTAAATAAACTGTGTAGATTATAAACTAAATTTTAAGCTTTGGAATATTTTGTCGAAGTTTGCTTGAGCTTTAACAAGTCGAGCAGTCTTACATATACAGGGTATAAACCAATTCTTATACTCGCAGTGCATGAACTATCAATTAACAGCTACATTTTCGAGTCCAATGCACTTGAACATGAACTGAATTTCACACTTGTGTGCGAGTTATTAGTCAGCAGTGTACAGTCAACGAACTGGACTAGTTTAAAATAAGTATCTCAATATACCGTTAAGAAGCAAATAATAACAGTGAAGCAGTATAGTAGATATAAGCACGAGTTGTTGGAATGGATTAGCGCCTTGGGTTAAGCACTCAAAAGAAATTAGCGAAAATATTTTCATTTTATTAGCTTATAGAGCAAGACAGTAAATTAAATGTAAAGCGAGACACGAAAGTAGACAAGGCAAGAGCGAGAGAGAGAGAGGGAGAGGGAGAGGGTGGGAGTGAGAGAGGTATATAGATAGAGAAAGAGTCAGAGACTGGGATTGGTGTTTGGGCTTGTGACTGTTTTACTTGAGTCGCATTTCATTTTGAAATGCTTTTGCTGCCAGTTTCCAGTATTTTAATTATGTCAAATTTGTGATGTTTGTTGTAGTTGTTGTTGTTGTTCTGCTTCTTCTTCTTTAGCTGTTGTCAGCAGGCAAATGTCAGCAGCTAATTAGAGAGAGTAAGCCAACGGCGTCGCGCGAGAGTCACTCAATGTCAGTTCGCTGGAGGATTGCCCACGTTATTCTCGTTGTTGTTGTTGTTGTGCTTACAGGTTAGTCAGGTCCCCAACTCCCAGACAGGGATGAGCTGATGACGATGATGACAGAGACGTCGATGCCACTTCAGCGCGCCCTGTTCGCCGCTTGGCCTTGTCATCATTTGCATAAGAAATTTATCTCAATGAGTAGCTAATTGGGAAATTGCGACATGCCGCCTGCCCCCGCCTGGCCATCCCTCGAGTACCCCAATCCCCCAATCTCGGCAAAAAACAAAGTCAACAAAAGGGCTGAGAAAATCCTTAGCACGTTAGTTTTATTACACTAATCCTTGAACTAATTTACGAACTGAACCATCTTGGCATTTCAAATGAAGCTCAGACATATTGCGTTACAACAATACGTTTCACTTAAATATAGCATTGGCTATTAAATAATTAAACTATTTAAAGTTTCAGTCTAATACAGAGAATGACAAAATTTACATTGATTTTCGGACCGAATGCTTATTACTTTGCTACTTATTTAATAGCTCAGCTTTTACTGCTCTTGTTTCTAAATTCAAGTCCTTTTGATTTCATATGCTCTTTGCATTTGTAGACCGCTTCTATTGCTGTGGACGGGAGTGTGCATGCGGCAATCAACATTTGACCAATTGCGAATACACTCAGTGCAGTTTAATTTAGCTATACGTACTCACTCGTCGTATTGCCAGGCATTCATGGCCGCAAACTCTATTGGCCAACTGAGCTCATTAGCTGACGGCATTGCCTACTTCTCCCCCTGTTGGCTTAGTTGGCTGGCAACTGGCCTGCTTACTCTTCAATTGGCCGATAATGTGAGGCAAACCGAATGAAATTAATTGCACATTTTAATTGACAACGTATCAAATCAATTTGCATGCCAGACATCGATTAATGAATGAATGCAAACGGTATTGACTACAGTTTGAGCCCACAATCCTTTGACATCTAATATTGTGCCAGCTGCTGGTTGGGCATTTAACGTGAATGCCAATAAATTATCACAGGTGTGCGTTAGTGCGTGTAAAGCTCGCATTTCTCTAGCATTTGTCTGCTTTGGGTTAATGCAACTGTAGTCATAATCAGAGTTGCCCTTGGGACAGAGCTGCTAACTTTAGACAAGGTTCTAATTGACTTACGCATATATCATTTTCAATTTAGCAGCACTGTATTTGTCATTTGTTATAATTTGTAGCTGGCACTCAATTGAAGTTACGGCTACTTAAAGGAAATTTAGAATTAAGTTTTCTATTTAACATAAAATGAAGAATAATTTTCACTACTCTCAACCTATAGTAATTTATGTAATTATTGTTATAGCCTTCAACTTATCGTTATTATGTGAGCTGCTATTTATTAGGTCAATTCATATGATTATATATTAGACAACTGATTCGACACGTAAATGACACTCGACAATCGGGTTTTAAAAATTCATTTTAATTACGACACGCGATAATTAAACTATAAGTGCAAATGCAAATGGCATTACCTTAATGCAACAACAACAAAAACAACAACAGCAGACGCAGTAAAGTCATTTTAAATTGTAAATTGATGCTTTCGACAGTAGGTAAAGGACACAGGGCAAAGGGTAAAACTTGGGCATGGCAATTAGATTGAATTGGGCTGTTCGTAGCTGAGTTGCAAGCTTGTGTACAGTACACAATTAATACTTGATTAAGCTTACGTCACGCTCAATAAAAATATATGTGTGCGTGTGCGGGAGAACTTTCATGGCAGCCAAATGATATTTCTCTATTTTTTGTTAATCCTTCATTAACTGATTTATTAATCATTTATTAACTGTTTAATAAATTTATTCTGCTTGCGATGTATCGCTTAAAACATCGCTGTTAGGGCCAGCTCTAGCAGGTCGTAAAAACCTGGCAAAAACACAACAAACGCTTAAAGTTTTTTGTTTGCAGTTGCTGCTTTTCCCTTACCCAAAAGACGGAAGTTCTCTCTGAGTGCGCAACAAACTTGAATGGTGCATGCAACAGCAACAGCAGCAGCAGCAACAGCAACAGCAACAACAACAAAATTGTGCAATTACAACAAAAATGTCAGCATGTGTGTGAATAAGTGTATGCATTTTAATGCCCTCGTGTGTATGTGTGTGTGTGTGTGTGTAATTTATGTTTTCAACTTAATTAAAGTTAATTTTTAATACTCTGTGCGTGGGCGACAGGTCTGCGGGCCATGGGCGTGGCAAGTGGCTCAAAGGCGCCCACAAACATTTTAACAACACTTGGCATTTCATGCTGGTGACATTAAACAGCAGCAGCAGCAGCAACATCATCAGCAGCAGCAACGCCAGCTGAAACTTTTGTCATGGAATGAGGTCAACAATGACCGAACGCTAAAAAGTATGCTACACTTTTTTTCACTCTCACACTGCGCTCTGCTCTCTCTCTCTCTCTTCTGCTTGCTTTCCACTTTCGCTCTGCTGTTTAATAAAATTCTCAATTAAATGCATGTTGCCTTGTTGCCATTACAAAATTATAAAAAGAGAAAAAAATATGACAAACTGAAAGTGACACAAGTTAATTATAAATAACAAAACACACGCAGTTGCTACAAAAACAAAGGCAATCTGTAAAAACAAAAATAAAAAGCCATTGGGCTGTAGTACTCTTAAACCAGCATTAAAATGCATTTCCATAAACTAGCCTTTAGATATAATTTATTATTATCTACTTCACTACAACTTATGAGTTTTTATCTAAAGCTGAAGTGAATAATTTATTGTCTTTGAATTTGTTTATTATATGTTAAGTATTTACACAGACCTATTATAAATTCTAAAAGTATTTCAATTGTTACTTGTATAACACTGTTTGGTTTTTGCTAATTAAATGTAGTTAGTGGTGTTTTGTTCTCGTTAAGAGGGTAGCATTCAAATCATTAATTAGTTGTGACTGAAAAAATATAAAAACTCTGATTTGAATTGAGGCTGGAATAAACTTATGCCTAAAACTGTTTAAGTGAAAACGCACTTCAATTTGTAAGACGATTTTTATTCACATATACTAAAAACATAGCCAATTTCCTTCAGACATCGTCAGTATAGGGCGAGATGCTGTCAAAGCTCAGGGGACAGTGACTATGCAAGATTTGCGCACAGTTCTCCTCCCTCAAATAGGGCATGTGGTGCTTCTCATGATCCTCCAAGCTAAAAGTAGTTAAATAAAAGCATTAGAAATTAGTTGTGTCTCAAAAAAAATTTGTCAACTTACATAAACATATATTTCAATAGTTTAAACAAGAAACCCTGTGCAAAATCCCCTGCTAAAGCGGTACAGTAAGCCTTCAGTACACAAGCCTGACCATCAAAACCACTGCGTTCCATGAGCTCATGAACCAGCTCATAGGTATCCCTTCTAAAAGGTCGATTCTCATGCTTTACTAGTATCGGAATATTGGCACGAAACCCATAGCCATGTGCCCAAATTCTTGGCTTTGGTATCACATTGTTTTTGACATTAACACGGAGCTTTGAAAATGTTGTAAAAAGTTACTTAATGCACAATTGAATTTTACCAATCAAATTGTTACCCACAAATAGGCGACTGGTCTCTATGATGTCTAGATAACGCTTTTGTCGTTTCAGCGGCATTGTGTCATTCAATTGCAATGACATTGCCATGGCTAACATTACAAAAATCAGCACTGCGACCTGCGAAACACTCATTGCTGTGGTTGATTGGTTGTGGTTGTAAAACTCAAACTGATGTCTCAAATGACAACTGTGTGGAACGTGTTACAGTTGTGACAAATACACGGGACTCTAATCAGAATCACAATGGTTCTGTTAGTGTTTGAAATACGCATTAATACGCAGCTGCTAATTGTGCGATCTGACCTAATTCTAGAAGATTTTGAGCAGTAATTCTTTGGGTTTTCAATCAAGGAATGTATTACTATAACTAGAGCGTGAACTTTTCTATTCTGTTCTGTAGATAGAACAGTAATTTTTATCATTAGTTTCAGCATTAGTTACAAATTAAGCTTTTAAAACTAAACTCTGAACTGAAATTGTTTTTTTAAGAATTTATTTTAGGTTTTCTTAAACATTTTTTTACTAGTTTGATTATTATCCCCCCTTTTTTGCTCACCTGAATATTAACTTGAGCAATTTGAACAACATGCCGCTCTTTTGCTGAGGCTTATCGACATCCAAAAGTGCCGTACAGAATGATTTCAATAAACAGGCGCGACCATCAAAGCCATGTCTACAATAAAAGTATTAATTATTAAAGAAAAAGTCTTAAAATAAAGCAGAACAATGAGATTACCCATCTAAAGCTGTTTCCAGTTTGGAAAATAAATCACGTTTGAAGAAGACACGATTTCTTTTGCGCTGATCCTTGGGTTCCGGAAAGGGATAATTGGCCCTGAAACCGTAACCATAGGAGAAAAGTGTGTTGATTTTGATGAGATTATTCTTGCCATTCGTACGCCACTGCAGAGGGGTTAGAGTAGAAGTTGAAAGGGGCGTGGTAAGTAAGATATTATAAACCCACAACCCAAACTCTATGCGCCTACTCACAGACATACGCGAACCTTTAGTGAATTCCAGGTAACGTTTGCCTCGTCTCAGTATTCTTGTCTCATTGTTCACTGTCAGCTGATTGAAGTTGTCATAGTTGTCATGTATGTCAAAACTGCTGTGGGAATTGTTGTGGTAACGCTGGTGGGATGCTCTAACCGCAGCGAAATCATCAGCACAATCAACGACAGTTGCACACATCACAAACAGGAACAGCAGCTGCCAGTAAATTGATAATTTTGGATGGGGTTTATCAATCCACAGTTCATTTAATCCTGCACTTGTTGTGGACATTATCTTGCAAATTGATTACTAAAAACACTTTCTAATCTATACTTAATTATACACTCAGATAAGTTCACATTGTCAACTGCTTTCTTAGGCTTTTTCTATTTTTTGTTCGCACTGCCCGCTTTGAGTTCCGCTTTGCTTAAGTTTTTCCTGCTGACTGATATGCCTGGTATATTTAATCGCTTTGACATAAATACCGGTACCAGTACCCACTCTAGACAGACACACAAACGAGTCCAATGACATTCTGCTCTGCTTTTCTGCTTTTCTATTTGTTGTTGCTTTTCTCGCTTTGCTTATTTACTTATTTATCGCTTTGTGTGTTATTGTGACATCGCTTCGTTCTTTTTTTTTTTGCTGTCTACTCTTTCATTCGTTTGTTTTCATTTATTTTCTTCATCGCTCTGCTGCTGACCATTTGTCCAGTTGTCTTCAGCATAGAGCTGGACATGACATCCACTTGTTAACACTTTTTTTTACTCTTCTCCTACTTTCTATCATGAGAACTCTTCTCGTGCTGACATGAGACACCGAAACGTGGGCGCAATCATGAATTATGGTGTGAAATCTAAATCTATATCGAAATCTAGTTCACATCTGGTGAAACTATTCACAAAGCAATTTAGTATAACTAATTGTTCTAATTATTTAAATCTGTTAGCGTTAAAGAAATGCAGAGAATGCGACTAAGAATTTGTTTTGTGTCGATTGTTTATATTAAGAAATAAATTGAATATCGATTGGGAAATTAATTCAAATATTTGATTTAAGAAAGTCTCTGTACTCGATAAGAGTAGAGGAGTCTGTTAAGTTTGTCAGGAGCGTAACAGGCTGATGGAATCATTTGTGGCCCCATAAAGCCGAGTGCAATGCCAGTCTGTCCAACCTTTCGTGTGATCACCTGGATCTCAGAGACTGTAAGAGATAGAGCCACCAAAATTGAAATGAATATTCGTCAACTTCGCAAGCAGTTCAAGTTTAGTTTGCACTTCGAATCCTGGAAACTAGAAATATCTTGGAATAACTAGGTAGCGACTAGAGCTTTTGGGTCAAATTCACACATTATATGTAATTTATCATTATAACTATTTCCTCATTGTGTGTATATCATTATTATAACTAGCCTCATGAAGTTTGAACCGGATCGAACAACTATATCCCATAGCAGCCATAGGGAAAATCAACAAATTACACTTAAGTATAAGTACGCGGTCTTTTACAGTCGGCTTACTAGACTGCTGCTTTTCATACTTCGTTTTTAGGTAAAACCCACATAGACATGTCTGTGTACAATTGCTTAAAAATGCTGTTGTCTTATACAAAAAATCATTTTATTTATTCTTCGTTTCGACAGCTGTGTATCTCAGCTGAAACTAATCAGCAATGAAATTTAATATTAATCAAAATCAAACCATTATTTTCTCTGATATACAATGTGTGCATCAATCTGACAACGCTATTAGACATTTGCTCGAGCTTACTTGTTATTATGGCCAACAAAAAAGCAACACACACACACATCATTAAGTTGTCAGACTTTTAGCTCTTCAGTTTATTAAGCAGTTCAGATGTTCCCGCCTGCAACGCCTTTCCATCGTTTATAACAGAAACATATCTTTTAGATACGAATATTGTCAGCTGTCTAGAAAAGCGGTCGGAAAGTTTTCGAGGAAAGCTTTCGCTGTACTTAAATGCTTCACTCAATTTTTACTTAACTGTCATGTCAAGCAATTTTCTCCTTCATTTTGATTGAATTAAATTTCAAAAACTTTACCAAATGTACTTTGTTGCTGTTGCTTAAATTGTTGTTGGTTTTTCTACAACTATTGTTGTTGTTGTATTTCTTTTCAATTAAATAATGTTGAGGCTTTTGCAACCTGCACACAGACACCAGACGGCAACAGAATCTGACACACATCCGTCAGCTCAGATTCCGTTCATCTCCAGTTGCCAGTTTCCGTGCCAACAGTGAAGCCTCCTCGCAAGTGAACTGCGAGTTGAGAATAATGAATTGCCATTTATTACCTGGCGGCAACAAGTAGAAGAGTGCCATCAGTGAAGGGAAAACGGAAAAGGGAACAGGAAAAAAAAAAAAGCTTTTCTGATAGGTGAGTAACCATTAAAACGATTTCATAAGACAATTTTAAGCATTGCAATTTATTGGGCATAATAATTTTTCGGTGGACTCGAGTACTTTCCAAAAGCCAACTCGAGCAGTGAGAAATTGCAGTCGTATTCACGGGCACAGTCAACCTGGTGGGCGTGGCGATAGGCGTTGTCATAGTGCACAATATCTGCATTCTCATCCAGCTCACGTTTGAAAATTCGCTGTTTCGGTAAACTAAAAGAAATGTACAGAATGAGAATTTTTAATAGTTTTAAAGATATAGTTTAAAATTAAAGCAATTAAATTAAATTAGTATTTTAAAATATGTATAACATATTATGTAGTAGGCTTATGGAATACCTCTACTAGTTAACCACTAACAGTGCTATCACTAGGATTAACAGTGCCTTTTTGAGTTTACATAAATAATATAGTGATCTCGCTCTTACTAATAAGAGATAGAAGGACAGAGCTAGTTTTAAGAAGGGACATAAGAAAAGAATGAATTGAAGAAGTGACGCGGACAAAAGAATAAAGTTTAAGGAAAGAATTAATTGCGTCTACAATTAGATATTTGAAATTTTTTAATTTGAAGAGATTTAGATTTAGGTTAAAATGATTATTTGTATACAAGATTATTATAAAATCAGACTATAGCTGCATAAAGATTAGTTAACTACTAAAAATTCAGAGTTTATTACGTTATAAAAGTTTAAAAATTTATTAGTTTATATGTAGTACATATTATGTACCCAAGAATTTTAAAATTTACCTGAAGATAGCGCGAAGCATTTCACCGACCATGTTCAACTTGGTTCTCTGGAAATATTGACGACTCTCACAGAGAGTACGCAGAATGCAATCACGTCCGTTGTAGCCCATGCTAAAATAACACAATTATTACAATTAAGTATATGGAAAGTGTAAAACAGCTTAAAATTAAAATACAGTTAAAATTAACGCCTTACTTATCGACTAAAGTCTCAACATCCTGATAGATAGCGTTTCTGGAGCGTCGACGTAGTATAACCGACGTTAAGCGACGACGAGGAAAGCCGTGCAGACTCTGTAGGACCCAGGTATTGTTGGGCAGATCATAGGCAACACCCCAATTTAAGCCAAAACTGTTATGGGCAAAGTAGGGATTGCCAATGATGCCCACAGTGAAGCAAACCGAAACCTGAGCACAATCAATATGAGATAAAGAAAAAATCGAAGAAAACATAAAGGAAAAAAAGAAAAACAAAAGGAAAGAAAAGAAGTTACAAGTGTAATGTCGTCCCATGACAGCTGACACATACTGTAAAAGAGGAGCCCTCGGGAAAGCTGAGATAACGCTTGGGTCGGCTCAATAAGTGCACGGATTTGGATTTATTGAGCGAAATGCTCGAATGGGATGCGAATGGGGATTGGGTAGGGAATGTGGACATGGATGTGGATGTCTTTGCACGTTCCATCATAGTCATCAATGTTGACGGCGGCCATAAATCATTGGAAGCGTTGACATGACGAGGTTGAAGTGCCGCGTCGCTTTTATGTTCCACGAAAGGGAACTGAACTTTTGTGGCATTTGCCGCACTTGTCGTTGCAATTAAATCGTAAATCAAAAACTTTACAACAATTAAACGATAATTAAACAATACAAAAATCGCGTAAATCATGGCCATGTCTACGTGTGCACTGCAATACTACGACACTGAAACTGTGGACGGCGTTTGTTGTTCGCCTTGAAGGCCAAGTAGCGTTGCCAAAGAAATTGCCAAAGTGCAAATGTGTCAATCGACTGTTAGTGGCAGAGACTGCAACCGCAACTACTTGGCAAATTGTAGTTGCAACCACTTGCAGTAGTTGCAACAGCAGTAACAACAACAACAACTACAGTTGCAGTCGTAGTCACGTTTACAATAAACATCGCACAGACAGAGACCACACACAGGTAAACCCAAGTCAGGTGCAGCAGCTTAATTGAATTGCATGCACTCAATACTCTGCACTCTTCTCTCTTTCCTACTCTTCTCTCTCTCTCTGTTGCTGTCTCTGTCTATGTCTGCCACCTGCGCCATTGTGGAAAAATAGTTAGCGTCTGTGGCAAAGTCAAAGTTATCGATGAAGATCGATGATTTGTTAAACATTCCAAGGTTTATGGATTGACTCAAGAGTTTTGCCACTTCATTTTGAAATTATATTAGCTTTAAGAGTATAAATAACTTAAATAGTTTCGCTGTAACCTTTAATTACAAAACAGTTTTGTGTGAATACATTTTGAGCACTGTATAGACTTTGCCACACTGCTGTGCAAAAGTCAGTGACAGTTTGAATGTGTGTTGGCCATTCCAAGTGGCTGGAAATGTGGAAACAAGCAAACAAACAACTTCATTAACCCCACGGGGCAAAGGCAATACGCATATATATCCTATATATCCAACTGCCTGTCTTCGTTTGCCAATACACAAGGATATGTGGGCGTTTGTGTCTGTGTGTGTTTGTGATTGGCGGGCACTTTGGGGGCAAAAGCAGAGCGCTTAGTTGACCCATTAGAAGAAAGAAATGCTCGTAAAGCAGAAGCCAAAAGTCAATGCTCAAATTGCCAGGCATCAATTGAATGAACGCTAAGCAAAACAGACAATCGAATCCAAAACGAACCGAAAACGAATCACGAACGAATCACAGAACGAATCGTATCGAATCGAATGAAAACATTCATGAAATAGAGCAGTAAGAGACTGAAATCGCAATCTGAAAATGAGCTAAGGTCAATGGGACAGCAGAGAAATGTGAGCAGACGAAAGTTAAAGTCAAATTGGGATCGCCAAAAAAAAAGAAGAGAAAAGTTTTGGTCATGATGACCACTTGAATCTTAGCCCAGAATCGACCACTGCAAATGACGCACAAATAAGCCAACAGCTCTTTGATTACCATGACAAAGTCTGTGTGAGGTGTGTGTAGGTGTGTTGGCTGCTTTGCTTTTGATAAGGGCGAGATACTTCTGTTTTGGGAACATAAGAAAACTATTCACATTCCTGTGATATATGCAGATGTGTCGCTTTCCGTTTCGAAGACAACGCTGCAGATACCACTCGTAATTCTGACCAATTATGGGTCTATTTTCTCCATTTTGTTATGCAGTTCGTTTGTTGTTGTTGTTGTTTTGCTCGTTGTGGTTTCATGTTAAAGTTCCACGCTTGTGCCAGAAAAGACTTTTCGGATATTAAACTATTTCCGAAGCATACAAAAAGCCAATTTAAATGCTAATATAAAATACCAACATTTTATTATTATGCCAGCCGCACGCATCCAAACACACACCCCCACACATACACACACTTGCACACTGAGTGTGGCAGGTCGAGCTTTATAAGATGGGGCAACGACTTGGTCCCCAAAGTTCTCTTGACTTTGGCCACACTGTGCGTGATAAGCCAAGTGGCTGCTCTGAATTTGGCACTATAACACATACACACACAAGTGTACACACACACAAGTGTACACACACACAAGTTTACTTGTATGTGCATTTGTGGCAAGTCAGTCAATTCATATACAGCGCTCCTCTGTAGGAGACACTTGAGGCATGTAAAGTAGCTATATAGCATGAAGGGGAGTATTGTGGATACTTATTGAATGGCTCTATGCGAATGGGAATACGTGTGTGTGCTAATAAACTTGTCGATATTTAAATGCTCTCTAAATTAAAATCATATTTTATAAGTTGGTGAGTTTTTAGTAGCTATTTTGAGCGTAGTTGAAGCATTATTATGTTGGAAGCTATCTATAGTTTAAATAAGTGTTGTTTCTGTAGTAAATAAATTTTAGAAAATGTTGAAAAATTTATGGAAATTATTTATACATTTTTAAAACGGTATATTAGTTGAAATTTGAGTTTATTTAAGAAATATTATTTTTTTGTTCACCAAATTAATCACGTTTTAGATTTCAGATACGCTTTTTAAAGTGTTTTCTTATAGACATAAATGGTTAAAAAGTTTTTTTAAAAATGGTTGAATTTTCATGCTTGATAATCAAAGAAATATATTTAGTTTAAACTTAGTTAATCACTATTTAATAGTTTTCATGTTATATTATTATATGCACTTTTATGATTTTTTAATTTATACTTTTTATTATTATTGTTATTTTTACTTATTTCCTAAAGCATTTAAAGTTAATATTTCATCTGCTTTAGTAAATCAAACACCTGTTTTATTTCCACAAAGACAAACACTCCATAGGCCTCTACTACGCCCTAATACGACAGCTAAAATACCTCACATTTATGTTTGTTAAACTGAATATCATTGACAGCTTTTGTGTGTGTCAATTCAATGTGAGTGTCATTTAAACATGTAGGTTATTTGGGTTATGATTGAAACTCACCTGTCTATCATTGTCTCCAGGTTACCATAGACATTGCGACGATGCCTGCGTTTGATTTTGGCTAGGGCCACATTTGGTTTCTTTGTGTTCCAGCCATGGGCATTGTTCAGCACCCAAGTGATGTTGGGCAAATTATAGGCCACGCCCCAATTGAGGCCAAAACTGAGATACAACAAGTGGGGATTACCAATGACGCCTGTGGTCAGGCAGAGAGCGGCCTAAGTAAGTTTTGTGTAAAGTTTTTTGTTTGGGTTTTAAGCTATGCTAAAAGTTTCAAACACCGCAAAAAAAAAGGAGTACTAAAGCATATACAAATGTTAAAAGCTTCTATTCTTTTTTAGCAGTGTATTATGTGCATGTGTTGACTTACAGATGCCGATGAACCCAATGGAAAAGCCACAAATCGTTTACCCCTCGACAGCTTACGCTGTGACAAGGAATTCCAATTCTTGGACTCGGTCTCGGAATCGGACTCGATTTCGGCCTCAGAATCTGTTGTCAGCGTCAGATTGTGGTTTTCCCGCATCGTGTGCAGTTCGTTGGCTACAGTGAAGTCAGCTTCCAATTGCTTTTGCTGTGGTGCTCTGGCAAACACATTGAGCTCATTGCTCTTTGGCCAGAACTCACACTGGCATACACCCAAAATCAACTCGACGAGCAGCAAACTCAGCCAAATTTTGTAGTACATTCTCTGTCTGCGTATTTACTTCAAACTAAATCAGAATTTGGCCACTGATTTAGACTTTAACTCAAATTTGTTATGTTTTTTTTTGTTGGCCAAGTTGTTAATTAAATTAGTCGAAGTTTGACCCGATTCTTAGCTGGCAGCGCAGTCGACTCGAACTAATTTCTTAGCCAAACATGACTGGCCTGTTCCAAATTAGTTGGCCACGCCAAAAATCCCTACAAATCTGGGCCCAGTCTGCACTAGCAGCTGTCGTCAGTCTTTAGTCACCAGTTGTCGTTATGGGAAACGTTTGCCATTTGTGGCTGCTGCTCTTGACCATTTTGCTGAGCTGGCTCAGCGCTGCTAACTGCAGCACCAACTCCAGCTCCAGTCGCGCTGTCAGCTACCTGCGGGAGCAGACTACTCACCTGCCACATTTGCTGCAACGCCAGAAGAGATGGCTCATTTTCGAGCTGGGCACCTCTATTACGGTGAGTCTTCAACTCATTTGGTTTGGCAGAGTTCTTAAGCTTGTTAGTTTCACTTAGCTCACTGCCAACTGCGCCAAGGCTCTGCTGGATACGATACCCAGAGGTTTGCTCTTGCTGGGCGAGGCGACTGCCATTTATGAGATGCCGGGTTCTGTGGCGGATTGGTTGCCACGTCGCAGACGTAAACCGAAGCCTGTGCCGCCACCACCGCCACCTCCTCCGCCTCCACCACCACCTCCTCCTCCAGCGCTGGCAAATCCTGTTACTCCTGTCGTCGCAGCCGTGGCACCTGTTGCAAACCAACGCTTTATACTGCCACAACAGCCCATGATAGTGCCCTTAAGTCCCGCCGATCCTATACAATCGTTTTACTTTAGTTATCCACAAGCAGCACCCATTTTGGGTCAGCGTAAATCCTTTGGCAACAGCATACACAACACTGGCTGTCCAGCTGCACAGCTGGTCAAAGATGCGTATGGCAATTATTACTGTCGTCCCACGGCGATATCACGCCGTCTGAGACGAGAGCTCCAGAGGAACGGAGCGCATCTTATTAAGCAGGGAATGAGTGCACACGGAATGCTCTTCGATTTACTTGTAATGCTATCGGAGCTGTAAGTACAGTAAATACAGCTTAAGTGCGACAAACCAGCACTGACTACCACTCCAACTCCCTCTTTACAGCCATCAGTATCAGCCGCGTTACTGCATCATGCGAACACTCTGCGAGTCACGGCATCTGCTCGCTGCTCCTGGAGAATCACTGTTCCATGATATCTTTCGCATTCTGTTGCGCTACGTGCATCCGGAGATTGCCCATAAGCCCACATATCGCAGAGCCTTCACCGCCGGCCATTCGCTGCATGAGTGCGCACAGTGGTATGGCGCACACTGTCCCCAGAGTTTTTTGCTGCACTTCAGCAAACATTTTCAGAGCAAATTTACAGATTCATTTAATAAAGCGACATAAACGAAACAATGACATGAATACTTTATTATTCAGCTGCGGGCCGAGTGTATTGAAGCTTTAAGTGCCGTTACAATTTACAGATTTATCTGTTAGATACATATCTATTTTGGAACTATTAAGCTTTATAAAAAAAATGGGATGATTTGATTTAATTTTTACTTTGTAGTCGAGTAATTGTTAACTTTTTTATCAGAAAATTGATTAATGGTTGCGATTTTTTATAAAAACGATTATAAATTAATTAAATTTGAATTTTAGAAGAGGTTCTTGGAAAGAGACTCCTATTATGTATCTATTTTGCGACTATTAACCTTTAAAAAAAAAATTCAATTTTTAACTGGGAAGATTTGATTTCATTTTTGGTTTGTAGTCGGGGAATTATTAACCTCTTTTTTATAGAAAATTAATAAATAGTCTACATTTTTTGTATAAAGAGATATATATTAATTAAATTTAAAGCACTTGGGTCACCAGTTGTCAAAGGAATAAAATGGAAAGTATTTTAGAGTTGTTCACTCTTTAAGCCCAAATTAAAACCCTAACTAGATATTCAGCGCATTTGGCAGACTATGAGCACTGTAAATTTCATTTTGTGCACAATTGTGTATTACAATTTTTTAAATCCTGCCAAAAGTTTCCTGGCTATAAATTGGCATTGCAAAAAATTGTATTTTATTATGTGTCATGCCAAAAAATGCAATTGAATTTAAGTAAATACACAAATGCTGACATATTTATTGGCATCTGTATATGAATTTGTATGTGTGTTTTTTGGTAAAGGATTGAAGTGTTTTTTTGTTGTTAAAAGGCCTCAGTTTATGTTTCGCAAATTGTATTATTTATTTTAGGTTATAGTTTTACCAGAGGCGTAGTTGGGCTGTAAAAGGGGGGTTTAAAATGCTATGTAAATGAAAGTTTAAAGCCTAAGGTCTGTAGAGCAACTACTGTATAGTAAAATGAGTGTTTTGCTTAAGAGCCTCCTGTTTCTACGTCCCTGATTACAGAGAAAATACGTTGACAGCAATTCTTTCTTTTTGGTAACTGGGAGATGAGGTACAGAGTCTCATTGTTGACACAAATTTGCATTGTTTAGTCGACCATAACATTCGAGAGCGCAGAATTGTAACCCGTTAATAGTATTGACCTGTTGTGAAGCAGTTTACAAGCAGCTGCTAATCAGTGCAGTCAACAGCACTTAAGCTAATGGATCACCCCCTCTCTACCACATTCACCTACCATTCTTTACCCTTCGTTCCACTAAATAGGCCTAAACGGTTAGCAGACCTTCAGCCAATTGAGACAGTCTTAAACTGAACGCGCTGCGATGCTGTCAAAATGATGCGCTTACTCCAGTTAACAACAATCGTCACTACACTGCTGTCACTAGCTCAAGCGGATGCTGTTGAGCTGGCTGACGGTGCAAATGCCACGAGAGCTGTGTCACATGTACTCAGTCGACAGAAACGTTATCTAGCATTTCCGGATGGTTCTTCGGTTTCGGTGTGAGTCTTATTTTTGTCTACACGCCAACTGTAGTTTCAATGCCAACTAGTTGTTAACACTCGTTTAGGCCGCAATATGCTTAACCATCGGCATGATTGGCAATCCCGATGTGGACTATCTAAGTTGGGCCGTCAATTGGGGTGTTGCCTACAATCTGCCCAATCATAATTGGGTGATTCAACATGCACACGGTTTTGCCGCAAATCTTACAAAACCCGCGTTGCAGCGTCGCTCACGTCGCAGTTTCTACGATGAAGTGCAGTCAGCGTTCGACCAGTAAGCATATCCCTTTGGGACATATGGTAAACCTCTTAACCCCCTCACGAACTCTTCTTCTTTCCTTTCAGTATGGGTTTCAATGGACGCGCCTGTGTGGCCCGAGCACTCTGTGAGAGCGCCAAGTATATGCACGCTCCGGGGCAACGTGGCAATATGCTGCAGGAATTGGTTCGCACTGTGTTCAGTCTGCCGAGCTCAGCGGTTGCCGTAAATGAACCGCAGGCACACCATCACTATGATCGCATTTATCGACGCTCAAAGCGGGAGACACGTGACTGCCGAGAGCTATATCCGGATTGTCATTTCTCTCTGCTGGCCTTGGCACTGGGTCAGTTTGCTACGGCTCCTGCCCAGTTTAGCAAATACAATTTTATGTAGTTAACTAGAATTTGGAATTTATAAAAGAATATATAAAAATAAAATCAATGGCATTTTTGTGGAATTATTTTTTTGAATGCATTTTATGAGAATATTTTGTAGTGAAGCGTTGAAAAAAATAATATATATTAGCAGTATTCTATGACCAAGAAACAATAAGCTTGACTTACAACATTGATGAAGTCTGATTAATTTTGTGTGGAAAAAAAAACAGCTTTGAAAATAATATAAGATGGTATTGAATCAAGAGCAAAGCATCGCAATAAATAATTTATATGTACTAATATTGACTTTATAAAAATGTAAAAAGTATAGAAATAAATAAAACTGACTAATTTTTTTTATGAATTAAATAAACTACTCTAAAATTAATTTCACCACAAGTTAACTTTAGTTCCACTGAAAAGCGAAAATTTTATTTACCACCTTAACATGCTTTAGTACATCTGTTAAGCCTAACAGTTAAATAACATTTTACTCTGTTAGACAGTGATCAATGGTCACCATACAAAGCTGGCGGCTACATAACTAATTATACCAGGCAAACATGGCTGCTGCAACCACTAGTATAAGTTGAAGTGATAGACCCATAACTACTCAGCATCAGAGATTCCTTCCCAACTTTGTCAGTAAATAAAAAAACAATGTAAAATTTTTAAAACAAATTATTTTCATTCATCTTTATTTAATAACGCGTAACATTTATTTATATAGTAATTGTTGTGTTCTTTTTATGCATTTTCTTTTATATTTTTATTTTTATTATTTTTGTTGTTTTTGTTTATTTAAATGTAATTCATTTGCAATTGTTGCTAATGTTTTTATGCGGTTTAGTTTCTTAGATTTTAGTTTCAATGTAATATTTTTGTTTTATAATTTTTATGTCAAATGCAAACTGTATGTTTTACATTTGTATGCTTGTTTTTAAATACTATTATTATAATTATTATTATTATATTATAGTTCTGTTTTTTTTTTGTTTTTTTCTTTCATTTTATTTGTTAAGTTACAATTTGTGTGCGCGTGGAATTGTTTACTCGCTGTGTTGTGTAGTTATAATTGTTAGCTAATATGTTTGTTGTTGTTTTTTGTTGTTGTATTCGTTATTTGTAATTGTTATTGCTGTTGTTATTCAAAGTAGTTTGAATATGCAAGTGTGTATACATACATATATGTATAATCTATGTATGTATTTTATGTGAAATGTAAATGCAACTTTTAAAATGTAATACGTGTTTGACATTTATGAGCAAATTTTATTGCGTCATTGTTGTTGTTGCTGATGTTGTTTTTTAATTGCCGTTAACCTACACTTAGTACTAACATTTTGTTGATGTTTAATTATAGTTTTCAAATATTTTACATATTTTCCTATATAGCTTACTGTATGCTTACGCCTTGTATATTCTTTTTTATTTTAATTAATATTTTAGTTCTGTTTTAACTAAATTTTAAATTTAGTTAAAATTGATTTGTTGTATAATTTATGCAAAACTTGTCCCAACAAAAAACTTTTCCAGTTTCGATTTTCGCTTTGGCATCAGTTTGCTGCTGTTTTCATAATATTTTCATTTATAATTTTTATTTTTCTTAATTTCGTTTTGTATTTTATTTATAGTATTGATCAAATATTCTTTAGTGTAGCTTGCACAATAGCAATTATTATATTTAACGTTAATTTGTGGTGTTGTTTTCCCCAGTGAGTTGCAAGATTTTTTACTTGTTTGTCTGCGTTTTGAAATTTTTGCATTTCTTTTCATTTTGTTATTCATATCTCGATTTCTAAGTTAAAAATCTTGTTTGCTAAAATTTGTAATAAATTTGATTTTTTTTTTTTGGTTTTATTTATTTTTGTTTTTGTTTTGTTTGTTTCAATTGAATTAAGACAAATTTAAATAATTGTGGTAAATTGTATACACATATACAGACATGAATGCAACGGAAGCGCTTAAAACTAACGGCACCTAACAGTAAATACACCAAAATATATGTACATACAAACGTACACATGCGTATGTGTGTGCTTGTACTGGATTTCCTTAAGGAACTTGATTATACAGTAGCACATACCGACACACACATATGCACACATACCAATTAACATAAATTACTACATTAAAACGATGTGATCAAAACGATTTCATATATGTACGAGTACTTTATACAATTTAAGTATTTTATGGTTGTGTCTGTCTATTTTGTCTGAGCACAATTGAGCTTATGACCGTGTGTGCGTGTGTGTATTTTTGTGTCTGTGTGTGTTGTGCTTTTGTCAAAATGAAAACTAAATAATAAATTAAAAATGATTGAACACTTTTAAAACTCAATTTGGATTTCTCTTGAGAAACTTTCAATAAATTATTTAATTTGTTAGAAAAATGAATTGAAAGTAAGTTAGAAGTATCTTAAAGTTGCTTTACAATTGGAAATTTAATATAGTAAAAGATAGATTTAAGTAAATAATTATTGAAATATTTTACAACAGTTTGTGAACTTAAAATTCTATTCTTTTAATACTTCGATAGGACTAAAAAATGAGTGTGTTAATGGCTGTGGAGTTTTCTGATGTGTTTTGTGTGTTTCGTTTTTTATATTTTTCTTTTATATGTCAATTTATGTTTGCTGTCGTTGAAACCTTTTATTCATTGCACTTTTAATTTTTTCTACGTATTTTTTTTCTTCATTTTATTGGTTTTTGGCAACTCAACGCAAAATCTAGTAAAAATATGTACAAGACCGTAGAACTGGAGCAAGATTTGTGAGTGGAAATGTTGATAGAACTGGTAATCATGGGACTGCTATTGTCAGGTACTTAATAAGTTTAAGAAGAGTTATTTTAAAATAATAATCAAATAAGATTATTTATAATAAAATTAATGAACGTTTGGCGCATTTGCGAGTTGCCATACAGTGCTTGTGTGTGTGTGTGTGTGCGTGTGTTTGTGTGTGTGTTGCTGTGTCCTGTTGTGTTTTAGTAGTAGTAGTAGTTGTAGTAATAATAGTTGTTGCAGTACAATTAGATTTTTGTTTGTTGCTTTTGGTTTTGCATTAATCAGCTCCATTTGCAAGTGCTCTTCCAATTGTTTGGTTTAGCAATACGCAGACTTTGATTCTTGTTGTGTTTGCTACAAAAGACGACCTTTGATTGGAAGACATCCGATTTTAT
Organism: Drosophila acutilabella; assembly: GCA_035046005.1. NCBI lineage: Eukaryota > Metazoa > Arthropoda > Insecta > Diptera > Drosophilidae > Drosophila > Drosophila acutilabella. The sequence goes on from JAWNOK010000072.1 coordinate 839,865, forward strand.
GTTTTTGAATCTCAGGGTCAAGCCGCATATATATATCAAATATGTAATTAGTATTTGCTTTTCAATTTTCTTTTTTTTTTTTTTGGTTTTTTTTTAATTATTTCATTAATATATTTTGTTAATAACTATTTCATTTGGTTTCATTTAACTAATTATGATTATTGTTTAGTGCTAAGTGTGGCTCCAAAAATTTTGCATAAAATGAAACACTTTGTGGTTGCTGAATACCCTTTCCTATGCCGATGCCGTTGCCGATGCCCAAGCATGTTTTCAAATCAGTGTAAATGACAAATGAATTTTAATTATGCGGATAAAGCACTAGATTGTTCAGTGTTGGAAAGGGCATGTCTTTTATCTATCTGTTGTGGCACTAAACCATATATTTATTGATAACTTGGATTATCTATTTATAATATTCAATCCACTAAATGTTCTTTTGTTCATGTCGTTCTATGATTTGCTTGTGTTCTAGCCTCTTGTTTTTTGTGTACACAATTTCGTTGTCTGCTGGTGATTACTGTACTCAAAAGAATTGTACCTGAAATAAATTTTTGTTGCTTTCCTGCATTTCGGCCTTAAATTATGTTTTTGCTATGCTTCGGGTGCAATCTTGGACTGACAATAACTTTAATTTTAATTATTTATATTTTTTGTTTGATTTGATTTGAGCCTGATTTTAATTATTTATCTACTAAGTTATTCTGTTAGTTTGTATGCTGTAAATCTGTGTAACGATGACAAGTCTGAGTTTTGAGTTTTTACGAGTGTCAGTGTTGGCTAACGTTTGGTTTTTCTGCTTTCTTTTATATAGAGTTATTTACAATCAAGGTGAGTATGTGTTGGAAGAGTTAGTTAGTGTATTTGACGTACTTACTAGTGGTTTGTATTAAGTACCTAAGTATCTTAACCACAATGTTAACTTCGAGCCCCGTTTTGCAATGTCTGAATTATCATACGAGTACCTTAAATGACTATGCGTTTCGAGTGTGCATGTGTGAGACTCACACACACATCGAACACGTATACATATAATCTTAAACAATACACGTTAGTATGTGTAGTAAACCGATATACGATTCTACTAATATACATTTATTTTTTGCATTTTATTTTGTCTTATTTGTGGCAGTATTTAAATTACATGTTTTCTTATCAAATTGCGTTTTTCTTTTTCTTTGCAGTGCTCCAAAAATTTAGCTGCAAACATTTTTAAATTGTTTTTCATTTTTTTACATTTTGCTGAATTTTCCTTTGGGTTTTCACAAGTTCACAAGAAGCACACTAAACATTTAGCTATAACCTAAAACGTAAAAGTAAAACGCGTTTTTATAAAGGCAAATTGAAAATGTTTGACATCATTAGCATAATTTACAATTGAACACGATGTGTTCGGTTTCGTTATTAGTAATTATATAATTTAATTTAATTTAAGTTAATACAATTATTAATAATTATATATTTAATGTGCAAATGAACTGTACAATCATGAATTTGAACTGTACTGGCTTATCGAGTGATCGATTTACCTGACGACTGACTAACTGACTGACTGATTGATTGAATGACCGATTGTTTGCTTGTGCCTGTGTGCGCATGTTATTGCATGCACGCACATGCACAAACCTGTTTGATTATAACCTAAAAACACAACCAATGAGAGCATATACACGTCTATGTATTTGACTTCTTTTTATCCCGAATTGCCTTCGAGCTTGCATAGTTGGTACGATCTTGTTTTATTATTTATTTTCCTCTTCAATTTCATTTTTTTTGTTACTTTTTCTTCAATGTTTTTTTTATAGTTTTCTTTGTATTTTGTTTTTGCTATAGCGTGTCGATTTTCCCAATTTACAAAATGGTAGTTGAAATTTAATTTTGCATTACTTTCTATCAATTATATAATTATTTTTCGTTTTTTTTTATGAGTTTTTCAATTTTAATTTTGCATTTTTAGTTGCGGCTTCAACTTCAACAACTGTTTAAAGCCCACTTATTTAATTTTTGGTTTGCTATACACAATTTAGATGCAATTGTTATTTAAGTACGCAATTACGTTATTTAGTTTAATTTATTCACAGTGTACTCGCGCCATTTACTAATCTTATCTATTTTTTTGAGCTTTTTTCTTATTTTTTTGAATTATAAATAATGTTTTTAAGTTGATTGTCTAAAACTATAACAAAAAGTTATTTAGCTTAAGGATTCTCATATATATTTTTGCGATTACAACTTGAAATTGTTCTAAGTGTAAGTGAATCTGAATGTGCTTGGCATGAGGTTCGAAGCCGATGCGATTAATTCAGAACATTTTGTAGTTTTACTATTTGCAACGTGTCAATATTCAGGAAATCCTTCCAGGAAACTTTGGCAACGAAATCGTAGCATAAGTTATCAAAGAAGTGCACACAGGGAATAAAGCAAAGCAAAGTCTTACACATACGAGTAATCTCACACAATATACTTACACTACACATTCGATTATTTATGCCCTTTTAATATTTTAATTGAAAATGAAAAATTCTGTTTTTGAAAAATAAAATTCTATTTACAAACGCGGGTGAATTTCTGAAATGTTTGTGATAATATCCAATTGTATTAAACTATGATTAAAAAAATTTTATAATACTGGCTCTCTGTGTGAATGGGAAACTCAGAACAACTTTTAATGCCTCACTGATTCAGAATTAGCCAATCGATTTTCATTTAATCTCATTAGACAATCAGCTTTTTTCTTCTCATAGTTTTTCTATTATTATATATTTTATGTATATGTAATACTCGTAATGTGTGTGTTTTTTTGTATATATACTTTTTTTTATATATTTTGTTTCAGACTTTTTATCTATATGCTTTTCATAACGGAAGTCGAGACAGTTGTCAAATAGTATTTTCCTCATTTCTGCTGGCATATTTATTCATTTATTAATTGGTTTGTTTTTTTTTTTCTTCTATTCGTTATTTAATTATATAAGCTCAGTTGAATACTTTTAATATTTGATGTAATTATTTAATGTACAATTATCATATTTTATTTTATGGTTTGCTGCTGCGGTCGAATGTGTGTATATGTATATAGTTGTATTTGTATTAGTATTTGTGTGTCGTTTAAATGCTTAGCAATTTGTTTTTTTTATTTATTAATAAATTTATTTATGATATTTTTGTTTAACATTTATATTACGTTTATTTAATAGCTAAATATTTAAAAAATGTTAACTGTTGATTTTTATGCACTTTACATTTTAATACACCGCTTTGGGTGCAGCTATTTAAATTTTAATTTATTAAATATCCCTTTATACTTATGTTTTTGTGTGTGTGTTTGTGTGACACTGATTCTGTTCTGTTGTTGTTCATATTTATTGTTGTGATTGCTATTATATCTGTGTGCGACGCTATTCGTTTAAGCAGCAATTAGCACAAATTCCTATTAACATTTGCCAACACTGAAGTTGCACTGGTTTTGCTAAATATTTAACATAGGAATAGAAAATGCAATCGTCTGTTAACTTAACAGAGCCACTTGGCATTTAAATTAAAGCATACTTTTAAGCTGCATGGTAAAATCACATCCAATTGGCGTACAAATTTAAAGATATAACGAATATGTGTAAACTCATAATAACAAATTGATTTATAACTGGTAGGCAGCATAATGGCTCTAAATAGGACTATTGTGCAGTGAAATATTTCAATTTAAGAATATTATTTATGTGGTGAAGCCCTGCTGTGGTACTCTTACACCAGTGCAGTTATCTTTGCAAACTATTTTAATTAATTCACATTCGCAAATGTTGAATATTTTCGATTTGGAATTTTAATTAAACTTTTGCCACTTTACACGCACAAAACGGCACACCAAAGCAGCAGCCAAAGCCAAAGTTAAAGCCGAGCGACAGCAGCAAAAAACAATAAAAACAAGAACAGGCATTACAATTATAAACAGTACAACAGCTTGATAACTCTGAGCAGAGTTGTCGCGGCATTCTTTGCTAATAGTTTTTGTAGTTTTCGTTTAAGCTTTTTTGCTTTGTGCTTTCGCTCTCGCATTTGCATGAAAGTTCTGCGAATTATGTGTACTTTTCGTTTATTATTTACTTAACACACATACACGATTACAACCCGCATACACATGTGAATTACATTCCTTTCTTAAATTGCTGCATACTTTGCGGCGCTTGCTAACGCCCATTTGCATTCACTTTTTGTTTTAGTTGAATTTTCTTGTTATTTTTTCTTTTCTTTTACAATTGTGTGTTTTTATTTGTCTTGTAAAATCAATTTAAATTATAAAAAATTACTTGCGTTGCACTTTATTTGTTTTTCCACTATTTTTGGGGTGATTTCCCACAAGACTAAGAAGGTTTGGGTTGCTAGTTTAATTTTAAATTATTTAAAAAAGTGAACTGAAAGTCGGATTGCAGTATATAATAGTTAAGAAAGAAAAGTAATAAGTTTACCAAATTATACCGAATTTCTCATGTCTGAACTTTAACTTGAACGCAAATGCCAACAGAATTTGTGCAGCTAATTGTAATTAACTGGTTGAGAATTACACAAATGAATAGCGCACAATATAACAAAGTGCCATTTATTTAGTTTGTTCGTTTGATTTATAATTTTTCTTGTTGTTTTTTATAATTTTTAATTGCATTTTGTTAGATTTTGTGTGATTTTTAAATGTCTATATATGCATATTTAAATATATATACGTGTAGTATGTTCCATATATGTATATACGCTTGTTGGATATACAAATGGTAATATGAGTGTGTAATTGTTGTAGTAAAAATGTGTGAGTTTAAAAATTTGATGTTTGTTTATCAACATTTAACTAAATTTATTTCAGAATTTCGCGCTTCATTTGACCAAGTTGCCTTGAGGCAAACTCTTTGGTTTTGTTTATATAATATTAATTGCCTTAATTATAATAATTTGCTTATGTTGTATGTAGCTTAGCTAAGACTAATTAAGACTTATGTGCTAATTAAGTGTAGATTATTAATATAATTTAGTTACTTATGATTTAGGCATAACTAATGCTAAAACCAGTTTTGAATATTATGCAATGCATTTTGTAAATTGTTTTACTAATTTCTTTCTTGTTGTTGTTGCCTTAAAATAATCCGAAAAATATGCACAAATAGATAAATTATTAAAATTGATTACGATAACACATTTCATCAGCTTTCTTACACACAAGCACACGCATTTTGAAACACACTTAACACATGCAGTCAATAGTTATTGTTTATAATTTCATTTACTTTTATTTTTTTATTTATTATTTTTAAAATGCCGTCTTAAAACATTTTGTTATGTGTTGATGTTGTTGTTGTTATTGTTGTTCTATATCGTGAAACTTTAGAACTTAAAATCAACAAGGAACTTTTTGGCGCTCAAAAATACAATACAACTTACATAAAAAAGAAACCCAAACTAAAACAACTCTTTTTTTTACAACACTGGCGATGCCGCATTGTACAGCACTGCAATCATCCCATACATCTATCAAAAATTACTAGCTAAAATCTCTGCATCAACTGGATTACCAAAGCACAGTTCTTGGCCATTTATTTTAGTTGTTTAGCCAGTTTAGACAGTTACTGATGTTCGATAATGTTGTTCAACAATACGTTACTTGTTTTGCATTACTTTACACAGATATTTTTGATCAACTGCTCCAAAACTTGCACTTGTTCGTCTTCGTATTATTCTACTCTTCGATATATTTTCCAATGTTCGCTTCGCTACGCCAAAATTACAATGGACTCCATGAGCTGGTCATCAATTCGCTAACGTTATCGTTATTTATGACGTTACTGTTAATGGCATCAATGCTGCTGCTGTTGCTGTCACTGCTACTGCTACTGCTGCTGTTAGTGTTGTATAACGCCGATGATATGCTCATGGTGTTGCTCATTGTATATTATCCACGATCATCGTCGCGTGCGGCGAACAGGGTTCGCAGCGAGGTGACAATTAAATGCCACCAGCCCGCTGCGAACCCAAGCGGACGCTATAATGAGTTTTCACTGCCCATTTTAAGCAGCTCGAATTTCTTTTTGGCGATTTTCGAATACAGTATATCAATCGGCTGCGATTTATCGTACAAACTTGGCGCTTGCAATATAATTAGCGCAGTGCCGACCACACAAGCGATTGCGAAAATCCATAGAAACATACGATCCAATACCATGGCGACGTATTTCCAATCTTCCTCCACCTGTCAGCGTATGAAAGTAAATTTTTAAATAAAGAAAAGTTTGTTAAAATATATAAATTGATCAAAGTTTTCACTTTAAAAACTAATTTAAGCTAAACAAAATTTATTTTCAAAGCTGTTAGCAAAATTACTTGAATTTGGTTACGGATTTGAGTTAGTTGGCAAAAGCTGTAACCAAAAAACTAGTGCTGATGTTGGGCAATACCAGATATTGGCCACAAATTATTGCAAACATTGCACTCTGCATTCGGAATTTCGTTTTCCGATTGCACAAACAACTCAATCACTCTGTTTGAATTTAGCACAAGCCACTAAACGTGACGATGGCCAATCCCTTTCCGAATTAACCTCTTGCGCAACTTTTGATTAGAGAAATGCAAGCAAAGTGATTCGTGCTCCAACTACAACCATGAAACCTTGGCTAATGCGGGTTCATGACTAGCAGACAGTCAACACATCGCGACCGGGACTAACGGACTGGCAAAAAAGCATGAAAAAAAAGGGAATTGAACTATACTCTTCAAAGGCAGCATGATGTTTGCCAAATTCTCATATTCCATTTTGTGAAACTCTTTGGTTTGCTGAGTTATAAAAACTTAAAACTCATTTCGTCTAATGGCTTTTTATTTGGGTGGGTTAAGTAACTGACTGCGAATTGTAGTGGAGTCCAAACGGTTAGAGCAAGAAGGCTTAAAAGGAGGTAGAAAAATTGTCGCCTTGAAGTCGTTTTTCTTTCCACCTTTAATTATATAGTTTAAGCATATTTTTCATGTCTTAAACATAAAATTTGTTTACTTAGTTTACTTACGCTTTCGAATTTATCTTTGTTTTTCACATGCTGCGCTATGAAGCGAGAGCCCTCTATGGTTTTCTCCATTTCCCTGGCATAGGGCCTCTCGAATGTGGGACTAAGATCGGCGGCGGCAGCGGCTGCCGCAGCAGCTGGACAGCAGCCGGGACTGATGTCGCCATTGAGACCCGATGGACTAAACAGATCATCGTCAGCACCTGGCAGTGGCAGTGAGGATGGCAGAGGTGGATCACCAAAGCAATGGGCGGCAATTCCGCCAGCTGCTGCCAAATCGAAGCGATGCGAGGCGGGTAAAACTGAAAGGACACAACAAAGAAAGAAAGATAGAAAATAAATGAATAAAGAGTTGTCAATGAAGAAGTGAATGAAGTAACTTTTGAGTGAGAGGGTTCAAAGAAGATGCAATAATAGCATTAGGTAAATCAAATTAGTAGCTATTTTGCAGATATTCTTTTCTATGTATTCCCCAGTTTTTATGGCCAAATGCAATTTGTAAGTCTTCACTATTGGCGCAGTGTCCCCTCAGGACGAGACCGAACAAAAGGCTACTCAGTGGCAACAGAAACAATAAGGAATAAGGAAACTTAGTAAATAGTTTACTTCATTTTATTTATTTTTGTATTTATTTGGCTGGCGTTTTCTCTCAGCGTTGCCCAAGCGGAAAGCCAGAAACAGAAACAGAAACCGAAACAGAAGCAGAAATAAAAGCGGAAGCAGAAAAAGTGGGGAAAAAATCATTAATTCAGACAGCGGAAAGTAGTCACCAAATGGCTGTAACTTTGGTTTTTGTGGGTGACGGCAATTCAATTGCGTTCTCCGCTGAGTGGTTTTACGTGTCGTATACTTAATATTTAAGGGACTGCGCTAAATGAGAAAAGAATTGCCTGGAAATAGGACTATTTTGGATATTTGTCAACCATTTGATATAGTAAAAACTATCTCACATTCAAATTCATTTCCATTGACTACCATTTTCATTTGCATTTCCATTCTCCTTAATGAGCTTCACGACAGTGACAAAAAGATACAAATGTAATTTCGGGAAACGCATAATTCTCTTGCTGCAACTTTGCAGATGCTTTTGTGTGTGTTCTGCTTTAAGTGTCATAAATTATTTGCACCAACTCGCACCAAGAGCTGTGGGCTGCCTTTGCAGACAAAAGAAAAATACTAGATATATTTATATGGTCCATGTAATTTCAATGTATTTGCGCATATTTAAAAAGAAATAGAACTAAACTTGCCAGTTTGTAAGTTAGTGCAAATCTACATACTAAATGCGCCTGCTGAAGCCACTGGAAAACAAGCATAAATTTCTGCTACTGCAACAGTAATGCTAAAAGTTTGTGAACAACAGAAAAGTTTGCCTCACAAAACTTTCGGCTATGCTTTAAGGACTGTATATATATATATCTTTGTGAACAGAAGTCGGTTAACAATTGTTCTCGTCGCAGCTCACTGTTTGAGAAAGTAAGAAATTGGCTTGGACGTTTGTGGAAAAGTGATTTACCTGGTATGCCATAGTCTCCGCTGAAACGCTTCGAGTCGTAGTTGACAAACTTGTCGACGTCCGGCGGCAAATGAAAGACATCCGTGAGCACTTCGGGTGGCTGATCCTCTTCGGGATCCTCTTTCTTGGGCCGCTCAATGCACAGCAGCTTCGGCAGGATTTGTATAAAGACCCGTTGCACCCAAGGTGCCATGCGATGCGTCACAGGTGATCTACAAAGTAAATTCAAATAGATTAAACTATCTTAAAACATTTGGGTGGCTGTTAAAACTTACCTAAAGTTGACATTGAGCACCGCAATGGTTACCACAACAGACAGCGTGACTAGCATCATAGTGAAGAGTAGATATTTCCCAAGCAATGGAACTGTCAACGATGTCGGCGGTATAATTTCGGCGAGTAGCAAGAAAAACACAGTCAACGATAGCAAAATGCTAATACAAAGTGAAATCTTTTCGCCAGAATCGCTGGGCAAATAGAAGACCAGCACGGATAGGAATGAGATACCCACACAGGGTATGATCAGGTTGACAGTGTAGAAAAGCGTCTTTCGCCTAAGCGTCAGATTGAACACAATGTCCAGATATGGCTCCTCACAGCAGCTATAAAACTTCTCATTCCTCACCGCAGGCACTCTCATAATATCCCACTCGACTGAGATGTAATAATCCTGCAAATCGATGCCCACTTCAATGTTATCCGAGTCGGCGGTTTGCTTTAAATGCCGTAGATCAACCTGTAAGAAAAAATTCAAGTTAAAAATGTAGACGCAATCAGTTCTTCACTTGAACTTTTATTTTTTATTCGGCAGGCTTTCTTGCTTTTTCTCTTATGTTCTATCCCTGTTCTTCTTATTAGTTAGAGTGAGATAACTATCTTATTTATGTAAACTCATTAGGGCACTGTTAATCCTAGCGATGGCACTGTTAGTGGTTAACTAGCAGTGGTATGCCATAAGCCTACTACAAAAATTAATTGAAATGGAATAAAAACATAAATACAGAATTATTCATCTAAAAACGAGCAATAAAATAGAAAGCGATGTGTTTTCTGTACTTTTAATCAATAACAAATTTGTGTTAAACTTTTCAAAACAAATTTTATTGCTCATCGTACTTGATTCACATTTTATTTAAAACAAATCAAATACTTTTTGTCAAGTTTGTAGACTAATCAATATAAAATTCACACAGCTGCTTTTATTTAATATCAATAATTTATTTGATGGCCTGGCTTATAAATAACAACAATAAAAATGAACAATAACTGCTTAAAAAACGATTTACTCGATTTCTACACTTTTGTCTTTGATTTCAGACTTGCGACTTTTGATTTACAGATCAAACTCCTGACAATGCAACACCTGTGCGATTGTATTGACATTAATGGTGATTTGTTGCCTCATTTTCCACGAAACAAGAACCGAACTGAAATTGAGGAAAATTCAAGTGTCGCTTCGATGTTTTCAAACAGCCGGCACAATGAGTTTTCCAAGCGTCAAATCAATGCTGATGCTGATTTTTCTACTGATGTGTCTGTTGCTATTTCTGTTGTTGTTACTGATGATGGTGAAACGCGCTTGTACTCGTTTATTTTTTGACAAATTTTTGACAATCGTCAATTGCGATTGCTTTGACTACGTTTCTGAGTCAGATTCTAACGAATCTGATTCTTGGTGAGAAAATGGAAATGGAAATGGGAATCGGTATAAAAATTGAGATGGCAGCTGCTGTGATAAGTTTCCCTCACGTGCTGTTGTCTTAAACGTAAATGACATTTACGTTTTACCATTCATTTCAATACGTTTCAGTTTATTTTCATGTTCTTCCGCTTGTTATTGCTGTCGATTCATTTATTTTCAGTTGTTCCTTAGTTCACAAACAGCTCTCTGTATCAGATGATCTGCTTTTGCTTATGGGTTTGGTACTGATTAATCAACAGACACGTTTCATTTATTTCCTTTTGAAGCCTATAATTTTTGTACCAAATATTTGACAGTCTTATTTGCAGTTTATTTATCAATTTTGCTTACATTCGAGTGCTGTGAATTGAATGATATCAATTTGCTTTACATCAGAAATAAAAATACAAAAAATTGAAACACAATTTTAAATTACATTCTCATTCATTAGCAGAGAGAACAGCTAGGTTGTTTACCCCAGTACATGCTACTCGACGTAATATCATTAATACCTCGTAATAAATTTACGCTGATGCTATAAATTGACACAAGCAGAATTCAGAATAAGCGACGAAATCAACCGGCAACAATTGTTATATATGGCCAGAAGGAAGGAAGGACGAATGGATACTTCTTCCTCAGTTCGAATGAATCTTTCTTACGCTCTCTCCCTCTCTCTTTCTGCCCTTTCTCTGTATGTGTCTGTGTATCGAGTGAAAGTCAATGAAGCATGTTAAAGTTTCCGATGCGTGAATTTGCCTTATTTGGCAAAAGAAAAACCGAGGAAAACAAAAATAATATATATACTTATATTTTCTATAAGTAAATGGTAAAAATGTGCTGTAATTTTTTGTCATGCCTGTCGCTTGTCCTTTTCGTAATGAATACACAGCGCCACCTAGCGGCCTTTATGCGACGCAACAGTTTTACAGCTCGAGCTATTTATAGCCTGGCTAAGGGTATCTTAACTTTGTTGATCAATTTGTATGGCAAATGTTTATAAAAAGTAGCTATCAGCAAGTGATTTTAAATTGAATTTTACTTGAGTGAATTTTAAAAGTTAATAAATGGGTAACATGTGGAAACTATTGGTAACATGAGTGAGTTTTCAAAAAGGGGTGTTTTAAAAATTTATAAATTTTACGTAGATAAATTTCTTTGTGTGAGAAAAATAAATTTTAATAATATTATGTTGAAACTAATTTTGTAGTAGGCTGATGGCATACCAATGCTATGTCAACCACTAACAGTGCCATCACTAGAATTAACAGAGCCATAATAAGTTAACATTGCGTCTACAATTTAAGTTATAATCTAAGTTGATTGAAAGACTCTAAGGCTCTTAAATCCCAATTTTGTAGAAACAAGTGCATTTCATCATCGGTGTGTGAAAAAATCAAATTTCTAGCTTGTTGTTCTGTGTCACTCTGCAGTTTGGATGTAGCTGCTGCTGTTGCCTTTTTTCTTTGACACACGAGTCCCAAAAAGTTTTCAAAGGCGTGGCTGGTTCATTAAACGCAGCTGCTGGCTGTTATCTTCTCTACACACACGCTTACAGCTGTGCCAGTTGCATGTGTGTGCGAGTGCGTGTGTGTGTGTGGGAGAGGGTCTTGTGATTTATCACATGCCAACGAACGAAACGTGTCAAGTGTACACAAACACAATAAACATTAACAACAGTATTGAAATAAATATATAACAGCAACAACACACACACATACATACATACAAGTGGCATTAAGTGAGCGCCACGCCTTCTTTAAGAAACGTTTATGGCCACATTTCCCCCCGCACACTCAAAGGCAATAATAAAAAACGAAGCGGAATAATCAATTGTCGAAGAGTGAGTTTTATTTTGTTGTTTTGTTATGTTTTGTTTTGCCCATTTTCAAGGTCATCGCTTCAATTGAGAACAAGACACCGGAATCGAAGTCGGAATCGAATTCAGTTCATTTTTCTTATTTGTTAAAACATGTTTAAAAAGTCGTTTCAGTTCCCCACACACACACGCAGTCCGTGTGCCACGCCTATCAATTGCCATTGAATTTACCGATTTAATGCTTTTATAATCGACTTAAACGTTTGATTAGCGTTTGATTAGCAGTCAGTCAATCAGAGCCAAAAGCAGAGCTTCATCACACGGTGCTCCTCATTGATGGATGGCTTACAAGCTGAGCTCTGCCAGTTGCCTTGATTGACAGCCAGCTTCAGGATCAGTGAGTCTAAGCATTATACACTGCTCTATATATGTATGTATATACTATATGTAGTATGAGCTCTTATTGAGTAAGTCAGAGAGACAGACTTACCATATAACCATCGTATGTCCATGAGCCGAACTTCATAAAACATGTCTGCTCATCGAATGGAAAATATTCGACATCAATTTCACAAAACGATTTATAAATGGCGGGTGGTTTCCACACCACTTTGCCCGTGTGGTGCAGAATTGCTTTAGTCATTATTGTCACTTCATAGTTGCCATCAGCGCTGCAAAAAACGGAAACAAACAAATATTAAGTATACGCATATAAAAATTATGAACAATTGTACACATTTTAATTAAATTTTAAGTATGCTATTATTGTTTATTAATTAAATATGATGGTTTTATATCTAATGGGTATCTAAGAACTTTAGATACTGTTGAATATTAATTTATGGAGTATCTACTTATATATTAAGTATACGCATTATTATATTTCATGATTATTGTCACCATTAACTTAAAAGGTCAGTTACATATGATTTTTAAGGGAGTAGATGAATTTTAGGTACAGCCCAAGTAGTTTTATATAACTTCATACCCATCAACTCAAACCACAGTAAACTTCTGCTAATAATTAAATATCTAAGCTTAGTTTTTATACAAAAGCTTCTCTTCCTTTAGTTATACAACACTAAACTCACTTAAAGCATTTTAAAACTACTCGCATACCTTTTTACGTATTAAAACGCTGGAAAGAGCAGCTTAAAAACCACATATCTCTCACACACACAGCGTTAAAAACTCACTACTTAGGCAGTCAGTGGAACCACATTACCATTTCCGGGGGCCATATTAACTTAACACCATAAATCTCAGTGCTGGCATTATATTGCGGTAGACAGCGGCTTGGTTCGGTTTTTCTTTCGGCTGCTTTCAACAAAAAACGCCCAGCTCCACGGCCTCTGACCCCTCGTGCTCTCCGCCACGCCCAGTTTTACACAATTTTGGTAGCTCTCATGCCATAGACATACGAGTATTTCTATTCCCCAAGTGCTATAGCTTTGGCTTTGTTTTCTTTAATTAAATGAATGTTGTTGACAACTTTATTATCAGCTGAACTTTGTGAACCCAAAAGGCACCCCAACCACTCCTAGCGAAAAGAGTGGTTGGGGGCGGGGTCGGTGGGTCACAGGGTCTTGCCGCTTTAATTCTATTATTGTGTATTGCCGAGGCAGCTTTCATGCTTAGTTCTAGGGTCGTATCTATGATTCTTTTTCAACTGCTTTAGTTTTGCAGATTCAAGCTGACGACAACTGCGTGGAAATCAAAAGAAATGAAATAAAATTTCATTATCTTTCATTAGATTTATAAAAATAGAAATGGCGCACACACAGTCACAGTCACAGTCAGTGCTAGAAAGTTTCTGTACGCCTCGTAGATTCGGTTCGCCTTTGGATTCAACTTTGAAGGCAAAAGCGAGATACAAAGATAGCACTCCGTGTGGCGCACAGATTAACGCGCTGATAGTCGCAGCTGGCGCCGGCGGCGTCGGGCGAACACTCATACGCCGCTTTGTCCACTGGGACACTCTGTGTGTATGTGTATGTGTGTGTGTGTGTGTCATCGCGCACCGTGAAGATAATGGCTGCAATTGCGGTGACCCCCAGGCGTGGTTTTGGTTTTTCGGTTTGGTTATAAACTTTTCTTCTCTTTTGTCTCTCTTTGTTGTCACTGCTCTTGCTCTCTCCGACTCTCTCTTTCGCTCTTTGTCTCTCTTTTATTTGGCTGTGCTTTTTTTGCAGTGCCATCGGCCATTTTAAATGGTTTTTAGCCATTAATGGCTTGCTGCTCGCCATTGCCAGCATTGTAGCTGCTCTTGTTGTAATAACGTTTTAAAATGCTTTGCCTAGGACTAGCGATAGGGATTGGGATAGGGATTGCAATAGGAACAGGGATTTGGATTTAGTGTACGAGCATTTCTGTCTATGACTGTGACTGCTACTGTGTCTATGGCTTTGCCAATGGATTTGGTTTGCCTCATCCATGGCCTAAGGACATGGCTGCTAATGGACAACGCAGGCGTGGCAATTGTGAGGCGTTGGGAGTGTGGGTTGGGCCCCATTTATTGGCCAAGGGCGTGCATGGCTAAAACAACATTAGCAGCCATTTTTCGTATTTTAAAATGAATTTGTAATTAGAGGCTAAAATGTATTTTTAATTAGTTCAGTAATTTTAGTTGATCCTGCATAAAAGAAATTTAATCGTTGCAGTTGCGTAATTTGTAAACTTACTTATTCATTTAGAGCACATACACACTCACTACTGTTAGTTACTGCTATTAAAACTAAGGGAAAATGGGAAAACAAGTGCGCAAGGTTTCTCAGAGTTGTCTTAGACGATTATTGGCTAGCAAAAGAACTAAAAATAAACTAAACAGACTAAAATATAGTTGGCTTTTAGTGTTTTCTTTTTAGACAGGAAGCCATTTTAACTATGAAATGTGTGTTGTTTTTATCAAAGCAGTTGAACTCTTTGTACACTCAAAAGTTTGCCTAAAAAGGCCTATAATAAACAAGAAAGAATGCTATAGTCGCCCCGCGACTTTAGGATACCCGTTACTTAATGTTCGAATGGAAGCTATACGATATAGTAGTTCGATTTAAATGAAACTTGGTCAGTATATTTATGTTATTGAAAAATTTAGCTTGGTAAATACAGAAAATGTTCATACAAATTCATAATAAAAGCAAAATCCTGAACGATTGTCCCTATGGGAGCTATACGATATAGTCGTCCAATTGGAATCAAACTTGGTCAGTAAATTTAAGCCATAGATATGTACATCCTATGTCAATTGGGTTCGGAAACCGTAACTAACAAAAAAGTTTTCTATACTAAAACATGTTATTTTTATCTTAATTTACCTTTATATGAACATAGAACACCCTAAAGTGGGGTCTGCCCCGCCTTCTTCTGCCTGTTACATTTATTCCAACGACTACAATATACCCTTGCACTCTACAAGTAACGGGTATAAAAACATTAAGTGTAGCTAAAGAGAATAAGCAATTTCGATGACTATGTACCAGCTTTAAACCAGCAGCGAACTAGAGTTCATGCTGCACGACTAGCAGATACCCTTACTAGTATTTTCAAGAGCTATGCTTCAATATGTCTGTCTTATAAATCGAAACATTTGAATTCACTATAGGGTATAGAGTATAGAAATAAAAGTGAAAGAAACTCTACACAGACGACATCATTGACGTTGCTCAAGTGCGATTTTAATTTCTTGGATCAACATGAAAATTAATTGCTGGAATTAAGCGGCTTTTACAAATATAAACACAGTTTCAGTTTCAGTCTCTTGCTCTCTCTCCCTCTGCTGCTTCGTGTTCGTCTCTGGGTTGGCAGACAGCAACCGATTTGGGGGTACAAAGTGGGCTGCGAATGTCTAATGGCAGTGCTTATTTATTGTGGCTGCTGTTTGCACAAACTTAAACCCCCTTTCTATACTATACACACAGTAGTCATGTTAAATTGGTGGCTTGGCTTGTTTCGGTTTCAATGCGTATTTAATGAGAAACGAGTCGAAAAACACAAGGCTAATTATGTTTGGTCAGCAGATAGATATCTTTTTCTATTTCTCTCGATCCCTCTCTGTTTGTTACGCTGTAGAGTTGTGTGTTTGTAAATTGAGAGCAATTTGCAAATGTACAAAATTGCAAACTGCAATGTACGAAATTGACAAACGCGGAGAATGCAAAAAAAGCTTCCGATATGCGGGTGAGCCGCAAACAATTTGCACAGCAACAGCGGAAAAAGACATTAACAAACGTCTGTCGACTATAAGATACCCTTTGTTTAGATTGCTATCAACATTTAAAGCAGTTACTACAGCAGTTTCTAACTCCTTTAGATAGTGTTATATTAAACTTTGTAGCTAGTTTGAATTTACTTTTCTGCTATCATATACCCTTTACCTATTGCTAATGGGTACTACAATCGGCACGTCCAATAAATTAGAACTTTTGACGCCTGCTTTGCAGGCCGTTAAGCCAACAGTGAAAACCATAGATGGGCATTATTTTCCATTTCTATTTTCTGGGCCAACATGACGGTCTGGCAGGTATTTGTGCTGCTGGCCATGTTCTTGTTTTAACGCAGAATCATTGTTGTTGTTGTTGCTGGTGCTCATTCCGCTATTTGTTAGTTATTTCACGTTTAGCAGGCAATTAAACATTTTTCATTGCATACAAATGGGCGCAATTTCGACAGCAAACATTCTCGCTCGCCTTCTTTGTTGTGCGTGTGCGTCTGTGTGAGTGTGTGTGTATGTGTGTATTCTCAATGGCACTTGTGCGTTTGTCTTGGCCAGCACAAACAAAATTGCGGCATAAAATATTACCAGCTCGGACGCAGATCGCAAATTAAATGCGTTTTCTGTGCTGCTCTCCGCATGTGAAAATATTTTTGCATTAAAGATTTCAACAGCGAATGTCGGCAGACTATAGAAATATATATAGAAGTATATAGTGTCACATATAAAATAAATATTTTTATGTGCAAATTGTACAAATATTTGGCAATAAAATAAATAAATACTCAATTGCTATACTAAAAATGCAATGAAAAATGAATTTTGTGCACTTATCTATAAAATTTTATGAACAAATTCAATTTCGATTGATGCTCAAAGTTATTTTTATTGTCTGCTTTAAGCTGAATTAAAGTGTGGCCTTTATCAAACGAAAATCGCTCAATCCTTATGTGTACACTCAGTTAAATGGACTTCACAGAGGCAATTTATTTTGACCAAACACAATTAACTAGAAGTGTGCGCGAGGCGAACAAAAGGCACTTCAAGTTCAATTTAATGTGACGAGAAGAGGCATTGAAACTGTATTGGTATGAATTGGTAAGAAAGGGGAAATGTAGAATGGAGAAGGCGACTATCCCAAGCATTGCTTCATTATAGCCTCCACAAATTATTTGCAGTTTAAAAACTGTCCACGATGGCGCGATGGCGACTGTGACAGCAACGACAACGACAATGGCGGCCGTATAACACGCATTGCGTTCACATTTCTCAGTCTGTATCTATGTATCTGTAGCGCTGTGTGTGTGTAAGTACCATGGAGTTGCCATAGTTACGCAGAAGAACGACAATGCTTTTGTCGTTGTTGGCAAATGAAATTTAAGCTTTTTCCAAGCAATAAATTACGAGTTTTTATGACTCTGCCAAAGCACACACACCAGCACACACACACACACACCCCAAATAGTTGGTAAAACCGAGGCAACCATGTCGGCCAACTCAGGCCCCAATGAAACCCAGTCAAAAAAATAAAAGTGGAAATAAGCATGAAGAAGGGGAAAACCCAATACGGCACATAAAGCGCGTAAGCCGATCTGCCAAAGGAGCGATGTCCTTACTGGTGTTGTAGCCACTAAAGTCAAGTGTTGGCCAAAAATAAAAGCAAGTGGTACAGTGGATATAATGCGCTCAGTAGCTGTCAAAAATATCTTATCAATTTAAGACATTTGAAAATGATTTAGTTCATTTAAATAGAAAGTTTTTAAAGGAAACTGTACTTTCATTCAATTGATTTTTTTCAGATATTAGTACCCCTTTGACTAATAGACTTAAAGAACACTTTAAAAAATTAATTAATGCGAAGTAGAGTGAAGATATTAAAGCAGTCTTTGAGGTCTAAAATGAATTTAAGTCAAACTTGGGTACTAGGAAGCTGTGAAGCATTTAATACTGACAGATTTAAAGCTGCTTCTTGTTACTTTCTGAGGAGATCGCGTTTTTGGAAAATTGTTTAATAAAATATAAGGCCAAAAAAAACCCAATAAAAGTCAAACATATTCGTAATGAATTCAAAGAACACTCGTTACAAGTTTTATGTGCATCAAAGAACACTTTGTGCTGTCTCAAATGGAATACTTATCCATAGCCATACTTTTAGGTGCTCAAACCACTATGCCAGTTGCTTTGTCTGGCTTTACTCCAAGAGTGAAATACGACACAAGGCAAATTATAATAATTACAGCGAGCATAGCAAAACAAAACGTCCAATTTGAGCAGGCAGACGAGTTGGCAGCTATTTTATGCTGAGGTTGAGCATAAAGGCCTGCTACTCCACTACCCCATGCCTATCCCCATCTCCAGTTGAACCCTTGGCCAGTTCCCAGGCTACCATGTTACATTGAAATAAAAATACGTTAATCATCGGCTGATAAATTGCCAACGTTACTGTGTGCTTTGATTTATACGCCCGTCGCGCCCATTGGGCAATTATGTAAATGGGTCCAGGCGACAAAGACCTCTCTCTCCCTACTCGCTGCCAAACTTATACTACTATTCTTAGCATAATCAGCTCGGAAATTAGCCAAAAACTTACTTGTTATATAGCACAATATCCGGCAGCCATATGTGTTCCGAGGGCACATGCAATGTATCGACACCACCATAATCATCGGGATTCCATTTCAATTTGTAGTCGTTCCATTCCTGTAATTATATTTAATAATATGTTATGTATACTTGAAAATTTTGTACAAAAATCGCGTGCAATAAAAAATAATACTATGCTAAATGCAACAATTTATGGGAAAATGAAATTGCCATTTGAATTAGTCGCTTGGTAGCAGCATTCAACATTTTGTTAGATCATTTGCATATAGATGAATGCTGAATTCAATTTGTAGCTCATATATATCTGTACTGTATGTATAGTAGCATTATATATACATAAGGATATGCAGGATTTGCTTATGGCCTTTATTGTTATTGTTGTTAATGTTCCAATTGCGTTCCATTAATTATGCATTAATTTATTGGTCACTAAGCTGTTGGCGTTAAATTAAATTTTCATAATAGAATTTCGATGCTGTATGCGAAACAACTGCTCGTTGAGCCCTTTTTCCTCGCCAACGAGTAAAGGAGTTTTAACAGCTAAAACGACCACAAAAAGGGCTAACAACTGAAAAATGTTGTGGCTACTTTATTTAGTCTAGCTGCTAAACCCTTGATCGATTATTAATTTGTGCGCTTTTTATACAAATTGCTTTAAGTTTATTTTAATTAAATTATATTCATTATAATTAATTATATTTTCAAGACTTTGTGAATTTAAATCCCTTTATCGAACACATTAAATAAAATAGGATAACTGAAAGTCTGGCAGACTGTGCCACGCCCAAATGAAACTGTAATTATGTTGATTGCCACTCTTTCTACATAAAATGCATTGTGTACGTCATTTGGGTGTTGTTTTTCTGCATCGCAATGCAATTCACAATGGAATTATGACCGCACTCGGAAAGTGCTGCATATAAATGTTGTTCATGCATGAAATGCTCAATAAAAACAACAAATTACAGAACAGTCGAGTATGTTACTTAAACGGATATATCGTGTTCTCTGTTAAATATATAAGCGTTGCCCTTTTTTACGGTTTGAAGCTTAATTTAAAAATAAAAAAAAAAAGACGTATAAGTTTCAACAATTATTGCGCAATTGGAGAATTCAACTTGTGGTTGGGTTTGGTCAATCAATTATTTCGACATGCTGAGTATAATTGCTATGGATACATATCTTTACAATGCTTTATGCAATTTGTTATGATAAGTACGAGTAAATTTAAATATAAGCCGATTCTGTATATTCTAGCAAATGGAACATAATTTAAACACACACACATTTGTATGTTTATTAAAAATATTTCACATTTAAATGCGGTTGTCGATTGGCATCTGACTGAAAGCGTTGACAATTACACCCACTTACACGCCCTTACAGATACAGTCAAATAAATATATAAATATATGCGGGTGCACGCATTTGTGGCTTTATGGACATAATGTTGCATATTTATGAACGTGTCCCGCAACAATAAGCAAACAAGCAAACAAACTGCAGTGGCGTCAACAAAGACAGCAAATAACAAATAATAGCATTAAGCAGACCAGTCTCGCAATTTAATTAGACACAAATTCGCCAAAATATTTATATATATGTTATATATAAAACATGCATTTTAAGAGTACATTTTGGTAAGAGATTCAAAGTGATTTAATAAAAGAATTCTTGAAAGTTATATCATATTATTTTAACTATTGGATAATTGAAGAAAATACTGAAGGAATTTAATAACATATTAAATTCATTAAATTGTTTATAAGGTTTTATATATAAAATACTAGTCATAATTATTGTGATTTCTGTCAAAATGTTTCGAAACTTATGAAAATAATTTATTAAAAATTCTGTTAATGACTAAAATCACTTTTAATACCTACAAAATATTTTCAAAAACATAAATGTAGGTGTGTTCTATAATTGCCTTTAATAAAATATTTTTTATATAGTTTTATAAGTTCTTTAACATTAATAAATACTTTTTATAGTAATATCTTAATACTACCATATTTTATTCGCTTTTAAATCACTATTAGCGCTTTCGCATCGAATTCGTTTGTGAGAACGCATTTGTTCCTTCCTAATGAACACAAATTATATTTGTTCAAATATCTATATCTATATACATTTTCAAAATACAAGCACAAATAGCAGCGCAAATGTTGTACATAATTTATATGTAATTTTGGCGATTGGCTTTTGTTTTGTCAATTGGGGTGACCAGAAAATTTAGCATAAGCTTTTAGCAGGCAAACCGGGAAAGCGGTAGAACTATTGACTGCAATTTGTGCAAAGGATTTGCCTGCATATTTTATGCAAAAAACTTTAAAGCTGCGCCATTCAAGTGCCTAATAGCTGGTCGCTAAAAATGCTTCAATCCGAACAATAGAATTATATGTATACGAGTATATATACTCGTATATGTATTTGTTGTTGTTGCCACCAACTTGCCAACGCATTAGTGCACAGCGAGTGCACATATACGCGAGCGAATACGAATGCGATTAGGAACACGAATGGGACTGTGAGTAGAAGAACGAGTGGATGCATGAAGTGTCCAGTGAAGTGGCTTGCCACTTGGCCAAGTGCAAACCGATGCTTTCAATTTAGCTGAGCCAAATGCTGGTCACAAATTGGCATTATGCGAACGAGGGTATAAACTTTGGCTAACAAACAAACAGAAGCTGAGTAAAAAGCTAAAACAAAAAAATATAATATTATTTTTGCATTTTCTAGCTGCTGCCAGCGATGCGTGCAAATGGCAAATTCATGTTTCACGGAAACGTTAAGAAGATTGGCAGCCCAAACGCTGAAATTCCAGCTTAAAAGCTTGCCAAAAATAGTACCAGCTAAAAAGTTGAACTCACCTGTTCCACCCACACGTTGGTGGTCATAATTTGATTTTTTAAATTCTGCAATGAAAAAGAAAAATTTGAAAAATATATATAGTTAGTTTAATATTCATCGCACAGATTCAATCAATATTTGGTAAGCAAATTCGCTTTGTAAGCCAATATTTTAAAAAAGTTTAAGTGGTGCTATGACTTCTGAACCCCATATGAAAGTTTAAATGTAAAACTAAAATATTAAGTTAGTTTATTTGGCATTTTAGTTGCCGGTTGTTTCAGCGAACTGGCTTTAGGTACCAAATGTTGGAAATTGTGAAAATTTGTTTGGCAAATTTTTAGATAACTACAGACTGTCTAATTGAACGGAACAAATTGAATGCCAGCTTTCGTTTAACCTTTAAAGAAAGATTTGTTCAAGTGCCTGGTCAGTAAGATTATTGGGGTAGGAGCTGAACAGGGGAGTGGATACATTGCTATGGTATCTCAGCATTGGTGACAACTTGAGTATTGAGTGGGGGAGCATCGAATTCAAAATAGTTGCGACAGAAGAATGTATTTTTAGTGAACTAAAGAACTGAGCTGCTACTGGTGTCGGTTAACAAATGCATTTGAAATTTGCCAGGCTAAATGGAAAAGAAAGAAGAAGAACTATTGAAGAGTGGTTACTGAAGAATCAGAGGAGTGGGGAGTTGGTGCAGGGTGTTGTGGTTTGTCGGTTGTCAAGTGGTTGCCCATGGCATGTCCTGGGTTAAATGGTGCTGCAGTTGGTTAGTTTCGAGTGTTGCCAGCAGAAATAGCTACCCAGCAAGAGAGTGAGAGAGACAGAAATAAAGTCAGAGTTTTCTTAAAGCATCATTGAGTTTTAATCAATTTATGTTGCGTGGAAACAAAGGGACCGAATGAGAACAAAAACGAAAGAAACAGAGAATGAGATTAGGGATGAACCATAGAACAGTTGATGCAATTAAAGTTAAGAGCAGCTAAACAAGCATAAACTTTAAGCACCGTCGTGGTAAGCCGCGAAGTGGATTAAAAGTTAGCTCAACTATAAAACCAGGCAATGCCGTTTCGAACATTAGATGAAGTGGAATGACAAGATATCCACGTACCCAGAACTTTCTGCCACAACTTACGTAATTAGTGAGTGAAATCCTAGATGCCGAGATTAAACTGATGAGGGCTGCAAATACCATATGACTTTGTCACAAATTCAAAGGGTATATGAATGTATTTTCCGGCTATGTATCAAATATATTCTCATAATTAATACTACTGTAGCAGGCTTCTAAGTAGGAATACCCATAATGTTAAGTGTACCGTAGATTAACAGCAGTAACTTAATATAAATGTAAGCACGAGATATCGATATTGTAAGATATCGAAATGTAAACAGAATAGATCGATATAATCGATAAGCAGAAGTTAGTTCAGAAAAAAAAGAATAAAGAGACAGACGCGAAAAGATAAGTCGGGAAAGTTTTATTGCAAAAGACCGGTCACACTACTATAATATAGAAAGCAGGAAGCAGGAAACAAAGGGAGCTTATTGAGTTAAAGAGCTCAGTGCTGAAATGTTCTAAGCTAAAAATAGTTTACAATGTTTTTATGTTGAGCTATACGAAACAAAAAACTATTTTCTACCGACTTGTTCCAAAATAATACCATAAACTTTATGTATTTCAGTATTTCAAAGGAGACAAGTATTTAAAAGTCGCGAGCATTGTTTATTTTTATTGGTTTAAATACTTTTGCCATTTGTTCATTTAGTTCGTTAAAGGAAACGAGTGGTTCACGGTACGGATTATATTCTTTTGAAGAATTTACGACAAATAATTCAAGCATACGAGTATACCATCAACATGCAAAGCAAGTGCTCTAATTTGTGTCTTAACAGATGCACGCACGACAGCACTCAGACTACGAGCGACTCTTGGACTGGGACTGAGACGGAGACGCAGACGTAAAGACAGCCTACAGAAGGTGAACAGGGGATGCTCACACCTCCTAGTCTGTAAATATGTCTAGCTCATGTCAAGCGCTGCTCATCTTGATGGCAGTTGCTGTTTCCCTTTCATATTTATTTAGGTGGCAGACGGCAAAACCAACTCATTAAGCGTAAATATGTTGGCGGATGGGCAATGGAAAGAAGAAAAAAAAATGTTAAAAATTAGAAAACGATAAAATTGCGGAATAAATCACTTAAGCGTTGAAAAATGTAATTAACGACAAAATGATAATGATGCGACGTAACGCATTTTCCGCCGAGACACGACAGATAACTCGACAGATGGGAGGAGAGAGGAGAAAATGAGGAATGTGGTGAGAAACGCAGTGTTAATAGATTTCACCAGCGGTTGCCAGCACGCACAGTATGTGCGGGTTTGTGTGTGTCTCTGTGTGTGTGAGTTGTGGATGGTTTTGCTGTCAGGACGACCTACTAATCACCCGCTCAGTGCGACGGTTTCGCCAGTCTACAGTCTATGCTCTACGGTCTACAGTCGACAGTCCCCAGTTGCCAGCCAACGGTTAAGCGTCTAAAAGGTCATTAGGCGCGGGCGACGCGGAAAACCGGCAATAAAACGACAAAGCCCAAGACCAAGCGCACACAAAGACAGCGGCATAAGGAAGAGATAAAATGACATCAGCGGCAGGAGAAGCAGCTGAATCCAAAGATGTACAAAGGAAGAGAGAAAGAGAGCGGAGGAGAGAGAGGGACGAGTGAGCGTTGCGCGTATCCTTTATGCTTTATGTGCGGCATCCGTTGCAGCCACAACAGAAGCAGTAGCAGCAATGAAATTCTCTTAGCCAGCTCTGCTACTACTTACACTGCTCAAAAAGCATTAATAAAATTAGAGAATTATGATAAAATTACTTAGAGCTGCTGGTCTTAATTATGGCCTTTGTGCTTCATTCCGCTACTAAGACTAAACTTAATTAAATAATTCAATGCTCTCACTCGACATTTTTCTAAGTGTACTCGCCTTGGCTATGCTGCATGTCTGCTATTATGTCGGGTTCACACCTTAAGCCTGCCTAACTGGGTTTGTTGCCATGTAATTGGTGTAGTTGTAGTTGTTGCTGTTGTTATTGCTGCCTGCTTATTCACACTTGCAACGGGCATAGAAATGGAAATGGGATTGGGCAAGGACTGCCGGTTGCATTACCTCAAACAGGATGCAGGATATATAGTGTTTAAATTGCTTAAGCCAGAGCTTTAAGCATTACCAACTGCAACTGTATTTGCATATTGTGCACTCCGTAGCCCGAAGCCTCAAGCCATTACCATAGCCGTAGCCGTGGAAGCTCATCTCTCGGCTTGTTTACAACTTAAATCGAATATCCTGCTTGGCGTAAATAAAGTTTATGCAAAATGCTAAGAAAATATAATTCAAAATAGTTCTGTTGAGCTCAGACAGCAACATTTTAAGACTAGTGTAATAACAATAAGCTGTAAATATATTCTGTATAAAAATTGAGACGGTAAGTGGATTAGAAACTATGGAAACTTGAATTGGTTAAAATGCAGAAGCTGAGTTTTTTTTAAAGTAATTAAAAATATTTAAAAAAATAACAGATTAAAGTCGGTTTGAATTTTGATTATTTATTCCGGCTAATCCTTTTAATGTTTAGTTGTAATCAAGACAGTATAAAATGTGTGTTTGATTTTTGAACAATAATTTTAATGCTACTCAATTTATGTTGCTCCTATTGTAGTAGGCTGATGGCGTACCAATACTATGTTAACCACTAACAGTGGCATCACTAGAGTTAACAGTGCCATAATGAGTTAACATCAATAAGATAGTTATCTCACTCTAACTAATAAGAGAAGCATAGACAGATCTAGCTTTCCGAAGAGTCATAGATAAAGATCTATTAAAGAATAGACGCCAACAAGCAAACTGGTAAAATAAAGGATGTTTAAATAAAGAATTAATTGCGTCTACCCTATTCCATCCTCTTTTTGACAATCCATTGCTTAGCAGGAACACTAAATTAGTCTTTGGTTAGTAACTGATAATTAAAATCATAAATTCTATGTTTTACAGATTCCACTTTATGACAACACAAGTACTACTTCTGGTCTTAATACAGCTGAGTGAACATTTGGTAAGCAACTGAAACTACTTACTAACGAATGTTGCCAAGGCTAAGCAAGTAGAAAATATAAAATTAAAAATTCTGGAGCAAAATATGTTACATGCAGCTGAAGGTGACCTATTCCAGATTGTGTATGCTTTCTGATTGCAATCCTCGATGTGAATCGGCTTAAAAAAAATGGCAGTGATTTAAGTCCATAGAATTTACAAAGAATTGAATGCCAATAAGCAGAGCAGGCAACACGTGCAACAGCAAAGCGAAGTAAAAGGCAAAAGGCGAAAGAACAACAAGAACAACAACAACAAAAGGTGACCAGTGTAGACTAGTGCAATAAAAGAAATTCTGCGAATATTTCAAGCCAGTTACTGGCCAGGCACACAGAGCGTGTGTGTAGCTTTACGGGTTGTGAATGCAGTACACACACACAAGCAGCGTTCCATGCACATACACACACACACAACATGACACACACACACACGTATTTGAAAGCAATTTCGTTATAAGCACCTTATGCCAGTTGCACAGTGCTCGGCCCTCGCACAGTGTGGCAAAAGTAAATACTTTTACAACTTCAAAAATAAACAATTATTTTAATAATTGCTATAAATTAATTTCTTTACAATAAAAGTCATCTTGTCTTCACTTCGGTAGCTTCTTAAAGTTACAGCACTTAAAAATGTTTGAGTTCACTTTAGTTTCCTTTTAGGCCAGGTCTAAACTCGGGTTTAGCCAAGTATTGATTGTAAGCTAAACCAATGTGCATTTGTATGACTGCTGGATACTCCTGCCTGACTGCCTGGCATGCCTTTTAGTGGTCTTGGTGCTTAGCGCGTGATTTATAACAGCAAAAAAGGATCCCAAGCCAGCAGGAAGCATGAGGCTAAAAGCAATAGGAAGCAGGGGGTGTGCCAGTGTACAGGGAGGGATGGCAGAATCAAAGTATGAGTGCACTGAAGCTCAGCTTCTGTGTGGCCAAGAGCACGTAACTGTTAGCCGGTTTCCCCATTTCCGGTTGTCATGTGCATCCAAACCGACCAGAAGATTGCGGACTATTTGCTTGCTCCTGCTGTGCAGTTCTGTAACTGGTTACAGTGCTCTTCTCTGCTGTGACTCCTGGCCCTGGCAATTGAAGTTTTCATCTTGAAACACAATTTGGCCCAGACAGCAGTTGGCCCCCTTTTCTGATATATTGCCTAATTCCTGTTGCCATGATTGAGCTCACTGGCTGCAATTGCCATTGCAAAAGTTAATCAACAAAACAATAATCAGTCGATGTAATTGCAAAAACCAATTGATTTATTATGCAAACAGAGTAGTGACAATTGCCAACAGGGCTGACAGAGGTGCGGGGGGGTATAAGCTGTGAAGCTGGCTTGGTTTGACTGGTTTTTAAGCACTTGGTAAACAGTTATTAATTACGCGTCCAACGCTTTACTCTGGCTTAAACAAATACCAATGGCACTGTCTACCGGCACTGTTGGCTTTGCAAATTAATCTGCTTTGATTGTCATTTGATAAGCAGTCAGGCGTTTGAGTTGTCAAAGAAATGACAGCACAAATTGATACCATCATCATGATTAACAACGCAATGCTGAAGTGTTTTTTCTTTAGGTTTTTTAATGTATTCACATTATTTATACTTGGCTAAGTCGATCGACTTGTGTACTTACCACATCGATTAACTGTGACAGCCGCAGACCCATTTTGACCGTCAGACGATCCGAGTTATTGCCAACGGGTCGTATGAGTCGATTGTAGTTGCTCAGCAGATCGTCGTAAAGACGCTTTGCATCTGGGTTGGCCAGGCCGCCGGTGGCAAAATGTAATGCTATGAATACAGCTGCGAATAGCACGCTACCCATCTTAGGCCAAGTCCAACCCTGTAAATAGATAGATGTGGAAATGAAGGGAATTAAATTAAGTAATAATAGAATATTTTAAGTCTTAAAGAAATTACATAAGTGCCTTATAAATTCACATGCTTATATGTTTGTCTTAAATATGCATTAGCTTTAGCTTTTCTGCCAGTGTACCATAAGAATTTTCCATTGCACTTTGTTTAACATGCACTTTTTGCTCTTGTTTATTTATTTATATATTTTTATTTAAATTTTCTCTTTTGCACTGCGGCATTAGTAGTTTCTGCATGTGAAAATGCAGCAAGTCATAAATTTTGCAAAAGTGTCAAAAGTATTTGAGCAGAAGACAGCGCCAAATGCGCAACGAGAGAGTTGCTTCGTTGGAGCCATAAACACCATTTAATCTTTGGCTCAAACACTCAAGACAGCCAGAAAGAAGTGTGTGTGTATGTGGGTGTACGTGTGTGTGTTGCATATCAGTGAATGCATTAGCTAGTTTTGTCCTTCTACATTTTGCTGGCTAGCCATGTGTTCTCGCTGCGACATTATCTCAACTCTAAATCGTACTCTCTTTCTCTTTCTTCTTCTCTCCTTTTCTCTGCCACAGTATGACGTCTCTAGTCCTTGGCTTAGTCGCAAACTTTATACTACACTGCTAGCAACTAAAAGTCCTATTCGGAGTGGCTACATTAAGCACAAACGAGCAATTATGCTCATTTCTTTCATGCATCCCGACTACATGTTGTCGCTCTGTTTGCTGCTGCCAGTCTTCACTGTACTGCTGGCCAATTATTAAAAGTGCGCAACATTCTTGTTATTTCTTCGGCTTTTTCTCAGACAATTTTTGTGCATAAATGCTGAAATGTTATTTCTTGAAAGTAATAATAATACTCGTAAATATTGTACATATCACAAATTGTTATCCTTGTTTGTTATTGATTCTGGTAATTGGCCAATGCGACTCTGGGAATACACATTGGACATTGTACATGTATCTGTCTGTCTCTTTAAATATATATATGTGTGTGGGTGTGTGTGTGTGTGTGTTGGTGGGTGTTTCTCTGTACGAGTGTTGTGTGCACAATCCATTAGAAAATTGCCTGACTGTGAGCAGTTATTGTTATGTAATGGAAAAATAAACATATTTGTTGTTCTTTAATCAATTCAACTGTTGTCTTATTTTAATAAATATATTTGTTTGTTTGATTTGAAAGTCAATTAAACAACTAAATAAATAATAATAAATAACAGCAATAGAATTTGAGTAATAAAGTTTAGTTGGCTGATAAGTAAATAAATAAATGTTCAAGTTTTCAATAAAAAGATAACTAAGTTTATATAAAACTTAGGTACGTTCAGTACTCTTAAACCAGAAAAACAATATGTATTCAAAAACAGAACTCTTTGTGCTGACTTCCTGATTGGCAATCAACGCACAGCCTGAAGCGGAAGAGCTGCAATGCTGAATGATTCATCAAAGACTTCTTTTTGGCTCCACAGGGAGCAATTCGCTGAAAAATGTTTTTGTTTCAGTTTGTTTGAGTTGAAAATAAATTGAGTTTTGGTGCAGCCAAAGTCATACAGTTCGATAAACGCATTGAAAATGCTACAAAAATTTAATTTCTAATCAAAAATTGGGTTCTACACTAAGTGTAGAAGATATCCAATCCAGATTTAACTCTTCTCAATAGTTATTGATATAAACTTTTGAAACTTTCTGTAAGAATTTACAAACAGTTGAATTTCCATAAACATGAGAGGCTTTTTATTAGTTTATTGTGCATTTAATTCAAGTTCAAATTGTTCTTGAAAGACTTGAAAACTTTCAGCAAATACTACAACAGTTCACAACAAACTAAAAGCGAAGAAAAATCCGTGCACTTTCACAATTTGGAACAGGGCACGAAAAAAGTTTCCTTACGAAAGGAAAAACTTATGAGAAGTGACATGTAATTTGAGCATTTAAATGTATACATGTAACTTTTGGAGTGTCATCATGATGATCCGCAGGTGGATGAGTGTGTGTGGGTGTGCGTGTGTTGGTGTGGAGTACGTGCTAGGAAATTGAAAATGAGACCACTCCCATTCACACCCGCATCATCTAGATCAGACTAATCAAATTAATCAACAAACGCTCCTCGTGCTTAGGTGCAAAATTAATTATGCTAATTTTATGTTAATGGTTTGTAATTTGATGGCATTGATTTGACATTGTCGTTGTCATTTTCGTTTACATTTCCTCTGACGCTGTGGCTGTCTTCAGACTCGGCTGTTGCCGCATATAAAAATCTACACTCAGCGATAAATCACATCAAAATTTGCCGACCATCTTGTCTGCATAATTCAGCGCTTATGTCTGAAGTGACACGAACACGTGTCAGTGACCGCAATAACAAAACAACAACGAAAAATCACTCATACTTACACACACACACACACACAAACATATACAAAATCAGCGAGGCGCACATAAAATGGCGACAGGCACACACACTTTAACCCCTCACAACAAACACATACAATCACACACATGCGTGTAGATTTATGCTGTGAAGAACAACAGAAAATGAATATCATTCGACGGCTATTTATGTGCCTTTTAGTTGCCAGCTTATTTCATTTTCATTCCCATTTTCACAAAAGGCATTTATATTTCTATTTATTTATTATTTATTTATTTTGCTGCATACAAATTTCTGCCTTTCAATGTTTGTCAACGTTGGGTATGCGTAATATTATTTGTACATGGTTTGCTAATACTTTTATACTTTGTTGGCATTAACAACAAGTCAAAAAGGGTTTGGTCAAGCAAATAAACATTCGAGTATTAAGCAAATGAATGCAAAATAATAATGCATAAATTAAACTGGTCAAAATGTTGCAATCAAATTTGCATGTCTTTGCTTAAGGCACACACAACAATAAGTCAATATTTAAAGCATAAAATTAATGAAAATTATCTGAAATTGTTTTCAGTTTTGGAGTGGGATAACTTGTAAAAGGGGAATAGTGTACTGCAGTCCCTTAAGCCATACGAGTGTAATTATTTGCAGTTTCTGCGTTCCATTCAAAAAATAATCATACGATTACCACACAAATACTCTAAATATCTATATAAAAATGTATCTATTTGTTGTGGCTATCTATGCACTACTTCGGTTTATTAGCACTTTCGGTTAGTTTCGACTGCATCACATTTAAAATGAAACAAAACCACACAGACAGTGCACAGCATTTGTTTTGCAATAAAAATAAAATCCAAAATAACAGACGAACATTGTGAAGTAGTTAGATATAAAGAGAAACACAGAAACACACACACACACACACACACACACAGATTCCGAGCACTCATGTGTAGTTGTACATTAAATGCACTCGACGTGCACAATGACTACAATTTCAATCACTTCCCCAACCAAAAAGTGGCAATAATAAACACTCGTAAACCGAAACGTGAAATAGTCTCATTGCTTGAGGCTAACGTGATTCTTTTTTTATTTCTCTGTTGTTTATAATTGTCTGTATACCCTGTAGACACATATAAGTGGAAAATGGTTAAAAGCTAATTACATGACTTATATATCGACGTATTTGTTAAACTAAGTGTTCTGGACGCAATTAATTCTTTACTTAAACTTTTTTTATTTCACCAGATTTTTCGTCTTTACTTGTCGTCTATTCGTGAATGATCTTTCTTGTCTCTTCTTAAAGCTAGATCTGTCCTTGCTTCTCTTATTAGTTAGAGTGAGATAACTATATTATTGATGTTAACTCATTATGGCTCTGTTAATTCTAGTGATGGCACTGTTAGTGATTAGCATAGTATTGGTATGCCATCAGCCTACAATAGTGTTATATATGGAGCTTAATGCTTTTAACTACTTATTGTTGGCAAACAAAAATTATTCTTCAAAATATACAGCTCTTATTTTATTAAATACAGCAAAAACTTTATCAAATATGTGTACATTCTTTATACTAAGTAAAACTCTCCAAAATCCAACTGACTTATTAAATAATAAGCTACTCTTTCTTGAAACAATTAAACTCTGCTACTTTTACACACCAAACAAAATTTACTTAGCCTGAGCCCAGGCAAACCCCTTTCCACTTATGTACAGGGCATTCAATTGCCAAAATAGAAAGAATGAAAACAGAAACCATTTGTTGGCTGGCTTTCAATTCGTTGGTAATGAGCTGTTCGTTTTGTTTCGCTTGGTTGTTGCTGTTTTTTGGCCAAAATGAAAATGTCTTTCATCGTGGTAAATATTTGATGTCAATTTGGTGGAGAACTCATCTCTCTCTCTCTCTTGTTTCTCTTTCGCTTGTTGGTCATGTTGGTTTGGTGATGCATTTGCCTCTGTTTGTTTGCAATTTTAAAGTGCAGTAAATTATTTAGTAGGCATCTTGGCAGCAGCAACAAAACTAAAAAAGAAAAAATAATGGCGGCATTGCCGGAAATGACGTTGCTGGCGAGTCAACTTCCGCCTGTATTCGTGGACTCCAGAATGTGCATGATGGCACGCATTTATAAATGTATGAGTATATGTTTCAAAAAGAGCCATGCAATTTTCCAGTCGAGCTCGTTTTTCATTTCCTTGTTATTTGTTTTGCATATACACCAATGACATTTTCCATTTCACCCCATTCCCTTTCTCTATCACCACTTTTCAGCAGCTTTTCATGTCTTTTTTGAGCTGATATATTAACACACAGTCGGCGCCAGCTGCCATTTTGGCTATTGTTTGTTGTGTTTTGTTCTTGTTGCCGAAGATTGCAATTGTAATTGAATTTCAGTCGACGCACACTAGTTTTAATTCTTCGCACATGTGTCGTGACGTCACTTTCAATTTGCAAATTCCGAGCTACAGATAAATTTTAACACATGTTTCAGCCATCGAAACAATTGAAATTTATTTAATTTGCCTGCTGATTAATGAACAGGAGTTTGATAAAATAATAAATTGATATATTTGCGGTAACATTTTGTGGATTTAAATAAAGTGAAGCATTTTAATTTAATAAAATTCACATTTTGTGCAGTTAACTATTTTTGTTGACCAGCTTGTGATACTTTTAAAATAAACAAACTTATTTTGTTCATCTTTCTTCTCAGAAAACTAATTTCCAACACAATGTTGAGCTGTCAGTTGGAACTCAAAGTTCACCCTCTTCAAACTTGAGTTGCAAATAATTGGCCCATTATTAGTTGGCCTGACTGCATTACCAGAATTATGCAAATCATGTTGTAAATCAGGGCGAAAATCAAGTTGCATTTACGATTTAAAATTATTTGTATATCTGCTATAGCTGTACATAAACATGAGTAGATGCTGCTACTGCTAATGACAGTTGTGCTCGTACAATAAGATAAACAATTTATATGTAGGCAAATACTTGAAACATTTTCGGCGAGTTTATTTCGAGTACATGCCCTGTGGCAAATTCAGAGCAGAGCAGAGCAGAGTTGTATAATGAAAACCACACATAGAGTTACAAATACGTGTATATACTGTAAGTATGTGTAGGTAGTACTCACAGGAATGAGCGGATAGAGAGAGGATGGCTAAAATACCAGCCTGGTATTTTTATGTAAAAGTAAAAGCAGAAATTTTGTTATTTGAACTTTGTGCTCGGTCGGTTGGTTGGTCCGTCCGTTCGTCCGCCCTTCGGTCTGTCTGTCCCTCTTAGGTTTTTGGTAGCTTGTTAAACATTCTTTGGGGTTTTTATTCTGCAGCGCTACCTTTGCTGCTGTTTTCGCCTCTGCCAAAGGAAAACTTCAACTTGAAACATGAAAATTTGCATATGATAAGCAAATAAGCAGCCGTGTCGTTGTTGTTGTTGTTGCTGTAGCTGCTGCTGCTTCGGGCAGGTAACTGGCAAAAGTTTTATTAGATTCTTAGTTCGAAGAGCTGACGTAGCGCGTTGGTAATGGAGCTGGAAACGAGGGTGGAACAGAAGCTGGAACTGGAGTTGGGGAAGCTGAACGCGCTCCTGTGGCCTGACTGAGGTTATGAAAATGCTCGCGTTCAAAAGCGAATGTCAAAAAGTATGCGAAACATTTGAAATTATTTTTGCATAAATAAAGGCAAAAACTTTGACAGTCTCATGTGTGTGAGGTGGTGCAAAGTAAAAAGGGTTTCACAAATGAGCCAAAAACATCAAAACATTTGCCTAGTACGAACGCCAATTGAATGCCATGAGAATTGGCCAGCAGCAGCTGTATCATTGGTTATAGCATAGCAAAGCCGCTTGTAGGCCATGCCCACTTGACGCCCACTCAACAACAGTCACTGGAGTAGCACAAATGCTGTGAAAATATGCATGAAATGCATAGCGTGTGTTGCCAGCACGACAACACGACGTATGCGCAATATTTAATTTCCAGCGATTCGATCTCACAGCAATACAAGCTGCACTCGCAACAAGGACAACATAGACAATAGCTAATTTTTTCGAGGACACCGACACAGACGCAGTTTGTATTATGTTTGTGATGCATTGTAAAAGGTGCGAAGTTACTTTGGCTCGACTGCACGGCAGGCAAGTGCATGAACACAGCTGCTCTTAGCGACTCTGCCATTGTTTTAAATAAAATATCAGCATTTATTGTCTGCTGCACTCAGTGGGCCTCTTAGCAGCTGAACAAAGTGATGCAGCGAAGCATTACTCTAAGTGAGTTACTCTAAGTGCTTTGCCAAAAGGTTTGCTCTAGCAAATAGTGCAAGAAATATGGCACTACATCAAGCTTTAAAGGGAGTTGGTTTGTTGCTAGAAATATTTATTAAATTTAAGGTAAATAGAAATAAGTCTGTTCATATCGGTAATAATCTGCCTTTTCACATCAGTGCATATTTCTCTCTGGCTAATTTTAGTTTTGTTGCAAAACTTCCTAGTCAATGCAATGATTGCAGCAACTGCAAAAGGAAAACGTGCCAAAATTTCAAGTTTCCCACAAGCCAAAGCTCAAATGCGCTAGCACTTAAACCAATTGAGCTTTAAACGCTGACAAAGTAACCAAAACAGCACACACCATGACTAAAATAAGCTGAAGCCGCAGGGGATCCCCAAGCACAATTGATATGAATTGACTTGAGTTTGGTCAATGGTTTGCAGTTTTAGGGGGTGTCGGAGTTTGGGGAATTACGCAACTCACATGTTGTTCAACGCACAATTGAATGCATTGAATGCATTTGAGCAGCTGCTGCGGTTGCTTTTGGGGGTAAATTGATAGCATGTGGCACTTGTATTATGCTGTTTACTTGTTACTTATCAATGAAGAGCCAAAATGACTAACTGTTGCGTCACAAACACACACACACACACAGACACAAAAGGCCAATTGGCAGCTGAGCCACGCTTCTGGCTTGTGGCAGGTGGACGCGACTATAACTATGCGGCATTTTGTGTTGAGCCAGCGGCTTTATGGCAAAACTTTCACGTCAAACTCATGTCTAACCTCCACTCCCTACAAACGCTTTAATATGGCAGTAAAAGAGGAAAAAGTTTTCACACAGTCCCCGCAGGCTGTGCCAAGTTAATTATGTTTATGCAATGACATTTACATAAGAAACGCCAGAAAAGAACAGACATTAGAGATGATTCTCAGGTGTCGCCGGCACAGGTCATACATCAAAGTTGGAGCCCTGCTAAAGGAGCACACTTCAAATCTGGAATGAATTAAATAGCCCTAGGTGTAAATTTAATAAGTAAATTATGTAAACATGAATTGCTAACAAACTGACACCAAAAAGTTATATCTAACACAAATAATGCAAATGTTCACTTGACTTCTTCTACTATTTTGCATAGGCAACTGGAGGGGACTCTTCTTTGCATAGCAAAAGTGTCAGCTGGAAGAAGGAAATTAATAAGGGATCAAAAACGCATTTGGCTTGTTTATAACTTGGTTAATAGCACGAGTGCTTCAAATAGAAAATAAAGTCTGTAGACGCAATTGTCCACCAGCGCTTTTCACGTCTTTTTTTGTTGACGTCTATTCTTTTACTGATCTTTTTCTATGACTCTTCATTAAGCTAGATCTGTCCTTGCTTCTCTTATTAGTTAGAGTGAGACAACTATCTTATTGATGTTAGCTCATTATGGCACTGTTAATTATAGTGATGGCACTGTTAGTGGTTTAACATAGTATTGGTATGCCATTAGCCTACTACAAGTCTATGTAAAAATTAAAGTATTGACGTATAATATTTTATTTAAATCGGTTTATTATTTTAAATAAATAATTACAGGGTAAAAACGTTTAAATAAAATATTATATTTGAAAGTTAATTATATTTAATTCAATTGAAAGATCACAATAAGTTACTTTACTAGCTGGCAAAGTTTTCATAGCCAGAATGACTAAGTTTCACATATACCATGTTGATTTCAGATTCTGACATCGTTTAGTTTCTAGTTGTCAGTGGTTTTTTGTGGGCCAAGCGATGGCTGCTAAAATGCTTCATATGCGATACAAAATACGTGGCATACTTTTTATGGCCATCCAGCAAAAGTTGATGCAGCACTTTATGCTGTATATTTGTTTCTTTTGGTAGGACTATATATATTTTTTCGCTGTTCCCAAAAAAACTTCGCTCGCTAAAGAATTTTGAGACTTGCGGCTACGAATCAGCATGCCAAAAAGCAAACAGAGAGGCAAAACGCGAACCACACCACAAATGGAAAAACCATGACTAAAAATATGTAGGTTGCCAGGCCAAAGCCCTGGTGCTGTTGTTTCCCCACCGCCCACGTTCAGCCACGCCCACAACTCCTCAATAACGCCCACAATTGCTGTGCTATCCATGAACTAGTTTTGAGCTCGCTTTAAATTATCTTTTTGATGCATAAAGGCAAAGAGACAGGCAGAGAGAGGGAGAGTCGAATGAAAACGAACTGCCGCAGGTGTCAAAAATACACAGACAAAGTCAATTTGCGCTAGTAGACGGCAGGAGGGTAGTAGAAGGGGGTTAGGAGATGCTAGAGGGGGAGTGGGAGGCAGCTGCTCGAGGAGCATAGTACGAGCGTGTGTTGCTCATTACGCGGCGCCTTTGATGTGCAGCAAGCCGACAAAAGTGCCAGCAGCAACAACATTACAAGCGCTAAGTGCCCCTGCGCTCGCTGATTATAATCATGATGATATGCACACATACAAACACAGGAACACACGCACACCCGCACACTACAATGTGTGTAAGTTACCAAGGGGCAAAGCGGGGGAATTGGTAGCTAACAATGAAAAACCACACAAGTGTCTAACTCGCTTTGATGTTACACTTGTGTCTCGATTGTGGCAGAAACCACAGCACTGGAAGCAACAACAACAACAAGGACAGCAACAACAAGAGCTCGAAAACAACTACAAGAATGTCACTAGCAATCCAATTTAAACAACGCATGTGACACAGAACTTTAGGGTAAGATCCGATGTGGCTGCTGCATCTTAATGCTTACAAATGTTGCACTAACTGCAAGTAAGCAGAGCTGAGTGCAGAGTAGGAGTGGTGGACTGTAAAGGAGCTGCTCGACACCACATAAAATCAACACACATCATTTTACAACCCACCTTTAGTAGCAGACAGCTCCACAAATGTTGGGGGAAATGAAGTTTACCGTGTTTTGCTGCCTGACAAATTTGCTAGCTACAGAAGCGTCATATTTGCACATGTCAGAGACGATGTCTTCTCCTTCTCAATGACTGCACTTAAATCTAATTCACTAGAGAAATGGCAACGACAACGGTAACCAACAAATGCACATAAACTTAAAAGTTATTGCCACATCGCACTTGCACTTTGCTTAACGAGCAGCAAAAGGTTGCCGCCAGCTGTATTGCAGTTAGGGTAGAACTGATATGGCCAAATTCGTGTGCAAGCCACCGCAATTGCCACTTGCTTCTACACGCTACTAAGTATTTGTTTATGGCAATCTAATGAATCTAAAGTTTCATGCGAGTACTTAGCGCTGTGTTTCATTTGATTAAAGCAAAACAAA
Organism: Drosophila acutilabella; assembly: GCA_035046005.1. Lineage (NCBI taxonomy): Eukaryota > Metazoa > Arthropoda > Insecta > Diptera > Drosophilidae > Drosophila > Drosophila acutilabella. Next base: position 877,540 of record JAWNOK010000072.1, read on the forward strand.
TTTATAGACAATGCATAAGAAATATTTACATTAATTTAACGCAGGGAAAACAAGTTTTTAAGAAGTCTACAATAAACTTCTACCCGTTTGGCTTGGAAAACATTTTTAATTTCAATAAAGAGTATAAAATCCCCAGTACTTCCTAGTCTAGCATACTCTCTTAAACCATTCACACTTCTACGATTATGTGTTATGTTTTTAAAAATGGTTTCTCAAATTTGAATGGCTCTGAATTACTTTAGATATTGCGCACAATCATTGTAAATTAATGTTAATGTGAAAAATGAAGATTTCGCTGAGTCAGCTCGAACTCTTCCGTCTTTCGTCTACCGTGTAGACTCGTATGTTATCTTGTCGATACTTTTGCAGCTACAAGTGTGGCTGGTAAGGCTGTCAAAAATCAAATTGATGGTCCCAGTTGAACTGAAGCAGCATAAGGCATAAGAGTGCTAGACAGGCTGTTGAAAAGGCTTTCTGCCTGCTTTTGATAGATAGACAAACTTGTGCAGAATAAAAAAAATGGAAAACAATGCCCTTTGGCAGCTGGGAAGACACGTCAATATTTATTAAAGTGGTGTGCGAATGTCTAAGTGGCTGTGTGTGTTGCGTGTGCCTCGGTTTCTACATTAATCAAATCGGCATAAGCAAAAATGAATTCCCAAACATTGTCAGAAATTTCAACACAAATAATTGGCCAGTCTCATGTGTGGGATACTTTGGTTAGCCAGAAGCTGCTGCAATTTGTGTCCTTTTGATATACACAAAAGATTTATGAGTTAATTAATGTTGCAAGCATTTTGTGGAAAGCGGGGAACAAGTCCCTCTCTCTCTCTCAGCGCGCCCTTTGTTGATTATGATTAATGTGGTCTTGTGTGCACCGGAAACGGAAATGAAATTGAAGCAATTGCGTACTGTATGCTTCGCTTGCATTAAAATTCAATACAATTTTGGTTGTACTTCATCAATTTCACTTTCTGTAAGCAATTGCGACAATTTGGCGTTTATTAAATCGGGTCAAATTGCATATTCTAGAGCACTTACAAGTCAAGTGTGTATGAGTGTGTTTGTTTGTGTATGCCAGTGTGTGTGTGTGTGTGTGTGTGTTTGGGTTGACTGTGGTTTCCTTTTACTGCAGACTGCCGTAGCTCGGTAGTCGTAACTCGTTCATAGCTCATAAACGGTGCTAATATTGAGTGTCGATTTTCACTTCACATTTTGCTGCTACACAGCCAGGACATTGCACCGCCAGGCCTGCACCTCCTACAGTCTATATATATACATATATATATATATGTATTGGAACAATGCAGCTGTTGTCTTGTCGACTGCGACCCGCTTTTTTCCGCAACACAGCCGCTCAGTGAGAACGGCAACGAGAACAACGGGGCGCAGTACCAACGACGTTAGCAGCGGCGTCGACGGCAGCAGCTGCTTCATTACGGAAGCAGAATATCCTGTTAATAGTTAAACATAAACTGTGGTAAAAAGTGCACGTCTCTTGTCGGTACTATATTGATTATCGCTGTCATAGAACACTTAACACCCAACTATATTCAGTCTTCTTTTGGTTTGGCTGGCAACACTGCCAGCGGAAGTTGACACACTTACAAAATGGCTGCGGGGTCGCCATGGCTACCTCTGCTGCAGCTGTCTCCACTGTCCCCACTACCGCTGCTGCAGCTCATTGGCATGGAAAATGTTGATGCCAAGCCTTTGCCAAAGCAATTCATAAAAATGCACTCTAATGTGTTAAATTGAATGTGGGGCTTATAAAAAATAATTTTATCTACTCTGAATACGACTAGGAAAGCGCTTTCGTGTATTTGTTACATTTAATGTGCAATTATAACATAAATATTTGCAAATAGAAATAAGTGTGGAACATTTGCATATTTTTCAATACCAAACATTAGAAATGAATATGCTTAGTTAAAGCTTTTTAAATAAAGTTTCAACTAAAGTTTTAATCTTAAACAATTAGCCTTCTTTATAATCTTTGATGTACAATTCTAATAAATAAATTAAGCCATTTACTGAGTATAAGAAAATGCAAAGAAAATATATAGAAAACTTTTTAAATGGATTTTTGTATAAAATTAAAGCTTATAAAATATTTATAGTTTTTTGATACACAGAGCCGAATTTATTTTGCATTTTAATTGATATTTTGCAAAGCGTAGAAAACCATTTAATAAATCAATGTTTAAATATTTTTAGAAATAGTAACTGGCAAAAGAACAGCATGGGTAACACACACACAGACACAAACAAACTCACTCTCATACATAAATCTATAAGGCCAATTCTTATCGAGAATGGCCAGTAAAGTTTTTGCGCCATGTGTCTTGGACACGGCAGAAGAGGTCATAAATTTAAATCAAATGACTTGACAGGCTCAAAAGCGATGGCAAAATTATCTATTGACCAGGGTCAGCAGCAGCTGCTCAGCACAGAACTTGGCACAGACAAACAGACAGTCGTACAGACGTCAGACAACTACAAATGCTTTAAAGAGTTTGCATAACAATTTAAACAGATTTTTAATCGAATTGTGTAATTTATGTATTGGCTGTAGAACGCGATTTTAATAAATATAAACGGCGTTCTTTTAAATACTGATTAATAGCGATAATTACTGGTAATATTTTATTATTGAGAAATAAAAAAAAAATAAAGCAAAGCTAATATTATTTTTGACGATCGCACTTCATTATGATTCAATTAGCACACCTGTGCTATCCATAGGCGAGTATTTTGTTTGATTAATGCTTTTGCATCAATGTTGTTTTTTTTATGCAACGTTCAAGGCATATTTTATGATGTTGCAATCAATAAATGCATCAATGACAGCTAATTAATCCCATAGTACGAGTAACACAAACAAACACACACACACAGACAGCAAATGCCACATACGTGTGAGCCAAAGTGTTTGTGTTTGAGCTGGATACGTGTATACATTGTCCTTGCGGCATTTTAAATGAAATTTTATTTGCTATGAAAGGGCGTAAAGGGTGAAATAAATTAAAAATTCATTAGCATTTAAGTGACAGGACGTTGCAAATTCTTTTCAACAAAAGCAGGCAGCGTGAAAGAGAGCAGAGAGTGACATATAAAAAAAGGAATACAAAACTACAGTTCTCCTTCTCTCCCCCTCTCTCCATGTTGTGCCTTTTTTCCACACTCGCGTTATTCACAACAATTGCAATTAAAAACCTTCCAACACAGGCCAAATTTATTTGCTATGTTATTTCAGTGCACAGCTGTTACAACATACATATCACAAAAGACCCACACGTGTACACAAGTGTGTGTGAGTGTCAGTGTGTGTGTTGGTGTATGCTTTTAAATAAACTTGGTGGCACTAAAGATGCTGCAGTTCAGTGTATTCGACAGTAAAACCAAAAGTCTCTTTATATACAAGTTAATTTATATTAAACAATAAAATTTCTGTATATTATTTTACAGCACTACTGATTAAACTAACTCTAGAACTGTTTTTCGAGCGTGTGTTTGTAAAAAACAATTTTCCCTTTCAATTTTGTAGTTGGCAATAGATTTTTGTGGATTTCCTTTTGGCATTTTGCACACTCAAGTGAACAGTCGGACAGAGTCCTGCTGTTAACCATATATTGCACTTATTTGCGAGTTATTTATTGCTTCTGATGCTGCTGCTGTGCTGTGTGCTGATTGGGGTCCGGTCTCTTATGTAATCACATATCACATTTAGCTTAGCTCAGCAAATTCCACAGAAAGCTCACTGTAACTCAACTCAACTCAGCTCAGTTCGATTCGACTGTTTCTCTGGCCAAGTGACTTATGCATTGTTCTGCATGAATTATTCAAAAACTCACAAAAGTTGTGTGTGTGTGTGTGTGTGTGTGTGTGTGTGTGCTCGAAAAATGCATGCAACCAAAACCGAAAATCAAATACGAGCTCTATTTGAGTATAAACTGCAGTCACTTGAATACGAATTGGATTGAATTCGGTTTAAATTCTGTGCTGGCTGCTGGCACTTGTCTAAAACAGTTTCCAAACTCAAACAAAACTGCAGCGAACAGTGCTGCAAATAAGTCAACACACACACACCCAACTCGCACTTGTGAATTTATAATATGGTTAAGGACTGAAAGATTTAAAGGGATTTTATGCATATTAAGTATACGCAGCAAGACAAACTTTAATCCTTGAGCAATTACACACATTGTAAACAAAGAGAAAATCATAATAAGCAAATAAACATACAGCATACATAAACACATATATAAGAACACAAAAACCATATCGATTACGCAAACAACTAGATAGAAAAATTAAATAAAAACCATAGGACACACATGGTAAATAAAGAAATAGAATGAAAAGTAAAGCAAAACTAAATGGAACTTGTGGCACAAACTGGAATTGATTTAGTTTTTAAATACATTTTCTACTTTTATTTGTTGAGCTTAATAGCTAAGCAGCGACAGTAGCACATATTTCGATTATTAAATGCAAATCTCATGCATTGTCAATCAACTCCATCGTTTGTTGCCAACTTCATTTCTATCACAGAGAGTCGCAGTCGCAGCTGGCAGCTGCCAGTTGGCAAGCAATTTTCAATTTTCAATTTAAATGTTGCCATTCTAGGCAAAGCAGTGCCGAGGTAGGGCGAGAAAGAGGTAAGGGAGGCCATGTATGTATGCCAACTATTGACACAAGACTCGATGTCGGCGGAGCGACAAAGCACTTGAGCAAATACATGAACCAGTGAAGCCAGAGACAATGTCAGTCCCAGCCTCAGACAGAGAGACAAACTCAAACTCAGACAGCTTAATGTATGGCAGGAATAATATTTGTAGTGCAGTGTGTTCCACAAACCAATTTAGCCAAAAAATGATATAATAAATAAAAATTAGATAGAATTTTAACTACATAACTCTTATAGCTCTCAAATTAATTAATAAACTAATTTTTCCAATTAGTTGTCTGTGAAATTTTTGGCGATTTGTCGACGCTTTTAAAGTGTGGAATGCTTGCAATAACAATTGTCTCAATCGATGATAATAATGATGACGCCATTAGTTTACTTGCGTTAATAGCATTGAGGGAGCTCAAAATCAAAGCACATCCTGCCATCCTGTCACCAACTACTGCCCCGCCCCCATGCTCTTTGCCACCCACATAAGCTCATGCCCTTAAAATAACCCAAGTGCATTCAATTACTTGGTGCATGTCGCTCCGTAAACGAGTACGCGTTACAAAGTGTCTGCGTTGGGTTCAATATAAACTTCGTAATGCAATTGCCATTTTGTAGCAAACGCAAAGAGTTTGAGTAGCACATCAAATTGATTGATAAAATGACAATAGTTCTATATACTTGACATCCAGATTGTATATTGAATCTAAGGTGTCCCAAGTCCTATAAATATTTAGCTGGCAACTTAAATAAATACCCCACAAAACTACCACATAAAATTCAACTTGATAGCAGTGCAAATTGGTGCATTTGTTTGGTTTTCCCTACAGAAAATTTATGCATTGCAGCATTTCCTTTTGACGCCTGTCTGCTGCTCGCATGGCTGGATATTATTTACTCTTTGTCGTAATGAAATATCATCTGCTGCATACTAAGAGACAATCTGACACTACTTATTGCAGTCTGCAGGTAGTAAATCAACACACCGCACTTACCAGGAAGACACAAGGGGAGCAAAACATATTTAGATGTGTGCATAACTTACCTGCAAAGAAATAATTATGAAATTTTGATTAGAAATGTGGTATTTAATAAGAGTTATTTTGATTTATTATAATATTGACCGGCTTTTTCTTTTACTCTTTTCACGTCTTTCTCTTTATTCTTTTTCTTCACAACTGACTTCTTCTTCTTCTCGCTTATATCGATCTATCGTGCTTACATTTCGATATCTTACAATATCGATATCTCGTGCTTACATTTATGTTATCTGGTGTTAATATGGGTATTCCTACTTAGTAGCCTGCTACATAAGTGATAAGAATTAAGATTTCAGACATATTAATATAGTTTTTAAAAGACTTTATATAAACTATTAAGCTTAGTTTACTTCAACTGCAACCGCCAGATCGATTAATTGTTTCATTGCCTTAATAAATCCACACTGTGTACTTGACCAAGATCTGAAATGAAACTGGTTATTTCCAGTTTCTCAAGTGGATGAGTTAAGTTTGCTTTTGGGCGCTGCTGGCGCCGTCATTGTCATTACGAGCATTATGTTTTGTCCACTCACACCCTAAATTACACTCGCTCCAGACACTAGCACACACAAGTACACCCAGTGCAGTGTTGTTGTGGCTAATAAAATATTTTATGCGGGGCTTATCTGCCATATCAAAGTATGAACCTTTGCAGCTGCGACAGGCGCAGGCACAAAAACACGGAGACGGCCAGGGAGCAGTGGGAGTGAAAGCGACAGCAACTGTGTGAGAGCGCGAGGAAGAGCGACACGAACAGCGACAGTGACAACAAAAAGCAGAGCGCCGGACGCATTATTAACAGTCGCCCCCTAAAAATAGCAGCAACATCAACAAAAACCCAATGTCAAAAATAAAAAGTCACACACACACAAACACTCACACACAGACACACCCAAAGTGAAATTGTAATGTTAGAGTTTATGACTGAAAGCAACAGTCCAAAGGGAGGGATAAATTACTTGCAGGGCGAGTGGCCAGATGGACAGGTGAAAAGGAGGTGGGCGTACACTTTCCTGTCTGCTGCTGTTTTCCACGGCTTTCCGGCTGTCTGCGCCGTTGCCAACGTCGTGGTTGGGAGCTAATTCGGGCTCAGTTTTTGGTCAAGTGCAGTTTGCCAGTCGGCGAACAAACATTTTATGTCCTGATAATAGAACAACATGCGGTAAGCTTTACGTACACACACAAACAAAGCACACACACACACATATGCTCACGTGAAAAGTTTCGTAATTTTTTGGGCAAACTGTGACAGGATTGCAAAAACGCATAAAGGAGAGGAAAGTCAACGTTTTTTGCTGAACGACAAGTCCGGCAGTTTTTTGGCCAAAACGGCAAGTGTTGCTTTACTCGGCCAGGTTTATTTCCGTCAGCGTCATTCTGCAGTTTCCAGAGCTTTGCACAAACTGAAGCGAAGCGAGTAGTAAACAGGCCGATAAGTCCACTTGGGCTTAGTGTAGAGATTATCCAAATAGCATTTAAAAGGAATATTTATAAAATTTATGGCAAATGCGGAAATAATAATTTTAGAAAGAATTTATTAGAATAAAAGAAATCAGTTATAACCTTTAGCTGTTATTATATCGTATAACATACAATTCATAGTGGATTTTTCAATAGATTCTTTTTAAGTACCTAGTTTAAATATATATGTTTCTTGAAGTTAAAATTCTAAACTATAAAAGATTACACAAGGTTTCTAAAAATACCCACTTCCTTGATCAATAACAATTTCGATAGCATTTTTTGTTAACGTTTTTCGTTGTAAGCCAAAGAATGCGGTGTTAGGATCGTAATGTTTTATGTTATGCCATTGTCTCTGTGGTTTATTTTTCTAAGTTTCTTGTTTTACCAAAATGAAAATTAATGAATGTGAGCAAATGCTTTTGGCAGTGCGCCAAGCGGAGACAACAGCATACCGAAGACAGTAAATTAAATGTCATATGTCAAGTTCTTTCTTTCTCTCTCTGTGTGTGCGAGTGTCTGCTTGTCTGTAAGTATTATGAATGTGTGTGTATGCCTCAGTGTGTGTGTGTGTGTGTGTGTATGTTTGTGCTCATGTTTATGTGTGTGCACGTCACTTTTTTTCCTCATTGTTTTATTTCATTTCCAAATGCTGTTTGTCTTTGCTGTCGTGGCTCGCAAGTTAATTTCGGCGCTGGCAGCTGCGACTTGTCCGGATGCCGTCTTGTCTCTCTCTTCTCTTTCCCACTCTCTGCATTGCTATGCGCTGCTAATGTATTTTAAATTTTATTTTCATTCTTCTGTTAAATGTACATATATTTATATTTTTTCGCAGCTTTATTTTTTAAGCGTGCGTTTAATTCAATTGCGCATACGCCAAGTTGTCTGAGCAAGCAATTGAATTAAGCTCACGAAACGAAAGCAGAGAAAAGCACAAAATAACAAAAGAATTAACCTGTAAAAGTCTCTAGCTAAAAGCTTTACGCTCAAGTAGTAGTTGCGAGTACGTTAATTTCATTTGACGTTAATTTTTCATCTCTCACGTGTGTCAGCTGTACTCGCGCTCACTTTTAGCTACAAATTATTTAATGGCTTGTGTCAAAGGTAATAAATGTTGCCAACTTTTTTGCTGCCTGTCTGCCTGTCGTCCTGTCTGCCACTTCGACGAGCACTTTAAAGATTGCGGCTGCAGAGTGTGCACAAAAAACGCTTTTAATGCTTTTAATGCGCTTAATAGTTCGCGCATCATTAAATCTGATTGCATAAAAGCCGCAAGTCTACCTCGCACCACCGCACACCACACTGCACCGCAACACATTGGCAGCCAATATTCTTTTTACCCTTTATTTGGTTTCCTTTTTTTCTACAAGCTTTGAACGTTGTTGCTGCGCTTAATTGCAAATCGATAGGACGGCTTTTGGCTCTGAGCTACTAATTGCCGATGCGAATGGTTGCCAAAGTTCTAAAAGGCACCTACAATTGGCACAGTTTGTATAAATTCCACAAAATTTGTACGCCTCTAAATGCAATGCACTTAACTTTAATTAATTCCAACTCATTTCAAATGTGTTTCAAAACTCAAATTGCCTCATTTTGAAGCAGTTTCAATGCCGAATTTATAGTTATGTTTTAGAAAGTTAAGCAACATAATTATAAAGTAAATAATTGCATTTATTTGTTGCTATTTTGGTAACGATTTGGTAGTGCTCTTTTATATCTAGTTAAATTTACAACTCTATAAACCAATGAATGAATCGAGTTGCACATAAATAACTTGACTTTTACACTCTTTTGTTCCTCAATAAATTTACAAACATATTTTGAGGCCAGAGGCTTTAGAATGTTACCTGCAGCATTACCAACTTGACGGGCATCTCGTACTGTCATGCTCTTGGCCAAAATTCAGGCATTGCACTGGGCCTTGTTGTCCTTGTTCGCAGTCTGTCTGATGGCCGTGCCAATGCCCAGTTACCACGTGTATTACTTATTTATAAGGCTTTTACGCACAACTACACAGAGGACAGAGATGGCAGCATGTGGAGATGAAAAAGAAAAGAGATAGCAAAATGGCGAACATAAAAGGCGGTGGGAGGGGCAAAGGCAGAGGCAAAGGCACTGGCACTGGCAGTTAAATATAAGTACACACTGTATGAATGTGTGTGTGCGTGTGTGTGTACTTGTGTGTGTATATAAAGGAAATACTTTCACTTGGGAGGTTCGCCCTCTTCGGGACCGAGTCCGGGTTGGCTTTAACCCGCTTTCAGCAGTCGCAGCATGACGAAAAAGAAAATTTGCAAATGGACTCAACAACTCGTCCCGAAACATGTCCTTTGTGTGCGCTTACACATGTGAGACGAATGAGTTGGGAGTTTGCTGTAGAAAGCATATCGTAGTTTCGGTCATTTCTTTGACAATTCTTTCAGTCGAGTTTTGGGAGCTGGAGCTGGTGAGTGTGTGCCAGGATAATTGTGTCTTTGTGTGCGTATATGTCGCCTTTCATTTGAAGGGGGCGACAGACTGTCAGCCCTTTGTGAGAGCGTCTTGTGGCGGGCATAAAATGGTCATGACAGACATTAAAAATGTAGAGTAGGCAGCAAACGCACATTTCTCTCTCTTTTCCACACTCTGTTTCTGACTCTCATTTATTTTTACGACTAAGCGTTGTGTAAATTTGCAAAATCCATGACATAAGCATAAATTTCTTACTCCATTTCAACTCCCATTACTGTCATCTCATTTTCCATACCATTTTGAGGCAAAGTTTCTAGGGTTCAAGTGTCAAAAACGAACCTGTCGAAAGACACAACTTGTTTCGACCACTTAAAAAGTGAGGCATCCATCTATTGTTAATGATTTTTTGCGCCGTAAAGCAGCTTAAATAAATTCGTAATTATTTTAAACGTTCCTCAGCTGCCACGCCTCTTTCTTCGCCTCTGCTCACTGCCCGTTGGCGACTCTTCTTACACAATTTTGCTGCTGTTTCCCACGAAAACAACAAAAAAAGTTTTGCCAAAGTTTCGCCGTCGCTCATTAAGTGGCGCATTTTCTGTTTTCCTTCTGCAACTTTTCGTTGGCATCGCCACACGCCAGGGGTGAGAGTTGAGAGGTGAGAGATGAACATGAATATGGGAACGGGTGGGGGAGTTCCTCAAGTACCGCCGCATCACACGCCAAGTAATTATGAATATTTTAACGAACTTTTGCCACAGGCAGCGGCAAATCAAAATATTTCATTCGCCTGTACGAAAGTTGGAGCACAAAATAATTACGTTCAAAATAGAAAGTAGGCTAAAAAAGTAAAAACTAAAGAAAGAAATTAAGAATGTAAGAATATGAAAAAAAGTGCGACTTGCAACAGGAAGGCGAAAAGTTTTCCTTTCGTTTATTTTTTTGTTTCTAACTGCACAAAGCCAATGGACAAGACGTTGGGTGATAAATAACTATAATTTTTTATTTATTGCATTTTTGTAATTCAGATTTTTAATTAAACAAAGTTGAATAGTTTCTGGTGTCGACGAAAAATGTATAATATCTTCAAAAATATTTTCTATTAAGAAAAGTTCGTGAGCTCGTAGCGATTATATACCAAATTATGTGAAAACTAATGAAATAATTTAAAATGTTCAGGCAATTAGATAAATTATGTTACTAAAACATAATTGAAGTAATAAAAGTTATGAAAATGCATTAAATCAGCCGTTTGTAGTAGGCTGATGGCATACCAATACTATGTTAACCACTTAACAGTGCCATCACTAGAATTAACAGAGCCACAATGAGTTAACATCAATAAGATAGTTATCTCACTCTAACTAATAAGAGAAGCAAGGACAGATCTAGCTTTAAGAAAAGTAATAGAAAAAGATCAGTAAAAGAATAGACGCCAATAAGAAAATACGTGAAAAGCGGTGGTGAACTAAAGAAAGTTTAAATAAAGCATTAATTGCGTCACGTTTAAAGTTTTTTGCAAATATTATAATTATATATTAATAACGTGTCCAAATTGATTTTGGTTTAGAGCTCGTTAAATGGTAAGTCTCAGTTGGGTTTTCAGACAAATTGTAGCTTCATTGTGGCCAATGCTATGCATATTTTAAGGTGCAACGCTAATTTTTAATGGATTTGTTGCAGCTGGACGGGTTTTCTAATTATCATAAAAATAATAAGATTTTGAATGAGCGAGAAACTTAATTGAGTTGCCAACAATGCAGTCCACAAGCTGCACTGCCTGATAATAAGCCAAGAACAGCACAAGTAGAGCTTGGGATGGAAAGAGAAAGAAAGGGAGGGTGGAGAGGAAAATGGGAGCATACCTGTGCATAATTATGAATAAAACTGTTTATTTTGCTTTGACATATTCTGTGAAGCAAAAGCAGGCGACTGTCATTTAATATTATGCAGAATTTCAAATGATTTGACGGCAAACACCTTCACTTCATTCCAATTCATTCCTTTCCAGCCCAGCTACTCAGTCAGACTGCTTTGAGAGAGATCTTTGATGCTCTTACTGAGCTGCATAGATTAGCATAAAATCAACAAAAGCAGCCACACCGGCCACACCTACAGTTTGACTTCCTGCTTCCTGTTTCCTGTCACTTTATGCTGTCTTCTTCGTTTTGGTTTTCAATTAAAACCCGCTACGTGCAAGCCATATATCAGTCAGTCAAAGCCAAAAACTCGAGAAGCCACGTTATTTACGAGAATAATCGATTTGACTGCGACATCGAATCCATCCAATTAAGCCACGAAATAAGCGCACTGGTAAACTCATGGCACAATTGTCAATTTAATTAAGATACCATTTTTGGTGCTTCCGCGTTTAATAATGAAATTTTTTATATAAATATATTAAAAGCGTGTTGCCTAGGGCTTCTATAAATTTAATTTAAATGTGTATAATCGTATTCTCCATAAATTTCTTTTATTAAATAGTATTATTAATTAGCAAAAATCCCTTTTCCAGCTGAAAAGCAAAAGAAATACTATCCTACCAAAGAACATAAATTTTATTTCGGGTCAACATTTGACTGATTCATTGAATTGATAGCTGATACCTGATAGCGTTGGTTAGCCATAAATTCTCTCAGTGTGCTGTGCAGCACCTTCATAATTCATTTGTGGTGCTGTTCGTGTTCTTGAAATTTATTCATTTTGTTTCTGAAGCTGTAACTATTAAAACAACAATAACAAAACTAATTATGAAAGTTTTTCCTGGTCAGGTGAATGAACGCTACACACACACACACCCAGCCACACACACACACACATATATCAAGTGAAGTCAAGTGTTGTTGTTGTAGATAATAATCACAACATTAATTAATGAATTACTGCAAGGTTTGTGCCCTTTGTCTTTTTGGGTCTGTAGTTGCCTTTATTTACATGTGAAGCAGCCATTAAAACTGTTGCGAAATTGGATGAACTCAGATGAGATTTCGTTCGTTTCGTTAGATGATATTGAAGTTGCCTTTGTTTGTGAAAAAACCGGCTATAAATAAAGGTACAAAATTTGAAAGAGAATAGTAGTAAAGACACCTACAAGGTGTTGCTGCACTAATCGCACTCAGTGTAAGAAATACGCAACATCCTCGTCTTTTACTTGACTGTGCAAACATCAAAAACGAACGTGCGCATAAATCTGCCTGAGCTATAAAAATTTATATAATTGAGCTCAGGCAGCAGCAGCAGGCAGCTGGCTGACAAAGGCAAAGGGATGTTTGAGCACGGCGAAAGGACGAGGCGTTGAGACGGTGAGACTGCCTCAAAGAAAATGCTGTTCAGGCGTTCGTTCTCTTTGTTAGCGCGTTTTCGTGTTACACACACACACACAGACAAACACAAAAGATACACATACACAAAGAGGAAAAAGAGAGAGAGAGTGAGTAAGAAAGATACTGCAAACAGTGAGCGAGAAAAGTTTAAAGTAAATCAAAAACTTGGCGATAAGCACGAGTTTTGGGCTTAGGGCTGACAGGCGCGCTCATTGGTATTTTTCATTTTTTTTTTCTTTTTTTTTTGTGTGTTGGCTGTTGTTGTAAATTATGGAGTGAGTTTTCTTATATATATAGTATATGTATTTTTTTTGGCTTCCCAAGGCCAGGCCATAAAATATTTTACATTGTTGGCATCAGAAAAGCGGCAGAAATTTGAGCTATTTTGTGGCAAAATATGCAACAAAATACGAAAAATTTGTAGCATACTTTTCTGCGGTATCCAATATGCTCGTTTTTATTTTATGGGCATAGTTGGTTGTGTGTGCCCGAAACTAAAATGTCATTAAGTAGAATACACCTGCACAACCACAGATAGACACACGCACACACACACACTTCTAGAGAAATGGCTGAAGTGCGTGGTAAACACATAATTAAACTCTGAAAACGTCTCAAGAATTAAACATTTTGCATGGCTTTTACGCGCTTGTCTGTCATCAGGCAAACCGCCTGTGTCCCTGTGCCATTGCCACGCCCTTTTTGCCTTTTGTGACAGCCATTGGCAGCAGCTGTCGCTTGCTTATTATGTTTATTATAAATAATTTTGCAGCTGCTTTTGGGTCTGCTGCTTATTGTATTGTCATTCCCCTAAACGAATTCGCCATTATTTCGTAATGCATTCGCATAAAATGCTGAGCCTTTATCTCAAATCTGATAATAAAAACTTTACAAGCGCTGCGAATGCTAATAAATACTTAAGTCTTATAATTCTGGCGATATTGTGTAGAAAATGAATTCAAGAACACGCACACTTCCGTGTTTATTTTAAAGGCATTTCTCAGGCGTACTCTCTCGCTCTCTTTCCCTCACTCTCTCGCTCTCTGAATGCCTCTCTCTTTGTGTCTTTGTTGACGACGAAGTAAATGAATACTTGAGCAGTGACATGTTAACCTAAATAAATGATTAACTTGTCATTTCTAGTGTGTTGCGAGTTTGTCTGTGTGTTCTTGTGTTGTCTGTGCCTGTCTAATATTTCGGTTTGGCTGCCTACTTAAGTTGTCAGTTTGCATATTAGATATTGCCACAGTTAGAGGTAAAGCCACAGCTACAGCCACGCTTCTGATCACAGTGAGCAGCAATTCAATCAAAGTTATGTCACATTTTGACCAATGGTATCAACCAAAAGCGCACACCAACTGGCATTCAATACTAACACGTAATATGTCGAAAAGAAAACAATTTTATATGTATTTCTGTCGCTGAGGGATGTGCTTTGTGCTGTGGTCACATACATTTTATAACTTGCCGAAAAACTCAAGGCAGACATAATATTTATGATGGCACGCAACTAACTATTCCAGTGTAAAAACTCAAAGCTGTAGCAAAAGTAGAAAAACCAAAATAACCATAAAAAAAATCAAATGTCCTTTTGAGCAAAGCAAGAAGGTTAGTATGGGCAGCTCACAATAAAAACAACAAAACTACTCCCTGGACGAAGGACTAAGTTTTGGCCAAAAACACACACGCAAACACACACCCACAACACACCCTTCTGACCTTCAGTAGTATCACCGGTTACTTAAAGACACAACTCTAATCCAAGTATACACATTTTGCTTTATTTCCAACTTTAGTTACTTTCACTTATTTACGGCCTCATTATAAATGTTTCTCTTTCTTTTGAGCTGCGCTCTTTACCTTCTCGACAGCTGCTGATATGTGTATTTGCTGCATTTGTATGACACAAGCCAGTGATCATAAATTTCACATAGTTTCATCAGTCACATATTGATTCCCTTGAAAGGTGCCAAAATTGGTTATACACTGGGTGGAAAATGGTTAACTTTTCAACGAAAGACGGAAAGTTTTACTTGAATCTGTTTTACTTAAAAAGAAATAACATTTTCCACCTCTTGCGTATACGTAATGTGACTTTAAATAAATGATTTCTGATAAGTTTTATATAAAACAGAACAGTATTAAGATCAACACATTTTTTTCTTAAATCATTTCGAATTTATATTAATTTCTCTCAGTGCACTATATAAAACTATGTCTAGTTGGAGCTGTGGTATGTTGGCAAACCTTTTGTAAAGTTTTATTACCTTTGGGCGGCCCTCGTTTGTTGGATTTTTGATAGCAAGGCCATAAGAAACTGAGGCCTCTATCTCACTCTCTCTCTCTCTCTCTTTTGCTATCTCTATTTTTCCTTCTCTGCAACTGTGTCTGTGTAGCGTTTGGTTTATGCTCAAAGCGCAGTCAATGAATTGATTGATGTGCCTGTGCTATGGTTATGGCCAAAGACAAGACGAGAACAGCAACAGAATAAGCAGCTAGAAAATGTTTACGTATAGAAAGGCAACCGTCGAGAAGGGCATCAAAAGGCAACAGCGAAATAAAATGCACATAAAAAGCAACTAGCTACGTCTCTCTCTCTCTCTATCTTCCACTGTCTCTGTCTTTATCCTTAGCTGTTCGTCTCAAGCGACTCCTCGCACATGCACATAAATTACAGTTTTACGCTGACATTTTACTATTTCCTGCGTTTGCCTCACTGGCTTTTCATATTTGGACGAGCGCGCAGTAAAAAACCAAAGCTAATAGCAGTCCAAAAACCAACTGGTAACTGGTAACTGCCAACAACTACAATTTGGCTTTGTCGATTTGCTTTGCTCTCCCTTTCTCCTGCTCTCTGTCGCTCTAGTTCGCTGTCCCTTTCTTGTGTGTGTGTTGTAGAAATAGCACGCATCCAAAATTGCACCACACTGCGGCATGTCAACATAAACTACAGGGTTTTATTCGCTACTGTTGTAGTTGTTCGCTTTGTTGTTGTAGTTGTTGCGGGTCAAACTTCAAACAAGCTGAAAATTAATTTAATACGCAATTTCCATTGCAAGTTTGCCGCAAGCGCAAGCAAAGAAAAAAAAAAGGAAAAAATGATTGTAAATGGCCAAAAGTCATCGGAGCTGGCAAATGAAAATGTAAACTTAAGTGGCACACCCAACACACACAGTTACACACACAAACAAACAAACAAACACACACACACACATACTTGTGCCAGACAAAGTGCCGCTTTTCCATTTCCCTGTTTCCCGCTCCACTAAAACTTGAAAGAGCAGCAAAACAGCAAACAAGCTTGTCGAAGGGAAGCACAAAAAAACCGGGTATATAGTAAAAAAAAAGGGCCAAGCACACGGCTCTCAGAAATCCTCATCAGACTCGACTCATGGCGGGTGGCTCCATATTTTATTTAACAGTTCATCCAACGTAGCAACGTGGCTGCGGGTACTCGACACACATTCATTCCATGCTAGTTTCGGCACCATTAATTGGATGTGGATGTGCCAGTTACATTGAATGCGAGTCGAGTTGAGATCAGAGGAGACAGTGGAGGATATGAAGTGGGATGGATGAGGTTAGCGCGGCCAAAGCTTCAATTAAATTCAAATTAAGGCTGGCCTAAGCCCAAACAGATGGGCAGAGATTTGTCGCTATCTCTATCTCTCACCCTCTACATAATGTGTGTGTATGGGTGTGTTGGTGTGCGTGTGTAAGTAAACGACTTAAATGATGCCCCAATGACGTCGCATAAATATTTTGTTATGGGCAAACGCAGAGCCAAAGAAATAAACATGACTGAAAATCGATTTCTGTTCAAGTTCCCTCGCCACGTGGCGTATACGTAATGCAGACAAACAAACAAAGCCATTTATTATTATTTGTTGATGTCTCCCTCACTCTTTCACACTTTCTCTCGCAGTTTCTCGCTGTTTCTATCTCAATTGGCCAACAGTTACATATGTAAACAATCTGCTTTACTTGTATCTGTCAGAAACTAATCGTTTAATAAATTTCCCCGCTAAAATCTAGCATTTTTGTTAAAGTTTTCACTTAAAGCCAGCATTTTTTCTTGGCCAATTTCATTGTTGGCCTGCTGACTGTGCTCCGTTAAGCAGAAGCCCTGCAATTCGCGAATGCAACTTAATAAAGTGCCCCATACCCAGTGCCAATCTCCTGAATCCAGCGCAAACAACCCGAGTTTTCACTCACGATTCATGTCCAGCGGCAATTTGTGTGTCCGCCAGGACAGCGTTCTTACCTGAACTGGAACTGGAGCTGGTAGTGCACAGAATTCTGGCACTGGTTGATTTTAAAAACTTACTTCCTTCCGCTTGTTAGGTGGCAAAATGGTACCTCTGAGTTTACCCCGAGTCCAGAGTAAAAACAGCCGAAATGCAGTGATACAAATGCGATTTACTGGCGGATCTGGATTGCGGAATTGAGAATTGAGTGCGGTGAAGGCAGAGGGGGGAACGGTGTATGCTGCAGGACGAGGTGTGTATTAAACACACACAGATATACACAGAAAGTGCCAGCAGAGATTTAGGGCTTTGCCCACTGACACTTTTTCAAGTTGATGGCGCCACAAACACACTGACACGCACACACACAGCTTAAACGCACACAAGCACACACACACATACAAGTATAG
This sequence comes from Drosophila acutilabella, assembly GCA_035046005.1. Taxonomy (NCBI): domain Eukaryota; kingdom Metazoa; phylum Arthropoda; class Insecta; order Diptera; family Drosophilidae; genus Drosophila; species Drosophila acutilabella. The sequence continues at coordinate 895,147 of JAWNOK010000072.1, forward strand.
ACGTTACACTCTATTTGGCAGAGGTTCTCAGGCACCACGCATGTTACCCAACTCAAAATGCTGTGGCGGAAATTATTGAACGCACTCACATAGAGAAGAATGCAAAAGGCAGTGGGTGGGAGAGAGGGGAGAGAGCGAGTGAGAGCCACAGTGGTTGGGGGCAACGCATTTACACACATTAAAAATGCAAAAAGTCAACGACTGCGCAAGGAAAAAGCCACTGAAGCTCAGGAATTGAGCATTATAATGCCAGAGGAATATATTCATACGATTACAATAAGAATCGAATAATGTGAATCGCACACAATTCGCTTGGCATTCAATACGGCCTGTCTGTACGTGTGCTTGTGTGTGGGTGTGTGTGTGTGTTTGTATTCTGGAGTGTATGAGTGAGTTGGCATGTAAGTCACGGCGGAAGTTCGTGTTAAAAAAGGGCGTTCTAGCCTGGCCAAAGCCGTGAAATCAATGATTGCCTTTAAATCGATAAATAATTGCATACATACACATAAGCTCACACTAGCAAAAAACACGCTGTACACACACACTTTCATTAGTATGCCCAGCTAATGCTATGAGTTTTAATTACATGTTTTCTATGCTCAATACTTTCATGTCTAATTGGGCAATTAGCAAGATTTTTTTTATATTTTGTTGTCTCAAAAAATTATAATTTAATTTAACTGAATCTTCATAAAGTTTCATATATAAAAATTGTAGACGCTAATACTTCGTTCTTTGTTCTGACTCTCTTTATTTCACCAGTCTTTTTTACATCTCCTCTTGTTCGCGTCTATCCTTTGATTATCTCTTCTTCTTAAAAGCTAGATCTGACAGCCAGAAATATCGCTTCTTAATGTTAACTCGTTATGGCCCTGTTAATTCTAGTGATGGCACTGTTAGTGGTTAACATACTATTGGTATGCCATCAGCCTACTACAAAATGTATTTTCTTAGCACAATTAACAGTATCTATTGAGACACATAAGCGAACTCTTTACAAAATATTCATTGATCTTTTTACTGGCTCTGCTTTTATTGATTGCAAGACGAAACCTCAAACAATTTACCAAGCACAGCCAAAATATGAAGTGTCTTTTAGTTGGTTTCGGGAAATTTATGTGGCTCGAGCTCAATTGGCGAAAAACTAGCCCAACTAGAACGAAGTCATTTAACTGCAAGTCAACGGTTCGCAAAGGGCTTTTCCTCAAGCGTGTGTAAACTGCTTGGAAAACTTTCCGGGCGGGGAAAGTAAAAAAAAAGAAAATATATTTCGTATACATTTTGACAGCTTGGTTTCGCTTTGACTCTACTCGTTAACTTGATGTTGCTGGTATTCATTTGCGCTTGAAAAGTTGCTGGCCAAAACTTTTGTGGAAGTAACCCTTAACACGTTTGGGTACGCTTAAGTATTGCCACCCCAACCCCCCACACTACACGGCAGTACATTGGCAACCCTTTTAGTCATTTAAATTAAACACACTTTAAATTGTAGGCGCCCAGTGAACACACACACAAACACACACAGTGGAAGTCAAGTGAAATCATAGCAATTGGCAAATGGACGACAAAATGTAAACGTAAAGCTCTTACGAATATTTTCCCAGCAATTTTCCGACTTTCCACAAAGTTTGGCCGAGGTGCGTAGTCAAATATCATGTACATTGTGAGTACGAATAAGTAAGCCGCATTTAGAGCCAAAGGCAAAGCATTGTGAATGACTGTGTAAAAAAGGCAAGAGATATATTTTATACCCCCATATACATATACACAAATACATATATATGTATGTAGCTACATATTTATATATATATAACGAGGGTTACCCGAGCCACAGCCGGAGCCCGAGGAAATTAAAGTGGTTTTGGCTTTTGGGGGTGGCTTCATGCGCGGGGGAAGGAGTTTTACTTTGGCTTTTGTATGAATGTCTGTATAACTCGTTGCCACACACACGCACACACTCTTTGGGTGTGTGTGTGTCTCGGAAATTACTTTGCACTGCCGCTGCTGCTGTTGCTCTGCTGCTGCTTCAACTGGCGTTGGTTGCTGCGGCAACTTTGACACCGTTCTGGCTTGAAACCCGCTACTAATACTCCTATTGGCCACGAGCTGGCTTTGAAGTTCTGCTTCTGCTGCTGCTGCTTCTGCTTATTCGCAAGCAGCTTAACACAATGCACCTACACAAGCTAAACGCGCTCTACAGACACATCCCATTCACCTTTAGGTTATCGCCTTTTTTTCGCCTCGTTTTTTGTTGTTTTTAGCTTCCGTTTGCCAGCATTTGGCAAATTGACATTTTTACTTTTCACTTTTGGCACAACACAAATTCGAGTGTGGGTGAAACATCGTCGAAGGCCATGCCCTGCTGTCAGAAAGCACTCATAAAGCAGCGTGTGAATGCTGCGAATATAGCGTAGTGAATGTATAAGAATAAATGTGTTTTTTGCCCTGTCCCTTTTGTCCAGTTTGCCAGCTACCAGTTAGCAGTTTCACAAGGTGTATTCGGTCGAAAGAAAACCTTTTTGGGCCAGCACAAATCACGGACAAAACAACTGGGAATTTTGTGAATAGTCTGAGCCTAAGTCTGAGTCTGAGTCCCAGTCTCTGTCTCCGTCTCAGTTCGAGACTCTGTCTTTGGCTATTTTTATTTCCATTTTTTTTTCTGTCTATTCGCAGTGGTTTTTTTCATGCGTTTGCCTATTACTCCACTCTTTACGCCATTCATTCCAATTCTTTTTGTCTTTTGCTCTTCATTTTCTACTCGTTGTCGTCGGGCTTTTTATGCTGGCGCCATTTTGGCTACCTAAAAAGTGTTGAATGAAAGCGTCTTGAGCCTATTATGGTCTTATGTATGCGTATGTGTTGTAGGGTGTGTGTGTGTGTGTGTTGGGGGTGTGTGGGAGTGGGAGTTTGAGTGCCTGTCTGTGTGGGGTATAAATAAGCCAGGACAAGTGCGTTCTAGCGTTATCGTGCAATTTCCTACGCTGTCTCCCTCCACCTTTTATATCTTACCACTCGTTCTCTCTACTCTGGTGCTATCTATAAGTTGACAAAAAAGAGAGATAGATTTTCTGACGTTGCTTGAGATTGAGAGCTCTTCAAAGTCACATACATTCGAGCATCAGATTTACTTCATGTTAGTTAATTTGCACAAATTGAAGTAGAAGCAGGCAAATCCTTTAAGTGATGAGTAAGAGCAATACGCAAATGCTGAAACTGATGAAACTAAAGAAACAGCGTAGCACAATGCCTGTCAATTCTAATTACTCAAAGAGACTTTTACCCACTCGGCTATAACTTTGAAAAGAGAATGAGAAACAAGGCACTAAAAGGACTTTTTTAAAGCTCATATAAAGCATTACATTTCTAGGCTGAAAGCAAATCTGATTGTTAGGCAGACGACTAAGAGAATTCGAAAGTTTCATGTTGTGCAATTTTACAATTGAAAATGCCACTTGAACTACTTAAGTCAATTAATCAATAAGGAATCCGACCACCAGCCGCTCTCTTTTAAATAAATTGATTTTTCGCAACTAAATTTGAGCATATTAAACTCTGTCAGCATTTTTCTAGCCAAATATTTGGCTACAAGAATTTCCTCAACGACACAAAAAAATTTTCACGCTGTCTGACGAACACACGAAACGCATTCTGAAACTTCTATCCACAGCGATTTATACGACAATGCGTCTAAAAGTGTATACCATAAATGGTTGGCGCTGGCAGGGTACCCTGCACAGTTTATGTATAAAAGTCGAAAAAATATGCACATGAAACTTTTCATATGCCATTTACCAGCAAACAAAATGTAGACTAACTCACATGCGAACCCTCTTAAAAATGGTTGGGGAAAATTGCAAATAAATAGATGTCAGTAAATGCAAAGCAAACGAAAAAAGCATCAAAATAAAGTAAAAAAAAAAGAAAACGAAGGAAAATCTTTGTAACATTTTTCGTATTTTCTTTTTTGGGGTTTTCTACCATTTTTTCCTCAAATATTTTTTTATATTTCTGTGTGTGTCTGCTGTTCGAGGACTTGTATTTTTGCTGGCTGCATATTTTTGCGTATAATTTTACAACGTCATTCAAATTCAAACAACATCAATAAAAACTTCAAAGTCTTTGCTTTCGGCCATATCCTGCCATTCAACCGTATTTCTCAGTTACTTCTTTGAATTTATATGTATAAATTCTTGTGGTCTTTTCTTCAGTATTCCTTTTAAAAAAAAAAACAAGTGGAACTGAGACGACTCATATCGAACACAAAATGTAAGCCAGTTGCCATTCCCTCAGCAAATTGCATGCAAAATGAATAACAAACAGTGGCAGGCATATAGCTCACGACACTTATGTATGGAAAATGTCACAAAACAAAAGAACACAACAAAAAAAGAAAGAAGCAGATATCAAACTTATAAAAAAGCAGCGACACTGAATAGACGGCGGCCTCGAAAACTTGTGGTTGATACGGCACGAAGAGGTCATATAGAGCGAGAGTTTTTAGATTAACTGCCAAAAAAATAAGAAACGATAAAATGGCGCAGAGGACATCAACGGAAGTGGAAGTCAGTCGCCGTCGACGGCAGTAGAACAAAAATGTCGTCCAAAATATGCGAAAAACAAGTAAACGGAATTTGACAAACAATTTCAATAAATTTCTGCAAATAAATGAAAGAGACAGAGCGATGTGAGTGTCACTGACAGACAGAGACAGAGAGAACGAGATGGTGAGGCGGGTGAGGTATGTAACTGAGGCGAGAGATGAAGAGCAAACGACAAAATGGCGGCCATCATGGAGTTCAAATCGAAATTAAGCAGAGGGAAAACTGCCAAAGATGTAGACGGAAGCAGGCAAGCGGAAGGGATAACAAGTCGAATGTTGCGTTGACAATATTTGTTGATGTTACGCTGTGTATTAACACACACACACACACACACACAGGGACACATCGGAGTATGTACTCGTATGTTGAGCAAATGTTATTTCGTTAGAAGAAGAGGGCAAGAGGCTTGGCCCATCATATCGTAGTTCATTGATTCGCTTGTCAGCTGTCAGTACGTAAGCCGCTTCCTGCTAGGCTTTGGGGCTATGCTCCTTACAGTTGTTGACCAATCCTCTATTTCTGCTGCTGTTGCTGCTGCTGTGCACTTCCTGTGCTCGATTTCCTTAGACCCGGCACAGCTACTGGGAACTCTGCTCTTTGCAATGTCATGACATGTCAACATTTAACACTTGCTCCATTTGGCTGCCATCCCCTTTTTCCATATTATCATTTTCATCTCCTTCTTTCATTTTCGAAAGTTTTTCCATTTACGTTTTTCTTACATTTTTTTTTTTTTGCGTCTTTTTGCTCTGCTGGCGACAAAAATTTGTCACTCGAGCAAAATGTTATCGAAAGCATATTACATTTTCTTTGGCTTGATGTGAGAGATATTCTGTTGAAATGTGGTTCGGCAAAGTAAATTGGACTTGAACGCTTCAATGGCTTATGAATTACTTGCACATGAGATCAAGTCGGTTGTAGACGGGGGCATAAATGTATTGAGTAGATAAAATAAGTAGGAAATGGAAGGCACAGGAATGTAATAATTGAGAAAAGCAGTTGAAAAAATGTCGATAGAGATAAATTTACTCCTAAAAGTCAGACAGCATTAAATGGTCTAGAAATGCCAAATCTGCAAAAAATAAGTTGATAATTAAATAAAATAAAAGACATTGAAATCAAACTCATTTTATCGCTTTAAACTAAGTTTTCTTGCATACACTTATGCTCCTTTTATAATGCTTTCAATTCAGTCAGATAAAGTTGTGCGAAGTAGTGGCTTTGTAGTCAATTTTACAGCGTTTCACACATCTGCAGTTGTTTGCTCGCCCTTTGGCTGCTTTACAGTATTTTGATTTATTGTGATGATGATGTGTTTCCGGCAATCAGCAGGAAACTGCAACTGAATTTGACTTGAGGCATTGTGGCACTCCACTTGATTGACAATAATAATCGTTCGCTTGTGTCGTACTAGGTAATTGCAGCCCAAAGCCAATGCAAACGTAGTGACTACATACTTGGATAATGGCAGATATTTGAGTACAGTGTACACTATGTAGACTGCACGTAACGTATACGCAATAATTGTGTTTTTGCCAACACGAGAAGTCGAATAAAATGCGAATCTGTCATAAAAAGTATGAGCATTTTACTATGTTCCAGATAATTATGGGTCTGAAGAACTTAAATCATATAAAACTTTATAACTCAAATGTTGTTGATGATTATGACGATGACATGACCGTATAATATGCACGGTTTTCCACATATTTCCTTCTCACTCTCGCTCTCTCACCCTCTTCTCTCGCTCTGTGTGTTTTTAAAACCACAAGGCAGAGGAAACCACAAACAGCAACAGCAACAACAAAACAAACAAGCAAGCATCTATTTTTATGTGTATAACGTAACATTTTTTTTTTATGACCGCCTAATAGTATGCAATATGTATTATGTACACACGCCAAGCGAAAGAGAGAGAGAGAGAGAGAGAGCGTAGCAGAGAGAGTGCGATAGAGAGACGCCTATTTGTAGTGTCAAGGAAAGGCCTCTGCCTGAAGTGTGAGGGAATCTATGGGGCCTAGGTAGGTCTAGGGGGTGCCAGTGGGCTCTGGGCCGCAGCCCCAGTGCTAAAATTAAGCCAGACGAGGCTTTCGTCTAAGCAGCAAACACTGAACACCGCAGCAACACGTGCACTTCTCACTGCTCGTTGTTGTTGTTGCTATTGTCATTGTTGCTGCTGCTGCTTCTGCTGCTGTTGTTGATGTTTTTGATGAGCGCGAAAATCACAATTTTCCCTGCAGTACAATTTGCCAGGGCTCTGCTCAACTAACATATACTACACACAGCCTTGTTGTTATTGTTTTTGCTACTGCTGCTGCAGTTTCGCGAAATTTGCCCACAATGACAATGTTGCTGACAGGCATAGCCAAAGACTTGACTCGGTGCGGCACGACACGGCGGCAACATCGGTTCACTGGGGCTGCGGTTTGTTAACAACAACAGCAACGTTGCTGTTATCCTTTTATGCATTTTAATTTGCACACACAAACAGCTACAAACACACACACACACACACACTCACTCACAGAGAGTGAGAGATACACATAGGCGCAGGCACGTGCTTGTTGAGTGAACCTGAGCTACAAAACAGAGGACGTTGCTGGAGCCTGCACCCGTGGGTGTATTTCGCAACCGCATCGTGTGTGCGATTGTGTGAGTGTCTTTTGTACTATATATGACGATCATAAAACCAGCACATTAGAAATTATATGACTGTCAGTGGCACACACCCATACACCCATATGCCCATATACCCAAGCACACACACAGAGTGTCACAGTGTTATAACTGTGTGTGTTTATGTGTATGCTGGGGAATTCATTAGCACCGCTCAAAATGCGCTCCTGTTGAAAGTTTGTGCCCACGTCACAGCCAAAGCCACAGCCACAGTCGCACTCGCATTCACAGTCGAATTTGCAGTCGCAACTTTAAAGTGCCTGACTTTCGTTGGGGTCTATCTGACAGCACCTCCACACTCTCTTTCAGACACCCAATAGACCTCTGTTTCTCTACATAGCCCCCTCTGCTTATACTGCCATCCATTCAACAGCAAACTCATCTATGGTCCCACGCGTATGCTTATCATAAATTCAGATGTGTCGTGCATGTACTTTATTAACATTTTGAGTGCATTAACCCCGCTAGCATTAGAATTTAGTTAAGGCTAACACACAGACCTCTCTATGCATGTGTTTTAATTCATATTTAAATCTGGCTAGGAATATCATACAAGTTGGCTTGATTCAACATTCATTGCTGTATGCTTCATTATACAACTTGTTCTGAATTCATGTGTTTTCTTGTAGAGGGTGTTATAATTTTATCACGCAGTGGTAGGTTTCATAGAGTATATTTACTCTGTAATAGCATTAACAACTGATTTGATGCAGTCATGTCATGTCTATGCAAACTGTTGTTTGGAATTAAGCGCTTTCCTGGTGTAATTTGAATAAACTGCGGCTAATACAAGTAGCTAATAAGCTAGTTTGAGTATGTATCAAACGATAGACTAGTAGTGTTTACTGAAGTCTCAAAAGGGTATCAAAACTTAGTTGTAGCTTACAAAAATGTGCTTTGCTGCTTGTACAAAAAGTCAACGCTTTGTAATCAAATTTATTTCCGTTTTAAATTAGCAATTTAATCCACCTTTACTATCAAACTACTCGCTTAAACTATAATCTGTATATGCATAGACTTTTGGTACTCACCGTTGCTGCACAGAACGTTGCATTGCCTACAAATGACAGGCCGTCGTAATGCCGCCGTCGTCGTTGATGCTCGAATGTTGAATGTTGCGTAGTTGTTGCTGTTGTTGTTGCTGTTGTTGTTATGTTTGACGTGAACGCAGCTTTCCCCGCTTTTGCACTGCTGTCGTCGCTGCAGTCGCTGTAGTTGCTGCTGCCGCAGTTGCAGTTGTGGCAATCTTTGTTCGATTGTGACGCCAACAGGGGACAATTGCTGGCAACGCCTACGTCTGTGCCGACGTCCAAGCCTACGCCCACGCCCACATCTACAGCCACGCCCAAATCGGCAAATCGATGTGTTTGGATACGCCGTCGTCGTCTGCGATGGCGATGATGCGGATGATGTTGTCGCTGGCGTTGATTGTGACGACGGCAGCGTTGCTGTTGCGCTGCGGCGTCTATTTTAATGGCAGCAATGGTGCCGCTTTACAGCAGCACGCAACCTGCTCACGGATTGGATGTGTTACAAGTTCCTCCCCCCTACTACTACTGCTGCTGTGGTTGTTGTTGTAGCAGCTTTGGTGTTGCTACCTCAAAATGTATGTGAATTGTTGCTGTTGCGGTTCGTTCAGTGCTGTTGCTGCCACATGCTCTGCTGTAGTTTGTTGTTGTTGGTTTTTTGCTAGTCTAGTGCCTGATTAATGACAATTCCATGATCATGGTATAAATTCCGATTCGCTAGAGTCTAATTTCTACGCTTTATATGTGTGTATGTGTGTGTTGTGTGTTAATATTATAAATTATCTGATGTTGCTGGCAGCTCTGTGTTGTTGAAGGGTTTTTATTAAACAATTCCTTTTTGCAGTCTTGAACGTTGGCATGGCTGTAATGAAAGCAAGAAAAAAACACACACATTGAAAGTAATTGGCATCAGGCAAAAATTAATAATAAACAAGAAAGAATGCTATAGTCGCCCCGCGACTTTAGGATACCCGTTACTCAATGTTCGACCGATTGTTCCTATGGGAGCTATACGATATAGTAGTCCGATTTGTATGAAACTTGGTCAGAACATTTATGTTATTGATAAATTTATTCTGTATCAGTTTCCGTAAGATAGCTTGGTAAATATAGAAAATGTTCATACAAATTAATACTAAAAGCAAATTTTTGACTGATTGGCCCTATAAGAGCTATACGATATAGTCGTCCGATTTGTATGAAACTTGGTCAGTTTATTTATATTATTGATCAATATATTCTGTATCAGTTTCATTAAGATAGCTTAGTCAATGCAACATTTTTTCATACTAATTTATATTTGGAGCGTATTTTTGACCGATCGGCCCTATGGGAGCTATACGATATAGTTGTCCGATTTCGATCAAACTTGTTTAATACATGTACTTCATAGACATGTAGTCTCCGTGTAAATTTGGATCATATAGCATTGCTAACAAAAGTTGTCTATACTAAAACATTCAAGTCTTATCTGTACATCTTCCTTTATATGAAGATAGAACGCCCTAAAGTGGGCGTGTTAAAAAACAAAAACAAACTCGTACTGCTTGGGTATTGTACCTTTCATTTGCGACCTCTTCTACCTTTCTAGCTCTTATAGTCTCTGAGATCCTTTTGTTCATACAGACGGGCGGACGGACGGACAGACGGACATGGCTATATCGACTCGTCTATTGATGCTGATCAAGAATATATATAAGGCTGGGGTCTGCCACGCCTCCTTCTGCAAGTTACATACATTCCAACGATTACAATATACCCTTGTACTCTACGAGTAACGGGTATAAAAAGTAGTTCAAAGAGTTTTTTGCCAACAAAAAAAAAAAAAGTTTGCAACACTTTTTTCTGTGTGCACTGCAAGCAAATGAAATTAACTGAAAATTGCTTTCGTCTGAACTCGGATCTCTGCATTTTTTTTGGCAACTATGTTATCTGAGCTCTGTGTTCATTTTATTTGTATTTTTTTTGTGCTCTTTTTTGGCTAAGGCTGCGACTGCGATGTCTGCTGGCCACGATTATGGCCAAATCTGGGGTCATCAATATGAATGAATAATACTTCACATACGTGAGTGCAAATACATACATATTTGCACTGCAATCTGTATTTGCGTTCGTTTTTGTAATGCGTTTGCCTGCGGAAGCAAATTTTCTGTAAATTATAGATTTTTTTCTGCCGCTTTGCTGCTGCCGTTGGCAATTTATCGCATTTAAGTTTCAGCTGACAATGATAATTCATGTAGCTGTGTCGATTTCGGTGTCTGTGTGCAAATACTGCACTGTGCTGGCCTCTGCCACGCCCATTTGACAAACTGCCAAAAAGCACTGAAGAAGCAGCAAAAAAAATAACGTTTCATTTGAGCAAATTTTAAGTGCAAAAGTATTGCGGAAATAGTACGCGGAAACATTGTAGAATTCACAAAATAAGCAGTGATATAAACATTTAAAAAAATATCAAATAAATAATATACTCGGCGACAAATTAGTTGTTAATTAAACGCATATAAATAACAATTAAGTATGTCAATTAATTTATTGCCATTTAAAAAAGAGAATTATTTTTTAAACACAGAAATATAGCTGGTTTAAAGTAAATGGTACTTAAGAACAAGCTTATAAAGTGCTCACTGGATTTATTTATATAAACTTTATTTGTTTATTGGTTTTGCTATTTGTTAACAGTTTTCAATCATTTTAATTTCAGCTGCATTTTAGTTGCAAATGAATTTATTTTAAAATGGCATATGAAACTGATTTGCAATAGTACCGCTAACACTACACAAATAGAAGTAGACTTTATATACAGTGGTTAGCACAAAAAAAACTGTGTACTGACTGAAGTGAAGCAGGACGAAGGAGAAGGGGACGGAAAAATGCACAACGAAGCATAAAATGTGGGGCCAGTTAAATATGAAACACGAAATGTGCAAATGTAAATTTGAAAAGCTAAAAAAAACATAAATAAATAAGAAAAAAAATGCAAATGACAAAGCCAGAAAATGGAAATGAAAATGGAAAATGGAAGGCAGAGAGTGGTGAATGTGGTGAATGGGAACAAAAATAGGAGTCGCTGGCAAATGTTAAAAATAAAAACAACTCTAATGAGTGCGCTGACATAAAAATAATTATGAATTAAAACCCAAGTTGTTTAGTATTATTTTCTTCTATTTTCCTCTATTTTTTTCAGCCATAATTCATAACTGAAATGCATGTAGGAAGTGGATACTGCAGAGTAGTTGCCAACGAACCTACCGAAATAAAGATAGATATAGAAAGAGAGAGCGAGAAAGAGAGAAGCAGAAAGAAACATAGAACGAGATCTGTGCCGGCTGTAGTTGGTTCCATTGTCTTCAGTAATGCGACGTCATCGTCAGACGTCGTTGTCCTGGTCGTCGTCCTCATACACACACAAACACTCACACACATTCATGTATCCAAACACTCACTAACACACTCACATACAGTTGTCGTCGCCTGGCGCCCGTTGTCTGTCTGCATTTTCATTTGTGGCGCATAAAAAGGCAGCCAAACTGATGGGAAAAGAGCTGCCAGCAAATGTCCATCAACAAATACAACAATGCCATTTATATACAAGTATATGTAAACCTGTGTATCTGTGCATGCATTCAGCATAAAAGAACCAGCGACAAAGCGACAGTCAGACAGTGGGACGGCTAGACAGCCAAACAGTGGGACAGCCAGAGAAACAGTCATAGATGGCGGGTCTCCATCTCTAAATTGTTGGACAGTTGCAAGCTGAAACTGCAACTGCAACCAGAGAACTCGAGAATTGTAAAGCCGACTCGCTAACTGTTTGGCTGACTGCTTTGCTTTTTCTCTGTGTTATTTGGGCAACATCCCTTCAGTCCCTTCTCTGGGTCAGCTAAGTGCAACGACAGTAACAATGCGACAATACAAGCTCCTCGAGTCTTGTACAAATGTGCGCCATAAAGTGCCAAGAGACTCTAAAGCTGATTTCAGAGTGCATCTGGGTTTATTCTTAAAGCTTTTTGCCTCAGCACGTGGCATCGTAGTGTCTTCTACTAATGAGTTGACTTAAATATTTACTGGCATTAAGTTAACTACACGCAACAGTCTGAATTCAGCGACACTTTACAAATGTAACAGGGTAACAAATCAAATTGCAGTTGATTTGAAGTTACTTGCTCGAGCTCTGTTCCGAAAAGTATGCTACAGATTTTTATGAGCAGCGAAATAAAGCAATTTCAGCGCATCAGCGAAAGCAATCGAATCATATTGTTTAACAGATTTCATGGTCATAAATAATACAGCAGCACAATAAGTTACACTCGACTTGCACTCTGATTGCATGTTGTGCTGAACTGTGAACAGAAATCTGTCAAAAATGTACAGAAAAGTTAAGCATGAGATACAAAGTTTATAAAGACGTTTTTAAAGTCATTTGGGTTGATAAGGTGGAAAAAAATTTAATTTTCTGCGTAATAGAGTGGGACAACGTATAAATGATATAATGCACTCGTTTTCTAGTTTCTATTTGGGTCTGAAGCTAAGCATTTTCCACAATTTGGAGGCTACTTTCAAGGATAAATATAATATAATGTCAAATTTTCATTTTTAAACAGCTATAAGTTTAACGGAGTGTTAAAACCTAACTTAACACAACTATAAATAATTCTTTTGCGTGAAATGTTTAGCAAATTACACCAACTAACAACTAGAAGTATAGTATATAAATTCTCCGACTGCCTTATAGTCACGCTAATAAAACTCTTGCGCTACAGTACTGCAAGACAAATCCCAGTATTTATTATGAACAATTTAAGCAAAAAGGGACTCGGTATTGAATAATGATGTTAAATTTGCTAATTAATCTGCATTTATTAGGGCAACAGTCTCTCCAACTTGTAGTTTACATTGCGCATAAAAGAAAATTCAATTTAGCAAATTATATCTGCATAAAAACTGAAAGATATTTTAACTCTGCAGTTTGCTTTTAAGTGTGCATCCAAAAGATAAACACAAGAGATAAATTGTGTGAGTTTTGTTGGATAGAAGCAGCAGCGTCAAGAACAACAATAATAAGAGCTACTTTTGCAAAGGGACAAAGTTTACAAAGTTGTTTAATTTTGTTTGCGCTGCACAAACTATACACTTAAGCACAGTGCTACGTAAAGTAGCAAAAAACGGCAATTGCAACGATATTCTGGGAGTAATACATCAATATCAAATCAATTGGGGCGTGGCACTTGCTGGCCAATATAAATAAACACTTGATATTCAATTTAGCAACGATTCATCACCATATTGCGGGTGGCTAAGGAGTGCGGACCGCGGGCAGTCAGAGACAGAAAGAAGAGACGAAATGAGGGAGGTAAGAGAACTGCTGGTTACGGCTGGCAGTGAAGTTGAGCTGACAACAAAAGGCGCTCAGACGAAGACCAAAAATCAACTTCAAAAAAGGCAAATATTTGTATAAAAACACACAGAAAAAAAAGCCAAAAGCAACAACGTTGTCGTCGTTGATGTTGGCGTCACTCAGTGAATGTCTGTATGTTACTGTGTGTGTGTGTGTGTTTTTGTGTCGTATTGCGTACGTGTGCTTATGAGAACAAAGGCAAAAAACAAGGAGATGTCTGCATACAAAAACAAGACAGAGCTTGGCAACTAAACAAGTGGGAATTTACGTTTAAAACAATAACAACAACAAGAACAACAACAAAATGAAAGCAAGGCATGGAAAATTAGGGAACTGGCTGAGTGCCTTACTAACTGACTAACTGACTGACTGACTAGCTGACTAACTGACAGACGTACAACGCAGACATGGCGTATGAGTAATGCGTGCTATTCACCATAAGCACACGGTGAAGAGGAATTGCCAACTGCCAACAGCGGAAAAAAGCAAGAACTGTATAGATGTTACGAGGCGAAGTAAATCGTATTAATTAGAGCAAACGAGAACGACGTTAGAGGCAATAATAAAACGAGAAAATCAGCATAAAGCGAAAAGTATGTACAAATGTGTTTCAGTAGCTTACACGAAGTAGAAAAAGTAAATGCACGGCAATAAATTACAGCTAAAAAATAAATATGTACATAGAGGTTGCTTTGGGTTACACAATTCTCACAGAAAAGTCCATCTGTATTTATATAATGGTCTGAAGAAGTTCATTAAAAAGATAATATAACAACTAAAGTCTTAAAATTAATTTTAAATTTATTAAAACATTTTAAAAATATTTTGTTTTTCAAGCAGCTAAGATAAGTTTTTTCTTGCCTTAGTTCCATTTAAATATTCTTCATTAAGTTAGCTTAACTAAACTGTGTAAGAATTTAATAGATAAATGCTAATTCTAGCCTGGAAACGGCTTATGATTTGGCTGGGTAGAGTTTTTGGTATGTGTGTGTGTGCACATTGCTACACAAATACAAACACAAACACGGTCAGTTTGTGTATGAGAAATGCTGTGTCTGGGGCGTTGAACGCAGCCTGTTTGGAGCAACAGTTAAGCGGAATGTAGCCACATACACACACATATATTTATTTATATATACATAGTATGTGTATGTTAAAAGTATGTATTTGTAGCAGGTTTTACTGCTGCCACACACTTACATTTGCTGACATCAATTTTGCGCACAAAAGTCTGGCAGACAAGCGTCGTAGCAACAACAATAATAGACGCAGCAGCACCAAAGACTTAAATAAAAATGTAACAACAACAAGATGTCCGACTGAGAGGCAGAACGACAGACCGACAGAGCGACAGAAGTACAAAACGATAGACCGTTGGTACGATATACGTAAGGAGACCGGAAACGAAATGAAATTCGAGACCTGCTGACAAGCGGTCAACACGAAAAGGAAAACACACGGCGTAGACAGTGAGACAGAGAGACGGAGAGACAGCGTTTGAGGCAGACGACACGGCGACAGTGACAGTGTCAGCGAGAGCGACGTTTGTCGTTTGGCGATTTCGAAAACGAGAATAGGTTAACACTTGACGCTTTAGTTTACGCTGATTTTGTTGGACGCATTAAGTTGCATTTTCCAGCAATTTGTGCTCGATAACGATGACGATGACGTTGCAGCTGGCGATGACTTTTTAATTGAACACACACTTACACACGAGCGCGCACATGTTTCTAGACACGCGTCAGAATTTGTATAGGAACACACGCACAACCGCTGCTGCTCTTCTTCTTGTTGCTCTTGCTGTTGTTGTTGCTTTAAATGTTGTTGATGTTGTTGCTGCTGAAGTTGTTGCTGTTGTTGATGCTGCAGCAGCACACGCCCTGCTTGAAAAACTAGACAGTCTGAGAAAAAGGTTCCTGACTGTAACTCGATCTCGGCTGCGTAAACGGCGGTTGCGAATGCGGATGCGGATACGAACACGGACACGGACTCGACGCTGCTCCGCAGCAGCAGCAGCTGGAGTCGCGGTCGCAGTCGCAGTTGCAGCAACGTTTCAAATATTTGTTTGCTCATTTGCGTGGCATTTGGGTTAGCATATTTGTTGCCGCTCTTGTAACACACACAATTTAAATACGAACGCTGATTGGATTTGGTTTTTGAGTCAATTAAACTGTTTTACTTTGATTTGCATTTGCTTTTGTGTTTTAGATTTAGTTGGCTTATTTTGTAATTTCAATTTTTCTTTTTATTATGCTGCTTTCAATATTTTTTTCTTATTTTTTTTGCTTCCTTTTGCTTTGCTCTTCTTGCTTTTCTTTGTTTGATTACACGCGACGCTTTGCGGCTCGCTCGATGCGTACGTTTTCTTCAACCCGTGGGCTCTGAGGCAACTACTGTTGGTCGCCGCTGCATGGCAGAGTTTTCGCAGCTAAGGCTGGTGCTGAAGCTGATGCTGCCACAGTTACTTGTGACGCTGCTGCTGCTGCTGCTGCTGCTGCTGCCAGTACGCTGCTGCTGTTGCTGCCACAGCTGCTGCTCTCTTGCTCTCCCGTAACCTCTCAGATTTCTGCTCTCTCTCTCTCTCTCTCTGTGTCGAGATGCTGTGCGCATGCTGTGTGCCTTAAAAGCGCCGCTCTCCCGCTCTCTGACTGTTTCTTTGCTCTTCGCTGTTGTTGGCCTGAGCTGCGCCTAGAAGTATGCTGCAATTATTTTATTGGATTGCCATGATTTTCAGCAAATTTCGTTGCTCGCCTCTAAAGTAGACGTCTCAACGCAGCTACGTTTGCTTGGCGCGCTCTTAACAGCGATCCAACAACAAAATCTCTACAAAAACGCTTCAAATCAAGCGACAAAAGGGCGTTTTACTTGAATCTCTCACTAGTTCTCGCTGTCTCTCTCTCAGTCTGTGATGCTCTGCCAACTGTTTGGGCTGCTTTTATCTGTATGTGTTTGGGGGGGTTTGTGTGTGTTAACATTTTTCAGCTGCTGCCCAAAAATTGTTCTGGCTTTGACAACAACATCAGGCGCCCGCACAAAAAGTGCCTAGCTAATAATTTACATACAGGGCGTGGATTTTCGCTACCTCAAAGTACTCGCTCTCGCTCTCTGCCTCGGTCCTTGGGTGCGTGTGTCTATGTCTCTTCTCGCTTTGTGTTCTCTTTAACATTCTCTCTGTGTGTGTGAATTCCCCGCTGGGATAAAAGGGCCGGCCAGCGGACTGAAAGCGTGTGCCGCAGCACGACCCCATTCCCAAAAACAAAAAAAAAAAAAATACAGAAGAAAAATTAGGGAATCTGCCTCTCTCGCTCTTGTGTGTGTGTGTGTGTGTGTGTGTGTGTGTGTCTGTGTTGGGCAGTTGGTGGGTAGGCGGGGAGCTGGGGCTACGGGGTGGCTGCTGGCTACAATTGTTTGTTTATTTCTAAACATTGTTGTCCTTATTTTCGGCCATGCCTTTGTTATCCTTTCTGGTCGCATGTTTCTTCGGGACCAGCGAGTGTTGTTTCATTATGCGTATGAATGAATTTTATTTGTAACTCAGCCACATGTGTGTGTGTGCCAGTGTGTGTGTGTGTGTGCATATGGGTGCAAATGAATTTGATGTAAATTGCAATTTCATGCGTATTTTCTTTCCGTTTTCGTTGCTCATCCCAAATTTTTGCTCTCCTTGCCACCACTCATTTTTACACTTTGCTACTCCCGTTTACCCCTTCCCACCTCCCTTGCTCTACCTACCACTCTATCGCTCTCTTTGCTGTCTGTCACTGCGTCCTTGCGTCGTGTCCTGCTGTGCGTGTAATTGATAATGATCTCGATTGTGGTTTTGTGCTGATGTCGTTTGCTGTTTTTGTTTTTTCGGCCTCTTTTGTTTTGTTTTTATTTTGGTTTGCGTGTGTTGTGCGTGTGTATGTGTGTGTGTGTTTTAGAGGGGCTTTGATAAAAAGCGTAAAATACTTTACAGCCTTTTCATGTTGCATGTTTTCTTGATATTCAAACGGCGTAACTTAAGGTAAATTTGCCAGGCATTTATCTATATATATTTATCTCTTATATACTTATTTATATGTATTTTTCTCTCACACACACTTTCTAGCATTTTTTTGGCTGCGTGTGTGTCTGCATGTGCGTAAGCGTTCGTGACAATATTTACAATTGAAACATGTCCTTAGTTAACTTTATTTTATTTGTGCAATGTTCGGATGATATGGGACTTTGCCCGCTGCCAGTTGAATAAATTTTGCTTTGTTTTTACTGCAAGCCAAAAGGATGAAACAATTTGGCCTACAAAAAGAATATACATAAGCCAAAAAGGGGCAAAATAGCTAAGCGGTGATTAGACGAGTAACAAACCGCCGCGTGCACTAAAAGCAAATGTAATAAATTTCAACCCAAAAAAAAGTGGCAAAGATTCCAAGAGCTCTTATATCAATTTGGTTGTATTTTGTTTTGCGTGATGAAACTTAATATTTTGTACAAATTTTAAAATGGAAACATAGTTGCAGGATTACTGAGGAAAACCATAGGAAAAACAGTTTAATAAGAGCTAGGCATATACAGAGTGTAAGCTTTTATTGGAAAAAATTCACAAAAATTAAAAGAATTATTAAGCCCAATGGACAACAATAACAATTCCTTATAACTTGTAACTAATGCAATTAAAATGTAATTAAACCAATGCAGTTTTTGACTATAAAACCTCGACAGATTTCTTATCAGGTTTGCCCAAATAAATACACACATTTAAAGCTGTTGTTCATTTTAATAATTACTTGCAATTCCAGTCGAATGATGTTCTTTATTTCACACTATAAAGAAAGGGAAAATACAACAAATTAGAAAACTTGAGATGAAAATGGAAATTCACACGACTCCCAGAATGACTACAAAGAGCAATTAGAAAACGCAATATGTGTTTGGCTTAAAACAGAAAACAGAGCAAAGCAAAACGTAACGTCTCTGAATTTTTGTGTTTTGGCCCTTGGCCCAAAGGTGTAAGAAGAACAAGTAAACGAACACAATTGTTCTGTAACTATGTCCAGATGTAAATGCTGTGACTCTGGGAATATTGCAACAGCAAATGGTCAGACATCATGGTCAATGAATTGCTTCTCATTTGGCGCTTAAAAATTATGGCCACATGTGGGCAGCACAATTGGCAATGGCAATGGCCAGTTGGAAGTTGGCCATCGTCCATTCTCATGGCCAACATGTTGACCAAATTTCGTTACATTCGTTTTGGCAAGTGCAAGTTTATCGCGCGCAATGGGCCGCAGCACTGCAGGCACCGCAAAACAGCTTTAGCTCCATCTTTCCCTTTTGTGTAAGACTGTGTGCGTGTGTATAAGTGTGTGTTGTGGTATGTGGGTAATTTGTAAGCGAGTCGCGTGGTCCTTTTCTACGACGACACATCACCAGTGCCATCCACACACCCACACACACACATGAAAACAAACCGAACTACAACACCTTGGCTGGGTGTAAATAAGTAAAACGGCCGAGGGGGCGTATGGGCAATATTCGAGCGCTGAAACAGCCAAGCATATTTCATTGTTCACTTTAAATGTTAAGCAGCCTCGACTATTGTGGCTCATTGCTGCTGTTGCTGTTGTTGTTGTTGTTGCTGTGACTGTTGTTGTTGCTGTTGCAAAGAATTCTTGCTGGCAGCTTCGTGCAAATGTTTTAATGCTTTGTCGCCGTAGTGGCTGTTGAGACTGCTGCCAAAGCACTTTTGGCCTTTTTAAAGCCATTGCAAAATGTTTGAGGCAAAATATAAGGAATTTATAGGAATATAAGTATAAGTGAATCTTTAATAGTTTAAAATAATAAAATAAAAATTTATCTACAAAATGTATTTTGATATTTTGATATGAGCCATATCTAATTTTAATTTTTTTAAAATCATATCTTAATATTTTTAAGCAAAGCAGCCTTTAAGCAACACATTTAAAATTTCGTTTGTGATTTATATAATATTAGTTATTTTATTTATATTAATTCCGCTAATTCAGATTTAAAGCAGAAATTATTTATAAAATGATTAAGAATACTCGCGACGTCTTTTAGTGTATTTTAAAAAATAAATAAAATAATAAATAAATTAATAAATGATCATGTAATGCAAAAATACATTAAGTTTAAATATTTTTAACACTTTGAATAACTTTATCGATTGTTAATCACGAAATTATTTTATTATTTTTAAGTTTCTGAGAGTTTCAGTTCAAACAAATTTTATTAAAATATAATAATGTTTCTTTAATATCTATATTAAAACCTATTTCACCAAATTGTCGGCTTTCTCCTTTCATAATTTAGCTGTAAATTTTAATAGTTGCTGTACATCACTTATGACCAGCACCTGGGCGTCCAAATTGTATGGCAGTTGCTTCCACTTCTTTTGTGCAATTTCGTAGCTCTTGTACTTGCTGTTTGCTGTGCTGTTGTTGTGTGTTCTGGTGAGGGGCGTGGTGGGGCGGCGGGAACGCTAGAAAATGCTGCACATGCCTGGGCGACCGCATGCCTGGGCTTAGAGGCCCGCCACAAACATTTTTGGGGCTGCTTATGTGTATACGCCGCGTTCTACAAATTTATGGCCAGTAAGCAGGCTACCAGCTACCCTTCCCTCTACTTCCTCTACTATTTTCTACCCGATCTGCTTTAAAAGCTTTAGCCTTAGCCTTAGCCATAGCGTGAACCTGAGCTGAGCTGAGAGCAAAAGCTGCTGCGGAGTGAAATATTTTTTGCATTAAGCAAAAATTTGTTGAAAATATTTGCAGGCCTGGCAGAGGCCTGGACGGCGGCAATTAAGGCAGTGCGGAGGCGGGTACGGCCCATTGCGCATTAAGCGCTTCATTAAATATTTAAGTTTGACCTGATGCTGCCTTGGACCCCGTTGCGTATGAGTGCTGGTTTCACTGCCCTGCGCTGCCTTGTAAAAGTAGTTTTTTTTTTTCGCTTGTCGTTTTTTGTGTTATTGCACAAAAGAAGTGTGCAGTGTGCTGTTACTACGGCTGTTGTTGCTGCTGCTGCTGTTGCTGCTGCTACTGCATCAGAAATAATGTTAAGTGTGGCCGCGAGCATGAAACTGACATGCTTCTCAGTTTGCTTTTCAGTTTTCCTTACAGTTTGCTTTCGCTTTCTACTGCTGCTGCTTTTGCTTTGCTCCTCGACGAACCACTCGCCCTCGGCACTCACGCCCCTTTAAGGAGGTGGGCACTGTATTGCATTGGATTGCTGTCGAAAAGAGTTGGGTTTAGGCAGCTGGTTAAGTTCTTTTTATATATAATAGTATGTTAAACTAAGGCACAGAGTGCTTAACAAGAGACTAAATGTTTAACAGTTGGTATTACCTTCGTTTTATTTCAGCAAAGCTTTGCTAAGTATTAAATAAGCTCAAGAAACTTATAGCTTAAACAAGTTATCTTAATGATATATTTAAGTTTGCCATACATTTTACTAATTTAGACATCATAATTGTTATAGATTGCGCAATGATTACAAGTTAGACAAGTAGCAATACAGATAAAGTTATTTCTATAATAGACAAATATATAAATGCTTTATTTATAGACCGAGTGAGCTGGGCACACAATTCTAGAGCACTAGATTTATGAGTTGCTTTTAGAATTGGGATAATCATTAATGATTAAGTGAATCGTTTTCATACACACGTTTCCACCTTTTCCAAGCTTATCTCCAGGGCGACAGAAAGAGATGGAATTTCATTCAGTTCGTTCAGTTTTTTCGTAGAAGAAAAGTTATCACTTTTTCCTCGCAATTTGCATATTAAAATGCCTTGGCTCCGGATTCGTTATGTCTGATTGCCACTGCCACATGGCTGTCAGGTTGTCTAAATTTTACTTTGTCAACGTTTCCACTCTCACCTGAGGGGAGTTGAAGGGCGGGACGTGTAGGTGTTGCTGTAAAATCCACTAACCGTAACCACTGAAAATTAAAAACAGAATGACTAGAAAAACACACACATAGACACTTACACTCATAACCAGCAGATTTTATAGCGCCTTCGTCGCGTCGCGTCTCGACCTGTCTCGACTTGTCTTGACTTTGGGTTGCCCGCCGTGTGCTCTGACATGTCTCATATTTTGCTGCAAGAGGCTGGAATAACGCTCGGATTGCGTTGCCAAGTTGAACACTTAACCGGTTTCAGGTTGCCTCCTACATTTTGCTCATTTGCCGCACTGACTTTTTGGGTCACATCCTTTGGGAGCAATGCGTCAAAATCAGTGTCAACGCGCAGCGTTTCCCTGGTCTCCTCTTGCCCCTCTACCTTTTCTTTCCCTTATACTCTAACTCTCTTACACTTGCCACATTTCTAGTTCACTTCTCTCTCTCACACTTTGTCTCCCTGTCTCTCTCTATCACTCACACTCCTTTGATTTTGTGTGCGTGTTAAAAAATTAATTTTTGCTGCCATGCAAAAGGCGCATTACAAGAGACTTCTACTCTTCTCATCTGATATCCGAGATTGGCATAGTTTCCTCTTAGCCCTCCACATAAGGCCCTTACCCCTTTGCTTTAAGCCTTTTGCATTTTTTTGGCTACATAAAGCCTGAAGGCTGGCAATAAATTGTCGAAAAAGCCAGCAATGTCGTTACCTTGAATCTTCTCAAGCTAAACTTATCTATGGCTTTTACTCCGTCTTTGCCAGCTGCATAATGTCTTCATGAATGTGCTGCCATATAACCCAAGTGGGCGTGGCAGGGCATGGCAGAGGCAGTGGCATATCAGGCGCGGTACTCAAATGGCTGGCAAGTGCTTATCTCAATTCACTTAGCCTCAAAGTCGTTGCCATACAACGGCATCAATACGAAGTATCATCAATAGTTTGCTTAAAGTTCTGCTGTAAAGCAGCGAGAGAAGGGGATGAAGGGGTTGAAGGTGTTGCCATTAACCGGTTAAAGCATAGCGGGTACTAGGTACCAGATACCGGTTACAGGGTGATTAACGTCAGAGTTGCAATCTGTGTCGGCCGTGCAAGTCGTGCAGATAAATTTAATAGGCAGACATCAGTAGAAGCGGCGAGTCGCGCGTTTTTCGTTGCATACTTAACGGCGCTTCATAATCGGTCGCTGCGCTGCTCATTGCAGTTAAGTGCAAACGTTGAGCCCAACACCAACAACAACAAGAAGCTTCTTCAAAACTTGCTTTATAGCCGTCGCTGACGTCGTCGCTGTTGATGACTTGAATAATAATCATAATAATAACAAGGACATGACAGAGAACAAAAGCACACCTGCACACCTACCAGCACACCCACACCCCCACCCACACAGACACAGACAATCATCACGTATGTACTTGTGTTTGTTTTGCGTGACGTTCTGCCAGCTGTGGCCCCATCCCTTACCCCCTTTGCATGCCATGCTCGGCACTTGAAGTGTGTTTAAAGATAAAAATGCAGTTTATCCTCTTTTCAGCGCAACTAACTGAAAGAGCGTATAACTGTGTGTGCAGACACACACACACACATCTACGCTTTTGGGGCTTTGAGTGCTTTAGAAAGAATTTCGTTTTTGTCTACTTTTGCGCCATTCGCTTCTTACGATTCGTTTTGCAGTGTGCGGCTCGCGTTGACATAGGCATCGTTTTTCCTGTTACCCCTTGCACTCCCCCCTCCCTCCAACCATTTTCCGCAGTTTTCTCGCCCTCGCTATCTGTGCGCTTTCATGGCCCAGACTTGCGCCTGAATACTTTTCAATAGTTCTTCAATAGTTTGTCGTCAACACACACTTCGCATTGAGTGCAAGTGTGTTTTGTCTTGTTGTTGCTTTGTTTTTTCTTCCTCTTCTATTTGTTGAAAATGACACCCAGTCACTGTGCAGGGGCATTGGCATTGCTGAAAACAATTTGTTAAGTTTTTAATTATACTCGCACTCAACGGGCAATTTAAAAGTCTTCAAAACGTACCCAAAACCACCAGAAAGCACTCAACACTGTGATAGCTATAAAGCTTTACTTTTAGATACATTTAGTGAATTTTGAACTGAATCAGTTTACAAATATTTTAAAGTTACTTTTATTTTAAACCAATTAGTGCTGTCTTTTGGTTATGTAACAGTTTTAACTCAGTAGAAAATATTTAAGATGATTTTATTTATTTTTAGCATGCATCGGCAATCGCTCAGGGTCATCAGAGGATTCAAAACGACAGGTGACGACAGGTAAACAACCAATCTGGCGCCAATATTCCTCAAATTACAGTCTCTGCAGAGACTGGAGACTATAGGGGGGATACAGAGTGGTAGAGAGATGAGTTTGAGACCACTTTGTTATACTTGCTGAAGACGAGGACTTTGTTTGCGCATTTCAAGTGAATTATGAAAAGCAAACAACTAATTTTGCAATGCTTCCAAATTGTTTGGTAGTCATCACATTACATAGCTGGGTACATACTTATTGAGTTCACTGTTCAGTGAATGCGTTTGCGACGCGGCTAAAATAATCAGCGAAATGTATTCAAAAATTGAGCTGCATTTATTGAGCTCTGATTCGGATTTTCGGCTGGGCAAACAACAAGCGAGACCAAAAAGGAAAATCAATTGGAAAATCATGTTCTGTCGGCCATTTAAGCGGAAATCAACGGAAGTGAAATGTTGTAAAATTCGCTTTTGTCTGCATTATGTTAAAAGCGAAGAAGAAAGAGAGAGGAAAAATTATTAGAAATTGAATTGACGATTACTCTGTTTGAAGGGGCCTACAAAATGTATTCATAATTTGGAACGAGTGTGAGTACATTATGCTATGATAATTTTGTTTATGTGCAACGGGCATAAAATTGTATAAAATATAAATAACAAAAGTTTTCGACTCTCATGAATTTGAAATGAGTCAAAGGAGCAGAACCAGTCCCAGGCCCTAAACTGATAACAGAGCAGAGCTCAGATTGATGGGATACGCAATTTCAGCAATCAAAATTAATATTTAAACATAACCGGACCAGCAACAGCCACAATTAGCTGGCCAACAACAAGCTCTTTTAAACGTTCATATACATAGTATCCTATACATAGTACATGTACATATATACTATATGTATATGCTCGGATCTTTGGCAATTTGTGACTTAAATAAATGAATCTGTGCGTAAAACCCAAAGCGAAGCGCAGCCCAGTTGGCAACAGCAACAGCAACAATTGGCCTTCATTTGCAAATGAGCAAATAAGTGAGCTAACTGTAATTTGGGCTAGTAATCATTAATAATTTATGGTCATCAGGCCAGCCAAAAAGCAACCAACAGCAACTACAACAACAACAATAACACTGCACTACAATGGTCCTGGCTGCCTTTCACTTTGGGTCTGTGTTAATGCCAAACTTTATTGTTATGGAACGTAGAACAGAGAGCTCACGACTGAAGACTGAGAGCTGCAAACTCATAAATGGAAATGGGGTGAAGCAGGAGTGGGGGGTGGGGGTGCTTTTGCTGAGGGTTAAGTTCGGCCTGAGTGCCACTTTGTAGGCTGCTGCCGTTGTCGACCACTCGACATTTGTGTGAGCAAATTTTAAAGCTCACAAACACTTCTACTCTGTATTGTTATTGCTGGTTGCCTTTTATTGTTGTTGTTGTTGCTGTGCCAATTTTCATCTTATTTTTCTATTTATTTTGACCTACTACAATTGACTGAACCTGCGCTTAACCCATTAAATGTGCCAAAACAAATACTTCAACCACAAAGGATAATTATGCTCCTTGTGACGAACTGTGTATACACTTTGGGTAGGACCTGAATCGATCACGGTTTCAAGTATATGAAGTTAAGTTTATTTTAATATTATATATATTTTTTAATGGTTATATTTCTCTCTAAATCTTCTTTTGAGAATAAGAGACTTAAGATGTCTATAAATTGTTTAAAAATTCAGTTTTATCAATTTTAAAATATTCAAAGAAATCTATGCACTTTTTCGCGTTGTCCATAAAGTGACTGATATGTCACATTATAAAATTAAATTTACATTTAATATAGACACCTGTTTAATCTACAATCTCACTCAATTCCAGCACAGCAATCTATTATAATGCTACAATAAATATGGCATCAAATATTACCAGTTTTAATTTTCTCAGCCTTTAAAATTTGTCTAAGCTTCTATTTGGAATTTAAGCCTCAAATGTGGCAACTTCATCAAGGAAACGTTTGTCTTGTTGAAAATTAATGAGTTTATAAATAGATTGTGACAACAGCTTGGCACTTTGCTGCAAGTATTTTGTCAACGACAGCTAAAATATCTCTAGTATCTATTTGGTATTTATTTAGCATATTAATGCCAGGCACAACATTATTAAAATATGATTGGTTTGGTTGGGATGCCAGGTCAATATGCCGTGAGGCGTTTTTCCAATTTTCTCAGCCAGTTTCTTTCATTTCAGATTTTTCTTGTCTTTTTTGTTTGCTATAGTACTGAAATATATTTGGCTGTATACATATATATATTTATATATATATGTGTATGTGAGTACAATATATTTGTTGTTGGAGGATTGACATTACTTACGTTCACGTTCATCGTTCATTGCAGGCGTACGTGCTAATGCTGGCATATTGATAGAAATCCTGTAAATATCCTGTCAACACGCGGCATCAGTGAGAGCAGTGGAAGGCATCGTAACTTCGGGCTGTATCCTGTGTATCCTTGTTCCCATGTATCCCCCATGTATTCATGTATCCTATATATCCCTGTTGTCTGCGGTTTATTACGAGCTACTTCTTCACAAAAGCAGAGGCGGCACGGGTCAGGCCTTAGCCCTAGCTCCCTCTTCGTCTCAATCTTTGTCTTCTTCTCTCTTTCCGTCTCTTTCTCGCTGCTGATATACTGTTGAAGGCTCTCGCTAATAGCGACAGCTGCACGTTGCCAGCGATAACGGAGGATTCAACATTAAAGTGCTTTTGGGTTTTATTTTTAAAGATTGCTCACTTCACTTCATCCACTTCACCGCTTTCCCACATTGTTATCTTATGTGTATTTCGGTTTCACTTTGCTTCTCGGCTTAAAACATAAAATTATGACAGGTTGCGGTTGCTTTGATGCCATCGGATTGTTGATTCTTGATTGTTGTTTTCTCGGTTTTCTCGGTCTTAAAGACTTTGTCTTCTGAGCACACAATTGAAATTGCAACAAAGGCAGTGACAAATATATTTAACTTAAATATAAATAAAATACTTGCAGCCCACAGCCTTTAAAATACAGATATCTTTTATACAAAGAGGAGCTACTCCGAGCTGAGAGTAATATTTAATATTGCTTGCTGCACTGCAGGTAACTAGGTGAAGTGTCCCGTCCAAGTGAAGTAAGCTGAATTATTCCCTGTCAGCGCCTGAGCTAATCGAAAACGTGTTTAAGTAGCCACCTGAAGCATTTAATAAAACGGCATAAAAAATGTAAAGATGAAGTCAGAGGGCAGAGGGGAAGGTGTACAGTGATCAAAACAAGTCGCTGACATTTAACAAGGGTCAAAAATTCAACAGCTTTTTTATAGGATTCAGAGGCAGTGCTAGGTTTAAAAGTATAAAAAGAAATTAGTTAACAGGCAAACGATCGGTACAGATCTTGACTAAGTAAATGTATTAAGTTTAAAACAATTGAAATATTTTAATTAAATAATACTTTTAAGCTGATGAATGTTATTTTCTTCATACCTAAAGCATCTTAGAAATGTCCGATAAAAATTCAGAGTTTAAGCCATTTTAGTTTTAAAGCTAAGCAAAATTCAGTAAAACATATGTTGGGGCTACCCCTTGATGTCACTGCATGGTGTGGCCTATAAGTAGGCGTGGCTGACTGCCCATTAATGGCATTCATTTTGCAGTGGCTTGTGCAAGACAATGGCCGAGTCGAAACAACTTTAAGTTAAGGAGGCGCAGCTTCAGTTTGGTCGTTGTCATTGCCGCAGCCCGTTCAAGTTTCGTACGTGCGGTTGCTTTGAGGTTTGGCTTGTACTAAACACACACATCACACACACAGTGTGTGAGTGTGTGATAAACATTCTTATCCTTGTCAGTGTATGCCATACGGGCCAGGCGAAACTGGCAGGCAGTCAGAAGTATGCACGGGCTTAGTGTCTAACAAATGTGCGCCGTGTGACAACGACAACGAAAACGAGAGAGTGGGAGGGAGAGGGAACTAGTGGGGTTGTAGGGATGAAGAGCCTGTGCTAGGGTTGGCAAAAGGTGCCGCCTGCGGTCGCTTCTAGTACATGCGTGCATGTATGTGTCCATGTGTGAGTGTGTGTGTGTGTAAACGGAATGAACGGTAATCCGTCGTGTTTTGAATAACAAAATTTTCCGTACGAGATTGTTCTACAGTGGAATTTGCAGGCAGCTAACAAACCGCAAACCATGTCAAATGGCAGAGGTAGTAGCAAATGCAACAACAACAACAACATTAAGTAAAGCAAGAGTAGCATCAGCATGCTACACTGCCACGCCCAGTGAACAGTTTTGTTTTTAAAACACTCAAAGGATAAAGGATAACCGGTCCAACTCATCGTCCTCACGCACATTTCGCACACATTCTCGTCGAGTTTGTCAATAAAAATAAAGAGCGTTGCCTGCTTTTAGGCGTTGTCATTGCGTGACAATCGTCACCTGACCGTAAAGTACTCCAACAAACTCAAATACTCTCACCTACACACAGCTGACAGCTGAACGCAGATCAACAAATGGAAAATGCCAAAATAGAGAGCACAAAGTATAGAGCATAAGCTCTACCGACCTTAAATTATTTCAGTGTACATAACAAAACATAAAAGCTACATTTTAATACTTTAAAAGAATGCAATTAATTTAATTACACTTAATTGTTTATTATTAAAGTTTAAATCCAAATAGAATTTATAATTAAATAAATAAGCAATAAATTATTAATATGAAGTTAGATCAGTGGGAAATAAATTCGAACCTACTTTAAATGCATTTTGGAGTTCTAATTTGAGAGCTTTAAGCAGTGACCCCCTGCTGTACATTCAGCAGTGTATTTCTAGCTTAATTAGAAACTTTTTAGCTGCTTTGCCAAAACTGATGAAGGTTTATGCAAGAAGGTTGAGAATATACAACTGAGCCTCCAATTAACTAAGCGCTGCCCATGCCCAATAAAAATTTCTAGTGTAATAAATTTAAATTTAAAAGGTAAACAAACCTTGTCTTAGCCAGTTTCGAATCACAGACATTGTTTCAGTCTCACTTTTGGGTCTCGACTTGAGTCGAGTCGAATGTTTTATCAGTCGAGTCGCAGCTTGGCTAGAAATTAGGAAAAAGTGGCTGGCAAAGACTTTTGAGGACACCTTACGTTTTGGCCAAGGTGCTAAAAACAGTTACCCCAACTATTCTAGCAGCTTTTGCTGACAACATTTGCACTTTATCCTTGTCACTTGTTATCGTATTCTGCTGTTGCGCCATTTTTCCTACTGCGATGACGACACCGGGCTGAGAATCTAACACAGACTCCCAGGGACATTCAACAGGGTAGGGAAAGGGAAGTGAAGACGAAGTGTTTCTCTTGAGAAATTGCGGCACAAAAGTCAACGTGTAACGAGAAAATAATAAATGCCATTAATACAAGCGTGTCGGGACACGGCTGGACGAAATCAACACCGGAGGACAAAAGGAGCGTGCCGGATGTAAAGCTCAAAACGAATGAAGTATGAAATTGAAAACCGCACCACAGGTTAAAAAATGAACCGGCAAGGCGCACACACACCCCTTCAACAACAACAACAACAACACCAGAAACAGAGCTAAAATCAAATGATCTGACATTTTTTACAACCAGATTCCAAAGAGAAGAAATTGTAGCTGACTTCGGGTTAAACTGTCCCTTCAACATCAGCTGGTGTTTTACACAATCCGTAATAGGGCTTAGAATAACTGGTAACAGGTGAATAATTGAACCAATGACAATGGCAAACATTAACTAATGACTTGCATTTCTTATAGCCATTAAACAAACACAAGCCATTTCTCGTTATGAAAAAGGTCAGTTTCGAAGATTATTTCATTTATTATTAATTATTTTACTGTCATGATTTATAGTCTTGTTAAAATAATTAAAATTGTGTTGAATTAAGCTAATGGAGTTATTAAATTGAAAATTAGTATTTATTATATTTTATAAAACACTTTTAAACATCTAATTAAATTTATTAAAATTAAGAGAGCTAAAAACCAATTTAATATAAATTTTTAGTTTATATTAAATCACTTAGATAATCAATTACTGTAGACAATATGTTTGTATTGAATAAACAATTTAGTTCTATTAAATTGATTATTCTTTTTAATGTTCATAAAACTCTTTAAAATATTTAAATTAATTTATTTAAATAAAGATAAATAATAATAATATATAAATTAATTAATTAAAATTTAATATAATTTTTAAGTTCATATTAAATCACTTAGATAATCAATTACTGTACACAAAATGTGTGTATTGAATAAATGGAGGTATTTAATTGAAAATTAATATTGATTATACTTTATAATGCTTTTAAAACACTTCATAACATTTGAATTAGTTTATTAAAATCAAGACAGCTGAAAACTTTTGTAGAAATTAGTTTATTAAAATTAAGTAAACTGAAAACCAGTTTTAATATTATTTTTAACTTTATCTTAAATCACTTCAATAATCAATTACAGTACACAAAATGTGTGTATTGAATAAACAAATTCAATTTTACATACACACTCATATCTCTTTGTTCAACAGACTCGATTCTAAGCTAAACAAATCTGTTATGTTTAATACAAGTGACATACAAGTTAATTGTTTTAGCTTCTGCTGTACATTTAAATCATTGTCTCTATCACAAATTACCGAATCGTAAGATTAAATGCTGTAAAATAATTGACTCTGCTACTTATAAATAATCTAAGCATGTATAATGCAATATGTGCTTAAGTAGTAAGACTTTATAATAATCAACAAAAGAACAAATTTGAATTTATAGTCTGTTGATCAGAGATAATAATATTTTGACAATGGACATTTCTGGATGAGAAAGTGTTACTGAAAATGCAATTAACATTTCATCGAACAAACAAAAACAGTTTGCTCATAAATTTCATTGTTTATTATTCTGACACTAATTAGGAAACTTTTGCATATACATATATTGTATCTCAATGGCTGTGCATAAATCCAGAAAGCGAGTTAAAGGCTCAAGTGAAACTGCAATCTCAAGACGTCTTTGCATATTCAAAGCAAATTCAATAAAGTTCCTTGCATACAACATGGTGCAAGAGGGAATTTCAAGTGCTTGGCCCAAACCAAAACAAAGTGGCCATTGCACAGAGCCAAGGCGCATACAAATCAAGTCGACAGGCATTAGCAATAACAAGCGTTAGAGAAGTGGATGGATCGACAGATACCCTGTAAAAAACAACCATTCCAACCTTCTTGCAGAACAGATGTCTTAAGGTATATAATTCAAAGCACTTGGACAAGTCTATAACTCCCCATTTGTCTATAGTGATTTTATTGCTACAGGGTATGAAAAGCAGATTCAGTCACATCACACGGTCGTGGGAATTCAGTTGGAGCGGCGCATACTGTGATGTGGCATGAGAAGGGCACATGTCAGGACATTCTCCAGTCCCAAGGAGAAAGAGGAAGGGAGAGGGAGAGTGGCAAACACTGATAAAAGAAGCAGAGCACTGTTGTTGTATGTATTTGTTGTATGGAAGTTTTTGGCGCTGATCGTGCATTGGCCTTTTGGACGCAGTTGTGCTTTGTTTTGTCCGATATATATATATGTATAAATATATATGTACATATTTATGTACTTATGTAAAGTAACTATGGAAATGGAGCAAGCATTCTATGCTGTGTTCTGTATGCTGGTTCCTGGCCATAGTCCTGCAGCTGCAGTGGCGGTTATTGTCTGCAAATGCTTTTTTCTCTCATTTGTTTGTGATGCCACGGCGGCAAACGCAGCAACAACAAATGCAAATGAGCACACCCTGTCTGCTGTATTCAAACAGCAACTAAAGTAAAAAAAATATTCAAACAGCCAAACAACTAAAGAACCTGCTCAAAAGCAATACAAAGAACCAACAAAAAATATTAACTTTAAACCAACAGAGGCAGAGGCAGAGGAGAAAGCAAGAGAAAAGCATGAAAATCCTTGCATAATCTCAAATGCTGCGCTGGGTAAATTTAAGTTGCGTTCGTTATATTTTATTTACTAAGTGCAAATGTTATTTGCAGTCATTGAAATTGAAACAAATATAAGCACAATGTGGGAGAGAAAGAGCAGGATAGTGCGATAGACGGAGAGTGAGATACGCGGACACACACGTACGCACACACGCAAGCACATAAAAAACCAACAAGCCTAAAGCCATTTGTAGCCCTTTTGTGAGATAGTCAACAACAACAATAACAACAACTACACACACACACACCAACACACACATGCACAAACTTAGCTGCCTCATCATGCCACCATTAATGTGCATCTGTGTGTGTGTGTGTGTAAAAGTTATAGTAAAAGCGAGACGCACGTATTTTAATATGTGCCCCCAAAGCAGAAGAAAAATCGCACGTACGTGACTTCATTTGTTGCTGAGCCATTGTTGTTGGCTCTTTCATTCGGTTATGCCCCGTTCCCCTTTCCTTTCCCCTCGCCTTAGTCTTTCCCACTGCCCACTGCGTGCGCTGGTTCAGCGAACACCAGCCAGAGTTGCCAACACGACGCTGCAGCACTTAGAGTTGCCATTTTCGCTAAAGCAATTAATAACTTAGCTTAGACAAGAAATTTAAACAGCATAGGAATGTTTCTAAATTATTATAATTATTAGTAAATGAAACAAATAAAAATATTAAAAAATAATTTTAGTAACTGGTATAACAATTATTTAATATAATTTTTAAATATTTTTGCTTTGAAATTTAATTTTTTTCAGCCCCTTTTAAATAATAATCTTAATTTCAAATAACTCAATTCTGCAGAACTGTTCATATTTTTAGCTTAATAAAATAAATTTCATAAATAACTGATAAATTCCATTCCAAATGTAATCGCCTTAAAAGTATATAAACCAAACCAATCAGATCGAATATAAATTTTCATTTAAAATGATGCAAATACTTAAGTTATGTAACGAACTCTCGACGATGACCATGATAACCGCATAATTCATTATATGAACGTATCTTATGTGGGCCGCCTTAGCCCACCTGGCGTATGCGTAATGGCAAATCAATAGATTGTCCTCTGGCAGTGGGCGGCAGTCTGCATGTAACTGTGTGTGTGTGTGTGTGTGTGTTATAGTGTGTTCGTGCAAACGACACATGTTTTAATTAATAAATGCCATTGTTAAATCGGTAGTCATTAGGGAAGACTGTGTAGACTTGAAAAATAGGTATCATAAGTTATTTGCGCTTGGGATGATGATGATGTTGATGATGATTGCAATGCCTTGAAGCGTATGTGAGGCTGGACGCTGCCAAATTAGCGTCATTATGTGAATACAGTTGCTCTTTACCATGCGCATATTTATCTAATAACAACAATAACAACAAGAACTACTTTTAGTGGCAACTAAAATCGTGCTAATGCTGATGATGATGGGCACGCACCGAAAACCAAATCAAACGTCGCACACGGATAAACCAAATTGAGAGACAAGGCCGCGACCGGTCGCAGTCTGTGTGTTTCTGTGTGTGTGTGTGTGTTTTGGGGTTGTGTTTGTTGAGGAAAGGGGAGAGAAAAGGGGGGAAATGCCTTCAGGCTGTGACTTTCCATGCATAATGGCAGTCACACGTACACGTAACTACGTAACAGTATCAAATAGACAGACGCTGCGCCTGCGGCCAAGCAACTTAAAAGTAGGCAACGATGCCCCACCTCCCTTCTCCCTCCTCCCCCTGCCTCCCCCCATTCCCCCTCTTTCTATCTCATCTTTTCTTTCTATTTGCACAGCATTTACATGATTTGCTTGCAGATTTTGCAAGGTTGTCTAAGGGCTCAGCTCATTAGGGTCCCACAAATCAAGCGATGTATTTATTTTTATTTATTAGACGCAGCTGCGGCTTCTCGCATGGCCGCAAGCCAAGACAGATTATATGGCCGAGGGTAAGCATTGAGAAACATTGAGAATAACAATTTAGTATAGCTAATGCCTGTAAATATCCATTATACCCTATAAATTACAACACTCTAAAAAAAGGTAATTACAGGCACATAGAAACGACCCTCACTTAAGCCCTTTAGTAATTCAAACGTTGCTTTAATTTTAAATGCATTTCTTGCTTTAAATGCCGTAAAAAGCAATTTAACTAATTGGTGCATTTTATTGGTTTTTAGACCCCGTACTCTTTAAAAGAGTAAAGGGGGTCTATTAAGTTTGTCAGAAGCGAGATGTGCGTAACAGGCAGAAGGAGGCGTGGCCGACCCATAAAGTATATTATTTTGATCAGCATCAACAGCCGAGTCGATATAGCAAGTTGTCCGTCTGTCCGTCTGTCCGTCTGTCCGTTGTCCGTCTGTCCGTCCGTCCGTCCGTCCGTTGACACCTGGATCTTTTAAACTACAAGAGCTAGAGACACCAAATTTGGAATGTAAGTCCGTTATTTTCTCGAGCAGATCAAGTTTATTTCAAATTGTTGCCACGCCCCTTACCGCCCCCGCATGACAAAAACCAGACACACCTCGAAAAAAATTGTGTTTTAGGCGAATATCTCAGTAACTATAGACTTAGGAGCACAAATTTTGGTATACAGGTTCCTAGAGACAGCCTTAATATAACGCCATTCAAAATTTTGAGCTGCCACGCCCCTTTGCTCATCAGAAATAAAAGACTCTCCAGCTTCAACGCCTTTGTTCAGGCATTAAATCAAATAGTACAGTGTTGTAATTTAACATACGCTTAGAGAATTACTATTTCTAACTTTCCTGAAAGTGGCATCAAAATCCTATGTCAAACAACAGAGAAATTACGGTTCAAAGTCGAAGTTATTTTAAAGCAAAATCACTGCAACACATACAAACAAACACAGAAACATACAAACATATGTTCGAACGTTTTCTCTACCTGCTGGCGGCAGCGCTGCCCGGAGCCGCTGGCCGCGCCGACCAATGCTATACATACACACATATGTATGTGTGCACATACTTATATGGAAATAATCGGAAGATGATAAAAGAGGGGTGTGGTGCAACTGATAGAGTTGCGGCGCAATGTGGAACCTTCGCTGGATCGCGGGTTCGAGTGCTGACTTGACAGTTGTTATTTATTTATTTTTTAATTTTATTCAAATGTAATATTTATTTTATTTTTTATTTCTTTGAATTTTTTTATAATGGATCTGGGAGACGGGGTCTTTTACAGTCGCTCGATCGACTGTACCTTTCTTACTTGTTATTTATGCTGAAGCAAGCAGAAGCAGGTTAACCATAGGGTATTATTAAGTCAACAGCTCTTTTCCAATGAGTCAATTAAATGCAGTATTCATGTCAATAGCATTTCATTTCCTATACAGTCAGAGCCCTTTAAGGTTTGGTTTAGATACAATTTATAAAATGTATAGCAATTGTGCTGTTTAATTTTGTCCACAAAATAATAACAGAAATAAAATAAGAAGAATAATCATAAAAAAATAATTTTTACTCGTTAATTTTCTTCATATAAATTATAAAAGAAATCAAATATCCAGTGAAAAAAATAAATTAAAACATGCCCGAATAAATGTGGAAAAAAAATATTAGAACGAGTTTAAGTTTAGAAAATTAGAAGTATCGACTAGATGTTATCGAGGGACTACTGTAATATGTGAACGCCTGTAAAAAAACATGTTCCTGTAATTTTTGTTAGGCTCAATGTGGAGACAAATTTACAAATGCTGGTAAACTTTCTGTTTTTTACCACAAGCAAGTTAATTAGACCCCGTACTCTTTAAAAAGAGTAAAGGGGGTCTATTAAGTTTGTCAGAAGCGAGATGTGCGTAACAGGCAGAAGGAGGCGTGGCCGACCCCATAAAGTATATATATTCTTGATCAGCATCAACAGCCGAGTCGATATAGCAATGTCCGTCTGTCCGTCTGTCCGTCCGTCCGTCCGTCCGTATGAACACCTGGATCTTTTAAACTACAAGAGCTAGAGACACCAAATTTGGAATGTAAGTCCGTTATTTTCTCGAGCAGATCAAGTTTATTTCAAATTGTTGCCACGCCCCTTACCGCCCCCGCAATGAGCAAAAAACCAGACACACCTCGAAAAAAATTGTGTTTTAGGCGAATATCTCAGTAACTATAGCACTTAGGAGCACAAATTTTGGTATACAGGTTCCTAGAGACAGCCTTAATATAACGCCATTCAAAATTTTGAGCTGCCACGCCCCCTTTGCTCATCAGAAATAAAAGACTCTCCAGCTTCAACGCCTTTGTTCAGGCATTAAATCAAATAGTACAGTGTTGTAATTTAACATACGCTTAGAGAATTACTATTTCTAACTTTCCTGAAAGTGGCATCAAAATCCTATGTCAAACAACAGAGAAATTACGGTTCAAAGTCGAAGTTATTTTAAAGCAAAATCACTGCATGCGCGCAACACATACAAACAAACACAGAAACATACAAACATATGTTCGAACGTTTTCTCTACCTGCTAGCGGCAGCGCTGCCGGAGCCGCTGGCCGCGCCGTCCAATGCTATACATACACACATATGTATGTGTGCACATACTTATATGGAAATAATCGGAAGAATGATAGAAGAGGGGTGTGGTGCAACTGATAGAGTTGCGGCGCAATGTGGAACCTTCGCATGGATCGCGGGTTCGAGTGCTGACTATGACAGTTGTTAATTTATTTATTTTTTAATTTTAATTCAAAATGTAAATATTTAATTTTAATTTTTAGACCCCGTACTCTTTAAAAAAGAGTAAAGGGGGTCTATTAAGTTTGTCAGAAGCGAGATGTGCGTAACAGGCAGAAGGAGGCGTGGCCGACCCCATAAAGTATATATATTCTTGATCAGCATCAACAGCCGAGTCGATATAGCCATGTCCGTCTGTCCGTCTGTCCGTCTGTCCGTCTGTCCGTATGAACACCTGGATCTTTTAAACTACAAAAGCTAGAACCATGAAATTCACAATGAAAGTCCGTTATTATGTCAAGCAGATCAAGTTTATTTCAAATTGTTGCCACGCCCCCTACCGCCCCCGCAATGAGCAAAAACCAGACAAACCTCGAGAAAATTTTTGTTTTAGGCGAATATCTCAGTAACTATAGCACTTAGGAGCACCAATTTTGGTATACAGGTTCCTAGAGACAGCCTTAATGCAATGTCATTTAAAGTTTTGAGCTGCCACGCCCCCTTTGTTCATAGGAACTAAAACACTCTCCAGCTTCAATGCCTTGTTTCAGGCATTAAATCAAATAGTACAGTGTTGTAATTTAACATACGCTTAGAGAATTACTATTTCTAACTTTCCTGAAAGTGGCATCAAAATCCTATGTCAAACAACAGAGAAATTACGGTTCAAAGTTGAAGTTATTTTAAAGCAAAATCACTGCATGCGCGCAAACATACAAACAAACACAGAAACATCAAACATATGTTCGAACGTTTTCTCTACCTGCTGGCGGCAGCGCTGCCGGAGCCGCTGGCCGCGCCGACCAATGCTATACATACACACATATGTATGTGTGCACATACATATATGCAAATAATCGGAAGAATGATAGAAGAGGGGTGTGGTGCAACTGATAGAGTTGCGGCGCAATGTGGAACCTTCGCATGGATCGCGGGTTCGAGTGCTGACGATGACAGTTGTTAATTTATTTATTTTTTAATTTTAATTCAAAATGTAAATATTTAATTTTAATTTTTTAAATTTTATTTGAAAATTTTAATTTAAATAAAATGCAATACTATGGGAGTACGGGGTCTTTTACAGTCGGCTCGATCGACTGTAGCCTTTCTTACTTGTTTAAATTGCATTTGAAAATTTTAATTTAAATAAAATGGAATACTATGGGAGTACGGGGTCTTTTACAGTCGGCTCGATCGACTGTAGCCTTTCTTACTTGTTTTTCCAAAGTTAGTGCAACAATAAAGATTATTTTTTCAATTTAACAATACCGACTGAATTTAGTCCTCTTGGGTCACAAATAAATATAGAAGGTTTTTTTTTCTTTTCAAAATTCATTTCTTATATTTAATATTTTTCTTTCTCTGCTCGGCTGCGTCAATAGCTCAGAGTGCTGAGCTGCCGACCTGTCACAATAAGAACTTCATGCTCATGTGAGTTCAATTCTAACTCCGGATCTTGTGCCATCATCTTTGGTATTCTTGCGACTATCCGTTACAAGTGATACCGTCCCATGACTATGAAGTTGTCATTGTGAGAGGTCGTCAGCTGAGTAGTTTCTTTTTTCTAAGAAGTTTTAAAATAAATTCAGTGTGGATAAAACAATCTTATTTAGGAGATTACTCACTTTATTAAAAAGATAAATATTTTTAAATGATACTGATATTTGTTTATGATTTTAGTACGAACTCCTTTTGTATAGCATTATGGCTATATAGTACGTGTTCGAATGTTTTCACTGCCTGTGTAGCGGCAGCGCTGTGTGTGTTCAATTATATTTAGTTTTTATTTGTTTAAACGTGTTCTAATACAAGTAATACCTGGATACCGATTTAATTAATTTAATCGGGAATAAAAGCGAGAGTTTATACGGTCGGGCGTGCTCGACTGTACTTTTCTTACTAGTTTTTTTTTAGACCCCGTACTCTTTAAAAAAGAGTAAAGGGGGTCTATTAAGTTTGTCAGAAGCGAGATGTGCGTAACAGGCAGAAGGAGGCGTGGCCGACCCCATAAAGTATATATATTCTTGATCAGCATCAACAGCCGAGTCGATATAGCAATGTCCGTCTGTCCGTCTGTCCGTCTGTCCGTCTGTCCGTCCGTCCGTCCGTCCGTCCGTCCGTATGAACACCTGGATCTTTTAAACTACAAGAGCTAGAGACACCAAATTTGGAATGTAAGTCCGTTATTTTCTCGAGCAGATCAAGTTTATTTCAAATTGTTGCCACGCCCCTTACCGCCCCCGCAATGAGCAAAAACCAGACACACCTCGAAAAAAATTGTGTTTTAGGCGAATATCTCAGTAACTATAGCACTTAGGAGCACAAATTTTGGTATACAGGTTCCTAGAGACAGCCTTAATATAACGCCATTCAAAATTTTGAGCTGCCACGCCCCCTTTGCTCATCAGAAATAAAAGACTCTCCAGCTTCAACGCCTTTGTTCAGGCATTAAATCAAATAGTACAGTGTTGTAATTTAACATACGCTTAGAGAATTACTATTTCTAACTTTCCTGAAAGTGGCATCAAAATCCTATGTCAAACAACAGAGAAATTACGGTTCAAAGTCGAAGTTATTTTAAAGCAAAAAAATCACTGCATGCGCGCAACACATACAAACAAACACAGAAACATACAAACATATGTTCGAACGTTTTCTCTACCTGCTGGCGGCAGCGCTGCCCGGAGCCGCTGGCCGCGCCGACCAATGCTATACATACACACATATGTATGTGTGCACATACTTATATGGAAATAATCGGAAGAATGATAGAAGAGGGGTGTGGTGCAACTGATAGAGTTGCGGCGCAATGTGGAACCTTCGCATGGATCGCGGGTTCGAGTGCTGACTTGACAGTTGTTAATTTATTTATTTTTTAATTTTAATTCAAATGTAAATATTTAATTTTAATTTTTTAAATTTCATTTGAAAATTTTAATTTAAATAAAATGGAATCTATGGGAGTACGGGGTCTTTTACAGTCGGCTCGATCGACTGTAGCCTTTCTTACTTGTTTTTCCAAAGTTAGTGCAACAATAAAGATTATTTTTTCAATTTAACAATACCGACTGAATTTAGTCCTCTTGGGTCACAAATAAATATAGAAGGTTTTTTTTTCTTTTCAAAATTCATTTCTTATATTTAATATTTTTCTTTCTCTGCTCGGCTGCGTCAATAGCTCAGAGTGCTGAGCTGCCGACCTGTCACAATAAGAACTTCATGCTCTGTGAGTTCAATTCTAACTCCGGATCTTGTGCCATCATCTTTGGTTCTCTTGCGACTATCCGTTACAAGTGATACCGTCCCATGACTATGAAGTTGTCATTGTGAGAGGTCGTCAGCTGAGTAGTTTCTTTTTTCTAAGAAGTTTTAAAATAAATTCAGTGTGGATAAACAATCTTATTTAGGAGTTACTCACTTTATTAAAAAGATAAATATTTTTAAATGATACTGATATTTGTTTATGATTTTAGTACGAACTCCTTTTGTATAGCATTATGGCTATATAGTACGTGTTCGAATGTTTTCACTGCCTGTGTAGCGGCAGCGCTGTGTGTGTTCAATTTTTTAGTTTTTATTTGTTTAAACGTGTTCTAATACAAGTAATACCTGGATACCGATTTAATTAATTTAATCGGGAATAAAAGCAGAGAGTTTATACGGTCGGGCGTGCTCGACTGTACTTTTCTTACTAGTTTTTTTTTAGACCCCGTACTCTTTAAAAAAGAGTAAAGGGGTCTATTAAGTTTGTCAGAAGCGAGATGTGCGTAACAGGCAGAAGGAGGCGTGGCCGACCCCATAAAGTATATATATTCTTGATCAGCATCAACAGCCGAGTCGATATAGCAATGTCCGTCTGTCCGTCTGTCCGTCTGTCCGTCCGTCCGTCCGTCCGTATGAACACCTGGATCTTTTAAACTACAAGAGCTAGAGACACCAAATTTGGAATGTAAGTCCGTTATTTTCTCGAGCAGATCAAGTTTATTTCAAATTGTTGCCACGCCCCTTACCGCCCCCGCAATGAGCAAAAAACCAGACACACCTCGAAAAAAATTGTGTTTTAGGCGAATATCTCAGTAACTATAGCACTTAGGAGCACAAATTTTGGTATACAGGTTCCTAGAGACAGCCTTAATATAACGCCATTCAAAATTTTGAGCTGCCACGCCCCCTTTGCTCATCAGAAATAAAGACTCTCCAGCTTCAACGCCTTTGTTCAGGCATTAAATCAAATAGTACAGTGTTGTAATTTAACATACGCTTAGAGAATTACTATTTCTAACTTTCCTGAAAGTGGCATCAAAATCCTATGTCAAACAACAGAGAAATTACGGTTCAAAGTCGAAGTTATTTTAAAGCAAAATCACTGCATGCGCGCAACACATACAAACAAACACAGAAACTACAAACTTTTCGAACGTTTTCTCTCCTGCTGGCGGCGCGTCCGGAGCCGCTGGCCGCGCCGATTGCAGTACATACACACATATGTATGTGTGCACATACTTATATGGAAATAATCGGAAGAATGATAGAAGAGGGGTGTGGTGCAACTGATAGAGTTGCGGCGCAATGTGGAACCTTCGCATGGATCGCGGGTTCGAGTGCTGACTTGACAGTTGTTAATTTATTTATTTTTTATTTTAATTCAATGTAAATTTTAATTTTAATTTTTTAAATTTCTTTGAAAATTTTAATTTATAAAATGGATCTATGGGAGTCGGGGTCTTTTACAGTCGGCTCGATCGACTGTAGCCTTTCTTACTTGTTTTTCCAAAGTTAGTGCAACAATAAAGATTATTTTTTCAATTTAACAATACCGACTGAATTTAGTCCTCTTGGGTCACAATAAATTAGAAGGTTTTTTTTTCTTTTCAAAATTCATTTCTTATATTTAATATTTTTCTTTCTCTGCTCGGCTGCGTCAATAGCTCAGAGTGCTGAGCTGCCGACCTGTCACAATAAGAACTTCATGCTCATGTGAGTTCAATTCTAACTCCGGATCTTGTGCCATCATCTTTGGTATCTCTTGCGACTATCCGTTACAAGTGATACCGTCCCATGACTATGAAGTTGTCATTGTGAGAGGTCGTCAGCTGAGTAGTTTCTTTTTTCTAAGAAGTTTTATATTCAGTGTGGATAAACAATCTTATTTAGGAGTTACTCACTTTATTAAAAAGATAAATATTTTTAAATGATACTGATATTTGTTTATGATTTTAGTACGAACTCCTTTTGTATAGCATTATGGCTATATAGTACGTGTTCGAATGTTTTCACTGCCTGTGTAGCGGCAGCGCTGTGTGTGTTCAATTATTTTAGTTTTTATTTGTTTAAACGTGTTCTAATACAAGTAATACCTGGATACCGATTTAATTAATTTAATCGGGAATAAAAGCAGAGAGTATTATACGGTCGGGCGTGCTCGACTGTACTTTTCTTACTAGTTTTTTTAGACCCCGTACTCTTTAAAAAGAGTAAAGGGGGTCTATTAAGTTTGTCAGAAGCGAGATGTGCGTAACAGGCAGAAGGAGGCGTGGCCGACCCCATAAAGTTATATATTCTTGATCAGCATCAACAGCCGAGTCGATTAGCAATGTCCGTCTGTCCGTCTGTCCGTCCGTCCGTCCGTCCGTTGAACACCTGGATCTTTTAAACTACAAGAGCTAGAGACACCAAATTTGGAATGTAAGTCCGTTATTTTCTCGAGCAGATCAAGTTTATTTCAAATTGTTGCCACGCCCCTTACCGCCCCCGCAATGAGCAAAAAACCAGACACACCTCGAAAAAAATTGTGTTTTAGGCGAATATCTCAGTAACTATAGCACTTAGGAGCACAAATTTTGGTTACAGGTTCCTAGAGACAGCCTTAATATAACGCCATTCAAAATTTTGAGCTGCCACGCCCCCTTTGCTCATCAGAAATAAAAGACTCTCCAGCTTCAACGCCTTTGTTCAGGCATTAAATCAAATAGTACAGTGTTGTATTTAACTACGCTTAGAGAATTACTATTTCTAACTTTCCTGAAAGTGGCATCAAAATCCTATGTCAAACAACAGAGAAATTACGGTTCAAAGTCGAAGTTATTTTAAAGCAAATCACTGCATGCGCGCAACACATACAAACAAACACAGAAACATACAAACATTGTTCGAACGTTTTCTCTACCTGCTGGCGGCAGCGCTGCCCGAGCCGCTGGCCGCGCCGACCATGCTATACATACACACTTGTTGTGTGCCTACTTATTGGAAATAATCGGAAGAATGATAGAAGAGGGGTGTGGTGCAACTGATAGAGTTGCGGCGCAATGTGGAACCTTCGCATGGATCGCGGGTTCGAGTGCTGACTTGACAGTTGTTATTTATTTATTTTTTAATTTTAATTCAAATGTAATTTTAATTTTAATTTTTTAAATTTCATTTGAAAATTTTAATTTAAATAAATGGAATACTTGGGAGTACGGGGTCTTTTACAGTCGGCTCGATCGACTGTAGCCTTTCTTACTTGTTTTTCCAAGTTAGTGCAACATAAAGTTATTTTTTCAATTTAACAATACCGACTGAATTTAGTCCTCTTGGGTCACAAATAATATAGAAGGTTTTTTTTTCTTTTCAAATTCATTTCTTATATTTAATATTTTTCTTTCTCTGCTCGGCTGCGTCAATAGCTCAGAGTGCTGAGCTGCCGACCTGTCACATAGAACTTCTGCTCATGTGAGTTCAATTCTAACTCCGGATCTTGTGCCATCATCTTTGGTATCTCTTGCGACTATCCGTTACAAGTGATACCGTCCCATGACTATGAAGTTGTCATTGTGAGAGGTCGTCAGCTGAGTAGTTTCTTTTTTCTAAGAAGTTTTAAAATAAATTCAGTGTGGATAAACAATCTTATTTAGGAGATTACTCACTTTATTAAAAAGATAAATATTTTTATGATCTGATTTTGTTTATGATTTTAGTACGAACTCCTTTTGTATAGCTTATGGCTTTAGTACGTGTTCGAATGTTTTCACTGCCTGTGTAGCGGCAGCGCGTGTGTGTTCATTTATTTAGTTTTTATTTGTTTAAACGTGTTCTAATACAGTAATCCTGGATACCGATTTAATTAATTTAATCGGGAATAAAAGCAGAGAGTATTATACGGTCGGGCGTGCTCGACTGTACTTTTCTTACTAGTTTTTTTTTTAGACCCCGTACTCTTTAAAAAAGAGTAAAGGGGGTCTATTAAGTTTGTCAGAAGCGAGATGTGCGTAACAGGCAGAAGGAGGCGTGGCCGACCCCATAAAGTATATATATTCTTGATCAGCATCAACAGCCGAGTCGATATAGCATGTCCGTCTGTCCGTCTGTCCGTCTGTCCGTCCGTCTGTATGAACACCTGGATCTTTTAAACTACAAAAGCTAGAGACACCAAATTTGGAATGAAAGTCCGTTTATGATGTACGCAGATCAAGTTTATTTCAAATTGTTGCCACGCCCCCTACCGCCCCCGCAATAAGCAAAAACCAGACACGCCTCGAAAAAATTTTTGTTTTAAGCGAATAACTCAATAGTTATGGCACTTAGGAGCACCAATTTTGGTACGCAGGTTCCCAGAGACAGCCTAAATGCATGTCATTTAAAGTTTTGAGCTGCCACGCCCCTTTGCTCATAGGAACTAAAACACTCTCCAATTTCAATGCCTTTCTGCAGGCTTAAATCAAATGTCAGTGTTGTATTTAACTACGCTTAGAGACATACTATTTCTAACTTTCCTGAAAGTGGCATCAAATCCTATGTCAAACAACAGAGAAATTTCGGTTCAAAGTTCACGTTATTTTACTGCAAAATCACTGCATGCGCGCAACACATACAAACAAACACAGAAACATACAAACATATGTTCGAACGTTTTCTCTACCTGCTTTGGCGGCAGCCGCTGGCCGCGCCGAACAATGCTATACATACACACATATGTATGTATGAGCACACATACATATTTGCAAATAATCGGAAGAATGATAGAAGAGGGTCGTGGTGCAACTGGTAGAGTTGCGGCGCAATGTGGAACCTTCGCTGGATCGCGGGTTCGAATGCTGACAATGACGATTGTTATTTATTTACTTTTTTTTTTTCTTGTTTTTCTTTTTTTTTTTTTTCTTTTTTTTTTTTTTTTGGGCCTCTTGGGAGTACGGGGTCTTTTCGTCGGCTCGATCGACTGTAGCCTTTCTTCTTTTTTTCAGTTGT
Source organism: Drosophila acutilabella (assembly GCA_035046005.1). Taxonomy (NCBI): domain Eukaryota; kingdom Metazoa; phylum Arthropoda; class Insecta; order Diptera; family Drosophilidae; genus Drosophila; species Drosophila acutilabella. Next base: position 939,905 of record JAWNOK010000072.1, read on the forward strand.
ACACTCTCATAGGGTATAGTAGTTCTGTCATTAGATATGCAACTTTCGCGATGGAAAACCTGACGAGGTGTTTGTAAAGCAGCTAACAACTGTTTATAAGCGTTTGTCTATAGTAAACACAACCAATATTAATCCCAACTGTAAAGAAATGAACCCGATTATCTCCCGAGATTTTTGTTAGGGTGTACAGACATCGGCACAACATTCTAAGAATTTCCCTTTGGTTTTTTTTTTGTGCCTTGGATACGCTTTTGGGCCCCTGTTGCCTTTGCCTAAATTACACAAAGGCGTGCGATAAAAATTCAAAGAGCAAATACCAAAGCAACGTAACTGTAAATGGTGGACAGTTAACCAACCGCTACCACCCATATCCCCAGCCCACTTTTCTTATCTCCGCCCTCTCAGTATAGTTGTTCACTCGGTTGTTGTTCTTGTTGTTGTCTTTAGGTAATATGTGGCCCATTGTTTGCTATGAGGTCGATTGTTCTGTTGCTGTTGATATTCTTCTCACTGTAGTTGTTGTTGTACAGCACGGCTTCTGCTGCGAGATGACATTTACCAGATATAAAGCTCAAAATGTACACACCAACACATACAACCGCTCTCTCACACACTCACACCGTCACACAGTCACAAATTCAAGCGCTTGTGCAAAAAGTTTTGCTGGCTCGTGTTCTTTTTGTGTTGTTGTACATCTTTTTGGGCACACAAAAAGGACACAAGTAATTGAATTTCAATCGCAAAGCTCACACAAACATAAAGGATTTCTCAGTATGGGTGTGTGTGAGTGTGAGTGTACGTGTATGTCTGGTGCATAAAGTAAAACGACAAACACTTCGTAATGCGGAATTTTCATATTAAATCCGCTTTTCAGCAAACTCTCAAACAACACCCGCTGCCTACACACACACACACTCTCAGGCTAGTATGTGTGAGAGTGCCTGTTTTCGAGTGAGTTGAAAATAATGACAATTTAATTCAGGGTCACTAATTTTTCTGCCACTGCGCACATAAAGACAGCTTCAAGCCAAGGCGATATTGCTCATACGCCACGTTGACTGCTCAACCATGAATTCGCATGCAAGCGAAGAGAAGGAGTTGGTGTGTGTGTATGTGTGTATGAGTGCGTCGGCTTGACTTCTTGAGCTATTTAATCTAATGTAACGCCTGCCAACACAACACACACACTAGCGTACACGCCCTTAGCAGCAGCTACTTTTAACCACTTTGAAACTCATTTCCTACACTCATCCACTTTCACATGCATACAAATAAGCGTGTGACCGAACGAGTGAATGTGCCAATGTGTGTGTTTGTGTGCTTTGTCAATAACCACTAAGGCTCCGTATGTATGAGTTTATAGCACGGCCTTTTTGACACTGCTTTGACTTGGCTGTCCACTCAAAACTCATTTTATGCATTTCACAGACAACAACAGTGAGACAGAGTTCAAGTAACTTTTAAAGTGAACTCAGATAATTTTAAGCTTAAGTATTAATTTAATAATCTTATTAAAGAAAAGCTAGAAAACATTTTAGCACAAATTTGATGATTAAATCGAGTTACCCATTCTCTTTGTTAGGGTATTTCGTTGGATAAAAAGGTCTATGCGCTTGAGAGCGTTCATCGCTCAGTTAATTTGCGACAACTACTGTGGCTCACAGTTTGATTAATATTAATAGAGTATTCACATTTGAATTTGGTCCCTTCTTAGTGATTCCTCATTGACTCACACATACTTAGCTGTCTCCATTTCCGTGCACTTCCATTTGTAAACTCTGTGTGTGAAGTGTATACAAAATAAATTTAGCGTAAGAGTCTAATCAATCTAACTCTTTAAAAGTGATTGCGTTTCAACGTTTTGCAAATGTTTTTCTTTATTCAATTAACTTTAGTTTACTTTACATAATATGTTATTTTTTTGCTCTTCTGCTGACCACGTTGCGTATACGCATCACGACTTCTTGTTACTTTTCTAGAGCTTTCTTTGTCTGTATTTCCTTTGTTTTTATTTGAGTATTTTTACCGCTTTCAGTTCGTATTATAAATACATTAATACGCTGCTCATTTACTTCCGGTTTCAGTTGCCAGCTTCAGCGGAAACGTAATCTGCTTGTCATCAATTTTGCCTGTCCGTTATCCGTTATGCTTTCTTTTTCTTCTACTGGCAGTCTCCTTCGTTCTGTTCAGCGCTTATTTTCTTTGCCTTTCAAGCTGTTGTTGTTGTCGTTGTCGTTGTTGTAGCTGTTGTCATCTTGCGTATTTCCGCGGTTCAGTATTCCCTTTCAGTTGCGGTTTGCGTTTGATTTCCTGTTTGTGTTTCACTCTTTTCATATAACTTGCTTTTTTATTAAATACAATATGTTAAAGTTCAAGGGTCTTTCGGTATTCACTTAGCTGATATTCAGGCTAAGTGCAGGCAGAGGAAAATTAGCCTTATAAAGAGCAGAGATGGCAAGCTCTATACCTAATTGCCTGATGGAATAAGATTGTTCAATCGAATGGCAGGTAATTTGTGTACAGTGAACTAGAAATATAAAGGAGCGTTTTTTCAGTCCCTTTTCTTTAATTTGATTCAATAATTTATGCCAATATTTACCGCAAATATTGAAAAGGTTGTGGCTTTTATTTAAATCGCCCTTTACATTCAGTTACTTATCATAAGAACACTCCTGAATTTAAGACAATTTTAATTATTTTTTATTAAAGTTTATTAAGCACTCTCTGAGATACTTAATCAAATATTTCTCACAATTTCTAGTTCTATTTTTAAAAATATGTAATAAAATTCACCTATCAAATGGACGTATACAAATGCAAATTCTTTGGATTATCAGCTTTAGTCTTATCAATATTTATGCAACGTTTGCAATTGATAATTGGAAACGCAACATTGTGAGAGGAGAGATGTGTATGCATTTTACGTATTCAATGGCAGAATTTATAATGAAATTCGTTAGAATTTTGCTGTTTACCAATGTGAATTGGGGTAGAAGTTCGTTGAGAGCAAGAGAAAGCTATTGGAATGCGGGAAATTTGTAGTTTGTATTTTTTTTAGGTATCTAGAAATTTCAATTCCGTTAGCTTTTCAATAGAGTCGAATACGGTATGACCTCAACGAATCGCTCACGTGTGCCGAGAGAGTTAGGCAACTTGTATTAAAGCTATTGCCAACTGAGCCAACTGGGCCAAATCGGTAAGTTGGTCAGCAATTACATTTGCAACGTTGCAACCACTATGACTGTGGGGGTAAAGCATTAAATTGTATTAGCTCGAAAAGCAAGCATTTCGTTTTGGCCTCAACTTAAGCAATCAGCCTGAAAGAACATTTCAAGATTTAACAAAATGCTGCAGCTCGTTACATGCCACATGCCGCAGGCCCTTGAAGCAGCAGCAGCTGCTACAACTGCTGCTACTTCTGCTGCACGCTAATAAAAAGTTAAATATTATGCAACAAGTAAGCAATAGTATAGAGAGCTCCTTGATGCCGCTTTATTAGCTGCCCAACTCGAGGCACCTTTTCATTGCTGAGTAGAGCACTCTTTCCTTTCAGATCCTACGCTCCCCTACGCCTGTAGTCATAATCCCGTGTAAAATTGTTTTTCTACTGCAGACTGCATTTCATTTTGTTGCTGCTGTTACACTCGTTTGTTGGCAATCCAAAGGGGAACGCTCTTTACTCTCTATTCCATTTCTTTCACTATTTCTGTTTCTTTTTGCTTTTCTGTATGTGAAGAACAAGGAAATAATTTCAATCATGGCACACTAAGTAAGCCTGAGTTGAAGCAATCCGGCTACAGTTATTTAATTGGCAGAGTGTGGCAAAGTAGTTGGTCTCCTTGAAACCCCAGGATGAGCACATCATTTGAACTTTTGAATTGGCTATTGGATACTTGGAAATTATTTAAGCAGCAACTCAAGGTTCAAGAGAGCTTAAATGGAATTGATTGGACGAATGTGTAAAGAGAATGCTATGATTTATATGCCAGTGAAGAAAAGGTGCAAAACTGACATGCAACTATACTAATTAAAGTTTATAGAATTAGTTGTTTAATTGCTTTGCTTGTTTCCGCTTAATAAATTTCAATTATGACGCATGTTGGATTTCATGAAAGGACCACTATTAATGCTCTAATCAAGCGTGAACTTTAGGCAAAGGGTCGCTCAAGCCGCAAAACAATTAATAACACAATAGCAAAAACAGTAATCAATAACATACAATGAATTTGCATTTTACAAAGTTTCCAGATCCGTTTGTCGAGTACCGTTAACACAACCACAGCTAAGAACACAACACAAAAAACATTAAAACAAATTCCAATGGAAAGCAATTAAAATTTAATGATAAAGCACTTTGTGCACCTATTGAAAAACTTTGGCTTTTTTCTTGGTAAAGAATACGCACTGTGGACCGCACTGTGTCTAGCTATTAAGCCACTTTTCTTGTATTTTCCACAGCACCTGTTTGGTTAATTGTTAATATTGAGTTAAGTTTTAATTATCATAACTATGAAAAGTTCTCAACTAAAAATTGGCACTTGGAAGCCGACAACAAAGCTGGCAAAACAATTGCCAAAACGGAAGTTAACCGCAGGCAAACAATTTGAGTGGCAGAAACAGCAAACTGGCACACACACAACCGCACACACACACACAAAGAAAATCATAAAGCCAAATAACTGGCAAAACTCTATGCAAGTGAAGCCAACAAGTTATAAAATAAAAGCTCGCACACAACTACAGCTACACGTATACAGAGATACACTTGCGTAGATACAGATACAACTGCTGATATGCACTTGTGCCTTACTGCGAGACCCAACAATAAACAGCAAGTGCAGAAACTATGAAACGGAAATTCTGCATTTGACATAAACGCCAAGAGCACGCAGACACCAACACCAGCAACTACAGGGTCTAACAGCGAGTTTGGGCAACTCGTTTGCGTACGCTGAAAATCTTATACACTTTTTACAAGCTAAATAAAATGCGCACTAATTTAAGTTGTGATTTTACTCAAGCATTTTTATTTATCAGGTCTGTTTGGATTAGAAATGAACAAATTGAGTGGATTTCTTTGGAAATATTTTAAATTTCTCCCAGAAAAGTTGGGTTTACTTAAGCAAAGGAATGTCTTCCAAATATACAAGTAGTTAACTATAGCTATAATTTCATAACTCGTTCCATACCACAACTGCTAGTTAATCTACCCTTTCCACACACAGTGTATGATGACAAGAAAGTGATGGAAACGCAATTTGGTATCAGCAGGCGACTTTTGTGCACAGATGCCAAGCACTTGGCATCTGCGAGCATGTGAACTGCCTGCCTGCCTGGCTGCCTGGTTGCTGAATATTTCCAAATGCTTTGCACTGATTTCCATTCAGTTACTTTTTGGCCGTTTTTGGCCAAGCAGAATGACGCAGACTGAGGCTTAGTGCGAGTAGCTCTATATCTTTTGTATCCGCAGCTCTGTAGATACATATCTCTATGTGTGTATCTGTGAACTTTTACAGCTAGCTAGTAGCTGTTGGTTTCGTTTTGTGTTTGGCAAATTCTTGGATTGTGTTTGTGTTTTGCATTTTGGGTTTTAGGTTTTTGGTTTTTGGTTCTAGGTTTTTGGGTTTTCCATTCTGAGTTTCAATTGCAATGCACTCGACGTTGTTAGAGTGTGAGTGAGTGTGAGTAAGTGTGAGTGAGTGTGAGAATGAGTGAGTGAGTGTGTGTGTGTGTGTGTAGATGCGTTTGTTGTGTGGCTCTTAGAACTCGAGTGCTAGGCAGCCTGTGGCTTAAAATATAAAAATTGATGCCAAGTGCAGAGACCTTGCCAAAGCCATAGCATTTTGTAACGCATTTCCATTCCCATTTGCAGTTGTTTTTAGTTTTCAGTTGTTTCTGCTTTTGTTTTTATTTTTCACTTCTTTTTTTGTAGCCTCTAATGGGTGTCAACGCTTGAATGCAATTTGAAACATATTTTTGTGCTCGACATTCGCATCGTTGCTTCTTTCTCTCGTTCTCTGATTCTCTTTGACTTGTTTTGCTTTTGTGTTGTTTTCTTAGTTATTGATTTGCACAAGAAGCAGCTGAGAAACAGAGACAATGGCAAGAGCAGCATGTGGTTATTAGATGTCAATCAATACACTCTTGACTAATGGGCTTCATAACTGGCACAATCAAAATCAACGTCGTCCCAATTTTCAGACAATTTCATAACCCAAAATTGACACAAACACTAACACACACACACACACAAACACACACGCACACACCTGCCAAACAAGTGGCATTCAATCAAGTCATGCCTCAGCAGTTTTCCGGGCTCTTTGACCCGCCGGACAATCTCCTGACAAGCGGCAACAATAAATGCGACTAACCGCATGATGGTTTATCACACTGATTGCTTCTGAGAATGATGAAGTTAGTAATGATGATGCAGCTGCCTCGTGTTTCATATACATAATAAATATCTAAGACGCCCAATTAAAAGTTTCAGTTATGGCGGATTTATGTGTATCTTTTGGTAGTTGAGATTTTTGTCAATTTGTTCAAACTTTATGATAATGAAGCGCAAATATTTCAAGAGCAAACGACAAAAAAGGCATAAGACATTGTACACATTACAAGTAAATAGACTGCAGTGGGGCAAAGACGACTAATGGTAACGCTATCTGAACTAAGATTAAATTTAGTTAATTATTATATGGTAAAGGAATCATTAAGGACATATATTCTACTTATTGTGCATAATTTCCATAACTGAAGTTTGTATTAATATAATAGAACAACAGTCAAAACAGTTTGACTCCAGTTTCAGGCAGAGTATGAATAAGAAACACAGACAGCGTAAGATATAAAAACAAGAAAGTAGAAAGACAAGAAGACAGGGAGAAAGAGAGGGAGTGAGGGGCAGTCAGTGGAGGGGGAGTGAAGTCTCGTTGGACGTGCTACTTGGACTTATAAAGACGACAACGTGGCGCTGCCAACAACAGACCGGAAACCGGAAATGCCAAGCAGCAGTGCCAAGGCGCACGCAGTCGCCATTGCTAAAATCGTTTCAATTGTTGGACAATTTGTGAGAGTTCACCAGCAGCAGCAGCAACAATAACAACAAAAACTTTTAAAGGGCCATTCTCTGGAGCCAGAAGTTGGCAAAATATTTGCGAATCTAAACTCTCAAACAAGTCTAAGACAATTTTAATGTCCCTCTTCTTGGGCGGAACATGAAAAAGTTCACGTTCATCAAATTGCATCAAATATTGAACACTGTTTTTTTCCTGGTAAATTGCATTAAATGGGGCTATCCAAATGACAGCAAAGACCCTGCATAATTTAAATAGAGTGAGCAAGCTTCAACTTCAAACTGCAAAAAAAAAAACTAAAATTGAATTATTTAGTTAAATTCACTTAAATTATTCTAAATAACTCGAAGGAAAGTCTACTTGAACTGCCTGGCCTAGGATAATTTATTGTGAGCAAAGACTCCTAGTTTATTTAGTTAACTCTTAAAAGAGTTTATCTTAAGTAATTTAAGCAGCCGCATGACATTAAAAATATGCTTTTTGGTTAGTGGTTCAATGATTGTTGATTAGAGGTACCTAACATTGCGTTACTCATACGCAGCGTTGCCGATGTTGCGCAATAAACGCATGATTAGCCACGCACAAACACAAATACAGACGCACATTTGTAACAGTTAATTTACTTTCTGTGTTTCGGGTGACTTTGGCAAATCACAGTTTCAAGTCAACTGAACTTTTGAATGCAGCGTGGCAAAGGGACTGGAATGGTCCACAAACAGGAGTAGAAATACAGCAACGAGCTACAGTTGATGATAATGAAGCTCACGCTGCTGCCAATGACGACGAGCTTGTCTAAAAGCAAAAACTTGACAAAGTATTCATAGTAACACGCGCGAGAGCGCGAAAAAAGACATTGAAACTTGTCACTGAAAAGTTGTTAAGTCAGAGACGCCTGATGACTTTACGTCACCCTCACTTCCGCATACCCGCCATTAAACTCGACTTGACTCAACTCAACACGACTCGCCTCGACTCGCCACTTGCCAACTGTGTGGGCGGGGCACTTGAAGCATCCACTTACCAAAAGCGCTGGGCGTGGCGGTAAAAAGAAAAGAATATTATATTATTATGCTTTGCCATAATGTGGCAAGCAAATTAGTAACAGATTAGTTTGTATACTTGTATAAATTCATATGAATGAATCAAGACTTTTAAGTGAATTTCAGTTAAACATAATCAAGACTTGTTAAGCAAGCAAAGTTATAGTAAACAACACTTGAGTTAGCACTATTCCTGGTCATAAAACAACAATTAAATAATAAAAAATTAAGTATCCGCTGTGTTGACAAACGATAATTGATAGATTGTCATTATCGGATGCACCACTGTGCGCAATGGCAAAACTATGCATCAATTTTAATGTGTATCTATTGAAAGATAGCAGCAAATGCAGCAAAGTGGCTCATAAATCATATGAACAACTAAATTTTCTACACGTTTGGTCAACATGTAATAATTGTGACTAGATGCTGCTGCTGCTAGCGTTGAAGTGTCAACTGAATGACAATGCTTAACAATGCAAAAAAGAGAGAGAGAGAGAGAGAAAAAAGAACTATTATTTTAATGTGAATCCGCGAATTTAAGGAGGCAATAAACAAGCCGCCAATGGGCGAATAATGCCCTGTCATTTTCGGGACGACTTGTCACTGCTCATCATAAAATGCTATCTACATTAATTGACAGACTGGCAAACTGGTCGACAGAGAAGTGGGAAAGAGATGGCATTCCATTTGACTTTGATTTTTTGCTCTCACGCGAAAATACCATTAAATTGATGGGAATCGCGCTCGCATTCACGAGTGCCTCCAAATTCGCAGTTGACAAAAACAATTAAAAATGCTGTAAAAATGTTATGTGCAGGTCGCATCGACAGCCCTGTCCCTGTTCCTATCCCTGTCCCTGATGCTATCCCTATTACGGTTTGTGTCTGTGTTTGTTGTGGATGCCGCTGATAAAAGCAAACGGCACTTAAACGTGTCAACAATGGCCACGACAAGCGCAGTCCATGAATTGACGTACCAAACAAAGCATGGTTTCAGGAGAGGATTGGGTCGCTCTGCCTGTCGATGAGGCACATTTTCGGCAATCAGTTTTATGTTGTTCAAGTGGCAAACGCGCTCAATGTGATTGGCCAGCACTCTAGCTTCCTCACCACTGATCGCCCCTCTTAGTAACAACTGCCACTCCCATATACACCACACAGTTTTGCAATTAATTTCTGGGCAAACCAGCAAATGTTTTTTTGTTCTTGTTGTTGCCCTCGTTGCTGTGGTTGCCATAAAAGTTAGATAAATTGTACGAACATAGACAAAACTTTCGATCACGCCGCTACGCACGCACTTTATAGTGGATGGATGGGTGTGTGTGTGTGTGTGGTGCGAAGAGGTGTGGTGCGTTAGAAGCGCGGCTCTGTCAGATTTTCAAGTGGCAGCAAGGGCTGCCAAGCGAACCAAGCCAAGTGGACCAACCGACAGACCAACCGACTGCCGATTATTTATAGTTGAGAAAGTTTTGTCATTTACGTTTGAAAATTTAAATTTTAATTGAGTTTTCTTGCTGGAAATCCTCCACTTTCATACCCTGCCAGCGTCCTTGCCACAAGCTGCATACACTCACTGAGTTCGGATGAGAATCAAAAAGTCAGCCATCTAAATGGGTGGCATCCACTGTATATATATGTATATAAAGTATGTATGTATGGGAGGAACCCCTACAAGCCACTCGGTCGCGTTATTCCAGGTGTTTGCTTCAACTTCACTTCATCTGAGTATGATAAAAGCAGAGTTGTCGAAATTGTTTTGTAAACTTTTCAAATACCCTCGTAGTTGTCAAGTAATCGGTAGAGCATGCTACAGGAGAAACCAATCAGTCTGGAATTTATATATCATAAATTCCTGCCACTTTGTACCAGTTATAAGTTACCTTCATTGAAAAAGCATTTATTTCAAACTTAAAATTCATAAATATTTCAATTTAAAAAGAAAGTGGAACAGTTTAACGATTAAATGTAGACGCGAATAATTCTTTCTTTATTTGAACTATCTTTATTTCACCATTGCTTCATACATATTTTCTTGTTGGCGTCTATTCTTCAATTGTTCTCTTCTTCTTCTTAAAGCTAGATCTGTGACAGTCAGAAATCTTCCTTCTTAATGTTAACTCATTATGGCTCTGTTAATTCTAGTGATGGCACTGTTAGTGGTTAACATAATATTGGTATGCCATCAGCTTACTACAAAAAGTCAGTCTTTACTTAAAATATAGATCAAATATTTGCATAAAAAATAAATAAAACAAAACCTTTTATTGATTAACACCTTATTTGTTTTAAAATATTATATATTTTACATGTGCTGATGTATTTAAAATTATGTTAAATACAATGATGATTTATATGTTTTTATTTATTAGTTTTAATTAGTTGAGGACTTTAGTTTACTTAAAAATAAAAATATATCTGATAAATTAATTGATAATTGGGAACAATTTTATTTTTGTAGTTTTTTACAGTCTTATCCTTTAAAATTAATTTACTTTCGCGGTGTTAATGAGTATCTTAAATTCGAACCGCATTGGACACAATTTAGAGTTTGTTTTTGTTGACTTATTGGTGGCGAGTTCATACAACAAATGTTTCGTTTTGTTTGTCTTTTTTTATCATTGTTTTTTTCTGGTGTACTGCATGAAACCACACTGAAAAAATAACAGAAAAACACGAAGCAAAATCAAAGTTTTTAGTTGCAAACAAGCAAATTTGTTGTTTGTTATTGTGCCACAATGCTCGGTTTTGTTTTTGTATTGCTTATTGTTGGTATGTTATTGATTGCTTTGTTATATGACCAGTAATAAAAAATATACAACAAAATACACATATATATATGTAGAGCTCTGCATCATTTAGAGAGCCCTATAAATACCATTCAGATGTATGACTAATGAAACAAAAGGAAAACTCAAAAATAATACGCGCTGCCGACTCAAATGTGACGCTCCAAAGGGTAACGGAAAGCAAAAAACAAAGAACAACAACAATAAGCTGACAAACAACAAAAACAAAAAGAGCAATAAAGCAGCTAATAGAGTATATTAAAGTTGGCTGTGACAAAACGGCAGAAGGCGCATATTTGGCTCATTAAATTGATTTTTCTGTTGTTATTCTCATTGCTGTTGTTATTGCTGTTGCTGTTGCTGTGACCGTTGCCGTTGCCGTTGCCATTGCTATTGCTGTTGTTGTCGTCGCTGTTCTTGGCCTGGCTTAATGGTAAGTCTTAGCCAAAAATGCTGATGTATCCAAAATAATTCTCTGTGTGGCCCCAAAGAAGCTAAAAAGCAAACGATTCAAATGGCCCTAAGCCATAAAACACACGCGGCTCAATGGCAAACCGAATGGACAGAGTTCATGTATCATTAAGGCATTTTTAGGACTCAAACTGGACACTAACAAGAACAACAATGGTACAGTAAACACTCGCCACTCGCCAATCACAAACTACACTGTCAACTACAGCACTTGGTTCAAAGCATAGTCGCTAAACTTTGCTTGGAAAACACCTCACTTTAATGCCTACTCAAATACAATAACTAAGCATTTTTGCCCACTGTCGCGGCTTAGTTTGTTCCACGTTTCTTTGGATAAAATATTGATTGAATATCAGCAATTGTTTTTTTTATGTTTAACCATAAACTGAATTTCTAAACTTCAAACAAACTGATTAATTTTAATGTATTGGTAAGCTTGGGTTACTAACACATACAAATATAATAGTCTGTATTATAAAAGCATATTTTAGTTGATTTAAATTTAAAACTATTGTGGCTGTTAAAATAATAAATATAGAAGCCGAAATTATAGCTAAAATTAAATATAAATAAGCATGTTTATTGAATAACATAAACTAAATTAACATACATTTTAACTAACTGAATTGTACAACATACTAAATATAATCTTTTTATTAAAATCCCAATAACCATTTAGCTAGCTTTTAAGTTTGATAATAACAAAATTGCTAATTCAAATAATTATTTGTTTGTCAGAACTGGAGAGTTATCTTTAAAGAAATATAATAAATTCCACAACTATAAATAGCTTGTTAACATTATTTGTTAATATGTGCAATGAAATAATTGTGAGTTCAATATATATTTTACTGATTTCCGGTAAATAATTTAATTTGTATAAAATTTATAAACAGCAGCAAACAAATGTCATGGCACAGGCGTCAGCATAGAGTATTCTGTGGCTTGTGGCTGTTGCAATGGTTGCTGGTGCTGGTGTTGGTGTTGGTGTTGCTGCTGGTGTTGCTGCTGGTGTTGTCATCAGTTGGAACATATTACTGGCAAAAACAAAAGGGGGAATGCAAGTTGCTGATGCTGTTGCTGTTACTGTGGCAAAATCAGGCCGCAGAAACAACTCAAAATCGCAATATGACACATATGCGAACAGAGGCAGTCAAATGGCAAACCGAAACCCAAAACCCAAAAACTGAGCACTGCCAACATATGCAACGGTAAACATGTAAAATGCTTTTGAAAGGTGTGTGCATAGGAATGTGTGGTGTGTATATATGTGTGTGTGTGTGTGGTTAGTGGGTGTGTGCAAATGTGTAGATCCATCCCCTGCCTGCATGTTAACGTGCATTTTAACGAATGTTGACAATTACGAAAAATTCGGTTTTGGTTAAGCGAGACAACTGGGCGTATGAGCGTTTTCCTACCATGTATATGTATGTGTGTGTCGGTGTGTTGTGTGTGTGCTCTTTTCGTAATTCGAAATTTTTGTTTGAAGTATTTAGATGCGAAGTTTTCGTTTTCGTTTTTTTTTTTGGGCTGTGGCTCGTGCAGAAGCAGGAGAGAACGTCCCAAAACACAGAGCAATTGAAGTACTAATAGAGTCGCTGGATTAACAACTTAAGAGAGCGGTCCAAGCAGTGAAAGAGAATTTCACAGCCACAGAGAAAATACTGCGGCTGAGTGTCTGGGAGGAGGTAGAAAGTTGGGGCTTGGCTTAGACGGCGAAATGGGTAAGCTTACATGATTACCAGCACATAGCAAACAGCACACAGCACTGAGCATCGAGCAGTGAGCATGGACCAGGACCTCTGCCTGCCGCACTCAAAAACAGGGTGATCCACAGAGCGCGTGCGCTGCGCAGCAGCTGCGCGACGTCAGCGACAAAACTACAAAAGATGCTCCCGCTGCTGCTGTTGATACTGCTGCTGCTGCTGCTTTGGCTGCGACTGCCTATTGCTGTTGTCGCTGCTCGGAGCTGAGAGGACCATGCAAGGCTACAAAAACAAAACGTGCGTCAGTACGAATCCTGTGAATATCTATGCAGGACAACACGGAGCGCTCAGTGACAGACGACAGTCGGTCACAGGCAAAAGTGAATTAATTAATTAATTTCAAAAACAATAACATTATATTATTAGACAATCAGTGCATTTATAATAACAAGAGAACAAATTAAATAATAAATTCTTTAAAATATTTAAGCCATTAAATAATGTGGAGTCGGCATAAAAATTAGTTTCGAGCCAAAAGTTGACACGACAACAAAGTCAGCTAGGCACAACAATATTTTCGGCTTGAGCTCAGCTGCTGTCGCAGTTGTTGTCGCTGTTAACGGTGACGTTGACGCTGCCGCTGGCGTCGCAGTCGCCGTCTCTGTCGCTGCCCAAAGTCATTCGGTCCAGAGAGAGTCTGTGCGGATTGCGACGGCGCTGACGCTGCGCAGCTGCCTGTTTTGTGTAGACTTTGACAGCTCACGAAAAGAGGACGCAGAGAGCATTCCACCTACGTCACACACACCTACACACACCAACACAGAGATACACACACACTCGTAGTGAGATACACACGAGGCAGCCGAAAGGTAAACAAAAACCTGTGCGCGTGTCTTTGGTATAAATAAAACACCGGGCGACCGAAAGACCAACCGACTGCCCGACCGACAGCCCGACCGACCGAGCGACCGTCTCGAAAGCAAATTTCCCATACATTGTGTGCTGTGACGTCATGAGCCGCTCTCGACCACGTTTGGCCCTGCTGTTGGCCATTTGGCGGCACGGCAAACTTCTCTGTCTGCTGTTGGCCTTTCTGTTGTTCTTTTGCGAGACCGTACACGCCAATCCAGATGCCAAACGCCTCTACGATGATCTATTAAGTAACTACAATCGTCTTATACGACCCGTTAGCAATAACACGGACACTGTGCTGGTCAAGTTGGGTCTACGTCTGTCCCAGCTCATCGATTTGGTAAGTCAAATGGCCTGTAGAGAGCCGACCCTATTCGGCACACATTCCAGCCCACAAGCCACTAGGCAAATAATTAATGCAATGGATAAAACTTGCCAGAGCTAAAAGGACCTGGCATTGGCACAGTTTTTAATTAAGCGCTTGAATGAAGCACTCACTCCAACATGCAACGTTGCGCTACATTGGCCACAGCCATTTTATCGAGTCCTGCCGCTATAATGTAAACAGCAAAACACTGTTGCACAAACTTTCTCTCGATCGTAAATGAAAAAATGACCAACATAAATGACAAGCAATGAGGCGAACCGCGCTCTCTGAGTCGAATCGAATCTAGCTGAGTGCAAAGCTAAAAAGCGGTCAAAATGGGGGTAGAAGTAGGAAGTTGAGGTGTAGCTACTTAACTAATTGATTATATAAAAGTTAACAGAATTTCTTTAATTACAACAGCCAATATATCAACAGACCAAGCTCTTAATTTAAACTGTTTCCCGGCAAAGTTAATTAGTTTTACAATATTTCACAAAGTACCATTTTAAATTTCTTCTAAAATAAGTCTAGAACTATTAGCTAATCACATCTTTAGCCTGAAGTAAATAGTCACCAAATAAATAATTTAGTTAAATAAACTATTGGAATACTTTTGCGCGCTCTCTTAAAGTTTATTAAATAAACTACTGCATACTTTTGCGGGCTCGCTTAAAGTTTATTTCGGGAACTTGCTTTAAGTTCGCAGCGAGGCATTTGTCAAGTGTCCTGGCAAAGGAGGCGCACACAGTGCAATTGCTGTAGGATACTTCATAGCGTTAGGGAATCAAGTTGGTGGCCGCAGGGCTGCCAGGGGCAGTAGCAACAGAAAGTGCCGTTACCACGAGGCTTAAAAGGTAATAAAACAAGCCAAAAATCCAAAAACCGTAAGCTGACAGCAAAAAGCACATTAGCGACAGGGCAAAGGGAAGGACAGAGGAAAGGAGAAACCACCAGGCAGACAGTCAAGCAAACAAACAGACGACAGGCTCTGGGACATGCAAGCAGTAGAGGAGATAAAGAATGCAAAGTGAGGACGTAGCAGGGACGAAGCAGCAAAATGTAGGAGAAATGCAAAATCCCGCTTGATGCATGGCAGTCCTGTGTGCAGTTCTTTATCATCAACGGCACGACTTTTAATTTGCACTTCCTTTTGTCTCCCTTCATTTGCCCTTTGACGCCAACAACAGAATCTCAAAGATCAAATTCTAACGACCAACGTGTGGCTGGAGCACGAATGGCAGGATCATAAATTTAAATGGGATCCATCCGAATATGGTGGTGTCACCGAGCTCTATGTACCCTCTGAGCACATTTGGCTACCCGACATTGTCCTCTACAACAAGTGAGTACAAAGGACTTTATTATATATATATATATATTACTTTATTTTTGTGCTACTTGGTTGTGTTAGTGCCGATGGCGAGTACGTGGTGACCACCATGACAAAAGCTATACTGCATTATACGGGCAGAGTTGTTTGGACTCCGCCGGCAATCTTCAAGTCTTCCTGCGAGATTGATGTGCGTTATTTTCCCTTTGATCAACAGACGTGCTTCATGAAGTTTGGCTCTTGGACTTATGATGGTGATCAGGTATGTCTACTATCAATTTGTCTATATGTGTGTGTGTGTGTGTTTGTGTGTGAAACAAGGCGTGGCTGGCAATTTATGGGCAACCATTTATCTGAGCTGTGAGCTCGCGCTTACAAGCCTAAGAAGTCGAGCGAACATCGAAAGGGCGTCGGCGGCACCAGATTAAAATGTGAGAAATTGTAAAAGTGTAATTGAAACTTGTCTAACCGTTACGCCCTCCGCCCCCCGTTACGCACACACCCACACACACAAACGCACACACAACACTCCAAGCAGAAAAGAAACTCTCGCGCCAAGCCACTCGACTGTGTGTCGCTGTCATAAAAATGCGCGTCCATAAATTAAAGTAAAGTGCGAGTCCCACAAACCGTTCCCGTAACCGTTTCCGTTTCCGCTGACCGAACGCTGCACAGTGGGCTTAATGCTACATAAGTTGCCAAAAATTTAATCTAAGCTGAGTCAGTCCAGTACAGTTAAACTAAAGTTGAATTCTCTATGATTTTTATTCAGTTGAGTTATTTAATTTTGTTTTTAAATCGTAGTATGTGTGCCACTGTGCAGGGTTCTCGTTGTCAACGCATTTAAATTTGCTACTCTTTTAACGACTGCACTTGAGCCTTCAAGTCGAAGAAACTTGAAGCGAAGACGAAGATGTCGCCTGCAGGCGAACTGTAAGGACATTTCTCAGGCTGACGACAGGAGAATGACTTGGACGTGGATGCAAACGTGGAAGTGGTCGTAGTCGTTGCTCGTGTTAGTGATTGTGGACGTGGCCGAATGGGCGATGGGCGATGGGCGTCACGCCCGACGTCTTTAAGTGCCTTTAAGCTTTATGTCCTTTATGGCTCTATCAACGCCATTTCTTGCATTTGTTGCAGATCGATTTAAAGCACATCAACCAGAAGAACGATAAGGACAATAAAGTTGAGATTGGCATTGATTTACGCGAGTATTATCCAAGTGTCGAATGGGATATATTGGGTGTGCCAGCCGAACGGCATGAGAAGTATTATCCCTGTTGTGCCGAGCCGTATCCAGGTGAGTTTCGTAGAGTTTCAAGCTAAACAGCTAACTCGCCAATACGCGCCTGCGAAAGCTCTACCCAAACTCACTACGAAATTCCCTAAAATCCCAAACTCCAATTCCCGAAATCCCAAACCCTTTTGGCCCTCTCTTTCTGTGTCTCTTTCTTTGTTTTATTGCTGCGCCTGCTGTTGCTGATTGTTCAGATATATTCTTCAACATTACACTGCGACGGAAGACACTCTTCTACACGGTGAATCTGATCATTCCCTGCGTGGGCATCTCCTACCTCTCCGTGTTGGTCTTTTACTTACCCGCTGATTCCGGCGAGAAGATTGCGCTCTGCATCAGCATTCTCCTGTCGCAAACTATGTTCTTTTTGCTCATATCGGAAATTATACCGTCAACATCGCTGGCACTGCCTTTGCTGGGCAAATATCTACTGTTTACCATGTTGTTGGTCGGACTGAGTGTTGTCATTACCATCATTATACTTAATATACATTATCGAAAGCCGAGTACTCATAAGATGAGACCCTGGATACGTGCGTTCTTCATTAAGCGACTGCCAAAGCTTTTGTTAATGCGAGTTCCTAAGGATTTGTTGCGTGATTTGGCGGCCAATAAGATCAACTACGGTTTGAAGTTCAGCAAGACAAAGTTTGGCCAGGCCCTCATGGATGAAATGCAAATGAATTCCGGTGGTTCCAGTCCCGATTCTATACGTCGCATGCAGGGCCGTGTCGGTGTTGGCGGCTGTAATGGAATGCATGTGACCACGGCAACCAATAGGTAAGTTTTGCATAAGTGGGTAGTTCAAATAATTCCAGTAATATCAGCAAGACAATGAGCAAACATTCCCACAATAAACTGAATTCTAAACCGAAAGCAGAAAGCAGAGAAAAATTAATTATGAGGAGAGAAGTATAAAAGTTAATAAAAAAAAAGAGACTCACTGTCTGTGGTTTAAAATAGAAAGACAATTGGAATTTAAGGCGGTAGGAATGAACTAAAGATAACAATGACGAAAATGAACAGGCGGCAGAATATTGGAAACAGCAAAGAAAATGTGGAAATTAAAAAGATGTGCGCAGTTGCACCAATAAAGAAGGAAAGGCAAGAAAAGAAATAAAATAGAAATGCAGTAAAATCCTTTTATACTGAAAAAATTGTCGGAAATAAAACAAAAATACTTTCCACATTCATTTAAGTTCTGAAGTGCAGAATCTTCGATCTAGCTTAGCAGCTTGTCTTATTCTATCAGTGTAGTCCAGTCCAGCTCCACGCACAAAGCCAAGAGAAACCCACGCAAAGCACTGCATATGTGTGTGTGTGTGTGTGTGTATTGCTTTATGTACATGGGCATTAACTTTCTTTTGCAGGTTCAGTGGATTGGTGGGCGCTTTGGGCGGTGGCCTGAGCACACTGAGTGGCTACAATGGGTTGCCATCGGTGCTTTCCGGCCTGGATGACTCCATGAGCGATGTGGCGGCACGCAAAAAGTATCCGTTTGAGCTGGAAAAGGCCATACATAACGTCATGTTCATACAACATCACATGCAACGCCAGGACGAGTTCAATGCGGTGAGTTTCCAGCCAGCTGATTGAATTTTTAATTGAAAATTCCGTTTGCCGGATGATGACGACAACGAAAACGACAACGACAACTATGACAGGGACTGCAAGAGTCTGCAGTGCACTCTAAAGCTCCAAGAGAAACTCAATATAAAGCTGAAACTGAAACAGAAACAGTAGCTCAAACTGAAGCCGACTCTGAAGCTGTAGCTGACCATAGCCAAAAAACCACAGAAATCGCTTTGCACGTCTGTTCTTGGCATTTGTAGTGGCTATCGATGTCTGATCTGATCTGCTCTGGACTGTTTGACTAGCCAGTTTGCGCCTCTTTCCAGTGCATCGCACTTACCCCTGTCTCGACTTGTTTAAGCTACTTGCCATATTTGCACTTTAAGACCACACGAAATCCACTTTTAATTGCTTTTGTTCAATTGAGTGGCAATTGGCTGTTCAATGACTCCGGCGGCTTCGTTGCCATTCAATCAAATGCCGCAACCAAGCGCTTTGTTGTCTGCTTCTAGACCATGTTTTAATCTTCATTTTATTTCGTTTCTTTTTTCCATTCCTCTTTACATTTATTTCTTTCCCTTTGCAGTTGTTGTTGTTGGCATTAATGTTGCCTTTGCTTTGTTATTGGAACTTTCATTTTGATTGATATCCAACAGGCGCTGGCTATAAGCAGATTAAGCGCCAGTGCTTAATGAAAGCAATCGCTCAAAGAGTAAGCTTCAAATTGTTGCTAGCCAAATTACGTATACGACCCGTCGTGAAATTTAAGAGCGAAATTTTCTAAGAAAAGACTAATTAATATACCTAAAATAATTAGTACAAATTCATGATAGCCAAAAGTGGTGTGAATAAATTGTTTTACAGTGTTTTTTATTTATTATTAATTTAACAAATATCAAATAATCATTTCTTGTGTGCACCTTCCCAATTTATTCACTTGTTATTCGCATTATAATATTTTTTTTATATTTAATTCAATAATAATTTCTATAGAAAACATTTGTGTACGACCCTAACAAATGTGCTTTATAAATTCACAGGAGGATCAGGACTGGGGCTTTGTGGCCATGGTCATGGATCGCCTTTTCCTCTGGCTATTCATGATTGCCTCCTTGGTGGGCACATTTGTCATCTTGGGTGAGGCACCGTCTCTGTATGACGACACCAAGGCCATCGATGTGCAGCTCTCGGATGTCGCTAAGCAAATATACAATCTTACAGAGAAGAAGAATTAAATTCAAATGGTTAACACTATCTATCTAATGTCATGTAATACATGCATATATGCATGCTCTAGTTTAATGTAAACTTTAAAAAGTTAATTAATAAAAACAAAAACATTTGTTGGCCAAAAGCAGCCAAGAAAAGTGCTTAAATGCAGCTGTGGTTTCATTCTCCTACACATGTGCACAGCTGCTGGAGTGTAATGCATATGCCAGAAAAAGGTCTCACAGTAATGTAAATAATATTTTATCTGCAGTCATCCGAAGTATACGTAATATTTATAATGAAAATAATGGAAAGAGAAACCGCAAAACCAAATTCATAAAGTGCGAGTATGTGCACTGCTTTGAAAGTTTCACAAACTTCACTTGGAATACTTTTAGCTGATGAAATCGCCTGGTTTATGTAACCAACACCTTGATCAACCTTGTAGTCCCATGCATACCCGTTAGAAAATATTCAAAAATTTTGTGTAAAGTTGCCAAAAATAAACAAAACGAAAGAAAATGTGTTGCAAAATTTGCTGGCAAGGGTTTGTGCTATTTCAACACCTCACTCGGTGTTGTTGTTGTTTTTGCTGTTATAGCTGGGGGAAAGTCAAAGTATTTGCCTGGCATGTGGATTCATTTGATAGCTGCAAAATTAACCTTTTCGGAAAATGCGCAACCAACGCAGGCAAGTCATGTGGAAACAGCAAACAAGGAGACTGGAAAAGCCAGCAGATGAACATGCAACCGGGTCTTAAGAACTGTAACGCAGGGTATTACCAACTGTCGCTTATGTCAAACAATTTTACAAGGAGTCATAGTCCTTTATATTTATATTAATATTTGTATATGCTGCCTTTTGAGTATAATCCAAGTTTCATTTGTAACTTAAATTATTTGCATGCTTCAACAATTTATGGCAACATTTCTATGCAAATACTTGATGGGAAAAAAGAAACCAAGTTTAGGCTTGATCCGCAACATATTTCAAGTATCTTGTGTAGCGTTGCTGAGAGGCAAGTTTTTCAGTTGTTTTCTACTTACTTTTTTGCGTATTCTATTTCTATTTCTATATCGTGCACATCGTTGTTTGGTTCCCTGGAGGCGACCCTTAAAGTATGCAGCAATCAAAAAATATCTGGGAAAACTATTTGCTACAACTGCAAAACTATTTCTATACAAATGTCACAATTTCTTTTCGTTTTCGTTTTCTTTTTTTTTTTTGTATGAATGTCATTCAAATTGATGCGGAGCAGCAGCGGGCTGAAGTGGTGGGAAGGTCGACATGCCACCCGAAAAACTACAAGTATTTTACAATGCCACCAACCGAACTCGAACCCGGATCCGAATCCGAAACAGAAACAGAATCCTGTCAATGTCAGTTTCCCAGAAGCAATTGCAATTTTCCTTCGCCGCTGTATGTTGTGTGTGTGTGGCAACAACAAGGAACTGAAACGACTCCAACGACTTGGCTCAACAAGTACCAATTGAGAGTGTTCGAATACGTATTGGGAGTATGCACATATATTTTGCATATATTTGCCACCAACGGCAATCACTTTACGCACACGCTCGCCTTCATTCATCCATTCATTCATTCGTTCATTCATTTGTTCGTTCGTTCATTCATTCCTGCACCTTGTTGCAGGTTGCGAACTCAGTTCCGTTGTCAAATCAAGTTGACAAGCAGTGGCATCTCAGCGACTGACTGACTGACTGACTGGGTGACTGGGTGACTATCACACTGACTCACACACCGACTGACTAACTGAATAACTGACGGACTGACGATCGACAGCTTGTCGCATTTGTGCGTCATTTTCGCAACTTCCCGTCTGCTTTTCGAGCCTCAGTGAACAGCGCAGCGAAAGACTTTTTATTTTTATTTCTTGGCTTCAATTTAAATTCATATTATTTTGTGCACATACGCATACATAGACAGTCTGTCACACACACAAGTATCTGTGTACTTATATGGAAATTTTTGGAAACAAGCATGCAATAAAGAAATTGCGATTTGCTCACATGTACGACAAAATGCACTACCTTAAATAGAGAACACATAAGAAACTGTTAGACTAGGAATTAAAATAGATATTTTTTTGAGCACAATATTAATAGTAAAATAAATTATTAATGTTTCATAAATTCAATTAAATTATTAGTTTGCTTTTCTTTTGAACTTTACCAACTGACATGTTGAGCCTGTGAATTGTTATACCCCTTGAGGTGCAGAGTTCTTGCTTCCTACAATGTGTGCAAAATGTTGTTGCTTTTGCACTGCTGCGTTTGATGTACATTTTATTTGTATTTATTTTTATTTATTTTTTTTATGCATTCACTTCGTTTTATTGCAACTCGAAGTCAGGCTATTGAATTTCACATTTATACGAAAGTATAATTCATAGCATACTTTTTGGCGTGCAATTTAATTTCCCGCCAGAGGCAAAAGTTTGCAACTCATTTGATATACCATTTATTTATGTCACAACAGCAAATTCAATTTGATTTTGCAAAACGTTAAATATTATACAACCCGTTGCCGTGTTGGGTCGGGACAGGACACGGCGAGGCAGTCGCTGAGCGGTGCTCAAAAAATGATTACGGAAATGCATGTGGCACAGTCAACGGTCTTAATGAAATTCCTGCAAACGGTCAACTTGACATCCAGTTTAAGTTCTTTTTGCAACTATTTTTGCAGGAGGCTTCGTAATGGCCATAATATAATTAACATTGCCTTCAAGCGAGCGAGAGATCGGGTCAGAGTAGGAGTTGGAGTAGGTGTAGGAGAGTCAACTGAGTGGCAGAGTCTTTTACCGTTAGTGCAGGCGTGGACACACCCACTCGCTGGGGCAGCGATTAAGGCAGCGTGTCACTTGTCTAATTTTATCGCAAAAACAATTTGTCGTGCTGTTTTGGCTGTTAGCAGTTGCCTCTTGGCTTGACGCTAACTTTTTGCTGACAGCATTTTCCGTCTTTGTGGCAAATTTTTTAACGATTAATAAAAGTCGCGTTGCATCCTTGCAGAGACAGAGACAAAGCAAAAGACAGAAAGAGAGAGAAGAGAATGAGACTCTGTCGTCTCATCCAATGTCAGTTTCAAACTTAAACTGAATTCTGTGACATGTCAAAACTTTCGAGTCTGTCATTTATTTATGAATTGTTCGCTCGTAAAGTTGTTGCCACACACACACACACACACACCACCACACACATTTACAAGCCCCCATACACACATACATACAGATCTCATCCAATTAGCATATTAAATTAAATAAATATTAAACTAACTGCTGCTGGCCTCCAGCCCATCAACCACATAACAAACTGACACACTCACCCACATACTTATTGCGTATACGACATGCAGACCAGTTCTGTCAATACCTAAAGTGATCAACCACACACATGGGCAGACTGTCATGCAGTTAGTCATTCACTCATCAAACATCAAACCCTGCTGCTCTGCCTCGTTCGCTGTCTCTGTCTCTATGGATTACCTGCCCGAGGCTCATACGAGTTCTGCGCCATCCTATCGTCGCCGACCTCTCTCTTGCAGCACTCATAATTTATGCCACTCATCTTAATAATTTTGGGCGCAAAAGTTTTCCCAACATGCATCGACTTCGGCACTGCCAGCTCAAATATTTTAAACATTTACTTAGCCTAGCTTTACCTAGGAGTAGGACTACTATTTCAGTCCTTCGCTTTATTTGCAATAAATTATTTATGTTTTCGTATTTTATGGAATCAACTGAACGTTTCATTTATTAAAATAAACAACATATTTATTATATACATAACTTTTGATACAATTCCGCATCAGTTCAAGAAAAAGCATCAAATATTTAAGTTAAATTAAATAAAAAGTAGTAATAATTTTAAATAAATTTTAATTTATTTATTTATACACAGTAATTTCATTATTATATCGTATGCTCTAAAAGCTTTTGCAACTCAGCTACTAGTACTAGTTTCTCTGTCCAAGTAAGTGGCTCAAAACACAGGTTTTCTATGATGTCCTCGTCTAAAAGCCAATTGAATGCATCCCTGGCATTGTTACCTTCGCCTTGGCATGTTTCATCATCTTGTCACACCGTCCAAGGCACACACAGTGACACTAACACACACACACACACCCAGTCCCACACACATTGCTTGAAAGCCCCATGCGGCGGTTTTGCTGTTTGTTTTAGTGCCAATGTAACATAGTTTTATGCATATCCTAGTAGTCGTATTAGTGTGTGTGTGTGTGTGTGTGTGTGCAACGTCTTTGGTATGGCATAACTTCATAGTAAGCGCTGTATTCTGTTCTTCTACATGAGAATGCTGCGGCTGCTGGCTGCTCCAAGCTAAATTTACTTTACTCTACTTGAAATTCCTCGCCCTTTTTTCCCATAATTTTTTTGTTGTTTGATGCCGGGATCTCTTTGTAGTTGTTGGTGTTGTCGCTGCCTTGACAGAGCTGAACGCCCTAAAACGGTGAGCATATTTGCGTACGTGTGTAGGTGTCTATGTGTTCGTGTGTGTGTGCAGAAACTACACCTACCTATACTACACATTATTCATTCATGTTGGACATCCACTTGAAAATTGACTTATGTGATGTGCAAGCTCACACACACACACACACAGACAAACACACAGGCAAACGCACACCGATACCTTTAGACAGAGACATCATAGCGAGTGATGCCTGCTGCTTTTGCTACGTTGACAGCATTTTGTGGTAACGTGCATTAAAAATTACGTATACGATCTGTGTTCTCAAAATGTGCTCAAACAACGTTGGACGCTGACTTTATCACGTCGCACAGGTGTTAAAGTGTGTGACTGAAGATGTTGCAAAATCATTTCTATTTACCTTTAAACTTAAGCTAATGAACACAAACCAAGTGCTTTAAATCTGTTGAAATTGTTGGGGCTTTTGAAAGATTGCAATTGACTTGTGCTGGGACTTAGCTTTGAAGTGCTCCTGACCACAAAAGAAAATCGATTGATTTATTGACTAGTTTAAATAACTTACTTCTTTTCAATCCAGTCCTTATAGACTTTAAGCAAAAGCTGACTTAACTTCAAATACATTAAAGTTCAACAGTTACTGCCATCACTTC
This sequence comes from Drosophila acutilabella, assembly GCA_035046005.1. Taxonomy (NCBI): domain Eukaryota; kingdom Metazoa; phylum Arthropoda; class Insecta; order Diptera; family Drosophilidae; genus Drosophila; species Drosophila acutilabella. The sequence goes on from JAWNOK010000072.1 coordinate 964,792, forward strand.
GGGTACTATTTAAATGGCAATTTAAGCCATTAAAATTTACATTTAGGCCAGCACAGGAAAAGGAATCCTGTGCCCTTCCTGTGGTAAATGCAGAGCTTAAGGGTGACCGTTCGTTACCGTGGAAAATGGCTTGTGAACTGGCAATTTTCAAAGGCCGCTTGTGACATCAGTGTGAGCAGTGCTTTGGCCCAATCCAATTAACTTGAACTAAACTGCAGTTTGTACACACTCATACACCTATACACCCACACCTTGCAGTCTCTAGGGTCTCTAGGGCAAAGAAGCAAGTAAGTGACACAGGGACACTGCTTGTAAGGAAATCCTTTGGCCTGTCGCTTGGCGCATCAGATATTATAAACATTTTTGGCTTGCGCATATTTGAGGAATGCTGCCATTATTCAAAGCAGCCAAACCAGCAACTAAAGGACAATGGAGCATAACAAATATCGCCGGCAAAGGAGCAAAGCATGCGCCAACAGCTGCCATATAATAAAGCGAACAGCATCTTTCACTTCCCGCTCAACTAACTGCAAATCTGGGTCATGTTTACAATTAACTTTTTATCCCAGCTGCACCCCAGCCGAGGTAAGACTCGCTCTTAGTGTTAGTAGCTGAGCTGCAACTGCAGCCACAACCACAGCAAAAGCCTCAGCTTCATCTCTTGACTCATCAGACTCGTCAGTCAGTTGCTCATGCCGCATGCACAAAGGACACCTCAATACCCCAGCTGACTTGCAGCTATCCTTGAAAGATTCCTGCATTCAGCAGATCGCCACAACACCTTTAGTCTTCTTTTCATTTTCTTTTTTGGGGCTGCATTTCAGCAAATTATTAAGTGGTAATTTTCATTTGTAATGAGCTGCGGCTTCTGATCTTCCACTCATCACAGCAGTGCATGTATAATGCAAATAGTCAAGCAATTGGCCTAATTAATATGTCCTTGATTGGTAGCAAGAAATGTGTATAGTATTTACCGCTTTAGGCCAAACCAACCGCAATAGCTGTCAGTGTCAATTTTAATAAGCCTAATTAATAGCACTCCCCTCAACGAACTTCTCTCTCTCTCTCTCTCACTCTCTTGCAATGTCGCTCTCCACTGCACTAAACAGATTTATCAAGCTTAACATAGACTGAATAATTGAGCAATGTTAATTTCAAATTCACTTCACGACTAAAAAACAAAAACACTTTGACTACCTCCAAATTAAGTAAGTGTATTTAAAAATCTTAATTTTTCTGTTTGCAATATTTAGTTTAGATAAAAAAGATAACTTATATAGACGCAATTTATTTTTTATTTACACTTTCTTTATTTCACCACCGGTTTTCGCGTTTTCTCTTGTTGGCGTCTATTCTTTTACTGATCTTTTCCCATGACTCTTCTTAAAGCTAGATCTGTCCTTGCTTCTCTTATTAGTTAGAGTGAGATAACTATCTTATTGATGTTAACTCATTATGGCGCTGTTAATTCTAGTGATGGCACTGTTGGCGGTTAACATAGTATTGATATGCCATTAGCCTACATTTGTTTTGTGTTTGTTTTTTATTAAAGAACATTTATTTAAGAATAATCCGAATAATCAGCCGAATAATCAACAAAAGTCAGCAGGAAAGCAAGCTTAAAATTAAGCTAAGTAGAAATCAACTAAAAGTACAACCCTTTTTCATTTAACCAATTGCAGGGTGCAATCTTTAAAGCAGCAGCAACGAGGAAGCAATTTGTAAAACCAGCAGTCTGCACCTTGGTTTCATTTCATTTCATTATTTTTTATTTCATTCATTTCTTTTTGTTTTTTGCTTTATTTTGTTGTGTTTTGTTTGTTTGCTGGATTTTTCGGTTACCAAAGTACGCAACCAGGCTTGAAATTATGCTTCCTGTAATTTGACATGCAGACAAAACCATTTAACACCCCGCTGGTTGCATTGTTTGGTCTCTTTTGCGGCCCTCTCTCTCTCTCTGTCTTTCTCTGCGGTCGTCTCTCATTGGGTCTCTGACTCGGTGCTCAGAGCAGCGTTCAGTCCTTGAAGCATTTACTCACTCAATGTGTACTTAATGCATATTGTTTGGCTATAAGAGTAAAACTCAAATAAATAACTCAGCCATACATATGTCGAAGGCGACTCACTTGTACCTCTCAATCTTTCTATCTTTTTTATAGCTCTCTCTCTCTCTCTCTCTCTCACTGTCTCCCTTCGCTTGTCCATACGATAAGCGGCAAATTTAACGCTTTGTTATTGGTGATTAAAAAGCCATTAAGCTTTGTCAATGCTTTAGTACTTGATACTTTCCTCCTCTCTGTTTGGGTTGACTCAATGAGGACTAATTAAACAGTTTAGAGAGGGTAGTACACTAAATTCATGTAACACACTTAATAAATACCCTGTAAGCAGTTGTAGAAGATCGCTTCAACTCTTGTACACATTTTAATACAGCTTAATAAAGAAATAAAGAATATTTTCTTACTTATAAATCGTCTCTACTCTATATTATATTTACCCCACAAATCAATGCAGCTTTAGTTACACACCTTTGTCAATCCTTTGTTACTGGGCATCAGCTATTCGATCATAGCCTTTAACGCTATGCAGTTTCCGTAGTGTCTAGCATTTTTAGCTTCAGTTGCTGCTCAAAACAGTCTAATTAACTTTTATTACAGTTTATTGTTGCGTTGCGGAAAAACCGTTTTCATATTTTAATTATGTTGAAGTGTCATGGTTTTTAATTGTAAATTATGGACCAACACAAAAATTACATAAAGCGTCCAAGTCACAACAACAACCAAGAAGGAGACGGAGAAAAAGAAGAAACGTAGTTTCAGTTTGCGCCTTTAACCGCAATTACCATGTGCATGGAATGGACACTGTCCAGCCAAGAACAGAGACAAAGGTGGCAGAGGAATGGTATTTGAATTCAATGCTACAGTCACTTAAATAGTATATAACTACAAACACAAAAATTCTTTTTAAATACAGAAAATAAACAAAAAAATTCTAAACTGATTAATGTTTTGCCAGTTTCCTTGTGTGGCAGAAATATTTGTTTAGTTTCAGTGCTACGCCACTGGCAATCCGTTGGCGCATTCGACCAAGCAAAACAACCATCCGACTGGTCTCAGTCCTTTCCGCGTCCCTTCCTGTTGCCCCTGCATCTACTGGTCGGTGGACCGAGCTGTGCCCATGCCATAATTATGCGCTTCATGGCGTTGGTCTGGCAGAGATGATTACGTAGCCGCTTTTGTTGTTGTTTGTTCATTAATGAGTGCAACAAAAAGGCGTCAGGCGTCGTACTGTCTCCTGCCACAACACACACACACATGAGAAGAATCAAACACACACACACACACATATACACTCAATTTACTATGTGTATGAGCGTTTCTATGCCCTTTTATGCGGGTCTTGTCACTTACACGCAAAATTTACCAAAGCATTCGCGATAGCGAGGTGTTGTCCTCACTCCCAACACCCGCATTCACACACACACACATATACTCTCTTAGTAAGTGAGTGTGTGCGTCTGTGTTGTGTCTCTTTGTTGTTTTGAAATTGCATATTTTGCAGCTTGATAGCTCATTACGCTGACACTTGATTGTTGCACGTACCCAGCATAGCCAGCATGCAGCGAGCAGTGAGCAGCAAACAGCAAACAGCGAGCAGCGACCGATGCCACGAGGTTCCACTTGTCAGCACGGGAATATGCGCTCGGAGCTTAGCGATGCGAGCCAGCAGCACTGCGAACAAAATAACAGCGGAATTTCAAAATAAGATAGAAATTGTTGTACATAGAAGCAAAGTTAAAATGGAAAAACATTTTTAACAGCAACGCTGCAAATTCCACACAAATCACTCACATAAACAACTTTTGCGCATTAAAAATAAGTATTGCACATATTATTTATGTGATTTCCATATACGAGTTTAAATCATTTAAATCTTTTCTTTAAGGTAGCTTTAAAGCGAAATAAAATCTTGTAGCTTAAAGTAACCAGTCAAAGACTATAAACACTTTTAAATATATTAAAGTTTATAATTATGTAATAGTTTAACATTTATTAATATATATTTAGGTTGCATAGTTCGATGTTGAAGTATTTCCACTATGTAGCTAATTTTCGTGCTTCTAATTTGACCTAAGAACCAAGCACGCGCTCATCTTTAGCTGTTGTCACTGCGTGCAAAAGACGCTTAAGTGTTATTACTACACACAAACACTCACACACACAGATGCACATATAAAACACACATACAAATAGAGCTCTACCTAGTGCTAGCCGTGACATGAAGCTTTGGCAACGCGGTGCGCTGTGCGCATTTTCCTGCATTGCCAACGACATTAAAAATCCATTTAGCGTGACGCTCGATGCAGCAGCAGTTGGGAATGGGGAAAAGGAAGGTGAAGAGAGGGAACAGGGGAAGCTGTCTGTGTCTCTCGCTGGAGCAAAGGCAACGTTAAGCGTGCCACGCCCATAAGCGAAGTAAAGCCCCCCGCCCGCACGCTAATAACCCGTTGAGTGTCTGCCAGTTTGCCAGTCATTGTCATGCAGCAGAAACATGACGCGTTTATTGAGTTATTTTTAAATTTGCCACAGAAATTTTATTACCAAAATAAGAACAAACTGAAAGCAAAAACTTTACTCATTTTGTTGTAACTCTGCGTGTTACTTAGCAGGCGAATACTGCACTTTCATGATTAGCTATTTAATTGGAAATGAAACTGGTTCACTTTGGCTTGTGTCCAGCATTGCCAGCAGATTGAAGATTTTTACTTTTGACTAGTCAGCTCATTTGTGTGTCTCTTAGACGTAATTAAACGCTAACAGTGCCACGCCCAAATTACCACCAAATCACACTCAACTCTGCTACACTCTGATGTTAATGTTGTCCCTGATTAGGCGCAATTAACATGCTCCACGCACAAGGCTGACGTGGACATCAAAGCTGACCAATCAACGCCCACAATTTTCCCCATACCGCAGCTATTTCCGTGCTCAATCCCAAATCCCCAATCCCAAATCCCAATACCCTTTTGGATGCACTACAGCGCAGCTTATCAAACGGTTTAATTGGAAAGCAAACTTGGATTTAATGGTCATGCCATCAATAATGAAGACCATGACAAAAGTTAAAAGGATTAAACACATACACACACACCACACACACATTTGACCTCGCTTTGTGCATTGTAAGCTGTACCCAAGATAGTTGGGAATAATTTATTAAATACCAGCAACTTTTACACAACTTATCTTGATCAAAAATGTTGGAGTGTTATGTATGTGGTTTTTATAGCAATTTTTATAAGTGTCACTTTAAAGATGCCTGATTAAAAATATACATTACTTAAAACAAAATCAAAGTATGATTTGAACTAAATTCTCCTGCTTATAAAGCTATTATATTTATATATATAAATAATTGTCTGTTTAAAATACTTTAATTACTTCCGGCACAGAGAACAAATATTTGATTTAAATTGAAAAATGTTTTATTGGAAATTAAAAGCAAAGTCATTTATTTAAAGTTAAATTGAATACATTTGACTTCAGTTATTTAAGTATTGACTTGCATTTACTCTCAGCTTTTTACTCTCACTCCTTGATTAAAATGTATTTTATACAAATTAAAACCACAATCCGATAGGAGCGTCTATCAGCTTTTAAAATATTCGAAGAGCAAACTTTGCTCATCATGAGCACTTTCCATGACTTTCCCCTTGAGCTTTGCAGTGTACTCATAGTGTGTAGTGTGCAAGTGTAAGTTCTTTTGAAAACAAGACAGAATTTGCGACTATAGGTAATGAAAAGGTGTCCAACTTAAATCAAGTTGAAGGAAAGCTCACAGTTGCTTCACTCTCTGTCTCTAGTTACAAACTTATCTCAGCTGCTTTGCGCAATCAAAATACCAAATAATACAAGCACAAAAATAAAAAGAAGGAAAGGAAAACAGCTCTAAGAGGAAGAATCGAAATACGAGTAACTACAGAGAACTAGCTGCTGCATTTATTTTGATTTCTAATACAAAAAGTAGAAGAGAACGACGTTAACTTTTAAAACTTAATTTATATGCACGCACACACAGAACAAGAGTATTCAACTTACAACAGAGCGAAAGAGACAAAAGCGGGGGGTGGCAGAGAAGTTTCAAACATAGCCTCATACTCATACTCACACACTCACATTTTGAAAGACCCCCAGAGGCGTTTGTAAAGTCGAGCTGCGCCCAGAGTCCGGTTGGTGTAGCAGCATCAGATATTCTACACATTTTTATATACCATATATTTTTTCAGTTTTATTTTTCACTTCTTTCAATTTATTTCAATTTTTGACGCTCTTGTAGTTTTTTTTATGCTTTGTTTAAAAATGCGTGTCTTTTGCTGGCTTTGGTTAAAAATTTACAGTGCCCAAACAAAGCAAATTTATGGCCTGACAGCACAAAGGGTAACCCTATTGTGGCGAGGTGTCAACTATATGCTAGACATGGTTCCAGCATGCGAAAGCACTCAACACACTAAACTGTTAAATTCAAATACTCTTAAGCATTTTTATTCATTATGCATGAATTTGTTCTTGAAATTTTACGTAAACCTCTTTTAATAGAAATTTATTCTGGGAAGCTCAGTCCATGCTGATAAATTGCTGTCGAAAGGCAGCTAAACTGAGGATTGTTGACTTAACCGACTACGCAGCTCGGCATAATTTGATTTGAGACGCGAGTCAAGTGCTTTATGATTAAAAATTCGCAGCTTTTCCACTCTCTCTCTCTCTGTCCGATGTTCTTGGAACTGTTTATAAAGTCTAGGCAGACAATTAGTGGCAGAATAAATGAAATAAATTCTCATAATAATGTCAAATATTTGGGAGGCCATGGCACAATTGCATTAGACGAAGTGCAAAAGAATTTCAGGCAGTGCGCCTTAAAGCAGGCAACAATAAATTGTAATTGTGCTGACAACCAAGTGCAGTCGAGAAAAGCTTGCAGAAAAGGCAAACTCATTACAAATGACTGCATTAATTTCAACTCGAGCGAACAAATGAAGCTTCTCGGCAGCATCAAATGAATTGTGGGCGTGGCAACTACGAAGGGAATAAGAATTGCAAAGGGAATCAGCTTCGACTACGTCTCCGCTTCAGTGTTGGTCTTCGCCAACGCTTTCGTCTTGGGCGACAAAGGTAAAAGGCAGACGACAGCCACTTGTGCTGCATTTGTGCGCCAGGAAAATGCAATTAAAAAGCGCATCAAGCACACTATGAAAATGGGCAAGAGGGCGGTAGGGTGTTGGGATGTTGGGGTACAACACGTTCTTTGGAATAAAGCAGAGTACAGTGGCTGCTATTTAATAAGCAATGCCAAGTCAAGGATTACACAATATACAAAGAGCATAAAAACTGAAACAAAGTGTTGAAACAAGTAATCAAATAATGAGCTGAAAATATGCCTTATATGCATAGGGAATGACACAGATCAAACGTGAGCTTTTCGCTGGGTTATCTATAATATATGTAATGCCATTTCGCACACACTTCTCCAGCTACTTGGATCTGCTTTAAGGGCATAAGCACGTAGAGCAACCAACCCACTTGATTGCTGTAAAGGGTTAAAGCGACGGACAGCTGTTTCTGCTGATTAATTGCCCAAACGCAAGACACGCAAATTAAATTAGCCAATAAACGGCGGGCGGTCCTGAAAGTCCTGAATGTTGAATGCTGCCGGCTGACTGACGCCTGAAGCCTGACGCCAAAGTCGTTGCCAAAGCAGAAGCCAGAACCCAGAACCCAGAGCTGTAGTCAGCTCCCGGACAAGCGAGTGAACCGTGAAAGTGCCAACTTAGAAATTTGGTTTTTATTTTCGCCAAAAGGTTACAACATTAAAAACAAATGAAGCCCTAATGGACTACGAATGCAGAGGAATGAATTTACCAACCACCTCTCTACCCCGGCAACTAAGCCAGTCCAATGTTACTAGATGACCAGAAGGCCAGTTTTTGTTGGAAGTTTTGGCATGGATCCCAGCACGGCACAAATAATTGGCTTAATTTTTAATTGACGCGAAATTAATAGCCTGCTGCCTTTCACTCCGCCTACGACTTGGTCTTGGGGTGCTTTCTGATGCCATTGAAAATGAAAGCTAACAACCAACGGCTATCGATGGAACTCCCGAACCAATGACAAATCAAAAAGAACGAACAAAATATGCAATGTATTTGGTGGAATTTTCTATACGCTGCCAAAAATACTCTATAAATCGTTATTAGTTAGTCTTCAATTTGTTGCTAGAAAAACTGTAGCGTGCTTTTAGGAGCAGCAGAAATTTATTTGCAGAAATAATTAAAATGTAAGCTACACTTTCTTGTAATTGAGGTATTTTACATAAATTTTATTTCATTTCAAAATTCATTTATGAATCAATTATCAATCTTTAAACTCAATGAACTATTATAACTTTATGTATCTAACAAGAACCATTTGGGTGCCCCAAAATCAGCACTTTGATACTGGTCTTCCACACTTGTCGAATTCAATTTGAGTTAGTGGAGAAAGTGGTCAAAATTGATTTTAATGTTGCACTAAGTGATTATTAAAATGCGAGTTAAGAAGCAAACTTCATGGGAAAGTTATTAGACACAGCAGTTGAGGGTTGCACTCACATACACTTAACTATATTAAAATTGAAAAACTTGCCTCGTGGCAAAGTTGGTCGGCCGAAGTCGAAGCTAAAGTTCATTTGAGTTTGGCTCATTAGCGTTTTGGTCAAAATTATTAATAGCAGCGGCAGCAACAGCAGCAACGATTATGTGGCCACGCCCACCTGGGCATCGTAAGGTAGAAGCTGCAATTAAGCAGCTGTTAAATTTAATTAAGCCTCAGCTTGTCTAAGCCTTTGCCACGTAGACGTTGCCCTCCTTAATCACAGCTTCACCTGCCCCATCACGCTAATCAGCATGTGTGTGTATGAGAGCGTAGAGGGTAGAGGGTGTGCCTGTCCAGGTGTGTGTGTTTTAGGGACAAACTTTTCAACTTTGCACGGCACAAATGTTAAGCGTGAAACTTTCTTCTCTCTTTTTTTTTGGCCAAGAACTTGGAAGTTGGCTCAAAGCGCGTCAAACTTTTCGCATAACGGAAACGGAAATACACGTCAAGTGTGTGCGTGTGTGTGTGTGTGGATAGGTGTCTCAGTCTCAATCCCAATCTGTGCTGCTTTCTATTCACAACATAGCCAGCAGACAATAACAACAAAAACAACAACTAAAACCACAACAACACAAGTGTAAACAACTCGAAACAACTATTTATTTAACTGCCAACATTGTTGGGTTGCGCGTCATCAGCGAAACTTTAATTAGTGCCAGGTGCGGACTTGGATCGTTTTTACCTAATCTATTAATAAAGCAGCACATAAAATCGTGCATAAAAAATATGTTTTAAATAAACGTAGACCTATTTTGCATACAATACTAAACTCCCAGCTTTTGTTGCAGTAAACAACAGTAAAAAACCAGAATCAAAATACACTCGGGCTCTCCTGACCGTAAAATACTCTGTATGAAGTCTGATTCCGACTTGAGATTAAAGAAAACTTCACTTTGCGTGTTAAATCTCAGTTGTATCAGAAATCCAATTAATTTTTGTAAACGCAACTCGAATGACACAGCTAAACATCTGATCAAAGTCGATTATTTTGTAATGTAGCTTAAGCTCATTATAAGTTTATCGATAATGAATCGCTCAAACGAACTAAAGAACAGGTATCAATAAATGAATCAAATCAAAGCGAGACAAAGAAAGAAGGAGAAGAACGACACAGCTAAACAGCTGATCAAAGTCGATTATTTAGTATCGTAGTTTAAACTCATTATAAATTTATCGATAATGAATGGCTCATACAAACTAAAGAACTAGTATCGATAGATGAATCGAAACAAAACGCGACAAAGCAAGAAGAAGAAAAACACGCTTTGTCTCGCTTGCTCACACCACATTTTCACACTACACCACATTTAGAAATGATCTTTTTTCGGCCTATTTAGCCTATGGGAGCTATATGATATAGTTTTCCGATCTGGACCAATTTTGGTATGATTAATTATAATAGCACTTTACATATTATGTGTGAATTTGGTCTTTATAGATTTGTTAATTGTCAAGCTAACGCGTTTTCAATGTTTTTTATAGCTTGCTGAGTGGTAGTAGGCGTGTCAAAACTTTAAACTAACTACGTGCACATTAAAGTAGTCTATGTACCAAATGTAGTGTTTCTAGTTTTTACCATCTCGGATATCTCGGCGTTCATACGGACGGACAGACGGTCAAGACTTCTTTGCTCAAAACCCAATATACCCTCACAGGGTATAATAAACAATAAAATATAAATAGTTTTGTCTTACATTCATTATGCATATAAATACAGACTATATTCCAATTTAATTTCATATTTACTTAGTGAGATATTAACCCTTGTGCAGCTCATTAGCTCATTTGCCACCCTTGTCCCTCGGGTTCTTTCATCTATCCGCGTTAAGTATGCCATTTATATGATTATTTACATTTAGTTGAAGCACTTTTGCCTTTGGGGGGTAAATTCTCGTTAATAAAATGTCGTTTAGACGTCAAGTCAAATACAGTATGTACGATTAGATTACACTCAATGATGCTGTGTTTACCTTTACCCCTTAAAATGTTGTTACGCCCCCTCGAGGCATACACCTCCACCATTGCCTCCTACCCACATTTCCACCCTACATTTTCCCGTTGTTTTCACACACATACGCCTTAATGGGAAAATTGCAGTGTTATGCTAACGGCATTTATCCTTGACAAGCGACGACAAGTTGGAAGAAAAAAATACAAAGCAGAATCACAGCATCAGAGCATCCACTTAAATATATAGTTGATATATTTTACATACACGAAATTGGTTTTTAACTGTATTTCTTGGTGTACAACCGCAGTAGCTATCTCCTTGGACCCCAAGCCCGGACTCAAACACATTTCTGTAGTTCCAGCTCTTTGGCGTAGTTACTTGCCAGGCCTCTCGAGAACTGAGAGCAATTTCATTTTACAACTGTCGTTGGTGTTGTTGTTGTTGTTTCTTTTTCTGCGCTCGCATTGCGCCATTTAATGTAAATCGTAAATTTAAAATGTCATGTAAAACGTTGGCTGGGAGGTGATGCTTTGTGGGCGTGGCCATTGCTTTAGCCGGGCACTTGACAGCGTGTGCCACTTAAGCGAGTAGCACAAACGCAAAAAGAAACAAAACGCAAAGAAAAACCAGTGAAAAATGTTATTAAAAGCAGTTGGCTGTGATTGCTCCAAAGGACGTACAGGACGAGCTGGAGATGGCGAGCAACTTTTGAGAACGATGAGCACGAACAAAACCTGCAATGTGAGTCGCTTGAAGACACTCGCTCTTCAATCATACCTTTTTCAAGTCTTACTCCTGTTCCACTTCCTGGAATATCATTCCTGGTCATTTCATCAGACACAGATGCAAACTAAAATTAAGTACGGCCCCAGGGAAAGTGCAATGTGATACTCAACCCACAACAGTCCTCCATTTTTTCTTTTTTTTTTTTGTCTTTCATTCGGTTTTTATTATTATTTTTATTATAATGAAATTGCATTTTTGTAACGAGTTCTTTGGCACGCGTTGGTCTTTAAACTAATGTAAGGCACAAAATGTTATGTGAAATTGAAGCCTTCTTGAAAGTCTGCCTGTGATTCAAGGACTTCAACAATTTCCAAGAATTTGGCACTCGATCGCTGCTTCAGCTTCAAAAAGGAGCTCCAATGAGGACTCACAAAAATGTTAGTAAAAATTTAATTATAAATAAATAAGTTACTTGTGATATTAGTTCATCGTTTAAATCTGTTCAGAGTTTAAATTTCTACAAAAATTTCATTGATATTTAATACTATTTTAGTACTATTTCAGTAATTTAAAATAGTAGTCTACTCACTCTACTACTATTTCTATAAATGTAGTTTACTATAAGTTTACTATCAGTTAATTTGTTTTAATCTATTAATCCTTACTGCCATAACATACCAAAGTAGTAGCCTTTTACTACTTAAATTTTAAAATGATATTAGATATCGGAGTTAAATTCCTGTTTTTAGTAGTAGCCATTTCCACTAATTTTATACCTACCGTTTTTGTAAGTTTTGCTTGTAAATAATCAGACTATATACATATTTACTTAAATACAAGTTAAAAATTTGCACAATTGTTATCCATGTACTCCTACTCGAACTTAAAAATAATCCCATAATGCCATGTTGCTTAAAGAAAAGAAAAACCGTTTAATACATCTTGAAATATATAGTTTAGGACATGAAACTTGTTCAAAATTGAGCTTAATGTGAATTGCAAATGATAACAATTTGGTAGCATTGGGTTGCGGTTGCATGCAAAGAGGGGAGTGACTTAAGCCCTGGAGTTTGCTTTTAATAGAATTTTATGAACTTAAGTAAAGTCGTGTCCAAATCCCACGCAGCTTACACTAACATACACACACATACGCAGAGAGACACACCCACACACACACACAAAGTTACAAAGAGATGCCACAAAGAGAGAAGACTTTTTGACTTACGCAACAGCAAAAAGCTTTCAAAAAGGCTAAGACGACCGACCAAGCAAAATGAATACGATGAGTGCGACTTTGAGTCCGACTTTGAGTGTGAGTATGAGTGCGAGTGCGTAAAATGGCAGTTAATCGTGACCACGTAGCAGGACTATTAATAATAGCGTCTTTAGCCCCTACATTTTGTGGACATCTTGCGTTTCGTTTGCCATTGCAGCCAAAGACCAAAAGAAGATGATGAGAAAAAAAAAGTACACAAAACTCAAGAAAAGCGGCGCATCATTAATTTCACGCAGTACAACTGTCGAGCCTCAAACAACACACACACACACACTACACTCAAACACACACTACGATATGCGAATTGTGTTGTGCTTCAGAAAAATGGCAAAAGGCAAACTTAATAACAACAAAATGGCTTTTGTGGCCTGGTCCCGGTTCTGGCCCTCGTCCTGGGTCTGGGCCAACTCGCATTGCCATAGGCAGCAATTTTGTAATTTATCATTGCACAAATATACACAGTTCGCCTAGACAAACACACACGCCTGCAACTGTGTGTGTTTGGGATGTGTGTGTGTGCAGTTGTAGTTGATTTGTTTGTTCTTTAGAAATGAACTTTAGAACTAAAAGCGACCCAAACTATTTAACCTGACCATGAGGCTTACACTTAATAGTGTGTGAATTTGAGACGGGTTTTTCTTTGGCCAAACAACTTACTCTATTTCTTCATAACCCTATCAGACCGACTACCATAAATACATAATAACAAACTGTCACAAAAATTGCAACCATAAATCATTTTAAGAAAGTGATTTAAATTTATAGAGAACATTTTTGATTGCTGCATTGTTTTAAATATTTTGATTAGTTTTAAACCAACGACAATTGGTAATAAATTTCAATTAATATAAAAGTGCTGTCAAGAAATAAATTCAATAAACAAAAAATAATTTATAATAAATTATTTTACACAATTTTTTCAAATTCTGCAATCAATAGTTTGTAAAACTCGTTGGAGTTTTCGACATTCGCCAAAGTAAGACCTTTAAACAACAGTTAGAGCACTCAACACACATGTGGGTTAACTAACTGCCTAAACACACTTAACAAAAACCCCAAAAACCCAAACAAAACTGTAACAATATTGCCTGTAGCGTAGCAAAAGCAGACAAATAGACAGACTGTAAGACAGACACATACAAAATTGAACACAAACACAGGCAAAACATTGCTTTGAAATTAAATAAATAACTGGCCCCAATAGACAGACTGATAGAGAGACAGACAGAGGAACAGTAAGATATCCAGCAGCGACACGTCAAAGTCAAGTCGACCACGCCCAGCTTGAGCTTCTATTCAACTCCCCCTCCACTTCTAACACTTGTGCTCTTTCTCTCTTCAACCAAAATCCTTCGACGTCTGTGCCGCTCGTCTCTTTAAAGAAAACTCTCTCTCCTAATTGACGTGTCTTTGGTCAAATGTAGCAATTTTCAGCATAGCGTGTGTATTTTCATACATATTTTTACACATATATATTTTTTGCTGTCACGCCGCAGGACAAAAGGACATGCGACAGCAGCGCACGAGTGCACCTCGAGTGTGCCTGTGTATGTGTGTTTGTTTGTGTATAAGTGTTTATTGGATTGTGTGTATTGCAGCCTGCTTGGGACAACATCCGTTCGCACGTGATTCCACAGCTTCTCACAGTGTCCATTTGAGTATCTGTTCCCAGACTTACACTTTTCAAAAAGGGATATTTTAAATATAAATTGTAGTCTGACAACATAAGAGTAGTAAATTGATAACAGAATTGAAATAAACTAAAAGAATGCTGCTTAAAAAAATAGTTTTAAGTGAAATGGTATCTTTAATAGGGCACTTTCTTTCCTAATATATTTTTCAGCACATAGTTTTGATTACAATTGTAGTTAATCTTTGTAATTGGAAGGGATTGTGCCTTATGAACTGTGATTTTGGTAACAGTGTGTGTAATTGGCCGTGTAAGTCGCGTTAATTCACTTAACAGCTGCTTAACATCAGCTTGGACAGCTGTGACGCTGACCAAAATGAAGAGGCTTATGAAAAACCGCTTAGGTTTTGACCCCAAAAACCTTCTACTTTTTCGGTTTTCTACTTCTTCTAGTTCTTGTCATTTGCATATTGTTTTATGCTCGCTGAACTTTAGCTTATGCCCGAAAACAAAAATGTGCTGCACACATTTTTTTCTGCTTTGCAGCGTTATGCAAATGCCATTATCGGGCTGAATAGAGTTGAGTTGAGTTGAGTTGTGGAAGGACCTAGGATCAAGTCAGACGTTGCCACGTTTAACGTTGTGCATGGCACATAAATAGAAATTAACATGACATTCCTTGGAACAGTTTCCCAAACTCAGCTCAGTTGAGTTGAGTTGAGTTGAGTTGAGTTGAGGAGCAGCTGTACATGGAAATGGAGTTAAAAATGGGGAGCAGCAGAAAGTGGGCAGCATTTCAGAGCACGCATATGACGCGCTGACACCATCAACACCAACAACAACAAGAACAACATGAACAAACATGCAGGGCATGTCCCGTAGAAAATATGAAAAATGTAAAACAAAAATCTGGCAAAAACTTTTCTAATTTAAAACTGCCAACAAAAAAAAAATAAACAAAAAAAAAACAAAAAAAAGAAGAACGACACGAAAAATGCAGCCAAGAAAGCGCAAAAGGGCAAAGGGGCAAGTAGGCAAGGCGTTGCTGTATGTAAATCCATAAGCAAATCTTAATAACATTCAAATACACTGCTAACAAGTAAGAAAGGCTACAGTCGATCGAGCCGACTGTAAAAGACCCCGTACTCCCATAGTATTCCATTTTATTTAAATTAAAATTTTCAAATGAAATTTAAAAAATTAAAATTAAATATTTACATTTTGAATTAAAATTAAAAAATAAATAAATTAACAACTGTCATAGTCAGCACTCGAACCCGCGATCCATGCGAAGGTTCCACATTGCGCCGCAACTCTATCAGTTGCACCACACCCCTTTCTATCATTCTTCCGATTATTTCCATATAAGTATGTGCACACATACATATGTGTGTATGTATAGCATTGGTCGGCGCGGCCAGCGGCTCCGGGCAGCGCTGCCGCCAGCAGGTAGAGAAAACGTTCGAACATATGTTTGTATGTTTCTGTGTTTGTTTGTATGTGTTGCAGTGATTTTGCTTTAAAATAACTTCGACTTTGAACCGTAATTTCTCTGTTGTTTGACATAGGATTTTGATGCCACTTTCAGGAAAGTTAGAAATAGTAATTCTCTAAGCGTATGTTAAATTACAACACTGTACTATTTGATTTAATGCCTGAACAAAGGCGTTGAAGCTGGAGAGTCTTTTATTTCTGATGAGCAAAGGGGGCGTGGCAGCTCAAAATTTTGAATGGCGTTATATTAAGGCTGTCTCTAGGAACCTGTATACCAAAATTTGTGCTCCTAAGTGCTATAGTTACTGAGATATTCGCCTAAAACACAATTTTTTTCGAGGTGTGTCTGGTTTTTGCTCATTGCGGGGGCGGTAAGGGGCGTGGCAACAATTTGAAATAAACTTGATCTGCTCGAGAAAATAACGGACTTACATTCAAATTTGGTGTCTCTAGCTCTTGTAGTTTAAAAGATCCAGGTGTTCATACGGACGGACGGACGGACGGACAGACGGACAGACGGACAGACGGACATTGCTATATCGACTCGGCTGTTGATGCTGATCAAGATATATATACTTTATGGGGTCGGCCACGCCTCCTTCTGCCTGTTACGCACATCTCGCTTCTGACAAACTTAATAGACCCCTTTACTCTTTTTTAAAGAGTACGGGGTCTAAAAAAAACTAGTAAGAAAAGTACAGTCGAGCACGCCCGACCGTATATACTCTCTGCTTTTATTCCCGATTAAATTAATTAAATCGGTATCCAGGTATTACTTGTATTAGAACACGTTTAAACAAATAAAAACTAAATATAATTGAACACACACAGCGCTGCCGCTACACAGGCAGTGAAAACATTCGAACACGTACTATATAGCCATAATGCTATACAAAAGGAGTTCGTACTAAAATCATAAACAAATATCAGTATCATTTAAAAATATTTATCTTTTTAATAAAGTGAGTAATCTCTAAATAAGATTGTTTTATCCACACTGATTTATTTTAAAACTTCTTAGAAAAAAGAAACTACTCAGCTGACGACCTCTCACAATGACAACTTCATAGTCATGGGACGGTATCACTTGTAACGGATAGTCGCAAGAGATACCAAAGATGATGGCACAAGATCGGAGTTAGAATTGAACTCACATGAGCATGAAGTTCTTATTGTGACAGGTCGGCAGCTCAGCACTCTGAGCTATTGACGCAGCCGAGCAGAGAAAGAAAAATATTAAATATAAGAAATGAATTTTGAAAAGAAAAAAAACCTTCTATATTTATTTGTGACCCAAGAGGACTAAATTCAGTCGGTATTGTTAAATTGAAAAAATAATCTTTATTGTTGCACTAACTTTGGAAAAACAAGTAAGAAAGGCTACAGTCGATCGAGCCGACTGTAAAAGACCCCGTACTCCATAGTATTCCATTTTATTTAAATTAAAATTTTCAAATGAAATTTAAAAAATTAAAATTAAATATTTACATTTTGAATTAAAATTAAAAAATAAATAAATTAACAACTGTCATAGTCAGCACTCGAACCCGCGATCCATGCGAAGGTTCACATTGCGCCGCAACTCTATCAGTTGCACCACACCCCTCTTCTATCATTCTTCCGATTATTTCCATATAAGTATGTGCACACATACATATGTGTGTATGTATAGCATTGGTCGGCGCGGCCAGCGGCTCGGCAGCGCTGCCGCCAGCAGGTAGAGAAAACGTTCGAACATATGTTTGTATGTTTCTGTGTTTGTTTGTATGTGTTGCAGTGATTTTGCTTTAAAATAACTTCGACTTTGAACCGTAATTTCTCTGTTGTTTGACATAGGATTTTGATGCCACTTTCAGGAAAGTTAGAAATAGTAATTCTCTAAGCGTATGTTAAATTACAACACTGTACTATTTGATTTAATGCCTGAACAAAGGCGTTGAAGCTGGAGAGTCTTTTATTTCTGATGAGCAAAGGGGGCGTGGCAGCTCAAAATTTTGAATGGCGTTATATTAAGGCTGTCTCTAGGAACCTGTATACCAAAATTTGTGCTCCTAAGTGCTATAGTTACTGAGATATTCGCCTAAAACACAATTTTTTTCGAGGTGTGTCTGGTTTTTTGCTCATTGCGGGGGCGGTAAGGGGCGTGGCAACAATTTGAAATAAACTTGATCTGCTCGAGAAAATAACGGACTTACATTCCAAATTTGGTGTCTCTAGCTCTTGTAGTTTAAAAGATCCAGGTGTTCATACGGACGGACGGACGGACGGACAGACGGACAGACGGACAGACGGACAGACGGACATTGCTATATCGACTCGGCTGTTGATGCTGATCAAGATATATATACTTTATGGGGTCGGCCACGCCTCCTTCTGCCTGTTACGCACATCTCGCTTCTGACAAACTTAATAGACCCCCTTTACTCTTTTTTAAAGAGTACGGGGTCTAAAAAAAAAACTAGTAAGAAAAGTACAGTCGAGCACGCCCGACCGTATAATACTCTCTGCTTTTATTCCCGATTAAATTAATTAAATCGGTATCCAGGTATTACTTGTATTAGAACACGTTTAAACAAATAAAAACTAAATATAATTGAACACACACAGCGCTGCCGCTACACAGGCAGTGAAAACATTCGAACACGTACTATATAGCCATAATGCTATACAAAAGGAGTTCGTACTAAAATCATAAACAAATATCAGTATCATTTAAAAATATTTATCTTTTTAATAAAGTGAGTAATCTCCTAAATAAGATTGTTTTATCCACACTGAATTTATTTTAAAACTTCTTAGAAAAAAGAAACTACTCAGCTGACGACCTCTCACAATGACAACTTCATAGTCATGGGACGGTATCACTTGTAACGGATAGTCGCAAGAGATACCAAAGATGATGGCACAAGATCCGGAGTTAGAATTGAACTCACATGAGCATGAAGTTCTTATTGTGACAGGTCGGCAGCTCAGCACTCTGAGCTATTGACGCAGCCGAGCAGAGAAAGAAAAATATTAAATATAAGAAATGAATTTTGAAAAGAAAAAAAAACCTTTTATATTTATTTGTGACCCAAGAGGACTAAATTCAGTCGGTATTGTTAAATTGAAAAAATAATCTTTATTGTTGCACTAACTTTGGAAAAACAAGTAAGAAAGGCTACAGTCGATCGAGCCGACTGTAAAAGACCCCGTACTCCCATAGTATTCCATTTTATTTAAATTAAAATTTTCAAATGAAATTTAAAAATTAAAATTAAATATTTACATTTTGAATTAAAATTAAAAAATAAATAAATTAACAACTGTCATAGTCAGCACTCGAACCCGCGATCCATGCGAAGGTTCCACATTGCGCCGCAACTCTATCAGTTGCACCACACCCCTCTTCTATCATTCTTCCGATTATTTCCATATAAGTATGTGCACACATACATATGTGTGTATGTATAGCATTGGTCGGCGCGGCCAGCGGCTCCGGGCAGCGCTGCCGCCAGCAGGTAGAGAAAACGTTCGAACATATGTTTGTATGTTTCTGTGTTTGTTTGTATGTGTTGCAGTGATTTTGCTTTAAAATAACTTCGACTTTGAACCATAATTTCTCTGTTGTTTGACATAGGATTTTGATGCCACTTTCAGGAAAGTTAGAAATAGTAATTCTCTAAGCGTATGTTAAATTACAACACTGTACTATTTGATTTAATGCCTGAACAAAGGCGTTGAAGCTGGAGAGTCTTTTATTTCTGATGAGCAAAGGGGGCGTGGCAGCTCAAAATTTTGAATGGCGTTATATTAAGGCTGTCTCTAGGAACCTGTATACCAAAATTTGTGCTCCTAAGTGCTATAGTTACTGAGATATTCGCCTAAAACACAATTTTTTTCGAGGTGTGTCTGGTTTTTTGCTCATTGCGGGGGCGGTAAGGGGCGTGGCAACAATTTGAAATAAACTTGATCTGCTCGAGAAAATAACGGACTTACATTCAAATTTGGTGTCTCTAGCTCTTGTAGTTTAAAAGATCCAGGTGTTCATACGGACGGACGGACGGACGGACAGACGGACAGACGGACAGACGGACAGACGGACAGACGGACAGACGGACATTGCTATATCGACTCGGCTGTTGATGCTGATCAAGAATATATATACTTTATGGGGTCGGCCACGCCTCCTTCTGCCTGTTACGCACATCTCGCTTCTGACAAACTTAATAGACCCCCTTTACTCTTTTTTAAAGAGTACGGGGTCTAAAAAAACTAGTAAGAAAAGTACAGTCGAGCACGCCCGACCGTATAATACTCTTGCTTTTATTCCCGATTAAATTAATTAAATCGGTATCCAGGTATTACTTGTATTAGAACACGTTTAAACAAATAAAAACTAAATATAATTGAACACACACAGCGCTGCCGCTACACAGGCAGTGAAAACATTCGAACACGTACTATATAGCCATAATGCTATACAAAAGGAGTTCGTACTAAAATCATAAACAAATATCAGTATCATTTAAAAATATTTATCTTTTTAATAAAGTGAGTAATCTCCTAAATAAGATTGTTTTATCCACACTGAATTTATTTTAAAACTTCTTAGAAAAAAGAAACTACTCAGTGACGACCTCTCACAATGACAACTTCATAGTCATGGGACGGTATCACTTGTAACGGATAGTCGCAAGAGATACCAAAGATGATGGCACAAGATCCGGAGTTAGAATTGAACTCACATGAGCATGAAGTTCTTATTGTGACAGGTCGGCAGCTCAGCACTCTGAGCTATTGACGCAGCCGAGCAGAGAAAGAAAAATATTAAATATAAGAAATGAATTTTGAAAAGAAAAAAAACCTTCTATATTTATTTGTGACCCAAGAGGACTAAATTCAGTCGGTATTGTTAAATTGAAAAAATAATCTTTATTGTTGCACTAACTTTGGAAAAACAAGTAAGAAAGGCTACAGTCGATCGAGCCGACTGTAAAAGACCCCGTACTCCCATAGTATTCCATTTTATTTAAATTAAAATTTTCAAATGAAATTTAAAAAATTAAAATTAAATATTTACATTTTGAATTAAAATTAAAAAATAAATAAATTAACAACTGTCATAGTCAGCACTCGAACCCGCGATCCATGCGAAGGTTCCACATTGCGCCGCAACTCTATCAGTTGCACCACACCCCTCTTCTATCATTCTTCCGATTATTTCCATATAAGTATGTGCACACATACATATGTGTGTATGTATAGCATTGGTCGGCGCGGCCAGCGGCTCCGGGCAGCGCTGCCGCCAGCAGGTAGAGAAAACGTTCGAACATATGTTTGTATGTTTCTGTGTTTGTTTGTATGTGTTGCGCGCATGCAGTGATTTTGCTTTAAAATAACTTCGACTTTGAACCGTAATTTCTCTGTTGTTTGACATAGGATTTTGATGCCACTTTCAGGAAAGTTAGAAATAGTAATTCTCTAAGCGTATGTTAAATTACAACACTGTACTATTTGATTTAATGCCTGCAGAAAGGCATTGAAATTGGAGAGTGTTTTAGTTCCTATGAGCAAAGGGGGCGTGGCAGCTCAAAACTTTAAATGACATTGCATTTAGGCTGTCTCTGGGAACCTGCGTACCAAAATTGGTGCTCCTAAGTGCCATAACTATTGAGTTATTCGCTTAAAACAAAAATTTTTTCGAGGCGTGTCTGGTTTTTTGCTTATTGCGGGGGCGGTAGGGGGCGTGGCAACAATTTGAAATAAACTTGATCTGCGTACATCATAAACGGACTTTCATTCCAAATTTGGTGTCTCTAGCTTTTGTAGTTTAAAAGATCCAGGTGTTCATACAGACGGACGGACAGACGGACAGACGGACATTGCTATATCGACTCGGCTGTTGATGCTGATCAAGATATATATACTTTATGGGGTCGGCCACGCCTCCTTCTGCCTGTTACGCACATCTCGCTTCTGACAAACTTAATAGACCCCCTTTACTCTTTTTTAAAGAGTACGGGGTCTAAAAAAAACTAGTAAGAAAAGTACAGTCGAGCACGCCCGACCGTTAATATCTCTGCTTTTATTCCCGATTAAATTAATTAAATCGGTATCCAGGTATTACTTGTATTAGAACACGTTTAAACAAATAAAAACTAAATATAATTGAACACACACAGCGCTGCCGCTACACAGGCAGTGAAAACATTCGAACACGTACTATATAGCCATAATGCTATACAAAAGGAGTTCGTACTAAAATCATAAACAAATATCAGTATCATTTAAAAATATTTATCTTTTTAATAAAGTGAGTAATCTCCTAAATAAGATTGTTTTATCCACACTGAATTTATTTTAAAACTTCTTAGAAAAAAGAAACTACTCAGCTGACGACCTCTCACAATGACAACTTCATAGTCATGGGACGGTATCACTTGTAACGGATAGTCGCAAGAGATACCAAAGATGATGGCACAAGATCCGGAGTTAGAATTGAACTCACATGAGCATGAAGTTCTTATTGTGACAGGTCGGCAGCTCAGCACTCTGAGCTATTGACGCAGCCGAGCAGAGAAAGAAAAATATTAAATATAAGAAATGAATTTTGAAAAGAAAAAAAAACCTTCTATATTTATTTGTGACCCAAGAGGACTAAATTCAGTCGGTATTGTTAAATTGAAAAAATAATCTTTATTGTTGCACTAACTTTGGAAAAACAAGTAAGAAAGGCTACAGTCGATCGAGCCGACTGTAAAAGACCCCGTACTCCCATAGTATTCCATTTTATTTAAATTAAAATTTTCAAATGAAATTTAAAAAATTAAAATTAAATATTTACATTTTGAATTAAAATTAAAAAATAAATAAATTAACAACTGTCATAGTCAGCACTCGAACCCGCGATCCATGCGAAGGTTCCACATTGCGCCGCAACTCTATCAGTTGCACCACACCCCTCTTCTATCATTCTTCCGATTATTTCCATATAAGTATGTGCACACATACATATGTGTGTATGTATAGCATTGGTCGGCGCGGCCAGCGGCTCCGGGCAGCGCTGCCGCCAGCAGGTAGAGAAAACGTTCGAACATATGTTTGTATGTTTCTGTGTTTGTTTGTATGTGTTGCGCGCATGCAGTGATTTTGCTTTAAAATAACTTCGACTTTGAACCGTAATTTCTCTGTTGTTTGACATAGGATTTTGATGCCACTTTCAGGAAAGTTAGAAATAGTAATTCTCTAAGCGTATGTTAAATTACAACACTGTACTATTTGATTTAATGCCTGAACAAAGGCGTTGAAGCTGGAGAGTCTTTTATTTCTGATGAGCAAAGGGGGCGTGGCAGCTCAAAATTTTGAATGGCGTTATATTAAGGCTGTCTCTAGGAACCTGTATACCAAAATTTGTGCTCCTAAGTGCTATAGTTACTGAGATATTCGCCTAAAACACAAATTTTTCGAGGTGTGTCTGGTTTTTGCTCATTGCGGGGGCGGTAAGGGGCGTGGCAACAATTTGAAATAAACTTGATCTGCTCGAGAAAATAACGGACTTACATTCCAAATTTGGTGTCTCTAGCTCTTGTAGTTTAAAGATCCAGGTGTTCATACGGACGGACGGACGGACGGACAGACGGACAGACGGACAGACGGACAGACGGACATTGCTATATCGACTCGGCTGTTGATGCTGATCAAGAATATATATACTTTATGGGGTCGGCCACGCCTCCTTCTGCCTGTTACGCACATCTCGCTTCTGACAAACTTAATAGACCCCTTTACTCTTTTTTAAAGAGTACGGGGTCTAAAAAAACTAGTAAGAAAAGTACAGTCGAGCACGCCCGACCGTATAATACTCTCTGCTTTTATTCCCGATTAAATTAATTAAATCGGTATCCAGGTATTACTTGTATTAGAACACGTTTAAACAAATAAAAACTAAATATAATTGACACACACAGCGCTGCCGCTACACAGGCAGTGAAAACATTCGAACACGTACTATATAGCCATAATGCTATACAAAAGGAGTTCGTACTAAAATCATAAACAAATATCAGTATCATTTAAAAATATTTATCTTTTTAATAAAGTGAGTAATCTCCTAAATAAGATTGTTTTATCCACACTGAATTTATTTTAAAACTTCTTAGAAAAAAGAAACTACTCAGCTGACGACCTCTCACAATGACAACTTCATAGTCATGGGACGGTATCACTTGTAACGGATAGTCGCAAGAGATACCAAAGATGATGGCACAAGATCCGGAGTTAGAATTGAACTCACATGAGCATGAAGTTCTTATTGTGACAGGTCGGCAGCTCAGCACTCTGAGCTATTGACGCAGCCGAGCAGAGAAAGAAAAATATTAAATATAAGAAATGAATTTTGAAAAGAAAAAAAAACCTTCTATATTTATTTGTGACCCAAGAGGACTAAATTCAGTCGGTATTGTTAAATTGAAAAAATAATCTTTATTGTTGCACTAACTTTGGAAAAACAAGTAAGAAAGGCTACAGTCGATCGAGCCGACTGTAAAAGACCCCGTACTCCCATAGTATTCCATTTTATTTAAATTAAAATTTTCAAATGAAATTTAAAAAATTAAAATTAAATATTTACATTTTGAATTAAAATTAAAAAATAAATAAATTAACAACTGTCATAGTCAGCACTCGAACCCGCGATCCATGCGAAGGTTCCACATTGCGCCGCAACTCTATCAGTTGCACCACACCCCTCTTCTATCATTCTTCCGATTATTTCCATATAAGTATGTGCACACATACATATGTGTGTATGTATAGCATTGGTCGGCGCGGCCAGCGGCTCCGGGCAGCGCTGCCGCCAGCAGGTAGAGAAAACGTTCGAACATATGTTTGTATGTTTCTGTGTTTGTTTGTATGTGTTGCGCGCATGCAGTGATTTTGCTTTAAAATAACTTCGACTTTGAACCGTAATTTCTCTGTTGTTTGACATAGGATTTTGATGCCACTTTCAGGAAAGTTAGAAATAGTAATTCTCTAAGCGTATGTTAAATTACAACACTGTACTATTTGATTTAATGCCTGAACAAAGGCGTTGAAGCTGGAGAGTCTTTTATTTCTGATGAGCAAAGGGGGCGTGGCAGCTCAAAATTTTGAATGGCGTTATATTAAGGCTGTCTCTAGGAACCTGTATACCAAAATTTGTGCTCCTAAGTGCTATAGTTACTGAGATATTCGCCTAAAACACAATTTTTTTCGAGGTGTGTCTGGTTTTTTGCTCATTGCGGGGGCGGTAAGGGGCGTGGCAACAATTTGAAATAAACTTGATCTGCTCGAGAAAATAACGGACTTACATTCCAAATTTGGTGTCTCTAGCTCTTGTAGTTTAAAAGATCCAGGTGTTCATACGGACGGACGGACGGACGGACAGACGGACAGACGGACAGACGGACAGACGGACATTGCTATATCGACTCGGCTGTTGATGCTGATCAAGAATATATATACTTTATGGGGTCGGCCACGCCTCCTTCTGCCTGTTACGCACATCTCGCTTCTGACAAACTTAATAGACCCCCTTTACTCTTTTTTAAAGAGTACGGGGTCTAAAAAAACTAGTAAGAAAAGTACAGTCGAGCACGCCCGACCGTATAATACTCTCTGCTTTTATTCCCGATTAAATTAATTAAATCGGTATCCAGGTATTACTTGTATTAGAACACGTTTAAACAAATAAAAACTAAATATAATTGAACACACACAGCGCTGCCGCTACACAGGCAGTGAAAACATTCGAACACGTACTATATAGCCATAATGCTATACAAAAGGAGTTCGTACTAAAATCATAAACAAATATCAGTATCATTTAAAAATATTTATCTTTTTAATAAAGTGAGTAATCTCTAAATAAGATTGTTTTATCCACACTGAATTTATTTTAAAACTTCTTAGAAAAAAGAAACTACTCAGCTGACGACCTCTCACAATGACAACTTCATAGTCATGGGACGGTATCACTTGTAACGGATAGTCGCAAGAGATACCAAAGATGATGGCACAAGATCCGGAGTTAGAATTGAACTCACATGAGCATGAAGTTCTTATTGTGACAGGTCGGCAGCTCAGCACTCTGAGCTATTGACGCAGCCGAGCAGAGAAAGAAAAATATTAAATATAAGAAATGAATTTTGAAAAGAAAAAAAAACCTTCTATATTTATTTGTGACCCAAGAGGACTAAATTCAGTCGGTATTGTTAAATTGAAAAAATAATCTTTATTGTTGCACTAACTTTGGAAAAACAAGTAAGAAAGGCTACAGTCGATCGAGCCGACTGTAAAAGACCCCGTACTCCCATAGTATTCCATTTTATTTAAATTAAAATTTTCAAATGAAATTTAAAAAATTAAAATTAAATATTTACATTTTGAATTAAAATTAAAAAATAAATAAATTAACAACTGTCATAGTCAGCACTCGAACCCGCGATCCATGCGAAGGTTCCACATTGCGCCGCAACTCTATCAGTTGCACCACACCCCTCTTCTATCATTCTTCCGATTATTTCCATATAAGTATGTGCACACATACATATGTGTGTATGTATAGCATTGGTCGGCGCGGCCAGCGGCTCCGGGCAGCGCTGCCGCCAGCAGGTAGAGAAAACGTTCGAACATATGTTTGTATGTTTCTGTGTTTGTTTGTATGTGTTGCGCGCATGCAGTGATTTTGCTTTAAAATAACTTCGACTTTGAACCGTAATTTCTCTGTTGTTTGACATAGGATTTTGATGCCACTTTCAGGAAAGTTAGAAATAGTAATTCTCTAAGCGTATGTTAAATTACAACACTGTACTATTTGATTTAATGCCTGCAGAAAGGCATTGAAATTGGAGAGTGTTTTAGTTCCTATGAGCAAAGGGGGCGTGGCAGCTCAAAACTTTAAATGACATTGCATTTAGGCTGTCTCTGGGAACCTGCGTACCAAAATTGGTGCTCCTAAGTGCCATAACTATTGAGTTATTCGCTTAAAACAAAAATTTTTTCGAGGCGTGTCTGGTTTTTTGCTTATTGCGGGGGCGGTAGGGGGCGTGGCAACAATTTGAAATAAACTTGATCTGCGTACATCATAAACGGACTTTCATTCCAAATTTGGTGTCTCTAGCTTTTGTAGTTTAAAAGATCCAGGTGTTCATACAGACGGACGGACGGACAGACGGACAGACGGACATTGCTATATCGACTCGGCTGTTGATGCTGATCAAGATATATATACTTTATGGGGTCGGCCACGCCTCCTTCTGCCTGTTACGCACATCTCGCTTCTGACAAACTTAATAGACCCCCTTTACTCTTTTTTAAAGAGTACGGGGTCTAAAAAAAACTAGTAAGAAAAGTACAGTCGAGCACGCCCGACCGTATAATACTCTCTGCTTTTATTCCCGATTAAATTAATTAAATCGGTATCCAGGTATTACTTGTATTAGAACACGTTTAAACAAATAAAAACTAAATATAATTGAACACACACAGCGCTGCCGCTACACAGGCAGTGAAAACATTCGAACACGTACTATATAGCCATAATGCTATACAAAAGGAGTTCGTACTAAAATCATAAACAAATATCAGTATCATTTAAAAATATTTATCTTTTTAATAAAGTGAGTAATCTCCTAAATAAGATTGTTTTATCCACACTGAATTTATTTTAAAACTTCTTAGAAAAAAGAAACTACTCAGCTGACGACCTCTCACAATGACAACTTCATAGTCATGGGACGGTATCACTTGTAACGGATAGTCGCAAGAGATACCAAAGATGATGGCACAAGATCCGGAGTTAGAATTGAACTCACATGAGCATGAAGTTCTTATTGTGACAGGTCGGCAGCTCAGCACTCTGAGCTATTGACGCAGCAGAGCAGAGAAAGAAAAATATTAAATATAAGAAATGAATTTTGAAAAGAAAAAAAAACCTTCTATATTTATTTGTGACCCAAGAGGACTAAATTCAGTCGGTATTGTTAAATTGAAAAAATAATCTTTATTGTTGCACTAACTTTGGAAAAACAAGTAAGAAAGGCTACAGTCGATCGAGCCGACTGTAAAAGACCCCGTACTCCCATAGTATTCCATTTTATTTAAATTAAAATTTTCAAATGAAATTTAAAAAATTAAAATTAAATATTTACATTTTGAATTAAAATTAAAAAATAAATAAATTAACAACTGTCATAGTCAGCACTCGAACCCGCGATCCATGCGAAGGTTCCACATTGCGCCGCAACTCTATCAGTTGCACCACACCCCTCTTCTATCATTCTTCCGATTATTTCCATATAAGTATGTGCACACATACATATGTGTGTTGTATAGCATTGGTCGGCGCGGCCAGCGGCTCCGGGCAGCGCTGCCGCCAGCAGGTAGAGAAAACGTTCGAACATATGTTTGTTGTTTCTGTGTTTGTTTGTATGTGTTGCGCGCATGCAGTGATTTTGCTTTAAAATAACTTCGACTTTGAACCGTAATTTCTCTGTTGTTTGACATAGGATTTTGATGCCACTTTCAGGAAAGTTAGAAATAGTAATTCTCTAAGCGTATGTTAAATTACAACACTGTACTATTTGATTTAATGCCTGAACAAAGGCGTTGAAGCTGGAGAGTCTTTTATTTCTGATGAGCAAAGGGGGCGTGGCAGCTCAAAATTTTGAATGGCGTTATATTAAGGCTGTCTCTAGGAACCTGTATACCAAAATTTGTGCTCCTAAGTGCTATAGTTACTGAGATATTCGCCTAAAACACAATTTTTTTCGAGGTGTGTCTGGTTTTTTGCTCATTGCGGGGGCGGTAAGGGGCGTGGCAACAATTTGAAATAAACTTGATCTGCTCGAGAAAATAACGGACTTACATTCCAAATTTGGTGTCTCTAGCTCTTGTAGTTTAAAAGATCCAGGTGTTCATACGGACGGACGGACGGACGGACAGACGGACAGACGGACAGACGGACAGACGGACAGACGGACATTGCTATATCGACTCGGCTGTTGATGCTGATCAAGAATATATATACTTTATGGGGTCGGCCACGCCTCCTTCTGCCTGTTACGCACATCTCGCTTCTGACAACTTAATGACCCCCTTTACTCTTTTTAAAGAGTACGGGGTCTAAAAATGGTAACAACATAGATAACACAAAAGATTAGCTACCATAACTAGAGTCCTTTTAAAGCATTCAAAACGATTTACATATATACAAAATGTTGAAACTAAAATGGTTTTATAAAATTATGAAAATCTCTACTATAAGATTCTGCAGAAATTTCTGAAATAGTTTCGAAGTTTGAGACACTTTCTTTGTATATAAAACTAACAAACAATTTGATGGTTGAAAATAATTAATTCTTCATAACAAATTTTTATAACTTTCACTGCAAACCTGTGTAAATAGCTTCACCAAAGAGCATTCAAGTCTCGTTGCTGCTGCGTTTTCTTAGTATTCACTCAAGAAACTCGAAAAATGATGTCTGTTGACAGTGGAGAAGTGAAAGTCCTTTGTTTTATGCTTATGTACAGGGCTGAGCAGGGCAAGGAGCAGAAGAAGGGGCAATGGGGGTTACTGCACATGTTGATGAATGCGAGGCCAAAGAGATTTCAACTTTCTAATTTAATGCGGCAGTCAGACAGATAACTTCAATGTCAGCAGACTGTAAGACTGAAAGCAGAAGGAGCACTCTGAGCCAAATAAATGATATAGCCAAATATATATTATTTGGGCACTCAACATGGCGTATGCGCAATGTCTGTTTGCCAACAACTTTTTGTTGTATTGTTGAGCTGCCTAAAATGTTTTATTCTAAAGCCCATTATCAAAATTAATTTCTAAATTGAAAATGAACTTGCAAATGCAAAGAATGCGAAAATATGACAATTGTCAGGCAGATTTCTGGCGTATGTGTGATAATAACAAGAATAGACAGAACTTCCAACTATTAGCAGAGGAAATAAAGCTGTTAATGTTTCGTAAACATTTCAAGAAATCGTTTTTTTTAGGAATACAATTTATCATAGAAAGAACTGTTTGTTTATTGAATTTATTGACTATAAAAAGTCGAGTTTGAAAACGAATTTATCATCGTTTCAATGCGAATTGGCACCCCACTGTGCAATTAATTATATTTTAAACTGCTGACGTAATAAATAAAAAACTCAAACAACCATAAGTAATTTTTAAAAACTCATTTATTTTGCTATTATTATTAAATTGTTATATTGTGCTTACCACTTGACATTTTAATTAGCGATTATTTTTACTCGTATTAGATTAAGAAGTATGTTATTGCTGACAGTGTGACTTTTTTTGTTGCGAGTATGTGTCGCTAACTGATTGATTCAAAGTTCAAAGGTTGCGTATTAGAATTTCCATTAAATTTGATTCAATTCCCAATACATAAATTGTTAACTTTATCAAGATTTCATGTCAAATGTCAGAATGTGACCCTTGACACAAATTTTGCTCCATTTCTGGCACTCGTTGGCCTTGTCGTTGCCATTCGTTATAATTTACTTTTATTTTTCTTTCATTTCATTTTTTGCAGCATTCCCAACGTGCGTTGCAGACCTTTCTTCATTTAACTAATTAACACCCTGCCTGATAATGTCCGGCGGTAGCATGAAATTGTTTTTACGCAAGGGAATCTCACTCAACTGACGGTCGATGGGTGCACGGGTGTCGTACAGCGAGGGGGACTGACAGATGATGGCCAAAGTACCGAA
The DNA here is from genome assembly GCA_035046005.1 of Drosophila acutilabella. NCBI lineage: Eukaryota > Metazoa > Arthropoda > Insecta > Diptera > Drosophilidae > Drosophila > Drosophila acutilabella. Next base: position 995,307 of record JAWNOK010000072.1, read on the forward strand.
CACACAGGAGCCCGTGAACAACCAAAGGAAGAAGCGATCCAGCACCATGGATACAAATTTCCAATCCTCAACAACCTGTGAATTAAATAATAACAAGTAAGGAAAGTACAGTCGAGCAAGCCCGACCGTAAAATTCTCTCTGCATTTTTTCCCGATTAAATTATTAAAAACGGTCAAGAGTTATTACAATGTGTAGTACTTGCATTAAAACACGTTGAAACAAAAACAATCTAAACATAATCAAACATACAGATGTTTGTCTGTATGCGAATACACATACGAAAGACAATATATGATGCATATATGTATGTATGTGTGTATTGGCCGCGGCCAGCGACTGCGGGCAGCGCAGCCGCCACGCAGGCAGCGAAAACATTCGAACATGTGCTTGTATGTTTCTGTCTCGCTTGCACTCATACATGATATTGCATTCGGTTATCAATATTGTACGCTTCTAGTTTTCTTGTTTATAGTGCGATTTCAATGCGTCTTTCAGGATAGTTTGATATAGTTAGCCTCCACAGGAATTATAAATTACAATACTGTACTATATTAACAAACGCCTCAAAACGGAACGACAGTGGAGAATTATTTTGTTAATTGTGGGAAAAAGGGGCGTGGCATCTCCAAAATTTTAAATGTCAATCCATTTAGGATGTCGCTAGAAACCTCCATACCAAAATTGGTGATCCTAGGTGCAATAGTTATTGAGATATTCGCCTAAAACACCAATTTTTTCCGAGGTGTGTCTAGTTTTTGCTCATTGTGGGCGAATGGGGCGTGGCATCGAAATAAAAAAAGATTCTTGTATTGACTGACTAAATATGTGATCGATTGAGACCAATCTCGAACTTGTAGCTCTTACCATCTCTGAAATCTGTTTGTTCATACGGACGGACAGACGGACAGACGGACGGACGGACAGACGGACAGACAGACGGACAGACGGACATGGCTATCGACTCGGCTGTGATGCGATCAAGAATTTCTGGGGTCGCCACGCCTCCTCCCTTTACTCTTTTCACCCCAATATCTCGCAGAGAGTATAAAAAAAAACGAACAACAAGAGCAAAAAATCATTAGAGTAATTGCAATAAAATTCGTAAAAATAACTTTTTGAAAATGAGTCACAGAAACTGTTGCTGCTGCTGCTGCTGCTGCTTGTTGTGCCATAAACTAAATGGGATTTTCTTTAATAATAATTTTATTGTTTCAGAGCTCGTAAAACTCACTTAGACAAGCGATAAGGGGGGAGGAAGTGGGATAAACTGTCCTATAGTGTGGCTAAATAAATTGGTTTCAATTGGAGTCATAAAATTTCGTTTGCGTCTGTCTTGTGCTTTCAATAAACTTGAAATGTAATAAAAATATAAAGTTATGATTTAATATTTTACAATTTCATGTTGCACATTTGGGACTCGTGCCTCTCACTCCCTCTGCTTACACGTTAGTCTATCTCTGTTTTCCACTCTATGTTGCCGGCTCAAGCTGAAGTTTCGGGCAATAAACAATAATAGGAACGCACAGATATCGCGGGAGGCATTGGGTTTGGGACCAGACGCCAAAAAATATGGCAGGATAAACAATAAAAACAACAACAATAAAATGTATAAAAATTCGAATGCGAATGCGAATTCGAATGTGAATAACGAAATACAAAATAAGAAATACGAAAGCGAAGTGTAGACTCAGCTTCATTGTGCTTACTCCCTGTTTGTGCTCAATAAAAGTGGGCACACAAACACACACAAGTCTTTGGACCTACCCACCTCGTTATCCTTGTCGGCATCCTTGATATGCTGCGCAATAAATCTGACCGCACGCAATGCCTGCAGCACTTCGGGTGTTAAGTTGCGCGGTATCACATTGTCGGAATCTGTCAAGTCTCCGTTGGCGAGCGCATGAAATTGCGAAAAATTGAAATAAAATATTGGAATAATAAATAAATGGAGATGGCAAACCATAACCCATTCCCCATTCATACCATTTCCCATTCCACTCTAAATCTGTTATGTTTCTGTGAGTGTGAGTGTGAGTGTGTTTTGCTCATATATGCATAGAAATATATTATAGCCTATGCGAAATCAAGATCTCCTCAGGCTCTGGACAAACACTCGTGGCTTTAAGTTCGGCAACCGCTGCCCAACAACAGCAGCCATAACAATAACAACAACAGCAACCACCAATAGAGAAACACCAACAAAAATGAATTATCGCTGGCAGTTTTTATTTATGGGCCACCTTACACTTTTGGCAGGGCATTATACCATTTAAATGAAACTTGCAACATTTATTGAGAACGCGCGAATTAATTTGCATAATGTGGTACAATGTTGGTTTATTAAACAGTTTACCAATAACTATGTTTATGAGTTTCCTGTATCTGACAGCGAATTTAATGTGTCGCTTAAAAGTATGCTATGATTTTTTAATTCACGCTCACAAGCTTAATTTGTGTCTTTAGGTATTAGAAAAATTATTAAAACAGTTTTAAATAAAATTGAGCTTTATGTTAAAAGGATAGAGTGGAATTATACATTCTTTAGAGTAGACTAATTTAATTGCTGCTATTCTATTTCTATTCCCATACCTGTCTTAAAGAAAATATTTGTTTTCCATACACCTTTCTCTCGCTCAGTTTTAGGCTATACAAACTTCGTTGTTGCTCCATTTGAGCAGCTTTCACACATGGCTTGTTTTATTATGCTGTACTACATACATACTCGTACTACATAGAACGAGGGTAAGACTCAATAGGCGCACACAGGCGAAATTTGTCATCAAAGCGTCACATCATCGTCACAGCCATCAAAATTGTCCGGCCAAGCGGGGGAGTGAAAGCCATCATCCTTAAGCAAAAAGGCCTAAGAGCATATTCGATTCTTTCTTTCGATTTTATTGCATTATTTGCTTATTATACTCTCTGCAAGAGTATATTGGGTTTGTGAAAATGTATGTAACAGGCAGAAGGAGGCGTGGCAGACCCCATAAAGTATATATATTCTTGATCAGCATCACAAGCCGAGTCGATATAGCCATGTCCGTCTGTCCGTCTGTCTGTCCGTCTGTCCGTCCGTCCGTCTGTCCGTCTGTCCGTCCGTATGAACAAACAGATTTCAGAGATGGTAAGAGCTACAAGTTCGAGATTGGTCTCAATCGATCACATATTTAGTCAGTCAATACAAGAATCTTTTTTATTTCGATGCCACGCCCCATTCGCCCACAATGAGCAAAAAACTAGACACACCTCGGAAAAAATTGGTGTTTTAGGCGAATATCTCAATAACTATTGCACCTAGGATCACCAATTTTGGTATGGAGGTTTCTAGCGACATCCTAAATGGATTGACATTTAAAATTTTGGAGATGCCACGCCCCTTTTTCCCACAATTAACAAAAATAATTCTCCACTGTCGTTCCGTTTTGAGGCGTTTGTTAATATAGTACAGTATTGTAATTTATAATTCCTGTGGAGGCTAACTATATCAAACTATCCTGAAAGACGCATTGAAATCGCACTATAAAAAGAAAACTAGAAGCGTTACAATATTGATAACCGAATGCAATATCATGTATGAGTGCAAGCGAGACAGAACATACAAGCACATGTTCGAATGTTTTCGCTGCCTGCGTGGCGGCTGCGCTGCCCGCAGTCGCTGGCCGCGGCCAATACAAATAATACATATATGCATATATATTGTCTTTGTATGTGTATTCGCATACAGACAAACATCTGTAGGTTTGATTATGTTTAGATTGTTTTTGTTTCAACGTGTTTTAATGCAAGTACTACACATTGTAATAACTCTTGACCGTTTTTAATAATTTAATCGGGAAAAAATGCAGAGAGAATTTTACGGTCGGGCTTGCTCGACTGTACTTTCCTTACTTGTTTTTTATTTGATTTCAATTTCAGCTTTTGGGTTGTGTCGCGGGCTGCGAGTGTTTGCAAAATATTTGTGTTGTGTACAAACCTAACCCCTCTTATAAGTAGTACACACACACACACACACACACACACACACTCATAATCATCTTGATATTTGTACTTCAGTTCAAACTCACCCACTGAGTGCTGCATGCCATTATCGTAAGCGCCGTCCTGACTGTCTTTAAACTCGCTAGGAAAATCGCTGATGCTGTCGCTAAATACAAAAACAAACACACACACACAAGCAAGTACAAACATATTCAGGATGAAAGTTAGGTAAGTGAAAGGATAAGTTTAAGAAAATAATGTGTATGAAATGGAAGGGACCTTGACTTACCGCACATCTATCTCGTTGGTGTAGCCATTGCTGGGAGTGGAATCATCGTAATCCGGTAACGTGTACTGAGTGCGCCGCATCATCATTAGCTTTGGCATTATGTGCAGGAACAATTTGCGCACGCCAGGGGACATATTGTGAGTCGAGGGGGATCTATTTAAGATTAGAAATATAGTTTATAGAAATACAAACCACAAAACAGAATGTGTTCATTTCAAAACATAGCTTCGATAGTTTAAGCAATATTTTCTTAAAGTCATCTTTATTTAATCGAGCAATGCCAAGACGCATTTTATTGATTTTTGTAGTTGGCTTTTTATCAGTAATCAGACAGACACACTCGATGTCTTGCACTCACCTGAAGTGTATGTTGAGCACACAGACCGTTGTCCAGACGGACAGGGAGACGAGTATCATGGTGAAGAGCAGATACTTGCCCAACAGTGGAACAGCCAACGATGTCGGCGGTATAATTTCGGCCAATAGCAAGAAGAACACGGTCAACGACACGAGTATTGAAATACATAACGTAACCTGTCAACGAAATGTTTACACAGTTTCTTCTCACTCGCTCTTTCTCTTCCTCATTCTCTCTATTCGCACTGCGGCTATCTCTTTCTGTTTCTTAACCTCGATGCGGCTCATTTGTTTTCGCAAACAGTAATCAAAACAACCACAACAATGACAAGAACACAACACAAACAAAACGATAACATGGGCAAACGGTTTACCAATCATTATTAATTATAGCCAATTACATATCAATTACAAATAACGTATACGCCATGTAAAACAATAAGCCGACTCCAATAAAATTGATTTCCAAATACGATTATTCAAATTTTCATCAAGTTTTATAAACCATAAAATATATAAACCATAAGAAACATATTTTTTTTAAACAAAAACACATTACAAACCGTGGAATCAGGCAAAGCACTTTCCCAACAACCTCGTTACTCCCACCAACAAAGCTCTAAACTAACTTGGATACAAACGAACCCAATGATTACCTTCACTACTCGGGTGTTTAACGAGAACAATCAACACAACAAACAACAAGAAATTCTAAATACACAATTTGTATGTGTATAAATAAACGGGTATATACATATGGTTTGCCATTAGGACACAAAACTCGAGACTTACATTAACGACTCAAGTCGATTTAAAAAATTAACTTTAACCTTCCATCGATTTTTCCGTATTATTGAACATATTTTCAAATAGTGTTTAATATCTATAAATTCAAGTTTTAGAAACAATTTAGATTGTTGGGCTATAAATTCTATATCAAACCAGATAGTTAATTCTTAAGGAAATGTTATTTCAATCAAAAAATGTTTATTAAAAATTTATATAAAATTATTGACTATAAACTGAGTTTAGTTTATTACAAATCTGTCCAAATAATAGAACTTCCTTTAAATAAACGTTGGCTACTTCTGTTTATAATTAATTAATTTTGAAAACGTTACTCATTCACTGATTAAGTGGATCATCAATAATAATTCAAAGCTAGTATAGTTTAATGCATTAATCTAAGGACTTAAAGTGTGAACTCTTATAATAAATTTCGAAAATAACAGGAATATTTTATCAATACATAAAAGTCCTTTTTAGCCTACAGAATTGCAGAAGAAGTTGATACATAATTGGAGAAGAACTGCTTAAAGAGTGACTTCTGAAGATTCCTTTAAATATCAGTTATTGACCTCAACTCGAATTATTTTAATATAATTTCTTTCCCCTCAAACTGTTCAAGTGTAAATATTAAATAGTTGTATAAAATTTAAGACATTTTATGGCTAAATTATTACTCAAGCAAATGGGCGATTTTAAACGAATCAATTAACGAAAATAACAATAACAACAATTAACAGTACTCTGCGCTGTGTTCGTGTGAGTAAATGTTGTGCGTGAGTATGTGTGTTTGTAGGTGTGTGTGTGTGGGAGAGAGTGTGTTGGGACGTGAGTGCTCTGCATAATTCCAAGACACGCGATATGAAAAAACTTTCGAGTGGCATTGACTTTGAATGCGATTCAAGTTTTGAGTTGATTCGATTCAAATCAATTGAATTTGATTCATTTCTTTATTTTTTTTCTCTTTTTTGGTTGTATGCATTCGATGAAATTTACGTTATGAGATTTCACTACTCAGCAAACAGCACAAATGATATTCGACGCAAACAATTGGATGAATATGTGAATCCTTTTCTTGAATATGTGGCGTGAATATATGTGTGCTGCACATACGATTATATGATTGATTCAATGCATTCGGACACTGCTGGAACTCTGATAAGATTCAAGATTGATGTATATATAAATGTTTGTTATTTATCTTAGATAATTAAATTAGTTGGAAAAGTAGAGCGATAGCAAAGTAGATAGATAGAATGGTTTTATTTTATTTATTTGAGGAAAGTTTAAGTTGAGCTCTTGAAGGACTTTAGACGATTTGCTTTTGAGAGAGAGAGAGTTTTGTGTGTAATAGTTGTTTTCTATCAATATTTGATTAAAGCCAATCTAGTTAGTACAAAAGCAGAGCTCAGCTTGTTTAGTTGTAGTTGAAGTTGAAGTTGACTAAGTTATAGAAACTTTAAAGTGCATATGTGAATACAAGTAAAGTTAAAGTATTTCGAATTATTTGTGTTTTCAGGTAGTAGTTGTTTGTACTTAAGGAATAAAAGATTTAACTAAAAAATCGTTAAATATTTACACATAAATCGAAAACAATATACAGACAGAAAAGAGATTAAACTACGATTTAACTACAATTAAATACATAGTAATATATATAAGGACATGCCACATGCAATTAGGAAAACAAAGTTGTTCTGAAGAGTCTCCTTTAGCCTGGATGCATTCAAAATCCTCGGTTAGCACTTACCTTCTCGCCCGAATCACTGGGCAGATAAAAGACCAAAACGGTAAGAAAAGTCAATGCCACACAAGGCACTATCAGATTCACCGTATAGAACAGAGTTTTGCGTCGCATGGTCAGCTTGAAGGTAATATCTGCAGCCAGACAACAAAATTTACATATTTTTGCAAGCATAGATGAACAGGCAGTAAAATAAACGCACCTGAGAACGGCTCCAGTGTGTCGGGATAGTACTCCTCGTTCTTGGTTGCTGGCACCTCAAGTATGTCCCATTCGACAGACAAATAGAATTCAGTTAAATCGATGCCCACCTGTACAAGATTGCTGCCAGGCACCTGAACAGGAAATGCAAGCACACAAGCAGACAAGAGAAGGCAAAGCAATTTGTTATACCAGGTAACCCAAATCCAATACAAACGATAGCCCAACCCTATGCCACCCATAATGTGTCTGCTTAGATTGCATTTTGTGTGCAATCGAGTGGAATGGCAAACAGCAAAGTAAATTTGCATCCTACGATGTTAATCGAGATGAGGTTTTTTGGGCACTCACCTGGTCCAGGTGCTTTAAATCCACTTGGGCACCATTGTAGGTCCATGAGCCGAATTTCATGAAACAAATTTGCTCATCGTATGGAAAATATTCGACATTCATTTCACAGGATGACTTGTAAATCGCCGGTGGCTCCCAAAAGACTTCCCCCGTGTACTTCAACGTGGCTTTTGTCATGAGTGTGACCTGTCAAACTGTGTGTTAAATTGATACTACTTGGCTAAATTCGATGCTTACCTCATAGTTGCCATCCCAATTGTTATAGAGCACAATATCGGGTACCCAAATGTGCTCCGAGGGCACATAAAGCTGTTCCACTCCGCCGTATTCCTCCGGATCCCAACGTAATTTGTAATCGAACCAACGCTGAAACCAAACCATCCAAACTTAGCAAAATCTTCTACATCTGTTTCAGACAACTCACCTGCTTGACCCACAGATTGGTGGTCATCACCTGATTCTTCAGATTCACCTCAATCAGCTGTGAGAGCTTGAGGCCCAGCCAAACGGTGAGTGTCTCAGTATTATTCACCACCGGTCTAATTAGACGATTATAGTTACTCAGCAGATCATCATATAGACGCTTTGTGTCCGGATTGGCCTCAAAGCTAACGGGAGCTGTAAAAAATATCCCAAAACAATACGGTAACTACTCAAGAAAATATCCCATAACAAAACGGAACAAATTTCCCATAACAAATTATTGCGCATGCGTCGCTCTCGCCCTTTTAGCTCACTCGCTCTCTCTCTATTGGGCGCAGCATCCTGACAGCTGGCAAATTTTAAGGATACAGCATCAAAGTATCGGAATTTTCACTGAAAAATTTGTATATAACTTGCTTAAACTTACGTGTTGTCTGTGCCAAAGGCAGCAAAATGAAAATACACAAGCAGCACCAACGCCACATTTTAATTGTGTTTAATCACACAAATTCTGAAGAATTTTTCTCTTTGTTTTAATAGCAAGAAAATAAATTAATACATTTTCTCGGCCCTTGTAAATTTGAAGTAAACCTCACGCGTCCGGGGTTCAATGGAAACTGAGCGAAAATCGCTCGATTACTGCAAGAGAGATTTCAGCAGCTGTCAGAAAAAAGGTGCGCGTTAAATGTCATTAAATATATAATATTTAAAATAATATACAAAGCCAAACCGAATAATAATGAAAAACGTTTACTTTCAAACAGTAATTAATTACTACCCGAACCTCAATAACATTTTAAAATGATATTAAATAATTAAAAAATTAAATTACTGAAAATTTTGACTGTAGATAATACTAACTTTCAAATAAATATGTTTAGAAATATAAAACTTGTAAAAAGTTCGCATTTACCGCGAAACTTATGTGGTACTAATTCCTAAGAAGCTACTGTAGTTATATTCGCCGCAGAGATAGCTAAGACACTCAATACTAGTTTGTTAGCCAAGTTCAGAACCAACAAGGGCTCATTAAAGTAAGTGCGACTATGTCTTGTGATCTTATTAACTTCGTAGATTTATCTTAATAAGTCCAAAATATTGACAAACGTTTTAAATAGAAACTATTAAAATATAGTTTATGTTTTCGGATAACTTATAAATAAATGATACTAGCTATTGCTTAAGCTTAAACAAAAAAAAATATAAAAATATTAAATTAACATCTTGGAGTCCCTTTTCTTTGAGTGTACAAAGAAGGTTGTTAATTATATTACTGGTAGTATAATTATTTTTAAAAATAAATTCGTTTTTTAAAAGTTCAGCTAACCAACGTGTTTCGATACCGACACAAGCTGTCAATAGTCGCCTAGCAACAATGACATCGGCAAAATGACAACAAACAAACTCACCAAGGGTTGAAACTGGGGCAAACAATTGAAGTCGGTGGACAATTGGGAATACTGGAAACGAAAACGGAAAGAAATCATAATAGTAAACAACTTTCGCTTTCTGCCTGAGTTCGAGCATCGATGAGTTTGGAAACCAATGGGTTACAAAGGCAACTTTCCGCAGATGATGCGAGACGCGGGCTTTAAGCTGCGTCAGTATCGAGATGGGCCATTGGATTGGCGTCTCATGGGTAAGTTTTGGACAACCAAATCGAACTACTTCTAAAATTGTCTTCATAGGAACCTATGAAACGGATCGGATCTTGCGGGAACAGAACTTCGAGGTAGTAGATGAGGCACTGCAGCATTTGTCGGAGGCACCGCTGGGCACAGCGCTGGAGACGCACATACTGGACAGTGGAATAGCCAAATACTTTATAATGTCACAGTATGCCATACAGTATTTGCTCTATTGTCGTACTTTTTTGGATGAGAGTGTGGGCGAGCTGAGGGATGCACATGCTACAGCCCAGCAAGAGATTGTTAAGCTACGTCAATCGCTGGGTGAATCCAACAATGAGGTCATACAGCTGCACAAAAAGATCACTCAAATCGAGGCAATACGAGAAGTCGTCTTCCCCTGTCACCTATGCCCCAAGAACTTCATCAGCAACGACGCACTCAATATTCACATTGGACGGAAACATCGTGTGGGCACTCCAACCACTACTTTGGGCGGAGGTAGTGCAGCCAAGGACAAGGACACGGACATGCACTTGATCAATACCATCAAAATGGAGCTGGAGATCAAGCAGCTCAAGGAGCGACTCAATGCAGCCGAGCGAAACATCAAGGAGCGCAGTGGAAGCTCCAGACTTCAGGCGAGTCCACGCCAGGATCGATCCACAGGCACAACAAATCTGCGCAATGTAGGTGTACAGAGTAATCTGACCGAGTACAAGGAGAAAGATGAGATCAGCAGCGAAGCCATCGAAAGCGAGGCATGCGAGCGTAAGGAGCAACTCCATGGTCTCGCCGAGCGTCTGAGCAGCTTCGAGGCCTGGCAGACGCAGCTGAAGCAGAGCAATGAACAGTTCATTCAGGACATCAATCAAAAGCTGGAGCATCTGAGTCATGCCTTGGAGCAGTCCAAACAGAGTGGACAGTCAAAAGGAGCAACTGTAGCACCAACATCTAATGAGGAGCGCGTCGCCACACCTTGCCTGGAGGATTTGGAACGCATCCTGACCGAAAAAGTGGCTGAAATTGGAAAAGTAAGCGCTAACAAGCTGGAGGAAGTGGTGTACCATCTGGAAATGGGTTACAAAGATAAACTAGAGGCACTGGAGCGCGAGCTGAAGCGACTTAATGAACAGAAGGAACCCACAGTGGTCACAGCCAGCGTGTCCAAGATACCCAAACCGCTGCCCAAGAAGGAGGAAACCAATATGGATCGCATAAAAAGGCAAGTGGAAAGTGAGTTCCTCAAGGCAAAGCGAGACGATGACACGTATTCCATTGAGGAACTACCAGCGGAGTCGGTAAAGAAGGAAACACCAAAGCAGCCAAAGGTAACACAGGTCCAGGAGCTTCCAAGTCGCAACAGTTCGGGAAGTCATCCCACTTATACGAAGCCTGTGCCTGAATCCGAGCCACAGCCCAAAGCCAGCGTCAGTCGTTTGGAGAAACAGGAAGAAACCGACATAAGTGAAAGCCTTAGCGAGGAGGAAAGTGTCTCCGATGAGGGCAGTGAAGTCCTTACCTCGGAGCCGGAGCGTCAAGTTTTCAACATTCCAAAAGCTAAAGAAACGGCAAAAACAAAGTAAGTTGGAAATAGAGAATGGTAAAAGGAATACTTAGTCTTTTCTTAGAAGTCCACAGAAACCACCTCAACCGCTGACCCGGAAAGATGCCCGAAAACTGGTTAATCAAAAACTGAATCCACATGGATTCAATATGAAGTCCAAGGCCATCTCCGGTACATCCCTCAAGCGTGTAAACGAGGAGCTAGTGCTGCATAGAAACAAATTTAGACTGGTGAGCATTTAACCCAACTGCATCCAAAGAAGTCCGTTCATAATTCTATTCCAGGATAACCCACATTTCTATGCGACACGCAATCGCATACGCAAATTTGTGGAAAAACTCTGTTCTACCAAGATGCCTGAGAGCGCACAGGCGCTTCTAAAGAGCAAGACGCCGCTCCAACCGCTTGAAGTTACTAGTCGTAAAAGTGGATTGTCTGGAACCACAGATGACGATGATGATGGTGAGCTTAAGACTTCTGACCGTACAACCATGTCGCAGGAGAATGATGAATCAGCTTCCAGTGAGCAGTCTGAGCAGAGTTCTAGCTCGCCGCAACAGCGGCAGCAGCATCGCAACTTCAAAGAGCAACTGGAGCAAATGTTGGCCAAACCTGCAGCTCGGGTGACCACAAGATCTGGAACCACACAAGTGCAGCTGCATCAGGCAAGACCTGTGCCGTTGCCACGCAAGCGTGTTATGTTTAACACGATGGACAGTGGCAAAGGCATTGATGATGATGATATAGCCAATAAATAAGGAAAATATAAATACGAGCTCCAAACATTTTTTTCATTCAAAAACAAAGTGAATAAATATTGCCACTTATGCTCGATTTGTTAGTCTGGCAAGCCTGATTAAGTGGCAATTGGACCGCGAGCTATCGATATTATTATTATAAACAGCTTATCGATATGCATAGACGGCGAATTCAGATTGAGATGCGGCGAAGTGTGGTTGCGCGAAAAAATTTCTTGACGTCGCAAAAATCTACAATAACTTGCAATAAATGCTTTAAAACGCAGTGGAAGAACACGCAAACCAGTGACAAACGCTGAACGTACATGGCGTTACAACTGAGATATTGAAATTCCTCGGCAGCAGCTAAAAGCAGCGCTGTTAAGTGTATAATAACCTGACGACTACACACATACACACACACAAACACTCCTACACATATATACACACACGCACGCACGCACACAGTTTCCCTTCGCCTCCCTCAGCCACCCATCGCATCGATGAAATAACATACATAACGTATACCGAAAAATACATAAGGTTGCGCTGAAATATAACGGAGCTAAAATCGGTAGTGGCAACAGTGGCATTCGCTGCTAACGCAGGTAAACAGATAAGAAAACAGACGAACGGGCAAACATAGCCAGAGACTGGCACAGCCACAGACACAGGTATCAGCACCAGCAGCATCACCAACAACAACCACTCGATCAACAACAACAAAAACAAGAGCAGCAACAGCTCCCAACAAAACATGTCCGACATCATGAACATTGACAGCATTATCTCGCGTCTGCTTGAAGGTGAGTAAACATCAGAGATCCCCAAACCGTATCCACATCTAGATAAACAATTAACACTCCAAAAATATAAACGATTTTGCAGTGCGTGGAGCACGTCCGGGGAAAAGTGTGCAACTATCGGAGAGTGAAATACGCAGTTTATGCCTGAAGTCGCGTGAAATATTCCTATCACAGCCCATATTGTTGGAACTGGAGGCGCCGCTCAAGATTTGTGGTGATATACATGGACAATACTATGATCTGTTGCGTCTATTCGAATACGGTGGCTTTCCGCCCGAATCGAACTATCTATTCCTTGGCGATTATGTTGATCGTGGCAAGCAGTCCTTGGAAACGATATGCCTCCTATTGGCATACAAAATCAAATATTCAGAGAATTTCTTTTTGCTGCGCGGCAATCATGAATGTGCCAGCATAAATCGCATATACGGGTAAGTTATGAATGAATTTAAGGGATAAATCAATACCTACAGCTCAATTCAGCAATCATTGCATGACAAGAAGCTTGTTAAACGCTCCCCACCTGTTTACCTGTCTATTTATTCATGTTATTCATTTGTATGACAGGTTTTATGATGAATGCAAGCGGCGTTACACCATCAAGCTGTGGAAAACTTTTACGGATTGTTTCAACTGCCTGCCAGTGGCTGCAATTGTGGATGAGAAGATATTTTGCTGTCACGGTGGCCTAAGTCCCGATTTGTCCTCAATGGAGCAGATACGACGCATAATGCGACCAACAGACGTCCCAGATCAGGGTCTATTATGTGATCTGTTGTGGTCGGATCCGGACAAGGATACCATGGGATGGGGAGAAAACGATCGCGGTGTTAGCTTCACATTTGGAGCAGAGGTAATACCAAAATTCAATTTTATTTCAACTAGATAATAATAATTACATTTAAATCTACTTAGGTTGTTGGCAAATTTCTACAGAAGCACGAATTCGATCTTATATGTCGAGCTCATCAGGTTGTTGAGGATGGTTACGAGTTCTTTGCCAAGCGACAGCTAGTGACCCTCTTCTCGGCACCCAATTATTGCGGTGAATTTGACAATGCGGGTGAGTGAATGATCATCACTGTTTAGAGATTACCTGCACTGAACTTTAGACTACACCAATGCAGTTGTGGGTGTTATCTGCCAGGTTAAATGTTTATACTACCAAAACATGTAGTATGTTTACTTTGACGTTAGCTATTTGGATTTTGGTGATAACCCTGCACGTCGCGTAAAACACAAAATAGGCTTACAAAAATGATCTGATTACTATTACAGCGAAAATAGAAAATTTAACGTTTAATCTGTTATGCGATTCGATTTCAGTCAGTCGGAATTCTATATATATACAGAGACTTTACTGTTGATAATGGGTTTAGGGTTTCACTGCATTAACTAATGATTGTTTGTTTATTATAGGTGCCATGATGTCCGTTGACGACACATTGATGTGCTCCTTTCAGATATTGAAACCCGCCGATAAGCGACGATTTGTTTATCCCAACTTTGGGAGCTCAGGGCGTCCCCTAACACCTCCCCGCGGCGCCAACAATAAGAATAAGAAGAAATAAAAAGCTAAAATAATCAACAAAAACAGCTACAACATCATCAACAACAACAGCAGCAACAATAAGAAGAAAACGGCCACACAAAAATACCAATTTAAAAAGCGCAAATTTGTTTGTTTTTTATCGAATATGTGTAATCGAATCGTGAGCAACGTTATAAGGGTATAGAAATTCAAATTAGCCTATTTTCATTTTGGAAAACGAAAGCGAAAGCAAAAACAAAACTAAAATAATACATACACACACGTACACGTACACACATACACTCACAAATTGAGACACTTTAGTTCAAACTAATTGTAGTGTTAAACACTGCATAAGCATGAATATCTCTTAATGTATTAATTTTATTTTGTTATAGTTTTGCCTTGCGCAATGCGAACACACTTATATACACACATACACAATCACTCACACTCAGAGACAAACACACACATGTACAGTAGGTACAAAAAGTTGTATTTATTGCATTTTATCTCGCACAGCATTTTTTATCTTGCATAGCACAACAATCAAGCAGTGAATTACGTTCTCTCTTCTCACTCACACACACACACACACAATTACCGTGTTTTATCTTATTTTTATTGAACATATAGAAGATATGGTAAAATGTTGATTTTTGAATAATTAATTATACTTCTTGAATTTAAATCAAAGCTTTTTAATATGTGTGTGAAAATAAAAGTATGTACGTATTTTAAGCGCGATTTATTATTTTATTTTATTTTTTTTTAAATATATATTATATTTTATTCATGATAAAAATTCTACTAAATGTTTACTTAGTTTTAAACGCCAAGCAAATTTAGCTCGAAGGTACATAAGTTTCACAATTGTTTACACCAAAAATATTAAAATAAACAACAAAAAAATTGTGTATAATTTTAACATGTATGCGTTGACGATTTAAAATATGTAACACACAAAACGTGCATATAAACAAAAACAAAAAAATACAAAACAAAAAAAACAATAATTATAATTAACTTAACAAATGCAAAACAGCAAAAAAGAATTTGTTTAACAAATATGAAAACAAAACAAAAATAAAAACACAAAAGTATATTAAATGCTTGTTAAAGCGATAATAATTTGTGAGCAAAAGTTTAACAAGCGCATACTTTTGAGCAGCACTGTGTGCTCTCAGCCGACGCCAACGAGGCGGCAGATAAAGTTACAAACAAGAACTACAAATTTAAAACAAACATATTATAAATATATATAATGAAATTGTAAACAAATGAGGGAGACACACACATATACACGCAGACAGTGCATGCAATCGTGTAGTTGTATTTGTACTTGTATTTTGTGAGGAAAACTTAAAGAAAAGTCGGAACATTCTAGAGCTAAATGCCGCAACATTCAAGTATTACATTTATTGTACACGTATTTGTATATGTATATGTATGTAAATGCCTAGGAAAGCATCCAAAAACAAATGAGAAAAAACAATCCGAAATGGAATATGTAGTTCTATCTGTCTTATATCTTGAACCTCCCCTCCTACAAAACGGTTTCGTTTGTATAATCCCTCATGAAATGCACCGAGTTTATAACTCGAATGTCCAGCTTCAGAGACCCAAGGAACTCCCCATCATCCCCTGTCCAGACATCCCCTTGTCAAAGCCACTCTAGTACTCTGTTTAATGTTGTACCGAATTCTACATATACGCAAAAGAAAACAAAATATAAAAAAACACAAAAATTATTTAATATTATAGTTAATATCGGCTGTTTGCAGAAACAAAAATCGAAAAGAACACACATAAAATTGAAATTAAATTTATATATATATTATATAAAGAAAAATAATATCATAACTGGCAAGACAGCTAAAAATACAACTCGAAAAAAGAAAACATAAATTTAAATACAAAATATATAAATAATAACAAACAAATAAATCACTTGTAATTAATTTTTGAAAATTCGAAAAGACAAAATTTAATAATAATAATTATAAAATGAAAATAAAACGCATGCAAAACGCTAAAAAGCAAAACTTGAAAACAACAAAAAAAATTACATAAAAACGAGATGGAAAAATGGAAATAAAAATAAAAAATAAAAAGAACATGAAGCACTTGTAACAAATTAGCACTGTTTTATTATTAAAAAAAAAAACTAAACAAAACAAAGATAAATGAAATACAAACATGTATTAGCAATAAATCTAAATGGCAACGCGTCGTTTTAACTGATAAATGGGCATACAGAGGCAGAGCCGTTAAATGGTGTCATTGATTGACTGATTGATTGATTGATTGCACACTTAATTACAACTAAGTAGTAATAAAAAGTAATTCTAGTATAACTAATGACAGTTAAATCTTAACGCACAGCTGCGATCCAGTGGGGCACACGTTGCTCCGGTTCCTCGACCTGCTGCCTGTTCCTCCAGCAGTCGCAACTGCAGCAGCTTCTGGCGCAGCGCATAGGGAGTTGGGGCATGCAACGCTGCTTGTCTCGACGCATTTGCCTCGTTCTTCTGCCACTTGGCTCCCAGCTTGTCGTAGGCCTGCTGCAGACGCAGTTCATCCTGTCGCTGGGTGCTAAAACAATCGCTGGCATTGAGTAAACGAAACTTTTGCAAGGCCATCAGACGTTGCATGTCCATGTCGGAGCTCTGCTGTCCTCTGGGTGTTGGTGGCAACACTGGCGAAGGTGTGGCTGTTGTGTTGTCCCGCGTTACAGACTGACCCTGACCTTCAACTGTCTGGCGACTCACGGCGCAGGCGCGTTGCTCGTAAAAACGACGGTTGTCCGTGTGCTCGCAGTGACTATTGTTGTTGTTGTTAGCGTTCGTGGCACTGCTGTGCTCACCGTTAGCCCAGCTTAGCACCTTGACACGACTTTCACGCTGCAGCTGCGGCGTATAGCTACAGGAACTGCAGCAGCTAGAGCAATGACTCACTGTAGTCGCTGCCGAGTTGCGTCTACTGAAATCCCGACACAATCCGCTGCTGGAATGCCCTAGACCTAGATTCGTTTGGTTCCTGGCTGTGGGACGCTTAATGAACTGTGTGGGCTGCACACTCTGTCGCGACGATGACGTCAGCGAGACCAGATCACTGCGTTGCGGTGGCAATCTGCTGATGTGGCTCGACGATGTCTTCAAGATGCTGCTGCTGCTGCCAGCAGCACTGTGACCGCAGTAACAACTTTTCATTTTAGTTTTCCTATTGTTTGGTAATTGGAATTTGTTGGTCTTCGGCCGAGCTCCAAAATAAGAAGCTTGCGTGCTCACATAGAATGTTAGGCGACGACTGTTGTTAACCGGTTTCCACGCACACACAACACCTCGCAACAGGGCTGCCCCGACACCAGCAGCGGCGGCAGCAGCGGCTAGTGTTCCCATGCCCAAAAGCGTTACCTGGTCTGGCCGCCGGCTAGCGTTGTTTGTTTATGTTTGAAAAACAATTGCGACAGTTTCCATAGACACACTCACACATGCTCAAAACACACATGGCTAAGGTCCTCCTGCTCGATCTCGGACAAAGAATATTCAGTACAAATCGAAAGACTTAGGCAACAAACTTTAATAGCCCAAAAACATAACCGAAAAAAACTCCTAACGTTTAGAACTAATTGCTAGCTACTACTACTGCTGTTGTCATGCGAACTCTTTGGTATTTCAGATTTCGAAATATAACGGGATTCTGTTGCTGGTTTTATGTTCCCCAATCAAATGCAAAAATCATACACACACAAACACACACCGAAGTTCATTGCACAATTATTCCAAGCAATGTGGATTAGCAAACCTCATGGTGTTAAAACTTCATTTCCCAAAGCAATAAAGCATAAATCGAATATGGTTTGTTAATCGTAGCAATTACATTAGACCGTTAAGCTTAAACTTTAGATTAAACAATAAATCACTCATTTAGCAAGCAGTTTAAAAGTTTTTTTAGTTGAAATTCTGTAAGTAAACTTAATAAAATTGTTTCAAATTTTATTTAAAATTCAAGTAAATATATTAGCTAAAATTCTAAAAAAAATGGTAATTTCTCAAGCTTAATTTAAAAAAAAAACTACAGAAATATGGTAATAAATTTAAATATATATATTCAAAATTATTACACAAATTTAACTTTTTAGGTATGAATTTTGATTTACATTTCTATATTTCTTTATATTAAACATTCTACATTGATTTCAAATTAGTTCAGTTGGTAATTTAATTTTAAGTGTCACCTAATTTTATTTTAAAGTTCAAATTAATGTATTAAAATAACTTTCGATTTATAGAAATAATCTGTGTATCTACGTTAGCTATTTTCTCGTTTATATTCCAATTAAACAAGAATTTATTTTAGTAAGATTGATTTTTAAAGCTTTAGATTATGTTTAACATGCTAATAACTTATTTATTACAGAAATATTCTTCTTCAATTTAATTTAATTTTACATTCTCAAATACAAAAGAATGTAAATTAAACATGTTAAAAATTTTCATCTAAAAACTTAAATATTGAAATCAAACAAGCTCACAAATTTTCAGAGCAAAAGCTTTGCTTTCGCAGAGCTTTAAAGCGTCTTCAGTCTTAAGTTGTCAGTCAACTCCGCCTAGAAATAAAAACAAAAACAAAACGAAGAAAATACGCATGTAACCGATTTATGAATACTACCGGCACTTTTGTTAATAACACCCCAATTAGGCGCTACTTAACCAAATAGAGGGAGGGCCAGGAAGAGGGCAATGAACCACGAAGTTAGTATTGTAAGGGCATTACAGGGTTGCTGAATTGCCGGTCGTTGTATGGTGCGCCACCTGTTTGCCCAGTTTACATACTTTTTTTTTGACAGTATGAGTCTGAGTTTTGAGTCTGGCTCAGTTGCAACCTCATGATCAGTTATGGCCATTGGTTGCATTGCTTAAAGCGGTCAGGCGGAAAGCAAAAAGTTGCCGCATGTGGCGGTATATCGGTATATAAGTATGTAGACTAGATATATAAATACCTTACATACCGTACAAATCTATGCATATATATGTGTTTATGGGCCAAAGCTCTCAGCGTGGTAATGACTGAAACTTTATTATGCTCACTGTTGTTTGGCTGGGGTGAAGGAAGCTTTTTGTGGGCTTGAAGCTCGGTATAAAATTGCACTGCTCGGAGCATCCCGCGAGCATTACGTTTTGATAAGTCGTCGAGCTGAGCAGCAGCAGTAGCAGCAGCTTCAAGCTTTAAGTCCACTCGATCCTAATTAGTTTGTCTGCGCGAGTTTTTGTGCGTGTTTCCATTTAAAGTTTTTGACAATTGGTGGAAACTTCAGTTTCGATTTGTGGACTACGAATTCGATATGTCAAAACCATCGACAATTTTATTGCTATTGCTAATCGCCGTTGTTGCGCAGCAGACGGCAAAATTTGTAACGGTCGCGCAAGATTTGCGTAAGTAACAACAAATAACACGCAAAAACAAGTGCAAAAAACAATATTTCTTTTTATTTGTTAATTTGGGTAATTTGGTTTATTTGCGCATTTGATTTTCAATTTGGCTTTGGAATTGGACTTGGCTGCTTTTAGGCCCACCAGCGGAGTTTATGGCCAAAACGTGATGAATATCGTTTATGTGTGTTTTAAATATAATTTATTTGCTTCTGCTTTTTTTTAAGCCATTTGGCATTTGGCCTGAAGGTCAAGTCGCTGTAATATTCTCTAATGGCCTGCCAGGGTGACAGGCTAAGCATGCCAATTCAATAAGCCATTTATACACTACTCTTACAGCAGGTACTTAGTTTATTTTGGGCAAGCAATAATGAAGTGATAGATAGTTGAGGCTTGAATTAATTTCCTGTCTGAAGCTAAATTTAAAGCTAAAGCATTTTATCACAGAACTATTGGAATTAATTTTGTTAGTTTTCATTTAAAATTATGCTGATATTTATAGTTTTTATTAACGCATCTCACAGGTTATCCTATAAACAATTCAAATGTAACATCATTTTAGTTAAGTTAAAAAAAAACAGGGTATTTTATATGCAGCCTTTCAAATGTTAAACGTTTCTTATTGTTATTGTTATTTTTTGTTGATTATGCTGCAGTTGTTGCAGCGATAAACTCCAATGAAATCGTTATGCAATCGAAACTGGTCCACCACAAAGCAGCATATCGATAACGATAAACAAGTTTTTGCTCACAGAGTCAGTAGTTCACTTCCGCTTGCCTTCCCGTTGGCCCAGTTTGCAGCGCATAAAGTCCGACTGGGTGACACACATAAAGTCCAAGCGACTTATTGGATAGCAGTCTGTGTGTGTATATTTCACATTATGTTGGTATGTTGCCGTAGGTCATGATTGGCTTTGTTTTCATCTACAGCTACGTCTGAATCTGATAATAAATAATGGTGCTCTTCGACTTGACATTGAAAGTCAATAAGCTGCTGAATCATTTGTTGTTGTCTTGCTGTCGCGTTGTTTATTGGTTTATATTTTAGCCAATGCATGAAACAAGTTTTGTGGCCAACGAACTCTAAGTATGCGAAGTACCAATCACCAGAAGATAAGTGTTTATTTAATGATTAAGAGTTTATGCTGCCACAATTACAAACTACTAAATTCCAGCAGACTTCCGTAGCCATAACCGATTTCAATGTCATGATCAAATTGATTTAAATAATTGTTCGTATTGTTTTAGCCGACAACTTCCCAAAATGTAAGCGAGATGAGAACTTTGACAAGTGTCTGGTGGATGCTGTGAATCAGGCAATACAAATACTGAAAACTGGTTAGTACTATCATCAATAAAGTGAAAATGAATTTGTATAACTAAAATGTGTGCTAACTAATAATGTATACACTATGAACTAATTAAACTATTGACAGGCAATAAGGAATTCGGCATTCCGCCTCTAGAGCCGCTGTCCGTGAAGAAACTAGTTATAGATGCCGGTAACGCACCCATTAATCTACGTCAAGCCTTGAAAAATGTGAAGGTGCACGATATGATCTCGACAAGCAAGATTCATCGGTACAGGTAATTAGCAAGATTGTCAAAAAAAAACTAAAATTCCGATACGATCGCACTGTATAACACATTCCATTCCATTTCCATTCTTGTTTTTAACAGAACCGACTTGTCAAAGCATTTAATTATCTGTGATAGTAAAACTGATCGCATTGAGATGATTGGCGACTATGAAATGTCTGGACGCATCCTACTGCTGCCCATTACAGGCCATGGCAAAGCCAACATCACTTTGATTAATACCAAAATAGAACATCGTTTGATTGGAGAACCCTTCGAGAAGGATGGTGTTAAGTACATGAGATTGAAGGAATATCGCGTGGCTATGGATCCCAAGCGTGTTTATATGCATTTTGAGAATCTGTTCAACGATAAAACCCTTTCCGAAGGCATGAATCGTTTTCTGAATGAGAACTGGGAGACAGTCTTCAATGAACTGAAGGTGGGATATTCCAAGAGCTTTGGTCTAGTGTTCCGTGAACTTTCGAATAAAATATTCGAAAAAGTACCTTTTGATAATATATTTTTAAGTTAGTTTTATTAATTATTTGGCATGTGTGTAATTTATGCAATTTATAATATTAGTTAATAAATAGGAAACGGTTTCTAATTAGATTTTAAACCAAAGCAAAATGTAACGACTTTTCATTGGGTCTGTTCGATAGCTATCGATTCTTGGCAATGAATCGAATTCATTTTCGTTATATCGATATGTTTGAAACATCGAGTATTTAGCCATCACTAATCCTGCAGTTTTGGCACTTTTCAAGCGCAAAAGAATCTGTGTTATTCCGCTATTGTTTAAACAACTAAGTAGAGTTTGTACAGAGAAGAGAGCATAGTTGCCTGCCTACAAGGCAGAGAAAATGGGGAGCATGGATGGAACAGTGCCGGAGTCAAAGTATCAAAAACTGGCGAGCGAATACTCAAAGGTAATAATCAGAATCAACAGCAACAGTTTCCGCCCCATTCATGAGCGTATTTAAATGAAATTTAATCCACATCCGCTCTCTTTCTCAATTTCACACACACAAACATAAACATACACCCACACAATAGTTGCGGGCCCAAGCACAAGTGTTGAAGAAAGCGGTGCTTGATGAGCAGGCTAAAGAAGCAATTCTACGCGAACAGTTGCAACAGAGCGCGACGTCTTTAAGACGCACCGAACAAGAGGTTGACTCTCTGGGTTTTCGCAACAAACAGCTTGAGTCACGCGTGTCTCAGCTGCAGCAGGAACTAACACAACAGGAGCAAGCGCCCAAGAAGAAGGATCCCAGTAGACGTGGCTTGCTGGGAGGCAGCAAACCAGAGCCGCCAAGTGAAGCGCCACACACGAATGCGGCACAAGAGGCGCTCATTTTCGAGGAGTTGCAAAAGAAAATAATGGAAAATGCACATCTGACATCATTGGTAAGCGTTGACAAGGTCATAAAAAATACACACACGCACAATCGCCCACAATTATTGCCACCCACAGATCGATGACAGGCAACGTGACTTGTTGCTTCATACCGAACGTATTTCAGAGTTGGAACAAAAACTGGAGAAGCGCATTGGGGATCAGAACGAGCTGGAGAAACGATTGCGAAAAGAAGTAGAGACACTGCAGCATAGAAACTGTGAACTTGAGACAAAGCTGGCCGATGCCACCAGCATGGTAATACTTGGGAGACTTTCTCCCTAAAAATATTGTAAATTTATAAATCACAAATGACTACTTGCAGCTGGGTAGCGAAGATGCCTTGAGTGCCACTGGCAGCGATAGCACGCCGCTACATAATCCACTGCAGCAACAGCAACTCAATACCAACACAGCCTTACCGCTAACTGCCGAGGAACGCATAGCGTTGCTAGAGAAGGAGGCAGCTCACTGGCGGGCCCAGTACGAAGTGGCCAAACTTAATCACAACCTTAACTTTAACTCCAACTCGAACATGGATCTCTGCAAAACGTTGAGCGATACCAGCAGTATTTGTAGCTGTAGCACAGCAGCCGCCGGTGTCACTGTTAAGCCTTGCAGTCTCGACAGCAAGTGCAATCAGCGGGCACGGGATTCGCTGCAAGAACCGCTGGAGCCGCCCACCAAGGAACAGCTCATTTATAGCGTTTTTAGCAAAAAGTTTGAAGACTTACTGCGCTTGAAAGCACTGGCAGAATCGCGTCTGAGATCGACGGAACAGGAGGCGTTGCATTTGCAAATTTGTTTGGAAAATGCAACGCATGAACTGAAATCCAAGGATGAGCAACAGTCCAGTCTGGGCGGTGCACTGCAAATGCTCGAAGAGGAACTGGTATATACTATTATATAGACTCTATAAAATCATTTTCTAACACCAATTCTTTTAGACCACAACACGCATTAACTATGAGGAGCAGATCAGCGTCCTCACGGAACAAGTGATTAGCTTAAGCGAACAATTGGCTGCCGGTCATTGAAGAATGCCTCGCCGCTTTATTGTATATTTATTTAAAGGTACTACATCCAGGTTACTGTCCAATCAAGAGACAATGACTGTTGAATTACTCGAAAAAATAATGTTTTTTATAAGCTGCTGTTTCGGTCTGGATAGAGAACCGCCTAGCTGTGTGCAGAAGATTAAACCCATATTTCCTTAGGTCCAAGAAATATGCAGTGTGTATATAGCTGAATATATATATTAAATTTATATATATATGTATGTTTTAAATATTTCACTAAAGTTTAACAAACAACGTACTGTGTATTAATTACAATTTAATTGCAAAAGAAGACCCACAAGAGCAGCCCTGTTCAGCCAATGGATTGGCCATCATGCGAAAACCCTCTCTTATCAGCTCTCTGGAATAATCCACGGTGGCACCGGCACAGTAGTCAAGAGATATTGTGTCAATCACCACTTTAGCTTTGTCCTCGCCAAATTGCAGATCATCCTCGTTCATCTTTGCATCCAAATCAAATTTATATTGAAATCCCGAACAACCGCCGCCCTCGACCGTTATGCGTAAAAAGGAACCGTCTACACATATTTCACGCAGTCGTTTCAAGCAACTCTCGCTGATTTGCAGCTGCTGTTGTGTACTTGTGCCAGCCGCAGCTGCGACTGGGGCACTTGTAGCGGCATCTTTAGCGGCATGTCGCACTGAGGATGTTGCAAGCAACAGATTTCTGCAATTGTACAATTATAAAATGTCCCAGGTTTAATAACAATTTTAAATACCTTTGCAGAACAGGTTTAGCGAGCTGACGCAACATGAAAGCCATTCTCGTAATTTCACAAACCCAAAAAATCAATTTATAGTGACAAAATCTCGTAATCAAAACAAAAAGTAACAAACAGCTGTAACCGATTCCTTTCTTATTGTTTAACAAGAATCGATACCTAGTCGGCCACCGCCACCATTTATAGTATTTGTTATCGATTATATAACTGAATGCATAGCTGTTTCTACGCTTGCGCTTTATTGTTGGCTTGCTAAGCAATTATTTTGAACGTTGATTTTGATTTTAAAGTCAAAAGTATATTTTTATTCATTGTTGGTAAATGTTTACAGTTTTTAATACATGTTGTAAGTAGAAATGTCGTTAATGATCTCGAAAAATGGCAAGCCAGACACAAACGTAAGACAACGCAATCCATTACTTGACGATCCTGAACGCGTCAGAAAAGATCTTGAGCATGAGCGTCGCATAACTCGTTTGCAGCAGGTAAGACGCAATACCAATATTGCCCCTTATCGTTTACATTGTAACATTACGAAATGCTTTGTGTATAGGTGCGGGAGAAATCGAACAATTTGGCCCGACAAATACGACAAGACGTTGCGGCCGAAAAGACACGACAGAAACAAAATTTGGACAACATGAAACAAAAGGAGTTGAATGTGTGGCGTGAGCATGTTATGGCCAAAAGGCACCAGGACTACCGCACGTCGGTGTTTCAGGTTGGGGCCGCCCATCGAGCTGCTTTAGTTGAGGTCGCAAAAACTGAACAACAAAAACAGCAGCGAATTGAAAAAATGAAAAAGTGCCGTCGTCTCGCAGCCAATCGTGCCGTCAAGCACACACCAGCAAATGTGCAACGGTTAGCTGCACCGAAGGATCTGAATGTGGAAGGACGTGCCACGGCAGGCACCCAAACGCCTGTGGAAAGAATAAGCGGAGGAAAGGAAAATAGAGATAATGATCCTAAAAAGTGCAAATCATCCAGTTGTCCTGGTTCAAATAAACGTAAGCATAATAATCGCAATCCTGGGAACGAGATTAGTGAGACTGAGAGCAGCGACGAAGCGGAGTCCCTCTCGGAAAGCAGTTGGAACGATGATGATGATGCAGTGCAACATCCAGTGAGCGCAGCCAGTAGCAGTGGCGGCAGAAAGCTGCAGAAGACGCCGCCAGTCATCTTGGATGTAGATATAGAGAGTGAGGACTCGTTGGAGACATGTACACAAGACGGCATCGAAATCAATGATCGGCATATGCAAAGCAATCGTAAGTTTAGTCGAGTTGTGTGTCCTGGTCCCGTCAGCAGTCCAGTTCGTTCACAAGGAGCGGCAGCTGAAACAGTCGCTGGCCGTCCACGATTCACCCTCATCTCTGATTTGGTGCGACGCACACATCAAGGAGGCAACGCAAAAGAGGAACAACCCATTACTACACACTGCAGTCCTACACGTTCGACTAAATCCATGACTGCCCCAGCACGAGCTGTCTCCCCCAAAAGATTACCAAACCAAGATCCGGCACCGATGTCACCCAAACCAAATGCGTTCCTCTTTAAGAAGCAGCGCAAAATCGGCCCCAGCTCCAGCCAAAGTCATAGATGCAGGCATCAAGCGTAGCACAGCCGCGACACAACCTGTAGCCACCGTGGAGGCCACCTCAGCAATTCCCACGACTAAGCCAAGGCGAGAGCAGCCCATAGAGCAAGCACGCATGCAACAACAGATGGCTATGCAAGAGCAGCCCCTGCAAGTGCCACTAGTTCCGCACCAGATGATGCCACAAGCACTTATGCAGCCAATGCCACTTCCGCCATATGGTGCACAGCCAATGCCTCCAAATGGCTTCTATGGGCCACCAATGATGCCAAGTTATCCTCCGCCGATGATGCCATATCCTCTTCAAACCTATCAAATGCAGCCGTATTCTCAACCACAACAGCCAGTTCCAGCTGACTTCACCGCCGCAAATATTGCCCCACCGCGCACTACAGCCACCCACTCCACTGTGTCCACTACCAGCACCTATGTGATGCGTCAAAAACAGGGAATGGGCGCGGAAACCCATACAACGGGACGTGTACAGTTCTATGATCATAACAACAAGTATTATCGCAACTACAAGGCACCTGCCAAGGTTGTGCAAGTGAATCAACCAGATGACACACATCTAAATGCCATGGACCATGCCCGTATTGAGACACAACTCAGCCAGCTTAGAGAGCAGGAGCTGGACAAACTACGGTAAGCCAGTAAATGCCATAAACTTTGCTGAATAACATTCCATTTGTATAACTCAACAGCAAAGTCACCGAGCAACGTGGACAGAAGGCGCTGCAGCGCGAGCAAGTGCGTCGCGATTGTGCCGAGTTGACGGAGAAACTGGATGCACTGTCACAACAACAGCCACAACTGCTGCCCAGTGATGTATGTTTATTTACTAACTCTAATTTAATCTTAATATTATTAACGTGCTTATTTCGACATAGTCTAACTTCGTGGCCAGTCATCGTTTTGCTGATTTGGCACTGCGACGTGAGCAAAAGATGAATGAAGCCATGGAACAGATGCTACTGCGTCCAGCCATTGTCACCTGCCCGGAGGTAGGCAGAGCTCGACTCAACTCGCCCAAAAAAAACACATGGACACACCAAATCAAATGCTTCACATGCCATCAATTTGGGTGATCCGCCAGCTCCAAAGCCAGATGATGCAGTCAGTTCAGCGAGCTGTTGTTCCCTGCTGCTGGACTATGTAGATGATCAGAGCAAACAGTTACGCACCGAGCTCAAGGGCATGCACTCAAAGTCCGCTAAGTCGATGAAATTGAAGGGTTTGCTCCAGCGCATCGATAAGATCCGTGCCCAATTGCTGGCAGAGTTGAAAGCTGGCGAAATATCTGGTGATAATGCCCAGAAAGTAATCGATTCCATTCGCCAGGAACGAGCAAATATCAACTCGGATGTGGCACGGAAACTTGACGAGCGCGAGCTGGAAATTCTAAGGAAGGAAGAGATTCTGGAGAAGCGCTTGCGACAGTTATACAAGCAGCAGAAGAAAATTGAGGGTCAAAAAGAACAGAAGAAGCAGGACAACGATGTGCATGAGGTCGTAATCAAGGTGAGAAGCGACGGCACCGTCAAACAATATGTACCCAAAGGCCAATCACAAAGTAAACCATGTCCACCAAAGCCAGCCGTTGAGGCTACCAGGCAAACCACCTCTTCATCAACAGGTGGCAATGCGCCGTCAGCAGATGCACAGGTTAATCAACGCCACAGCTCCATAGACTCCAATTCCACAGCGTATCGGGATTTACCTCCAGTAAACTACGAGAATGTTAAAGCTGCAGCTGCTGCCACCACTGTACAGGCTCAATCGGAGCCACTGCATCCGGTAGTCGCTCATTATGTGCAACGTTTGCTAGCCATGTCGCAAACCGCCATAGACAACCTGGGCGTCAGCAGCTCAGATGTGCCCACTCCCAGTGATTCTATTGTCAATCAACCACGCAATCGAAACTCTATCGATGAAACGTTAATGGACCAGCAGCGCGTGGAACGAGTGCAGGCATTCATACAGGATAATCTTAGCTTTATCGATGAACTGGAGCACACATTGACTGCACAGAAGGAACAGGAACAGCAACAGCAGCAACAACAACATTCGTTGAATAAGGAGAGCAATCAACGTGCCTTTGATCAGATTTGGACGAATCGTTTGGCTGCACAGAATAAGCAAGAGAATACGAAGAAACCCCAAGAACCTCCACAACAGGAGAAATCTCAGGAACAATCACAACAGAAGAAACCACAGGAGCAACTACAACAGAGGAAACCACAACGCGAACTAGAGCGAACCTCCACCAGTCAAAGGAACAGTCAGTGGAGCAACACTAGTCCAGCACTGACCAGACGTTCTGTTACCATAGCTTCGGAGCAGAACACAACACGCTCTGTAGCCAATCAGCAGTTCAATCAACTGCCAGTGACCAGTGAAGCAACGACCACCTTAAGGCAAATGGAGACACAGGTGAC
Organism: Drosophila acutilabella; assembly: GCA_035046005.1. Lineage (NCBI taxonomy): Eukaryota > Metazoa > Arthropoda > Insecta > Diptera > Drosophilidae > Drosophila > Drosophila acutilabella. The sequence continues at coordinate 1,023,957 of JAWNOK010000072.1, forward strand.
AAGCAGCAGTCAAGTTAACAATACACAAGGTTCCACTGACAAATCCTCGTCACGTAAAATGGAACGCTACGAGATGCTCACTGAGAAGTGCATTCAACGCATTTCGGATCTGACCGAGCTTATTAACAAGGTGCGTGGGGAGAAGCAGCGTCTGGTGGAGGTTACACTGACCTCGGCTAGCGAGGGAGATCGCCATTCCACGGAGTACTTTGAGTTGCCAGCACTGCATGGATTGCACCAGCAGCAGCAGCGGGAGGAGCGCGGTGTGCGTACAATTTCCGAGACCAGCGACGTCACCCAATCCAATTCGGAGGCAATGCCACCGCTGCAGAAACACAAGCCAACGGGAGCCAGCCTGGATAGTGGCATTTCCGTGTCGCGGCCAATGACAGCGATGGGACAGGAATTGCACGAGGGCGAGCCCACATCATTGACTTCATCAAATCAAGGAGGATCCCATCGCCGGAATAAGCTGCCTCCGGCCACAATACGCCGCTATAGTCCACAGGATGATTTGGCTCACGAGCTGTCAACCATCACCGAGGTGGATACACCAGCTCAGTCGCATATACTGGGCACAACCACATCTGCAATGGCTCCAATACCGTTTCCCACATTCGAGCAATATGCGCGGGAACTGCAGCTGGATGTGTCCCAAATGAATGCGGATCAGTCAATGCGTATGCAACACGAATTCCATGAACTAATCCAGTGCATCAAGAGGGACATTCCAAGTTTGGATTATCGTCAATTTCCCAGCATCACTGCCTACCTATTTGAGAGCACGGCTACGTTAACACAGGTCCATGTGGAGAGGCCCACAATGGTGGATCAGGAACTGGGATTTGAGCAACCGTCACTGTCCACTGCCGAGCTGATGAAGCAGATGCGTCTCAGCCATATCAGCATAAGGGAATTTCCCACACGACAGCAGTATATGGAGCAACTACTAGAACGGGAACCACCCGATCAGCGTGATCTAATCGATAGCGCCAGCTTGGAAAGCACCGATTCATTCAATGTGGAGGAGGAGCTACGACAACGACGCTTGCTAAAATCCTCCTTCCGGCGTGAGCCAACTAGTGATCAGTTTGAACTGGATGTGGCCAGCAGTACACGCCGCGAGAGCATGCCACCCAATGGCAGCTCTAATGTGCCCAATGAGAGTGGTATAGAACCCTTATCCCGTTTCCACTTGGAGCCACCGACTGGCATGCAACGACCTATCACCATGCACCAGAAACAGCGGCAGAAGGATCCACCCAGTGGTAGCAGCAGCAGCAGAACCACTTCCTCTGATATAGAGCACGAGTCCAGAAGTCGTGGTGGTGCATCTATTGATGCTCCACAGGAGGTCAGTCAGCTGGGACGTTCCCTTAATTTGCGTGACTTTTTGACCAAGGAACTGCTCAAGCATCGCGTCCAAAAACGTGTGGACAGTGGCTCAGATGATTCCTTGAAAAGTGACTTCTTGCGTTCGGTCATCGATTCGCTGTCGCGCTCAAGTTCACCGCATACTCCGGGTCTTGGACATGCCACAAATGCCACCAATGATCGCCAGAAGACCTCCACACCTGTGGGTTCCTTCATGACAGGCCAGGAGAGAAGCGGTTCCCTGAACAGCTCAGACTCCCAGCTATTCTCCATGGACAGTCGCATCTCAGCAGTGCATTATCCCGATGGCTCACCACCAGTGCCATATGAGCATCCACTTCTATCCGCAGACCGTGGATCGAGGAAGTCAAAGGGATATCCAACAAACGCATCACGCAAAAAATAATTATTTGTTTCTTCTAAATTATCTCAATTGATTTCTAGTTATTGTATTATTTATAATTAATTCTAAAAAGCAACGTGACAAATGCAATTAAAATTTCAATTATTTAATGTATATTTTTAATAATAAACCAATTTTACAACTGTTGCAATTGATTATTTGAATTTAATTATTGTATAGATTTATTTTTAGTTGGCACTAGATACAAGAATTGTAAAAGAAAATTAATTATATGTTAATTTTATTTTTATTATGTAAAACTTAAACTTATACTGATCTTACTTAACTGAGTTCATGTTTGTTCAAATATTTATATATAATTTATTTTTTAACTTTAATGTATTTGTTCTTAGTTAAACTCATTTTATAAATGTTGGAAATAAAATTGTTTAAAACAAATTATTAACTGGAAACAAAGTAATTTGTACTTTTTTATTTAAATCCTTGAAAGCAAAACTACTTTTGGTATAAGTTATATAAAGAGATTACGAGATTACTTAAAAGGAAAGGTGTTGCTCCCACTAGTGCTACTTCCTCTAGTGCTACTTCCTCTAGTGCTACTTCCTCTAGTGCTACTTCCTCTAGTGCTACTTCCTCTAGTGCTACTTCCTCTAGTGCTACTTCCTGTACTGCTACTTCCTCTAGTTCTACTTCCTCTAGTGCTACTTCCTCTAGTGCTACTCCTATTGCTGCTGCAGCTGCTTAAATGCATCGCTTGCCATCTTTTTGAGCGCATCCGATTCGTTGTCCGTCGCCTCGACCATTTGTCTAAGGACTCCTTGAGGTTTCTGCAGCAGTACGTGGGGAATATCGAACTCCACTGCACTGCCGGCATCCATGACAATGATACGATCCGAGTCCATGACGGTGTGCAGTCTATGCGCTACAGTGAGCACTGTGCAGTGTCGGAACTTAGCGCGTATCGTGCGTTGGATCAAGGAATCCGTTCTGTAAATGATACTAGTGATTAAGGAGCTTACAAAAAAGTATGTGAAAACTTACTGAGGATCCACATTGGCGGTGGCCTCGTCCAATACCAGGATTTGGTTGTTGCGCAGTATCGCACGAGCCAAGCAGAGGAGCTGTCGCTGTCCCACGCTGAAATTACTGCCTCGTTCCGTGACCATAAAGTCCAAGCCAGGTATGGCTGAACGCAGTTCGACATCCTCGAGGGATTGCCACAACTGAGCGTCGCTGTAACGCTCGAAGGGGTCCAGGTTGTAGCGAATGCTGGCCGAGAAGAGCACAGGATCCTGAGGTATAATGGAGATGCGTGCGCGCAATGTTTCCAGCTTGATGTGAGCCGTGTCTATGCCATCTATGTAGATGCCGCCCTCAATGTAAGTTAGGCGAAAGAGTGCTCCGATAAGCGAGGATTTGCCTGCTCCCGTGCGACCCACAATACCAACCTTCCAGCCTGGCTCAATGATTAGACTTAAGTGTCTGAGTACAGCCGAACCACTTGGATCATAACGGCAGCTCATATCACGCAGCTCGATGCGACCTGCTGTGGGCCAGTCCTCTAATGGCTTCCTAACCCACTGGTCCGACGATTGCTGCTCCTGTTCCTGTTCCAAGTCAGTGTACTGCAGAATACGTTCAACACTGGTCATTTGTTGCAAGGATTCGTTCAACTGCCGTACACCAAACTGGATGATTCCTGTGAGGCTCAAAGCCTGCGAAATGGCCAGTCCGACGATGGCGCTAAATGTAGCTGGTAGGGATTGGACAAATTACTAATGGATGACACACAATTGAAGGAGTCTACTCACTTTCGTTGACAGCAATGAAGCTGTAAGTAACAACCGCTAGATAGGCGCACGTAAGGCAGTCCATCCAGAGGGCTAGAGCCGTGTTGGTGTTCATCAGCAGGTGCCAGACACTGCTGTGCACATTCTGGAGCTGATCGAACTGGCGAACCAAGTTGTCTTGCCTGCCACAGGAACGTATTACCGATAGGCCCAACAGGGAAGAGCTGAGGTGCGAGAACACTGGGCTGCGGCAGCTACCCTCTAGTCGCTTGAGGTCATGAGAAGGGCGCGTGGAAAACCTTACGATAATCACAATGATGATGCCCACCATAGCAATGGCGATTAGCATCAGAGGATGTAGTACAGCGATGACCGCAAAGATGCCAAACATGGCGAACACTACCTGAACAAGGTCCAACATAGCACGTGGCAACAGTTCATCCATAGCTCCCATGTCCTTGGAGAATCGGTTAAGGATACGCCCCGAAGGATTCGTATCGAAAAACCGCATTGTGGCATGTAGTACACTGCCGAACATCCGATTGTGCAGGACCTTGGAGGCATGCATCGCCATTCCGAAAAACAGGTAGCCTCGATATATTGTGATCAGTAGTACGAGCAGGACTAGACCACCATAGATACCCAAGCACTCGCCACTGCTGTAGCTAGTGGCTGCTCCGTGGGCTCGGAGCTCCTCCTGTTGCGTCCATACACCTGAGAAGTAATCGGTACTGCTGCAGACGAACTGGGTCAACAAAATAATGAACACCATGTAGCTAAGGCCGAGGATGCTTCTGACCGCTCGGAAGTACTCCCACCACACACGGCTGGAGACACCACCCGACGCCTGAGTCTCCGGCAATTCCTCAATTTTACCAGCGACAGCTAGATTCTGTTTGGTTTGTAGACGCTCACTTGGTGCCTTGCTCTGCTTGCGAAGTGCTTGATAGCCATCGCAGTCGTCATCGATGTAGGGTATATCCTCATCCTGCTCCGCTTCCGTCTCTGGCAGTGTCTGCACGGCTGTCGACTCCTCCGACTCCTTGGCACGCTGCAACAACTGGGTCAAGTCCACTTCGCTGTTGACTAGATCTTGATACGTGCCCTGGATTAAGACACCACCTTGATCCACGAACCACAATCCAATCGGCCTCGAGCAGGAAGTGCACCTGGTGCGTGACCAACAGCCGAGTCGCTTTTCGTTTGGCCAAGTGTCCCCGAGGTCCAATGACCTCGTCAAACAAATGCCGACCCACTTGAGCATCCACAGCACTCAGCGGATCATCAAGCAGGTAAATGTCCACCGGCTTATAGACGGCCCGAGCCAGACTGAGGCGAGACCGTTGACCCCCCGAGAGCGTAGCTCCGCGTTCGCCTACGATCGTCCTGTCGCCATTGGCAAGCTGCTTGAAGTCTGCTTGTAGGGCACAAGTCTGCACTACCTCCTGGTAACGAACTGAATCAAATTGCTCGCCAAAGAGTATGTTGTTCAGAACGGTGTCGTTGAAAAGCCAAGGCTCCTGTGCGGCATAGGATAAATCTCCTTGCATGGAAACAGAGCCCTCGAGTATGGGCAATTCACCGAGCAGCAATTGGAGCAGCGAACTCTTGCCAGCTCCAACCGGACCAATAATTGCGCAGAGCTGACCCTTCTTGATCTTTAGACTGACATCCCGCAGACTGAAATGTGGACACTCTGGATTCCAGCTAGCAACGACCTCCTTGAGCTCAATGGCCGTTGGGTCTCCTTCAGTTGGTTCAGCCAAGTTCTGATCATCGCGTTCCTCTAATTCCAAGTAGACCTGGACCCTACGCAGCGAGACCAAGGCCTCGGCTCCGAAGGTCACTGCCAGAGGATACCAATTGGCCGCCACCAACTGAAGGATATTGAAGTAGCTGACAGCGGAGAAGACGGCTTCCGCTGTAATCGACTGTCCCATGACAACGGCTGCAGCGAGGGTAATGTACAAGGTGGAACGGTCTGTCAATGCCCTTGTGCTCAGATAGAATCCACGCAGATATGAGGCATACCGAATCTGCTGGACCTCACATCGTCTGGCCTCGGCAACGATGGCCTCAAAGGGTTTCTCCCAGGCGTACATCTTAATTACCTGAATGCCCTGCACCAGCTCGTTCATGATGCCCACCCGGACATCCGTTCGCTCAGCAATCCGCATACGCAGCTGCGATGTCAACTTACTCAATGCAGATTGCAGGGGTATAGTTTTCAGCAACAAACCGATGACTCCCACAAAGGCTGGAATCCCCATGCGCAGCCAAATGAGGTAGCAAACTAAAACCGATTGAATTGGCAGTATCCAAATCCAGTGCATGAAGAAGAAGCTGTAATCGAGACGATTCACGTCGTTAGAGAGCAGATTCACAAGGTATCCTGGTGAGGTCTGACCCGCCGTCTTCATGGACAGTCGCAGAGTTTTGCGGTAAACCAAGGAACAGCAAGCAATACGCATTCGTGCTCCCACCAAGGTCTGCCTTAGATCCAGATGGTGCCTCAGCAGACAACCGATCACATTCAAGACAACAAGTACCGTGCCGAGACCATAAAGATCATTCCAAAGGTAATCAAAGGATTTGTTAAGGATTTTCTCAAGCGGATCATGGGTTGAGTTGCCTGGAAGTCAATGTAGTGTTAGAAATGTCACCAAGTGACGGGTGTAAGCTCACAAACCTTGTTCTAAAGGTGCTTCGGACTCTACCTTAGAGTTATGCGACTCGGTTGAGTTTGTGCCTACCGCTTCCGCAGCTAAGTTCTGGTACTGCAGCAACAAGCGAGCAAGTACTCCAGGTATAAGTGTTCTGAAATCAGCTGCTTAGTCTGCTTAATATTTGGCAAACATATCTTATCGCTCACCTTAAGGTTATAGCCAAAAAGCACAGAGCGCCATTGCCAATCGTTGGCCACAGGAAACATCGAAAGAGCGCTTTCCGTAGACAAGGCTTACGAGAGTCCCGCTCGGACCGCACTAGCTCCTTGTACCATGCACTACAAAGTAGCAGGGTTAGCTGGGGCTACAAACTTAAGAAACTTACTTACTCTTCGAGTCGATCACCCAATTGCTCCGATTGATCTTCCGTCACGCATTCGGCTACATCGTTTGCTCCCAACCCCTGTTTCGATCCACGATAGAATAATGGCACCGTCCAGGCAAATATCCACCGAGACAGGAAGTTTGCTCTTTGGCGCGGATTCAGCTTCTCCGGCATAGCAGTACCGTCCATTCTGAAGCCCTATAACCTACTGGCGTAACCACATTTGTTTCACAGTGCTTGATAAGAAGACTAAACTTGTCAACTAACTTAAGCCGGCTCGTGTTCAAGTTTATCTCTGTAAAATCGGTCAAGCACCTTCCTTATCTTAACTGAAACTTGTCTAATCAACTAGGCGAAGGTGATTGTCAAATTCTATGCTGATTGATATGTGTCTCATTTTGATATGAATTGAATTGAGGGAGGTTAAAAACACAAGCACGATAAAGGGTGGATTTTTCATTGCCTGTACTCTTTTGAGTTCGGGGCCTTAAAATACCCCAATTTCTCTCAGCTTAGTTCTAACCCACGAACCTTTTTCCCTTCGGATTCTTAGACTCTAAACTGAATTTTATGATTATTTCGAACATGGAAAGCTGTTTTCCTCCACTGCCTCCACAAGACCTTAAACTAATGTGTTCTTTAACGTTCCTAACTCCATTCCCACTTGCTTAAGCTGTTATTTCGTCAAGAAGAGGAAACGCGATAAGCAAAACCCTTGAAGGTCACTCAAATTTACAATCAGTAAAGTAATAAAGCTGTGAGTCTGCTTGGTACCAAATTTTTGGGCCTCTATCCATAAAAACTGATTAAAATAAGTAATATAGTCCAGACGTTGTTTGTTTATAGATCGTGGTTTATTAAATGAAGTTGAGGACGAGTTTGTATAACTTATACGTCGTAATTGATTTCGGCAAATTTGCACAAACCGGGGAAGTTGACGTTGGTGCCCAGCTGGCAACCGGCACCGGTGACTCCGGCCACATAGACGGGTCTGCCGGCCTCATTATCCACAGCGTAGTTGCAGGTGAAGAGGAAATGGTTCAGCTCATCCTTGAAGTACCTGGCACCGGCACAACCCACAGCGTAGTTTCTCTGCTGAGCCATTGTGGCAAAAGCGCGAATAGGTCTGCGAAAAACGATCATAAGTAAGACAGCAGTTGACATGTGGTCATTCTGGTTGACTTACTCTCCAGTCCAGCTGCTGGGATAGCTAGTGATGACCGACTGATCGGCATTCTCGTACTGCAGCCACCAGGAGTGTATGGCAGCAGTGGCCAGGTCTTGATTTGTCTTGGTAGTCCAATCGCCCTCATAGGTCAGCAAAGCCACGTTCTGTCCACTGTTGGAGAACGTATCGGTGTTGTGGCATGCATCCCTAGCCTGCACACAACGCTTCACGTTGTACTCGGCCAATTTGGCCAGCTCAGGATTCCAACGCACTGTGGCCATTCTTCTGGCTGGACTGTAACCGGGCAGATTACCAAGTGCCAAGCGATTACGTCTCACATTGTGGGCGGTGGAGATGTGTTGGTACAGTGTCTGGTTCATGTTAATGAGGAAGGGCGCCGGAGTCGTTGGGCAGCTAGAGGACCAGGCCTACAGTGGAGTAGAAAAGTAATTTCTATGCTATAAGCATTTCTACCACAATTTGCTCAGTGTACTGCTGCACTTACTCCACTGTTCCGGCAAGCAATGTGAGTAGTACCGGCGGGGCACAGTGCCGACCGGCAGTAATTGGTCTGGGCGTAGGCCACAGCCAAAACTGAGCAGAGTGCAAAGAACTTAAACATTTTGATTAGTTCCAACTAATTAACTGATATTAACTGCTGGCAGAACTTGGCTTATATAGTAGCAGATTCGGGTAAATAGTTGAGATATATGTAATGTGTGCCTAACAACTGTGTTTACACTCCCGGAAACACCAATAGGGCCTATTACACACGCGACTTTATCCACTAAGCCACAAATCGTTGACAGTGCAGAACAAAGAGCCAACATTGTAGGTTTATTGACTTTACTTGTGGGCATATTTAACCAGTTTTTAGTACTGCAATTTGCAATCGTTAGAATCACTTTTGTTTTCTTAGATTTCCAATTTTCAGTTGTTTAAATAAATGAATTTGTAAACATAATTGTCACATATTGTTTTATCATCAGTTTTTATTTGATTTTCTTGTTTTTTATTTTATTTGTTGTTGTTGCTGCTGTTGGTTTCATTTGTTATAGAGCAATTGTTGTTGTAACTATTATGTAAGTGTTATATGATAATTTAATGCTAGTTTTTAATATTATATATGTATATTTTAATAACTTGATGCTGTTTGTAATCGTTTAGACTTCTTTTTTAATGGTAATATTAATTGTTATCTTTATTTTTTTTTATCAATCAATCAGTACGGCAAAAGTCAATTAATCGTTATGAATATTTAATTTTATATATTTTTAGATCGATTATGCAATTCGATTTATTAGTTTTGTTTAAACGAAAACACAAAAAGTTTATAATGCTTTAAATACAATACAATTACAGTTAGTTTCATGTATGTATAAGTATATATAATATATATATTTATATGTATGTATAGATATAGTTTTTGTTTTTGTATGTAAATGTGAACTAACCGCTAGAGATAACTCCATTTATCCATTTTCCATTTTTACTTCATGTTGATTTCCATTAAATTAATATTTTTCTCTTCATTTCTTTTAATTTATTTATAACTTTTTATTTGTGGCTTTTGCTATGATAGAGATTAACACAGCTTGCAGAATATTTGCTTAATTTGCTTTAGAGGCATGTTAGATAATTATAATAATTAATAATTATCCATTAAACTGTATAATTATATTATGGTTTATATGTATATATATTTATATATTTATAGACTTTATTTGTAGTTTTATAAATTTAAATTTCAAGGGTGGGCATTCTTATATATTCTTTAACTCTGTTTTTTGTTTCTTTTTCTTTATCTTTTTTTTAATTCAATATTTAATTTCATCTGAATCCGTTTCATTTCATTTCTACACATATAAATATAAGTTTTGAGGAGTTGAAATTTTCACTTTCGTTTCTCAGCTTCTTCTAAGCGTTTCCATCAGTTACAGATACACATTTTATGCTTATGAATTATACATAAATTTCGATTTCTCAACAAAAAAAACTTAATAAAAAGTAAATAAAAACAAATCCATATGTTTAACTATAAGCGAAACTCAAGTGAAATAATAATAATTGTAATTAATTGTTTTAATCCAACAGCTTTTGTTTCCCCAACATTTTCTCATTTGCGCTTTACTAATCAATTTATTTAATAGCTTTTTAATTATTGGCCTTGGCAATGCGAATACTATATATATTATTAATTTATATATAAATATGTATATATAGTTAAATGTAAATGTTCGTGTGTGTGTGTGTGTGTGTGTGGGTGAGTGTGGCAGCCACTTGTGGTAAAAATGTGGGGCAAAACACAAAAAGTTAAGCAATTTGAGAATATTACAAAATATATTTGATAGTACATATATATCTATATCGAAATTTGGCCAGTTGACTTGTTCAGTGGTAGAAGGGGGGCGGGGCGATGGTGGGGGTTGTGGGGAACAAGGAAGTCGGTTGTAGTAAAAGAAGAGAAAAGAGAGATAAATTGCAAAGAAATTGTGCAAAACGCTTGAATTGTTCGTTTGATCGTCTGATTGATTGATTGACTGACTAATTGTTGTCTCTTAATGTTTGTGGTTGCTTGGGTTTATCCTACTGTCCTGGCTATCTCCGTTTCCTGCTGTGTCTGCGTGAGTGCGTGGGTGTGCGCGAGTGTGTGTTGGTGTGCGAGTGTATTTCTACACGAATCCCAATCCATATAGTTATCATAAATATATTTGGATTGGATTGGCTATAGAATATATGACTCGGGGGGAAGTGTATCTATATATATTTATGTTTTGCTTGTCTGTTGTGAAAATGAACGTTTCTTATTCCTTGATGTTTTCTCCAGTTTCATTTTTGTTTTCATTTTCTTAATTTTCAAATGGTTTTGCCGTTTAGTTTTTTCAAATATTTTCCGTCTAAGTTTACTAATTTACTGTTATTGTTTTTTATCTGTGTTTCTTTCTTCATTGTTATTCTTTTAAGACAGATGGAAGGACATGCTGCCCTCGTTGGCGGCAACTTTCAGTTTCTGCCGCATCACATCACGACTGGAGTAGTCGGGCAACTTTAGATAGTTGACACAGGTCATCACAGATGGTAGATAATCATTGGGATTCTGATTCCCATCCAATGTCTTGCGCACAATGGTCAGCGGTGGGGTTAATGCCTTAAATCCACCAGTTGGCAGACGCGGTGATCCAGTCACAAATTGAAGGAACGCACGCTGCTCATCACGATTGTACGAGCCAAGGATCTCGTATAGATATTGTATGGCCTGAGATTCCTGATGGAAACCATGATCGGTGCGGCAGCTGTCCTGCAGCATTTTGAGATCCCAGCGTTGATGCTGTTCGCTGCCCGAACCGCAGAACACGCACTCCAGCTCCTCTGGATAGAACATGCGCAGTCGTTGTATGGGGAATATTGAATCAAAGCCTAAAATAATGTAAAAAAAATTAGTAAATGCAGAATAAGTAAGTGATGTGAGGTATTTCTTACCCTCTCGCAGCGCCTCGAACTGTTTCTGAACGCCCTCGATAAGGAACCAGTAGGTGACCAGCGATATATATTGATGCAGATTGTGAACGGTAACAGGTGTATCACGACCGCCGCGGCACAGCTCAATATTGGCATGTCCTGGCAGCACAAAGTCCAGACCCAAATCAGCAATGGGACAACCATCCAGATCCAGTTGTTCCATCTGTGCCAAAAAACAATTACAATCGATTAAATACCAAATTTAGTTGGTTGTTTTGCTAGTAATGTATACCTTCTCCTTCTTCTCCATGGCATCTAGATTGGGATCGGACTGCAAGTCCTCACGTTTGCGCACCATATCCTGCAGACGCACCAGCGTGCTTTGTACCTCAGGCGCCACACTCAACAGATCGGCCAGACCAATTGATTGCTCCTCGCTGACCAGCCAGCGATAGAATGGCAATGAGAACGGCAAATCCAGCTAAAAGATAAACAATGTTTATAGTTATAGTTATTTGGTTTATAGTTATTCCAAAATTAACTCTTACCATGCGACTATCCATCACTGCCTTGGCCATAAACTTGCCCAAAAACTTGAATTTCGATTTGGCCTTGGTCATTTGTGGCAACTTTGAGGATTTGCCCAATGGCAGCGGGAATAAACCATGTGCTGTGTGCACATAGCTAACAGTTGAGGCGATTGTTGTTGCTGTTGCTGCTGTCGTTGTTGTGACTGTTGTTGTTGTCGTCTGTTGGTCTGTTGAGCTGCCATCGTTGTTGGCTGCGATATCACTAAACTGCTGTGCAATAATCATATTTAAAGCGTTATCATTGGCTCCTGCACTGGAGGAGCTGTGCTCCGCCTGATGCTGCTGCTGCTGTTGTTGGTTACGCAGGGCATTGCTGCGACTGCTGGAGCGGGTCAGATGTGCGGTTGTTGTTGTTGTGTTTGTTGTGCTGGTAACAACTATAGCTGCAGCTGCGGCTGCAGTTACCTGCTGTGTCTGCTCATTGGACATTTCAGTAGCATCATCAATGTGCAACACGGCACTTGTTGACTTGACCACATCCACAATATTGGATGAGTTCTGGCGATAGCTATCGCTGCCATTCCATAAACCAAGATCTGTGCGTTGTAACTCAGCAGAGACTAGAGCATAGAACTCCAACGTGGGTCCCAGTCCAGTGCCAACCTAGAAAGAGAGACATAAGTTATTATAAAGGGCTGATAACTTGTAATCACCCAATGCTTACCTCATTCTCGTACTGAATCTCTAGCAATGCCTTAGAGTTGCCAAAGTCCTGGAGTATGTGCTCAGCCTGTTTCAAGAGCTCGGCACGCGAAATTGCCCGCTTCCGTCGATCGAGACGCGGAGCCACACGTTCCGATGATTCGGCTGAATTGAGGTCTGGTGTTGTGTCCAGCAGACGCTGCACGGCACGATCCCGATCAAAGCTGGTCGCATAGAAGAGCAAGTGACGCGTCTCGAAGGGGAATAGGAAGGGACAAGCCATGCCAATTTGTGGCAGCCATTGAGGCAGATTGCCGGTCATAATGACCAAAGGATCTTGTAGCTGTCGATTCGCCTTGGCCGTTATCTTCGGATGTACAAACTCCGACTGGGCAATGATGTTCTGACGCACCACACAGCCATAGAGATGCTCCCAGTGGCGATTGAGAGCATGTATGACACGCAACATGCAGAGTGCATCCAGAGAAGCATCCTGCACAGTGACTACATCTCCGGGCAAAGAGCTGCTCAGGAAATTCTTCAATGGCGACAATACAGCGGGTGCAATCCCCTCGTGCCACAGTTCTGTCTTCTTGCGCATGAATTTGCTGCTCGATTTGTGCGACTTTTTGCCACCGCTCGAAGTGGCGGCCGAAGAGGATGATGAGCACGATGAGGTAGCCACATGTGAGGAGCTGGACGTGGCATTTCCACTGTTGCTGCTGGACTTGTGTTGAGCCTGATTGCTAATGTTGCTGCTGCACGAACTGTTGGCACCCGAGCCAACGTTCTCCTCCTCAACTGGACGATAATAAATGGTATGTTGTTGCACCCAAATGCTGCTGTTACCTGTGCAGACCAAATAAAAAGGATTAGTAAAGCATTCTAAAGGAAAAAAGTAAAGGAAAAACCTACCCAATAGCATCTCGGATTCGTTGTCCGTTTCGTGCTGTTCATTGACCAGCGGTGAGAATTGTTTCACCGCCTGATAGACGGTCATGTTGTAGGGCAACACATGCTCCCCAATCAGGAATTGCAACTTGTGCTTAAATCCAGATTGTGTCATCACAACAGCAGCGACATTATCATCCATATCCTCCTCGCTATCATCATCGGAATCAGCACGTATACCAGCATAGCCGCGCATCACCAGATAACGTTCAATGGCCTGGACCATGGCCAAGGGATCGATCTTGACAGTGCCACCTTTCCACTGACGCAGATTGCTGCACTGCGGATGACGCTGAAGATTACACTGCAAATAGTAAAAACATTAATTAAATGTTTGTTAAGTGTATAGCAAGACAACAAACACTCACCTTCAACTGATGTGTATTAAAGAAACGCACAGCACTTTGATTGGTGCGTCCACCGGGACCAGCTTGAAAGTCGTGTACCTTCACAGGGAACTGTTCCAACTGAGTGACGCAGCCATTTAGCTTGGCCACAAAGGCGCCAAAGGCCAGCGGTTCAATAGTCGGCAGTTGGCCAACATTTTGGAGCAGCGGCTCCAGTGGTAGACCGGCAAAGACGTGCATGAAACTGCGTAGACGAGCATCACGATCGACCAGACCCGATTCGCTGGTCATGTAGTTGAGCATGGCCTTAATGAGACCCGAATGGTTCACCTCGAATGGCGATATATCGCTCTCCAGCAGTATTGTCTTCAGCTCTAGCAATGCATCCAAGCAGTCATGATAGCTGCCATTCAGCTTGAGCAAGATGCTCGACAAGCGCTCCAGCACACTGGTGCTAGCTAACGATGTGGTCGACATCGCAGCTGCGTTTGCTGCCGCAGTGGCTGCAGCTCCTCCGCTGGCTGCATTACCTTCACTATCACGTGCTGCCTTGCTACGACGCGCTTCCTGCTCCGTGTAGCGTTTGACAAAATCAATGGCCTGCTCTCGCACCCATTGGCGAGCACGTTCGCGATTGGCTGCTGCCATGAGATTGGCATGCGAGATGCTCTTGCTAATGCTGGCTGCAACGGCAGCTGCATTCATGCCAGCAGCTCCGCCGTGCTGTGATCCGGCATAGGCTAGACCTCCTGAGGTGCAAGCACCAGATGCAGAGCTACTGCTGCTGCTGTTATCTTTGGACAGGCCATGGTGAGAGGACTGTTGTTGCTGCTGCTGTTGCTGCTGATGGTGATGATGATGTGCTGCTTGGCGGCCCCAACGAGCCGGATTAAGCGAAGCCAGAAATGAGGATTTGGTCGATGAACCACTGGCATTGCTGGTGTTGCCAGCACTAAAGCGTGACTTGGAATTGCTTGATCCCGAACCAGAGCTAGGAGTGCTGCGTCCACCTGCATTGCTACCCAGGCCTGAAACAAAGAGATTGACACATAAAAATCTATGCGTTTAAGGGTTAGTTGACTTGACTTACTTGTGGCACGGCTGAGCAGTTCATGCATGGCCGAACTGGCTGATGTGGCAGCTGCTGCTGCTGCGGCGGCATCTTCCTGTCGCGACTTGGCGCGTCCACTGCTTTGTGATTTGCGCTTTGGTGGCGCCTTGCGCTTCAGCATGTCTGTCATCTTGTGCTGCAATGCGGACGATGAGCAACTGTTGCTGTTGGTGGTGTTGCTATTGTTGTTGCTGCCACTGCTGCTGCTACCGCTGCCGCTGTTTGCTGCTGCGGCACTTGTGGAAGCCACAGCGACAATCATTTGTGGCTGCTGCTGTTGCTGATAGCCTGAGGCAGTGCCCTGTACGCTGTTGTAGATCACCTGCGTGGGCAACTGTTGCTGCTGTTGGTTACTACCAGCAGCTGGCAATAGCTCCAATTGTGCTGCTGGTAAAGGCGCCGCCGGCTGTTGGAAGTTTAGATATTGTCGTGGATCCGTTGCAGATGTGGCAGCAACGAAATAAGCTGCTGGCGTTGTTCCAGTGCCTGTGGAGGCAGATGAACTGGGCGCTGAGCTGCTGTAGTTGTAACCAGTGGCATCCATGGTGGACTGCTGCTGGTGTTGCTGCTTGGCCACAGCATTGGCGCTGGCGGTGAGCGCATTCATGGCATGAGAAAAGCTCTTTACACTGTACGATTGATGCTTGGAACTGCTGGGCGTGGCGTTGGCACTGCTAGAGCCACCGCCTCCAGCGGACGATGATGCAGCACTCGGTGCTGTGACATTGTCCATGAAAAATGGATTCACCTGCAGGCTATTCGCCGAAGCAGGTGCACTCTGTGATCCACCAGCATTCGCTGTGGGTGTCGCCAACTGACCGCCACTGGTGTTCAGTGGTTTCGGTGATGGATTTGCGCAAATGGGATTGCTGGGATCAGTCAACTGGGTGAACTGATAGATGACACCCTCGCGTCGGAAGTGTGTGCCAAAGACATCAGGCAATTGTCGCATCAATATCTCGGCCATCTGCAGAGCACCGACAACAATACGCAGATCATTGCTGCCCAGCATGCCGGCAATGTGACTCGACACCAGTTGATATTTGAGCACCTGACGTAGTAGCTCCGGTGTGGCATAGTACACCATGCGTAGCAGGGCGCGTAGGCACTTGTAGCGCACATTGGGACCAGCCGAAGAGCTGTACACCTCGTACAGCACATTGAAGATGTGCTTGATGAAATCGGCGGCCAAGCCACGCTCCTCCTTCAGGCAGGCAATGCGTGCATCCAACGATGGACGTCGCTTTGAGTTCGCATTGGAATTCGAAGCGGTGTTGGTATTGTTGTTGTTATTGTTGCTGGAACTGGAGCTGGCTGCAGCTGATGTGGACGCTGCTCCGCCAGTTGTGCTTAAATCCTGTCCAGCAGCTGCTGGTGCCACATAGTTGGGGTTGAGCTTACGCTGCACTGGGCGTGTGGTGCCTGTGTCCTCGTTGATCTGCTGCATGGCATGGAAATCCACCGTATAGGTTCGTCCCAATGTACTCAAACTGATCTCATCCTCGCTGCTCTGATGAGCTGCCTCAATTAAACGGGAATCGATGGTGGAATAATTGTGCCAAGCACCGCGATCATCACGCCATTGCCACTGCACCTGATCCTGGGTATTAAGCGTAGGACGATCCAGAAGAGCGTCCACCGCAAAGATGCCATCCAGTGGCAGACGCGGCATAAGCTCACCAATCAAACAGGTCAACTCCAAAAGCTCCAGCGGTGGACGTGTCACTAGCTCCACATGTGTGGCACTTGCTGCTGCCGGCTCAGCGTTTCCCGTCAGTAGATAGAGCAATGTGGCAGCAATATCGTTGCGTAGCAATGAGATGGCCAAATCTGGGCAGGCAGCGCACATGAGGCTAAGCATGCGTACGACATTGGTAAAGGTGCCTGTGTTGAGGATAGCCGGAGTCATAACCAACAGTTGCTGGCAATTCTTAAGCAGATCTGGACTGGCAATCTGTTGCAAACGCTTGCCATCGTGTGGGAAACTCTCGACGAGACGCCAGAAGGCAGTGCACACACTGTCCACACACTTCTTGTCCTGCTGCGATAGCAGACGAGCCAATTGGGGCAGACTCTCGGACACAAAGTGAAATTCCTCGGCGTGCATGTTCTGGCAACAGTTGGCGGTGATGGAGAGTGCAGCACGTTGGGCCACAATCGAGAAGAAGTCCAGGTAGGTGAGGCAAGCACTAATGCCATTTGCCTGCAGTATGGCCTTGTTGTGACGACGTGAGAGTATCTCCAGTGCGGTCAGACTCTGTTCGGCCACGTCCATGCACTGGATGACCTGTAGCTTCTCCAGAAACACGGGCACAGCTTCGACGACAGTGCCAGCCGAACGAGGCAGTGCCTCCAGCATGTAGGCCAAGGCACGGCATGCATTGTTCATGATATCGAAATTGTGTTCCATGCGCAGCAATTGGATGAGTGCGGGCACAACCTGTTTCACTGGGAAACCAGCCAGGGTATCCTCATTGCCCATGACCAGCATTTGGCACATCTCGATGGCAGCCTGCAGCTGCTGTGACTCATCGTGCGACTGCAGACCTTGGAGTAGCTGGTTGGCCTTCGAGGTGCTGCTGTTGCCAATGGTCCGGTGTAGGATGTGAGTCATTCGTGGGCCCAGGGCTCCGAAGAGATGCGGCGGCAGACCGCGTGCCTCGAGCAGAGCTTGTAGGCGTCCCACTTCGCTGTCATCGCTTTCCGAATCCGCTGCTGCAGCGGCAGCGGCGGCGGCGGCAGCCGCAGCAGCGTTAACAGCAGCGGCGCCCGTTGCTGCTGCCGCTGCTGCTGCTGTTTGTAGGGCAGCTGCTGATTGTGTTGATGATGACGATGTGGTTGTTGTTGTAGTTGTTACATTGCTACTGCTGCTGTTGCTACCACCGGCCGAGGCACTGTTGTTGCTATTGCTGCCGCCGCTAGCGGTACTGCTGCTAGTGGCGCCCACCGCGCCGCTAATATTCACGTTTACTCCCGAGTCCCGTGCGGCGCTCAATGCGGCTGCAACGATGCTGAGATTTGCCGAATTGGTACCTGGATAACATAAACAAATGAAAAAATACATTAAACTCAATTGAAAACAGTTGAAATGTAGAGTTAATAAATGCAAATTGCAATTTTTGTAAATAAAATACCACAAAATATAAATGTACATACAAAACAAATACAAATAGTGTGAGTAGAAGAGAGAGACAGTGTGTGAGAGAGAGACAGCAGCTGACAACAATAAGCGAAAACTAAAAATCGATAATGGGAAAATCAAAAGAGTAAGCGATAACAGTAACAGGTCTGCCTATCGATAGTTGCTAGTTGTTAGTGTTGGCAAACTTTGGCTGCCACCTGAATCACCTTGTGTGCCGTAAATAAACAAAACATATTGTATTGCGAATGTGAGTGTAAAAGAGAATTTGTAAAAAATATGTGTGTGTGTGAAAATAAATGCATTTTAAATAACATGTGTGTGTGAGTGTATATGTGTGTGCGTGTTTTGGTTAGTTATGAGCGTGTGCATGTGTGTGTGTGGGTTGCAGTGGTTGTTTGTTTTGGTTTTTTCTTTTTGCTTGGTTTACCTGACGTCAGTTGCTGTCCACCTGCATGCGGCGGTCCATTTGGCGCTTGTTGTTGTTGCTGTTGTGCCATCAAACTATATGTTAAAGCATCCGAAGCTGCTGAATTGAAGAATTGTTTTTGTTGTTGTAACAAATCAAAAACACGCACAAATTCGAGAGCAAAAGAGTTTTCAGCGACCGAGCGAGCGAGAGATAGAGAGAAAAATGTTGAGAAATTAGAACTGACATTGTTTTGAGAAAAACGGGCAAAGGGGGGTGTTTTTTTTCATCTTTTCTTTTGGACAGGGGGTGGGGTGGAGTTGACACCGCAAGCAAAGCGACGCGCGACGCCAGCAGAATGCGTGGGGAAGGGGTTAAAATAGATATATATGTATGTATAAAGGGTTATTTATGCATGGGGATGATAGTAAAGCTCAAAGACTATCGAGAAACTGCCACATTAATCGACTTATCGATACGAATAAAAGTAATGATAGAGAGAGAAAGTAAATGAGATGGGAATATGATCGTCAAAATATTTAAAAGTATCGAACCAATTTTCGATACTTTTTCTTTGTTTTTGTACTTATTTGATTGATTGGAAGACCAACACCAGCAGGATATTAACCAAGACCAAGAATATAATAAATATACATAGTTTAAAACAGAGCAAACGGACCACGCCTACACGAACAACCACGTTAACACGCCTCCTAACTAGGCTAATCCTAATGATAACCCAAAAAAAAAAATACTAGTGATGTGCTTGCGTGCGCATGTGTGTGTGTTTGTTTGTTGTTGTGTGTGTGTGTTCGTGTAGTAAAATCAAGAACTGGTCAGAGTATTATTTTATATGGTGATATAAATGAAAGTCGCGTCCCGCTTTGCTGGCGATTTGCATGTCCTCCTTCTGTTCTTGCTGCGTCTTTTCTTCGCTTCTTCTGATTCTTCTTCTTCTTCTCCACACACACATACACACTCCACTCGACTGCCACTTACCACTGCCGTGTGTCGCTTTGGGCGTTGCCTGTTGCGACTGTTGCTGCTGCTGTTGTTGTTGCTGCTGCTGCTGGCTATGATTGCTTCGGTAGCTGAATAGAAAACCGGGCTGAACAATTGTGGCACGTTGTTGTTGCTGCTGCTGCTGTTGCAACGCTTGTTGATGCAGTTGTTGTTGTTGCTGCTGTTGCAGTACAGCCTGTTGCTGCTGCTGTTGGCGCACAGCAACAACCACCGTATTGCCGCCCAATTGTTGGTGATATTGGTATTGATTGGGCGGCACTTGTTGTTGTAGTGTCGCAGCAGCAGCCGTGCCGGGCGCAACAACAGCTGCTGCTGCAGCTAGTTGATGTTGCTGTTGCAAATGATGTTGTTGTTGTTGCTGCTGCTGCTGTGCGGCTGCTGCTGAACTCACACAGGAACCCGTTTTGCTACGTGAACTGCGTCGCAGTGACGAATGTTGTTGCTGTTGCTGCTGTTGTGCGTAGGCAGTGTGTTGTTGCTGCTGCTGCTGCTGTTGTGTTGACGGCGGCACAAATGTTGCTGCTGCGTAACGTGGTTGCTGATATAAAATAGGCGGAGGCGCTGGCCGTGTTTGTTGCGGCCCTGTGGAATTATAGTGATGTGGTTGTTGTTGTTGTGGGTGTTGCTGCTGTTGCAGATTGAGTGCAGCGACAGCAGCAGCCGAACTGTGATAGTAATGCGGCTGCTGTTGCTGCTGATGGTGTTGTTGCTGATGGTGTTGTTGCTGATGATGTTGCTGCTGCTGTTGTTGTTGTGCAGTATAGAATGCCGCAGCTTGATAGTGTTGCGTCGCTGGTGCTGCTGGCGTCACAAAGGAAGACAAATGCGCAGCAGCAAACTGATGAGCCGGCAGCAACTGTTGCTGTTGCTGCTGTTGCAGTGGCAACGGTACGGACTGTTGCTGCTGCTGCTGCTGTGCGTATGGCGTCATGTGAACGCTGTAATCAACAATGCCAACAGCAGCGGCGGCAGCAGCACTGGCACTGCTGCGTGTTGCACGTGCCGCCCCGCCGCCAATATGTTGGCCCGGTGGGGCGGCACGTTGATAGCCTGACGTTGTTGTTGCTCCTGGTGCAACAGCTGCAACTGCAACTGCTGCTGGTGTCTGCTGCTGTTGCTGCTGTGGCGTTGCTGTTGCCGACGACGCAGTCGGTGCAGCTGTCGATGGGTATGTTGCCAGCGTGTTTTTGTTTTGTTTGCTGCTGCTGTTGTTGTTGTTGTTACTGCTATTTGTTGCTGTCGCTGCTGTTATTGTTGTGTGTTTACTGTTGCCGCTGCGCCTGCTGCGACTTGAGTTTGACGCACCTTTTTTGGTTGTAGTTGTTGGTTGGTTGTTGTTGGGTTGTTGGTTCGTTTTGTTGCAGTTGTTGTTGGGCGGCAAGTAGAGAGGGGGGTAGAGTAGTGGGAGACAACAGTTAAACAGCTTTTTTCTTGTTTGTTTTTATAGTGGTTTTGTGGTTGTTGTTATTGATTGCAGCTACTCTAATACGTTAGTTATTGTTGTAGTTGTATTTTTGTATTTGAATGCAAGATAAATTTGAGATCGCAGTGGGAGTGGAAAAGGTTTGGAGTGGGTGGAAAGAGGGGTTCAAGGGGGGAGTAGGACCAAGGTATTGGAATTGAGGGTTGAACGGTGGGGGTTAAAATTCTGCGACGCTCAGTCGCTGACAATGATGATGTTGCTGCTGCTGGTGTTCTTGTTGTTGATGTTGTTGTTGCTGCTGCTGCTCCTTGTCACTAAACTATTCTGTCTGTTTGTCTGTATGTGTATGTATAAAAACGCACACACACACACGCTCACTTACGCACATAAGCAAGTTGCTGCCATTGCTGTAAATTTAACTTGCTGCTGCTGCTGCTGTTGTTGTCTTGAGTTATAATATTCCCCATTAAAGTGTTTTGTTTTTCGTTGTTGCTGCACTTTTGTTGTTGCTGCTGCTAATAGTTGTCGTTGTTGTTGCTGCTGCTGCGTCCTACATACACTTTATTCTCTCTCCCTTTCGCTTTTGCTCTCTCTCTCTCTCTCACTCCTCTCTCTTAGTACATCTCAATACTTTTTCAAGACGTCGCTTTAAATGCTTATTGTTATAATCAATTTGAAATTGTTTAAAGAGTATTATACATTTGTTTTAATAAATTATAAGCTTCCATTTATATTTATATTTGTTTTTGCACAAAAACAACAACATCATCATCATCATCAACAACACAAGGCATCAGCAATGAAATATATTCGTGACTCGTATATATAAATATACATATATATAATATACATCGTAAATACTTTAAAAATTGATGTATTTCTTATCAGTTCAATAAGTAGAAAGTGATAATTAAAAAAGTATTGTCAATTTTTGCAAAACAAAAATAAAATCAACTAAAATTGCAGCAACAACAACGAACAACGTGCATAATGAACCAAAATTGTTATCGATAAACGGAATTGAAATAATAATAAATATCCTAAATGCAGTAGGGACACACTTGGCCACGAAAGGGTACACACTGGTCCATGTGTTGGGTAATTCATAAATTTACATATGTATGTATGTGTGTACACATTTAAATGTGAATTGAATAGAATTCAATGGGCGTATGATTCGAGACTCGAATTATGAGTGGTGAGTGTGAATATGTGAATGCAAATGAATAACAAATGAGTGTATTTATTTGCCGCTGCTGCTGCTTGGGGGTGTGAACTATGCAGGCACACAAGGTGGACAGAGGGAGAAATGTTGAAATGTAGAAATTTTGGGCTGTTGGTGGGTGTACGAGTATGTATTTATTTGGGTATAGCACACCTGATTTTTAATTTGTTAGATATATTTATTTATTGTATTCGTATGCACATGCACTGTTTTTATTCTTTTTGATTAATTTATAGTATTTTAAATATTTATTCCCCCACACAATTGTTGGGAATTTGCTCTTTTCTCGTTCTAAATGTCGCGACGTAAAAGTTTCGACTGACTTTCGTAGCCAAAGTGCGTTGGCATTGCAAATATTATTTTATTTTTTTTGTTTTTATCAACGAAACAATTAATTTAATACATACGTATGTGTAGCTTGTATGCATGTAGGCGAGAATAACGAACAAGAAATGTTTGAGTTGTTTTTGTTGATAAGAAAAATCGCGGACACTTATCAAAATGAGCACAAATTAAATGCCAAGTACTCGCTAGAATTTGGTGTGGCAACACTGGCCCGATTCTGTTTCTTATTTTTTTTTTTTTTCGTTAATATATGAAGTAGGAAAAAGTTATAAAATAAAATTCAAGAAAGCAAAGGAAAACTACACACAAAATTATATTTACAGAAAAATATGCAAGCAATTTGTTGGAAAACTATAGAAAATATAGCAAAATATCTACACAAAAATCGACAGATCATAGCTAAATATATAGTTATACGTAGGGTGGGTGGTTGGAATTCACTTTAGAAGTTAACTTAAGGTAGAAACAGTATTTAAATAGTGATTTAAATTCACTTGATTTAATTTAAATAAAGTTTGGTTAAGTTCTGTATACAAAAGTTAACCTATAAAGTGAATTCCAAGCCTATTAGTCAACTAATTTGTTATCAAGAATCAAGAGTCTATTAATTAATTGTTATTGGGGAATTATACTAATATTTTGTTCATAGTATATACACAAATGCAAATTATTTCGTTCAGTGTCGAGAGGATTGAAGCAAATGAGACATTGGATATGAGGAAATAAGGGTAGAAACTTACCACCAAGTTCACCAATAATATGCTCAGCGAATTCACCCTCTGAGAGATCTTCTTCCTCGTCGAAATCCTCTTCGAGATCGTCGTCCTCTTCGTCGTCTACGTCCTCCTCCTCGCTCAGTTCGTCCTCTTCGGCAACGATTTGAGCGTCCTCCTCGTACGATGAATCCGCCGAGTTTACTATTTCGTAGAAACCGACCTCCTCGTCTTCTGGTTCCACTTCCTCCTCCTGCTCGTCCTCGTCCTGTTCGTCCTCGTCGCCGTCCGATGTGTTTGCTGCTACAAGAGCAGCCTCAAAGCTAATTTCTTCAGTTGCCGCTCCCGAATCCTCAACTTCAGTGACAACGTCGCCGTTGACTTCAGTCTCGGCCTCTGTATTGGATGCCTCGACCTCTGAGGACGACGGCTCTGGATGATTAGTGTCCAAGTTGCCGTACTCGTTGTTATCGTCCTCGTCCGATGCGATCTTATTGGATGTTGAGTCAATTCTGGCGAGCAATTGTTGCTGATAATTGCGCAGACTTTTGCGATATTTGGTGTATTTGTTGTTATTGCTGTTGCTGCTGCTACTGCTCTTCTTGTCGAGACGTTTAAGAGCAACGTTGTTGTTGCTACTGTGACTGTTGTTGTTACTGTTGCCGTCGTGTCGTGCAGCAATTGAGGCAGCGTCAATTGCCTCTGCGGCTGCAATCACAGCCGAGCTGCTTGCCTGCAAACGAGCCCGGATATTATTATCCCGCTCACTGGACGAGAGTTTCCGTATCGAGTCCTCAAGCTGTTGTTGCTTCTGTTGCTGTTCGGCAGCAGCTGCCGCTGCTGTTGTTGCTGCGGTCGAGGGCTTGGCACGCGAGTGACTAACCTTGCGCGTCTTGCGATAATAGTTGAGCAAGTTGCTACCACTATTGGAGCTACTGCTACGTGCTCCACTTGCACTTGCTGATCCCGATGCTGCGCGGGCAGCTGCACCGCGATGTGGTGTCACTCCAATAACGTGATTGCAATTATTGTCACTGTCTATTGCCGCTTTGCCGTTGCCGTTGCTGTGACGAGCTGCTGCAGCGCTGCTTGTGCTCGGCTGCTCCTCAGGCGTACGGGTTTTGGATCGTGTCCTTTGTGCAACACAATCACCACCTGATGCCAATCGTGGTGTGTGTTGAGTCTCTGCAGCCAATGCAGCAGCTGCCGGAGTACCACCACCACCAGCACCAGCTCCGACTCCAACTCCAGCTGATGTTGCTCCTCCTGTGCCTGTGCCCGATCCGACACCGGATGCTTCGGAAGCAGCTGAAAGAACCTGCTGGACACGACGTTTCTTCAGTGGTGAATTAAGCTCCACGAACTGATCACCACCGGGCGCTGCTGTAAACGACATGATAACAGACAGTGCTTTAGTTCTTGTTGACCACTAAGGGTGGGATAAAGTGGGTGGTGCTTGGTGGTTGGGAATTACGGAAAAAACTTGCTTATAAATTTGATTCGACAAACCAAAATAAAAATAAAAAAACCGGCAAAAATTGTTCTAGTCTTTTTGGTCTTTTCTATACTATTTTTTTTTTTTTTGTATATTTTATTATAATTTCAATGGGGCTTGTCACTGACGATATTTTGATATTTGACAGTTGTGCGTCAAATGTAAACTGTGAAAATTTTGTCAAGCATTGTAAACTTTTTGTAGAGCAGTAAAAACAGATGTATCGATTAATTATCGAGTTGTTTGGCAAATGAAACTAAACTGTCATAGAGCTACAGATTTTTAAGAAAATTCTATTGATGGAGAGTAAAGTCTACCAAAATTTTGTTCTATATTTGATGATACTGATTTTCTTAAAAACTTAGCTAAATGTAAACTTAGCTAATTCTATTCTGAATAGTAAATTTACTTGTTCCAACTATTTTCCCTTTGTTTCTCCCGTACAATCCCCTATCGATAACAAATATACGCCTATCGATATGATCTGCTGTTATCTCCAAGCCACACAGTTCCCTATTCTGTTTACTTACATTGATTGTTGATGTGATTTTGACAGCTGTTGTTGTCGTTGTTGTAGTGCTGGTGATGTTGTCGCTTGCGACTGCCTGGCGATAAGGACGTGTCGTTGCTGTATCTGGGCGAGGACAACGATGTGCGTGAATTGTTGTTGCCACAACCAGCAACAATTACTGCACTCGAACGACGTGAGACTTCTGTTGCTGCAGTTTTCTTATTATTATTGTTATTATTATGATTTTGTTTATTGGCCGTTGTTGATTTAATTGTTGCTGTTGGGTTAAAGTTGCGACCTTTGCTGCGCGAACGGCTGGCGTTGGCAGCGACGGAGGATGATATTGTTGATGTAGCAGATGAAGTTGCTGTTGTGTTGCGTTTTTTGTTGCTGCTTGTTGTATTGGTTTTATTGTTATTGTTGTTGGTATGGTTGTTGTTATTGTAATGCCGTTGTGATGTTATTGTACTACCGTCGTGCTGCCCCTCCGTCAATGCAGAGAGCGTTTGACTTTTAACGGACTCGGCCATAGACGACACTTAACCGCACTGGCATCGAACACACTTAACATGCCAACTTCACAGAATATTGTTTGCAATTATAATTTGTCTATATTTTATTTTGTATTTTGTATGCATAAACGAAACACAAAAAAAAGAACACACGTTTTATGAGCACCAAAGCGTAGCAAGGTTTTTTTTTCTTTCTATATTTGATTGTTTAATCACTTGAGTTTATATGAAATCAGTTTTTTAGTTTATTGTTGTTGAGAGTGCACGTGGCGTTAACAGTTTTTCGGACAGAGTTTTGTGCTGAAAGTACAAGAAAGAAAACAAAACATTAGTAAAGGTAATTTATTATTTATTTATTTAACTGCAAGAGTCTCGTGACGTTTGTCGAAACAGTTGTTAAGTTGGCTGCACTTGTCACAGGCGGCCATTAAAAAATTGTAAAGAAAAATAAAACAAGAATCGTATGACAAAGGCACAGCGAATTCAATTTAAATAGTCCCGTACTCAACTCTGTCCCATGTGTGACTAAACGAGAATTGAGGAAAAGATCAGCGAAGAGACGAATAGAATAGGAAGTGCCACGAAATCATCATCTTAGGGGTGTGAGAACGAAAAAAATATATAAAATTAAAACAATGTGACAACGAACCAGCCGCTCTTTTATAACAATGGGTGAGGGTAGTCGCAGATTTGCTGCCCCTTTCAGGCCAAAAGTAGACAGGTACTCACATGCACACACATACGAGTAAGTGTAAAAGCAGAGATATAAAGAAAAGGCAGCGGCAGAAGCAGAAATAAAAATTGATAACCAGGCAAAGCAAGCAGCACACAAGGCACAGGCACAAAAGAATACACCACCAAACGAACACGAACTACTAATGCAGCTCATTTATATACTCATTCACGCATACACAGACAGTTGAGAGCGCACATTTCATCAACATATGTGCGCAGTAAACACACACAAATATGTAAATAAATTAACAGCTGTTTGTAAGCAGCAGCCACCAACACGTGCATGTATCAAAGAGAGGGGAGCGATAGCTGGCCAAGTGAGCAAGAGAGTGACTGAGAGAGCGCTATAAGTCTGCGCGCACATGATTGTGAGCGACTTGTTTTGAGTGAAAATGTTTTACAGCGAGAGCGTTGCACTCACACACCAACCAACTTACATTAAATGAGCGCGCACATGCTGTTAATCAGCTGTTCTCGGCCGTTTTGTTTATATTTTGGTTTTCGTAAGCAGCGCTGTTGGCTAGCTGCCCCTTCTTCCTATTATTTATACTATGTATGTAAGTGAGCGAGCTGGCGAGTGAGCAACGAATTCGAACTCGTTCCTGACTGTGCATGGGTGTGTGTGTTTGTATGTATGGGTGACTTGTCATGCTTGTTTCACTATGAGAATCAATGCATGATCCCGCATACACACATACTAATACATATATGCGTATGCACACATATAGGAAAATACAATAAGCACACGCGACGAAAACAAGATAAAAAGAAAAACAAGCAAAAGAGGCAATTGTAGCAGCAGAGACGATGCGCCGCAGTGAACGTGTTAACGCTGCGACGTCAACCGAGCCCTTTGCCAACGCCAGCAGCGAAGTCTCAGCTACACTACACAAAATAAATGCGTAGTTTATGCGTGGCCGCCCACGTATTCTATTGTTATATTGAATTGGCATAGCTACTTCAATTTCAAATAAAAGCCAACCAAAAGTAACTAAGTCAACTGTCAATTACAAAAAAAAATTGAGTTCAAGGTCGTCAAAAATGAAACCAGCAGCAAGTCGAGACATGAAAATTGGTTGATTTTGATTTTTTTTTTTTTTGTTTATTTCAAACGTTTCGCCCGTTTTGTCTGTCTTGAAACCACAAGTTTTTCACACAACACGAAAAATATGCGAGGCCGCAAATGGCAGCGCCTACACATACATAGACACAAACGAACGTGTGCGTGTTTGAATATATGTGACTATGAACAGCATTTTCTTTGCGTGTGGCAACTCCAACATATGGCATGAGATATTTGTTGTTGTTGTCGTTGTAGTTGTAGTTACTGTTGATATTGCTTTATCAGCGCAATTGAAAATGTGTAGGGCCTCGAAGTTGTATATAAAATTAAGCATATACTTTAGTATGTGGCATTTTTGTTATATACAATGCAATTACCTTCATGCTAGGCTTGACAACCCTACTCGCCTCGGCAGCCGCAGCAAACATAACTGATAAGCATTTTTATGCTTCTAGTTGTCTCCCTCACCCTCTACCTCTTCATGCCGACAAAAAAGTTGCTCTATCTTTCTGTGACCAGCTCCCCCACCCACCGTTTACAACCCTACCCATGCATTGTTGTAACTTTTTCTGTCTTTTTGTTGCTTTTTGAATATTGCTGTAAAGTCAGTCGAGCATATGACGCCAGCAACAACAATGGAATGGAACGTAACGGACTGCAAACAGTGTTGCCCTGTCGAGTTTTTATTTCTTGTTTTCACTTTGTTTCTTCTTTCCTATTTTCTATTACGAAACTGCTTTGTGGCCTACGCACAGCTGAGCAGTAGCAGCAGCGAGCGCGAGAGCAAAGTGTGCGTGTGAGTGAGTGAGAGAAGAACAGAAAAGTGGGGTGCGTATGTGCAACAAACGGCGCTTTCTACGGCCTCACTGGGGACTTTCAATAAAGGGTCTGTCGCTGTTGCTGTCGCTGAGACGACATAACCGTAAAGTTGCATTGAACATTTTCCTGTCGCGAGCAGAGCTAAACTTTTGTGCTGTGACGCAGTTGTAAAGGCAAAAAAAAATAAAGGGAAGAACGTAGTAAAGTACTTGAGCATGTATTGTGCGAGTTGGCAACCCTAAAACAAAAATGTAAATGTAACTACACGCAACAATTAAGTAGAAACCTTGCTATTGTTATTGTTGTGGTTGCCACGACGCATTGAAGGTTGGCAGGGGGTAGTGGGCGACAGAGCCCAAGGGTCAGTCGATATTTTTAGTAGAACTTTCAAAAAGTTCCCCAAAGTAATTTAACTGCAAAGTAAAAACAACAAGTACAACTATGTGCACTACTTGTTGCAAAGCGGAGTAGAAATGAAAGAAAAGAAGCAGAGGAAACGAAAAACACACAACAAATGTATACGTCATTGACAAGTATTTACACAACTTGTTATATACGAGTTATATACAAGTATTCGTAGCCAACACACAGCCACACTCACACACAGATACTCTTTGTGTACTAGTATACACACAAGCAAACACACTCACACAGCGATAGTGAGTAAATAGACGAATGAATTTTGTGCATTTCCAAAGCAGGAAGGTAATTCGAGTATTTTAGACGGGCTAAAATTTAAACTAATAAACAATCACTACCAGCTGATGAACAAGCAATAAATTTTAATTCGATATGCTACCGTATTTACTTTTTCTTAAACTGAATCAACTGAATTTCCTCCTTTGATTGCTACTAACACGACTGACTACTGTCGATTTCCAGCAAAATGTAGTAAAAGGGAACACTGGCAGAATTGAAGCAGCAACGTTGACGTTAAAGACGACGTAGACGTAGAAGTCGACGTTTGCCTCGGTATGTACAGGAAAGAGAACGCACGAGGGGCAAGCAGCACATGACGATGTTACACTACTACAAGCACAAATATATACACATACAGACAAGCAGCCCCAATCTCGCACACATTCAAGTATATTTGTATGTATGCGCATGTATATAACGACGAAACCAAAGCGAAGGCAAAAGAAATTGTTGAAAAAAAGAACGTGTGCACACACAGCATTTTCAACAGTTTTGAATACTATTTAAGAATAGTTTATTAATATTATATAAATGATATAAATGTACTGCACCTTATCGAACAATGCTTTATACATTTAACTTTACATTATGTACTTGTACACAGGTATATAGAAAAAAGTTTGCTTCCACCAGCACCAACATTTTTTCAGCTGTGCACGCACTCAAAACCAACTCACGACTGACACACCAGCAGCAGAAACAAAAACGTCAGTGGCGACCCAGCAAGCGTATGAGCAAAAGAGAACTGAATTGAGCAAAAAGAGAGAGTAAATTGTGACTCAGGCGAGAATTTGTGCTCGTAGAATATAAAGAAACAGAAAGCTAAAATGCAATATACGAATTGTGATATTAATCAAGTTGAGCAAATAACAAAATTTCAATATTTTATCTAAATATAATAGAATATAAATATATTAACGAGAACCAGTCAAAAGCACTCAATTGACGATAAGCAGGTCACTCAACCCTTGGCGTTAAACGGGAATGAGGTCAACAAACCAAGTTGCCCGACTAATTTTATAGTCTAAATGCGACTTTATATGCTTTGTTTATTTAATAGCAAGTGAATTTTGATTAATTTATTTATAAATAAATATTTTTTTATTATATTTTCTTTATGAAATAACCATTTCGTTTGAGAACAAAAATGTGGCTCTCAAACGGAAATTTAATTCCACTCAAAATGGCACCAGCTGCTGTGAGAAAGAGAGAAAGACAGCATTGTCACTGTTCGCTCTCTCAAACGGTTGGGGGTTGAACACAAACTACTCGCTCGAATGATTTTTTTTTCCCTATACCTGTGGCGGCGTCATCATCGAGTACATTTGAGAGAAGTTAGTTTTGACCTGATCAGCTGATCGCATGAGTGAGTGTTTATAGTGCGTCTAGGGTTACATACACAGCTGTTTTTTAAAGTTCTTTCAACACACACACTCACATGCATGGAAACGCTTTGGCTAATCGTATTATGGAAACACAGGGAGAGAAAAATGAAAATGTGTCTGGCTGACCCGTTTTTCTTTCAGTAAATATGCAATTGAACGAAGTAGCAGACCCGTTGTATATCTACCACACAAACGTAGGTCTAAGGGAACAAGGGCTCATAAACATGGTGGCTACTTACAGTGGTGCACATATTAACAGATAACGCCAGTCTGCCACAAATTACTTTTTGATTACATTTGTTTTTGTTAGCGAGAGTTATCGTGAACGCAGCCCAAAATGGCTGTTGACCTGTCTATAGTTTGCAGTGAGAGCGATTTTGAGTAAGCTCACGCAGCGCTGCCTCGCTGTCGATGACGACGCCGACGTTGCTGCTGGCCTACTTGAAAAGCGACTCACCTGCGAGTGCAGCACGTTACAGCAGAAATGCAAGTCAATTGCAATGTTGTGAGTGAGCAAACATATGAGGTTGTAAAACCAGTAACAAAAATACACAATAAATATGCAAACAACACCACAAACACACACAGATAAATTTATACAAGCATGTACACTCATGCTCATATAATTAAGACACATGAAACGAAATGTTAGTAAACCTAAACACATAATTTAATTTTTGTGCTAAAAATAAAGTTTTTGTTTTAATTTTATATTCTGTAATCGATTATCTACATTTTTGGATTTTTGAATAAGTTAGATCATCGAATGACTTGTTAAAAATAAGTGACTTAATTATTTGAACATAAGTGTATGCTTGTATTATAACAGGCACTGTAATAGCTCGAGAGAGCGAACGCGCAGTCGACGACGACGCCGTCGCTGCATTGAAAAAAGAGGCCATGGCCTGCGCAGCCAGCGTCGACGCTGCAGCGCTGCTGCCAAATTGGGACGAAAAGCAGAAGCATAATAAAAAACCAGAATAAAAACAAAGGTAAACTTTCGCTTATCGATGATGCTGACTGCCTTTATCTGCATATCGATATAGATATTACAACAAATTATGTATCGATTTTATTTATTTGCTCCCAAATTGAAGTTTCACAACTACCTCTTTAACTACTAATTCTACTACTAAATGCAAACAGCTGGCAAAACGGAATGAAGCACAACATTGTTGCGAATGTCCAGCTGCAAATAGATGCAGTGCTCCCGATCTATGCCGATGATGATTTCCTCATTGGGCAGCTGCAGGGCACCAAAGAAAGCCGACGCCTTGCGTGAGTCCACCGAACAGGAAGCCTCTGGCACCTCAGTGGCCGCCTGCTGTTTGGTAGCCGGATATGGCATTAGTTGACTGAAGCGAGTGGTAATTGTGGCCATATCCGATTCGGATACCAGACTCAATTCTCCGCCGGAGTTGCCATGGAACACAAGACTCGGTGAGATGTTTTTGAGTTTATCAATCAAACTGCGCATCAAGCGCAGGGAAGGCAATCCGAGCACAATCTCAGCGGTAGGCACCTTGGGGAGCATGTAGGCGCTCCAATCGCTGGCTGGGATTATGGTGGCGGGCACATCATGAACCACCTCGCGTGACTCCGAGGAACTGGGCGAAACCACAGAGGCAATCACCGAGATGCATGGAAACTGAATCATCTTCAGCTTCAATTTGCAACTGTGCACGGTACTGCTGGTGCCACTGCGAAGCACGGCAAGGGCACGGCTGAGATGTGACGCCGACATGGCCAGCACAATGTGTTCCTGCTCGTCGGGACGCGCTGGTGTCATTTTGTATTCCGGAAAGTAGTCTTTGGATGCTATCGATACCCAGACAAGCGGTGAAGATGTCGAGCTATGATCCTCGTTTACAATGAAATGCATACGCTCCTGGGCCAGTATCATCACACAATCCTTGGCCAACTTGGCCAGCGTGGCAACTATGCCCTGGAACTCGCGCATGTAAATCACATCCTGCATCTTCGCACGGAACTTCATGGTGGAGAGCGATCAACGACTATCAAAACCGAAGGGAGAACAGACAAAAGAAACCAGAAAAAAAGGAAAACAAAAATCAAACGCTGCCGGCGAAAATAAGAAGCAACATCAAAGAGTAGGAGAAATGAAAGATAACAAACAACTACACTACAATACTTCTCGATATGTTTCGATATCAAACTTATCGATTAAAGATTTACAGTTTCTATTTCTTGTATTACGACATTGCCAGTAAAGGTGCAAACTCGATCAATGAACGAATACGCCTCAGTTCCAGTGCCAGTCGCAGTCTGAAGAGCAAAGCAATGCTGAACGTGACAGACATGCAATTTAATACTCCAGGAATAGGACAGTGCTTGGCCCGACTCCCGAGTTCAACGTACAAAAGGCACACTTATGTACACAAACACAGACACACACACACATACACATACGTAGCACACAGCACACTTACATGCACCTAGCAAAGTCAGTCAGGCGATGGACGGACAAAGGCGCAGAGCAAGTTCGAGTTGTGTTTTGGCTTTTTGAGGGGGCGAAACAGCATGGAAAGAGAAGAGAAAAGCAAATGAAACGCACCAATACAAACGCAATTTCGCTCTCTCATTCTGTCATGCATATGAATTCGCAGCCAGACAGACACACAACAGGATTTTGTTTTTATTCATTGCACTTAAAAAAAAAGAAAAACAACACGAAACAAGGAGAAGTTGAAGCATGGTATTAAGGACGGAAGATTCTCTCTCCTCGCTCGCACTCTCTTCTCTCGCTCCCAACGGAAATCAAATTATGTACATGTATGTTGGGCTACTACCCGTAGGCGGCAGCGACAGCAACTGCGACGTCAGCGTTGTAGCAGGCAATTGACTCTGCTCTGGAGTGGAGTGTGTGTTTGCATTGGGACTTGGGGTCAAAATATTTTCCTTTTGCAGTTCAATCAACTTTCAAGGTTGACTTTTGAGACTTCGGCGTCATAACATGACTATTAGCCTGCTATCCGCATACCCTATACACAAATTAGCTGTGACGTCATCAAGCTGAATGATCAATAAATCTTGCGAGCAATGAATAAATTAGTAAAAAATATAACAAAAAATTATATGTTATACATAAAATGTAGTATTTATGAACAATTATCACCGACTCGTGAAACTTTATGCAATCGTGAACTTGGTGTTAAATGTTGAAGGTCCACTTTTTCTGCTTCTCTTTAGAGCAAAACCCTCTTGATCACAGCATTTTCATTCTCTTATGAATTATGATGTCACATATGTATTTCATAAGCATATGTAAGAATCCAAATTAATCGCTGCTCATTATGTGTCAAGATTTGTTGTTGTTGCTGCTGCTGCAGAGCATTACTTGCAAAATTTGAGCACAAGTTTGCCAATCACTAGAACGAACCTTCATCGAAGCTCAATGCAATGTGACCATAAAAGCTAAACAAATACAAATGTAAATATCTATATGTGTGTACTCACACACGACAAAACGGCAACAGCACAATGCAAACTCAAACCCATATAAAAAGCTGACATGAGGCCAAAATTAAATACAAATAAAATAAAATAAAATACTGTGCGCATGAGATTCAACGTGACTTCTGGCTGCATTGAGGGGGCCACACACACAAACAAAAATACACGCGCACACACACACGCTCACTCACACACATGCACACGCAAACAAACACTTTAACGCTGCAGCTTGGAGCATAAATAAAAGAGAAAGTAAAAACTTAACAAGATGATGCGCATCCCATCAGTCAGGCATAATTTCTGTTTGACTCTGTATGTGTGTGTGTGTTTGTCTGTATGTTTTCACAGAAAAATAGTATATTCAAAATAGAATTAAACAAATTTCATCATGTAGAAGAAGACTCTTCAATACGTTTGCACAGATAGATACCCTACAATAATAGAGCTCTTCTCTGTTGCCAGCCAATTGGAAATTGTCGCCGGGACGATCAGTAGAACACTTTAATTCAGCGCAGTTTAATAAAATTCAATTCACATTTGATTATATGATTTCACAAGACAGTCGATTTTTTCTTTGCCTTTTTGCCTTTTTATACAAAAGCCATTGTAAAAATCAATATTGAAGCTTTTTACCTCACACACGAAAACTTATCGCTGCACACACACAATTCTAGCAAATGGATCTTTTAGAGATGCCTCGATTTTAGCTTGAGCACTAATTTTTCGTAATCTATTGTCAAGTAATTGTTAAGAACACTTTGTGCACACGAACTGTTTTCAACATTGACTAAAAAGCAATCAAAAAAATGCAAATGGTCGACATTTTGTTTTCTGTCTGTGTGCGACAGACCACTCGCTATACTCAGTTCAGGCAACTGACTGATACACAAATATGTGTGTGTATGCATGTGTGTTTGACTGTATGACTGTGTGTGAGTGTCTCGTTTGAGTGGCCAGCGGAGCACCGAGCTGATATTTAGCTGGAGGTTGACGGAAGAGGCCATCGCATGGCAATTTTCACAATTCATTTCATTTAAGCGTGTTGAATAAATATAACACTTACCTTTTGGCTATTATTTTAAAATGATTTGCACAATTTTCACAGAGCTTTTATTAATTTATACACGTAACAAAACTCTGACTCCGACACTGCTGTCAACAGCACAGGTCACACTGTTCCTCACAGAGTGTTACCAAACCAAACGATAATAAACCGATTTCATTTCATACAGCTGTTAAAATCGACGAACAGAGAAAACAGAGTTCCCGGGACAAAAAATATACTAGTTATCGTGAAATACTAGCCATAATAGCGGGTATATCGATAGTCGACACAGGGTGTCAACGATAACAGACATCTACTTGTTGACATATCGCAAATCGATATACTGCCGACATCCCTAATTAATCACCCGGAATTCTCATAAGAAAAAAGCAAACAGCCCGCGCAGACATCCTGAATAAATAAACCCTGATTGAATATCGTGTAGAATTAATATTAAATATTCGCGTATAGAATAAGGAGACGACAGTACTTACAAGTACACACCGAAACACACGCACACACACGATACACACATATAACGGCACTCCCAATAGGAACGCGCCAACAGCAATAAAAACAAACAACAACAACAACAAGCGGCTTATCAGCGGCAGCTGCAACAACAAATTAATTGTAATCAAGACGGAGAAAAACGATATCAAACTGAAACGATATCAAGTCGCTTTAGTCATAATACGTCCGTCCAACAAACCACACAGTAGCGACGCCAGAAAGTGCAGTTAGAATTTTCTCCGTGACGTGTCCCATAATCGAGAACAAAAGATAACAATGTGTGGATCTCCAAGCACAGCGACGGGCACAGGTGCACGGGCACTCATATTGGTCGGTGGCTATGGCACACGCCTTCGCCCCCTGACACTGAGTACACCCAAGCCACTGGTGGAATTTGCCAATAAACCCATACTACTCCATCAGCTGGAGGCACTCGTTGATGCTGGGTGTCGTCAGGTAAGGTTCATTCACATTGCCAACAACTGTGTAAACAAATGCCTAATTTGCGAATGTAGGTCATCTTGGCTGTCAGCTACCGAGCAGAGCAAATGGAACAGGAACTGAGCGTGGAGGCGAAAAAACTGGGCGTGGAACTGATCTTTTCACACGAAAGTGAACCACTTGGCACAGCCGGTCCCTTGGCGCTGGCCAAGCCCATACTCTCGGCCAGTACGGAGCCCTTTTTTGTGCTCAACTCGGATGTGATCTGTGATTTTCCATTTAAGCGATTGATGCAGTTTCATCGCAATCACGGCAAGGAGGGCACCATTGTGGTGACCAAAGTGGAGGAGCCATCCAAGTATGGTGTGGTGCTCTACGACGATAACGGCTGCATTAAGAACTTCATCGAGAAGCCACAGGAGTTTGTAAGCAATAAAATCAATGCTGGCATTTATATCTTTAATCCTTCGGTGCTGGAACGCATCGAGGTGAAGCCCACGTCCATTGAGAAGGAGGTGTTCCCCGACATGGCTGCACAGCAGGAGCTCTATGCCATGGACTTGACCGGCTTCTGGATGGATATTGGTCAGCCCAAAGACTTTTTAACCGGTTAGTCAGCAGACTGTCACTCACTCAGTCTTATCAGCGATGTTTCTTATCAGTTTTCCATGGAAAGCCAAGTTCTGTGAAAGATTGATTGCTTATTGTTGATAATCCAGTGGTAATTAATGTATTTCTTTAACTGTTTTAGGCATGTGCCTTTATCTCAGTTCACTGCGTCAGAAGCAGCCGAGCAAACTCTACACAGGATCTGGTGTGGTGGGCAACGTGCTTGTGGATCCCACAGCCAAGATTGGCGAGGGTTGTCGCATTGGACCGAACGTGACCATTGGCCCTGACGTGGTCATCGAAGACGGCGTTTGCATAAAGCGATCAACGATTCTCAAAGGTGCCATTGTGCGCTCCCATTCCTGGCTAGACTCCTGCATCGTTGGCTGGCGTTCGACCGTGGGACGCTGGGTGCGCATCGAAGGCATCACTGTGCTTGGCGAGGATGTCATTGTCAAGGATGAGCTCTATGTGAACGGTGGTCAGGTGTTGCCACACAAAAGCATTGCGGCCAGCGTGCCCGAACCGCAGATTATAATGTAAAAGGACATGAGTCCCTAATCCCTTTGATTATTGTAAATATTCATAGCAATTTTTGTTTCCATTGGTATTTGATGCACAGATTGCCTTAGTGCCCAAGTGTGTGTGTGTGTGTATACGTGTGTGTGCGTGTGTATTTTTTAAGCTGATTATTATAAAAACATTTCCATTAATTAGCCTGGCTAACAATTTGAGCCTAATTTATAAGACTTCTTTCAAAAAAGTCAACTGAAAACGAGTAAATTTTATAATTAAAATCAAATTAGTCGAAATATATAAACAAAAGTAATCTAACTAAACTATGTAGTATTACTAACTAGCTCTAGGCTAAGTAAATTTCCAGGTCTGCAGTGGAAAACTGTTGTGGTTGCCTTGGAAACGCCCGGAAAATGACACAACAAAAGAAAAAACTTTAAGCAGTTCAGTTAGTTATGCCAAAATGTTGAAAACCCTTGGAAAATTGGATGCAGTGCAGCAGAATCTGCTCTGGGAGGACAAGCAGGTGAAATTCGACAGTCCACAACTGTGAGTAAAAAACACTTTACTTATTAACTTGGCTAATATTCCCATTTCCAGACACACACGCTTGCGAAATGGCGAGAAGATCCTGGACACGATACATCACATAGAGGACAGCAAGGGTAATCCAGGGGATACGGGCAAACTGTTGGTCACCAACTTGCGCATCATTTGGCACTCGCTGGTGCACAAGAAGTTCAATCTGTGTAGGTCCCTTCTAGCTGACTCCACTCGACCACTAATCCACAGTGTCTTTACTTGCAGCCATTGGCTATGCCAGGATTGGCAGCACCAACACCAGAATCGTGCACATGC
This sequence comes from Drosophila acutilabella, assembly GCA_035046005.1. Lineage (NCBI taxonomy): Eukaryota > Metazoa > Arthropoda > Insecta > Diptera > Drosophilidae > Drosophila > Drosophila acutilabella. The sequence continues at coordinate 1,061,756 of JAWNOK010000072.1, forward strand.
ACACCAAGGGACGTGTTCCCAGCCAGGCGCTCTACATTCTGGCCATCAGCAATGAGACGCGCTTCGAGTTTCTTTTCACGGACGTGTCTGGCGAGACAGCACGACGGGATCAACACATCTTTGCCAGCGTTTTTGATGTGCATCTGTGTGTATTTACCATTTGTCCAATTGGTTACCTCGCACATACTCATCCACATTCCCTTTGCTAGTTTATATCAACGCACCTTTTTGTATCGAGATCTGAAGCTGCGTGGCGCCATTGTCCAAGTGGGACAGCTGATTATACTGCCGGATGAGCAGGTGTACAGCCAGGTGCAGGGTGTGTGGAATCTGTCCAGTGATCAGGGCAATCTGGGCAGCTTTGTGGTGACCAACGTGCGTCTCGTTTGGTACGCCGATGCCAACGAATCCTTCAACATAAGTCTGCCCTATTTACAGATCGAGAACGTAAGTTTATGGTGCATTTAATGCCCCAATTGATTCATAAGTGTTTCATCTGCAGATACGCATACGCGAGTCCAAGTACGGACCGGCGCTGGTGATAGAGACCGCCGAGACTGCCGGCTCCTATGTGCTCGGATTTCGTATTGATCCAGTCGAGCGTTTGACGGATTTGTTCAAGGAGCTTGGCTCCCTGCACACCATCTACACGGAGCAACCCAACTTTGGCATCAACTACAATCCCCAGGATGCAAGACAGCGTCTAGCTGCTGCCGCCGAGGAGGCCGCTCAGGCCAAGCACTTCAAGGTGGAGGATTACCAGGAGTTGGACGAGCGACAGGAGCGGGAAATCAACACCAAGCTGAATAACTATCTGGCCGATGGTTGCCTCGGTGTGCTGGCACCCACCGATCCGGCCACCAATCAGCCGGTTTACTGCAAGGAACTCGGCTTTGCCATGGAACGCATTCCCGATGGTTATAAACTGCAGGATCTCTGGAATGTCATGCCCACCAAAATGGCCACTTATGATGAGTAATTCTTTTGAGAATTGGGTAGTCTTTAAATAAATAATTAAAGATTTGATCTAAAGAGCATTTTGTAATAATCTTAAGCCAGTTTTCTAGCCAACTTCAAACTGAATATTGCCATTGAAGCGGGCGTGGCAGTTTCCCTTGTGTCTATTCAGGAAAAAACTTAGAAAGAATAAGATAAAACTACTGTATATAGTTTTGTTATGGAAGTAATTGGTCTGAAATCAAAATTTTAGTTAGAAAAAGTCAGAGTTTTCATGAAATATTGCCATAAATCTGCCAAATTTTAGTCTTAGATGATTCCTATATTTCGATTAATAGTCGAGTATATAGAATTTATGGATTGGCTTAAAAAACTTAATTTTTTTAAGTTAAATCTGAAAATTTTAAAGTTTTTAAATATTTACAATTTTTATAGAAGACTACCCTAAATCTATATAAAGCTCTTTTTAGACCCCTTACTCTTTAAACCTGGGCAAACAAAAGGCCAGATTTTCTAGAGATGACTAAAATAGCTTTAGCTTAAAAATATATGTTGTTTTTGATATCAGAAAACTGTTTGGTTAAAAGACAGTGACAGTAGTTCTATATATAGTTAAGATGGGAATTATATAAAATGAACCTAAGAGCCATTTTAACTTGAAAATCTATTCTGTTTCTGGAGAAAACTTGGTAATCTGTCAAAGTTGGGGACTCTTCAAAACCATAAATCTTAACCAAATCCAAGCCAAACATTCTTTAAACTTGTATCCACTTAGTTAATATAAAATCTGTACTTAAGTTGAATTCTTGACGATTTTATTGACGCATACAACTCGCTGTGTGTTTAAGTAATTTAGCTCTTTTTTTGTGTTTTTTTTTTTGGTTTATCTTAGGGATAAACAAAATAATTTGTTTGGAATCGCTTTTGAAATTGTGGAAAATTTGTAATGTTTTTTGTTTTGTTTGTTGGTTGCTCCAATTCCAATTTCGTTGGCTGATTTCTACTATATATATTTATATAGATGTATGCTTATATTATATAACTATTATCATTATGATTGATCGGTAGAGATTTATCATATTTCAGATTTCATTGTGGCATTAAAAGCAAACAAATTTTGCTGTCATTTCAGTTTAAATTTATGTTTAAATTTTAGTTTATGTCAGAGTTTAGTTCTAGTTCTCGTTTTTGTTTAGGTTTATAAATTAATTCATATCACAACACACAGTTGATTTGACCGGCATGCATTATAATCATCGTGTTTTTTTTATATAACTTTAAATTAATTGGTTTCATCGGTTTGTATATAGATTTGTTTTTATTATTATTACATTAATGTATATATAAGTGAATGAATTATTTACTTTGATGTTTTTTTAAGCTATAAATTCTAACAAACTTAATTAAAGTAGGAAAAACTCTATATATTAGTTGTGGCGCTTTCTCTTTTTCATTCATTTGCCTCAAAGGCAGTTTTGGATACATTAAACATTGTACAAATTAAAAAAAAAATACAATTAAATAAAATAAAACTTTCGTGAGATGAAGAAATGACTGAAGAATTGCCGTAAAGAAACTAAATGTATACACTAAATATATTATTAAAGAAAATATCATATCAGGAATGGCTTATACATTACAATTTGTATTCTTTACGTTTTTACATAATATATTTTCTTTTCTTTCTTTTTTTGATGGTTTTTAATACTTTTTCTTAACTTATCTTTTTTTTGTTTGGGTTGTGGAAAGTTAAACATAAGTTTTAAAAGGTTTGAGTTAATATTCGGTTAGTTATTCCATCAGTCTTGAAGACCAGTTATTAATATTATAGACTCAAGAGAGGGAGACATATCAGACATTGGTTTACACTCAGAGTTCTACGACAGTTTAAATATTTAGGCATAAATTATACGTTATATAATGAAATGCATTTGTTTGGATGGTAGGAAAGGGCGCAAATGTGGGAAGTGGGGTGAAAATGAGCAGCTTCACTTTGCTTTGACGCATGGAAAACAATGGAAACGCGATTCAACTTAAAGACTAACTAGAACCAAAGACTTAGGATTTGTTTTGTTTAGTTGGTTTAAATCTATGATACAGCAAGCAGTCTGAGGCATCGGATTTCCAATGCGTTCCAGTGACTTAACTTTGAAAAGAAGCTGCCACAGAGTAGACAAAGAGCAGCAATGTCGGTCTGCCTGTCTGTGTGCTTATTTGCTGCTGGTGGAGATCTGGAGACGCGCACGTTGGCGTGTCATGGGCGGTGAGTGACGCATTGGCGATATGAGTGTGCTACTGCCAGTTGCTGGCACTGCAGCTGCTTTAACTGCTGCTGTTGTAGCTGCTGCATTGCGTCTCTTGCGCTTCGGCGCTGTCGTAGCTTGAGGTGCTGTCTTGCTGCTGGAGACGGTAGCAGCAGCTGGAGCAGGGACGACAGCGGCAGCGACAGCGACAGCTGTGGCTGGTGCTGCTTCTTTAGCTGACGATGTTTTGCGACGTCGCTTCGCTGTGTAGACTGGCGCACGACGTCGACGCTTGGTGGCAGCTGCTGCCTTTGGCTTGTCGGTGCTGGCAACAGCAGCAGCTGTTGCTGTGGCAGCCGGAGTAACTGCAACTACGGCAACGACGTCGTCATTGTCATCGTCGTCGCCAGTGTCTGAGGTTTGTGTGTTGTCCTTGGTGTGGGAAAGTGCTTGAGCATGAGCTTGAGTACTGCTGCTGCTCTTATTGGTGGCTTCGTGTGGCACAAAAGCCGATGCGGTGGCATGTTGTGGCAATGTTAGTGTGCTGCAAGCAAGAACAGTAAACAGTTAACACAAAAAGTTACCATACACTTGAATTACCAACTTACCTGAGCTTCAGTTTGTGTGAAACCTCTGGCTCCTTCTCCTGTTGCTCTTCCAGTTCATCTTCCTCTTCCTCCTCTTCGTCGTCGTCATCACTGTACACATTTGCAGCAGGCGGCATAAATTTGGGACGCTTCAGTTCAAAGCCGCGTGCTTTATTGCTAAATTACAAGAATCATTCATTTAATATATGCCCTAAACTTGGCATAAACTAATGCGTTTACTTACATTTTAATTGGCGTTATGGGCATGGGCCGAATGGGCTTGAACAGGCACAGATCCATGAGTAAGCTATCAGTGCTGGAATTACGCTTGCGTGCCGACGCTGAACGATGCAGTTCCGATGGCGCCACCGTAAAGTGTCTGAGGAATGCAGCGGTGGGCGCAACATATGGCTGATGGGCTCCAAACGTTCGACTCCCGGCGGCCACTGAAATCGAACCGATGCCCGAACTGGAGCCCATTATGCCGCCGGTGCCAGTTAGCTTACGCTTGAGGTTCTGGCCAGGATCTAGCGGTGGAACGCCTGGCGTCGCTGCCGACATGACCAGAGCGGCCTTTTGCACAGTGTCCTTGATGAATTCGGTGCCGCGATGCAGGCGAACAGAGAGCGTTTTCATGATAGCACAGGCCGCAGTGCTGGCAATGCTGCTGGCTGTTGTGGGACGTGCAGCAAGCGCCACCGATCCCGTTGCATTCGCTGTGTTGGGTGTGCCTCCGCTCGTCCCTCCGCTGACATTGTTATTGTTGTTGCTGTTATTGTTATTGGTAATTTTACGTGACGCAGTCGAGTCGTAGGTATAGGGCGCTGCTTGCCCCGCTGCCGCCAGCAACATTATTATTGCTGGTGGTAAATGCAGCTGAGTTCTGCTCCAACTCCAGCCACCACTGTTGCTACTCTCACCCCTTCTATTTGTTTTCGCTCCGTCAGCTGCTGCTCGGCCAGCAAGTTTAACATAACCGGCGTTGTATCTTTCTTTTAGCTCCCGCACAACTTTAATGCAATTATTTTTGCATTTGTTTCAACATCTTTTTTGATTGTGGCTTATTGTTGTTTCTATTATTATTATTATTTCACAAAATTGTATTTTTTTGCTTCTTTCTGATGTTTCTTTTTCACCTCTTCAGTTTTTGCCCGTTGCGGCTCACACGCTGTTTCGTACAACTACACTACTACAAACTTATTCAACATACTCCTACTACTGCTTTGCCTTCCATTGTGTGTGGCTGTCGCTGCTTTTTGGGCCTTCGCGTATCATTCACCGGTCCAATACACTCTCCATTTCTTTCACAATTCTTTTACCTATTGGCTTTTATTATTTGTTTTGCTGATTCATTACGATTTGTGTTTTATTTTAAGTTTTTCGCATTTGTTTGTTGCTGTTTTTGACTAAAATGCTCAAATTTTTACGCTTTGCTATGTTTTACACTTTACTACTGCACGTTCATTCATCAGCAGCTGTAGATACTGTTTAAACTCACCACACTAAACAGTGGCTGGGCTGCTCAACCGTTGAGGAGCAGTTCTTTTGACGGAGCAAAATATATAACAACTGCTTATTTTAATCATCATTTCAAAAAATTTAATTTTTAATAAATTATTTATACTTGATTCCATTTTATTTTATATTTAGATATATTAAATTAGGTTTATTCTTTTTTTTGTAAGGAAAATGCACAGCTAAAAATTAATTATTGACGGCATTTGGTGTGGACACACTGCCAGCTTTTCGAATTGTTTTTGAACTAAAATGCTGTATTAAATTAAATTTTATTTTTGGAATTGTACAAATAGTCAATGGATATATTATTACTTAACTTTTTACCTTAACTATTGATTTAATAAAGCTGGTTTTCTTATAGTTGAGCTCATTGAAAAATGGTTGCAGTTCGTATAATTAAAGGTTCGCGCCAAATAAGTGTGACCAAAGAGCCTAGCTCGATTTGGTACTTTTCCAATACTGACCCTGTATTCCAGGTGGCAACGCTAAATTTGAATTTGCACAAAATGGGACAATTAAAACTAATTGCAAATTGTTGCATCTTGTGTTAATCTTTGATAATATTCTTAGCCCTTTGAAGTGCTCCGCTTGTTTTTCAACCCATAAAACTTGAATAAATTGAAACTAAATAAGTTAAGCTACTGCAGCTACTGTGCAGGTTAAAAGCCAATCTAATCGCGCAGATCGAACATCGGTATCAAGTTTATTATGTTTAAATAATTGCCAAAGCGCATGCGGTGCACAATTTACGAGTATGACGGCGCCTGCGCAGCTGCAGCAGCGGCGGCGATACTGGCAGAAGCCAAACCCGAACTGTAGCTAACCGTAGAGTCACGCTTTTGCTGTTGCCCCTCGGAGCACCACCCCCTAGGGATGCACTGGAGAGCGACTTCTGCTGCTGCTGCTGCAACTGCTGCTGTGACAGAAGTGTTTTTTGGCATGTCAAATGGCCGTTGAGCGCCCCTCCAACTCCCCCTGTGGCGACCAGGCAGAAACAGCATTGACTGCCTTTTAATAACATTATGAAAACGCGTGTTTTACAGCTCATCAGAGTCGTCCACGGCCGGACGACGGACGATGCCGCGCATTGCTTGCATTGCAATACCCTTTAAAAGTGGTGTTAAAGGGTATGTCCTATAAACTTATATTATTTATTTCATAATTTGTTAGTATAGACTTCTCAAAATGTGTCATCAAATTTTTAGAATTTAATTGTCAGTATTTCTTAGATTATAGAGCGTTGCGACTCAATTCTTTCCGTTCATATCACTAGAACCAATGCTACCAATCGAAATTTAAATATTTTTTATATAATTTTAATATTTAATAACATATTTGTCAATTTCAAAAAGCATAAAATGACTATAATTATAAGATAGATCAATATAAGATGCAGTCGTTCATACCCACTTAGCCAAAGCTTGCTGACTTGTTTTTCCTGCACTCTTTTCGCTGTTTGCCAGTTTGCCAGTCAGGCAGTCAGCCTGCCAGTTACGAGTCAAGTCCTCGCCACAGCGGCGCGGCTGGAGGTCGCTTGGGGGTCGTCGTCGTCGTTGCCGTCGTCGACAGCGGCGCCCTCCCATTGCGGCACCACGCAGCCACGCGCGTCGCCTTCTGCGCAACCGCAGCCACCGCGTCACAAAAGCCAGAAGCAGAAAAAACAAAGTACTAAAAAAAACACACACACACACACATGCAGATGTAAGTTGGTAAGCTGTTTTCTGTTATGGGCTATAATTTTCCAATATGCAAATGTGTTGGTGACTCAAAATGGCGCAGCGGATGCCAAAGTCACGACTTGGTCGCACGTGGGACGACGAATCGAAATGCGCAGAAAACCGCATCCAATTGGGTTCGTTGGTTCTCATTAAGTGAGTCCTGTGCGATGTGTGGTGTGTGGAGGACCTCCTCCTTCAGCCGAGTGGCTAACCATTGACAATTATGCAATTTTGCAGCACGACTAAACAAATTATTTTCACTAAATTAATTCTTAACTCGTGCTGGGCGCACTTTTCGATAACACGTTCGTACATGTTCATACGTATAGACTACACGCATACATAACCTCAATTATGGGCTTTTGATTTTGTGTGGAATCTTAACGGTATGCGCCAAGTGAGCTCCTGTGTGGATTGACATGTGGCATGACGTTGATAAGTTCTCTGGAGGAGTCCTTTGACGCAGCTGCTCCAAGAAGCGCGTGTTGAAAACAATGAGTGAGTGATGTGCTTGATGACAAAAGCTGCCTGCTGCGATACTTGTGGCCACAAAGCTAAGTAATTTGTGCTCAAAGTCAAAAGTTTTCAGCTTGAAATACTTAAAAGTAGATTTGCTTAAATTAAGCACTGAAATTTAATTTTAAATACAAGTTCGAAATTTTTTCTAATGGTTCATCATTATTTTTACTATTTTCAAGTATAGTAATATATTTTTTAATAATTATGTCCGTATTTTATTAAGTACGTAATTTGTAAATCGAAAGTAGATTTACAATATTGTGATTCGTCTTTTATTAATGTTATTCGAATTTATCTTTGAACTGCTTGTTTAGAAAGATCATTTTCAGTTTATTTTTGTCTTAAACATTTATTGTAATTATTTTTGAACTTAGTTTTAAATCGACTTCATTTTTTATGAGCTCTATGACTTATGTTATTTACTTTCCTGATGCGAATATGATTGTGAATTATTAGCCTTGAAAGGACTTTATTTTTTTAGAATAATCTTTTCATTATGACTCACGTTTTTTAATCCAATCTATAATACTAAAACTTAACTGCGCTTCAAATGATATTTAAGTTGTGACATCCGCTTTTAATTTCTGTTAAAAACGCATTCGAAAACATTCAATTAAGTTAAAACTTTTAAATAATTTATGAACTCACACAAATTTGGTGTTGTTGTTTTTGTTTATAATCAAGAAATCCAATGCAGAAGATAAATGATTATTGAATATACACAAGCGTATAACAAATTTAGCGCATTGTTTTCTAATTTTTCAACGAATTGTTCAAATTTACCAAAAAAAAGAGAGGAAAAAAAAACTAAATCGATTTGTATAATGCCGCCAGAACAACAACAAAAACAACACTTGTATGGAGTGTACTTTTCCATCTATTATTATGGCGATTTCAATTACATTTCATTTGCCCTCAACTTGTTCACAGGTGTGAAGAGGTCTGAAGGGGTCTATAGAGGTTTCCTCTTTCTTCTTCTTTGTGTTTGGTTTTTTTTCTCTATTTTTTTTTTGGTTTTTGGTAATGAAAAAACCATAAATCATTGCACAAATGAAGTTCAACTTTTCTTCTTCTTGGTTTTATCCATATTTTATTCTTGTTTCTTATTATTCTTTTGATTGTAAAGTGTAACATTGATTAAGCATTATTAACGTTTATTGTTGTTGTTGTTGCTTTTCTATTCTGTGGGCATTCTATGGTCCATTGTTGCTGTTGTTAGTGTGCTCGCTCAGTGGGACACTTTCCATCATCAACACTTTGAAATGATGGAACGATTCGTTGTCCAGCTCTGTCAGCCCCAGTCTCAGTCTTAGTCTCAGTCCCAATCCTAAACCAATCTCAGCCCCTAGAACTTGCGCCTGCGCCATTTGTGAGGGGAGTGAGGGGAGTCCCAGTGTTCCAACTACAGTGATATATGTATTTACACACACATTTGTAGACACATAGTTTTTCCGGTTGTTTTTTGTTGCTCGATGTAAATCAAAATTGATTTGAAGTGGTAATGAAGTTTTTAATGAACTCTCAAACCATTTGTTAGACTTGTAAAGTTTTGAGTACATTCTGTAAGAGTTTTGAGCTCTATCTTATCTAAAAATACTTTTTGGATGTGCAACCAATTTGTTTTTTCCCCAAAATCAACGAGTCTTGATTTAGAAACATTTTAATTGTGCAAATTGAATCTATTTTTCCAGATGTAAATTTTTCAAGTTTTTATGCCTTCAAAAAAGTTCAAATTGAATGAGAAAAGGCAGAAGTTCCAACTTGATTGTAGTTCCTCTATATATCTTGTAAGACAATACAATTTTTAAACTTTATTAATGTTTTTAGAAAATATTTTGTTTGAGCAACAAAAACGATTGAGAGTTGCTGAAAATAACAATATTTATTTGGTACCCAAAACTCTGTAGTATAAATTTAGTTAAATAAAACCCTTAAAAAAATGTACAGTCAAAATTCTTAAATATTTTATTTACTAATATATTATTTAAAATACACAAATGACAGTTGTTGAAAATAGGTGAAAACTTTTCGAACTCGATCTAAAAGCTCTTAATTGAAATAAATGGAGGAAGAGAGCATTTTTGCGGAATGGCCATTAGTCAAAGCGAATGCAGTTGGCAAAACGGCAAACGGCCAATAAAATTGCTGTAGAAATGGCCATAAACACAGCGGATGGCCAAAAAGGGCCACCGTTGGCTCGTTGGCCAGTTGACCAGTTTTGGTACGAAAGGAACAACAACAACGAATATCGAATAAATGTTTTAGGGGGAAAATTGATTTTGCGGTAGCCGAGGCAATAAATGTTTTGGCCAAAATGCTAAACACAAGTTCAACATGCAACAGCAATAACACAAAAAGGAGCTTAGAGAGGGGTGGGAGTGGACGGGCAACGACTGGAGACAGAGTTGGGCAAATCAAACTGGATTTGCGGTCTTGCGCAGTTCATGGAAAAATCTTTTTTGACAAAGTGAGAATTATGCATGGCAACGGCATGGCGAGCAGGACACTGGACAAAGGACACAAAGCACAGGACATAGGGCACTGAGTACAGCACAACAACACACTCCACCGTCTGTATTGAGGAATGCGGTGCGCCAAGTGGCCGTTGTGCCTGTATCGAAGGAAATATGATGACATATCGCGTCATAGTTCAAACGGCAGGGAATCCTCTGATCAATTTTATACACAGCAAGGCGCCATCTTTTTGGCCCCCATTGCATGAGGTTTGCTGCGTATACCCTTTAGCTGCGGGGTATGCCCAATTTGCGTATCAAGTTTGTGTGCAAGTCGGAAAATACTTCACATTTTCAGTAAAAATTCAGAATATATTATTTTTTTAAATTATTCAATAAAAACTGAAAGTCCTCAATAAATAATTGAAATTAAAACCTGAATTTTTTTACTTTAATGAGAATTTATAGTTCAAATTTGTCTGGGATTGATTTAAGGCCTTAATTCCGAACTAGTTTCTGTGTATTTAGAATTTATAAACTCTTTACTTAAGCTTAGAAAAAGTTATAAAATTTTAAGTTGTAAGGTATCATAGTTTATAATAAGTTAAAGCTGGTTTACTTACTACTCAAACCTTACACTGGGTATCTACTTTCCTCACTTGATGAATCTGTCACCAAATTGTAGCTACAAAGCATTTTTAAAGGAACTGCCTGTTATGGGCTTTTCTTACATCATTTTGTCCAACTTTGTTTTACAATAATGTTATATATACAGGGTATTTAATGTGTGTCATACATTAACTAATTTAAGTCATGTTTTTGTTATTATTGTGCTGCCTTTTTGTTTAGGTTTCGGTTCTGTATATGCAGTTGGCCTGGTCAGTGGCGCATTTTTCTCGAGTGCGCCAAATCGTGGCTATAATTTTTTATTATCCACTCGGACTGACTGGACCATGGACCCTTTTGGCTCTCACACACACAAACACACTTAAAATATATGTGTGTACTTGGTCGATTTTCTTGTTGGCTTCTGTTGGTTATTTTCGGTTAACATTTTTGGTTCTCAGCATCGAATTGCAGTTCCTTGAGTAGCCATAAAAATAATTAATTGGCTTTTATGTGGCAGGAGCCGTTGAAATTTCGCTTTTAGCCCATTTGCCAATACAATTTTTGCAAATGGCGTCTGCTGCCACGATTTGTATGTTTCCATTTTTGCCATTTAATTAGTGTTATTAATTAATATCAGCATCGAGTGCATCTGTTTTGTGGTTTACATGAAAACTCATTTCCGTTTGTCGTCGGCCATTTTTATGTGGTTTGGTTTTTAGTTCAGTTTACATCAAGTCTAAAACAACCAGGGCTTAATTAGTTTTGTGGCTTACCACAGACAAACCAGTTTGGGTCAGAATGGCCGGTAGACTTTGGTTTTTAGATAATGACGTTGAGCTTTCCATAGAAGTTCGGTTTACTAGGCTACACATATATTGAATTAGAAGTAATTTAATTTTAACAATATAAAAGTAACTTTTTGTTATCAGATTTTTGTACATATAAATTTAAAAAACTCGTAATTAATATAATTTATTAGATATGCATGTTTTTTAAATAAATTCTTGACATATTTACACTAAAGTCTGCATTTTTTTATTAATATTATTTATTTCCTTGACAAGTTGGTATTTCTAGACTGATAAGTGAACAATCATTGTTTAAAAATGCTCACAAAATGTTCAATACTTTATTTAATATTTATTTTATGTACGAAATTCCAACATTGCATATTTTTGTAGAGAAATCAATTCTTTAGTTTATGGTTTTCCCAGCATATTCTATCTCCCTAAATTGCTCCTTGTAAGCAATCCCACTGAGTAAACTTCACAGACCACATATCATATTTTTTATATTTTTTATGGACTTGCGGTTTTCATTACATTTTCGTGTTACTCGTTTAATTATAATTAAATTTTCTTTTTACATCGAGGAAAACCCTTTGAGCCACAATTTTCTCCTTGTATCTCTACATTCTCATATCACTATTTTAATTAATTTATTCGCTAAAAGCTGCAGCACAGTGTGAGCCATTTTCTATCTTTATTTTTCTTTTAATTGTACACGTTGTTGTTTTTAACAGGAAAATGGAAAATGCATTGCATAAAATAAACTGGAAACAAGCGCACAATTAATGAGAGTGCATTAAGTAAAATATTTTTTTTTATATTACGTGTAATCAACGCTGCGGTGCGCAAAACATAAAACAATAATCAAAATAATTGCTTAAAGTTATTTGAGATAATTACTGGCGAAAGTTTCCATTATAAATATCTACAGTAATCTGGGTATAAACCTATCAATAATGCTGACAACCCAGCCGAACCGGTTCAGACAAGAAAATCAGAGTTAGATGATAGCTTAATTGATAGATTATCATGTACTAAAGGTTTAAATAATATCTATGAAATAGGTTAATTTTTTAATAGTTGGAAAGTATGATTTAAGGAAAGTAATCTACAGAGAAAAAATAAAAAAATACAATTTAGAAATATATGGATAAACCGATTTCTAGTGGCTACATAAGCTCAAAATTATTCAAAAATTAAGTTTGAAATCCATGTCGTAAGTTTTTACTCTGAGAAACGATTAATTTTAGTAATTTGAATCAAAACAAATATTAATTAGTGGTAACTTCAACACAAAATAGTTTTTCTTTAATCTTCACTTTTCAATCTTAAAACAAACAATTAATACCAACAATATGTGCGATACATATAAAACTTATTTAATTTATTCTATATTTGTTCTTAAGCTGAAGAGTAATAAGCTTTTCTTTTTCAAAGTACAGGGTCTTAAAACTGCAGTAACAGTAAGATAATTTAAATATTTTTTAATTAAAGTAAAACAATAAAGGAAAACAAATAATAATCGCGCCCTGTGTATTTAGCCGAGTGAAAGCTCCCACGGCTTTTCTAAGTAGGTGTGTGCCTTTGTGTGTGTTTGTGTGTGCTGCGGGTGTTGCAAAGTGCCATAAATAACCCAAAAAAAGGTCTTCAAATAAATAATGAATTTAACGCTAATGAGTTTTTTCTCTTTTTTTGTAATTTGTTCAAGTAAAAGTGGAAAAGTTACCAAATGAAAATGCCGCTGAAAAAGGCAAGCTCGAAATTTAAATGCAAAATTTGCAATTAAAAACTGCGCAATTTGTGGCGGGCACAAAACCCGAAACGCCCCTTTTTCAATCCCATCACATTATGGGCTAAATTCAATACAGCTAGAAGGATATGCCTATCATAAACCATATAGAAATCGCAAAATACAACATTTATTTAGTTAGTTATTGTGTGTGAGGTTAATGAGGCGGAAATGCATAAATCCAAAAGGTAAAAGTGATTTTTTGAATAATGAATTTGAAATACTCTGCTGAGGTAAATATTAAAAAAGGACATCGGGAAGAAATTAAAGAATATTTTTTTATTCTATTTAGGATACAAAATTTGTATTTGAATAATATTTTCTAATATATCAGCTTAGATTTTCAAAGAAATTATGCAGATTTTAATATAAATTCTATTTACATTTGAGAAAAGTTTTCTAAGTAAATTCTGTATAAGTCCATAATTTATTTAATAATTATATTTAAATTTAATTTAATTTTTTGGACAAATGGTTTGATGTCTTTAGTTATCAAAGTCTGTGTCTTATGCTGTTTTACCCAAAGTTAGCGTATTTAAAAAGGCCTTAGGCTTTGAGCCGGGCCAAGCCAATTGTTCACTTACTGGTCCGTCAGTGACGCAGTGATGACGTATCCGTCAGTTGCCGACCTGGTAGTGGGTCCATTGTTCCCTACGCATAACATTTCAATAGCTACGATATTACCAGAATACCAACAACAACAGCGTAGTCTTTCTATCTCACTCTTTCCATCTCTCTCTCTTTATGTTTGCTCTTTGTGCACACTGCTGCGCTTTTGTTTGTTTTGCATTCGATTTTGAAGACCTTTTTGAATTTGAACTCTATAGAGTGCGAAATAAAACAAAAGCTTCGCAAGCGATTCAGAAATCGAATTGAAATAGGCAAATTTGTTGGTATGTGTTGTGAGGCATTAGTTGCAGCTCATTGCCTGCCAAAGGAATACGAGTATAAACAACCGCAAAGAGGTTTGTTCAACTGTCAAATGTCAAAGGTTAAAGGATCAAGTTTTTAGATCTTAGATGTGGCAGGAAAGGTCAGTAGAGCAGAGCTTTGAAAGCCTAGTGCTCTCTATTTCTATATTTCACTCCCTATCTCCATCATAAATTCGATTTCCATCTGCTAATTGAGCCATAACACACCCAAAATGACTCCCTGGTCATTTGGGTTAATGTGAAAAACCCTGTAAAATTTATCATGAAAATGTGCCAACAATAACATAATAAGAAGCAAATAAAATGGAAAACAAATTGCCCATTTGTGCCAAAATCTGTAGAACTGCAGGAAAAATGCAAACAGATGTAAATCCGAGCGTAAAACCCAATAATCAAAAACAGGGAAAAAAGGCTCAACAAGACGCCGCAGCCAAGGAAAGTGGCCTCAAAGATAACAAGGAAAATGAAAAGCACGGCATGTGGCAAGAGGCAGAGTCATACACTTACACACCCGTACGCTCACACCATCATAGTGTCATAGAGCTGTCGAATCAGCGGGGGCGTCGGGTCAAGTACGAATGCATTGGGCTAACATGCATGAGTCGGGGAGTTTCGGGCGGCATGAAGCGGAAACGCAAACAGTTGGTAGTTGGCTTTAAAGTGGACCAAAATGGCAAATGATTGAGGCTAAGGAAGAGCGCGTGCCAAGGTGCAAATACACCACGGCGGAAGTGAGTAGCAGCTGTTTCTGCGCCCTTTGACCCTCCTTTAAAAATTATGCAATCAAAGTTCGCCAAGTTCTGCGAAATGTACAATAAACCACGCGGACAGGGGACACTGAACACAGGACGCAAGACGCAGCATGGTGGATCCCTGTAAATGTAAATGTGTGTGCGTATGTGTGAGTGCAGCACTGTAAACGATTTCAGTCTGTCTCTGTTGCTGTCTCGGTCGCTCTCTCGTTGTCTGCTTTGTGTCATTTTACCGTTGTGCTGCGCCTGTCATCATTTCTCATCGTCCGTTTTGTTTCTTGTCACCGCTGGAGCTCATTTCTGCGGCGTAATTTGTTTGCAACTCATTTTGGATTCGTTACCTTGCAGCCCCCGCTTCTCTTCCCCCCTTTCTCATCTGCTTTACTCCTTTTATTGTCATCTTGTCGCTGTTGTTTCTACCTTTGTTTTTGGTCTCGCTTTGATGCATTTAATTATAATTATTACAGCTTGTAATATGTCTAAAAGGGCTGGAGACAAATGATGAGTTGGGTGTGCCCAAATGGAATATTCCAACAATTTGGTAATGCAATTTGTACTCAGAATTTAAAAATCATAAGTGGAGTGGGTATAAATTGTAGATATATAGAGTGTTAAGTTCTGAACAAATTTTAAATACAAAATTAGTAAGTACATATATTTCTATAGCAGGAATACCATGTGGAAAGAAACTTTCCCGGATTTCGTGCTAAAACTAATTCGAAACTATTTTGTAATCCCGTGTTTTCTTTGATGTAATCTAATATATCTAATATAGAAATACTGGCACAGTATTTAAGTGAAAACTTTAGTGCAAACTTTTTAATAATATGTTTCAATACTAAAGATCAGATTACGAAATATTTACCAAATAAAATTTCCTTTTTTTTTAAGGTGACAGTGCAAAGTATGCACTAAAGTCAAATAATCCTATTAAGCCGTTAGTTTCTTATTTTAGGCAATACATACCCAAAAAATTAAATTTTTAAGTATTTTAGAAATGTACGACTTCTTTATGCTGTAAAGAACGCATAAATGACCTTCAAGATTGTAAAGGTACAATAATAAATAAGGTAGTATATAGTCTTTAGTTCAATCTCAAACCTAGTTTAGCTATTAATTGTATACTTTGCGGCCCCCCACAAGCAATTCTTGAAAGTACCCAGTTTTTTACTTGGGAGCAACTTCCAGTCACTTCTCTACCAAGTGAAGCATATCAGAAATCAGGCCCACTAAATCCACTTGAGAAAAATAATTTTTGGGCACTAGAAAGGTTAAGAATATCTATACTTTTACCCTATTGTGATCGAGCATGACTTTGCTTTGAAAACATATTTGTAACGGCAAAAGCAGAAAGCCGACAATAGATCGACAACAAAAGCAAACAAGAGGGAGAAAGGGAGGCAGCAAAGGGAGAAAGAGCGTATGAAACTGAAGTACACGCACTTCTAAACGCAATTACATGCCTATATTGAACTTTGGACTCGGGCTCTCTAAGCTGCTGAATGAAATCAAAATGTTGAAAGGTAAACTATGTGTGTGACTATATACTGTTGTGTATATATGTACGTATTTATGTATACATAATGTATACAAGCAAAACCAATTCTAGAATTTGCCTCTTCCCTGTGGAACTTTTCAGCTTCGCTCCAGCTGGAAATACACGTAACGCATAACAGCAACAACTTTTGTATAGCAGAGGCAGAGGTTGAGAGAGGCTGCTGTTGCTGCACTCACTCTCGCTGCTGTCTTTTGCTCTCGCTCCTCTCACACTCTGGTTCGTACATGCACTCGTGCCTGCAGCGCTGCTTTTCAGCAAACGCCATTGGGGGTTTGGCATTGAGCCTACGCACACGCTCTCGTTTGCTTGCTTGCCTGCTCGCTCGCTCGCTCTCTCTGCCATTTATTGGCTTTTGTGAGTTAGTGCGTGCGCTCTATAGTTCTATCCCATTTGCACTCGCTTTTACTCTTTCGGTTGCCTATGAGTTTCCCTTTATTAGTTTGTCTAATTGCTTTTGGCAACTATTATTACGCTGTTGCCGTGGTTGTTGCAGTTGTTGTTGTAACTGCTGTTATTGTTGATGTTGTTGGTTTGTCAGCGCGCAGAAAAAAAAAGTATCACAGATGTCATGTTTAAGGCCCGCCACTGACCGACTGGCCCCCCGCGGGCAGCCATTGCTTTGATTTGACTCTTCACTTTTGGGTATGCAGAGGCCAATGCTAGTTACCGTGTTACCACGAGATTCTGGCACGGGGTATGTGATGAGGACGTGGACGGGGTTCCTGGATACGCACACAACCACGAGTTTCTAATACTCTTTTAATAAATGCTGTTTAAGAAGGCGTGAAATTTCGCTGTTTCACCATTTCCATTTCCGTTGATCACATGCTGAGATCTGCCTCATTGCCGTACGAACGGTAGGAGTTGCTAAAAGTCGTTTTTTATTAAATTTTAAACACTCATTATTTGATAATTTTGCAACATCAGAGCAGCTGTCAGCGTACCAAAAACAACAGCAGGAACAATAACTATTCGCCTATTGGAGATACTTATTCTCATGATTTTGCTACTTAAATTTGAAGTATGATGCACATCATGACTAAGTTTGAAGGTACAACTGAACTAATATAATATAAATATTTTAATATATTTAGGCTCCTCACATGCTAAATTAGTTTAATGAACTTTCTACTTCGTACTAAATTTTCCACACGTTCTCATTAATCCCCCACTTTTCCTTAACTGAGTTCTATTAACCGTCGTTTTAGTTTTATATTTGTACCACAATCAACAAGGGTTACTCCACAGCAGCTGTGGATCCCACAACTCCAATCCTGCAATAAACTTACTACAATTTTTAATATACATTTTTGCTTTGAGCGATTGTTATTTATCATTTGCTAGTGCAATTTTTCATAAGAAAACTTTCAGTAACCATACGAGCAGCAGAAGGAGATGCCTAGAAAGAGATGGAACACGCTAGAGACAGGAAAAGCAAAAAATCGTGCTTTAACTCTGAGGAAATACATTATTTGCTTTGGGTTTTTGACATTTATTTCTACTCAAACAAGAAACCAAGCAAAAAGCGACAATAAAACATTGAAGCAACAATAAGGTGCGATATTATTAATATTGCTGTATACACACACAAGCACATGTGTGTGTATGTGATTCCTGGTCGCATTCCATGGCAGGGAACAGTCCCGGAGGAACACTCTCATGCATACAAACAACCCATCAAACCATATCCAAAAAAACACAAACCATAGCGAGGGCTTTCCACATGTGTGTACGTATGTGCTTGCATGTGAGTGTGTGTGTGTGATTGTTTATGTGTAGGAGTTTCGTTTTGGCCACCTTCGCGTGTTCATTGGTTATAACTCAAAACGCATTGAGGACTCGAGACTGGCGCACGTTGAAATAAATATAAATGTCAAAACTGAGTGGAGTTTTTCGGTGCGAGTGAAACATATAAAAAAGCAACGAACATAAAGAATCCAGACAAAATAAAAAAAACTAAAGTAAAGCAGAAGAAACATTGCACTTGGTTAACAAATGAATCATCATATGAGAGCTCAGATGGACACTCTGCGTGAGAATCGAGCAACTGTTGCACTTTGGGTGGCACATTCGGCGGTTGCTGCAACAACAACAATAACTGAATCCAAATGAAGTTGCACGAATGGCCAACGATTAATCTAGAAGTCTGATTTATCTGTATGTTCTAGCTATTAAAATTGGTATTTCATTAAAGCTTTAATGCGTGGCCTCTGTTCTAAGAAGATTTAACATAGTGATGCTACTTTACGGTATGTAAAGCTAACAGTGTTAATCCTTACTCTTTTTAGCTGTTACTTAACAGGTGGTGCTTCACATTATCGCGATTGCAATGCACGTTGTGTTAAAGCTCAGCTGTTACTTAACATAACAATGCTATCAGCATTCTACTGTGACTTAACAGCATTTAACATTACATTAACGGTTTAAAGTAATTATTAGATGCTGTAAACATTTCCGAAATCAATTATTGTGTTGCTATTTCTATATAACTATTAAAATTAAACATTTAAACAAACTTTTAGCATTCCCCCATACTTAAAAGCAACTTTAGTAAAGATTTACTAGCCAAGACCACCTATTGGGTAGTGTTCTGATCCCAGTGTTCAGCTCATCAATCTCCGTTGCATTACATTCAAATTCGAAGTTTTTTTTGGCGATGATTATCATCATCATTTGACTGATTTTAAGATCATAATATCTGGAAATCAGAAGCACAGAAAATACCAACAATTATTAATAATAAGAGAAACAACAACATGTTGACTTTAGAGACGGCGTTATATGGCGCCTGTCGTTTTAAATCGAAATACAATCATAAATAATACAAACACCACTCGGTTTACTGGAAAAAAAGACTTCAACTCCAACTCAAACTCCAACTCGAACTTGTATCCGAATATTTGTTATTTTTCTCTCTCGATTTTTATTAATGACACAGAAAAAGATTTAAGCGCAAGTCGCAACGGGCCACTTTTTATGTGGCCAAAACTTGCATTGAAAATGTATTAACCAAAAAAAAAAATAAAATGCATTAATTCATTCATAAGATGATCATCATGATGAGAAGAATGTAAAAAAGGGCGTACAAGTGGAACGAAGCACTTGATTAGCTTAGTATACCCTGTAGGTATTAAACATTTTGTGGAATAGGAAGAACTAAAGCATAATGATTTTAAAAACACGCTAGTGACAAAAGCAAATATCAGTTTAAGTACAGTTAAAATTTTGTATTACATGTACATATCTTTTTTATGGTACGATCTTAAAAATAAGTAATATTATAATTGATTTATATTTAAATTAAAATTGTAATACGTCGCGAAAATGTTAAGTTATTTTTTTATTTTGTCTTTTTATATATTTTCCAGGGTATTTGCTAGCCAATTGCTTTCTACAACTGTATTCTTACTTTATTTTCATAAATATTTTTTTTTGGTGACTGTCTTCAAACGTTGATCGTTTTGTCCCCAAAGAGATGTTGAAAATTTTAAGCGCCATCATTTATTATGTAGGGCTCATTCTTGCTGTTGTTGTCACTGTTATTGTTGTAGTTGTTGTTTTTTGTTGTTACATTTATGCACAAATTTATGTGATTTTTATGCGTAGACATAATTATAAAAGCCGCGTGCTCTGCAGAGCAACTCTTAAGCCCAAAAACTCCAACTCCGACTTCAACTCCAGCTCAAACTCGTTTTTAGTTTTTACTTAAGCTCCAACTCCAACTCCAACTCCAAACATCATTTGCTGACCATTTTGTGAGAGTCTTTGCAGTCCTCTCCCCGCTTTGCTCTCTACGGTCTACGCTCTCCTTGAGTCTCGTGCGCCGGCGCTCCAGCTACACCTCGCATTGTCATAAATTATAAAACTTTATGCGTAAATTAATGATCATTTTTTGTTGTTGTTGTGTTTGTCGTTGGTCTGTTTATTTGTTGGTCTTTTTGAAATACTCTTTTCAGCCAAGAAGTTGTCACGACTTTGCTGTAAAGTATGTAATGCTATAGATCTAAGAATGATCATTTTAAAAGTAATATATCTTTTAATGAATGTTTAATGTTTATAAGTTGTCTTTTTTTCATAAGGTTTTACTCTTTTAAAAACTAGTTCGTATTTAATTTAATGCCATAATTGTTAGTTAGTGTATGTCATATTCTTTGTTATTCAATATTCAAATCTTAACTGCTTTAATCATATTTTTTCATGTTTCTACCATCCAATTTTTGTCATGTCTTCAGTCAGCTTAAGTGTTATGGTCTACTAAATTAGTTAGATTTTTTGGGGATTTTAAGTTGTTATTAATTCATTTCATAGACTGTGACAATATTAATGAAGTGCCCCTTGACAACTCTATGAGAATGTTGCTCTAAACACATTCCAGAATCTCCAAAATATTGACAATTTCAAACTCATTTGCTTTTAGCCCTGGATAAACGACTTTTACATTGCCAAAGTAACCACAGAAACCACAAAACAACCAAAATTGCAATCAACGTTGGCAAACCCAATCAAAGGGCAGTGAGTAGAGTAAGGGAATGGCAATTATATACCCTGTTGATAAGAAGTTTAAGAAATTATAGAACAAAATAAATTTTTTAGCCTTATATAAAGTTTAAGCATTTTAAAAATAATTTTAATTATTATTTGGCAAAGTAGAGAGTAGGCCCACTTGTTCAAGGTATTTTTACAGGGTATAGAACATAAATATGAAAGTAAGTGAATAAATAACAACTTGAAATGAACAATTGCTTTTGATTAAACAAAAGTAGCCATGAGAGCACAATTTGCTCTCACATGACAGCAAAATCAAATAAATTAGTCAAAATGAGGGTGGACTTTTGATTGTTCAGATTGTTGTTGGCGGCGATATGGGGGATATATGTATATGTATTTGCATATAAGTGAAACTGCAAAAAGCGCAAAAAGTTGTGTTGTTATTTGTGGATTATGACAAGTTGGATGAGCCGTAAATGCGCTGTAAAAAAGGGAATCGGCTATATCAGCTATGAGTTGGAAAATTTAATTAATATAACTATTTATATAGCCAAAATAAACTCAAAAACTATAGCTTCGTAAGCCATTATGAAATTTTCAATTATTTTCTATAGTTTATTGCTTAATTGTGAGACTTTTCCTTAAACTTTTTAAGCCATTTCCCTTCGAACTTTTACTTAACTTGTTTCATTTGCAGCGCATCCAAATCCAGATTTGCTACACTTTCATAATTTTTAATTGCCACTTATCGGGTTAAGTGGTACGACTTTTTCTCCAACTGGGTTCAAGTGGTCTACAAGATCAATTTAAAAAGAGAGAGGAGGAAAGTGAGGGAAAATGAAAGGAAAACCCCCATGATAAGAACAGTCTGTCGGCTTAGTTGCTCCACAAAATATCAACTCAATTTGTCATCAGCTTGCGTTGGTCTACAATACGCTTAATCAATCCGTCGTCTCAGTTGAGTTAATATTGTTTTGGTTCCACAAAAAATTCGCTACGCCGCATAAGTCTTACTTTACTGTAACTTGGGTGTCTCAGTCTGGGCATATTTACATAAATATGGAGTAGTATTAGTATTATCCCTAGGCAACGCACAAGGCTCGCATGACGTCTTGTAATACGTCAATGACGACGGGTTGTCTATTAGATTGTTTATTTTTTCAAATACCCTGGGTGCGAAGAGTAGGGTAAGCAGGGTATGTTCTAGGTATACAAAAAAATTAAGTTATTGGCTACAGTTCTAAAGCTTAGCTTGGAATTCGTTACTCATTTATGGTTAAATGATCCATTTATAGCACTTAATTGTAAGAAATAACTTAAATATATTAAATAATAATAATAAAAATGTTTATGTTTTTAAATGATAATACAAATTTTGCATTCTGAAAGCAAAAATTAAAATAGTTGTTTAAAAATTTCGAACATAAGTCCAGTAGTTTAACAATCATTCGACATAACCCTACTTCTGATAAAGTTTTGTATTGATTTGAACCGCGAGATTATTTATAATGAATTAAATATGATACACTCTGTTTTCTTGCTATGCTGTACAAACATTTTTGTGTAATTTATTTTAAAAATAATTAAATACAACGATTTTAGTTTTAGTTTTTTTGAAATTACCTTCACAGGGTATCTTATAGCTAAGCATCACAATTTTTACTGATTGCCTACGCTCTGTGTGCATTTTTGCTTTGATGAATTATCACAATTTGCCATATACCAAGCTATGCTGACTGAAAGAACATATATTCATTTATTTATAGACCAACCACAAGTTGGTTCCCGTCGGGGACTATAAATTTTCACACGAAGGTGTCACATTACAAGACACGTACGAGGCATGCGCGCATGTCCGAGACGATCGAAAAGAACCGGAACTATTCAGGTAATTTGTCGCCTTATCTTGTCAGCGTTTAGTGCACGGCCAACTGGGAAAATGTGGGTAGCTAAGTCAAGAGATAAGATAAACAGAAAGAGAGGGAGTGGGAATCGGGAATAGGTAGAGAGAGGTAGATACCCTAATTGGAGAGCCACTTGATAACCACTTCGAGCCCTAATAAAGCTGCTACTAAATGTTTAAACGTCTGTCCGCCCTCCGTTTAGCGCTGATCCATTATTTGGTTAAGAAGGCAGTTATGGCCATAACTTCAGCTGGCCACGATTTGGCACATCAATCATCGGGCTGAAAACTGGAGGCTGTGCAGAAGATCGTATTCGTAGCTTACGCATCGCACGCTTGATTAATTAAGTTTAAAATATTGCTGGCCATATTTAACAAAGGGCCTGAAGCAGACAGACACCATGATCCTTCACCTGACTCTCTTACTCGACTCCCTTTTTTCGCCTTTTGCTTCCTTTTCCTTTTGGCCAAATTAATTAACAGGCTTCACTCCAGACACATGCACACACAGTTCAAGTCATGGCCAGCAACAGAACGAGCACCTTAACCTGGTCTCGTGCTTTGAAAAATGTTTGTTTTTGTTGTCCGTCCACGCGAGCAGACAGAACATATTTATCAGGAATTGTGTGAATTGAAAAACACCTGTTTTTTTGTTAAGGTGGTTTTTTATCTGTGTTTTTTCTTATAATTGTATTTTTAAATGGCTGGGCGTTTGCTGTACTTAATTTTGTTGTAATTGTTGCTGATGGAAATCCATTTATTTCCACATATATCAAATTCTTGAGCATTAAAGCTGGAAACTCCAGTCAAAATAATCACTTGGGTTAATGATCTATTCGAGTGTGTTGTTTAGCCACACTTTAGTTTTAAGAATTCAATTTTGTACTCATATATCATACAGTATTCAGAGAGTTTGGTAATTGTTGTAGAGAAAAGGTGTAAAGTGTAAAAAATAACTTTATGTATTTCATGAAAAGTATCTTCTTAGATATATAATAGTTTAGTAATAATTAAGC
Source organism: Drosophila acutilabella (assembly GCA_035046005.1). Lineage (NCBI taxonomy): Eukaryota > Metazoa > Arthropoda > Insecta > Diptera > Drosophilidae > Drosophila > Drosophila acutilabella. The sequence continues at coordinate 1,085,586 of JAWNOK010000072.1, forward strand.
TACTAATATATCTCAAGTTAATTAAATGTTTTTAGAACTAAGCGAAAATTGTCTGAAGATTTTTATTTAAGTAGTTTAAAATAAATTATTGTTGAAATATTTTAAAAAAATAAATTTCATATATGTTATATAATGTATTTAGAAATGTCGATTAGTCTTTAAAATTTTTTCTTAAACATCTTGATAGCAATAAATTGTCAGTTTCTGTCTTAAATTAATAAATATATAGATATAGTATATATATTGTTTTCTGTACCCAGATATAAAGCTTTTCCTCCATATGCTAAATAAGCATATATAAACAAGTCTTCTTTGTACCAGTTATAGGTAACATACTATATATCTACAGCTATGTCTATATTCTATATTCTATATCTTCATCTATTGCCTTATCAGTTTCAAGTTCTATGTCGGCATGCACTTCTACATATTCATCTGTATCTTTATTTTACATCTTTATCTATAACTATGTTCATTTAACTTCAAACACATTCATACCATTATCTTTATCTATGCCATGAAAGCCAAGTGTTAAAGCGGACTTGAAAACTGTAGCCAGAGTTGCCAGGCATGCCAACATAACACTTGAGCAGAAAGTGTTGGAAGCCAAAAAGCCAAACGCTTGGAGGCCACTTAAGAAAGTGCCGAGTGAATGGGAATGGGAATGCGAATGGGTTAAAAGGAGTAAAAATCAAGCTGAAAAGCCTAACGACTTCCACTTGAACACTTTTCAATGAAAATCATGACATTAAGAGAAGCAAAAGTTTTAGTTAAATGTGCAACGAATATGAATCCAAATGCGATGACGATTGGAATTCGAATTGCGCATTTGCAACTGAAAAGCTGTGCGATGCCATTTCGGGAAGTCGGTACTATAATTATGAGCCTATATAGCCCAGAAACCTAACGGCAAAGAAAAAGGACGTTGGCTGGCAGGAAGTTAGTCCAAAGGATATTTTAAGAGCGTGAGAAAGTTTCTGTTTTCTGCTGCTCTAACAAAGGGACTGCTTCTGGCGGGCTTTTTGCGAGTCCTTGTTTGGTGAAGTCAATTTGAAGTCAAAACGGCACCGCAAATAATTACACACCTTTTGCACTACCGCGGCAAAAGTAGGAGTATGTAAGGAGACTTCGAGGAAGGCGGAGCGGGGACGAGAGGGCGACTTCGACCGTTTCCCTGTTATGAATTTCCCTATGCGGGTTCCTGCTTAGGCGCCCATTTACGCGCTTTGCAGCCAATTGTCCAACTTCCGGTGATATCGGATTTCGAAGTCAAGTAAATGTCAGCATTCAGCATCAGCGTCTTGACTTGTACTATGAAATAGGGTAACTACTACGGACGATAACGATAACGACAACCTCTGATGTTCTTGCTGCTGATCGTAATTGTTCAGTCAGTCGACACGCCCAAGTTAAAAGGGGCGAACTATGGAGGCAAAGGGTCTTGAGGGTCTTGAGAGTCTGAAGGGTCTGTTAGGCGTTGTTCCTTCCATTGTTGGTACATACTTATATCGCAGTTATATCTACATCTTGGCCTTGTTCTTTACGCAGCTCTTTGCACTAATGAGGGTCCTTCAAGCAGTCCTTCTGCCATTGACACATCGAGCGACAATTTCCATTGTATTTTGTCAAATATTTTCGTTCGAAACTTGAGGCAAATTTTGAGCATTTTTCAAAGCGCATAAATATTTATGCAATGAAGTAAAAATTTTTAAAGTTCTGCTAGCGAGGGGAGAATTTAAATTTCTCGGTTCAGGCAAGAATTCAATACGAGATTGTAGTACTTTAAAATGAACTGTTGGGTAGACAGATAGAAAGGAAGAGAATTTAAATATATGTTCTTGTTAAGTAGTTTGGCTAAAAACAAAAATGCTTTTCTTTGCTTAAATATTTATGGGACTAGTTTCATAAAAATTTACATTTAATCGGGATACAAGTTTAGTCAAATACAACTAATATTTCCAACTTAAATTTATATTTTTATTAAGTTTATTTTTATTAGTTTTTATTTCAAATTGCTTAAACTTAACATTTATTTCTATAGATTTCTTGCATTGTTTTCCTATAGATAATTAACCAATAATTAACCAATGAATGAGCCAGCGCGACCTATTCCCAGGGATACCTATTCCTTCTAGAATTCCTTCATTAATTTACTGGTTTTCTTTCTTTTTATTAAATTATAATTAATAAACTCTTAGTCTCGAACTTGATATGCTTTTCCTAATCATATTATTTAAGTAATATGTCGATAAATTATCAATTAAATAAATTATTAACGTAATAGAAGACGAGAACGAGAAAGCGTCATAAATAAATAATAAAATCATACGATGATTATACGTCTTACAGCCTACTTAATAGAATTTAATTGGCCCAACCACAGGCCAGAATTAATGGCTATCAGGGGGAGGAATATAGTGCAGAGGGGAACGGGAGAGTGTACGAAAAAGGAGGCTTACAAATGCTATTAGAGCTGAACATATGGTACTCGAATGATTTTTATTGTTTCAGACTGAAATGATGTGGGTGAAAAGCAGGAAAGGAATGAAGTACGAAAGGGAAGAAGGAAGGAAGAAAGCCTCTGAGCTGACAAACCCCAAAGTGTCCTTTATGCCATTTAGGGCACAAAGAAGGCCACCCACTTAAGTGTGAACAACAAATGTTATTTGGCTAAGAACAACAATTTATACTACGAAATCCACCCTCGCTAAGGCAAATGGCAAATGGCAATGAATTGAAATTGATACACCCCCAAAATTTTAACATCGCAATTGAGAGAGAAGCCACAGGGGAGCCACAATGCGCTGTGAGGCGGCAACTCTGGGCTGTGGTTGTGCCCCCAAACAACGCAATTGGTTCGCGCATCGTTTTTTGATCCTTTCGGTACACGGGCTGCTGCACGGAAGGACTTCCCGTCACGTAGCCGCCCCGGTGACTCGGCAGCCACGAGTGGCGTCAGCAGTATCATCATTATGAACATCATTATCAGCATTCACAACGTCATCATTGGCAGCATTTAAGCTCATGTCCTTTGGCATCCTTCTGCCAGTGCTTAATTCAATCAAAATCCATTCGCTTTGAGCTTCGTCGTGGCAAATGCGTCATGCTCCACGGGAAATTTAATTACCCCCGGGTTGTTGGCTAGAGCATATCAATACGGTACTGTTCCTCTCACCATGCCCTATTCCGACACTGTTGTCCTTTTTAAAATCCAATAAAGTGTCACACAATTAAGTGACAACGATATCCTGCAGGGTATCGAGCGATTCCTTGCACCAACTGAATCCATTCGACATCTACAATTCAATATGTGCGTTTGTTTGTCTCGTCTGTGAATTTGTCATATTATAGAACTCAATTAGTTTTAATGTTGTATTAATCATCAGTTAATTAAGAACTGCAATTGTTAATTTAGACCTTAACATATTGTGGATATCAAACGGGGGAAGTTGAGGAGGAAGGGAGTTTAGTAAAAAAAGTAAAAACAGCAAAAAATTTATTTGAAAGCTTTAACTTTTCCTGGAAGATCGTAGAGTAACTTTAAGTTAAGACCTGCAACTATAAATATTTATTATATATATTATTATTTTTATTTTATTTATTATATATATTTATAACATTTCAGTAAAATTTGCAATTACAATTATAAAAGTATTTTAAATTGAGAATACTTATGATATACATACATATGTAATTAAATTTCATAGTAAATTCCTTTTTAAATATTATTAATTATTTAAAAAAAAAAGGAATATAGTTTAGTCAACTGCTTTCACTAATTCTAACAATCTCAAGTGATGTCCAGCAGTTTTCCGCTTTAAATGAACCGAATCATTAAATGAAACAATTCAATTTTGTGCATTTTTCATGTTGCTGTTCATCATTCATTGTCAGGTGCCAAAACAAAATGTGCTGAGCTCACGCTGCAGCGGTTAAGTAAGTAATACCCACACAGGTAAAAGTACCTGACATTTGAGCTGCAGTCGAGTAGCGGGAAATCAATTTAATCCTATTTTAAAATTAAACAAGCAAAACAGTTTTTCTTGGTTTTTGCACACGCCCTAAGAGCAAACAATACCAAATGTGAAGAGAGAACGAGAGACATAGGTAGAGAGAATTGGAGAGAGCTAGAGCGACAGGTCGCATATTTAGCAAGTGCCGTTAAAACTTAATTAGCTGAGATTTGCGAGGCAGGCAGAAAAACACACAAAACCTCCCACTGAGCCTGCCGCAGGATAAAACGCCCCGAGAGACCTTTCATCTGTTGCCTCTTCTTCTTTAGTCTTGATAAGGGCCGAAAACGGGCCTTTGGCGAGTTGGCCCGAAACACGTTGTCAACAATTTCCACGTGTTTACACTTGCCGCTGTTTTGTGGTTGGTTGTTTGGCTCGGAAATGGATTCGGAATCGTAGTGGAAATCGGGTTTTGTTTGTGTTGTCTATGGTTTGTTAGGGATACGATTTCGGTTCAGGTTTCACTCTAGGTCTCCTCCTCGTTTTGGGATTCCTTCTTTGCCGCTATCACAAAGCGCACATCAGTCGATGAATTTCATTTAATTTCATTTTATTGATTACAAATTATGTCCCGAGTCAAGTCGAGGGCATCATCATCATCATTGTATCGTTTATCTGTCTAACAATTTTATTAGCCAACTTCGGTGACGCCAAGGTCCAAGAAGGTAGACTTCTCTCTGTTCTAGGCTCTGGCCATTATGATAAATTTTAGATTCTGTTACCTGGATCTTTATCGTTTTGGCTTAGTTAACAATTATTAATCGAGCATAACATTTATCATAGTTTCTTCGTCGTTTTAATATGTAAATTTTACTTCAGCTTTTTCCCCATTTTCCTTTGACATTTTCGTTGTTTTCGTGGGCTGTGCCCAAAACATTTTTCCAGCATAATTTTATAGCATAGTTTTTCCCATTCTTTTCTTTCTGCTTGAAGATGACCCTCTTGAGATAACTTTGTGCCCAACTGCCGACAGAAACACGCATTGAGATTTCTACGCTGATATCAGATACGATATGATATAACGTGAGATATGATATGGCTACGATATAATATGATTGGTAGATGAAACTGGTAACAGCTTGAAAGTTTTCTTGCAACTTTTCCGCCGGAAACAAAATGAAAATTTAAAAGTTACACAAATTGGCTGTCAGTTGCCAGGTTTTTCATAAGCATACCCTGTAAATAAGTGTTGTTTGGGCTGGCTACACTTTGAGGACAGTAGTCTAAGTAGGTTTGTGGGCAGGGTATCTCGCTGTTGTGCTTCTTTTATTTGTTGTTTTTCTGTATTTGACCCACAATAATATTGTTGACAAATGTCGAGATGTCAATTCAAATGAGCTCGTTTTCTTTGTTGTTGTCAGCCGGGACCTTTCTGGACATCCTTGGTACGCTTAGGCTCCATTTTGGCAGAGATCAGGGTCTTCCTGGACTTTGTGCACCCGTTGCGCGACTGCAATTTGCCTACAGCACCAAACAGTTGGTGGTCTCATTTTTGGGTACTCGACGTTTTACAGAAATATTCCGCGTTCTGTGTTCCTGTGTCCTTTGTGCCGTGTCCTCAATGTCCTTCTAGGTGTTCAACTCAAATTAGTGGCTTATGCATTGTTTTGAGACAGGTTAAAGTCTTTTGTCTACATTCAAATACTTTTTGGTTGTCATTGAGGTTTCTTGTGCAGCTGCAACTAGCTCTGCTGCCACACCCCTAGACCCCTACCGCCCGCTTTGGCCTCAACTGTTTTCCAGTGCCCCGCAAGTTGTGCTCATTAGTTATGATTTAGTGTGCGCATAAACAAAGTTATTAAATTTCCATCCACGCTTCGCCAAACTACTAAATTGTCTGACTTTCTGCCACAGCCTTGTTCTCACTCCACCAAGCTCCTTTGGCCCCTCTGCTGCTACTGCTGCCGTACACGACCATGATGATGATGATGGCCCCAAAGTTGTAGCCATAAAAATTAAAACCATAAATTAAATGAGTATTTATTTACTGCTCCGTTTGCTGCATTTTCGCCAAGGCAACATCAAACTCGAACCCAACACCCGAACCCCCAAACCCAAAGCCGAACCCGAACCCGAAACGTTCCCCAAACCCCACACACTGTACCCAAAGCAGTCGCCAAGTCGAAGTCATGCAGAAATTTAATTAACGCTTCTGTGTACATGTACTAGACACAGCAGGCCTGGTGGGAGTTGGGCTGGGGGGCGTGGCAACGAGTGCTTGTTGCATGACCATAATTAACGATTAATTAAACAGCGACAGCTTCTGCAAAATAAAAATTGAAACGAAATTCAAACGAAAACTCTTAAAAATAAAAATATTAAAATATTTTTACACTTGCGACCTTGTCTATTAAAACTTTAAAATTGCGAGGAAATTATTAAATACAAGCTTCATTAATTGCTCCACACTTTTAATGAAATAAATATGAAAGACTGGATTGAAATTTAAAGACTATGTGGAAAACTGTGCTGCTGGGAAAGCAGGAAAACTATATTAATTATATTATGACGACCATTTAATTTGAAGCAAGGAGTTATGAGTTTATTTGCTGTAACATTCAGGAAGTTTATACATACAATGCTATAAAAAATATATATTATAACGGAAACTATAACGTATGTGATATTTAATCTGTTTGATTTATATCATAATCTCATATTAACCCAATGAATACTGATGGAATTTAATTTTTCTCTTGGATTTCCTTTTGGTCATTAGATACAGCAATTTTAACAGATTTCTTACTTTTTTACGTTACTAAGTTCATGTCTTTTAGCTTAAAAGACTGCAAAAATGTTGATTGCTAGACTTACAAAAGTCGAGCACTTTGTTCACTTCATTTTTATAACCAAAAAGGTTTTCGTTTCCAAATTAAACTAAACTTACTCTTTTGTTATGTAAATTTCTCAAAAAAATAAGGAAGAAAACAGAAACTTTCTTCCTTTGGAACTTGGCCAAGTTAGCACTGCATAGCTGTACTTCAATACAGTTTTATTGGCAGATTTTATAGCCCAGTTCAGTTCAGTTCAGCTGGACTCAAAGCCAGAATCCCAAAAATAATAACACGATTTTTTTGGTGCACATTTCCTGGACAAGGGCATAAAAATGTTGTGTTCTTTTAACCCGATTTTCGATGTATGCAAATCGCATTGTAAAAAGTCAGAGGCATTTAAATATCAGTTCAGAGGTTTCTATTTAAACCCGAAATGGTCAACGTAATTGGGTTCAAAACAAAGAGTTAAAGGCTATTTTAGCTGGGTCAGTTGCAACGCCTATGCCTTTAGGGATGTGTGTGTGGTGCTATATTTACCTGAATAAGTAGTAACAGGTAAGAGGTAACTGAGGTAACTTCATAGAACGCCCACAGAAACAACTTGACTTGGAACGTCGAACGTCAATGCTGTGTAGACATAATTTACAAGCTGTGTGGAAAATGCTGGCGAAAAGTGCCACAGTCGCAGGGCCAGAGACAGATACAGATACAGAAATGCAGATAGAGATACATTTGGCAGATACATTTCAAATGAAAATAGCTTGCGAGCAGTTCTAACAGGTCATAAATCACACACAAAACTCTACAGCAAATGGCCAAGTTGACTGACTTGGCCAAGGCGTCTTGACTTTGCAGAGCTGTTGGCCCTAAGTTTGCTTACCTGTAATTGAATGGCAGTAACTCTGTGTGTGTGTGTGTGTGTGTGGATGTCATAAAAGTTTCAAGGTCCGTTACCATTCTGAGGCATTCAATGGAAAATGCATTGCGGAAAAAGGATGTGTGTTTGTCTGCCCGGGAAATTCACCTTGATTTTTATGACATGTAAATATTTATGGTTGACACGACCTTGTCAAATCACAAATCTTACTCTCACTCCCTCACCCTGTCTCTCTCCCTCTTCCTCTCTGTCTCACTCTATCTTTATGCTACTGCTCTGCTCTCAGCATCCTGTGACCACACACACACTTTTTTATGATTCAGCCGAAAAACACACACAATAACAATTTAGCCTATTCTGAAAAAAATGCTGGCAAAAGTTTTTATGATCCGCATAATTTTCCAAATGGTTTTCCTTCTCTCAAATTCTGTTCCGCTGAGACGGATCCTGCTGGTTCCGGTTCTTGGCTATAAAAAAATTGACTTTATAAGCTGTATAAATGCATGTGCCTGCGAGGACATCCTCGATCGGATCCTCACGCCCACATTTATGGCCCAGCTTAGTGGACACCAAAGATCGCCACTCGTTGCCAATTTCCTCTTTTGCGGGTTTCGCAATTATTGCCAAAAATTTGCATCATCATCTTTACCTGTTACGTGATCCGGGGCGTGAGCTGTTGGCTGAATGGAGTGGCAGTAAAGTCTGTTTAAGCAGTAAAGTAATCACCGCTTTGGATATAGTAGGTAAATTCAACTACCTTTCGGAGGTATTCATTTCCTCTGGTGTTTTTGGTAGCAGCTTTCAAGTGTTTAGGTCAAAAGTTAAGTTTAAATTTAAGTTTGTGAATCTTAAACAGAAACACTGAAATCAGTCTTTACGCAAGTCAGAAGAAGAGAACTCACAAATTTTCATTAGCCAATAAAATATTTATTATTTCTTAAGTAAAAGCTTAATGCACATTAAAAGCTTTCTATATTTTCTGTAACGTTTTCATAAAATGAAAGTATAAATTAATTTTTAGCTATGAGATAGATGTTTTTAAGTTTTAAATATGCTTTCTAACATTCTTTACAGATACAAAATTTGTATTTAAATCTTTTGCGTTTTCTTAAACTATTTTCCTATACTTTACTCATTAAAGATTTTCTTTCTTAATACCCCTTTAGTTTCCAGCTAAACGGTTAAGCCTCACATTCTGATTTTCCCACGAATATTGCACATTTTCCGTCACTTTCCATCATCAATCACTTGGAAATCAGAGCAAAAAACACAACCTGTTGAAGAAAAGACTCCCACGCTTTTAAATACAAGCCGTAACACACGCACACTTTAAGACACACACACTCGCACACCACATTCACAGTCACTGTCATAGTCACAGTTCCGGCATTAAGTTGGTGTACCGTGGTTAGAGAGCGACACTTGAGTCTAAAAACCCCAGGCGCAAACCCGTGCACCGCTGGTGATCGCGGCATGTGCCAAAAGGCGTATCGTTCTCAGTTCCCAGTTCCACTGCCACTGCCAGTTCCAGTTCCCGATTCCTGGTTCCCGTTTCGTGTGCTTGCGCCGTTAGTTGATTTGACTCGTGTCCACTTGGATATGGCCTGACCAGCCACGCCCCGTTTGGTCAGAGTTGCGTGACCTGTGCACACGACCTTTCTATGCGATTCTCAAAGAACTTTACTTGACGATTGACGTTACGTACTCGCATTTGTTTCCATTCAATTTCATTCCATTCCATTCCTGGGGGGTCAACCCGCTGAGCCATCTTTTTTCCCTGATGTTTATTTACATTTTTCACATTTCTAATTTGTTGCTGCCATTCCATTTGCTGCGCTTGTTGTTGCTGCTGCTGCTGTGGTTGTTGTTGTTTATTGCAGTTTTCAATCTTTCAAGTGGCTTCTTCGACTGTATTATTTATACGCCTCGTTCGCCATGTGCTAGAAATCCACTTGGCCCGTAGCTGCCAACATCTCAACTCATGTGGCGAAAGCTAGCCCCCATCCACTTCTACCCCTGCCCCTTACCACCTCCAATCCTTGTGCTTAGTTGATGTGGAGCAATGGCTTCATTTGAAATGACAACTGCCGCTTGATGCGCCGCGGGTTGGGCCTCAATTTGGCATCAGACGAATGCAATTTTTTTAGTTTATGGTTCTAGCCATGTTAGCCAAAATGGGCAACGCCGCTGTTTCTTTGACATTTTAATAGTCGCTTCGTTTGGCAACTTTGATGGCCATTTCTCAGTGACGTTTAATGTCACAATTTGTGACTTTAATAGACTGAAATATGGAGAAGAAACTGTTGAGAAAAGTCGTGCTTCCAAAATATATATACTACCACAAAATAAGTGTATAATTTTATAAATAAGATTTTAAAGAACTACCCAAAAATATTGGCTATGATGAGCCTACACAATTTTAAAATAATTCATTGGTTAATAAAACTCATAAAATGCCATATTTCAAAAATTTCAAACATTTTCATAAACTAGCAAAGGCCTTGGTCCGAAATCAAATGAAATTGAATCAATTAAGTAACCGCCAACAATAGACATCATTATCGGATAGGCAATTAGTTGAACCACTTAAAGACTTAGAAAACTGAGAAACTGTGGCCCATCATTTGGCACCAAAAATTGCACGATCACGAGCATACATTTGGCTTATTTAAAATTCCATAAATTAAGAATTAACACAGCGAAGAGAGGGTCTAATGAAAATTTATGTCTTCATTACGCAAAGCAAGCAGGCAAAAAAATCGTTTTTCATTTCCAATTAAATAAACAAAAGCTCGTATAGAAATGTGGCTAAAATCATTAAAATCAATAAAATAAACAGCGTAGATGAACTGACATGGCGCCAGAAATGCTGAACATAACCCAATCTAAAATCCAAAAAGAACACTGCACTAAGAACAGCAACAACAACAGCATAAACAAAATGGCTGCTTAGGCGAAAATCTGATGAATATAATAAATAAGTGTGCAACGATGCAATTAGTGCAAAAGCAAACAGGCAATAGTTTCACATGTGAGTTGCATACAGCTGAGCAAACGATTGGCCACTAGTGGGCGAGCCAATGGGAATAATTTGCGTTGGGCGCATGCCTTGACACGCCCCAAGCGCCACTCACCCGCCTGTCCACCCACATGTCACAGTGGGTGTACTTTCGTTGCGAAACCGGTTGCTGTGCGAGTGCAATGGCAACATGCCAAACTATTCCAATTGGATTGCTCATTAAATGGGTCTGCTATTGGTACTGCTCTTACACAGAGCAGCGCAGCCATTTTGTATGTGCCTTGCGCTCACACTTTGTACTCACCACGCTTAATCCACCACCGCTGCATGTCTCGCTCTGGCACATGTGTGCAAAGAGAGAGAGTGCACACAGTTGAAACAGTCTGCTGCTGTTAGTTAACAGCGTTCTCTGCAAGCTTATCCGCTGCAAATTTCGGTCATTTCGCTGTAGCACGAATGCGTGTGCTTAATTATTAAAACTTTAACTTTATATTTATAAGCATTAATTAATTATTTGTTATATTTATGCTACTGTAAAAACTAATATTTTATTACTTTTTTACTTTCTATATTATTACAAAAATATTATAGGAACTTATTTTACATTTTTAATTACAGCCTAAAAAGTAATTTTATAATGAAAAATTTTAAATAATATGTAATGCAATTCTATTATTTTTTTTAACAAAAACCACTTGAATTTATTTTTAATTTTTTGAAAATAGTTAATATTATTTTATAAAATTTGGTTAATAAAATTCTATTATTTATTTTACATGTCGTGCTCATATTTGCTGCAGAATTTCAACTTTTATTCCCGCGTAGCTTTTATAAACTTATTATTTTATTTTTATTCAACTTGCACCCATTTAAATTTTAACATATATTCTACTCACAACTGTTAACTTTACCTGCCTCTGTTATTTTATGACTAAACTCACCACAGTGCCTTTGCTCGCTCTTGCTCTCTTTCTCTTTCGCTCCCACACTCTCACAGCGCTGTGCTGTTAAATGGAATGCCTTGGACACGCCTTCGATTGGTGGTTGTTTACCGCGGTGTGCTTGGGTGTGCGTGTGCGCGCGTGTGTGCATGTGTATGTACATGTGTATACTGGTTTTGGGAAGAGCCCAATGTGCGCACACAGTGAAAATCAGTTCGCGATGGAACTCTGAGCATTGCGTTACAATTCAGTCCTGCTGCGAATCTTGTGACGTTTAGACGCTCCCCGGTGTTCGCGTAGCCAAAGCGCGAGTTTTAAAAATAGCAAAAAATATATATACATATATAAAATTAAAAGAATAATAATAAAAACAAATATCGCGCGCGCGTTTAGTGCCAGAAAATAGAAAAAAAGCTAAAGCTTCAAATATTCATATATGTACAAGAAATATCAAAATAAAGATAAATATATACAAAGTTAGCTTAGTGCGGTGTTCTTGGTGTTGTGATGGGCGCTTGAGCCACGTTCTTTAGCCACATAGAGTGTTTGTTAACAAAACTTAAAAGCCAATTTCCAATTGATAACTGCCAATTGTTGATTGTTAATTGTCAATTGTCAATTTTAAACTAAACGTGTCCAAAATGATGATGAACGCTTTCATTGAGCCCGCGCAGCATCATTTGGCCAGTTATGGGCTGCGCATGTCGCCCAATACAACAACAAGCAACAACAATCAGCAACATGATATGCAGCAACAACAACAGCAACAGCAGCAACAACAACAGCAGCAACAACAGCAGCAGCAACAACAGCAGCAGCAACAACAACAGCAGCAACAGCAACAACAACAGCAACTGGAGGGTAGCGCAGACTCCACATCACTGGCAGCGGCGGCATATCAAAATTCCGGTTACGGTCATTTCAACAGTTACGCCTCACGTGATTTCCTGCTGGGTCGCCGTGCCGATGCCACGGACTATGCAGGAGCAGCTGCAGCAGCGGCGGCAACTGGACCAGCGGCAGCCAGCGCCGATTCCATGCTCTTCTCCAGCTTTCCGGCCCAAGCAGCAGCCGCGGAGTTGAGCGGCAGTTTTGGCCAACATCCGTTTCATAGCCATCATCATCATCAGCATCAGATGCGTATGGCGGATTATGCAACGCATCCGTATGCCCAGCATCATCATCACAGTAATTTTCCGTCGGCTGTGCATGCGGCACATCATCATGCTGCTGCCGCCCATGCCCACGCCCATCATCCGCATCATGCGATGTCCGCAATGCATCCGGCGGGAGCTGGTGCCTTCTTACGCTATATGCGACACCAGCCCACATCGGCGACATCCAGCGTGAAGCAGGAGATGCAGTGTCTCTGGATAGATCCCGATCAGCCCGGTATGGTGCAGTCACAGGCGGCTAGAAAGACATGCAACAAGATCTTTCACTCCATGCACGAGATTGTCACGCATCTGACGGTGGAGCATGTGGGTGGACCCGAGTGTACCACACATGCCTGCTTCTGGGTTGGTTGCTCCCGCAATGGACGACCCTTCAAGGCCAAATACAAGTTGGTCAATCACATACGCGTTCATACCGGCGAGAAACCCTTTGCATGCCCCCATCCTGGTTGTGGCAAGGTGTTTGCCCGCAGCGAGAATCTCAAGATACACAAGCGCACACACACGGGTAAGTACAAGAATTTCAGACACACACACGCACACCTCTTCGGGTTTAACCCTTTTGGTGAGCGGGTTAATCCCCGAGCATGCGTCGGTGCATGAACACGCCTCCATTTACCTGCAGCTAAGTCCTTTACGATCCATCACCTGTAGTTGTTTCTTCGTCTAAATCCTATACCTCGAAATCCTTAAATACTATATTGTATTATCCCGATCGGCTAAGTCCTTCGAAGGGCTTGACTTTGACTTTTCAACGGTTTAGCCAAAGGATCTAACAGTTCTCTGTTATCTGCGTTGACTTCATAACTCCAGCCCACGGATAATCCCAAACTGCTATAGTGCTAAAATTTAAATATATATATAACAGATTATGGAAATTCCTTTTTGGTTGAAATATTAGTTGTGTTTTATTTAATATAGTTTTGAACTAATTTAAAACTAAAATAAATAAATTTGAATAGGTCGATTCTGTAGCTACAAGTTCTGTACAATTCTGTTAAATTTAAAACAAATATAGTTTTTTTTTTTTAAATTTAAACTAGATAGATTTGAATAGGTGTATTCTTTAGCTTACACAAATTTGATTAGATTTGATAAGATTAGAGTAGTATGATCCGAGTGAAATAGTTTTCATTTAGAAAATATTTTATTTATTATGAATTTTCTCGAAGAAAATAAGTAAGAAAGAACATATTATTTTATTTTAATTTTTACTTTTTTTATATTTAAATTATAAATAATAATTTTATAAACAAATTCATTAGTCAAGAGGGTAAAGAATATTTTTATAGCTCGATTGCAATTAAATTTATTTATATTTTGTAGGCTTAGATTTAACAGAAATTTAGTTTTTATAAAGCTACGATTAAAAAAAGAATTAAGCGAATTCTCTTATTATATTCATTTGTATATTGATAATTGTATCTTATAGAGCTTATAAGTTTCTTAGTAGAATTTATTTTCCTACCTGAAAACGTTCAAATGAAAAATTGCCTAAAACTCCTAAAGTTCTCATACTTTAATTACTTTAAATAACACTTTTAGTAACTCTATTCAAAGCGTTTCTAACTTCACACCTCTTGGACGCATAGTTTATCTTCTTATCACAAAGAACTGTTTACATGTCTCCGTCGCAGTTGAGGGCACAGCATAAATATCATTCCGGTAAACAGAACGTTCTCATAAATAACTTGCGCACATATCAACGCTTTTTGCATAAACTAAATCAAAAGTTAAATGTAGCATGGCGAGTGCCCAAAATGTTTACAAACAGAGGGAGAGGTGAAGGGAAGAAGGAGTGAGAGGGAGAACTCGTAATAAACCCAAACTTAAATCTAAATCCAGCAAAACTCAGCGAATTCACCCATTGGATAGAAGGGGACGTTCTGAATGTGAATTGCGCTGATTTTTGTGAATTTTACCCCAGTTTTTGTTTTGATTGGGAAAGTTGAAATCTCGAAATCGCAATTGGAGTGCTGGGCACGAAGTGGCTGGAAGTATTTCCGTGCGATTACAAACGGAAGTTTTGACACGTGTCAACACACATACACACTCATAGAACACTGTGTGTGTTTGTGTGTGTGTCAATGTAATAAAAACAAACACCAAGTCAGGCAGTTAACAGATCCCAAAAACGTTACTGATTGAATTTTGATTTATATGAGGGGCGTTAAGACAAAACTGAAGAGGGTGGAAGTGAGACAGAGTCACAGGAGTGAGGGCAAGTCAAGTGGTAATCATTCTGGTTTAAAGGCCATTCTCCTCTCTCTCTCTCTTTCTCCCATTCCTATTTGATCTCTAATGAAGTTGTGTCTTCCGTCGGCCACTTCAAAACCCAGCAACCAATCATGTACTCAATATTTTTGCTACATCATCATGGAAATTAGTCAAAAATCCATGGAGAAACGAAAATAAAATGAACAAATTGGAAAAAAAGATCATTATGGAACACATTATGGAATAGTCTGCAATCTGTGTGCGTCATTCAATGGCGTCTATGGCCCAAAATCGAATCAAACATTTTAATTACCTTTCAATGATCGTGCAAAAGAAATTTGTCTGTTAAATCGAAAAACAACAAAAAGAACACAACAAAAATCAAATGATTTGTATTTCAATTGTGTAGAAATTTCAAGCTCATTAAATTTTGAATTTTCATTTGCATTCGTGTGGGGGGACTTAATTCTATATATTTTTTATTAGAGCTTTACCGGTTTTACTAACCGGATCTTTTAAGCCAAAACAAAATAAAAATCTTGAGTTTTGTGAGTACAATAAAACTTGTACTAAAATTAAGAATTTTTTATACTTTTAACCCAATCAGCATTTTGAACTTTAGAAAGACTCAAGTTTAAGCTGAGCTGTTAGGTTTTTATGTGAAAATTGTTTGGCAGATTTAAGAAAAATTAATTACTTTTAGTTTTTAATTTAATGTGTGATTTTTAGCATAATTTTTAATAGGGTATTTCATCTTTTTTAAGCTCAGCGTCAACACTTTTGGGATAAACATTAATCTAACTTTGATTTAAAATATTTTATATGCTTTATTGCTACCAATCTCTTTCCCTTTATGACTGAGCCATATTAATGGACTAATTTTTGGGGGAAACCAGAGAGAAATTTGGTATGCAATGTGAATTGAGTATTAGAAACATGCAAACATGTTCTGGGAGCGTGTTTAGCTCATTAAAAAGCATCAAATTTTATGTGACTATTTCAAACATTAAAAACAATTAAACAAGCAATTAAAAACACTTATTGCATTGTTGTTGATTTGATGGAGAGCACAGGCAGCGAAGCAAATCCGAGGGGTAACCGTGTGGCAAACCCAAATATAATTGCTTTAAAATTGCTCCACTCGTTTTAATAAAGCAAACACAAAAGCCAGCAACAACAAGAATGGCACAAAGCGAAAGCCAAAACAACAACAGCAATAACAGTGTGGAGTGAGGGGAGCAAGCGAGACAGCGATTGGTGTAAGCGTGGGCGTATTATCCTTGTTTGGCCCTTCACACAGCCTCCGTTTATTAAAAGCGCGCTGTGCATACAAACAAAAGCAAAACAAACACATAGACAGAGACATGGACATAGACAGAGACAGAGCAGATAACAGGCTGGGCATGGGGTAGGCAGTCGAGCTAGACGAGCAGCAGCAACAACAACAACAATAGCAACGCAAAATGGCGTTTATATTGCTGGCATATTTTACGCACTTTGTTTGTGCTTTAATTCCAGCACTGTGAACGTTGAAAGCCATTAAATACCCTGTAGAAAAGTTTAATCAAACTAAAAATGGCAATAATACTATAAATTATACATAAATTGATACATTTGGTTATTATTATATTTATCGACTTTTATAAAACTCCACACAGGGTATCTTCTATTCGTTCATTTCTTACTTTTTCACACTCAATTGTTTGACTTTTTTTTGTCAGTGAATCTTTTTGGCATAACCGTAAATTTGCCTTAATATTTATGAATTAAATTAAAATATTATTTTGTGCCGAGTTTTTTATTAAAATATAAATATGCTGTATTTTTTTCGCATATTACAAAATATTTATTAAGCTTTAGCATTGGCGTAGTATGCATGTCATGATAAATAGCATTAGAGCGTAAAGTTTATCGCTTTTCTATGCCTATAACTGTACGCTTTTTATGCGCACAATAATTACAATTTATGTTTGATTTTTTTTTGCTTTTGCTGGAAACAGGTTGGCAGCACTACTGCTCAAGGAGCAGCTCTGCTTGTAGTTACTCCACGCGAGATCATGCTGCAATCGAGTTACTACTAACAAGCTATAACTTGTGGTACTTTCATTTTAATGGGCATGGAGTATTTTGATGTTGCCTCTAAGTTTAGTATCTTGCAAAAGTTTGCCTATCAAACTGCATGAAGCTCCACTGTAACGTCAGCTCAACTGCTAACTTTAGGTTATTTTAACAGACTGCCAATCAAACGTGTAAGAAACTTTCTACAGTTGCTGTCTCTGTTAAGTTGAGGTCTATGTTAAGCTTGCACTTGTCACTTGTCCGCCATCTGCAATCTGTGCACTCTCGCAACGTCCAGACTCCAACAACAATAGCAGGCACAGTAAGTGGAGAAGGTGAAAGAGAGCGAGAGCAGAACAATCAACGTTTGTCTGCTTTGTTATTGCTTTTCCCTCCAGTTGACACCTTGCCCAACAGCTTTGTTTGTATTTGTGTGTATGTGTGTTTGTGTTTTGTATGGAGCAGAATGGCGTTTATCATTGTGTGTGGTTTTTACATGCTTCTCTCATTCTCTCTCACACTCCCATTGACTATCGTTTTTTTTCCCTCTTGTTGTTCATTGCACTCCTGCGGCTGCTACACCACAAACAACAACTTTATTCATTAACACCTACAACGAAGTTGCTCCAAATGGCCAACAACTTTGTGGTTAGTTTTACAGTTGATGCTGCCCAAGCTCATTATGTTTATGTTGCAACTACACCCGCTTCCCCACATCCCCACATTCCACATCCACTCCAGCTAAGCTAGTGCACAAAAATTGTTTATTTAACAATGTCCTTGCTCTGGCTGTGTGGACCCTCGTAAGCGTTGATTAGCTTTCCCCTACAGCTTGCGCCACTCGATTTAATTGAGCTCAAGTGCTTTTTTAATGAGTCTTTTATGAAGTGATGTTGTTGTGAGCTGGCAAAAAGCGTTTTATTTCCACTCACCCAATTTTCTTTTTTATTTACAGCGTTATTACAGTTTTTCTTTAATTTAACAGTCAGTTGGACGTGTGTACTGTTAACGCTTTTTGCTAGTCGGCGCCAAGAGCACAATTTTTCAAATTCTTTGGCAAGCGAGCGTTGGTTGGTTGGAAGATATCAAATGCTGCAAATGTCAATGATTGATGACTTTATTGCGGGTTCAACGATTTTCAAACAAACAACAAACAAGACAACTGTGTGACAGTGGGACAAACAGACGGTCGAACTGACAGAACGAAAATAACTTTTTATATTTTGCGCATTAAATGTTGACTGTTTGCTGTGGAACTTCTCAGAATTTGTTTTCGGGGCCAAGAGAACACGAACAATGCAAAGGCAAAAAAAAAAAATAAAAACAACAAACAAAAAGACAGAAAGAAACCTGCAATGTACCCCGGGGACTGATTAAGTACACACTACCTGCCCTTGTAGCTATACTCTCCTGTCCAGTCCAGTCGAGTCCAGTCCTGTTCACTCCTGTCCCGTGGTCATGAACTGTGCCTGGCAGGAACTCAACGTCTCGTGCTGACTTCAACGCTCTCTAAAACTTTGAAAATCAATTAGTTACGCTCCTAGATCTCTAGCCATCTCATTTCTGCTTCTCTCTTTCTCTTCCTCTCTCCCTTCCACTCTCACTGATTTTCCACAACAATTTTTGGCTAATGACGAATGCATTTTTCAACAGAATTCGTCATTGGCTCGTTTGTAACTTGGGTTATCCCTAACAAAAACCGAATACATACACTCATTTCGTGTTTTGCATTCGTTTCGCTCAATTAAAAGTGCCAAATGTGACCAATTTTAACATGACACTCGATTATCAAACGATGGACCAGAACGGAGGAGGTTGGAATAACGTAGGCAAACCAAGGAAGAGTTACGTGTTCTGTTGGTGAACTCGTGGAATTATTCAAATGTTATTTTTATGACAACGCCTTGGAAAGATGCAGATTTATGAGAACTGCGGCAACCAAAAGTGAAAAGTATATAAATTTTATTTGTGGACAGTCCACTGGATATTGGTTTAGTTTTTGTGGCTTCCTACTGCAAGTCTAGAAATTATTTCTCTCAGTTTCTCACTCAACTTCTGCTAACTTAGAACGAAAGATTTATAAATGTTTTAAAGAGAAGTTTTGGACAATAATTTAATTTTAAAGTTTGTGTAATATTTAAACTATATTTTTATTTATAAGCGTAATTTCTTCATTAGTTTTATCTGTTGTTAAATACTTCATTTCCTTTTCTATTAGCACAATGCGTTAAAAACCTTTCTGATCATTATGAAACCTTCTTTTTTGATTAATCTAAAAACTGCATACATTATAATTAGCACCACCCTTTGTAGAACAGTTGTCTGCTCCCTCTGTCGCTTAGGAGCGCAGCCGTTCCGCTTAACGAGTATGGTAAGAGGGTTGTTGGCCATAATGCCTAAACTATTTCCACGCATTTTTAAAAATGTCAAAACAATTTTATATGTATTGAGGGAAATTTCTTTATCATGTGTGCACATGTGTGTGTGTTTGTGTGCATTATAATTTCATTTAGAAGTGCATAACAACCCGACGGGGGTTAAATTTTGTCAACCCTTTTTTTTTTTGGTCTATTAGCTAAGTAGCCATTTTGTATAATAGTTAAAAACGCGTCGTTGTCTAAGTTGTTGCATAATGCTAACTCCCTCTCCCTTACTCTCTGTGGCCCTCTCGCTCTCTCGCTCACTCGCTCTAGCTGTCTGCAGAGCACCCTGTATGATGGTTGAGTGGCTAAGCTGCTTATTGTGACGTGGGCTACGGGGCTAGTTAATAAATGAGGCTTATTTCAGAACTGGCAGCCATTGTTGTTGCTGCTTCTTATTGTAGTTGTCTATAGTCGTGTTGTTATTGTTGTTGTTTTGTTGTTGCCTGGGCAACTATTAGCACACACTTGAAATATTTGTTGGAGCATACTAAGCGCGCTTTTCGGCATAACTGCCGCTAAGCCACGCCCATTTGTCATAGAAGTCCCGCTCAAATTAATTAAATTCCTTAGATGAACCAAAAGGATCCACCACAAAAAAAAATAAACCAAACAACAAATGGTAAGAAATAACTGACAAAAGTAGCCACAAAGAATTCCCCACTTTTTTTCATGAAGGCAGACGAGACGCGGGGTGGGGGGTGGGAGGGGTATCTCGGGTTTCTGGACAGGCAGACGGCAAGATTGCGAGCAAAAAAAAAATAAATAAAAAAATAAGTTTAAAAAATAAAATTTCAACGCATAAAGAACTGATCAGCAGCAGACAAACCATAAAATTAAACTGTCATCTTGCATATTTTTTATATCTGCATGCAGATGATACACACGCACACACACACACACACACAGGTAGAGGACACAGGTAGTGTGCCTTGTGCCTGGTACTTTGCTCTTTTTGAGAAATATGAAAGCAAGCCTGACTAATCCTCTAAATCGCGCACCAAGGGCCGATTCCCCACCAATTCCCCCAATCCCAAACCAAGTGAACATCATGTATGCCCCACATCCACTTGTATAAATTAGCTTATGGGAAAAATGAAATCATTATTCATACCATATGAGCGAAAAAATGTTAAACAGCCCAAAAAGTATAAGAAAAGATCGAAGGAACACGCTACGAATCGAATCCATCGCATGCTCTGCGAAGAGGTGTTATAATAATTAAGCTAAATGTCAGGAAATTCTGAATATTTGGCTAAAAACATGCCGAAATATGCAAAAAGTATAAAAAGGATTTGAATTTTAAGGCAGTTAAGCTCTTCTTTAGTATTGGCTTTTAGAAATACTTTAAGGAAAATCTGTAGAAATCTTTAAATATCCATGTTGGCCTTATATAAGACATAATATCTGAAGTATTTGTTTTTAAAATGGATTTTAACAAGTGTAAGAAAAGCTGTATTTATTATAATTGAGCTTCAGTTAAGTTCTTAAGTTTTTATTATTTTATTGTTTGTTTTAAATATTTTGGTAATTATTCATTTGAATTAAAAACAAGTTTTTCATAATTAGTTGTTCGCAAATAAATTTAGAATTAATTTAAAGAGTTTAAAAAACATTTATTTAAGTACTGATTTTTTAAATCTGCATAGAAAGCCAATTTGTTAATATAATGGCTAATACTAAATAATATTAGATAATATATCCTAATAGTTTAAGCAGTAAACATTTATATTTCATATAGTTTTATATGTTGAATGGCTAAGTATATGGGTGCTTGTCACATCCTGAACTCACTCAGGCACAGCTAATTCTCATATACTTACACAGATATATGCACATTTGAATTCCTGAGACTTTTTGGAATTGTTGGGAGCAGTTTTGTCGGTCGCGTTGACAAATTTGTAACACACGAACGCCTCTGAAGTTGATTTAGGCATAAATTGTGATTGTTTTAACCCAAATAGACTCAGCTGCAGCTAAACTGGCACGCAATTTATTGTAAAAACATTGTCAATGCAATTAGAGTCGAAATCTATATAAATAAATAGAATGAACAAACGAGCGAACGTACCGCTTGGGCAGCTAGTCAGCCAGCCAGACAGCTAGCCAGGCTAAAACAAAACACAAATCTTGCCTGACATGTGACTGTCAAATGTTGTGAATGCTGTGACAGCCGGGCGGACACTTGGCCACTCAGCTATTTTGGCTAAAATTACAGACGGCCAACGTCACCATTGCGGCTATGACGCATTGCCGACGGACCGCTCAAACGGGCTACTGCCAAAATGTATAGTACTTGTATCTGTGTATCTGACAGATACGCGGCACATACCCTGCCCTAACACGGCTCTCAGCTGGTTTCTTTTTATTTCGTTTCTTTTCTCAGCCTGCTCAAATTTCAGTCAACTGTTTTTATTTTATTTATTTAGTTTTTTATTTTTTGGGCACAGGGCGCATTCAACTGTAAGTCGACTCGGAGCCATTGAGGTAACACACACTCATACACACTCTGGGGGCGTTCGAGGAGATGCGATACTTTTCAATATGTTCTGGGGCGTTGACCAAATTTGTTGACACTTAAGAATATTTTTCTGCTCTGGAACGTACATAACATAAATGCAATTTTATTTGTTGTTTTGATATGTTCATTAAGCAATATTGACAGCAACCCCAGCCAGAAAGGGTGTGAGTGTGTGAAAAATGCAGCAATGAGTGTTTCATTCCAAGCGTTTCAAGGAAGTGTGTGGCATAGTTGCCCATTTTTAAGAAGATTTCAGTTGTGTTTTTCAAAGAAGTTTTATGGTAGAATATTTTACAGATATTTCTCGTTTCATTCCATACGTCTCACGAAAATATTCAATGGTATTTAATGTATTTTAAACTGAAATTCAAATGTTTGAAATGTTTTCACAAGTTTTCAATGCTTTAATGTTTATTACTTCATAATATTTTCTTTATTTTAAAATTATTAAACTGCTGTGTTATCTTTGAAGAGCCTTTTCTCTCAGGTATTCAGTTTTGACTCTTCCAGTTGATCTCAAGGGAATCCTTGGAATTCTGCTGAGAATTTCTGGCACCCTCCCAAACACAAAGAGCAGCAAATATATGAAAAAACATATGCTCTCAAATAACCAATCGATGATGTCATTGAGATATTTATCTGAAAGTCGAATCTTGTTAAAATTGACAACATTTAAACTTGAACACAGTGATAAGCATGAGATATGAGATAGAGCAAAAGACCCAAAAGAAGTCGAAACAGTTTCACCAGTTGTCACATCAAATAACCAATGATGACAATCTTGATGACATTTTAATTTCTCACACTCGGAGCAAGCCAAGAGATTTTCTACTTGGCTGCAGCGCAAAACAACAAACAAGCGGCTCAAGACAACGGCTCAGATTAAAATCTTAAAGAGCGCTAAAAAAAAGTGGAAAAATAAGAGAAGAAGAATCAGAATCAGATACCCATTGAACTGCTAAGTAGGGGTATATGCACATAAGTACTCTCAGCTACAAAGCAACACCTCTTTGAGTGTTGTGAGCATGCCGACACAAAAACTCCAACACCAACGCCTTTATAGACCCTGTAGACTCTATGTGTGGAACAACTGTAGCTGAAATAGTTGCAAATTTCATTCATGAACATTTCAGCTGTTCTTATGTCGGTACCTGTGTATATGAACTCCGTTTTCAACTGGGCTAATCCTGCCTAGCGTCTTGTCTTTGTCAACTGTCTGCGACTTTGGTTACAGCTAACTATATGCCTCTCTTTCTGTCTCTGCCTGTTTCTTTCTGTCTCTATCGCGCCTTGTTTGTATGCACTTTGGGCCAGAGACAATAGGCTTAGTGTTACTTTTGCTTATTGTCTACGCTTCGTTTGTCATTCGAGTGCATTTGTTGAGCTCTTATTTTGTATCTTTTGCTTAGCAGTCAGTCAGGCAGGAGAAAGGTGCTGGGTTTGGCTTATGCCACAAGCCAGGCCAATACAGCTAATCAATTTGCATAGCGTTTAAACGCATATTTAAGAGGGTTTCCTTTGTTTTAAAGAGCGTAAGTTAAAATGTTTCTCACTTAAACAAATGTTCAAAGAAAGGTTTAAAAAAAATTAGAGCTTCTAGCCTGTTATCCTTTTAGATTCCAAAATATTTGCTAACTCAATCCGCATTTAATAAAGTCAATTTATAAATTCATTGGCACGAAACACTGTCATAAAAGTCACTTCCAAAACTCCAACTAATTTGCTTAGTTTATAAAGAGCTTCAGTCTCAAAATTCCTTAACAAATTATTAACTCTAGTGTTTTGTGTTAGACATTGAAGTCGTTTTTTTAATGCTAATGTCGACAATTTGCTGTCAAGCCAAAATGTTTGTGGTACAAATTTGTTGAGTGTGGTTTGCAGAAGGTACAAGGTTGCCAGACGCAGATGCAGACATAACTGCACATGAGAAAAGACAAAAAAGTAAAACATATATATAGATATATATATATACAGATATGTGTATATATACATTAACATGTCTACAAGTCGTACTCAGCCAGACACAGAGTCTCTCTCTCTCTCTCTGTCTCTTGCTGAAAAACTTTTGCTGGCAACTGAAATGCAATTTGAATGCATTATGCAGTCGTTGGCAAATACTCGTACGTCTGACTATGAATACTTATGTCTATATGCACATATATATGTACATACATATCTGTATGCTGCATGGGTGTACATTTGGATATCTGTTTGTAGCACACACACCTCCAATCTGTTCGAGGCGTTCTCTTGTCCAAAATTTGTTCGTTGTAAGAAAAACAGCAGAAATAAAATAGGAGAAAAAAAACTAAAGAAAAATCAAAAAACACAGACAAACTGGCCCATGTTTGGTCATGTACAGCAAGGCTGTTGCCTGTCATTGTTTTACTAATAGTCGTTGTAGTAGTTGTCTGGCTCAAAACATATGAGCAATGCGCATTGTGTATACGCAGTGTGGTGCGGCAGTAATGTCTGGACAGCGTTTATTGTAGTTTAGTAAGACAAAACTGCATTTAAGTACTGGTTTTTAAAGACATACAATTAGTTAAGACTATTTAGTGTAGAATTGAGCATTCCAGTTAGGAAATTTATTATTTTTTTTAGGTGTTTGTTAAAAAGAAATGAAACTTGATACTGAAATTGAAACTGAATTCCTATAACAGTTACTTTAACACCTTCTTAACGCGGGACTCAGTTTTACTGTAGCGTATTTATCATTGCTCGTGCCGCACTCATTAGACAAAAATTCCGAAAACGCCAGTCGAGTGTAAAATTTGTTTTGTTTTCACTGTTTCGTTCGAAGCGAGAAATAGAAATAATAAAAACACAGTTCCCATTTACGTCTATTTGGCTACAATAAACCACAGGCAAAGTCGGGCTCGACTGACCCCAATGTCAATTATTAACGTATCACTTGACAGCGGTGGCAGCAAACGGCAAAGCTGCAAACAAATAGCGAAAATTATGTGAGAAGTGAAAGAGAGGGAGAGAAAGAGGATAATGATGAGGATGGGTCAGTGACGTTGGTTTTTAGGGGAGGGATGTTTAAATCATAAATCATGACAGACATTACGCAATTCACTCAACGGTTTTTGTCAAACAAACAAAACAATAGAGCCACAGACGTAGCTAAAACTCTGACTGAATCTGAAACTGAAGAGTATTCAGTAGAGCACAAATATTGTAGGTAACTTCGTTTTTAGGGGTGCAATATGGAACTCCTGAGCAACATAATGATTCTAATGCTCAGCAGAGACTCGAGAAGATTTTGTATTTTACTGTTGCTGTTGACAAGCAGCATTCATTGCGTTTAAATTATTATTTTATTATTATTATTATGAGGCATAAATAATGAGCGCACCGAGTTTTGGTAGACGTCTGCCATTAATATGGTTATCAAATGCAGGCAGTTGTTATAAATATTCAAAACGAAAATTGAGAATTCAAGAGGAAAATTATGTGGGAAAATGAGAGTAGTATTTGTTTTGAATATAGGTCGGAGAAAGTATGAAAAACAGAGAACTTCTATAATTTGCTATCTTGACTAGTTAAGATTGTCACGTGAGGTAATTTCTGCACCTGCTTGGCAACACTGGAATTATTTAATGGCAGGGCAATCGTAGCCTCTCTTCAACTAGCCTTAAACCAAAACAAAGATTCGCCAAATAGACGAGAAAAAAGGCAGGAAAGAAAGATAATGAAAATGGAAAAAACCAATCGAGAAATGTAGGGGAAGAAAATTGCCCATTGAAATGTAAACCGCCAGGAAATCGGGGTTTGGCTTTTTCCGGCTTTACCATAGAACAAAAGACGCAAAAGGAAGAAGCGACTGCAAAAAAACATAAAAATATATACACAACAGCAGATACAATGAGCCGAGGTTTTTCAAATCCTAAAAAGAGTGTCAACAACCTAGAGGGAGCGGGATAGCTACAAAATAGGGAGACAGACAGAGAGACAGACTGACGGCGGGCAGGCAAAAAGTAGCTGCGTTTTGTTATTTTGTATTGTTAGATAATAATAATCATATCGCATTGCATGTTGTTGACACATGAGCGATGATGATGCCGCTTATCTTCGCTACTTAGTGCGCTCTCTTTCGCTCACCCCTCGCTGCTTGGAAGAGATGCTACTTAAGTGAGAAGTAAGCATATAACAGCGGCATTACTTAACAGAGCTAATTGCAGTGCTGGCTCTGTTAAGACTTACAGGCGATGCAGCTTAAACAGTATCTGTTATTTAACAGCACAATTAAAACGATGCGTTAATGTGTCGCCATTTTTGATGATTCTCTCTGATTTCCATTGCAAGCCGCGCTGTTAGCGCTAACAGCGCCTTTACTCTTATGTACATTCCCTACGCATAATTATAGAGCACTATTTTCACTGTTAAACGTTTCTGTTTATGGCGTTTTAATTAATTTGCCTGCTTTCGACAGTTGCATTTAATATGCAACTCTGCCGATAGCCAGCGAAAATATGTTTGCTTTATTTCATTATCATTTCTCCCATTTGTTGTTGCTGCTTTTGTGGCAGCCTCGTTGGAAATTAAAAAGAAAAAAAACCTGATTCTGGTTCAATTAATCAGCGACTGTCAATGATGCTTAATTTGCATCCCGATAGACGGTAAAACGTGAATGTGTGGCGAGGAGGAGGTTGCCGGTGAAGTGAAATGAACTGAAGTGGAGCTAAATGAGGAACATTCTACAGACAGCTTGTTGCTTCCTCATTGTCAGACAGGTGGGCGATGTTTCAAATTGATTCAATTTATTTACGTTCTCATACTGAGAAATCTCCAGTATAGCTTGGTTAAATTGGAACAAAGTGCAATTTGTTTATGACAAGCAATCGAAAGAACAATATTGTTCACTCCAAAAACTATTTAACAACGCTTTCCTGACACATTTCATTATTTTCACTGCAGTTCTGTATCTTTAAGTTTCCCCATACGAAAATATACACACAACAGGGCTCAACAAAGCAAAACATATTGTAGGCATTTCCACAAATTTCCCCCTTCGCAGCACCCACACAATAAAACACTTAAGAGACGGTTAGCAAAATTCAATTTTTTTTTTTTTTCTTTGCGACTACGCCCAAAGCTTACAGCTGAAAACAACGCCCCAAAAGTAAAACATCCACAATATTGACAAACATACACACCAACGCACAGCAACACACACATACTACTACACACATGCATATAGCCATTGAAAAGACCTAGACATAGTACCGAAGTTGAGTTCGAGTTCCGAATTTCAGAACGTCGGCCGTGATACATACAAACGACTGAGTCTGAGTCTGCAAATGACAGGCAGCTTTAGCGTTACATAAAAGCAAAAACATGTGATATGTTTTTCATGCACATAGCCCACTTTATGTACATACATATATAAATATATATACGCACACATTTCTCTATATATATAGAGTTTTCTTGGCTAAAGCCACCCACAAAACAGATTACAAAGCAATCCCAACCCCCGAAACTAAATCAACCCCAAAAAGCAGAAGCAAAAAAAAAAGCGCGCGGCTGTACATGACGGCAGGAAGGAGGGACGTAGTGACGGTACGACGGAATAACGTGGACGCCATGACAGACACTGTGCCAATTCCACGCGTTCCCCGAGCTACATTAAACGTTTTTTTCCGCTAGGAAATTAACAATTTGGGCCTCAGTTAATGGCGCTTTTTGGGGAGCCCAAAATATGCAAAGCAGATTTCAATAGCTTTTTCCTCGCGCGGCCTATTTCAAAGTTCTTTCTTCTTCTCTCATTTTTTTTTTGGTTTTTTATGTACAGACTTGGGATTTACTTTATTGAAATATTTAAATAAGTTTGGCAATGCTCAGAGCCTAAATGGGATTTACATGGCGGCCTGTGTTCAGCAACGCTCACGACGTCCTTTAGAAAGTGTGGAAATATCTTTGCACTGAAATTGACATTTTATAAATGGGCGGTTTCACTCGCTCTCTTTCCCTCTTAAACACTGTTTTGCCACCCCTCTCTATTCCATTTCTTACTCTTTCCATCAGTATCTGTCGTTTAAAACTTAAAGCAATAAAATATTTAAATGCGCATCGCGCTGTAAAATGTGAAAATTATGCGTATATTTAGCCAGGACACAAACCCTTCCACTTGCCAGTCGCGTGCCGTACACACCCCCGCTGCGTTTAGACCGCAAAGCGCACCGGGAGTTGCCCATATGAAATATACACACGATGTTTAGTCCCTAGAGTGTCCAGGCAAGTCATAAAAAATGTTGAAGACAGAAAAAAACTGCGATGCACATCTCAAGTGATAACGCTGATAAGAGCTGGAACCACAGGAAAAACAGCATGAGTTGGGAACGAAGAAGCAGCTGTTTCTGTAGTAATTAACGCTTAGATTAACATGGATTATTTAGTATTTTAATAACTTTACAGAATTTGGAATAGTAGCATATTTTAAATTTTTTATTTAATTGTTACAGTATTTAAAATACATTTTTTCTAGAAAACCTAAATTGAATTTCATAAATACTTCACTAGAATTGCCTTTGAACCCGTTTAACATATTACATTGGCGCCTTTTACGCCTGTTTAAATATATTTTCGACTCTTAGCCGACACTTGACATACCCCCCAGCCCAGTAACGCCCCCTTTACCTTAGTACCGCGATCAGTTTTGTTGATCGCATCGAAATGCATTCGTTGCGCTTGTTTCTTAACAATTTCTGGTGGATTCGGTCTGTCAAAATAATTGACGGCAAATCGGAGGAGGAGAGTGATTGTTCGGGTAATACGCATATTTATGACTGTTCAAATTTTGACAAATTAATAGAAATACAACAGCAACAATGTGACACGCCATTGAAAATCGAAATAAAATTTTTTTGTTTTTGATTTTCGAGAAACTTTAAAACAAACGAAAAGTTTATGCAAATGCGCGTAATAAAGCACATAAATTAGTATTAAATTACATGGCAGGGAGACAAACAATAAACAATAAAACAACAACAACCTAATAACATAAAGCAAAGCAGAAAAAAAAGTGCTGGAAACTTGTTGAACGTGGCCCAAAGTAAAAAAGCCAAAAGAGCACGGTTGGATGTCTTTTATATGGCGCATACACAAAGCCCCCAAAGGGACAGATAATAATGGAGCTTTTCAGTGTGTACTCCAGCTCCTCTTGCCCCTCAACGCACCCCTTGTTCCACTGGCTGCCCCCTTAAACCATAACTATGTCCACTTTAAGCTCAAGGTGTGAAAATGTTCGATTATTGTCATCATCGTCGTCGTTTTTGTTGTTTGTTTGTCTCTGTGTGGGACGCCAGTGTTGGGCAGGGGAGTTGGAACTGGAAACGTAGTTGGAGTTGGAGAGTCTAAACTTGGGGACTCCAAGCTGAGCCGCTTAGCTGCAATTGTGAAAAGGCGAGGCTTATAATGGCCGCTTAGCTGGCACATAAATGCCATATGCTAAATGGATTTGCTCTCCAGGTCTGAATCGGGTTTATGTGCATGTTATTGAAACTGATGGATCAGATGTGGGCGCTTGTTGTTAGCCTATAAGAGGATTAAGCATCTTATAGCTGTTAGATGCCAAAGATATACTAACTTAACACTTGCATTTCTTTTGTATGTTAACCAACACTTTTATTCAGTGCCTGAAAGAGCTGACAAAATACTTATGCATCGATTTGTTTTTATTTAAAGCTTTTCATGTCTTTCTTTCAAGCTGAAAAGCAACTGACAATTAAATTTATAATCCTAGCAGACAAGTGCTTAAATGGGTTAACAGGTTTTTTAATCACCTTTAAATAACTGTTGAACTATAATTATATAAATTTTCTAT
Source organism: Drosophila acutilabella (assembly GCA_035046005.1). Lineage (NCBI taxonomy): Eukaryota > Metazoa > Arthropoda > Insecta > Diptera > Drosophilidae > Drosophila > Drosophila acutilabella. The sequence continues at coordinate 1,115,432 of JAWNOK010000072.1, forward strand.
AATTTGTGAACCCCTAATCCTTTCCTCGTATTTTAAACTAGTTCCTGGAACTCCCAGAATTCCTATGCTAATGCTACATTATCTTTGGAAATCATAACAAATTTGTAACATTTGCCAAATTATAGGTCAACATTAGGGCCATAAAATATGACTTATTATTTATGTATCCAATTTGAGTTTATCTCTTGGCATCTGAGACTCCTTTTTGGACACATAATTTTCTAATAAGCCATAAAATATCACCCAAAAATACTTGGCCTGTTAAAAGGTGTTACAGCCTGTGTAGTGTACAAGATAAAAGGTTAACCTTTTGACATTTTTTCCAGGCAACTCACATGAACATATTTTGACCCGTTTGTGCGTTGAGTTTTTCCACATTTCACATGTCCCGACAAAAGGACAACAACGGACAGCGGCACAGGTGAATTTTATGGTTTTGGAGAGGGGTCAAAGGTTGTGTGTCGTTGGTCGATTGTCGGAGGGCTCGCTTAGTTGTTTGATTTCAAACAATGCACTGATCCCGCATAATTTATATGATTTTTCTCAATAAAAACGACAGACTTTCCACGTTTTTCCCACCTTTATTAAATTGTATTGATATTGAGTCTTGGTCTCTCGCTCTCTCTAGTTTCGAAGTTCATAATTGTGCGTCTTTTATGGTCATAGTCAGAGTTCGAGTCTCCCTCGCCTAGTTAGTTGTATATATATTTATATTTTATGCGTAGCACATAAATAATGTCATTTATGGCCCAGGGTCCAGAACACAAAACAACTGACACATTCAGCGGAGGGGAAAACGGGGGAAAAACTCCATTGTTTTCAACTCAACAGAAAGGGATGTTATAGTCCGAGTTTGAAATACCTTAAGATAAATAAATTGCTTTAAAAACTTATCAAGATTTTAACGTTTGTTTTATTTTTATTATTTTTTTAGGTGAGAAACCGTTCAAGTGCGAACACGAGGGCTGCGATCGGCGATTTGCGAACTCCTCGGACCGAAAGAAGCACTCGCATGTGCACACCTCCGACAAGCCCTACAACTGTCGCATCAATGGCTGTGATAAGTCCTACACGCATCCCTCCTCGCTGCGCAAGCACATGAAGGTAAGTAACAGTGTTTCCCCTCTCTTTCTCTTTTCCACCCTCTCTCTCTTTCTCTCTCTCTCTTATACTTGAACCTAAACTAAACTATCGTTCTCCCTTCTCTCCTCTTCTCTTCAGGTGCATGGCAACATTGACGAAAAGTCACCGTCTCATGGCTATGACAGCGATGGCGAGGAGAGCTCCAGCTCGAGTATTGTCACCGGCGGTGCACAGACGCCGCCGTCGACCCGCTTGGACGGCAGCGCTGGCAGCAGCAGCGGCGTCAGCAGCTTGAGCGGTGGCAGCGGCATTAAATCATCCCCGCATTCAATTAAATCGGAACCAAATCCATTGCACAGCGTACATTTAGGTGCCTCCAGCAGTGGCAGCAGCAGCACAGCCAGTAGCAGTGCCTCCCATTTGTTGCAGCAACAACAGCAGCAGCAGCAACAACAACAGCAGCAGCAACAACAACAACAGCAACTCCAGCAGCAACAGCAACATCAACTTGTCGCCCATCAGTCGCTGCATGTGGAGCCCAAATCCTCACCTGCACTACAGCTGATGGCATCCTCCGCGTATTTGCCACCACCATTGGGACCGCCACCATCGCATCATCATCATCACCATCATCATCAGGTGCCGGGCAGCTCCGCGGTTGCAGCGGTGGCATCGGCAGCAGCTGCCTCGCCTGGCGCTGCTGCTGCGTCGGCATCGATGCTGGCAGTGACGGGACATCATAATCATCATTTGCTGTATCATCCGGCGGCACAGCATCATCCGCCAAGTGAATGGTATCATACGGCAGCACCGGCGGGCAGTGCGGAGGCCATGAATCCATTGAATCATTTTGGACACCATCATCATCATCATCATTTGATGCATCCGGGTGCGGCGACAGCGTATTGAGAGTGGGAGAACTGGTGGCCAGAGGAACCGCCGCTGCCCCCCACACCAGTGGCGACCGCTGTGCCGCCAGAGACGGAGCCAAGTGCTTCGCTGGACTGGATTTGCTGTCAGCGTTTGCAGAATTTGGCGCTTGTCGCGCAATGTGAAAACCAAATATTTCTGAAAGTTGAAGAAAGCACTTTAAACTTTTTACCTGATAATTGAAAAATTGCTGTTAAATATAATCGAAAACAAAAAAAAAAAGGAACAAAAACAATTTAATATTAAACATAAAAAAAACATCATCGAGTTGAGAGTACTTTAAAAACCTATTATTATTATTATTATTGTAATAATTATTATGATGTATTTTATTTTTAAATACAACAATGGAAATTGCCTAATTTTTTGCTAATTAAATGTTAAATTAATTTAAAATTAAAATATATATATAGTTCTGTAGTTGCTTCTGTTTAAGTGTGGTGCGAAATCTGAAATATTCTTGTAAATTATAAAAATTAAAAGTTAATTACGCTACATGTATAAAATAACACATAAATTTATATATATATATACCTATTATAATTTTATTTAAGCATATTGACTATTTACATATTAAGTATTAGCAAATTTTTCAAGCTGCTTTTTCAACACAACACACACAACCTATAAAACAAAAAGAAAGCTTTCTAGTACAAAAAAGTATAAAAAAAATTGAAAAATTGCATTAAATACACTGTAAAAAAAATTGATTGAACTAAAAATATACGTACATACATTTTCGGCCTTAGAATTTCCCCAGCTTAAGTACACAAAATTAATATAAAGTGAAACATAAACAAAAAACCTACACACATAAAATAAATATAAAAAAAAAACTATAAAATGAATTTTAATTTGTTTGACTTATTTATAAGGGAGCCAGATTGATTGATTGATTGAATGACTACACATTTCATTACACCCATAAATAGTTAAGTTATTCTGGAATAACTAACTAGCTTAACCCATTAGATGCAAACAATTTATCGACTTAATTTAATGAGCTGAAATTAAAAGTCATTTGTTGACCTTGAAAATGTTTTTAGACCACGGTACGCCTACACTGATAAAAATAAGCAATCCCATCGCCAGTTCCATTCCAAAATAAAGCAGAAGAAAAATCAAATCAAAGTTAATGAAATAATAAATTTAAATGCAAATGAAATTGCAATTTTGATCTGTTAATTAACAGAGTTTTTTAGCGTCTCTTTTGCTCTGATATTCGCTGGAATTCGACGGAATTCCGTCATGAATATTTATCCACGGCATTTAGTTTTTATATAGTTTTTTTTTTTATATATTTTCATTAGTTAATTTGTTTTGATGGGATTTCACGATTCGCACAGCGGTGTCAAAAGTATTAATGCGTATCTGGTTTCAGTAGGTTGAAGTAGCATTTTAAAATTTTAAGTGCCAAACCATTACAGTGGCAATTATCGAGCGCTGTTAAACAACATTAGCATAACATAAAGCCGTGTGCACTGCGAGAAATAGACGAATGATTTAGGCAAAAATATTAAAATAGCTATCGATTTTTGGCTTAAATAAAATACAAAAATTTAAGCAAATATTTTTGAGTGTAACTAATTCTGTACGCTACTTTTTGGCTGAGTGTAGGCTGAAAATTTCACCCCTGCGAAATTGTTTTTCCCACTTTTTTTTTGGCAACAAAAATAGTATTTTAACTGATGAAAGGCCCGTCAAGCCCGGCCACGGTTGTTAGCACTCCACGAGTAACAGAAATCAAACGATTTATGTTTTTTTAATTAACCCAACAATTTGTTACGTGCCTCAAACTGACACACGCACACACACACAGAGAGAAACGGTCGAGTCTAGTGTGCTGAGCGTCGAGTTTAGAGAGTCGAGAGTCGGGAGTAGAGAGATATAGGAGAAGGTAGCTGCTGCCCCATCTGCGGCAGCTAGGTAAAGTTGTTAGGTGCGCTGTATGTGAGCATAACGAATTCATATTTTGATTTATTGAATAGAAATCGATTGGATTAATCTAAAGAAATTATATTGCCGCTGCGGCTGCTGTTGTAGCTTCGTGGCGGCTGCCAGGCTGAAAAAAAATTGCTTCTTCCATGCGAAAAATCTTGAATTGAAATTAAAGAAAAACTGGCAGAAAACTGTTGTTGAGCAGTAATTAAAATTTTGACTTCATGCCACTTGAAACTAACCAAACATGTTTGTAAAAGATACAAAAACTGCTGATCAGCTTAACAAATAAATCTATCTAATTTTTAAAGAGTCAAAAGACTATTGATAGGCTTCTATATATCTACTCACAGCTTATTAATAACTTAAATTTTTTTATAGAATATATAAAATTTTGTAAAGTCTACATAAATTTCTTCATTAAATTTATATTGCAACGGTTAAAAAGTGCTGTGTTCACAGGTTAATTATACCGACAGTCTACTGTAGTACTTCACAGCTATTTTAGCTATCGATAGCGCTAACTCTGCTAATTTGCTACACATATTTCAATCAATTCAAACGCTGTTAAAACCATTCAAGTCAAATACATATATTCCATGGCAAAGTTCTCCCCGCTCCAAATGTCTAGAAAAGTATTTTTTTCCCATGGCAGAGCTTTAAACAAATCAAACGGCGACCACACAAAGTACAACAAAAACAGCAACAACAACAACAACAAAATGATCAACAACAACAACAGCTAAACGACGTCAACGACTGACAAATATTTGAGCGAAAAAAGGCAACAAAAAATGGCTAAAAAGCGCCACAGACAAAAAAAAACTTGTTGACACAAAGCTCTACACCCATTGTAGATATGCTGCATCTCTTTCTAACATGGCAGTCGGTCTTCCCCTCTCTCACTCTCTGTCTCTGTCTGTTTGTCTGTCTCTCCCCGTTCACTTTGTGTCGGCACAATTTAAGTTTCAATGAGCGACTATTTGTTGCAATTTAAACTGAACGCGTTTATAAATTGACGTCGGAAACTGGCAACGAGAGTGCATAGGACCCGAGTAGAAGAGTTTAAGAGAGGGATGGAGGCAGAGAGTGAGAGGCGAGAGAGAGGGGAGCATAGAGGACAGCGAGGATAGAAGAAGTAAGCAAAACGGGCAATAGGCAGGCGACTGTTGACAGCGACAGCTGAGGACAGTTCAAAATTTTGCACGCTTTTTAAAAGCTCTTGTTGGTGTTATTGTATTTAAAATATAATAAACGATACGACAGTTTAAATAACATCAATTAATTTCTAAAAAACTAGTTATAGTTATAGTTATTTATTCAGTTAGTTATACAGTTGTCATTTAGCTTTTGCGGTTATCTAATTTGCTTGCAGTTGGCAGCTGTTTTTCAGCGTAAATTGCTCATTAAACTATACAAGTTTACCGGGTTAATAGTTAGGCATACCCTGTAGATATGGGTCATAGTGTTTTATGAAGAATTGGGCCAGTAGACAGAAATCGATTATTTAAACGTACTATAAGCGGGGAAACTATATAAACTAGGGTACTCTAAGTGAACTGCGCCCAGCTGGACTTTTAGTTTAAGCATGAAATAGAGCCCCCTATTTTAACCAATAGAAAATATATAAAAATATGTCGCTCCTGTGAAAATATGTTGCCCTGTATTTAGACTTCTGCTTAAACATTTGCCATAGGGCTCACCATTTACCCTTTTCCTTGTGTAAGCATAGGAAACACCCATTGTAGAACCCTATCTTCTCAACACTCTATCTTGACTATATCCACTTAATACTTATTGACTGCTACTCAGAAAACATGGCATTGTTGTGGTTTTCCGCATGATTTGTTCTCTTGGCCAAGATCTGTAGGGCCGCCAGTGAAGTTATCCTTGGCTTGGCCTGGTCGAATCAAACAAAAGACTCAAAAGTAAATTAAAAAGCCACGCAACTTAACATTTCATTTGTAGACAATGTTGGAAACAATGTGCCGCACCCCGCAATCAACACAATCGACACACTCGACAACTCGACACAATCGATAATCGACAATCGAATGAGGCAGACGCATTGGCACCACAATACCAATCTTGTGTTACTTAATGATGCTTTTTACACTTGGCTAATAGTTTTTTGATACAAAATTTTACGCCAAACTCAAATTACAATAGTCACACACACACACACATACACCTCCGCCCAGGCCACACGCAGCAGAAACTTAATTAGTTTTCAAAGTGCAACAATAACAACAAGAACAACAAAAAACATGATAAATTGTATGTATGTGGAGACGATGCTGCTTCCAAGCTGTCTGGAAAGATCGTTTCTATGCCGATATATTGAGTAAAGATCATTAAAATTACAGAGTTTCCCAAGTTCCCAAGAAGTGCTGGACGCACTCACACACATACACACACAACATCTGCTCCAATGTGCCACATTCGCATTTCTCACATCAAAAAAACTTTGTAATTTTTCAATAAGAAAGACCGCAGAACTAAATTAGCTTGAGTTCGAGCTGTAGCTGCATGCAAATTTCACAGGAATCAAAAACTCGAATTGTACAAATAATAATAAAAATAATAAAGAATAAAGAAATCTACAAAACGAATATAAAAAAAGGGTTAATACCAAGCCCAAAAAGTCGTTGCAGTCGCGTGTGACTTATGACTGGAGCAAGGACTGAAAATCTGAGACTGCGATTCATAATGCACTGTCAAAAATAAAGGGGAGAATTAATAGTTAGGTCTAAGAATGTTTGATGTATAACAATTATTGATTTTACAACTAAATTTAACCGAATTCAGATCTTTAATGTTTATAAAGTATACAAAATTTATATTTTCTAGACTTTAAATACTGTAGATAATAAAATTAATTTAAGTAGAACATAATTATATAGTAAAAATACAAATCCGTCTTTTTTAAATACCAAATTAATTATAACCTATTAAATTAGTATTCAATTCTTCAACAAAAATATCTAAAATCTATATAAAAAATTATACCAATAATTAAAAAATTAATTATTACTTAAAAAGCGTCAAAATTCTCATTAAAAATTTTAGACTTATATCCTTTAAAGTTAAGCAAAGTTAGTCTCTTAGTTTAAATAGAAAAAAATTTTTTTTGGCTTAAGTTTCTTTAGCTAAAACGCTCTTAATTAAAATGTATACAATATTCAACGGCATGATCTTGATTTTAGTTCTTATCTTAGTGTTGTTTTTATCAGTGTGAAACGCAACCTCAGTGAATCTGACTGGGAATCCGTCTGGAGCTCTGGAAACTGGCTTCGTGTGTCTCGTTTCGTTTTGGCCCATGTGCGGACAGTTGCGAAATTATATTTGTGCAGCGTCATGAGGCACCATTGTGTTAAGAAACACTGGCGTCCGAGCAGGGACCAAAGGGATCGTTGGCTGGCTGGACAGATTCTCAGTCTAAAGGTATGGCTAGGTTACTTGGACGCTTTCTTAGACGCTGTCCCGATTTGTCAGGGCAGACGAATAGTTTAACTGGCCAGAAGGTTGAGTTCGATGCTGGATACTCGCAGGTTGGTGGAGAAAAGGCTTCCCTAGCTTTTTTTTTAGCCAGACATCATCGTCGTCATCGTGCTATTCAAACAAATGATTTACAAAATGTTAAATGAATTATGCATTTTGCATATTCGTATGGGACTTGGCCAAGATTCGTGCCATTTTTCATATTAGCTGCAAGGAGTACCTGTGCCTACCTCTGCCATGTGGTGTTGGCTTTAATAAATTGGCGTGGGGTGCGCCTGCAGCAATTGTTCTTCTTCTTCTTCGTCTTCTTGTTGTTGCTGTTGCTGGTTTTGACCATGCAAACGCTGACCATGGCTAGTCCAGTCGACCAATGTCAATGCCTAAGCAAATATAGCGTCGCTTATTTTTTATATTTCTTGGCAAAGACCTTTATAATCAAGTCATATAAATTGAGTGCATTTTTCATAATAAATGAAGGGAATTGTCGAAATTATGCCGTCCTTCTGTCCCATGTTCTGATCTGTGGGCTTGGGAATGTTAAACTGGACTCTACTTCAGTTTAGTGGGTAGTTCAATCAGTGCGAGTGGGTTGCCGTTCAATCATAATGGTTAGAAATGATCGTGAGAAGTTTGTGGTAGGTAAATCGACACTTGAACTAGTTACATAATTGAGCTAAGATACATAAATTACTCTACTTAATTTGCTGTTTACCAACACTGCATGTTTTGGTTTACTCTTAGACAGCCACTTGAAAATTTGATAATAATAATTAGTATATATTAGGGCAACTTATTTGATTTCACTCAAGACGAGCTAAGCATAAGCATAAATAACATTTGGGTATTCAAAATAATTTACTGTTTACCAACACTGTATGTATGTTTTGGTTTAGTTTTAGGCAGACACTTGAAATGAATTGGGCAACCCAATTATGTGGATTATACCAAAGTTTTGACTGCATTTTCACATTTGCATTGCAACAGATATTGAAACCACACAAAGAAAAGCCCTTCAACTGTATTTATTCAAGAGGAAAAACTATCAAAAATTTCCTCTATGAAAATACACAACACACACACACATCTGTGTATGTATCGTAAATTATAAACATATCGGGCCGCACATCATTATAAAATCTACGAGATATTTGAAGATATCATGCGAGCAGGTGAAATATGTTGATGTGCCTTAAAACAATATTTGCTGACTTTTCTCCACAGTTCACTTCATTGAATGTGGAAACTTGTGTTTGGTTAGCAATTAAAGTGGATCGATAGCAGGAGCAGTGCAGCAGTGCAGCAGTGCAGCAATTGAGAGACTTGCAGCGTTGCAAGAGCTCTAACCTCACAACATAATGTCTATGCTGAATATCTTGACTGTCTAAATGTCTGTCTGGCTGTCTGGCTGTCTCTCTGGCTGTCTGTCTGTCTAGTTTGGTTTGGGGGCGGGATGTTGTAAACAACAGCGCTGCATATTTAGTATGTGTGAAGTAAATGAATGTGCAACACGGGGCAGTCAGTCTGTAAAGAGAGATAGAGATAGAGATAGGGAGGGAGAAACTAACAGTAGCCCTGGCTAATTATGCTGTAGGTAAAACACAACCCAACCCTCTTGCCCACTCCAGCGACCACTTGAGGGCCAAGCAAGACCGAGAGACTGATAGACAGACGGTGCCTTCAACGAGACCCTTGGACTGCACTAAAACTGATTTATGCTCTGTGTAGGACCAGACTTGAAGGCGGCTGTTGTCTTGCTGAAAGTTTCAAGTATTGCAGTTGCCACAAGCACTACAAATCGAGAATTCTAGCAATTGTTTTCAGTTCGAGGGCATTATAAAACACGCGGTCGATCATATAGAGGCTTACAAAAAAGTATGTCACATGTGCTTAAAACAAAAGAAACGCGGAAATGCTAAAAGCCATACCTAATTTGGCTTAAAGACCGAAACTGTAGTTTTTGTGATAATGCCAACTTTATCAGAATGTGTTAGTAACAAAATATATAATCATATAATGTGTATAACTTGTGTCATCTGTATATTATCCATCACTGCAACCTTGGAGCTGTCTCTCTTGCTGCTTGGATCTTTCCAAGCTGTTAAAACGCATTTCTGAGTTGTAGAGCATTTGCACACGTCTGTTGAGTTCCTCATCTAGTTGCGGATTAAGTTTAATACCCTCATTGTAATAATTAGTACAGTTACGCAATGCTCTCTCTGCCAAACGTGCCACATGCTTCTTATAAGTCATTGGTCCAGAATCATCCACAGGATTGGTAACGTCATCGTCTTCGCTCTCGGTACGACGATGGAATCGCACGCTTGGCTCATAGCTGGAAATACTGCAAATGCTGCTGGAAAGTGAATTGTAGCTACTGTTACCAGAGCCTGCGTCCTTCTTGCGATCACTGATCGCAGTTTCTTGTAGTTTGCCTTCAATTTGTGTCTCATCATCACTAAGACTTATGTCCAGCAATTCGTCCTCGTGATCAAAAACGATAGAGTCGCCTTTAAAATTGGTAGGCATCACTTTATCCAAATTAAAGACTCTGAGACAGGACGGATTCTTCTTACTCTTGATGGAGGATTCCCTGTATTCGCTATCTGTGCTAGTTTGGGAGTGCTGTCGATCAGACACTTCGTACTGATCATCATTGTAGTCTCCTCCACTTCTATTACCAATCTTCCACCTTTTTCTACCACTGCATTTTATTTTAATGGGACTACAACCACGGTCTTCATAAGTTTTGGGTGTTTTCGTTGCAGTTCTTGATTTTCTGCTGACTTGTGATATGGAAGAAGTCAAACTTTTGCTGCTTAAATAATAATTATCGCTGCTATCGGAACTTGCGTTATGGGAATTACGTGTTTTCCTGCTACAGCTAGAAGTCGTTGGTAAATAGAGCGACTTGTGACTATTATTGGATGCCCTTTCCGATTTATTGAGTGTCCGTCGTGTCCTCTGCGACTTTTGCAACTCAATGTGATCGGAGAAGGATTTTTCGCTTTCACTATCAGAGTTTTGTCTAGTCAGACATTCGGAGCTTATGTCTTCAACTGATTCATTATGATCTGATAGGATTCCTTCTGATTTCCAGTCCCCAACACTATTGGGTTCTTCCACTTCGTAGGAGTTATCAGCTGAAAGATTTGTCTCTTCGAATTGTCGCTCTTTCTGCTGTTTAGAACTGATCTCTTCATATTGCTCGCTATCATCTGAGTCTTGATTGTACTCCAGATCCTCTTCATTTAAGCTCTTTTCCCATTCGTTTGTTTCCAAGTTTTTACTGCAAGTGGTAACGATTTCTTCTGTTGGTAAAATGCTGTTATCCGTATCCTTGATTGCGCTCTTATCAGATCGTTTTACGTGATAAATTTCACAGTGCTCAAAGCGCAGAATCTCTGTTGAATTTATGTTGTCAGCTTTGTCTTTGACTGGACTCGATTTGCTTTCAAAGTCAAGATTCTGAGAATAAGATCTGATGCTGATCACATTAGACTGATTACTTCTATTAGTTGCCTGATTTTCTTTAGCTTTATCCTCCACTTGAGCTTTGTCTTTTTGAAGTCCCTGTAGCTCAGTCATGTATTCCTCAATGCAGCTTCTGAAACTGCCAAGTGGATCATCCTGATATTGAGCAATCACATCCAACTGTTCTTGTACAAGAGTTTCATAATCCAATTCTCTATCGGATGCTTGATAGTTCTCCTCGGATTCCCTGTCTGAGGCATCGGTAGAACAATCATCAATATCAGATTTACCTATATTTTCTACCCAACGTCTAGTGCGATTACTGTTATTGTTATTATAGACTTTACGGATTTTCTCAGCTTTCTTTTGACGTGCTTTGGACTCTTCCAAGATTTCACTGTAGACTTGACTGTAGGTCTTCGACTCGTCACTGGACGATTGGGACAGTTGGCTTGCTTCAGTATCTGAATGATCTTTGTAGTCAATTTGTTGGTAATCATCTTCAAACTTCTCCTCGGACTCCTCTTGATCATCAATTACGCCACGACCGGAAGAAGTTTGATCCTTATTCAATTTATCATCCTGTTCCTTAATAAACTCTTGCACATAATGTTCCGCTCGCTGCCAACATCTGTTATATAAGCTATTGTTATCAGAATCCTCAGGAACATATGAACCAAATGACTCCGATTGAGTTTTCTCTGCAGTTTCCTGGCTAAAACTATCGTCTTGAAGCTCCTCATCATTATCGACCTGAGATGATTCTTCTGCATCCGACGAAGACTCAGTTATCACCGAACAATGCATCATTAGACATGTGCTAATGAAAATCAAATAGTGAATTGATTATTATTTTTAGTATACAACTTACCACTATTTTTGCTCATTCAGGTATAAGTTTATTAGATTCTAGATGTTGTTAGTTTGTGTGTGTGTTTGTTGTACATAAACTTTGACATAAATAACACTGAAGCTGCGTTATCACCGTTCACATTCTACATAAATTTCATCACAATAATGACCTTTGCTTTCAGCACAGTCATTAATTCGGTATCAGACCCAATGCCACACAACATCAGTGTTTGAGAGTAGAATCCAATAACTTGGCAGCCAGAAGGGAGCCATGGAGCAAAGTTCTAATAGAGCCATGTGCTAGGCCACAAAACATGAAGCCAAATCAATTAGCTGCAATACGAGCTAAAGAAAATAGAAATAAGTGGAAGTTGTTTATTTTAGAAGGTCGAATTTTGTATGCCCTTAAGATTGAAGATATAAAATGGAAGCCTGAAGGTCAAATTGTAGATGAGTTAACTAATAAGTTTTGTTCAGTATAACAAATTTCATTTAACGACAATACAACTACGAAAAATATAACTGCAGACCTTATTGTACAACCAAAGTATCTGAGAATTTTAAACAAAGGGCATACAAATTTTAAAGTAGCATTACCCAAAAAAAAAAACTTTGTTTGCCCACACAACGCGCTTCACAAACTGCAGTGCTGCCCTGATAGATGAAAGTGGGGGAAAAGGAGATGGAAGGAAAGTAAAGTGGAGAAGAGTGAAGCAGAGAAGTGGGAAAAAGTAGGAGAAGGAGGTTAGTTTTTGAGGAGGTGCCGCTGGAAGCTAGAGGCCGATCCGTTACCATGGCCATTAGTGTCACTTAACAGCTAATTATGCAGTGCTTGGGAATTACTTTTTAATTTGTTGCACCGCGCGTACCAAAATAAATAAAGAACAACAGACGCGAAGGAGTCGAAATGAAGCTAAAGAGAGAGAGAGAGAGAGAGAGAGAGAGAAGAGTAGAGGAGCCAAAACTGAGGCCAAACTACCAATTTGAAGTTCGGACAATTTGCCAGCCAACTTGGCTGCCGTTTTCAAGCTACTTGGTCTTGGTCTGCTCTTGGTCTTTGTCTTAGGCTTGCTCTTGGTGTTGGTCTGGGAAATGGACTTGGTCTTGGGCTCCTTCAGTTCCTTGGCACGTGCTGTGGGCGTTCACTTTAAATTTAGCTGCCTACCGTACTGCCCTCGGGGCCTGCAGCCGAACAGCATCTCTTAGTGGCAAAATGGGCGTGGGTTTGTTGTCTGCTTTTAGACCACGTTTATTTCTTCTGTTTTTTGTTTTTTAGAAATTATGTTGTTCCACAGAACCGACAACACAGCAACTATGTCTGGCATATGCTTTTTATAATTTCTGGTTGCAAAAAACAGTAGAGAAACTAACATAACAATGCAATAAGAAAGTTGTTCAGTTTTATGCGCTCACTTGTGTAGAAAGTTACTACGAGCTCTTAAGACAATGGTGTTTAGGGGGCTAAAGAGCTGAATGGGCTTAAGAGAGTCTTAGGAGTAAGACTTTTGAGAGAGTATTTAAAATCGTTAATGTAGTGAAACTCTAGAAAAGTGCATAAGTTGTGTAACTTAAAGTAGTTACTAGTATTAAATAGTATCTATCTTTTTCCTGGATTACAAAAATATAGCAATTACAATTTAGACACTGAAATAAAATATAATAATAGATAAATTAATGATTTTTTTTAACTATACAAAGAAAGTCGATTAAATAATTAATACAATTAAACAGAAATTTTATATATATTTATTTTTAATATTTATTTATATGCACTTAATATTATAAGTATTTATTTATTTAAATAACTTTATAAATCACACTATTGTCTCGAGACATTGTTTTTAAAATATATTTTAATTTCTAGCTGACACACTATTGTACTACATTTTTTAATTACTACAATCTAAACTCCACATTAAATTAAAGGTCGTAACTACCGCGGCTTTAACTTGAATCATCTCGCCCATTTACCTTTTGATGTTGACGCCTTTGGGATGGCACGCTTTCGGGCTGTAGTCCAAGTGTTAATTAGACAAAGCTAATTAAAAATTTTACGCACACTCGTGCGGAGCGCCAGTGCACCACAAAGTCCACAATATAGAGACCCAATCAGAGGCAATCAGTAGTAAGTTGGACTTAAGTCAAGATCGGTGTCCAAAAGCGGCAAGATACATTTATTAAAGTCGCTCGATCAGCAGTCGGCTCGATTGGAGCCGAGGAGCATAAATCGTTGAATGACATGCGACAAAACGTGCTGGTTACAATTCTGCGGTGCGATTGATACGTGGGGAAGACCAAGACCAAGACGACAAACGACAAGCGACGATCAACGATCAACGATCGACAATCGACGATCGATGGATGATGGGTAATTAAAAATTGATCACGTTTAACAAAATGCTACCGAAACAATATATCACAAATGCTGCACGAGAAAAAGGGTTGATCGGAACAAGTCTTTGGCCAAGACACTGGTTGACAAAGTCAACAAAGACAGAGACTCGGACGTATCGATCGGTTCGCCTGCCACATTAAAGTCAAAGCTTTTCTCCCTCTCCTTCTCTCTTTCTTTTTAACAATTACTCTCGCTCTTTCTCTGTCTTATTGTGTGTTGGTTTTTTTATTCCACTGTAAGTCCATCAATAATTCATTGCGACTGAGTGATCTATTCAACGAACGATCGTCAAGAAGCAACAGTTTTGCAATGTTTTCAACGATCGATCGTTCGATTTGATCGCGAGAAAAAAGATATTCCGCTTGTCAGCTGCGGCAAGGCACAAGTGTTTTTTTTATGTATTATGCCAAAACAAAATTGTGCCATAAATATAATAACGATCAGATAGAAAGAGCTAGAGGCAGAGGGGTAGTTTGAGTGAGAAAGAGAGAGTACAAAGACAGTTACAATGAACAAACGCGAAGTCGGTGTTCCGCTCATTATTATTATTATTTTTATTTTATTATTATTAGCCACGGTTGAACAGCAGTTGAGGAGTTGAGGAACCCTTCAGAACGGGTGTTGCTTTTTCACAATGGACCCAGTCGAACTGCTCCTTGGAGCTGACAAAGGGAATGCCCATGATGAGACTTTGATTGAAAATTGCCGCTGCATTTTTGACAGCACTTCAGAAAAATGTTATTAATGCGTTGCAATGCGGTAGGCCAAATCGCCAGTTGTTGTCTCCCTCTTCAACTTTGTGTCTCTATCTCGGTATATCTTTCAAAACTGATCAGTTGTTGTGCCAAAGTTTAACCCACTGCAAGCTTTAACCCTTGACACACTCTCTCTGTCTCTCTCTCTTATTTTTAAGGAAAAATATTGTGAGGTGTTGACAAAACATAAAGTTCGTGTGAATACCAACACGTTGTGACAATTGTTTGACAATAACAACAACAACAACAAACAGAGACAACTATGAAAAGGTGCTCAGTGCTAAGACCTCAGCATCATGACTCTCCTCCCACAGCCTGTGCAGGTCCCAATAGGTACCGCAGTCACCCAGTCCTACAACCTGATCAGTCTCTTTGCTCACAACATCGTTACCTGGCAATCATCGATAACATTTTGAAGTTGTTGTTCCTGTTGTTGTTGTTGTTTGTCGTTGTAAAACGTGCAGAACGCGCGCGAACATTTAAAATATGCAAATGCCACAGAGAGCAATACAAGCACACAAAGGTTAAACGAGTAACACTAAACACAAAATACCCTTTGAGTATTTCTTTGTGAAAGTTAAAAGGCTTTAGGCCAGTAGAGTATGTGAAAACTGCTCTAAATGGAGTTAAGCTTCATTAAATGTAGAATACCACAAATTAATCACTTTTTGAGTTGCTTAGTAACTAATTACTTAATTACTTAACTAATTGCAAACACTCAACCAAAAAAGTGTTTTAAATTTCTACGAATTTCTTTATTCCGATATATTATATTATATTATATTATATATTATGTTTTATTGCTTATAAGTATATTATTATATTTTTTATTATACTTTATTTATTTATTAAACACCTTTCTAGCATAGTTGTGCTACCTTTTCCTAGAGTGTTCACTTACAATCGTCTACTGCAATCATCATCCTCATCATCATTGTCGTCGACGCGCCGTTTGGTCTGTCGTTTCAGGGCATTCAAAATGTTTGTTTAAAAAATTATTGCATATTTTTTGTTGATGCCTTTTTGAATTTTTGCAAATTCCACGAAATTACCGTAGACACAAAGCTAAAACTGGCTAATCATATTGACAAGCGCGACAAATCTCGACCAATTGACAGACATTTCTGTTAACTTGTTAAGCAATTAGTCATCGGGCAAATAGAGAACAAGAAAATAAATATTAAAATAAGGCGAAAATATATATTGATTTGCGTGAGTTTATAAGCTGATTAAAGAGCTCAGTTAGAGAAGTGAAGCAATTTTTTTAATGGGCTTTATTTATAGAAAAAAATTATTTTTAGAACCTGTTCTCTAAAAAGAGTAGAAGGGTGTATTTGGTTTGTCATAAGCGAAATGTGAATATTTGAAAAGTTACAGCTTTATCATATTAATTAATATAGGGTACAATAGTGATATAATTCTAGAATTTTAGTTATTGTTTCAGAAAAAGTGGATGGGTTAATTAGGAAGAAGTTTTATTTAGATGAACATTTCTTTTTACTCCTTTAAAATATTAGATTTAACACTATCCAACACATATGAAGTTTTCAGAGCTGTTTTACTTTTAATGATTATTTTTTAGTTAATTTATTTATTTGTTAACTGAATTTACACTCCTTTCATGCATTGTTCAGTTGCTTTATCATTCTTAATTTAATCAAATACTGGCACTATTTTTTATTGGTTTTGTTTATTTTATTTAATAACTTTTTAAGTCTTTCGTCTTGCATAACTCACACTATTTTCAATATTTTGTCTGCTTGCCTTCCATGCTTATTACTCTAGAACACACTTTATATGCTAACAAATTTTGAATGTTTTTTTACTCCGTATTCTCTGTATTTTTTTTTTTTTTTTCATTGAGCTGGTTTTTGCTGTTGCTCCCCCGCTTTTGAGCTGATCTCGGAGCAGTGTTTGTGTTCATCTTGTTTGGCAAAAAGGAACAACACCAAAGCAAAGCAAAGCAAAGCAAAAGCATATTGATATCGTGCATATTGATCTTGTTCGGCGATAAGTCTGTAGTCTACGAGTATGCTGCTCGTTTGTTCACATATATACAAATATATATATATATGAAAATATTTGCTACGTTTTGGCTTAAGCCACTTCCATGGAAGTTGCTCGCATAAAAATGAGCAGAAAGCAGCAGAGAGAAGAAAAAAACAAAAGCCCAACTGGCTGGCATTAGACTCACCATCGATTGGGCCAATAGTTGTACGAGTATGTCGTTTTGGGCTAAAATACTTTGCCACATCGCAGTTGAACTCGGGGTTGAGTTGCCAACGATCAGGCGGCAAGGCGGCCAGGCTGTCTGGTTTCTTTTTGGGGGCACATGTGGCCCCAACACCAGCCTCATGGCATTCTCACACGACTCGAGCTTTGGTCAGCAGCCCCAGCTGTTTTTCTTTTCTGTTTTTTTTTTTGGGAAGAAACGTTGTGCGAGGTTCCAGGGTCTGCGGTCTAGCCGGTAAGACCGCAACTATAAATTTTATAATGGCAAAAGGGGTAAACGCTTAGAGCCTGGCCAAGTTGACTCTCCTCTTGAAGGTCTTTGTATTTCTCCGAATTAATATTCGTGTGATTTTTTATCGTTATTTGATTTCTGCTAAATATTGCACATTGTGTGAGAGGAGCACCCAAGAAAAAGTCAAAGTGTCAGCCATAATTGTTATGATTAAGTGTCAGAGGCTTACTATGCAGCTGCAACCTTTCTCTGCGATTCACAGGTTTTCACTACTCCCAAACAATTGTCATGTGTGATTCGAGCAATTAGTGTTCACATAATTATATAGCCAATCTCAAGTAAGTTGGCTCATAGTCATTAAATGGCCTCAACTTTAACCTTTTTAATGAGCCCCATTTTGTGGGCCAGCCAACCGCAATTTGAGCGTAACTTGGCTTACTGCAGCCAACTCAACCTCAATTTCACTTGGGACCACATAAAATCATAAAATCTCCTCACATGAAATTAACCATGTGGCCATAAAAAGCCAACATAAAATGCCAAACAAGAGCGCCAATGTAATTATGCAAAACAAACATTTCAATATGTACGAGGGCTTAAAGGGCTGGGTGTTGGGAAGGGTGAGTGGGCGAGGGGGGAGCTGGAACTGTGTGGCGGAATTAACTTATTAATTCTACGACCTACGAGCTGCGATTGCCTTTTCAATGAATCGTTTGCAGCCTTCTTCATTTTTATGGCCAACAGTCGCAATGTTTAGGTTATTAATTTCAGGAGTTGACGGGCACACGGGGCGTATGCGGAATGCGGCTAAAATCTTTCACAGATTGGCCGGTTGAGACAATTCCAAGCTGGGAACTCACATCGCATTCCCTGTAGAGTTTTGCATATTTTTCTGATATTTTTCAAATATTTGCAAATTGTTAAAACAAAATTGATTCGATTTTATGTGCACAGAACCGATAGAGAACTTGCCACACTCTCGCTGTCACTGTCTGAGTAGCTGTGTCTCTCTCCCTCTCTCTCTCTCTCTCTCTCAGCGCGTAATTTAATATTTCGTGGCGCCAGCAGAACTATAAAAAAATCAAAGCCAGTTCGCAGTTCGCAGTTTGCAGGCTCAGTTCCAAAATGAAATGACTTAAGCTCCACCATTCATTATGACAACACGACGTTGTTGGTTGTTTCGTTGTTGTTTGGTGGTGTTCTTCTTAGTCCTCCTTTTTTTCGCAGGGACATTGGGGGACTTGGTCTGGGGCAGATTTCCTGCTGCTTCATCTTCATCATCTTTTCAGACTTGGGAGTAACAGCAACAGCAGCAGGTCCAGTATTCCAATATTCCTGTATTCCTGCTTCCAGACTGGGATTCAGTCCCAGACTGAGACTGAGTCTGGGACTCAGGCGCAGGCGCAGTAAAAATGTCTGCGCCAAACACAAATTTTGTGTTGAGATTGCGATCATTTCACTGATATCGTCGCGTCGCATTCAGGCGTGTGCGCAGGCGCAAGCAATCCTCAGCAACAGCAGCAGCAACAACAGCAACAACCACAGCAACTACAACAACAAGTTGAGCAACGCGTGACGCAAAAATACCAACACAAGCTTTAACTGTTTGTTGTTGTTGCTTCTGCTGCTGCGGCTGCTGCTGCCGCAGAATGTGGCATGTGACCCTTTCTTGTCACAGCTATATGCACTGCAAGAAATTTTACAGTGGAAAAGTATAAACAGTTAATCTCAGTTTAAAAGTTAATCTTGTTACTTTTGAGGTATTAAAAAAACGGATGCTTTAAACTTCAAATTGTTCTTAATCGAATTTGAGTTAAAATTAGTAATTAGTTTTAACATTGTCATATAACAATTCTATCACTGTCAATACTTTTAAATATTTTTATAAAATTAAATAAATTTAAATAAAATTAAGTAAATTCCATTTTTTTTATTTCATTAAAATTAAGGCATTTACTTAGCATTTAAAAACCATTTTTCGTCCATGTATAAAAAACTGATTTTAATGTTTAAATTGGACACAGACCAGAACGATTGACTCAATATTTTTAATAGTTACAATTTAATTTAAATGTTACAACTAACATGTGGACTTATATCCTTTATGCAATGTGTTCCATTAATTTGCATTGCCACGAAAGATCCGTTTATGACGCTTTTAAAACGATATAAATTAAATTACAGAAATTTTATAAAATTTAAAGCTTAATAAATTTATAATCAAGGAGTTAATAAGCAACTTAAAGTTACTTTATGAGTTGTTTCTTTCTATCTTAAAACTAAATTGCCTAATTGATTTGCCGAAAACCAAACTTCCTTGTGTTTCTCCAAAATTTCTGTTATTCGATGAACCCCAGAATAAATTGCATTATCGTATGACTCATTTTCACTTCCTTCAACTCGTTTCCATTTATCAACAATCAGGCAAACTGTCAAAACTTTTGTCAGTGCAAAAATTGGCGCATCAAAACTCAGTCAGTTTAGCTCAGTTTGTTCACTTTGGTTGCTTGGCATTTCTGTTCAATGAATGATATTTTTATGCCTAAGGTTGCAAATCTGTGGGTTTGTTTTGTTTTATTTTCAACTCCATCGCCCGTTTCCATAAGGTACAAGTAATGTGTATAAAAATTGTGAACATGTGGGAACTTATTTCTTTTTTTTTTTGATTTTTGCGCTGGTTTATATTTATTTTTTGTTCGATTTGAAGTTGGAGTTTATATGCTGGTTGCTGGACAACATCGACAGTCTCTCGCGGACTTTGGCGATTCGAGGGTTGAGAGACTGTAAGCTGACTTTGGTGTTGTTATGTCGTACTCATTTCATATTTGATTTATGCAGCGAACCCTTTCTAAATAATAAATAAAATATGAAATATGTTTGACTCTTTTTTTGTTGTTGTTGTTTCCTCGCAAGAACTTGGACTCCAGTTCGCGTATCATTTGGGCTCACCTGAAATCTGTTGCGATCTCAGATCTGGTGATTCTGGTGTCGTTTTGTTAAATGTCCATCAAAATCATTTTTGTGTCTCAACAAAGCTTCAAATGTATACATCAAATGTTCTTCATGTTCCCTCATAAATTATATTTTGGCTAAAGAAGTCAAAGTCAAAGACTCTCTCGTTCTTTTCTTGTTCTGAAATTGAAAGTTCTCTGTCTTCAGACTGACAAGTGACTTTTTCGGTTTAATCTTTTTCAATTTCAGTCCTCAAACTGAATGTGTGTGGTGCAATCTCTGCAGTCCCCTAGGGCTGGGTATATTTTTTAGGGCCCTTTTTTTTTGGGTGCTGGCGCTAGTTGGCTGTCAAATTAGTCGCAAGCTTCACGGTGAACGATCAGACAGCGATGCATGCTGAGAGGCCTGGGACACAGCAGATCCTTGAGCAACTCTTTACTCCAAATAGAAATACTATGTTGATAGTAAAAGAATGAGAAAGGAAGATAAAAAGGGGGGGAAGTGCAAAACTAAATTTAGAAACAGAAATAATAATATGATTTATAGAATAACGTATTCAAATCAGAAGTGTTTCTGGTTTTAAAAAATAATAAATAATTGAAAAAGTAATAGAAATAAATTAAGTAAATAAATATGAATAAATTTGAGTAGGAAAGGTGATAGGATAGGTAAAGGAATGAGATAGGAATAACAACTAATAGGAATTCGAATAGGAAAATGAGTAGGGATGGAAACGAGGAAAGGGATAAGGAGAGTCACAGGGATTGAAATTGGAATAGGAATAGAAATTGAAACTATAAGAGGGATAGACATACGAATAGGAGAGGAATTGGAAATATGACAGGGATAAAACTTGGTATAAGGAAAGAATTAGGGATAGTTATAAAGATAGGAAGTATTATGGGAATTAGATTAGAAACAAAGCATATAGTAAGGAATTGAACCGAAAAATAATTTAAAATATTACCTATATGTACATAACACCTTAAACCTTGCTACCAGCAATGCTTTCTTAAATTACAATACCCACAGTACACACAGTACACAAAATACAATTTTGAAGGCTGTGAAATTCCTTCAATTTTATTGCAATCATCAACTGATTTATATAGTTCAACGTAATAAACACGCAGTAACTTTGTTAGCTAACAACTAGAGCAATCCACTGTATTCCTTCACAGATCCCCTGTACCCCAGCACAGCTTTACAGTTATTTTAGCCCTGCAATTACCATAACATAAATCAAAAGTATTTTGAAACGTTAAATGAAACACGAGAGAAATGTCGAGTTGTGAGAAAAGCAAAGCAAAGCAAAGTAAATGTTAAAGCAACCGGATGAGCGTATAAAAAATAGGCATTCAAATAAATAGACTCAACCGGATTTGCAGCAAACGCGCGTCGTCTACACCCACAACACGCACACAACAAACGGAGCATCCCCAAAAGTGTGTGCACACACAGCCACACAGCCACACACCCACCTCGATATCCGCTCATATATGACGCACTTCCTTGGTCCTGGCCTGGTCCTTGCAGCGACTGCAAGTGAAGACCCTGCCATTATCCTTTCACACGCAGTCGCCTTTGTTGGTGGTTGTTGGCATTGCTCGGAAAAAGTCAATTAAAAAAGTTAAATAAATCATAAACTTGGCAGATGATTTGATTGCGGCAGCCGCACCAATCCCAGCCAGCTACAATGTAGCAAACGACGAACGGCGGGAAAACAGCTGAAATTGGCGTTTGTTTTGTTTGCTAGAGGCTTTTAGAGTCTTGCCTCCGTCCGGTTGAAAGATCTTCCGTATTTACTTTAGCGCTTCTGCGGTTGCCTGGCAAAGGCTGTGCTTCCTGCTACTCCAAAAGGCAGAGACAGTGGCAGCAAAGGGGGTGGCTTGTAAGTCGGTGCGGACATCCGCCTCGTTGTTGGGTTGTTTGGGTTGTTGGCTTTGCTGGTGTCGTTGTTGTCGTTGACTTTGGCAATCATAACTGTAACTGCTCGCTGCCAAAATTTATGAAGTGTGCCGTCGTTGACGATGACTTTGCCACGTGTCCTTCAATCCAGCCGTGTGTACCCCCTTCCCTTTCCCCCTTCTGCGCCTTCCATCCACGCTGCAACTGAGCGTTTTTGGGCGTTTTGATATTTCGGCACTTTTCATTCATTATTAAATAGATTTTCTTATATTTTTCCCCGTTTTTCCCCCTCTGCGACTGCAAGTGATTTGCTTTGATTTTCATTTCTTCGGCGCGCACCCGAATGGCATTTGTCATATTGCGCCAAATGAATTTTAATGGGAAATCTTCTTTGTACTTTTATTTTTTTATTCTGCTGTTTTCCATAATTTACATTGCCAACAACTTTTGTCGCATTCTCTGTGACACTTCTCATCTGTGCTTTATCCATTGCTTTTGTTGTTGCTTCTCTTTCTATTCTTGGCAGACATCTTTAAGTTGTTCGCACCCACATCCGTTTCCGGCTTTCGGCTGCATGTGCTAAAATAAAAGTTGCTTCCCATTCGTAGTCATCTCTTTCTGGCGGTCTCTTTCCTCTCTTTTCTCTCTCTTGCTCTCCCTTTTTGGCGTCGGCCATTGCGCCAAACTTCCTTACTGCGCCAATACGTATCCGTTTTCCTGTCTGCACTGACATTTGCAGCATATTGCTTGTCATTATATTACGTCCTTTACCCTGCAATTATTAATTTGTGCTTGGAGGATTGTCTGAAAGAAAATTCAAACTGCTATTTAAACATAAATAGTATATTTATTTAATATTTTTATATAGCTTACATTAAAAATAGTTATTTTTAACGTGCCCTAGCATCAGGACCAGTGGTCTGATCGGAAATACAGGGTATAGGCATAATTGAAAGACTTTCAACTTTGACTAAATTAAAGTAGCATTATACTTTTCATCCCAATTGCTAGCAAACCCTTACAAAAGTCCATTATTATGTTTTAGTTTATATAAAAACTGCTGAAAAAAATTCCCTTACACCTTATAGGGTATTTCTAAGTACATCACACTCGCTCAATTGGAATTTGGCTACGTTTTGAAGCCGCAGTCGAAATGATTTAATGACAACGAATGAAAATTTATTGTGCGTAAAGTTGACTGCCGCTCAAGGGTCGCAGAGTCGCAGGGTCAAGGGTCGCAGGTCGCAACACTGAAATTGCCAATGACATTTCCATCTCAATTCAATGATTAGCTTCTTGGGACTTTTGCATTGACGTGGCAACCCTCGTTCTAGTACTGGTACTGAGACTGGTTTGCTCTGTCACTGTCAGTGTCACTGTCATAACTGTGTGGGCGTAACTTCGTCCTGACTCCCACATCGTCCTTCGTACCTTCGACCCATGTTTAGCTTGGCTCGCCTGTCGCTTTATCTGGCAGCCCATAATCATGTTGTCATTAGCACATGTCCCCCTTCCTCCCAGTGAAGAACCCCGTCCATAGGAGCCCATTGATGTAGGCAAGCATCAAGTTACTTGCTTTCAAATGCTGATGGATGCGGGCATTCAGCCTTTAATTACAACCAATTGCAGCTAAAAGTTGCAATGATTTGCGGTTTTCACTTGAGTAAGAGTCAAAGCCGGCGCATCACAAGTGGTTTCCCACTTGGCGACCTTTAGTATTTGTTTTTGAAGTTGTATAATCAAAATGTTTTATCTATAAATGGAGTGGAAAAAATTGAAATTTTTTTAAATATTTACGACATTTCGGTCATTATTCTTATTAACTTTCGTTATTATTAACTTTTAGATCTAAAAATATTTGTACAATCATTAATGTAACTTTTTTTAGTAACAGTACAAAGGTTTGGTATGTTTAGAAGTATTTGAATATTGGAAAAACTATATTAAAAGTATCTTTAAGTATTTTTAGATCCCTTCCTCTAATAAAGAAAGAGGGGTCTATTATTTTTCTCAGCAGCAAAATGTGCTTAACAAACACAAGGAGGCGTGGCCACCCTATATGTAAATTTAAAAATTATTTGTGTGGTGCCATTATAACTATCACTACCAAGTTTGATTCGGTTCGGACAACTGTATACTATAACTCCCATAATTAAAATTGATAAAAAATTGCTTATTTTTTAGGAAATGGGCACTAGAATGACTACGGGGTCTTTCACAGTCGGTTCGCTCGACTGTTGACTTTCTTCCATATTTATATAGAAATTTTTATATTTCGCGTTAATTCTTGAAATACTTTATTAACATAAAAAATTGTTGAAAATGTATACTTTTCCATTATTCTTGAAATGATATAATTTATCGTATAATTGTATATTATTTACTCTAATGCTAGTCATTGACAAACTTATGCTATTTAAAAAATTTATTATCATTTCCAACTTATATATAAATAGCAATCTTATGATTTAAGGCTGTGTATTGCTGATTTTGGCTCATTATTATAATTAATGGCCTCAATACGGACTTTAAGAACTCAAGAGCTTTAAAGTGACCACCATTAGCAATACCCACACACACACAGCAGGCACATTAAAATTTCAATAGCTCTGTGTTTTCCAACCCCCTCCAAACAGCCTCCAGTCACTTTAAAAGCCCCAAACCCCCAACAAAAAGTGCTCGTAGGACCAATCGTCGCTTTCTTGTCTTGTCAATATTGAACAATTCATGCGCATTGCGTAAACATCCGTTAAAACTTTATTTTATGGCCGCCATTTTATGAACGTTTGGTGTAAATACATTTCCGCCGGGCACTGGACACTCGACACAGAGTCCGGAGTCCAGACCAGAAGCCAGAAGCGTAAGAGGCAGCTGAACAGAAGAGGAGAGAGCTGGGGAGCCGGGAGTGCATTCAGGCACAGGAAGCGCAAAAAATGGCGACGCCACAGAGATGACAAAAGAGTGTTGAGGAGTGTGTGGAAAGGGGGTGGAGGAGGTAGGGAGCAGCCGACAGCACAAGAAGTAGCAGCAGAAAGAGAAGAAGAACAAGAAGAAGAAGCAGCAGCAGCTGAGACCAGGCATAAATTATGCACTGCAAAATAAACGACGAGGCGCACAATAAAAATCGGCAAAAAATTGTGTACGCAATCAGAAGTACGAAATGGCAAAAAGAATGAAAAGAAAACAACGAAATGATTGAAATTTCAAAATAGACGAAACATTAAATGCTCTACTCTGTTAAGAAATAGGGCAAAGTAAGCAAAGAGCAAGCGAAACGAAGCAAAAGTTAAAGATAAAGTGTAAGAGATATTTCTGTTGAGAAATAGAGGATGATAATCAGAGATGAAAAAGAAAGAAGAAGAGGAGATGAATAAAATGATGCTAAAAACAAGGAAAAAAGGGATATTAAGAACTGACTTTAATTTCAGACCAAAGAGAAGCAGATATGTTGATCTTCAATAAAATCAATAAATTAAAAATAAAACTAACAATAACAATCTTTCAGACTATGGGCATTAAAAAAACTCTCTTGATTAAAATAAAATATTTGATAACAAATTAATAATAAATAAAATGTATCAAACTATTATTTCCTGCTTAAACTATAAAAATATTTAAGTTTCAAGTCTACAAAAGGTTTTAAAGTTGACAAGTTGGTCAGAATTAAACTTAAAAAAAAATAATAAATTATATACATATTATCAAATAAAATATATGTATATATTACACTACGTCATTAAATATACACTATGGAGCATAACTATAGCGACCTTTTTGTGTGGGTTTTTTTTTTTTTTTTTTTTTTTTTTTTTTTTTTTTTTTTTTTTTTTTTTTTATAATATAACAAGTAAAGCAATAATTTTTTATACACAAAATTAAACACCTAGCTAATGAATGCTCCCATTTTTATAGGGTACAAATAACGAGCGAAGTAAAATAAATGACAAAAGTTTTTGCTGCTGTTGCCGAGCAATAAGAAAGGAAGAAAGCAATTTAAAGAGGGAGACAGCAAGTTGTTAAAGAAAGGATGAGGGAGAGGAAAGAGAAGGCAGCTAGTAAGAAGAAAAACTGACAGTTTTAATGAAAAGTCTTTTGCCATTCGCCTTTACATACGTCGAAAAAAAGAAAACAAAAACAAATATACGTAAATTGCAAATGTGGAAAAGTGGGAGCAAGAAAGAGCGAGAGAAAGAGGGTGGGGTTGAGCGAGAGAGTGAGAGGCAGCATGAGAATGTGTAGGAGCGAAGGAGGAGCAGACCCGACTCGACGCGACGCATTTTCCTGACAAGCATGTGACCCAATTATGCGCAATCAACAAGAAGAAGAACAAGAAAAAGATGAAGAAAAAGGAGAAGGAGAAGAAGAAGACGACAAAACAACAACAGCGACAAGCGCCTCTAAGAATCATAACAGAAACACAAATAACTTTTGTATCTCATGGATGCGGCACAAAAGCGAATGTCAGTTACACAAAACACGCGCCACAAACTTCCCTCTCATAGTTTCAATGGATCAGCGCCCACGAATCCAAATTCCAATTTCAAATGCGCCTGACAGCGACACTACGTCACTTTGCCATTTCATCAGTCTATCAGTCTGTCAGTTTATCAGGACTAAGACGCTTGACTCCTGCGTATCTATGAGATACAAATCAACAACGATGACGATGACGACGCGAACGTAGACAATCAGCGAGCTAACAAATGAGTTAATATGTTGGCCAAATTTGCTAACCATTGTGCGCTCTTGGCCAGGCTTTGTCCTAACAAGTGGCCACAATTGAATAAATGAATGAATGCACTCATCTCCTTCCTCCGCCCACGAATCTCATTTTGAGTGTGGCTGTGTTTTGGGGGGGTTACTAGGGTAGATACGAGTATCTGTTGCTTATGGTAGTCAGGTGAATGTGCTCATTATAATACTCTACCAATTGGGTATACACGTTGAAGATTTTAATATATAGAAGTCTTTAAAAAAAAGTATATATGTAGCACTGATGAATAGATGACCTCATTTAAGATTAAAAGCTTAAACATTTACTTTAAGTTTTAACTAAAATCAATAAGATTAAGTTTCTTTCTTTCTTCTTTCAATTAGGCACTACTTAAAAAATGTATTTCTATGTAACTTAAGCAGTGCCTTAGTGTATTAAAACTTCGTTCAGCTAAAGTGACCAATTCTTTCTTGTTATTATGCTGTTTGTCCTGTTTGCGCCATTATTTGGAGCTAGTGTGTCCTGTATCCCGTGTCCTGTGCCCTGAATACTGTGTTCCAGCTGCCTGCAATTTGGGCGCATTGTTTGCGCACTCCAGTATGCAAATAATTGCTTTATGCGCTTGTTTTGGGCCAACAACATAATGGGGCCAAAAACCCCAATTCTAGACAATTTGCAATCAGCAGTTAATGAGCTTGCCACAACATTATTGTCCACGTCGTTTACTATTAATTGAGTTTAAATTAAACTGAATTTGTACAATACTCAATCGCTGGAGTGCTGCCAACTTGCTGTGCGAGTGCTGCCAACTCAACAAAGTTGATAATTGAAAAGTGTTTGTTTGGTTGTAAGCACTTTATAGATAGTTTTAAGCTTTTGCCATTCAATGTCAGTAACTAATTCGATTTTCTGTTGTGTCAACCGTTGGAAAACTCATTGGTTGGAAAGCCGATAATACCCAAACGAAGAGACAGTTATCTCGCATTGTATTGAAATAAAACAAAGCTCCCACGTTCTAGTAAAAGTCGAAAAACCAAATCAACAATTACACGGCAAATTAAGTTGTTGTACAGCAAACAGAAACAACAACAACAACAATAATACCACTTGACACAACTGCGAAAGAAAAGGCAATTGTAGAACCCGGAAAGGTAAAAAAAAACACCTGGATTCTCTCTCGACTCTCATTAGGCATTCATGGCGCGTAGACAAACAAAGCCATAGATAAAGGTGACCCAAACCCAAACTCAAACTTAAACTAAATAGACAGTTTCTAAACAAAACAATTTACGTATAAATTAATTTACTTTCATTAATTAGTTGGGGGTATTACTAGATGGGCATTTGAGGCAGGGGATGTCTCTTGTCTCTTGGGTGTGGAGAATTGTAATGTAAAAGTTTCTTTAACTGAAATTTGCATAGCATTTCAATGACTGAGAATTTAAGTTAGTAGAAAATGGGAGAAAATCGCCAGCATAAGTAAAACATTTTCAAACTCATTTTATTTATGTTAAAAGCAGTAAGTCGGTTAAAGATTTGAAGTAATTTGGAATTTAAGACTTTGTTTTTGGAGTGTAAAACATTATTTAGTTCATGTTAAAGGCTGATTTATTTCATAAATGTTAAGGTTTTCGGAAAAGAATTCAGCATAGTTTCTTAAAATAATGATTTAAATTTTAGTCACTCAAGCTATTTACTTCGTATTCCAAATTCAATTTTGCATAGTTTAAAATCTGTTTTTTATTTAGCATACAATCCCATTTAAAATCGCCATATTTGAAATAAAAATATATTCTATTCTCCCTGTACACCTCATGCTTTTCCACTTGTCCACAGCCCCCCTTCAAAAAACGCTTTCAAGCTACGAAATTATAAAAATTTGATGTGTGTTGGCTATAAAAATGCTTCGCTTGTGTCAGTTTGATAGTTTTCCAAACAGTCAAAGACATCAAATCGTAGCGCATGCGCCACAGTCTCAAAAACGAAGATGAATAAAATCTTTGAAATGTGCATAAATTAAATACAAAAGAAAAACTGTAAGGAATATTTAAGTGTATTGAAAGTATTGTAGTAAAACCGTAGGTGTTGGCATCGTCACAGTGCGTAAAACACATAGAAAACCTTAAGAAAAATCGTTGAGTGCATCAAAGCAAAGTGCATAAAATTCGAGTCCATAAAAGTCGCTGGAGAACCGATTTCATTTATAATTTCATTAAAAAAAAGTTTTCTCCATTTGAGAAAATGGCGCCAGTTGTAGAAGAAACACATGTTAGTATATAAAAATCTTTATAGCTGTAGTGTATTTTAACCGTAAGTCGGCATCTACCTCCAACTCCCTACATCTCCCTCTCTACCTCACTGTCTCTTTCCCCAATTTATCTACTACCAACCTCTTGGCATTAAATCCGTCTTTGATAGTCACCGCAAATCCGGCCAATTAGAGGTAAATTTTCAAAGTTGCCTATAAAATAATAAAAATTGCCAATTGTCGACACATTTTTACATTTTTCCATTTTTTTTTTTCTGCCATGTCAAGCAAATTTTCCGTTTTAATGACGACACTTTAATAACAGAAAAAAAATTGTTTTAATGACATTGGCAAGTATCGAACATTTACTTTGGATCCTATAAACATTTATGACTATTTAATAGAAGCCATCAAAATATTATAGCCGAATTGTACAAGAAGGAAATTGCACTGCCAACAGCAAGTGGAATGTGTACCGATTAGCCCAGTTGGAGACAAAGGCACAACAAAAAGACGTTGCTCTCTATATCATAAAGTAGCCGTAATAATCCGGAGTTACCTGAGATTGTCTTAAAGAAAATTAACTAGCGGTGAAAATAAGGATTATATAAGTAGTGATTTTTTATTACTGATTTTATTTTAAAATGTTCCCGTGTAAAAACAAAAACAGTTTGGGAACAACAGTTAGGAAAAGTATATAAATTATGTTTTAAATTATATATAAAATATATTTATTTATTATAACAAGGATGTATGTTTTTTTGAGCGATTTGGGTTCTATTCAGGCCACTTTACCATAGAGTTTATCTGCATACTATTCAGCTGCTGTTATTTAAGCCAAGTTCTCGACACGTTGCATCGCGCCAAAATACACGTAAGTTTATCTTTCATTAATGCTACTATTTCATAATTTTAAATTGGCCAGACAATTCCACAGATACAAAGAACCCAAATTTATATGCCAACAACAAGCGGAGACAGCGAAGGAAGGGAGAGAGGGGAATGAAGATGGAGATGGCAAGAGAGACACAGAAAATCGTGTAAGAGAAATGAAAAGTTTAAAACCTATAAAATTTAAAATTGATTGTTCAATTAATCTTCAGAAACTTGACAACACAGCGCGTTGTGCGTTTGGGATCCAATCGAAGTCCCAAAACCCAAACAGATTGAGTTTGGTGAATGTGAAAGAGAACGAGAACCAGAATGAGAAAGAGAAAGAGATAGATGGGATAGACTGCAAGCCACTCAAAGTCGAGTCTCCAAGTTCTATAGGACACTGTTTTGGTTGGTTTTTTAAAGAAGCTGCGTTTAACTTAGTCAAAAATAAGCTGTTTTTGGGATTAGAAATAATAGTTAAGTAACAAATCATAAAATTTTGAATAATATGAAAAATATTTCTAATATAAATTAAACATCTAGACCACCTTAAAAAGGCAAATATATATAGTCCTTTAAACAGGAGTCTTAAAGTCTCCAAAAATTTAAAATAATAATCCAAAATAAATAATAATATTTTTTATTGTTTTAAATGTTTGTTAAACTTTATCACTAATCACCTAAAATTTAAATACATTTTTTAAATGTCCCAATATATATAAACGTCCTAATAAATTATTATTTAATTCTTTCTTCCTTTAATCGTTCCATTTATAAAGAAACTATTCTTTTTAGCTCGGTAGTTTAGCGTTATTAATTTTTAAGTTTATCACACAGGCGCGAATGCCGCCTTATAAACAGCATATTGAATAGTCCACAGTCTAGACCATAATCCCAGGTCATAATCCATAGATCGCCAACAAAAATACAACACACAAGAAAAAAATAAACGCAGTTACATAAAACCAGTTACAAAAGAATAAAAAAAAGACGAAAATATAATAACAATGGGGAAAAAAAGATGAAAATGCTCTGCGCCTCTCTTTCTCTCTCTCTCTCTCTCCTTGCCTGTGTCTCTTTCTCCCACTCTCTGAGACAAGGAGACAATGCAATAATATTTTTCATAATTTTTGTATTCATTTATGCTCTTTTCTGTTGCTGACTGTTGTTGTTGTTGTTGTCTTCTTTTTGAATAACCTACAGCCAATTAATGTCCCATAATTTTGAGTTTGAGTTTCAGATGCAGCGACAGCGGCAACGTCACTGGGCCAAGGGATCCCTCTGGGTCTACAAAGAGAGTCCCTCAACTTGTCATAAGCCTTTTAATTGCTAATGGATATTTTGATAGTCGCAGCAGCAGCGACGATGACCGAGTTCAAGTCTATAACTGCATAACCAGAGAGCAAGTTTGGCTTAATCAAGCGACAGAAATCGCAGCGATATGAAATCAAGTTCTTTTTTAATTTTTTGTCAGAGCGCGTCAAATGAAAACCGATCCAAGGCAATCCAATCCGTATCCGAATCCAATCCAATCCAATCGAAGCTCATACTGAATCCAATCGTATCAATTTGAATTCGAATTCGAATCGATTCTTCCTTGGCGTCACCAAAAATTGCTGCTCATTTAACGATCGTCCGCTAATTTCCATGTCTCAGTCTCCATCTTCGTTCACTGATTTGGGATTTGAGTTCCAACTGACGTCCTCTACACAAGGTAGAAGCTATCCAGATGTTAACAGTCGTCGTGTAGTTGCTGTTGTTGTTGTTGTTGTTGTTGGTTTAACGGCTGCATCGTCGGCATCATCATTAACATTTTCAAGATTTAATCATCAAACATGGCGCTCTGCTACCCTCGATGGTGGTAATGATGCCATGTTCAGTGCCTTGTTTAGTCGCATGTCGTACATGCGCTTTTATCGGCATTTAAAATATACATAGACACACACACACATACACCTCTACTCCCATAACATTTTGTTCAGGTGTAGCCCTTGTTACCTGTGGCTTTCGTCAATTTTATTTGCCATATTTATTTAAGTTTCAATTAAAAAATATTCAAAACACAAGCGGTGGCTTTAAAGCCAATCAAACTTGGCACCAGATACTCATATTCCATAAATAGTCTGCAGCCTATTAAAGTCGGTAGTTTTAGGGTTTCTAGGGTTTAAATGTTTTTGAATTTTATAACAATATGAAGAGCAATAAATAGTTATAAGTTTGTGTAGGCATATGGTATAAAAGTTTATTGTAAGTTAATGTGCTTAAAGCAATTTACAGGGTATCAAATAGGGTAAAAAGCGTTTAGTTTGACTAAGAAGTTTTTCAGTTAAACGGATTGTTCGATTTTTAGAATTCGTCGCACTGTTCATTACATACAAATATTTAAATTCTTGATCGATTAAAGCTATAGGTAATCTAATTTTAATATTTAATACTGTAAGAAGTCTGTAAATTTTATTTTGTTTATTATATACTTGTGTATAAGCAGATGAATATATATTTTAAAATAAGAAAAAAAAGTTTTCTTCGACTAGCCGAAGATTAAATAACCTTGCAGTTATTTATATTGTGTTAATTAGGTTTTAATTACGAATAAAGTGTATAATAACAGAAAAGTTTTTCACTGAGTATTCCCAACCGATTGTTCCTAGGGCAGCTATATGTGATAAAGTGGTCCAATCTGGATAAAATTTGGATTACACATTGGATTCGGTACGAAATACATGTGTGATAAATTGGTTACTCCAAAAAAACATTCAATATTACAATACACTAATCAAATTAAGAAATTAACAAATTCTTTTATTTAAAGTCAGAGAATAAATATACTTATATATACATATATTTATTGTTTTCAGATTTTAAAGAAATAAAATGTTCGTTTTATAATAAAAATATTAAAAAACTTAGAAATTAAACCAGTTTCAAAATGAAATGTTTACTGCCACAATTATTTCCTAGTTTCCCATGGAAACTCCAATTGTAATTTCAATTTACACATGAAAAAGTAGTTAAAAAAAAAACACTGCAGACACCTTAAAAGGTTAATTGCAATCGCTGAGCATTCGATGTTCGAATTATCGAATACATTTCGCTTAGGATTTTCACAGCGATTTTCAGCTGAATGCCACACAGAAGTAACTCGTTTTTCCCCGCTGTCTCGCTGAACTCATAACATATGCAGTTTATAATTTTCCAAGAGGGGGACAGTTGGGTGGTTAGCCAGGGGAGGTGGGGGCGAACAGTTGGAAAAACATGGCGTACTGAAAAAAAAACATGTTCAACAGTTAATAAAACAAATAATTGCGTTGCGTATGCAATAAAAATAAGGCTAAACGGTGAGTAGTCAGGTAGGAATAACAAATATCGAGACTGTCGGCCATTGGGAAAGTCCTGAGGAGACCAGAAGACTAGACAGAGATGGAAACAACAGCGATGAGGACTAATCATCGAGTGGAGAATGAGCGGAGAAGAAGAACAACAACAACAACAACGACAACAATGTCGACAACGTCGCGCCAATTGGAATTGCAAATCTGCCAAGGAGGCACAAGGAAGAAGTAGTTGGAAAGGGGCTGCAATTGGGGGATGGGGACAACTGTGGACCGCGTGCTCGTCTTAGACAAAATGGTGGAGACATTGGCAACAACAAACAAGAAGAAGCAGCAGCAGCAGAAAAAGAAGAAGAAGAAGAACGACACAGGTTCATTCTCCCATAAATACGCGCAGCGGGTGTTAAATATTCTGTACGACTTCTGCAAGTCCTCCGAAGAAGAAGTCGCAGACGGAGTTGGAGACAGAGTAAGAGAGAGAGAGAGAGACAGCCCAATGTGTCTCTGCTCAGACATGCTCGTATCTGGCTCTCAGTGTTGCCTAAGCAAAACTTTGGCCCAAACGCCTTTGTTCATCAATTAAGCTGTCCTGTCCGTCTCGTCCCAGTCTCTCTCCCTTCCCACACCTGCGCCTGTCTGCTCTTACACACACACATGCGCTTTAAGCCCAGTTAAGAAGCAGGAGGCAGCATCATTGGAGACACATGCTATCGCTTGTAAATTGTGCAACGGTCAGAAACTGAAATATGGCATCGCAACGAAAGCAAATTGAAATCAATGAAAGCGAACCAACTTTCAGTTGCCAACTCGCAGCTAAAGTTGCTTAAAGCGAGTTCGCACTGTACAGTTTACAGCGCAAAGGGCGGAGTCTCTTTAAAGATGTTTCAAGAAACTTACCGACTTTTCTAAGCTGCTGTCACTGTGGAGGGCAGTCCACGCTGGTGACAAAAGCAGAGAACTGTTTGTTCTTAATATAAAATCGAAGAGATTACTTTAAAAGTAAGTATAAAAAAATTTAAAAAAAACAAGTAAGAAAGGCTACAGTCGATCGAGCCGACTGTAAAAGACCCCGTACTCCCATAGTATTGCATTTTATTTAAATTAAAATTTTCAAATGAAATTTAAAAAATTAAAATTAAATATTTACATTTTGAATTAAAATTAAAAAATAAATAAATTAACAACTGTCATCGTCAGCACTCGAACCCGCGATCCATGCGAAGGTTCCACATTGCGCCGCAACTCTATCAGTTGCACCACACTCCTCTTCTATCATTCTTCCGATTATTTGCATATATGTATGTGCACACATACATATGTGTGTATGTATAGCATTGGTCGGCGCGGCCAGCGGCTCCGGGCAGCGCTGCCGCCAGCAGGTAGAGAAAACGTTCGAACATATGTTTGTATGTTTCTGTGTTTGTTTGTATGAGTTGCGCGCATGCAGTGATTTTGCTTTAAAATAACTTCAACTTTGAACCGTAATTTCTCTGTTGTTTGACATAGGATTTTGATGCCACTTTCAGGAAAGTTAGAAATAGTAATTCTCTAAGCGTATGTTAAATTACAACACTGTACTATTTGATTTAATGCCTGAAACAAGGCATTGAAGCTGGAGAGTCTTTTATTTCTGATGAGCAAAGGGGGCGTGGCAGCTCAAAATTTTGAATGGCGTTATATTAAGGCTGTCTCTAGGAACCTGTATACCAAAATTGGTGCTCCTAAGTGCTATAGTTACTGAGATATTCGCCTAAAACAAAAATTTTCTCGAGGTTTGTCTGGTTTTTTGCTCATTGCGGGGGCGGTAGGGGGCGTGGCAACAATTTGAAATAAATCTTGATCTGCCTTGACATAATAACGTGACTTTCTATTGTGAATTTCATGGTTCTAGCTTTTGTAGTTTAGAGAAAGATCCAGGTGTTCATACGGACAGACGGACAGACGGACATGGCTATATCGACTCGGCTGTTGATGCTGATCAAGAATATATATACTTTATGGGGTCGGCCACGCCTCCTTCTGCCTGTTACGCACATCTCGCTTCTGACAAACTTAATAGACCCCCTTTACTCTTTTTTAAAGAGTACGGGGTCTAAAAAGAGCCACATTTTATTAAAACTATTTAGTTGGTTATGAAATGGTTCCTTGAGGTTTATAAGTAACTGAAGATTTATGTTAAAATAATATGTTTCTGTTACTAAGCCCAAATACATTTAAGTACTATACAATTCTTGAAATCGTTTTCAAGAAAACTAACAACATCAAATTAATAGTTCCAGCTTAATTAGCAGAGATTTTTTATATTTTTTTTATTCCAAATTTTAATTGAGTTAGGCGTTTCATTCTAGAACACTTATAAACACAGTTCATACAAACAAGGACAGTGAAAAAAAAGAGTTTTTAAAACTTTTTTTTTTAATTTTAAAAAATAAATTTATTTTAACAAAACTCTTCTTAAAATTAAAAACGATTTCCACAGTCTGTTAAAATTATACAATTTTAATATTTAAAAAAACCTTCCCTATATACATAAATGTCAATTTATTTTATATATTTTAAAAATTAACCTTTTAGTAGCTCCCTTACATAAAGTAAGTTTTTATAAGCTTTCGGTAGCTTTTACTTACTTCATTTCTTAAATAGTAGTCATGAGCAATTGTTTATTATTAAAACATGGCTATAACTGCCCCCATCCCTGACAGGAAAAGCAAATTTTTCACGCGCTTAGCTGACACACAGGGAAATTAGCATAAAAAGAAAAGCAAAAGCAAAACCAAAGGCAGAGTTAATTTCTTGTGAATTTAATCACAAAATGAAATTAGTGCTTTATTCACACTCACACACATGCAAAGTGTCGGGGGTGGAAGGGGAATATAACCCGAGATTAATCAGTTAAATAAACATAATAAAAGGCTAAACGCGAGTTTGCGACATTTTGATAAATATCAAATCAAAATAATGCGTCAAAACAATTAATCACGATTAAAGTGGAGGAAAGAGAGCGAGGGAGAGAAAGGGAGGGAGAGGGGTAAGAGGCAGAGCCAAAAAACGCACATTACATTAAAATGCAAAGGCAAAATGTCAAATTAATGAGGCAAGTGCAGAGGCGGGGGTGATTAGCCTTCAGGGGGGGGGGTGGAAGAGTAGGGGACGATGATCGATAAATGCTAAAAGCAAATAGCAGCAGGGGGTGAGTGTTATTAGGGGAGAGCAGGAGATGCGTAGAACAAGTGTTTGCAATCACACGCCATTTTCAAATTAGCAAAAACAACAGCAAGAACAACAACAACTACAACAACAACAATCACAACAACACATGTACACACACTAGTACACATTCCAAATTAATCACAAGTCATGCACCGAAAATGGCAAAAACATTCTGATGAAATCAACGTCACGTAATCTAATGCAAAATGTAATAAAATGCGTGTAAATGCGATTTGAAAGGTCTTGGAAGGGGCATAAACCAACCCTACTCTCCCCACCCCACTCCTATATCCACACTCATGCCCCTTTCAACCAAAAGGCACCGTTAGAAAAGTCACTTTTCTATTTGCTCTTCTGACTTTTGTGCATAATTTAAAGACTGTTAAATGTGATTTGCCCAAAGTCAATTTATATTCATACACATGTCTGCGTGTGTGTGTGTGGCAGTGTGTGTGAGAACTTTGTCATATGTCTGCGCACTGCTGAAGAGTGGGGGTAGCCTGGTGGGCGTGTGCTTGTCCACTGGACAACCCTTTTTTATTGACACTTTTTTCCTTCCTTTTGGCCACAAAATGTTCATTTTTCTTTAATGCTTCAACGCGCTCCCCTTTGCGGTTTTGCCAATGAATGCGCAAGTGTCAATATGTCACTTTATCAGTTTATCGCTTCATCAACTTCTCAGCTTATCAACTTTTCAGCTTTTTAACTTGTTGCGCTTTGTTGAATAGACAGACAGCAGATACAATATAAACTTCTTTAGTTAATTATGAGACACATCTTTAAACAATTTAATTACAAGTAAAAAAAACAAGTAAGATAAGTACGGTCGAGCACGCCCGACCGTATAATACTCTCTGCATTTTCTACGAATTATATTATTAAAATCGGTATCGAGATATTACAATGTGTAGTACTTGCATTAAAACACGTTGAAACAAAAACAATCTAAGCATAATAAAACATACAGCTGTTTGTCTGTATGCGAATACATATACGAAAGACAATATATGATGCATATACATATGTATGTGTGTATTCGGCGCGGCCAGCGATTTTGAGCAGCGCTGCCGCCAAGCAGGCAGCGAAAACATTCGAACATGTGCTTCTATGTTTCTGTCTCGCTTGCACTCATACATTGAGCGCTGCCGCTCAAGTGCTTGTATGTTACTATCTCGCTTGCACTCATACACGATATTGCATTCAGTTATCAATATTGTAACGCTTCTAGTTTCCTTGTTTATAGTCCGATTTTAATGCACCTTTCGGGATAGTTTGATATAGTTAGTCTTTACACGAATTATAAATTAGAATACTCTACGATAAGAAGAAATGCCAGAAAAAAGTATTGAATTTTATATAGTGTCTTAGTTCCTGTGGGAAAAGGTGGCGTGGCAGCCCAAAATTTTTGATGGCATGACATTTAATCAGTCTCTAGGAACCTCCATACCAAAATTGGTCATCCTAGGTGCCATAGTTACTGAGATATTCGCCGAAAACACCGATTTTTTCCGAGGTGGCTCTGGTTTTTTGCTCATTGTGGGCGAATGGGGCGTGGTATCAAAAAAAAAAAAAGATTCTTGTATTGACTGACTAAATTTCTGATCGATTGAGACCAAGCTCGAACTTGTAGCTTCTACCATCTCTGAAATCTGTTTGTTCATACGGACAGACAGACAGACAGACAGACGGACAGACGGACAGACGGACAGACGGACAGACGGACAGACGGACATGGCTATATCGACTCGGCTTGTGATGCTGATCAAGAATATATATACTTTATGGGGTCTGCCACGCCTCCTTCTGCCTGTTACATACATTTTCACAAACCCAATATACTCTTGCAGAGAGTATAAAAATAAATAAATAGAAAACAGCGATTAAAAATAAAATTATAGTAAGTTAAAAAATCGTACAAACTAAAAATAAATAAATAGATTTTGAATTTATGTGCATTAAAAAAAGTAACAAATTAAATATTATTTTCTGTTGTAAGCTTTTGGTTTAAGTTAAATAAAATCATCCTTTTTCTTTGCTTGAACATAAATATTTTTTTAATTTTAGTGTTGTTTTTTCAACACAGCAAAAATTTACAAACCTGTTAATTAAATAATTTATATTTATATCCATAATACAACAACATTCATGCAACATAAAAATATTAATTGAAATTTTAGTACCTGTTTTTTTAGAAACACAAATACAAAATATACAATGCTCTGAAAAAAAAATGCTTTACATAGACCCATTTAAATAAAGTCCGTACTAGAATATCCTGTGTTAAGCCTTACAATAAATTGTAAAAAATAACTTATAATTACATTACATTAAATTATTCCTATAATAAATTTTAAAGTCAAAAAGGTTGTAAATATTTTAAACATTTACTGCATTGATTATAATTATGTATAAACATTTTTGTTGCAATAACTGTACAATAAATCAAAGAAATATTGATTTTATCATAATATTCAATTTACATTTAAAGGTTTTTATTGTTTTATCCCATCAGTCTCCTTTTTAATATTCCGATTCAAACGCATAAATTTCCAAGCAAAACTTGCCTTTAACACACCCCCTCTCCTACAAGGACCACTCCCCCTGCCATTGTTTATATTCAATTTAATCAAAATCAAGGTTAAGTAATGATCATTCTTAGCTATTGGCCCAAGGGAAACATTTGTTGACGTCGCGACGTCGTCGATGGTGCAAGTGTGTTAAGCGTTTACCGTTAGAACACGTGCAACAGGCCGCAAGCCACACAAAAGCGGTGCGCGTGCGGTTAAGAGAAGGGAGGGCGGGGTTGGTAATGGCCTCTGTCCACAACCCTTAATTGCGCGTGTAATCAGTGACAACTATGAGCCAAACAGAGAAAGGGAATGGGGATGGGGGTGGGGGATGAAGGGTGGCGAATTCCTAATGCCCTGTAAACACAAACTAAACAGTTTTCAAATGTGCAAGTGTTAAAATCTGTGACAGAGGGTTGGCGTTAAAAATGCGATTAGATCGCATTATCGCAAGATTGATGAGGCATATGTCAAATAACATGTTAAATCAATGCAAACCTAAGCTGCTTTCTTGGCCAAAAACAATTTGCTTCCACAAATTCATTTGACCGATTGAATTTAATTTGGAAATTGAATTTTAATTTTAAATGCGAGCTGGCAAAAGCTGCCTGCTATGTGTTTGTTATTGCCAATCAGCGTTCGCGTTGCCAACTACTTAATTCAAACGGTCACCCTGTTACGATACCAATGCCAAAAACTATCGATAAGAATCGATTTCACAACATAGTGCGCCTTTTTCTCTGCCACATTAATGCCAATATTAACTTAAAAATGCAGCGCGTACGTTAATTGACATTTAATAAAATGTATTTAATTATATTATAAATACTGCTGTTATTTACAGGGTATAGACTCGTTCTTTAAGCGGGTGCCCGGCAAGAAGAACAGCGACGAAGATGCAACACCGTCGCCGGCACCAAAGAAGCGCAAGGCGCTCGTAATTTCCAGCGACGAGGAGGAAATTCCCGCCAGTCCTCAGGTAACCAAGCACGGCAAGGAAGTGAAGAAGTCGCGCAGGGCACTAGAAACCAAATCGCCACGCAACGACAATGGCAACACCAGCAAAAAGCCTTCATTGTCTAAACTAAAAGAGCCGCCAGCAGCTACAAAGAAACCACTGCAAAAAGTGAATCCCACAGAACTGTTTGGAGGCGAGACTAAGCGAGTAGAAG
Organism: Drosophila acutilabella; assembly: GCA_035046005.1. NCBI lineage: Eukaryota > Metazoa > Arthropoda > Insecta > Diptera > Drosophilidae > Drosophila > Drosophila acutilabella. The sequence continues at coordinate 1,155,800 of JAWNOK010000072.1, forward strand.
CCAGCAAGCCCAGGGATCGCAGCTTGGTGGAAATGGAGGATGAATCCATCGACCGCAGCCTAATGGAAGTGGACGTCGACGATAGTCCCGCTGTAGTAATCTCAAAGGCAACTTCGCCATCGCCACAGAAACTCACACCGGCTAAGACTCCGGCGTCAAGTCGCAAGCGTAGTCCGGCACCCAAAGCCTCTTCGGCCAAGAAGCCCAAAGCCACCACGCCGCGAGCCAAGAAAGAGAAGGCTGCGGATCTGGACTCCAGTGTATTAACAGATGAGGATCGTCATGAGCGGAAGCGCATGGCTGCCGTGCTCTATCAGCAGTATAAGAATCGCAGCAGTTGCCTGAATCCCGGAAGCAAGGAAATACCCAAGGGCTCACCCAATTGTCTGGCGGGATTAACCTTCCTGGTTACCGGCATACTCGAGTCCATGGAGAGGGACGAGGCTGCATCGGTGATAAAGGGATTTGGTGGACGTGTCATGACTGTGGTGGGCAAGAAACTCAACTACCTGGTCGTGGGTGAGGAGGCGGGTCCAAAGAAACTCGCCCAGGCCGAGGAGCACAATGTGACCATCTTGAGCGAGGATGGATTATTTGATTTGATTCGCGAAAGATCTGGCGAAAAGAAGGAAAGTGCAAAGGAGGAGAAAGCAGTGAAAAGGGAACCCAAACAAGAGGACAGTCCTAAGAAAAAGATGAAAACAGAGCATAAAGTGAAAAAGGAACCCAAAGAGGATGTTCCAAAGAACAGCAGCAGCTCCAAGCTGGACGATAAAAGTCACAGCTCGAAGATAAAACAGGAGCCCAAGGAGCAAGCACCTAGTGTGAGTCCAAAGGTCAAGAAGGAACCCGTTGAGTCCACCACAAAGCGCACTCAAGCTGCGCCCCGACAGGAAGCAAACAATAATGTGGATGAGTCCAAGACTGAAGATGCCATCAACGTGGCCTGGGTGGACAAGTACAAGCCAAACAGCGTAAAAGAGATTGTGGGCCAAGCCGGACCTGCCAGCAATGTCAATAAGTAAGCTACCCCGAGTGCTAATCAATATTATTTATAGCTTATCCTTCTTCCAATCCAATCCAGATTGATGAACTGGCTGTCCAAGTGGTATGTCAATCATGATGGCAAAAAGAAACCACAGCGCCCGAATCCTTGGGCCAAAAACGACGATGGCAGCTTTTATAAAGCGGCACTGCTCTCTGGCCCACCTGGCATTGGCAAGACAACAACTGCCACGCTGGTGACCAAGGAACTGGGCTTCGATGCCGTCGAGTTCAATGCATCAGATACAAGAAGCAAGCGGCTGCTCAAGGAGGAAGTGGCCAGTCTGCTGGGCAATAAGTCCCTTTATGGCTATGTAAATGGCCAATCCCAGGCGGTTTCCAAGAAACATGTGCTCATCATGGATGAGGTAGACGGTATGGCAGGCAATGAGGATCGTGGAGGCATGCAGGAGCTCATAGGTCTGATCAAGGAGAGCTCTGTTCCGATCATTTGCATGTGCAATGACCGCAATCATCCCAAAATACGATCCCTGGTCAACTACTGCTATGATTTACGCTTCCAGCGGCCACGTCTGGAGCAGATCAAGGGTCGCATCATGAGCATATGCTTCAAGGAGAAACTCAAAATGCCCCCAGCAAAGATCGAGGAGATCATTGCTGCCACCAACAATGACATACGTCAGACCATCAATCACATAGCACTACTCAGCGCAGGGGAGCAGCTGCCGGAGAATACCATCAAGGGTCAGGACGTGGCCAGCAAGGATCTTAAGCTGGGTCCCTGGGATGTTGTCCGCAAGGTCTTCACCGCCGATGAGCACAAACACATGAGTTTCTATGACAAGTGCGATCTGTTCTTCCACGACTACAGCATCTCCCCGCTCTTTGTTCAGCAGAACTATCTGCAGGTGATGCCGCAGGGGAACAGAAACGAGATCATGTCCAAGGTGGCCGCCACTGCGGATGCTCTCAGCCTGGGTGACATGGTCGAGAAGCGTATACGTGCTCAGACCGCCTGGAGTCTGCTTCCCACCCAGGCCATTTTCAGCTCTGTGCTGCCGGGTGAGTACATGTGTGGTCACTTCACTGGACAGATCAACTTTCCGGGCTGGCTGGGCAAGAACTCGAAATCAAACAAGCGCAGTCGATTGGCCCAGGAACTCCATGATCATACGCGAGTCTGTACGTCTGGGTCCAAGTTATCCGTACGGCTGGAGTATGCACCTTTCTTGCTGGCCAACATTGTGCGTCCATTGGCAACGGATGGTCAGGAAGGTGTTCCTGCTGCACTGGATGTAATGAAAGATTATCACCTGCTGCGCGAAGACATTGAATCTTTGATTGAGCTAACTTCCTGGCCGGGCAAAAAGTCACCTATGGATGGTATCGATGGTCGTGTTAAGGCGGCACTCACACGTTCCTATAACAAGGAGGTGATGGCCTATTCCTATTCAGCACAGGCCAATGTGAAGAGAAAGCGAGCCGAGGCGGCTGACGATGAAACCGGACTGCTGGGCGAGGAAGATGAAGACGGCAATGCAGCCGCCTCGGATGACGATGAGGAAAAGGACGACTTGGAGCTAGATGGGCTTATAAAGGCCAAGAAGAAACCGGCCACAAGCACTGCTGCCAAGGCAAGCACTTCCAAATCGGCTGGCAAAAAGGCTACGACTGGATCGGGAGCAGCATCAAAATCCAAGGCCAAGCCCAAGAAGTAGAGTATGAATGTTCCTTTGCTTGCTAATTTTAAGAATTATTTGTTTTCATCCAACATTTATACATTCTGGCATTCATGTTATAATATTTAATAAATTGTATGTAACTCGAAACGGCACCTTTAATTTTAAATACGTTAATATTCCCGCCATTTAAAATTTGAAATGCAAGACGATTGTTCTCGAAATTTGTTTAGTTTCAAAAGAAAAAAATTTAAATCACGAAAATTTGATAAATATAAATTGGCTTTTGTACTTACTAAATCAAAATAAATGGTAAAAACTCTTTAACGATTTATTAATATTTACAATAAATATCTATCAGTGGCGGCCTTAACTTGACCGGCGCGCAATCGATAGCCTCTTTTGCGATATATCGATGACATACTATTTCGCTGCAGGTGGAATATACTTATCGCACATCTCTACGTCAAAACAGCTGTCAGAAGTAAAAATGGCGTTGTCGTGAACGGTTCGTACGTATTTCCACGCACCGCAAAAACAATTAAAATAAAATGCAATTTGCATTTCCAACGGGTATTAATTAACAACAAAATGTGCGCGCTAATATAACATAAGTATTGATAAGCGAAAATTGTGTGTGCGTGCAGTATTTATGTGTTAATTTTCTACTTACATGCGTTTGCTATTTTATGTTTCTTATCCACCTTTTTTGCACCAGTGAAAAATTTTAAGCCTGTGTGAGTGTGAGTGTCGCCCTTCTGCTCGCGTTTATGTATGTATGTGTAAAGGGCGCAGCAGCAGCATCAGCAATAGTAACTGGAAAATATAATAAACGCACATCTAGCACAGTTTTAATCGTGTCATACAATTAAATTAGCAAGTTCAAAGAGCTTTCAGTAATTTGCGCAACTCGTTCCGTGTCGCTCAAGCCCAGAAAATTCAATAAGCACGCAAATTCCTGAACACACGCATATACACACACACATACGCAGGGAGCGTACAGCATCACACAAATACCCATACACACACACGCACACATAGTCGGAGGCAAAGGCAGGCAAGTGTAGACTTTGACAACAGCAAAATGGGTGGCTCTGGCCAGTAACTTCCCCCTTGAGTCACCCCTTTGTCAGCTTTCAGTTGTGTTAGGCACAAGGACGTTGCGTATATACACACTCAACACGCACACGTATACAACGGAGCAAATACCAATACATGCGCAGAGCAAGTGTTGTTTTTGGAAGGGGGATGGCAGCAGCTACAACAATTACTGCTACCTTTTTACACGAATATTGTAAACACTCGTCGCCGCGCCTTGATTTATTTTTATGTTTGCCAGTGCCTCTCAATTTTTCGGGATGTTTTTCTTTTGAGATGAAAGCAGATGGTTGGGGGTAGCAGGTTTAACACATGTTTACCTTTTTTATACACTTCTTCTTATCGCCCTTAACATTTCCTTGCACAAACGATTCAAATTCAGGTCATTGCATTTATTTAAGTTACTCCCACGCTTTTGCTCTCACCTCACACTCACGTTGCTCTCTTTGTCTATCGTTCTCTCGTTCACGTGCCCGCAATCTCTCTCTCCCTCACGCTCGCTCTCTCTCATGTTGATGTGTCTGTTGATTTTTCAATACAGTATTTTCGCTTTCATTTCATTTCATTCCGTTCGGCTGCGATTATTGGAAGCTTTTGTTACGGAAATCAAATTAAATTCCGAACTCAAAGCGTCATGTTCATTGAAGAAATCAAAGTTCTTCGCTTAAACTTTAGCTCTCAATTACAGTTACCATTTTTTTCTTTTCGTTGCTTATCAACACATATCAGAATGGATTAGGTCAGCTTTTGTCGCGTCTTTTTGCATTTGCAGAATTGACACAAAAAAATAAACTTGTCGCCAATGTATGTACATACACAAATATTGATAAGATTGATGATAAAGACGCACATGAATTGACGCATTTGTAATGTTTGTTTAACGGCTTTTCACATTCAGTAGATAAAAACAATACAAACGAGCGTTGGAAAATAGATAAACGATGAACACTGAACATATATTTTTTGCTTCTCTATTTATTACACTCGATGTAACAGTGCCCAAAGCGCAGTTTGTTATCAATTTATGTTCACACATACAAACATGTTTCTGTGTTTGTGTTTGTGTGTGTTTGTGTAGAAAAGAGATAAGTACAAGACGACAACTTACTGAAGCAAAAATAAAACAACACATAACAGTTGTTTGTATAGCGTTTGCTTATTGCGAGGTGTTACTTTATCTTCTTTTGCCCCCTTTTCCCTCTTTTCATTTTTGGCAATACCGCCAGTACCAGCTATGTTGACGTCATCAATTTGGTGTGCGTGTGTGTTTGTGAATCGCAATCTAGGTTCTGGCAAGACTTTAATTGAGTTTAATTCGCTCGAGACAACAGTTAATGTCATTCCTTTCCTTATGGGCTCGACTATAAGATACTCTCCACCTAGTTATATTGCGTAAAATATAACCAAAAACTTGAGACGGTTGAATCTTATCTGGAAAACGAATAAGCAATTTGTAGATTTCAGACATTGTAGCATTTAGTTCATAAAAATAAATTTAGCTGCCTATCTAAAACTCAATAATCAAAAATTATGCTTTATAAAACTCGATTCAAAAGGCTGCAACATAGAGTGTGATCTAATACTAATAAGTAGATAAAGATATATAAACTGTTAATGTTATTCAATCAAAGCTTATGCCCGCTTCTCTTTTAAAATATAATTCATACAAAATAATTTGATGATATAATTAAAAATATAGCAAGAATCATTCTTGGCCAGTAGAAAACCAGTTAATGTTGCAATCGAAATGGGTCACAACAATGGATAAAACGTTGACAATCAAACCAAAATTTCTGTGGCTGGCAACAACAGATTATTGACAGCAGAACGAGCTACCACAACAATAAGAAGATACAAATGTATCTGTGAGTGTTTTAGCGATCTCATTTGCCGACTACTGACTTAACTGAAAATAGTTTAACACGCGACTTGCAAACAGGTTTCAGAATATTCATCGGCAGATCGATAAACGATTATCATATCCGTTTTAAAAGTATAAAAAAATAAAAGAAAACATTAATTCAGTAACTGCGTTGAGCCCTCGTTCTGCATACAAATTGAGCACAACTTGAGAGTGCCTGACCATCAGCACTTGTATCTGATTCTTCTTCTTCACCAATGTGCGTGTTCTTGAGTGTGTGAGTGTGTATCTGCAACCCCTTGCTGGCTGCTTGAAATGTCAGTCAAGTTGAATGCGACAAGGCTGTCACTATACTTGAATTCTCTGGAGTGCTTTATGCAAAACATACACATTTTAGATACATTTTATATATAGTATCTGCAATAAATTGCTGTAATCAAAGACAGCGTTCTACTCTCAGATAACTTGTTATTGTCCCATCCAATTCTTTATACTCATTGTTAATATCTAATCAATAGACAAGCGCCCACTTGAATTTTTACACACTGCCGAAGCTTGTTAAAGACCACATGTATCTGCATCTGTGTGTGTGAGTATCTGTGAGTGTGTTGTGTATCTGCATCTGTTTCGCTTGTTTTCTCATAACTGCCTATGAAAGTGCTTTGACAATACTAATTGATTTCCCCTCAGGGCAAGCACTCGTCTGTGCATACCCTGTAACAAATCAAGCATGTAAAGAGGTAAAACTGAGTTGTGCAAACGTTGGCTACAAAAAGCCTATTTCTGCTAATCAATGGGTGTAAATCAGTCGAGCGCTCCCCACTAGTTCACTTTGATTTATTTGTATTTTCAATTGCTTTCTGCTGACGGAATGTTTCATGTGCGGCTTTCGCTTCAGACTTAGGAGTAAGTTTGCTGATTTGAGCTGCATAGTAATAACTATTTTGTATTGTGATTATTTAGTTCATACCGATTAACGTAATTATTTACTTGAGGGTTACGTTTCAAGTATTAATATCGGGCGATATAGTTATTGTTCTAGGAAATGAACGCAATGTAGACTGTTGAGTAAATAAACAATTTAAAGCTCGACAAATTATTTAAAGGCAGAGTCTTGTTTACGTTTTATTAAAAGAAATTAAATATATCAAACTATAAGTAATCCAATATTTAAAGTGTTCATGAAATCTAAATGAAACAACTGCACAGATTCGTGTTCAGTTCAGTTCAGTTCAGTTCATTATCAGCGTTTATTTAAACAAATTCCCAAATGTGCAAGTCATACATTTATGTATCTCAACAGAGTTTTGGTGGCATCTCAATTAAAATTTACTCGTATCTCGCTGTGCACTTTTTTTGTCAGTCGCCAGATGATGAATCACTTTGGTATTTTCGGTATATCTATCTGCATCTGTGTATGTGCAATGTTTGTTCATTTGTATGTACCTTTGAGGAGTATCTGAGGAAAAAATAAAAGAGAAAAGATGAAGACAACAGCAACTCAAGCAAACTAAGGCCGCTAAGACTGCTGCTGATGGATGCTAGCTGCTTGCGTAGGCAAGAAAGCGTATACAGCATGCAGCATGTGGTATGAGGCATGTGGCACATGGTAACCAACTCCATTACTCTGTACATTGGTTTAAAAATAAAATGAAAAGAAAAACAAATTATGTATGTATAAAAGGATGCACTTTGCCTCGCTCGCTCTCTGTCTCTGTCGGTCCAACTGCTTGTTTGTCAGTCAGCCAGACATTTGCCTTTGCTGTTCTAAGTAAAAAACAAAAATAAAAGAGTAAAAAACTCAGAGGTCGGATTTGCCTTTTGTGCAGTTCATTAAAATATGTATTTAAAGGGAAGCAAACAGTTGCTCTTTTATATGACTTGCGCCTTTGTTTATCGTTTCATTTGATTGCATTATATGCTCCTCTTTACACGCTCCTCTTTTATATAGACTTCTTTCTCTACGATCATTAAAACACACACATACACATTTAAAGAGACCCGATGTCTGTTTTAAGCCTGTCAGCGAACAATTCTTTCAGCTTTTTAATTGCAATTGCTCTACGAGTTAAGTGTAACGGAGCACCCACATAGAATGCGGTCTTACTAGTTAATCCTTGTCACTAAAACGACTATAAAAGAATGACCAACTTTAATGACAAATGCTGTTGAGTCTGAATCTGAGGAACTTGTCGTCGGCTCATCGCCAAACTGGTCGTTGGCATTAAGTGGGTTAAAATACCGCTAGCCAATTGACTTAAAGAAGCTGGCCAAAAGCAGTTATAGAAATTCTTGAAAAATAATTTCATATTTAATGTAGTTCAAGAAAGATGATGAAGAGAAATTCGCTTAGCAAAGACTTATCTACCCCATAATCACAGTGTAAAACATTTTAAAAACTGTTATGATCAATAAATTATTATTTTCAGCAAAATTTCAACAGCCTCACAAAAATTTCGGTATTTCTTATCAAACTTTGAATTACTAATCACTTGATCAGAATTATTCTTTGACAAACTAATGTCTTAATCCAATCAGAAAGATTTTGCAGCTAAGAATTTATGTTTATCTGCTCATCTTGAAATGCATTTGCCTAAGTTACTCAGAAATGGGTTAAAGTACCGCTATCGGCCAACTTGCAACTGGCAACTAACCAAGTTTGGTCTGTCAACTGGCTAACCAACTATGTCAACGCCAGATGCCATATATGTATGTGTGTAAGTGTGTGTGCTACCATGTGGTAGAAGCGTAGAGTCGCATACTTTGCGTGCCATCCCAAACAACTAAATAGGAGATGATGTGCCTGCAGCTATAGTTGCTCTTTTAATCATACACACACTCTAACACACACATACACACAACAGGCAACTTTCCTTGCACGCTTGTCAGTTTCAACTTAAAAGTTTACCTTTAGGCTATATACCCTGTAATCAAAGACAAGTACGTTATGATGTGTTTGCTGGCCTGTCAAATCTGTGCATATAAAATGTACATGTTGTGAGCAGGGTATATAAATGTTGTGCTCTGCGTTCACTGACACGTACTCCTTGCCTTTTTTTACTCTTTTTTTTTTGGGAAAAGTTTGCACTCGTCGCCCATCAAAACTTTATTGCCTTTACATGCTGTCAAGTGACGAAATTTACGGTTACTTAATTAAGTTTTACGAGTCCAACGGAGTCCGTAGAGAAGTACCTTTTAGGGGTCGCAAATAAACTGCCAACTTTATGTACTCTTTTTTTTATCTTTTAAAAAAGAAATTAAAACAGGCCTATCTCAGGATGCTTGCATGTCATAAGCCCAAAATACCCAGCAGATGATTGAAAATCCATATATGAATACAATAAGTGCCCACAACTCAAAGCTGACATAATAAATAATAGCAAGTGGGCGTACACTGTGTATATACTCCCACACTTTTTCCTCTTCTCGCTCCACATGGTGCCACGAAAAATTGACAGTAAATAATTAAAAGGGCATGAAATCTAAGCGACCTAACAATGACCCAATAAAAACGGACTGTCACAAATAATTTTCAGTATTAAAAACGCATAAAAAACTCACAAAAGAAAACAAAAAAATATGCACGAAACACAAACGAAAATTGATTGAAAAAGCGAGAAAATGGACTGAAAATTAGTAAAAACACCTGTGAAAATAAATAAGCTTATCAGAGGCGACCCAGAAAATGAGAAAATAGATATATACATGCTATATCATATATATAAACGGAGGGAAAAAGTAAACATGAGAAATGTTGAGCACTTAAAATGAAAAACGACACAGACTGTGTGGAGAGAAAAGGAGAGAGGCGGAGGTAGAAGTAGAGGAAGAGCAAGGTAGATAAGAGCAGAGCGTTGAGGCGGTATATCAAATGGTCAACCCACGAAAGGAGCCCACGCGAAACCGGAAAGCTGAGAGCTTAAATCTGTTAAGCGAAAACCGAAAACTGAAAACTCTGACAGTCAAGTTGAGTCTGAGGTTATTTTCGGGGGTTATAGTCATAGCCAAATGATTGGAAGACGCCAACGTTTCAGAGAACTGTCTACAGAAGTTTGGCGCCAATTATTTTGTGGGCCGCACACAGCAAATTATGAAAGAAAATAAAAATAATGATAAAAGAAGAAATGTTAAAGAGACGTGAAGTCTACAGTTTCTCTATAAGCGTCTTGTATTTATGACCGGCTCATAAATTTGAATACGGACGTGGTAGGCTGTCAATTTGCAGATACTACGAGTACAACAGGATGCCAAGCAAGAATTAAGCGAATGGGGCGTGAAATGTGTGAATTTACGATGCGTTATGAAAATGTTGTGGTCAGGTTGATCAGCTGGCTGAGAGACAGAAAGGCAGAGAGAGGGAGAAACAGAGAGTGAGCTCTCTTTCGATATGCAACAGAAGGCGATAACACTTGAACCAACGTTGACAACGTTCAATGACCCACGCAGTCAAAGCAGTCGGAGATACTCACTTACTCAGTCAGTCAGTCAGTGAGTTGCTCATCAATGGCTACATAGATAACGAATCTCTCGCTCTAACTCTCAGTGTCTCTCTTGCTCTCTCTCTGTTGTATGTCTAAAATTCGTTGGAGAAGTCGCCGCTCGTTTCTCGTACATGTCAAGCATGCCATAAAAAATATATATTCTAGCAAATTGCTTGACTGGTTCACTTACCAAGACGACATAAGTCACGTTTCGTACTCGTATATGCGACATAACTCTGCCAATGATTAGCATGTGCTCATAAACCAACCAACAATGAATGATAGAAATGAGTTGAGTTGAAATGAGTTGAGTGCTCTAGTGCTTAAACCCATTCTTTGTACTAATTGTAAGATGATTGATGTTACCAGTGCAGAAAGCACACAAATGAAGTTTTACTTATGAGAAACGATGCTCAACACTTTCCAGACAACTTGTAATTTCTTGGATCTTTGCAATTTATGATTTGACAGGGCTGAGTTATGCGAAAGGAAATCATATTTCATGGGTCTTTGGGTGGGAAATTTAACAAAATGAATTCACTTGTCTGGGGAAGATTCTAAGATAAGAATCAATATTAAACAAACATTTGTGAGAACCGGGTTATAGATAGAGTAACTGTCATTTTCTTGAAGACGATTTTGAGATATTCTAAAATTTAAGTAAAGTAAAATGTTAAAGAACGTTTGAGTTATTTGTATGTGAAAACAAGTTACCAGCAAACACTTAGAAAACATAATAATACAAAACTATAACCAGAACACATTTTGTTAAAAGCAAACATAACATTCTAATAAAAGAATGAAATAAAGTATGCCTCAGTATATCTCAAGCAGAACGATTCCGAGTTAAACTTATGACTTCATTGCTAAATCTATGAATACTGTCTCCACATTCGATAATCTACTGCAACCGTTTTGGAGCTTATGTTCTTATGTCCATTTCTGACTAACATTATCTATGTGTCTTCTGTCTTTACAGCAGTATGAGACAACATGGGCTCTGAACGATGAGGAAATTGAGTCCACATGCGCGTTATAAATATTTATGAAGAAACCGAAAATCGACAAGAACACAAACAAGAAAAACAAAAAGAAAACCAAACAAACGAGAATTGAATTGAGTAATCGAAGCAACAGCAAAAATTATGCCAAGCACCAGAAGTGAATCAGGCACTTTAATCATTAGATGAAACCGAATCAAATGTGAAGCAGATGTCTGGCCACACTTTTATTTTCTCGGTTGTTAAACGTATTAAATTGATACTTTAATTCAATTAAATTGTTTCACAAATCGAATCGAAAACGAAACAAATATTGAACGAACCCAGTACCATTCCAAGTTGTAGCATTTAGTAGGAAAGAAAAGACAAGAAATCGGAAGGATTCGTGCAATCTATGCATGATAATAGCAATAGTCAAGGAACTGGAGTAAGTGCAGCAGCTGCTGGAATCCGGCGGAGTGGAGTCAACGACGTCTTCGTGCTGCGGTAACCAAAATTCTCGTGTACAAAATGTCACTGGCCGATATGGGCACAGCAACGCGATCCGTTGGCGGCGGCGGAGGAGGCGGAGGATCTCGTCATTATGATCTGAACAATGCTGGTAGCGGTGGAGCGCCCGGAAGCGGCTTGCCAGGCGGTCGTATGACCCACTCACTGAGCACACCCAGCGGTGTCGATGGCACTCCATCAACGCCCAGACATCGCGGCGGCAAAAAACTGACTGTGCGCATACAAATGCTGGATGATTCAATTACCATGTTTCAAGTTCAGGTGAGTTTCACAATGAACATTAACCCCTTAAAGAAATTGAAAAAAAATTGTGTCAAACTAATTGGTGTGATTTGGCAATAAGATTTATATTTTTGGAATATATAATATAAATGTAATTTATATTTAAAAGCACACGACGACCTCGAAAGGCGTCAACTCTAACGTCGACGTTTACACCCCTTAATGCATTTTATTGATTAGCGTAAATTTAACTTGTTTTTACTGACAGTGTCCGTGCTTGTGTCCCAATACTTGAATATTGAATTTCTTTAAGTCCTACGACAAACAAAACTTATTCAACCCCAATGGCCAAAATCCAAAGTTTGTTTGCGTCATTTTCAATTTCAAATGCGCGACACAAACTTTTCAATAATTTGTTTAAGAAAGTTTTTGTTATGTGAGCATTATTGCATTGTCAGCTAAATGTGTCGACTTTTGCGAGTTCTGTTTTTTCCCAAATGGCAAGATAAGGTTCTTAAAGACTGTTTTCAACGGCCAGCCTTTATTTGTTGTACAAATAAATGCAAATTTTTGAACTAACAGCTGAAGCAGCAATTTTAAAAAGTACAGAAGACCCATCAAAAATGCCTATGGAAATTTAATATTCTCAACACTTAAGCTAAAGTTATACAACAAACTTTTTGGTGTGCTGCTTCAACACTTCACATGCAGTTGCATTTCTGCCAGCTACTAATAGAAATTAAAGTTTAAAAATTCTTTTGCATAAGCTCAAGAGAGTTTTTGTTTGAAATCTGTGGCAAGGATGTCAAACTCAGTGCCACATGCTCCAAGTGTTATGCAACCAGAGGCAAAATGGCAAGCTAATGTGTGGTTAACGTTTTGCTGACCAATTTAAAGCATAAATGTCACAAACACACACATAAAGAAGACCACAGGCTATTTAGTTGACATTAAAAATACCCTATAAAGAGAGTAGAAATGGTATAGTATATCAAAGGCTTCTTCGATTTTAAAGCAAATATGTGCAATCTATAATCAAAATTCTGGTGCAGCATTGCTTACAATACTCATACCGTTATTTTAATTTAGCTGATGCTCAGTGATATCTAATAGCTGCAGAGCCACAATAAAACCATTTGACATGCACTTGACCAAAAATACACTTAGTTAACGTCACACAAATAACCTCGACCACAATCCAGTCTGTGGTTGGTCATCCAAAAAAGGGTTACAAATATGAATCGTGCTGTTGGTATGCCAATATAAGGGTAGGGTGTGGTTTATTTTCCAATGGCTATTTATAAACTAGCAGCCCATGTCAATAGATTGCACAAGTATTACGTATACGCAACGTATGTATAGCGAGCATAGTGAAATATGTGTTCAGTCCAGCAGCAAATTCTGCAACATGCTTAAATTTTTAATGAATCAACACTGGACTGCTGCAATGTCATGAGGGTTGAGAGTCTAGGGAAAGATAAAAGACGATATACAAAATGAAAACTCAACGGCAGATGCCATAATTTAGTTTTTGTTGTTGTTTAGTGTAGTTTTGTTTTTGTTTTAGCATGTGGCACTTTAAAAGCGCTCAACGTTTTGCAGCAGCGCCTCAAGTGCAACTGGTTCACAAGGGGTAGCTCTTAGCCAATGCAACAAGCAACATACTCACCACCAACTCACACACTCCCACTCCTCACAACAATAGTTTAAGCTAGTAGGTAAGCTGTAGTTTTAAACTGCTGCGACTTTAAGATACTCTGTGAACAGAAATTGGTAGGTTATAGTTGTATTAAAAATTATTTTGACTCTCTAAAAAACAAACGAAAATATGAAATTTTAAACTTATTGGCCATAATTATTAGATGTATATTGATGAGTTATCTATTTTCTTGGGAATACTTTTCAAAGAATTCGATTTGTACTCTTTAAAATAATAAAAGTTTGTATAAAAATGTTTACAAACTTTGCTCTTTGGAATTTGAAATTCACGGCATACCGCAAGTTCTAGCTACCCTAAATTGTTGGATGTAACAATAGTAAATATGTATATATAGCTAAAAGTAGCCATTTTGTTGTTGCTGCTGTTGTTGGAACAAACATTTTGCCCACTTTTCGAGCGACGAAGCCTTTGAAATGTGTGTGCTCAGTGTCTGCGGCAAGTTGGGCATGGAATTGGTATGAGCAAACAGGGCGTGGCCACTTCAACTAAAAACCGAGTAAGCCTTTTGCTTGGCTGGCTTATAGAGCCAGGAAGTGGAACAGCAACAACAACCGAACCCATTAACAAAACCCCGAAATGGCTGAAAACAAAAAGCAAATGGAAGAAAAAATAAAGCCTAGCTAAAAGGCACAGGATGTGGCACGTATACGGACGCCTTCCGTTTACATTAATGCGATTTTTGGTCAACTGCAGTTACTAGACAACAACAACAAATAGGACTGTAACAAACATCTGTAATGTGTGGCCACAGTTCGTGGACCTCGAGTGAACCACAGAGCAGAGCGTAAAGAAAAAAGCAAAATCAACAGAAAACTATGGCCAAAGTTGTAGAGTGTGCTTTATTTTTGGGTGCGCTTCATCGAAGCCAAACGTAGGCTAGAAAGAAGCAGAGCAAGAAGCCAACACCCTACTAGAAAATTTGTTGATTTGTTGGCAGTTGCTGCTTCTGTTTGTTGCCTCAACTCCCAGTTCTTGTTTGCCCTGCTCTTGTTAGCCCGGAACACATTTTGGCTGTCGGCCAAAAATCAGTGAACGGCCTCAGTGCCAAAAGTGCCACACCCAGCAGCGAAACCAAAACTGTTTCAGCCTATTCTCTATTCCCTTGCTCTCCTTGTCGCATTAATCCACAATTCCCAACCTATGCATATAACTTTCCTTTAACATAATTATAAATTTCTATTTATGTTTTGTTACCATTGTGCAAGTCTTTCCTGCTATCTATCATACCCCTTTAACTCACCGCGTTGGTCTCTTGATATATGCGACTCGGTATTATATATTAATGCAATTTCATTTTACGGTTGGTTTACTTTCCCGGCTGCATTTGCTTTTGGCCAGAGATGGATGTGATTGCTGGTTGCATTCGTTGGGCAGGTGACATCAAGGGAAACAGTCGACAGACTTCAAGACAACTTATTGGAGACCATTTCTAAACTAATTTCTTTGAAAATTGTTTTATGTACGATTTAAATTTTGTTTTGTGTATGCCAATTTAAGCAGAGTAAAAGTCATTTAAGAAAATTAGATTCTTTAACTTTCACAGTTTGCAATGATTTAATTTTCTTCAACTTACAAAAGAATTCTGTCTGTATTTCAAAGCAAGGAAACTAAATGTGCATAGGGGACAGACTGAGTGTAAAGTTCATAGCAAGTAGCTTTTGAATGTTGTCAAAGTCCCTGAAGCCATTAGTCTTTTTTTCACTTTTGTTGGTAGCTTTGAATGGTTTGTCGTCATCGAATTTAAAGAAAATTTTTCATTAGTTTCTAGCCACTGACACCCGCATAAGTGTAAATTTATTACGACGGTCTGTTTTCTCTGTGGTGTGTATGGATGTATGGGAGACTTTGCTGCCAATGAACAAAAGGCAAACAACATTCGCCTCTCTTTCAAAGCACTCTAGAGACAACACCTGCAGAATAACAGGCAGCTTCCGTGCTTGTTTTTCTGTGCTAGCGACAAATTGAACGAGCGCCAATTGTCAACAGTTATGTGTGCGGTACATCTCCCACTATCTATCTCTTCTTCCCCCTCTCTCTTTGTGCTCTTGGCGTTTGCAAGTTATTTGCATTCATCTGTTTGCCGTGCTGTAGCCATTTCCGTTTTTCTACTGCTGTGCCCAAAGTTAATTGGCTGTTTGTAGTTTCTGAAAATCCAAATTGGTTTAGTGGATTGGCCTACGAGGACAATGAACAAAGTCTTCTCTCATTTCTCTCGTCTCAGGCCAAATGTCAAAGTTCGACCCTGTTCTGTTGCTCCTGCCGACTGCAGTTTCTGGAGCAGTCGCTTCAGCAGTTACTCGACTCTGTTAACCTTCTCTCTAGGGGAAACCAGCACATTCATCTTTCTGAGAGTGATGGCTGCTTGCTGCTCCTGTTGTTTGCTCAAAATTAAATTAAACATGCTTCGACAACTGTGCAAAGTGCCAAACTTGTGAAAATTGTGTTTAAGTTGGAAACAAGTTGATAACACTGTAACTTGGCATTGTTTAAATGTCATCAGTGTACCAAAGTCTAGGTAAACTAACTAGTAAAACTTGTTAAGCGGGCTAACAGTGATTAAATATTTATGCATCGTTTTTTATTTATTCAAATTCAACAATTTAAAGTCTTTATAGAGTGTATTTCTTTTATAGCAAGACTTTTGACTTACTTCTTTCCATAGTTTCATGAACTAGTTCAATAACAAAGAATTGCGTGCTTTGTTTTGTTAGAATAAAAGTACATAGAAGCTCTGTACAATTTCAGATTTTCTATTGACACATCCGATAACTATGCTATAAAAACAGTCGTTGTTTATGGTTCAAAGCTCGAAAACCATGCATCATAACAAATTAAAATCTCTACCTACTGTTTATATATTATCACACTTTCTCACTGAATTCCCCAATGGCCTCAACTCGGCAAAAATGTTGCGAAACTCTGTTTTATTTGCTTTCATTTGGTTTTTTTTTTTTTTTGTTTTTCCTTCCCGTGAACTCATAAAAAATGCATCAGCAATTCCTTTGTGTCCGCACATTGTTGGTTTTTTCTGCATTGTTTTCTCGTTGAACTCGTTGGCGGCTTTCATCTCACATTTCAATTAAAATGGTGATCCCTACAAACCAAACCATATAGCAATCATTTTGTTTTGGTTTATTTTAAATTAAGAAGAACATTTTATGATGAAGATAATTTTGTTAAATATTTAATGAAACATTTGTGTGCCTTCGGATCCTGAAAACACTGACCACGCCCAATATTATTTGCTTGATTTATATATGAATGCCAGAAAGCCATTTGCATTGTGGTGTCAGTTGGTCATTTGACAAAATTTATTGCATGAAATATTCAAATATCAACAAAGGCAACAAGAATTGGTTAGATTTGTGGGCTCAATGTGGCTATGCTGGGCGTTAAAACGTAACTTTAATTACAATTTATACACGCTCCACCCCACACGACGGACAGAAATTCACACTCGATATAGAATGTGGTGTGGTGAATGGTGTGTGTGTGTGTGCTACTGTGCAAAGTCAAGCGCAAAGTTCGAATTGACAAAGCACTTTGCTTGATTGCTAAGGTCTCAGTCTCGTTCTGAGTCTCAATCTCTCAACTCGTCTATGTCGATAACATTTCCATTAGCTTCATTTTCCTAATGGAAACACCTATGGTTTCATAGTACTTTACTGCAGTAGCAGTCGCTTTACGACTATTTCGATCTCAAATTAGCATGTCATTCGTGTCACAAGCCATTTCGACCACTCTTCACAGTTTGAAGGACATTTCAAACATAAAATTTATTAATGAAATTGATCCTTAATCTACTGTTGACATAATATCTTAATTAGAAGTTTTACAAAGAACACTAAACCCCTCTAAAAGCTCAAAGAACTTTAGTTAAAGTCGTCTTGCTTGAATTACTTGAGGATTACTGAGAGGATTATGATCATTGTAGCGTTGCCAGACGGTTAATAGTATATGTGAATTGAATGTCTTTTAATAAATTTCATGCACAATTTGCGCGCGGCCTTCAACTGCGGGGGGAAGGGGTGGGCGGCCGGTCGTGCCACGGAGCAATGTCTGAGCTCAGCTCGTTAAAATTTAATCTGCGTTGCAACTGAGCGAGTTTAAGCGTTGCCACATGCTCCATACCACGCCGTTTTGTGGGCGATGCCCTGTCTGATTGCATTTAAATAAATTTCAATTGAGTTGACGCCTCGCCCTAACTACTAACTGGGCCACTTGACAGCGCTGCCCGTTAGCCAGGCATCGTCTCTGGCAGCAATTAAGTTATGTACATAAAATGTAGGTCGTCACTCAGTGTGCTCGCTGCCAAATTGAGCGAGTACAAAAAAACGAAAAGAGGTCGATCTGGAGGAACATTATAGTTGGGTTGAATTTGCAGTGTAAATGGCAAGAAAATGCATATGTATACATGTATTATTTAGCGCTTTCTAATGGCATTTTTAATCAACTCTAATGGTGTGGCACCACCACAACAGCAACTACAATAACAACCACATCCAGTCCAGGCCAACGTCGCGGCTGCTTGATTTATGTGGCGCTTACAATTGTTGCACAGTTGCCAAGTGTCAGCTTTGGTCTGTTTGGAAAATAGGCTGCAAAGTGCTCGCATAATATAAATATTAATAAAAAATCTTGTTTTCACTTCCTCTACTTACATAACTTGACACATTGTTATACAATCTTGCTCAGCTATAGCATAATTTTAAGATTAGTTTTAACTTTAAAGTAATGATTTCTTTATTTCTTCTTTTGCAGGCCAAAGCTTTGGGTCGTGTACTATTCGAACAAGTCTGTCGCCAATTAAATTTGCTAGAAGCAGACTACTTTGGCTTGGAATATCAGGAAATATCCACACATACCAAATACTGGCTGGATCTGGAGAAGCCCATGAATCGTCAGGTGGGACTATCTCTTATTGATCCAGTGCTGCGATTCTGCATCAAGTTCTATACACCAGATCCAGCTCAGCTGGAAGAGGAGTATACCAGGTATAACAAATTTATTTACAGTACTTATATTTTGTATTTAACTAATTATTTTAATTTTTAGATATCTATTCTGTTTGCAAATCAAGCGAGATTTGGCAACGGCCAGCTTGCAGTGTAATGATAATACTGCAGCGCTCATGGCCAGCTACATCGTGCAGGCATCTTGTGGTGACTATGTGCCCGAGGATTACCCTGATCACACATACTTGTCATCGTACCGTTTTGTGCCCCATCAGGATGCCACAATGCAACGGAAGATAATGGAAAATCACAAGAAGCATTTGTAAGCTTGAATTTGTACTCACCTTTAATGGGTTTTTAATGAGATTTAATCTGTTAAACAGCGGACAGTCGCCTGCTGAAGCGGATCTTAATCTGCTGGAGACAGCGCGTCGTTGTGAACTCTATGGCATGAAAATGCATCCCGCCAAGGATGTGGAAGGTGTGCCACTCAATCTGGCCGTAGCTCACATGGGCATTACCGTCTTTCAGAATATAACACGCATTAATACCTTCTCGTGGGCCAAAATTCGCAAAATTTCCTTTAAACGCAAACGTTTTCTGGTTAAATTGCATCCCGAGGGCTACGTAAGTACTTTCTGTACTTAAAGTAAATATCATTTTAAAGAATATTTCATTTTTTGCAGGGGTATTATAAGGATACCGTGGAGTTCTTCTTTGAGGGTCGCAACGAGTGCAAGAATTTTTGGAAGAAATGTGTTGAAAATCATGGATTCTTCCGCTGTACAACTGTTCAGAGCACACCGAGGCGCAAGACGCGTGTTCTCTCACGTGGCAGCTCATTCCGGTATGCTTACTGTGTTTTAAATGACAAACTCCCTATAAATATATTTAATTGGGTTTCTTTCCGTTATACAGTTACAGTGGAAAAACACAGAAACAAATAATTGAATTTGTTCGCGAGAATTATGTTAAGCGTCAGAACTTTCAAAGGTAAGTTTTAATTACTATGCAAATTTCAACACCATCGGCTACAGGAGACACAAGAGCAATATTAATAAATTGCTTGATGCCTGAAATGTTTCTTAAGATTTATATTTTAAGTTTAATTTAATCTCAAATTGATTTTGATTTTTAAAGGCTGTTTTTATTTAATGGTGAAATGAAATACCTTACCTAAATGCAAAGGGTTGTTAAACTGTGAATAAAAACAGCATTTCAGAATTAATATAAAAATCAATATTTAAATTTTTTAAAATTAATACTAAGTAAACTCGACTTTAACATATTTTTAAGCTCTGCTTTATTTATTTACTTTCTTGAAAATTAAGCTTTTACTTCCCCTTTTATATGGATAATCAAAATCTGTGCACAATAACTGTGTATACACTATTATTGTTCTTACAATTTAATATAAATATAAATCATACATGAACGCTCTGACAAAACAGCTAATACATTTATCACATTATGAATCATCAGCGTTATCATATTTGTTTTGAATTCAATTTTATTGCTTATGAATCTTCAGATCTTTTATTTTGTTTCAAAATCAATTTTAAAAGTTTTTAACAAATCCAAAACCAAATCCCAAAAAATACCCCAAAAACCTTCCACCACATGATAACTTGGCCGAACAACAGTAAAGCCATTTCAACAGTTTCACAAGAAAGAAAAGAGAAGAGGATTAAAATACCAATTGGTCTAAAGTACAAACTAAACAAAGCAAAGCACAAAACTAAACTAAATCTTGACAAAAAAAAAAAAAAGAAATGAGAATACAATCTTAAATCAAATTGTACAGAAGCAAACAGCAAGCATTTTGTTTATTTTCTGTCTTTATAATTTAAATTTAACAAGTATGTTTACTAACTTATCCAGCTAACTATAGTTGTAGACAATCAACCCTTTTCGTTTGTAATCAAAATTGGCAATTGGCAAATTATTTAAATGCGTACTAAACTCATATCATTCAACTTAATTTAATATCATCAAGATTCCCCTACTAACGTCATCGAAACCCAGATCGATATAAGATCCCCTCATTAGTGTAATCAAAACTTCATTCGTATCATCCCGTTTCACACTGTGTGTTGTTGTATTTAGTCTAGTTTAGAACTATCAAATGAGTCGATTTTTGCTCGTTGCTTTTTTAAATGTATTTTGTTTAGACTGTACATGAACACAACGAGCTAGAGAAGTGTTCTCGGTCTTTGCTCATTCCATTTTGATGTGTTTTGTTAAGACTGTACACAATCACAGCTATTCACGTTTGTTTCCTTCTCCTAAATGTTTAGTAATTAGTTGTGTGTTCTAACATAAACCTAACCTAATCAGCTTGTGCTACTATTATAAGTAGTTTAGTCTGTACAAAATAAATTAACTCTTTCAACTATCTTATTATAATGTTGAAAGTGTTAACGTTCGCCCGTAGACGAGGGACTTGAATGTTTTTCCAGTGAAATTCATGGAATTTCTATATATACTCTAGGCTTTTTCCTAGCTAAAGTAGCGTGAACCCCCTTTATTAATAATGTTGTGTGTGTGTATATAATTTAAAGTTTATTAATAATTATGAATAGTTTTATTTGCTTAATTTATTTGTCCTTATTCAAATGCCTCTACGCCAAAGAAATAAACTTTTCGGAGTAAATAATGCTCTAAACAATAAAATAAAAACATAAATTAATTAAATAGTGCTTAATCCCAAAATAAATTTTAAAAACAAAACCTAATCAAAATACGAATAATTAAAAGAACTTGCTAAACAACAAAACTTTACCCAAATAAAAAAAAAATAAGAGAAAACTGAGCATGTGAAAATAAAATCGTGGTATCCTCTTGTCTTTTCTTTTGCTGCAGGTCTCAGTCATTCCGGCAAGGGCCACTGAATGCTAGTAGCCGAAGTCAGTCGCATACGTATGTGAATTCCAGCATTTCAGCCAATCCCCTACTCCCAATTGACACTGGTTTGTATTTATTTTGTTTAATTGTTCAATTACATTCGTTGATTTATCGTTATCATTTCGTATTCAATTGATTATCATTGTCTTTTGCTCGCGGAATGTTTAGCCAAGGCGATAAACTTTTAACTATAATTTGCCAGTACCAATAGTAATTATCTTCATTTCAATATTATTCTTTTTTATACTTTCTTGTTGCATGCATGATACAGCGGCATGGGATTATCGCAATCAATGCAACGACTCGATGACCCCTTCTCTGACGAAGAAGGCAGCGGATACCTTGGATCGCCGACGCGACAATCCTATCGACCACATGCGTTCTCAAGTAAGTATTTTACTTAATCCATAAATATTTGTCATTAATTGTGAATTTTATTCCTATCAGGTCACAGCAGCCCAGGTGGAGATCTATCAGACGAAGAATTATGCAGCGGAATCGCCAACCTCCCCGGAGGAAGCGGCATGCTCGGTGGAACGTCAACACCACTCGGGAGCGGTTATGGACCAAATGAATTCGAACCGCTCGCTTTCACCACAGGGTCCGCAATCGTGGACTTCGCCCAGTCACAGCAGCAGCCTGCAGCGCGCTCCCGATCTGGCTCGTGTGCATCCAGGAGATCACAATTTAGGTGAGTCTTTTAAGAAGCGTTTAATTTATCATAATTTCTTTAAGTTTAATTTAATGGTAGATTTATGTATAATTTAATAACTTAATCCCCAGTCAAAGACCTGCATGGCTCTTAGCAATAACTTTCTTTGATTAAGTATAAGTTACATATAACTATAATTTCTTACGTTAACTATAAGTTTAATATAATTTTAAATGTATTGTTTACCTTGATGAATTCACAACGAACCTGTGACTTCTCCCTTTTTTAACCTTTACCATTACATTTTGTTTCTGTAGGTATTCACAGTGATTATGGTCTGATTGTTATGTGATATTGTGACCTACATTGTGAATATATAATTATACCAGCATTATGTTTTCCAGTGTTTACTTTGGCCTTGAGTTCAAATATGATTTCGGTTTGTTTCGATTTTCCGTTTTCGGTTAAAATCAATTGCTCAAGTGCTAACAATCCATATAAATACTTTGTCTATGCGCGTGTTCAGGTCTGAGCCACTTGTCCCACTTGTACAGCAGCAGCACGCCTCGTCGAGTCTCAGTGGGATCCCAAGCGTATGTCCCTGCGTCGCCGCAGCTCATCAGCATCAACACCAACATACTCAACAGCAACAACAACAACACTATCAACAGCAGCACAGTGGGTCATTCGGTGGATCTCAGCAGCTCCATGGAGTTGGAGGAGCAGGAGGAGGAGCTGCTGGAGCCTGCGGATTTGGAGGAGGAGGAGGAGGAGCCTATGGGGGAGGAGGAGGAGGAATTAGTCGAGGAGGAAGCGGATTCGGACTTGACAGCATCTACCATCAATCGGGAGACTATGGCGGCAGTCTCACCGGCCTCGGCCATGGCCATGGCCAATGCCCGTCGTCAGCCGCTTCGGTCACAGGAGTCCCAATCGCAAACTGTCACCCCAGTCCATTATAGCAGTACGAATTATTCGATGTCTAAACAGTGTATGCTTAACAATGCCAATGCCAACGCCAACTCAACCGAAACTGACACCGACAACATCATCTACACTGACATCAATGATATGGGTCACTACAAATACCCGGACTTTCACAACGCTACCCAAATGGAGCACAAGATCTCCAATAGTGAGCATCTAAATCTAAATGATCGCAATGATATTTATGCTACAGTCAATCGGAAAACCAAATCAAAGACACGCGAAAAGCATTTCAGTGATGAGTTCATTGATCAGTCCATACTTCAATATACCCGGGCCAAGCAAATGGGTATGCAACCCCAAATGCCCATGCTCCAGCAGCCAAGTACATCGGCCTATGCTGCCGCTCAGGAGCGTAACTACAACAGCTTGAACTATCAGTATCATAATGATCTCAATCATCCTTCGGAGTCTTCATCGTCTTCCTATTTTGGCACCGGTTTCGGTACCAAGCGGTATGCCCAAAATGAACGAGCTAAACTCGCTCAATCCGAGAACTATTTGACACCATCAATTGATTCGCAGAGTTCTAGGCATACCCATTCCTTGCCGAGAAACTCGGAGCTCTCTGGAGTCGATTCGGTGGATTCCTATGACAGTCATTATATAACACACCATCCCAGACGCAGTTCAGCGGACAAACTGGAGTATCAAATGACCGCCGGGAATCTTTATTCCACTGCGCAGTTTGTAAAGCCAGAGCAGGCCGCAGTACATTATATGGACGATGAAGAGGAACAGGAAGATGATGGGGAAGGCGAAAATATCTATGATCAGGTTGAGCGAGAGTCCTGGCTCAAGAGCAGCTCTTGCAAGGATCTATTTGAGCGATATAGTAGCACCTACTATGACCGAGAGCAATCCAAACCAATGACAGCATTTGACAAAGAGTTTCTTTCTTCAAATCGAATTGATTCTCCAGTTACACGTTATGACGATTCCCGTCATTCGTTGTACTTCACCAAGAATCATTCCATTGATGCTCATCAGGACTTCTCCCCATTGCCACATAGCAAGGTGTACTCATCCAGCTATCCGGGCAGTACATACAATACCCAGGAACACAAGCGCCAGTATGGACAGCATTTGGATTTCACTGGATCACAGGATGACATTTCTCAGGATAGTTACGAGCTCCTCGAGAAGTATGACATCGATTTCTTTAGCGGACGTCGCCGCTCTGAAGACCACATGCGCTCCTGCTCTCTGGACTCTGGCAATTATATTCCCAGCGACGATGAATCTGTATCAGAGCAACCAAAATATCGTTCAGCCATTGATGTCAAGTCCAAGTCAGCTGCCGATATTATGAATGAGATCTGGGATGCCGAAGATCCACGTTATTTGCCACGCGAGAAACTCTCCGTTAAATCTGATGGGAATTTCTATAAGAAGATTCAAGAAGCTCTCACTCGCACCTCCAGTCAGGAGAGTCAAAGCGAAATGTTTGAGACAAAAATATCTCGTAGCTCTGACTCAAGCAAGAAATCGCGTGACAGTCTCTATCATACAGACAGCAAGAAGTCCAGGGAAACAACCAAGAGCAAGACATCGGTGGCTTCCAGTCAGGATTCCAAGGAGTCTCTTGTTGGTGATTGCTTTGGACGCAACTATGAAATGCCAACAACAACCTGCAAGAAGGTCAAGCAATTCAACAAGAAGGAGCTCTATGATAAGTTTGCCCAATCCAGTCAGGACTCAAAGAGCGATTATTATGATGCTGTGGAGCCTGTGCCAGATGCCGACGGTCTCTACACACGTCCAAAAGTCAAAAGTCATGACTGTTTGCTATCGGACACTCACAGTTCGACTGCAAATAGCTCGTTCTATGACAGCCGAGATACGTACTCAACATTCCCAAGCAATAAAACACACAAAACATCCAAGGTGCACTCGATAAGTCTACAAAATGTGGAAATTGAGCGAAATGCCAAATCTTTTGGCAACAAATCTCCAGAATCGGTTTCCACGCCCGCTTCCGGTATTCGCTGTAAGGAGAAAGATATACAAACTGGAGATTCCATTGATCAAACGGCGCCTATTAAGAAGGCAAACTCACAATCGTGTAAGATCTCAGCATTTCGACGTCGATCGGATAGTGAAAACATCTTTAGCTTTGATCAGGATCGCATTGAATGCATTCAGAAGTACACCAAGCAATGGGAGGGTCAGCCCAAGGATGAGAAGGCTAAGCAAAGTCCAGACTATCCCTTGACTCCCGAACTTGTCTCCGAATTTGACAAACAGCAGGCTCGTGTGGCACACCAGAAGATCACACGCAAGGAAGAGCTCATGGCCAAGACACACTTCGAGGAATATAATCCCATAATGGTGCCACTGAACTACTCCCATGCAACCGTGGAGCGCACCAAAAGCGATCCCAACTCGTTGGCAAACCGTGCACGTCTCGGCAGCAATTCCCGCCGTCATGTACTCATGCATCAGAAGTCTATAGATCTTACACCAGCGGATTCCAGCGATGAGGACTATATCTACAAGCAAATTCCAAGCGCCCCGCCTTTGTGCAAGGCGCATGGTAACTTTGAAATACCCAAATGCTATGACGGACAGACGCCACCACAAGTGGATTTACCCAAGACAGGTTTTGAGTTACCCAAGAGCTTCTTCCGGGACTATGAGCGACGCTTTACTAAGGTACTAAAGGAAGATATACCCTATGTGCTGCACAAGCGTCACATTATGAACGGTACAGCTCCGTCGCCAGGTGGCAAGGGCCACATCAAGCCAAAATCTCCGAAATCACCAAAGTCTCCCAAGTCTCCGAAATCCCCAAAGTCTCCAAAATCGCCAAAGGCAAGTGCTATTGTCGTACCCGGGCCAGCAGACTTTCTGCCCGATATTCTCGACAGTTTGTTGCCAGCAGAAACCAAAGAGTTTCTGTTCACTCAAAACATTGATCTATCCAAGGTTGATCCAATAACGCTTGAGATTGAGAAAACCATACCAATAATACAGCTTTCGTCACCAAAGCGAGACATAACCAAACAAATGGATGCATCCACGCTAGAGAAACTCAACAAGAAACTAAGTCAAATTGAAAGCGATTCGGCGACAAGTTCACGAACTGAAAGCATGCAACAGCAGAAGTTAGAACAAAAGCAAATGGAGCTAATCCAGAGTCTACGCAAGGAACTACAAGCCAATGCCAGGAAGGCCAACAAGCCAAGGGTTATACCCAAAACAAAGCCATCCGGCAAGTCCAAGAAGGGTAAGACACGCATTACGTCCTTCTCGTCGGATGACGAAAGTCTAGACTCGGACGATGTCTTTGGTTCGGCCGAGGCCATTCCTGACCGCTTGGAGTTCTCGCCACCACAATCGCGAAAGGAAATCGAACCGATTTTGAGAATTGAACAAAGTCGTCTCATATCGGCCGCTTGGGGACGAGGTCAGACTATGAGCTCGACAGAAATCGAAGGCTCTCCGCCGCAGTGCCGCAGATTGGCCGATCTGGAGAGCCGATATCACACACAGAAGCTGGATCCACAATATGCCAATGCCACTGAGCTGCGTCGCATATCAGAGCGCTCCATATCCATACCATCGTCGGAGGATGAGCCACATTTGCCCATGCGTCGCATGGATGAGTGTACCAATGACTATCAACGCAATGAAAACATTCCATCTCCGATATTCGAACACGCGGAGTTCTTTCGCAGCAACGATGATATCTACGAGACTTGCCATGAGGAGAAGATAAGCGGTTCAGACATTGATTACACACTGAAGAAACAAACAGCCAAGTCGAAGGCCAAACTAATTGAAGAAATAATAGACTCCTCGATAGTTATGCGTTCTAAGGGTCATGCTCCTATACTCTTTGCCCATGCCAGGCTCAATCTGTCGGAAGGATCAGTATCGCTGCAGCGTCAGCAGGCGACACAGCAATCACCTACGACTGAGCGTAGAACTAAGAGTCTGGACACTCCAGTTATTTCGCTACATCGTTTGCCCCCTATGAATGCGTTCTCCTCAAAAGACGATACTGTGGGCTTTGAAGAAGAAGGGGAAATTCTCGAGGAGAAGTCGTTGGAGCGAACAAATCAAACTGTCCTACAGGAGGACGATACAGCGGACAGTATTCATTCCTGTGCCGGTTCCATTCCCACGCAAAGCAGCTACAATTCCAACCGAAAGGACTCGCTGTTAAGTGGTGTCACTATTGACAGTGAGGAGGCACAGTTGCTTAATCAACTGAAATATATTGAAAAGATTGCTTTACAAGGTGTCAAGATCAAGGATAAAAGAAAGTCTAAAATGAAGCTCAAAAGTGGTGACCATTTAATTCTCAATATACCAAAATATCGATTTACCGATTGGTCACCTTACAGCTCAGCTAATAGCTCCAGGAAAACTTCACCGGGTGTCTCCAGGGCGAGCAGCATCGATAGTACCGGCAAGGGCAAGTTGAAGACCTCGGAACCATACAAGGGCAAGCCCATGTCTCGTAGCCGTCCAGAGTCCAGACGTACCAGTGCTGATGATATCAAGGCCGGCAAGGATGGCAGGGGTAGCAAGAAGTCGAGTCCAAAGGAACGTCCACGTTCTATTGAAATGCGTCGTCTGAGCAAGGACAAGAGCAAGTCACAGGAAGAAACCGAGGCAGACATTGCCAAACGCAAGGAGCGACAACAAAAGCTCTACGAATCGGCGATGAAACAGACAATCACAATGCTAAGTCCAGTTAAGGATACGCTACCCGCTTTTCCCGCACCGGAGGACAAAATAATGGTCAAAACTGATGGAGACAAGATAATCATTGAAACAGAGTTCAAATCGAAAGCAGAGGATCATGTTTTAATTGCTAAGGCACCACGTAAACTGGATACTTCCCTGGTGAAGTTCAGTCGCAGCTTTGATGAAGGTCGCAGTCCTGATAAATTGGACAAGGCTAGTCGCAGCTTCGAGGATCGAAATAAATCTTTTGAAGACTCAGAGAAGTCAGATGTACCGGAAGATATTATGATTAAATCACCAAAGAAGATAGCCAAAGCTCAGGAAATGAAACAGAAAATCGAAGGTAGCGTTGTGCACAAAAAGATTGACGGCAAATCGAGTAGCTTGGAGAAACCAGCTGAACATCACTATCTCGGCCGTGATGTGAAGGCTCGCAGTCTCGACGACAAGAAGCAGGCAACAGCCGAAGCCAAGAAGCCAGAGGAAAAGCCCGTTCCAATTATACGGAGCGCTGTCGGAGATCGGCGCATGTTCGCCCACCAGTACAACATACACGAAGATATCGACACCCAGGCAGTGATCTCGGAACGTCGATCACTTGAGATACTGAAACGATCGCTGCCTTCTGAGGACACACGGGATAGTGAATGTACTCACAGTCGCAAGGCCTCCACGGCCGAAAGTCTAGACTCGTTCATCTCGGTGGATGACAGTCATTCCCCAGCTAGCAAATCTCCGGTACCTCCGGGAGAGGGTTATCCCCATCGGGTGCCAACCATCGAGTGCGAGGAGCCTTCGATTGAGGAGGATGACATCTCTTCTGAACGTCGTCATCTAAAGGTTGGCCGCCATGATGTCAATCGCTTAAGCTTGGATCGCAGTCGCAGCGATGAGACCGGATCGTGGATCACTGTCGAGTGTGATGAGTTCATTGGTTCCGATACCTCGGAAAATGAACCACGTACCTTGGAACCTGATCGCAATGTCTTGGAGACACAGGCTACTTTGGAAGATGCTATACCGTTAGAGTATTCCAACTGTGCCACACCCACATCCGATCTAAATATACTTGTAACGCCCCCCAATGCGAGTCCAATGATTGAAAAGTCAATACTGGAGACATTTGAGAAATACACTTCGGATACCAAGAAGAAGTATAGCCTGGATAAGCAAAGTGACAAATCCAAAAGCTCTGACTCGTGGACTAGCGGAGAAAAGGACACGAGTCCTCAGCGTCAGCAGGATTGGAGTTTGTCGGTGGGCAAAGAGAAAAGCTCTGTTGATGAGGAATCCAGCGTTAGCTGCTCCATCGCGCGTCCTCTTGGCATTTCACAGGATTTTGGCAACGAGGAAGCAAAAAAGTGTCAGGAAATCAAGCAGCGCATGCTTAAGCTAGATGTGGCTGCCAAAGAAACTGATGCCGATGTCACGCCCACTGGTTCAAATGAGCAAACGCCCACCAACGAGCCCAAGATAATCATTAAGAAGCCGACAACTCCAACTCTGGAGAAGCAAAGTCCCATCGATTTGGGCAACAGTACCGAATCCTACTTAGATCCCATAGAGGAACGCATTGCCAAAATACTTCAGAGAACTGAGGACAGCGAATCCAGTTCTGGTGGATCCCGAAAACCACCAAGGATCGAGAAACCCGCTCGTGCAAATGCTGGCAAAAAGCTGTCGGTAACCAAAACAGAGCCAGGAAAATCAGGCAGCGATCGGAGCTCACAGGAATCCAAATCCAGTTTTGATTCAAAGGGTTCGCTAAGCGTTGAGTCGCGGGGTTCATTTGAAACCGAAAGCAGCTCCGGTTCGTTGGGTGCGGCTCAGCGACGTGGTGAACTGGCTCTAAAGGAACAGCAAAGTACTTGGAAGGCTTTCCCTATTGAAAGCTCAAACAGCTCGAGCACAGATGATCCCTGGCATCATGTGGAAACCGATGGTGGATATGAGCGTTACGACGCACAAAATCCTCTAAGGGATTCTTCAGATAGTGATGTCAAAGAGGTCTCACCCGACGAACAAAAGGATGCAAGCGATACCAGCTATCAGGATGATCTTAATGACTTCCCCACTACCTTCGGCTATCCGGCAATGACCAGTACGCTGGGTGGTATCGGAGTTAATCCGACAGATATTATTGGATACAGCACCGGCTTTACATTGGGTCGAACACTGTCGAGGATCTCAGAACGTAGCACGGCTTCAGAGAAATCTAGCATGGAGGATGATGTGAGCAAGGCATCAACTCACTCGGTGAGCATGCGCGATGAATCCGTAGGATCCACAGATCATCAGCCCAGTCTCAGCTCCGATTCACGCAGCAACACAAATCTTGCCTATATATCGGATGCGGATCGTCGTACCTCGGCGGAGATGCCCGAAATCCCATGCGATTCGGCGACAGCTGATCGCCTCTCCAGCGTTGGCAGTTTCAATGAACCAAAGTCGCCCACCTTGGTGACAGGTCGATTTTCGGTAACACATGTAGACGAACAGCAAACAGAGGACTTGGAGCGACATACGCTCATGTGCCTTTCGAATGCGGGCAGCCAGGATTCGGAGGATTGGCCACTACCAGAGATACCCTTTGATCATGTGCCAGTTAAACCCCCTGAAACAATGTATGCCATGCCGGATTTAGACAAACCGGTGCCCAAATCGTTCTGCTGGAAAGCCAGTCTGTCCTTTCAACAGTCTCAGGACTCTGTGGATTGGCCCTCGCCCCCATCTAGCACCATCGACGCACCTATCGTGGTGGAAAGCATTGAAACCTACTATGCTAACGAGGCGCAAAGTGCCGACAAGGTTTTGCTTGAGGATGAATCAAATATTGGCGGTCCACCGGATGTGGCCAAGGTACTACCCTACGAGGAAACGGCTTACCTCATGTCAGCCGCATTCGAGGACAAGGACTTTGGCAGTGAGCACATACAATTGGATTCTGTGAGCTGCTTGAGCTCCACACTGAGTGCTGCATCCTGCTTGTCCTCCTCGTTTAATGTCAGCTGCAGTACATCCTCCACACAGCCGACGGCTAGAGCAGCTGGTGGTCTCCGCAAGGGCTCCAGTCCGGAGGTTATTGTGGCTCAACCAACAAGGTCGCCAGCACCGCGTAGTCCCATATCCGAGGATGAACTCTTTTCAAACGATGACGTCTTTATGCCAGGCACCATTAAAGTGCAGCTATCTCCGGATGGACAGTTGAGAAAATTGTCGCGTGGCTCTAACAACTCAGACACATCCATCGATGACATCCTCTCGGCCAGCACTTCGGCCTATCTCGATGATCAGACAACGGTGCGTCGCAATTATGAGGCACGTTTAAGCAGTGGTGGCAGCTGCAAGAAGTGCAGCCACTCCAGTCACTCCGAGGAGGAGACCAGCTCCATTGGCACCGATCTTGATGGCACCGTACGCATGGGATTGCAGCAGAAGAAGTGCACACACAGCTCACACTCGGAGGACACGTCAATAGGACTAAGCATTTCGGAGTGGTCGACTGGAACCAACACGGTGCGACAGTATGCCAATCTATCCGGGTCCGACAGTCTGTCGGCTGTATCGACCCACTCGTGTGCTAAAAGCGAGAAGTCCAATCATACCAAGTCGAGCATTAGCTCCATTAACAAGTCCGCCGAGAGCTTAAACGAGCAGAGCGGCAGCTACTCCCACAAGTTTAGCGGAGATAATGGATCCTCTGATGGCCTACGCTACGATATGTTGTCCAACTCTGAGACGGATAAGCTAAGTGAGCCCACTTCGGCTACCCGTAGCGATGACACAACTTTAACTTTGACCGAAATGGCCCAAACGATCAGCGAGTGGTCCACTTCGAGTAGTCGCACTCTCGTGGGAGTTGTGCCCGGGGAATACTTGCCCCTGAAGCAAACACGGGTGGGCTCAAAACCAAGTCTCAGTTCGCCCAGTGAAGAGAAGCGTTGCTCACTGCCACAGGTTCATCGTCGCAGTGGCAGCAATGGCAATCAGGCACGAGCTGGTCAGGATCACCCCGATCAAGGACCATCTGCCGGTCCAGAAACAAGTGTAGCTGCACGCAAGCGTCGATCGCTGGAAATGATGTCCAAACTGTATCAGAGTCAGGAGATTTGCTCTGAGTCGGAGTCACCGTTCGTGGAGCGTCTGTACGCGCACACTGAGAAGCTAACAGAGCGTTACCAAAGCCAGGAGTTTGTGCCACTGCACACGACAGCCCAAAGCAGTCATACCACAACAACCATTACTCAGATTCAAACACAGCAGCCGCAACACACACGTCAGAAGCCACGTGCTCCACAGCCGCCAACAAAACCGAAGCAGAAGCCAGCGGTGACCAGACCGATTATGCAGGCGCTGCTCAACAAGATGAAACAGCCGGGTCTGGCAGAGCAGGCAGCAGCAGCCGCTGAGGCGGAAGAAGCAGCAGCCATTAAAGCCCAATCTCTGCGAGCAGCTCCTGCTCCTCCTCCTGTGGTTAAACCTGTGCCACCGCCTGTACCGAGTGTGCCCCCAATTGTAACACCCAGCGATTTGCCGGGTAATGTGGTTGCACCACCGGCGAAGCCACTGGCCAAACACCACAGCTACGACGACAAGACCATGTCCAAGACCCAGATACGTGAGTTCAAGACAACCAGCAAACAGTTGCGACAATCTAGCTCCTTCCATGAGCACATGCTGAGCAAATCGCAGCAGAGCAGCCAGGAGCTACCTATGCGAATCGACGAGGAGCGGGATCCACACTCCACATCCTCAGCCACAAACACGACAACCACAACCACAACTAACACTCTCAACAGCGAGAGCACGGAGCCCAATTCGCCGCAGATGCCGCAGCGAGCGGATAAATTGATTCGCTGCTCTCCCTATTACTCCAGCAGTCTCAGCTCGGAATCGCCACCGAATCAGTTGGTGCAGAAACCACCTCGTAAAGCGGCAGTGGCAGCTGCCCAGTTGGCTGCTGCGGCTGTAGCCACCGCTTTGAAGAGTCCGCCCAGTGGCAATGATACGGACAGTTCCCTGGACGTGCGTGGTCAGGATGTAAAGCAGCTGCGAAGTCGTGGGTATCGTAAGAAGCGTCAGTTGCCCGTGAAACGCATGAGGGCGAACCTCAATGCGGCCGCTTTGTTAGAGCAGGCGGAGAGCAGTGAGTGCTCCGAGGGCTATGTGCCCGAAATGGACTCGGGTAGCTCGGAGTACTCCTATCAGCGCACAAGTGACGAGCATTACCTGGAGTTTGACGAGGAACTGGAACGAGAGCAAACCGATGAGTATGATGATTATCCGCAGTACAGCGGAGCCAACAAGTTTGAGAGTCTGGACATGAGCGACAATGTGGATGAGATGGGTTTTCCACGCTACGATCGATTGGGACACATCACCAAGCCCATGTATCAACCGGTAGATAGGCCAGCACCTGCTAACCATCCCATGCCGCCGACCAGTGGTCAGCCCATTAAGCCGGTGCGCACTAAGAAACGCCAGCTAAAACGTGAGGATTCCCAGGTAGCCAGCACCTCCACTGCTGTCCAGCAACAACAGCAACCGTACCATGGTCGTAACTACTGCAATCCTGAGGAGAGTGAGTATGAATCTCGTGGTGGTGGACTCTCCGATGAGCTGGCCAATTCCAGCGAAGACAGTGCCAACGGAACTGGGAACATGGGAACCATTCGGCGTGTCACCAGTCGTGGAGGGCACCCAGGCGAGGCTGTACGGCAGCAGTTGCCGTATCCGGACTTTCTGTCGGACTACGAGACGGAGCCCATTGAGTACGAGCGCTATGCCTGCGGCTTGGATATACGAGTTGATCCGCCGCCGAAATTCCATGACTCGGACGATCTAAGTGATCATTAATTGGAGCAGGACTTGGAAGTTAAATACTCAGCAGCATTTTCCATTTCTTCAGTTGCCTTGGAACATTTTTAGAACAACTCTACGACTTTTTACACACGATCCAAGTATATAACCAACTTATTTATAATTGAGACTGATTTACGACAAACCAAAAAAAAAACAAAAACAATTTTAAAACTAACAAGAATATCGTACAATCCAAAAACCAGAAAACAAAACAAAAACTTACCAATTGCTGCTAAAAATGAAAACCAGATGGAATCGGAAGGTATAGAAACATTTAAATATGCCAATTGAACCGGAAAGGCGATCGAAAATCAAACTAATTAACATTTTAATCAAATATATATTAACTAAAATATTATAATCAAGTTGTCAGTGAAATAGAAGAGAAGGTTAAAGGTCGAGACGGAGCAGGAGTAAAGGATGGAAGTTGGCGTTGATGTTGGATTCATGTACTTCTCTAGAGTATATAAAATAATGTTATAAAAGAGCCAAAACAAAAAAACATTTATAAAGCGAGTTGAGCAAATTTTAATGCACTGTTTAATCATCGAATAATAATATTAATTATTACAAAAAAGCAACAGAAATATTTAATTGTTATTTAGCTAAAAAGGGGTGACGAATTGAAGATAAAGTCGAAGTCAAACGAATGAGAAATCGTAAAAGTTAAAGAAAGTAATTATTAAATATTTAATTGAATTACGATTAGTACTTGATCAGTATTACGAATTATGTATTACCTATGAGATAAGTTCCCGTTAAAGTGTCAAAGGTTTAATCTAGTCAAAAACGGAAAAGCAAATGAAAAATTATCTATAAGTCGAGTTATATGCCAAACATATGCTTTTGTCACTGAAATATATTTAAGATCTCTTAAACAGCATTTATTTCAATCGATCTAATTCTTTTTTTTAATTATATGTATGTGCTTACATATAGTTTAATTGATATAGTTAATGTTTTTAATTTCTTAACCAAACAAATGAAAAGTTTTAACGAGCAATCAATGAGTATTTGAACTTCTAGACCCCTCGGAAGCATGGAAAAGTTGTATTAGCTTTAGTTTTAGTACATAAATGTGCCAAAAATGACTTAAAAACCTTATAAACTAAATATATTTAAAAACAATGTTTAGGAC
The DNA here is from genome assembly GCA_035046005.1 of Drosophila acutilabella. Lineage (NCBI taxonomy): Eukaryota > Metazoa > Arthropoda > Insecta > Diptera > Drosophilidae > Drosophila > Drosophila acutilabella. The sequence goes on from JAWNOK010000072.1 coordinate 1,190,573, forward strand.
TGTTCCGATTTACAACTTTGTGAAGTATTCCAAGTGAAATGTAAATCGGAATAGCATAAATCCTAAGTATAGAAAAATTTAATTATTAATCTATCGGAATCAATCGTATACCTGTTAAGTTTACAAAAAAGAAATGATCGCATATTACACAAAATTTATTATAATAAAATAAATAATTATTAAATTGTTAAGAGTGAGGTGTGTAAGGGTATACACAATGCCGAGTATACCCCGCGTACAATAATTTCAACTATTCATCGGATCAAAAGTATTTTAATCAAAATAAATTAAACCATTCCTATTGGCATTCTAATGTTTAGCTTTAATGAAATTTATTAAAATCTACAGAAATACAGAAATTAAAATAAAACTTATTTGTTTTTTGACAATTTTAGAATCGTTTTTTACCCGTTAAGACCCGATTTTAGTTAGTTAGTTTAGGCAAATGTTTTTACATTTTTGTAACATGTATATTTACGAATGTTTTTACAAAACCAGTTATTTGTGTTATCGAATGGATTTATGTGTGTCAAACTTCCAACTAGTTAAGTATAAGAAAATTCAGTTGAGTTCCCGATATCATTATTGTATCGATTCCACAGTTAGTCCATGGCATAAGTTTGAAAGCGTCTAAAATCTTTAAAAAATTATGCTATTGGTTATTTTGGAAGGAATTCAAAAGTGCGATTCGGAATGGAGCTGTATTATCTTCCAAATAAATGTTTATTAAGAGTTGAATTATGTACTTTAAGTGGTAAACAATATAATAATTAAAATCTTAGCTGAATTTTAGTAAGTAAGAAAAAATAAAACAACACTCAAATTGTTTAAAACTTCCAACTGCGTTGAGTACACACGTTTGATTTTGAACAATTTTTAAGAAACAATTTCATGAGAGTAAATTAATTAATTATTGAAAATCTATACACAAGCAAGCGATTAAACCAGCATTAAAATTATATAGAAAGAGAAACCAAATAAATAAAACTTCATTAATCAAATAAAGAAGTGTTTGATTCTTATTAACATATTATTTTAATTTAAGTTTAGTTTTGTATTTTAAGAACGTAGTTTTATAATTTGTGTAAGAAGTATTTTTTATTCTTTTATAATTTCTAAAATTTATTGTTTTTTTAACTTGACTTGCAGATGGTTATCATGGCATCAATGGCAACATGTCGCTGGATAGACGTGGTGAGATTGCCATGCCCCCGAATCGTTATGATCTCACTTTGGGCTCGGATAAATCCTCATCACTGTCACGCTCTGAGGCTGGCACCTATGACGTCATACAGGCAGAAATTCAGCACGCCAAGCGTCAGGAATTAGCCACTGGCGTGGCTACCGGCCACAATGGCCACAACGGCAATGGTCTGCCCACGTCCCATAATCATTTCGGTGAGGCAGAGGTTAAAAAGCGCAAGTGGCCCACAGAGCCAAGCTATTTTCTGTCCAAGGAGTTACTAATGACGGAGCGCACCTACAAGAAGGATCTGGATGTGTTAAACTGTTCGTTCCGGCAGGTCTTGAGTTTGGAGGATGTGGAGCAACTGCAACCATTGTTTGAACTACTCGATTCGCTTGCCCAGCATCACAATCTATTTCTGCGCGACATCGAGCACCGCATGGTTGTGTGGGAGGGACACGGAAATCATGATACCCATCGTATTGGTGATGTCATGATGAAGCACATGGGCGCCTTGCCCATTTACGATGAGTATGTGCAGACGCATCTGGAAATACTGCACTGCATGAACGACATGTACGAGACAGACAGTCGCTTCCGGCAGATCTATAAGGAGTTCGAGCAACAAAAGGTCTGCTATTTACCCATTGGTGAGCTGCTCCTGAAGCCACTAAATCGTCTGCTTCACTATCAACTGCTGCTGGAGCGGCTCTGTGACTATTACGCCGATGAGCACATCGATTATGCCGACTGTCAGGCTGTCTATCATCTGCTGATACGCAGCACCAAGCAAATACGCATTCAATTGCCCGATTCGGCCAACTTTGTGGAACTCTGTGAACTGCAGCGCGATATTAGCTTCGAGCAGCTCGTGCAACCGCATCGTCGTCTCATACGACAGGGCTGTCTGCTGAAGCACTCGAAGCGTGGTCTTCAACAACGCATGTTCTTCCTCTTCTCAGACATTTTGCTCTATGGCTCCAAATCGCCAATGGATCAAACTTTCCGCATACTTGGCCATGTGCCGGTACGCTCTCTGCTCACCGAAAATGCGGAGCACAATACGTTCTCCATATATGGCGGACAGTGTGCCATAACGGTGAGTGCTGGCACCACCGCCGAGAAGACTCTCTGGTTGGCCGAACTCTCTAAAGCTGCAGCCGATATCAAGAACAAGCCGCCAAACAATCAACTGCAGCTGACTACACTCAAGAATTGCAGTGAGTATCTAAAGGGAGTCTATAAATTTGCATCTCTCTTTTTTAACTTTTTATAAATTAAGTTAATCCTTTAGTGCATGCACTTTAGTTTATTTAAATTATTTCCGTTCTCTACTTTTTTAAATTCTAACACTTCTCTTATTGTGACTGGCAAGAAAAGCACTCTGCAAAGCCTCGTAAGATTCAAACAATCCCCATGAAAACCGACCGAACTCACCATCTTATAAAATGCATTTACTTAAAACGAACTGCAAATCTTTGTCATTTAGGCTCGTCCGAGGAGGGACTCGATCTGATCGGCCTGAGCAATGGCACCAACAGCCTGAACAACAGCGCAGGAGCGGGAGGACCATTGACGCCACAACAGGTGCAACTACAGATACAGCAGCAGAACAAGACACAACCGTCACGCAGCAATACCGCACTACACGTCTGCTGGCATCGTGGCGCCACCGTTGGTCTGGGCGATCATCTCATCGCCGCTGAGCATCAGCTCTCGGGCTATTTGTTGCGCAAATTCAAGAACAGCTCCGGATGGCAAAAACTTTGGGTGGTATTCACATCGTTCTGTTTGTACTTCTACAAGAGCTACCAGGATGAGTTTGCGCTGGCCAGCTTACCACTGCTGGGCTATACGGTGGGGCCACCTGGCCACCAGGATGCAGTCCAAAAGGAGTTTGTCTTCAAGCTCTCCTTCAAGAATCACGTGTATTTCTTTAGAGCAGAGAGCGCACACACCTACAACAGGTAAGACTACACTCAAGTCTATAGTATAAATAGTGAATACTTATTTAATATATATATTTTATTTCAGATGGCTGGAAGTGTTGCGCAGCACTACCCAAACCCAGGACTTTAAGAATGTGCACAGTCACGCGTCCAGCAATTAGATATATTGCAATACCGAAATCAACTAAGAAAACCCTTGTGCAATTCCATGGAGCAGCCCACAAGCTGTAGCACCCACATAGAAATGCCCTTTAGTATTCTATATATATATTTTTATATACAACGTATACACCACATAAACATATTCCCATTTTTTTTACTTGACTCCACATCTTATCGGAGTTCTTTACACTATATATTTACACATTTTAATTGTATTCTTTTAGTTTTAAAACTTCCATGTAAATAACTTCTCGTATTTTACTTTTATCGTCTTGTTCTTTGTGTTGGTCACCGTTTTACTTTATATATTACTATCTATTTTATCTGTGTGCGCAATATCTATATGGTTTATTATTATTATAAATATTATTATTATTATGTCTATCATCTTCTGTGTCAAATTATATTAAAATTAAAGGAAGTTTCCATCCAATTGATTTATTACAACAAACGATTTCTGTATTTAAATTCAAAAGTTGCCTTACGACACGATCAGTCGTTTTGACTGCAATTTTACACATAATTAACAAAAAATAAGTTTAAGTCATTAAATTTAATAGAATTTAACCAATTAATAAAATTTTGAATAAAAAATAAAAAATGGTTTTAATTTAAAAAAAAATTAATATATTAAACCAAAGCTTGTAGTTTTAAAACTGTAAGGATCAGATTCCACTTCAATAAAATCAAATGAGATTTTACAACTTTATCAGCCAGATGCCATCATCACTCCACTATGTCCATTTTTATCCAGCTTATACTTTAGATTTACTTAACACTCCCCAAAAAATGTAACCATTCGAATTTTACTTATTTTCTCTTTATTGATATTTTGAAATCTATAAGGTAAATTGTTATCGTTTGCTTCATTATGCTGCTTGTTGTTGTATGTATTTCAATTCTTTATATATTTATATTTTATTTCAATTTGTGGTTTCTCATTATCAAGAGCTCTAAAAGGATTGCAATAGTTTTGTTTGAGTACAATTTCCAATATTAAATTAAAAAACAACATGCCGCTATAAGGGTTGGATTATCCATATAGATTTACATGATGCTCAGAGCATCATTAGCATTATCATTATCGTTATCAATTATCATTATCATAATCATAATCATTATCGTTCCATAATCTTTACTATCTTCATCGTCGTCGTTTTCGTCATTTATTTCAACACAAAGTGCCAAAGTGGAGGGTCTTAGCAAAAGGAACAGCAATTTGAAAAACAAATTAAGACAATCGATTGTAAGTATACGCTTAAAAACTATTAACTAAATAATGAAATGCCCTGTCACAGACGCATGGTTGTGTATGTGTGTATCTATGTGTGTGTGTGTGAGTGTATTTTTTTGTTTTGCTACCAATAGTTACTATTTTAGCGTGTGGCAAATGGCAGTTATGAGGTGTTAAGTCTAATTACTATTCATACACAATGGTCATTGTCATGGTCGTGAAGAGTACCGAGTGCCGATAGTGCGGGAAGATATAATATTACATTAATTATCACCCATTGAATTGAAAATAATATAGATATAGATCTAGGGATTAATTGGATTGGTCTCACTGGGCAGAGGCTTCAAGGATTTATAAATATAAATAGTTATTCAGTTATATCTTCTACTTCGATAGACATATCATAGTTCCAATTTTAATTTAATTGCATGCTAACAACTAACATTTAATTTTAATTGTAGGTGTAATTGTAATTGTAATTTTAAGTTTGTTTTGTTTTCGCTTGTTTCACAACTTTTAGCCAATTAACTTATTAACCAATTTGTAGGTAGCTTGTGCGAATAATCAATCATCATATTAAATATTAGATTTACAGCTCTCTAGCTGAAATCTTGCGAATTAAAATAGCTGAATATATATGCATATTTATGTATATATATGTATATTGATATTTTTTTAGTTTATTAGAAATCAAGGCAAGTTTACTTTAAAACTCATCTATGGTGTCTGACTCTATTGGTTTTATCTTGGATTTAATTTATCATCTATATACGAATATATATAATATAATTTTGTCGATTGCATTTTAAAATGAAACTATTTTTCGCAATAATCTTTTGAATTATTATTTTTATAAATTTTTTTATTATTATTCTTAATAACTTTGCTTTCTGCTGCTATTTGAATTATAACATTGAATTGTTTGTTGTTATTATTATTAATATTATTGTTAGCTTATAAGATGCTTTTAGGTGATATATCTATTGATGACGCTTGAAGTGGTTGGTGCTGCTTCAGTGGGTTCTTGTGTTTGCTGCTCTTGTGGTTGCGGTTGTTGTTTTTCTTGGTTATTATTTTGATAATTGTTGTTAATGATGTTTCTTGTCGCGTGTCTACGAAAAAAACAATTTGCCGAAAATATAAACTGACCTGTTTTGCGGGTGTGTGCGTGTGTGTTTGGGTCTGTAGGTGTGTGAAGGTGTGTGTGCGGGTTTTAGGCGATGTTACAATTTCATAGCATTATAACTATTATAAATATATCTGATATTATTTAATTTAAACTTTTTTATATTATTGCATGTTGTTGTTTTTCTTGTTGACGTGTTTTTCTGCAAGGCGTCGCTGCTGCTACAACTGTCACCGATACTGCCACTGCCACTGCCGCTGCCGCTGATGTTGTAGATGTAGTCACTCCTGCTGCCGCAGATGCCGCTGATGTTGTTGCAATTATAACTGTTGGTGTTGTTATTGTTGCTATTGCTGCTGCTGCTGCTAGTGTTGTTAATAGTGTTGGCGCATGGCTAATCGATGAAACTTTGCTCCACACAGGCTTTCACACGCTTCTCATACTCACGACGATTCTCTTTATACAGCTGGGCGGCGGTTGAGTTAGCCGGTGAGTTGGGATTGGGATCGCTCAGCAGTGACTATATAAATAAATAAACAAACAGTCAGTAAGTTATATAAATAAACAACCACAAAAGGTTTAGAGTAGTCCGTCTCATACCTGTATGGATGTTAATATAGCTGACACATCGTATGTGGGACTCCAGCGATTTTGCAATATATCCAAGCATATGCCACCATCTGCATAAACATTTGGATGAAATACTTTCGATACAAATCGAACTGTTGGCGGTTTATTTGGGTATTCTTCCGTAAATTCTATGGTTAACTTAAAGGTACCATCCTCGAACGGAGTATCGTGTGGACCAAAAATCACAGCATTCCATATCATAATATTATTATCTGTTGGCGCACCCGAAACACCCGTTGGTGGGTCCTCCTGAAGTCTGCAAAGAAAAAATAATTAGTATAATACTCGAAAAAATAAATAAAACAAATAACAGAAAATGTCTTGTTTATTTTAGATCCCAATAAACAGCTGATGTTTTCTTCTTCGTTTAATTTTGGCAAAGCGAAGCAAAAGAAAACAATAAACAAAGCGTTATGAAACGGTAAACAACTTTAGATGCACACGTATATAAGTATTTTTAGTATAAATGATTTCTACATTTGTGACTAATCATGTGGGGTCTATGCCTATATACACACAAGTATCTACATATATGTTTTATACTACTTATATACGTTCATGTCATCTTTTTGATATATTTCCTCTTTGCTGTCGTTTGTTGTTCTTCTTGTTTACAATTATCTGATGCTTCTGTTCTTGTGTGTGTGTTAGTGTCTGTGTGTGTTGCACTTTGCATATTGTCGAGTTCATTGAGCGCCAAGACATTTTAGCCTGCTGCTGCTTAAATCATTTGCTCAACAAGATATATTCTCTGTTTATTAGGCAAACAAAGGTGAATTGCGCAAAAACTTCCCGAAATGAACAAATATGTTTTAGGTTTGCACAGACAGATTAACTGGGCAATGTCGTGTTTTATATCTTAAAATCCCAGTCATTTACTATCGGTTCCCAGGGGCCTTTAAGCTCCCACACACACACAAAAGCACATGTATACAAATACACTTGTATTTAGGTCAAGCATTCATGTACATACACACACACACACAGCTACATACGAATATATGCAACAGCCGCAAGGAAAGAACTTAACTACAGACAAACCGCGCCCTTCAATAGCCCAAATCAATATAAATGACACAGCTTAAAATGAAATCATCGATTAAACAGGAACATGCATGCAACAATAACATAAAGAGTACGTCATAGGCAATGCAATAAAAAAAATAAAACAAAGGCTATACACGCTGATAAACAAACAATTTTAGCGGTTTTGCGGCTAGTGGGTGGATACTTCGGCCGCTACTGCTACTTGTGATGCCTCTGCCTTGGCGTAGCCTTGACATTTACTGGACTCTAGAAGGTGTAGCCAGCCCCACTCAGCTCTACTTCACTCTACCCTGCGTCTGAGCCCATAGCACGTTCAGTAAGTGCTTTACGCAATCAAGCTCGCTGATTATTTGCAAGGGGTATTAGACCCGGTAGGCAAATGAAAAAATTTGTTGTATAAACGAAATTCGAATGACAAATCACAGTCAAATATAGCGCAAACAATTTTGAATGAAATTCCAATAAGAAGTCGCTGAGACTGGCTCTGCTCAGCTGCTGCTGCTGCTCTGCTGCAGAGTATGAGTCAACAAGGTTAAGAGTGCGCTGTCGAATGACGGAAGATGGTGAAACAGAGAAATTGGTGTGCGGAAATCAGGATGAGGCTGATTATTTGCAGCTGTTGGGAGAACTATTTTGTTAGTTGCTGATTCGCTCTCGCTTTCTGCTCTGGTTGGCATTTGTTGTTGTTGATATTATGTCTGCGACGCAATTGCACAAATGGGAAAAAGAAGAATTCTTGTTCATTACGCTTTGTGTTTTACCTCTGTTTTTCTTTGCGCAGATTTAATTTACATGCTCATTCGTTTTGTTTGTGTTTGCGCTATGCTTCAAAGTCAAGTGTCAAAGACGAAGCATAGACAGCGCTACGAATTGTTGCCATTGCGATTGGATTGCTATTGCTATTGCCATTGTTTTTCTTGTTGTAGTAGTATCACAAAATAAGAGCAGCGAAAAAAAAGACAACGTACAAGCACACACACTCACACAAACATATTAAATACGCAGGTCACATACACACATGCACAATTTGTATTTTGGCTGCGCAAACTTTTCCACGGGCATATGTACATACATACGTAAGTATGTATGCATATGTGCACATACATACATACATATGTCGCCCCGTTTCTCCATTTCATACCACGACGATTGTCAGTGTGTGTACTTTTCTTACCTTTTAAAATCTCTCATAAGACGTCTGCGTGCGGGTGTTGACATGATCTACAACGTTACTACCACTTGTGTTTAATGTAAACTTGAACGTTTAAACAATGCGATTTTTTATAAACAGAGACAGTGAAATTTTGTAATTTTATTTTTAATTGAGGGCACTGAGCAGCGTAAGAAAATGTATCGATATTTCGCACAACCCAATCGATATTATGCCCGATACACGATATCAGTCGAGCTGCCAGCTAGATGTTATCGTTTTCGATAAGCCATGTGGCCACTCTAACAGAATTACTCCTCAACCTATCGTCCGTAAAACATATTGCTCCACATCTCCAATTCGCCGCACTTTCATAATATTTAAATCACTAATTTTTAAAGGCATTTTCGGTTCGCCACGTACTTTTCTTCAATAAACTACTTCAATAAACTTCTTCAATAATTTACAATATTCGCTCAACTAAATAAATTTATAATTTATATTTGGGTGAAAAGTAAATAACAGAGGAACTTAATGTTTGCTAACAGTGAGCAGTAAAATAATTAATGATAATGTTAAGTTGTTATCGGTGTTAAGCCCGCTGTATATATTTCCCATTAAAATATCCCTGAATATGTAAACAAAACGAATTGGGTATAAAAATTACTTATTTTGACACAAAAACGACGCTCAAAGAAATGTGAACAATTTTTCACATGCCATATAAAAAAGTAAAATAATTGAAGTACCACATATTTTTTTATGTTCCTTTAATGTTTATTTATGAAATATATAATGACTAAAATAATGAAATTAACTGTATCACAAGCAATAGCATTCCAACTATAATCACGTTTTTTGTACAATTTATACAGGAAATAGTTCATTATATGTGAAATTCTCGAGGATTTTGAGGGCAATTGCATGAAATTTAATCTCCAATGCGCGAGCAATGGGCGCAATCACCTCATTGGTGAACAACTCAAAGTTCTCATTGATTGTTTGGTTGATCACATCCCCGAGGACTTTGTCGCCGTTGAAGAGATTATCCAGACGCAGGCGGCCCTTTCCAGTGCGAATCTTAAGTGCGAACTCCTTGAGATCGAAGTAATCGATATCGTTGACGTTCTTCACATCGTAAGTAATCCTCACATACGCCACAAAGTTGGTAAAGTTGCCAACAAAGGGCCCGTTGCCCTTGATGGGTAGCGCCAAGATATTCCCGTTAATTTCGTACATACCTTTTCCATTCAGATGCGGCAGGATGAGCTCAAAGTCAAATCGCCTGTTCTGAGTGGATGCACGCATTTTGGTGATCTCGAAACTTGATGCACCCGAAACGGTCAGCTTCTTGGCCCTGACCGTTATGCCACCGGAACTGGCTTCGAGTATGTTCAGGTCACCAATGTAGAGGGGCTCCAGAGAGGGCACATTGATCTCCTTGATGCCATCGGCCAGATAGGGACGCAGATTGTGAACGCTTTGCTTGACACACTTGGACAACTCGGGATCGTTGCGATGGCAGATCTTGATATAGTCCGCTTAAGGATTAAAGGGGATTATTCAATTTAAGTATTGACTGGTAATTAAGCTGGTAAGCTGGACTCACGCATATTGGCTGCACAGGTGATGCCAAAGAAGCAGACGAGAATTGTGACTGTAATTAATCTGGATTCCATTTTGCACTGGGGTTTTCTGTAATTAGTACAAATTTAGCAAGTCATTAATAATATAGTTAGCCACGGTGACAGTCCGTATTCGTTCCATTTAGTGTCTGTAACTGCCCAGTCACCTCAAGTTACGTTCATTACTCCTATTGACTGACGTCACACAGTCTTAGCGCTAACGATTCATATAATTATCTCCGACAATTGTTTTAGCTTAAGACTCATAAACCCGATAATTGTGTCTGGCCTGACGAACTCGTGGGATGGTTCGTCAGAGGCCTAGCTGGGGCCACCAGACGGGTCGCAGGTTGCGGATAGCGAAGGACCTCTTAAGTAGAGGTTAGCTGCGAATAAGCATGATGCTCTGCATCCTAGCAAATAAGCAGTCCCGGACAGCCAGCGAGTGCCTGACCCTTGGATCAGGACGCCGACAAGGCGTTTGTGTGGCCGCCTTCCAAAGAAGTTAAATTGCTTCACACACTCGGGGGAATTCATCCCACAGCTGGGCTGGACTAAGGTGTGAATCGACCCGTGCCGAGAGTCAGCCTGACTGGGAGCCCAGCTCCTAAAAAAAACCCTAGCCCAGTCGTTAACGGAGAGCTCAAGCCCATGGCGACCGCTAGTTCTAATTAAGCCTTATCCGGGTACTGCGGATCTCTGCCCGGATGGACCTCGTACGTCTCCGCCACTCGTGGGAATCAAAATGAATGCAAAACGACAAAAGAAAACATCTAATAAAAAACCAAGAGTTAATTTGGATATCAGTAGCAGAAATTCCAGTGAACAGACTGTAAGCGACAGACCGACTAGACCTCACCCCTCTGAGGCCACCGCCAAAGATATATCTAAAGCCAAACGAATCCTCAAACGTAACATATTCGCTCCACTCACAGAGGAAAATGCAGCATCGAAGGAGGAATTTCTACTCTTCCAGGAAGATCTCAAATGGGCCAAGGCGCTTCTCCCTCGTTTCGTCAAAGAATTTTGGGCTGAAAAAAAGGCACAGAGGCTGGCTAAACGTGAGAGTCGGGCTTTAAAGATACAGATGCCTGTGCAGGAATGCCCTTCGGACATGAGCCCCTCGCCAATTGCCAGTTTAAGGTCGGAGGAGCAGAGTTACGAGCCAAAACATGGCACAACTAACGAAAACCCAGCGAAAAAATCCTTTGCGGACATTGCGAGAGGTCGAAAGATAATCGGACTCATTGATCATGGCAATGTAGAGGGAAAAATCCCTCGAAACCAATGGGATTGGATACAAGCCGCCGTCGCTTCCGTTGCCCTGGAAGTAGTGCGAGACAACCCAGGTCCGCCGCCATCTTGCACGGATGCAGGCTGGTTCCAGGGGAGCATTAAGTTAATTGCCTGTGATAACGATAGATCAGCAAACCTTTACAGGTGTGCCATTGCCAAGGTCGGTGAAGTGTATCCTGGCGCACAACTGGAGGTGGTTGGGATCAAGGACATACCCTCACGACCATGGGGCACAGCATGGCTGCCCGAGAACCCTGCGGAGTCGGCAGATATTCTAGAAATGCTGAGCACATTGAACCCAAAGCTACCCATGCAGGACTGGAAAGTGATCAAAGCGGACAGATTCGAGCGGGACATGATGCTGGTGATTTTTCAAATAAATCACCTGTCCATCGAACATCTAACCAGATGTGATGGTCTGCTCAACTATGCACACAACAAAATTCGCATGCAGTTCTACAAATGTCCAGAGGATGCGCTCTCCAACCTGGAGGCATTTTCAGCTGCCGTCGATCCTCCCGCCGAAGACGATGAAGAGGAGCTGGGAATTGGCGAGGATTCAAAGGATTTGGCGTACCTTTTCGACTATGCAGATAGTCTGGACTAGGAGGAGGAGGAGGAGGATGAGGGTTTAGCTTAGTGCAACCATTCCACAGTCACAAAGTATAAATAAAACTTAAGCTACTGATAAACAATTTGGAGGATCAGTTTTTCTCTGGGATCACTTGAATGTTCTTGCTCTAAACATTATAAGTTCTTAATTAACACGATTCTTATGAAAACTGTTTCAACTAACGTTTCAATTTGATTAAATGAAGACGCGTTCAGAGTTCTCGGCTAGAATCTGAGAAGTGAGGCTTAAGTAACCGTCGACAAATCGTACTGAATGCAAAATTGTCGACTCGTTCGCATTTTATAGCAAAAATTACGATTCGATTTACATGAGCTGGGCCGCTGAGCCGCTCAGCTACCGAGCTTGGAAATAGCCAGAGACGTAGAGCCCCAAAACACGTTGACAATACCCAGAAGGGGCTATGGGGCAGCTGGGGGCAGCGTACAGCAAAAGCTGGATAGAAGCAGCTAATAATAATAATAATCTTAATGATCGTGTTCACACAAATCTGTTTGTGTGATGGCTGGTAAAAGCCCCGCCCACAGATGAATAAAATCCCTCCACCTCCCCATTGTTTGTTGGGGTGAAAAGGTTAAGATCCATTTTATCCAGTCGGTTATTTGAATTTATCACCAGTTGAGCTCAGTGTTAAGTTGGCGTGCAGTGCGTAATTAGTAGTGTTGACAATCTAAACTTAGTTTAAGTTAAGTAGCATTCAACGTTGCGCTTTATGTAACTCATAACTAGTAGGCACCCAGTAGAGAGGGTACCCCCGTTACGTGGTGTATTATTGTTGACAGGAAGGCAAGGCTGTGACTCTCTCTGACATGGTTCACTGCAACAGCTGATGGAGGCCTTCGCCGTTTCATCAGTGCGGCCCATTATAGCCGGTTATAGCTAAAAATAAAAATAAATTATTCAACAGCACGCAATTGTCAAAGCTATTATGATTAGTTTGTACTTAGTCAAGTCTCAGTCTGAGTCTGACTCTGAGATGTTGTTAAGTAATTCAAGCACGAGCCAATTTTGACTACCATTGACTGTGATTACGTTACGTTACATTTCGTTACGTTACGTATACTTAGCCTTTTTAGAACTCAAGCCGACTGTACACTCGAGACACTCAGCTTCACTTACCATTGCAAGAGTGGTAAAATTCTTTGAAACTTGTTCAGCAGTGCAGCCATTTCAGCTTGTTTGAAGCTAGGTTTATATGTTTTACTAGCTTTGAAGTTGGACAGTTTAAAACACATCTAAATTCAATAGGGATTTTATATTCGTTTTTCTAAGAGATTGGGAAAAAGTGCTTTACCAAGCTGTGACTATTAATTATATTTAAACATTTATTTAAACTCTTTTTGTAATATTATACATTCGGCTTTAAGCTTAACCAAGCCCTGTTTTTAGTTGAATGAGGTTCGTTAATTTATTTGGCATAGAAAATGACTTTTTTACTTACTATACCCCATCTAATTTGAGCTATAATTATGCTTAATATAACCCAAGACAGCCCCAACTTTTAACCCTTGGAGCTTTATGATTTCCCGTTATAATTGCTAAAACTATTAAATAAAATGTCTTCTACAACAAGATACGTGTATTTATAATTATTCAGCGCAAACATTTTTCATTCATTCACTTTATCGAGGCACTCGAATCGCATGTCTAACCCTATGTAACTGAGAATCTAATAATAATACTTAGTCTTAAGTGGTAGTCCGCAATTCCTGTCAACTAACGATTATATAATAACTATGCTTTGACTAATTATAAGCATAAGTTGTATCGCTTAATTGGTTTTAATTAAGTTCAACTCATAAATTAAATGAATTGTGAGTTTGGTATTTAATTAATTTATTTGTTCGTTGTGTGTGCAATAAATTAAATCTTAGTGTAAGTATTATATAAAGCAACTAACTAGTTTAAGTTAATCCATTCATCCAAAGGAATCTTGGCAAACAAACGATCCATAAAGTTGCGAATGACCAGAGTCAGTTTGGTACGAAGCGCGGGTTTCATCTCCTTCAGAAGCTCCTGAGAGTTTGAGTTGATGAACAGATTGAGGGCAGCCTCTGTGGGAGAAAAGAAGGGGGTGTTGTTTAAGTGAGGAGAAAAAAAAGGGGACGAGAGAATGGAGGGTATTTTTTTAAAGAAGGGAGGAAAAGAAGCGGTTTAATTTTAAGTGAGGAGGAGGAAGGGAGAATTATCTCAGGTTTTTTTGGTAAAAAGGGGGCGAGGGGAAAAGAGGAGATGAGAGGAGCTTCAACTTACGTATGACTGTGTTGCCATTGGCTATGTTATCGACGCCCATCTGAATGTCCTTGACATTGAAATCCATTTTGACCGAATCGGTGGTGAGATAGGTGCGTCCATCGGCTGCTTCATTGGCCAAGGCCTTGAAGTAGATCTTGGCCTTAACGCCCTCTGCAAGCAAATGCATAAATAACCTACTGTATCCCACCGAGAGAGTTTTGATGGCCAACTTACCATATTCGCCCCAGTAGTCACCGGCACCGGAGGCCTTTACCAAGATCAGAACACCTGTGGATCGATACTGGGCCTTGACGCGAATGCGGGGTATCTCGCACGTCAGCTGGAACTGTAGTGAGTCCAAGTCGGAGCTGCAAACGATGACAATGACAATGATAATGACTAGATGATGATATATGCATTCACCCATCCAAATGTTCAAACTATCACAGCCAATTGTGTGTAACTCACCGCCTTACGACTTGAACATAAAAATGAGTAAAAACTTCAAACAGAGAAACAGAAAAAAACTGCAATTTCATTGGATGTGCTAACAATTTTTCATTCATTATTCAATGTCGCCAGCCAGTGGCAACTCCACCTCGACCTTCATGCCACACACACACGTTTATCTGGTGCAACAAATCATTGCCCTAGAACTAAGTCAAACACTGTCCAAGCAAAACAAACAAAAAACAAACTTAAAAACACTCGTTAAACTCAGCCACAAACATCGAAACGAGAATCAATAACCGAAGTCTGACCAAAATCGTAAATTGTATCTGAATTGCAAACCGGCTGGCGAATTGTTCGTCTGGTTGAAAGGCCAGAACCGAAACCGAAACCAAATCCGAGTGCTTCACATTGAGATTCACGTTGACACACTTTTGTTGCTCAGCCACTGTAATTCTTGGCTTCAATAGTTCTTAAACATTTAAATGATTGTTAACTACTTGGAGCTGTCTTGGCTGCCATTGTGGCTTCGAATACCGGAAAGTTGTCGGATGTTTGGGCCAAGGACGCCAGAGTTGCATAATCTGATAGTGGAAGCGACTTTGGGTCAAGAAGAATATCTAACAGGTTATGACATTTAATTTTTGTTTGGGTATTATTGATTTGGCTTCACAGTTAAACAAATTACAAGTTCAAATTTGTTTTAAGTAAGAAAAATATTTTAAAGAAGTTAAATACTCTGTAAACTAAGCTGGGAACTAGTACTAGTTTTCACTGACTCATTTCATTTAAAAACTTCAAAGATAACTTCCAGCTTATTTTATAAATATTTATGTATTTTTATTTCCAATGATTTACGCCCACATAATTATTGAATTTCCCTTCAAATAAGTTTTCCTATTAATTGCAACAAACCCAAATTTTAAACTCCCAATCAATGGTAATTTACGCTATAATAATTTCCATAACAATATTAACGAGAGTGAGAGGGAGAGGGAAAGAGAGGTAGATAGGAGTATCTGGTAAGTAAGTAAGTGCTAAACGTTATATTTACAGCCAGATACTTTTTACAATACTTTCAACAACTTGTATAATTCAATAAAAAACGACATTTGTAGCTGTAATAATAACTAGAATTTGATTTATATGCAACAATCGCGTGTTAAGCAAATGCTTAGTTATAGTGACATAATGTCTAAATGACGTATTGACAAACTTAGTGGGATCTCTACACGAAGTGGGTATACACTTTCGATGAACTTACAAATATTTAGAATAATTGGTTTTAAGTTTTAGGCCGAATACTTTTACAACGCAGTGTTAACCATAAATTAGATATTCGATTTGCTAATTGTAAACCTATAAAGCCTTTGTGTAGAAGTTTAAATTTTTATAGCCAAGCTTAATTATAAATACATAGAATTATAATTATAGTTTGTGCCCTACAGCAAAAGGGCTATACGCAAAAGCCAACAATTTGTTAAATATTTCGCTGGAAGTGTACAAGTAAAAACGATTTATAAGCAACAAGGAAAACGGAGGAATCTTCGACCCAATAAGTATATAAATTCTTGATAAGCAGCAATAGGGACTACAAAAGCTAGCAAACCCAGTGACGTTACAAATGAATGATTAAATGCCCCACAGAATAGGAATGTTTTAGATTCTTGACACGCCCACAGTAGGGCTTTCTTTGTTCATGTCAAGGAATAGAATTTAAAATAGCTCCCATGGAAACCTTTATGTTAACTATGCCATTTTTACGAACTAAATCATATAGTCTATGGGTTATTAGAATAGATATTAACCATCTCAATCTGACTTTAGCCATTTCTAAAATTGTGTGTACTTACCGCACATTGGTAACTGTTATATTGCTCACGCCGAAGGCCTGAATATTTCGGAAGAGAGCGCGGTAGCCATCGGGTCCACTGCCCAGAACAATGCCGATTTCATCGATGATAACAGGTTCGATCTAGGAGAAAATAATGCACAGAGAGAGGAGGTAGAGAGAGAGAGTGAGAGTGAGAGAGTGATTGAAAAGAATGTGTGGTCTTTCCTGGTAAGACATACCTCGTAAATATCCAATTCGGGTATGCCCTTTTGGAGATAATGCACCAACTTGTTGCCGCTGTCACGTAGACACTCGTTAATTGCAGCCTCATCGCGCGGACATTGCTGCAGGTAGTAAGCTGTAAGTAAGAGAGAGAGAGGGAGAGAGAGAGAGAAAAGGGGAGAGAGGGAGATATCAATAATTGACTGTGTAAACAATTTGAGCTCTTCAACCATTTCCCAGTTCAATGCAATGCTCTTTAATTTGTTTCGCTTAACAATTTTTGTTGTTAAAATTTAATTTTTTGTTCGTTTTTAATTTCTTTGAATATTTGCGCAGTGAAGTGCAACGGAATTAATTATAGTTTACAGCACCAATTGTTGTCTAGGCTTAATCTCAGTTCAAGTTCACTCATTGGCAACTTGTTAGTTTGACAGCCAAGTTAAGATGCACAGTCTAAAGCAGCTCAATGGGGTCTATAACCTGGGAAAGTCGGGGGCTTGTCTAGGGTGCAGAGATCGTCTTGCTTTTTAGACGCTGCTAATTAGTTTAATTATACTGTATTAGCAAATAATTATTTTGATGTCAATTTAACTCAATTGAATGCGACTTGAACTTGACACATAGATATAAATATATATAGAATTTTATTTAAAGTTTAACGATCTTAGAAATCTATATAAATTTTAATTTAGTCACGTTCGACACTTAAACGCTTCTCTGAACTGAATTTCTAAGAGATTCTAAACTGATTTAGTAAACCAGCTTTGGGTTTATAACAAGAACGTGAAGAGTTTAAGACTTCTGATAAAATTTATAGAATATTTTGTGTCATAAACTGACATATAGTTAAGTTGCTTTTAAACTATAAACCATTTAATATTTGGGTAGGTCGCCGAAGGGCTAAACTTTTGAATAGATTCTGGGAATTGTTGGCTATAAAAGTGTTGCCAAACTTTCAATGCGGTCAGCACGTCTACAGCATGTAATTAAAAACGATTAAGCCTGGTCAACAGCTACGTGGGCCTCTTTAAGGACTGGAAAGCGTTTGTGCCATTGACGTAATCTAATAGAAAGCGATTTAATCGCACGATTTCTGTCGATTTTTAAATTACATTTTTGGACTTTAGTATTTTTTTTGGGTGTACTTACGCTGTTGCTGGGCCCAAATGGCGCCCAATGTGGACAGCAGCAATATTATTCCAAATTTGTGACACATTGTGGTTGTTGTTGTTGTTGCTAATTTGTTGGACCTCTGTTTGAAAGTACAAGTCACAGCTGAGGGGGTAGAAAATGTGTTCGTTGTTTCACTTTTAGTTTTGGTTTCGTAATTTATTAGCACGTCTATTTTTTTTAGAGTCGCTTGTTCATATGCTAATTTGTTTCAAATGACGCCAACTACTCGAAAGCGAAAGCGTTTCAGGAGAACCCTAAAAAACACAGAGCTCTTGTTTTTGTTTTTTTAAACGAATTTCACTCCAGGGCCACCGAAATTCTTGTCAAACATACTCTAAACTGGGTCAATACGGACCAGTTCTGTTTGTTTATTATTCTCTGACGCTCGCTGTCTCTTTCTAACACACTAACTCACTGTTTTGGCCGCAAAGCGCAGAATAAAGCCGACTTAATAAGGTTTTGCTTTTAACTTTGTGCTTTTTAGCGTCTTCTGTTGCTTTCTTCGCTTCTTTGGTGTTTCTGTGCTTCTGTGCGCTGAATAACGTCCAACTTTCACGCGACTCGAGCGAGGAATGAGCCAACACTGCATTGGACCAAGCCATTTAACCAAAAGCCAACCAAGCAGGGAACCAAGCCAGGCCAACACAATCACAGTCAGCCATTGAGGCGGCCAAAAGAAATGAGTTTTCATGCGTCGAACGAAAGCAGCGCCAGAGGCAAAGTGCAATGCAACAAACCGAACAAAACGAACAAAGGCCGCTAAATGGGGACACACCCACCCACCGACGGGTTGGCATGTGCCTAGGCCTGGTCTGGGAGCTGGAAAAGGGGTGTGGAGCTGAGGTGCATCGCCTGCTTGAAGGTTAAGTTCATGCCGTGAGCTGGTCGGTCTTTGACTCGTCTTGGCCTCAAGAATCAGCCTAATGAGCCGTGCCATGAGTCAACCTCTTCCACTCTCCCTCTCTCACCATCTCGCTCACGTTCTCAGGTGCCTCGTAAGCTGAAGATTAGCCCACTGGGATTAACCCTACGTGGCTTGCATTCCGCATGTAATTTTAGCATCTTTACGGTATGAGTTTAAACTGTTTTGACACATGATGAATAGCTAGCAAATTGTGGTAAATGCTTTACTTAGCTTGCTTTATGGCTAAGATGGCACGTTATTAGTGTGGGCTTAAAATAGGTGATTTCCTTATCGAAAGGTCAAGTGTTTGCCATTAGACATTTGCCATATGCATTCTAAATTTGCATACAAGCAACAGCCGAGCTTGAAGCTTTTCATACAGTTTATTTTCATTATTTGTATATATTTTGGTAGAAAGCAATTAATCAAACTTGTTTATGGCCAATTCCTTTGACACGCCCCATTGCATGCTCGAAGAAAGAACTTTACTGCACTGTGTGCTATGCATTTTAATTGCATTAATTTATTCCGAAAGGTGTTTAACATCTTTATGATTTTACAATGCCAAGGAAATATTCATAAATTTAATTATTATGCAAAATGAGTTCAAAACACTTGGAGTATAAAAAGTGTTGCATACTTTTGGGCTCTGTTAGAAATTCTGCTACTGCTACAGTGGCGTCCAGCACGTTGGCCTTGCTGTCATGACAAATTACTGGTTTGAACAACGATTCGGTCAAGGTTGTTTTTGTACAACAACATTCACCCAGTTGTTTTTGGATACTATACATCCTTGGCAGCATTACAGCACCCAAAATATCCTCATGGTTTCAAGCTTTTGAGAGCGCGAGTTTATTGAACTCAGGCGTTCGACGAGTTTAGCAGAATGCATCACTTCCCTGTATCTAAGTGGGTAAGTAGTGTGATGTTGTTTAGTTTTATTGTATTTTTCCATGTGCCCGGTATGGAAACCTGTTTGCAACGATAGTGAAAATATAGAGGAGCTAAATAAATTAGACTAACTATTTTAGATTCCATTAATTAGCTGCAATCGTTTAGAATCCAGTTTGCCTTTTTGGTAACTAGTTTGTCGCAAAATTTATGACTGAAATTAAAAGTTGTTTTGTTCCTTAATCTGTCTGAGAGCAGCTATAAATGCTAGAAAGGCTAGAAAGGCATTAAAAATGATTTACTATTGAATATTCTTTTAATTCGCTGCCTTTGTCGGTTGTGTAAATGTCGGTTATTAGGTAACTTCCAGGAACTCTAGTAAAAAAGAAACACTTTGACTTGGTACAAAGAACAAAGCGGCGTAATTATTTAAATGACAAAAGCCAAAAGTATAAACAATAGATTCCACATTTGCTCTAACTTCTCTTAAGTATTTCTCACAATTGTCATCGGTTACCAAATGAAATGGGTACTTGTGTGTAAGTGTGTGTGTGTATAAGTGTATGAGCATGAATATAAATTTGAATATGAGTACTTAGAGTCGCTTTAGAATCAACTTCCACGTACACTATTTGTCATGGCCATTGTAAACAGTTTAAGTCAAAGGTCTTTGCAAAGTCCGACTCCCCGTTCGACTTTCTGCGCAGTTATCTTCTCTAGTTACCCTAATTTGTGGGTATACAACGTATTCCCCATACCCTATATACTCTACAAATAAACAATGACTCTTTAGCTTTTATTCATTAGCGATTGCGTTGTTTTTTAATAGTTTATGGATTGCATAAACGGGCTCCAAATCGACTGTGCCGCTAATATCCGCATATTTTAGAATGAACTACTGACTATGATAATTCAACGTATAATAATCTATTTACTCTACGGCGAAGGTTGTCATACCCGTTTGTCATTTCGTTAAGGAATTTTATTTGCAAAACTTTTGTATAAAAAAACAATTGAGAAATCAGGAAAAACACGCGAGCAGCTGGCCAGGGGGGCTGTTGTAATGCCCCTATAACACCTATTATTTTGATATAAACTTTATAATTACCAATTGTATAATTTTCAGAACATTTGCATAGTTATAACTTTATATAATTTTTATTGATTTCTTTCCAACTTATTTCAGGGTTCGCTTATGACCACAAAATTTGCCGAACCACAAAGGTCAAAACTCAGATCGGCTGAGACGGGTTGCTGGAACAGGTTGACTCAACTTTGTAGTTTACAAATAATTTACAAGTGTGTGTGTGTGTGTCTATATAGATATATATATATATTAGCTGTTAACTGCAACCGAGTCTCAGGTGCTAATGAAAACTGCTAAGCAACTGCACTTTGCCACTTTATTGCCGGCAATTTAAACTTATTCCAAGTAATATTTCGAAGAAACTTGACAGCGATTTATTCTCATCGAGTCGAGACTGAAATTGCGAAAAATAATAAAGATAAAAAACAACTTTATATATAAATGGTTAATTACTTTGCAAATGGACAAACAAAAAACCCAAAAACGTAGAGCCAAAAAGCCTAAAAAAATACAATAACAATATAACGAAGACAGAAGACTCTAAACTGTAGACAGAAGACTGGGACTGAGATGCGGAGAGAGAGAGAGAGTGAGAGCGGGACCATTAGACGGCTTTACTAAACACCAGTTAGCAGTTAGTCATACAGCAGCTTAGTCTCGGACTCGGACTCCGACTCGGTCTCGCTATTGCTTGCAGTCGACGTCGCAGTTGGCGTCGCTGCTGCGGAGTTTGAAGCTGCGCTTGCAATTTCTTGAGGAGGCTTTAAAATCAACGACAGACGCTGACATCGTTCACAGTTGTCGTTCTCGTCTTTGCGTGTCTGGACGTGCTTCAACAAGTTTGCGATTACCATAAAACTAAATCAATAATCAATCGGTTTAAGCTTGTTGTGCAGTGTACTATAACCAAATCGATATGCTGAGATATATTTGCATTCTGGCTGTAATTAGCCAAATCTTCTGCTTAACTCTGGCTGAAGCACGTAAGTTGTGCAGCGACTTGTAATCAGTTTACCAATTAGTTAATTAATTAGCTAATTACTATCTTAAAAAATGAAGAAAAATTAATGGCTAATTTTACGCTGAATTAGCCGCAAGCGTGCCAGTCTTTTCTAGCCGCTTCTAGCTACTTAAAAACAATTAGTCGCTGCTGTTGTCACTTAAATTATGCAAGTCTATAATACCCCACTGTGTCTAAAAAAAAACGTTAATTGTCTGCGTTTTGGCGAATTGACACAGTTTGACAAAAGTCGCAAACTTGAAAACGCAAACTCAAAAATTCAAAAACGCGAAACTCGCGCGACTTTGTTCGAAAAGTGAAGCAAAACAGAATAAAAAATAAATAAAAAAAAAAACAAACGTAAATGAAAATAAAGTTAAATATTAAATAAAAGTCTTCCGCATCCACAAAAGCGACTCTGAACTAAATCCATTTATAATGAACGAACCAGTTTCTTTTTTTTTATTTTTGACTTGGAAAGAAAACCTTCAACTTGAATTTTGGATGCTTTGGGTTCGACGAGATGCAGTCAGATTGTGATTATCGATCAGTCCCTGAATATAATTATATAGACACTTAATGATATGTGACGGTCATGTCACAGAATCGTAAACACAATAGCGAGGGAACACTGTACTGCCATTGTTTGTTTGTGTGTGTGAGACAGGTTCTTAAGCTGATATCAAAACTGATGCAATCATAAGGCCACGTGATTTGACCTTGTCAGAGATCGCACTTGGTATTGATATTGGTCTTGGTCTCGGTCTTGGCCAGGTCTTAAACTCAATTTTAGTCTTAATTTTTTAATCTGAATTTGAACTTGAAATATAAAGCGGCGTTGTCACAGTTGTTGAGCGGTTTTTGTGGATCTTCGCAAGTCGTTGAACTTTATTTAAATTGTTTACAGCCTGAAGTGACTTAACTTTTATCTATTTCCCCTCTTTTTATTTTAGCCGCTTATATCAAGCAGTGTCCACGCAACGATCCCAAGCTGGTTGACTGCCTGATGGGCTCCCTGGAGCACTTGAGGCCCTACCTGGCCAGCGGTATACCCGAGATCGAGGTAATGCACCCTTCACACTTCTGACACACTTCCGACCATTTTTGTTTTGTTTTTTGTATTTTTGGATTGCACAACTTGTTGCAGTTGCATAAGCTCTAAGAAAAGTGGGGAAGTGGGTGGCTGAGTGGAGGAGGGGGTGAGGGAGGGGGACTGGCACGAGGCTAGGCTAACAGGTCTTACGTAAGACGGTTGTGCCTGTCGATTGAGTGCGGAAACTTTCAGAGCCCACTGTGATATTAAAATTTCTCGTTTGTTGACTTTTCCAATTTGCAGCTGCCGCCCGTGGAGCCCTTCAAGATGGACACTCTAGCCCTGCAGCTGACCGAGGGTCCACAAGGCTACAAGATCACCCTAAAGAACATGGAGGCATTTGGAGCCAGCAACTTTGAGGTCAAGTCCCTGAAACTGGGCGTTAACGGTGGCGAACCCTTCAAGGCCCGCATTGTGATGCCCAAACTGAAGATTGAGGCCAAGTACACCAGTTCGGGAGTGCTGCTGATCATACCAGCCTCCGGTGGCGGTGACTTCCATGCTGTGTTCGATGGCGTCACCGCCGATTTGACCGGCAAAACTTCGCTGCGTGGCAAATATTTGCACGTGGACTCGCTCAGCATCGTCATTGACGTGAAAAAAGCTAACATGAGCATCTCTCGTGCCTTTAACAACAATCGTATTCTATGTAAGTACTACTGGATGATTATTCCACTCCTCCAAAGGATTTACTAATAGACTGAATTTTCCACCTCTTTTTCTAGTGGAGGCCACGAATCTCTTCCTGCGCGACAACTCACAAATTGTGCTGGAGGCGATGCAGTCACAGCTCCAGAAGAAACTGGCCACTGAGTTCGGCAAACTGGCCAACCAGCTGCTCAAGAACGTTCCTGTCGATCAATTCTATCTGGATTGAGTCGCTCGTTAGCCCCCAGTTCCATCTGGACTGGGATTCTAGCTCTAAGTCCTTTTTTATTTAATTGTATAATGCTCGTTATCGCTATGAACAAAGTATTAAATAATCTACTTACATACTGTGTGTCGTAAACAAAAGAATTAGTAGATGTTTCTTTTATTACGGTTGAAAATCGATTATTATTAGGGGGAAACAAGTTGTCAACTGAATAATTCAAAGGAATGTTTTGTTTATATTGAAAGCCTATCCTTTTGTTTACAGTTTTCCTTCCCTAACAAATCTTTTGATTTCTATAGACTTTTCAAAAACCATGATTCGATTATTCCACTTATTTATGAGCTCCATTGCTTTTTCACTACAAACCCCATCGGAAAATCAGCAAAAAGTACCGAGGATATATACCAAAGTAAAGCTCCAATGAGAATATCCATTTGTTTAATAAATAATTTGCTGCAGGGGAAATTTATTATGTTTGTTTTTATTAAATATGTAGAAGTATTTAGTTTTACAATTGTTCATCTTTAGTTATGTTCGTACACCTACTTATGTACATACGAGATACGAGTGATCGATTTGATTTCATCATTTGCTTTTTATCTTTTACTGTTTAATTGATTTCGAGTTGTTGTTGTTGTTGTTTTTAAAGATTTTTATGGGGACTGTGAATTGAGAACTTAGCTTGAGTAATACGTATCTTGTTATTGGTCCGGAGTAATTAAAAACTTAATCAAAATAAAATAATTACTTACAACTCAAACTAGTTTGAGTGTTAGAAAAGAATTTAATTAAAGACATGAACCTGTTGTTTAGCTAAGAAAGCAATTTAAGTATAAATTCTATAAATATTAAACTATAACAGTATTATGAAACTATGATTTCGTAAGCGAAATGAATATCAATTTCCCCATTTCCATTTAATTTTCCATATATTTTTCCAAATCCAGCTGTATGCCTTGTACGAGTACTTACTCCGTATATACAGTTCTTGAACCGCCTTTAATGATCGATCGTTATTTCTATTACAGTATGGAGATTCGAGTAAAAATCTATATATCTTTATATATATATATATATAGTTATACATACATTTCATTTCTACAATGGAAAAATTCTACTATTTATATATGAAATAATTGTGGTGTGGGGCGGCTAATGTTTTATTATGTATTTTTTTAATAGTTATTAACTTTAGTTTGAGTTTTTTGGTTTTCCTTTTGGGCTTATATATTTTGTAGTTATCTGGAATTTGTAATTGGTAATTTTGTTAAAATGTTATGGCCTGGAAAAATTGGAGCTTGCCAAGGCTTATAAAAAAATAGTATGTCCGTTTACTTACTGCCTCGTTATAAAAGTTCAAACACATTCAATCGAATATATATAGCAACATATTCGATTGAATCATTTTGTTGTATATTTATATATATATATATTCATTACGTACATATTTATGTTATAGACAGCTAATCCGTTCATATATAAAAATGCGCCGTATAAAATGCCACAAACTGTTGCACTGCCTTTCAATTTGCTAAATTTGTTGCCTTGGTTATAGATTAGTTTTATGTTTAGGTTTTGGTTTAGGTTTAGGTTCATATATATAATATATGTAGTGTATATATAGTGCTATGCTATCCATTAATTGTATGCCATATAAATATGAATTTTGATTTCAGTTTTGTTAACATCGCAGCCTTCATTTGAAGCCAATTGGTTGCAATTTCAATTTAAAGTTGACTGAAACTGAAAATTATTTCGAAAAGGATTTTAAACTGAAAGAAAAAAGCAGGAATTATTCGAATTTTTGAAATAAAACGTTTTCGATTTTTTTTTTGCTACATAATAAACTGTGTTTGTTTTATTCTTTTGTTTGTTGGTTTGTTTTTTAAATCGTTTTTTGTTTTGTTGTTTTTGTCACAATGAAATTAGCATTAAATTTAATTTAATTTGTATAATAAACATAAGAATTTAATGCATAGTTAAATCAAATGCTCGAATGCTGTCCACAAAATTTAAATTGTTTTTGTTCTTTTTTGTTATCCTTTTTGTTTTCTATATATAAGTATCATATAACTTTATATATCCATACATAAATTGTGCCGATTGCGCGCTGTTTACAAAACTAAACATGTGTGTGTGTAGGTGAGTGTGGGTGTAGGTGTGTCGAGTATGTGTGAGGGTGTTTGTAACTACAAAATATAATTATTTATGCTTTATAAGTATTATGTACTCGTATTTATAGTTCATGTATATATATATATATATTCAATATTAATAGTTATTTTCTTTTTCACTTGACAATTGCCGATTTCACTTCATATTCATTTTCAATTCTATCATTCTATCAAATTATCAATCTATAATCCTGCTTTATCGTGCTATCCTTTTTACAACAAATTACAAATGTTTCATTTAGTGTCCTTAGAGCTAGTTTACAATGTTTTACAAATTTCTGCTGTATAATTATGAATATATTTAGATTAGTTTAAATATTGTTAGTTTTCTTTTTGTTTTCCTTCGATTTTTGTATTCGTAGCTGGTTTGCTTCTTGTTAGTTATTATTTTATAATTCAGTTTTCTCTTTTTTTTATACAAATTAATTGCCAAAATAAAATATACATTTTGAAAAATGACTTTCTGTCTGCTTTGGCAGCTGTCAAAAATTGTTCATCGTTTCTCATTTGTTTATAGACCAAACGTTTCTTTATTTGTTTATATAAAATTGCATACTACAAGTTTGCTTTTGTTTATATTTTATTTATTTTTATTTCTTTTTCTTTTTTTAACTACGCGTTGCTTATTTAATTCATTTTGCATAAGTTAAGTTACATTGTTTACATTGTTTCTTAAATGGGGCGTTTTAAATATTTTTTATTTGTATTTTTATTTATTTATTTTTACTGTAAAAACTAGCAAGGTTTATGTATTTAAATAACGCTAGTATCGTGTAAATTTCACTGTGCTTCATCTCCCTTTTCTTCCTCTGCTTTCTCTACACACATTATACAAATACATGTTCAAATACATATACAAATACATATCCATATATATATATATAATCTCTATGTAAGTGCTTAAAAACTTTATATGCATACATGTGTGTGTGTGTGTTAAACGCGTATAAGAACCACCGTTTGTCTTATATTAACGACTACAGCTAAACAGCTTTATATGTATGTGTGTTAAGTTTTTACTTTTGCATATACGTATGTAAGTGTAGATGTCTGTGTATGTTTGTGTGTGTGTATGTGTGTTTACATAATTTTATTGATGATTAATGCAAATTAAAATTATCAGTGCATTACGCTCTGTTGACAGGCAGAGTTAATTAATAGTAATAGTACAAATAATAATAGAAAATTACACGCAATTAGCTTGAAATGCATTTCACTAGATGCTTTTACAATAAACATTTAAATGGGCGTTGGAGAGGGGCGAAATTTACACAAAATTACAAATGATTTCAATGATTTCTTTAATATGTACAAAAACACGACAACAACAACGACGACGACGACGGCTATAACGACTTAAATACGTTTAATTTTCGAGTTAATAATTTTGACAAAAATATGTGTGACTTTAGCAAAGTTTAAAATTAGAATAAACAATAAGCAATGAATTTAAATTCGTTTGGATCCTTGTTTGGTTTCGTCCTGTTTTGAATAAGGCGTCGTGAAATATTCTAAAAGTATTTATCAAAATGTACAAAACTCCTGACTTTATACAATATATATAATATATATATGAGTTTGGGTGTGTGTGTGTACATACATATACATACATGCAATTTACAAATGTGTGTGTGTGTGTGTGTGAGACAGTCTGTGATTGGGTTAAAAACAGTTTTACACAATTACACGTATTAGATAATAGTTTAATAAATTTTCGCATCTCGAATGCATTTCAAGCTAAGCAGTTAAATAATTCATTTAAATTACAATACAATTTATAATACATATACTATATTTAAAAGGGCTTGGCGTCAACATGATTGCTGCGAGTGCTCCCAAAACTGTAACACATAGCCAACCAAAGCAAGCAGTGCAAACACACAAGTTGAACTGCTTGGCGGGTTACAGTTGGAGAGTCACAGCAACCGAGACAAACCAGAGCACAATTGAGAGCGCAACTTAAAAAATCTGTTAAAAAATGGTGGGTGTATTTTGTGTGCTTGCCGAATCAACAAATGGATAACAATTTTGAAATATTTTGCTTTTGGTTTATTTACTTTTGTTTACATGTTGTAGATTGGTTCTCTGAAAGTTGTTTAAAAAAATAAGAGGCGTATGCAAATTCATAACTAAAAGAAACTTAAACAAAAAATTACAATCAGTATACAGTAATCGATAAACGATAATCAGTAATCAGTTAAAACTTAGGCGCTAAGCTTAAAAGGGGTACCATTCGACGGCCCCAAAGAAGCGCGATTCTACAGTTATAAATACAATGCGTGTAGTATATATGTATGCTCAGATGAGTGGTTGTGTGTGTGTGTGTGTATAAGTGGGTGTTGTGTGTGTTTGTTTGTGGACTTAAAAACGTAACAATTTACAAAATACAAATATGAATGTAGTACATATATATACATATAGAAAAATACACACACATACATATATATGTAAAAATATGTATATATGCACAGAGAAGTAATAGTTTTTTTTTATATATGTTGCTTGGTATATATATGTATATATATCTGATGCTACAATGCATGCAAATTCTTTTGCTTTTTCTATTTGAGAGTCTTGTATGAGTTTATGCGTGTGTTGTGTTTCTTGTTGTTTTTTTTTTGGTTTTTTTTATAACATTATCATGTTTTTTGTTTTATACATTGCAAGCAATTTGATTAAAATTAATGAGAATTTTACAAAACATTTAAATTTTACATTGTGAACAAATTGACAAAAATAATATTACATTGTTTTACATTGGGTTTTTTTTTGTTTCGATTTGTTTATGATTCGATCCATTTGTTTATGTTTATTTTGTACAAAATTTTTACATAGCGCAAAAGCGACGTGAAATTTACTGCGAAACGCAATGCTAAAGAGTCCTTGATTGTGTAAGTGTGTGAGTGTATGTTAGTGTGTAAGTATGTGAGTGCTTTTTCTAAAATTTGCTCGCTCTTTAGCCTACATGCTACTTTCAGTGTTTTTCTTTATATGCATATTTATAGTTTAGTTATATATATTTTAATATTTATAGTGATTTATATTTCTATATTTGAAATGGTTGCTGTTCAATTCTACGCTAATAATCATCAATCTGTTTAATTTCCTCGCATTCTCTTCCATCTTCTATTTTCTTCTCTTCTATTCCACAACAGAACGTCATGCGCTTTTCTTTCATTTTCATTTCCATTTTCATTTTCGATCATCAAATTTACAGTCGATACATTTTACTTAATCATTTACAAATTGTGTGTGGTGTGTTTGTTTGTGTTTTTCTTTACAAAGTTATTACAACAAAAATGTACTCAGACAATGAGTTCTTTATAATTGGATTTCTTTTTGTTTTTAGCCCGTTTCCATTACGATTGTTTTTTGTTTTTCTTTTTTGAATTGTTGCTTGTTACACAAAAATTGCTGTGACAAAATTTTAGCAACGAATATTTAAAAAATTGAAGCATTTAACAATTGAATATACAAATTATCGATTGCTCTTCAAATTGGAGCCCTTTCTATATCTCTTCCTATCTCACTTTGCTACTTTCGCTCTGTTTCGAGATGCGCTTTATAACTCCTCTTAAACTTTCGGTCCGTTTAGTACTGTAGTATGTGTGTGTGTATGCGTGTGTGTCTGCAGTTTGTCTACTGCGTGTTTATAAATAAATTACATTACATTTATTATATATATTTATATATGTATATTATTAATATTTATATAGTATGCATTCGCTCTGCTGTGTTTTCTTTTGTATTCTTTTTTGTTTTATATTTTTTTTAATGTAATGCTTTCCACTTTTCCTTTCCTCTACCTTCTCCAAGCATTTAATTAAAAACTAAAATTCGATCATCAAATTTACAGCACACCATTGGCTGTGGTTGGTGGTCCAATGGGACCCAATCCATTGTTCACAGAGGCCACCACCGACACGGATGATTCCGAGGTGGCTGGCGATGTGGGTTCGGCCATCAGGACACTGCCATTCTCCTGCACCGCACAAATTGTTGGTGAAGCAATGCTGTTGGTTGTTGTTGTTGCTGCTGCTGCTGTTGTTGCTGTGGCTGTTGAGGATGCTGCATCACCGGCACCGCTGCAGGTGGCAACTGTTGTGGTTGCTGTGCTGGCACTGCTGGCACCACCGGAACCGGCAGTTATCGGATTGGTTATCTTCATGTAGTACTTCTCCAGCTTGGCATTGATGTGCTTGCCGTAGGTGTACTTGCGTAGTGCGGCCATGTGTGGTCGTATCTTGGTCATCAGCTTCTTCAGCTGCGTTGGCTCCGAGACATCAATCATCTTTTGCACCACATAGTTGGCATACTGATCCTTCATCATCACATGCAAGGCACTGGAAAGGAATTCTATTAGTAATCACCCTTTTTTTTGAGGTATACAAATGTTTTTGGACTTACTTGTCATTGAATGTGCAGACCTCGTCGATGAGACCGGTGCGTTCGCCACGTGTGGCATGTGTCACGCACTTCTCCACCACATTGGAGGCGAACTTGTGCTGGGATAGCACCAATACCTTGCCACGCACACTGTTGATTAGTATGGACTTGTCCTCCTGTTTGCCGTGCTCTGTAAACATAAGGAAAACAGTTTAATAAATGGTATGGAAAGATTCTCAAACTGATCTTACCTAGCACATGCTGTATGACATAGTTGCCATATTGGTCTTGGATCAGCTGCTCGGTATGCTCATGCAGCTCGTCCAGTATGGGCGTGGTCTGCTCGGCCGTGCAGTGTTCGAGTATGCGTTGGATCACCCGGCAGCCGTAGGGATGTGTGCTCAGCGAGTAAACCTGACCCTTGAAGGCATTGATCACAAACTGCAGGGCAACGGGATCAACGCATTCAATGCATTTTTGGACCACATGATTGCCATTCTGATCCTTGACACACTTGAGCACATGTCCATCCAGTTCGTGCACGATTTCCTGCTGCTGTTCCGGCGAGATGCTCTCCAATGCCTTCTGGATCACTCGACAGCCGTACATCTGCAATGCGAGCTGTAGGACATGACCCTTTACCTGCATGCCCAGGGTATTCTTTTGCTCTGGTGTGCCGAACTCAAAGAACTTCTGGATGACATAGTTGCCAAAGACATCGGTCATCAGGCTGTAGGCGGCACCAAGGATCTCATTGAAGACCATCTGTTTCTCAGCGGACGTGGCACGTTCCAGTTTCTGTTGAATAAATCGCGATCCATGCTGATCCTGTGAGAACTCCACAATGTGATTGGTCAGATCGCGTAGCTGTAAGTTCGGATAACGCTGATTTCGGAAATCCTCGAGTAGCCGCGATCGGCCAGGCTGTGGTGCACCGCCAGCAGCGGCAGCTCCAGCAGCTGCAGCTGCAACCGCAGCAGCGGCGGCCACTTGCCGCGAATTAGCAACCACAGCGGCAACCGCAGCTGGTGTGCTGCCCGGCAAGGCCAGGTGATTCGAGAACAATGAACTATTCGAGCCAAACATGTTGTTCGCTGCCGCAGCCACTGCAGCCTGAGCCGCTGCTGCTGTTGCCGGCAGACCCACCGCCGCTGCAGCTGCCATCTGCTGGCGCTGACGGGACTCGGCGCCCGGTGCCCGATTGCCGGCCATGAGGCAGGACTGAGCCGATGGTGGCGGTGTCAGCGGTGCACCCAATGGACTGGCCGATGCATTCACTCCTCCAGCACCCAATGCTCCATATGCGCTGGCATTTGACATGGCTCCAGGCCATTTGACGCGAGCGGCGGCTGCTGCAGCGGCAGCTGCTTGGGCCACACTGCTGTTAACCGCATTGGCGGCTGCTGCCACACTGCTGCTGGTGTAGTCCATGGCCGAGGGGCTGAAGGCGGATGTGGTGCGGTCGAACGAGTCGCGGCGACCACTCAATGAGTTTGTGTTCAATGCAAGGCCTGCAAATAAAGTCAAAGAGAGGAGAGTTCAAAAAATTGTTAACACATCAGAGTAATGAAAACGAATAATAAATTCTTTTAAATAATAGATAATACTAGTAAATAGATAGTAAAAAATAAGTGAATAAGAATACACAATCTGCTTAACTTTATGCAGGGTTTGAAGACTCAACTTCTAGTTAATCACAGTCATGTAGTTCTGATAATTAATTAATAAAGTTAAGTTAAGTCAAGTTGTTTTAAGGCATAACAACTCATTAAAAATGTATTGTAATTATTAAATCAATTTTATTTATAATCGTTTTAAGTAAGCAGATTAATTACTTAAATCAAGTGCTTTTTTTTGCTTTAAATATTTATAGTTAATTCAAAGTCAAAGTAAATAAAAACCAGACATATTTGTACAAGTTATGATATGACTTTATTTATTAGCCATTTAATCAGTTAAACGGATTAATCAATTGAGATCTCTGTAATAGCACAACCAAAGCGATTCAGTGTGAATTTTACAAGATTAAAGCTTCAAGTTCATTGCGATAGCTAGATGATGCAACAATCCGTGACATTTAAGAATCTGATTAAAATGAAACTGATAAATCCAAGTTAATCGCCTTCCGCTTAAGCACCTCTAGTTGGTGACCATTTAAGCCACAATTTAATAGCATCTGGCCAATGCAATTGGGTCATAAACATAGAAGAGATAGGGAGAGAGAGAGAGGGGGAGAGAAAAACAGTGAGAGTATTTTCTCTATTTTGTAATTAATCGAGTTACGTATAGTTGAAGCTGCTATTTCAGTTAGTAGACGCTCGTAAACTTAATTGCCTACTTTAAGGCGCAGCTGGTCTAGTGCTAGTTTTAGTTTGATGCGGCACAGTTGTTGCAAGCAACACAGAAAGAGAGAGAAAGAGAAAGAGGGAGACAGGAAGAGACAACTGGCAACCCACTTATTTAACTGTAAGTGGAGGCGGTACTCGTAATGTCACCCATTAAGGACGCACATATGCGCATCAGAGTCACTGGCAAAGCTCTAGGGATATGTAAAAGGATATATAACACACATACACCAGCACAAATACACAAACATGCACAGTAAGTACAAATAACAACAGAAGAAGCGAGGGTGAGCAGCAAACTGACAACTTGATGGATGCTGTAATATGTCACTGGCATTGATTTGCCCCAAGGAGTGCTCGCAACAGGCAATGAAGCACGAGGCAAGGGAATTTACAACATGACAGCCTAAGAAGGGGGTGGCGGTGGCGGTGGCGGTGGCGCTGGATTAGGAATAAGAAGTATAGAGTGAAAGTTTGCCATGTGCACGCAAACATGCGAATAACCAACAACTTGCAACTCCCGCGACAGACTCTAGTGTTATGCCTGTGCCTCCAAAAAGCATGCAACAATAAATGCGACTTGCAACGGGAGTATACGCTATACAGGAAAGGTGGGAGTTTTATAAGGGTTACTTTTGAAATTAATTACGCGAATTTCAATAAATTTGTTTTGGCAAAAGTGCCCTAATGGGTGGTGCAGCTGGTGATGCTCCTGCTACTGCTACTGCTCCTGCTACCTCTTGCTGTTTGGTGGCATATGTGTGCACTGCACATTTGCAAAGTGTTGATTTACCCATTTCCTGCACCTTCCCACCGCTTAACAACCCTCTAAGCTAAGCGTTAAATAATTACCAAAATAATTTGTTGAATAGCGTGAAAATTGCCAAAGTTTTTGCAAACTTTTCATCTAGCTAATATAATGGGTCTTGTGTGGGCTCTGGAAAATCAACTTTGTTGCATTTTACTTTATGCAACAAAAGCTACATAAATATTACAATAGTTTAGTAAACAGAGCTGGGTAAAAGTGTAGGTTAGTAAATAAATATTTGACATAAAACTAAACAGCTAAAAATGTACTAAAATGTTAAGAACCCAATCCAAGCCAAACATCTTTTACTCAGTTTTTTTGTGATTGTTTCTTAGCCATTTACTGCCTGATTTTAACACGATATTTAATTGCAAACAGCAAACAACAATTAGACAACACTTGTAGTTGAAATGTAAATTTAGAACACTTGTACAAATGTAAATGCAATGCTTAATAAATGAAAATAACAAAATAGCAACAGCAAAAGTTTTTAATTTTTGCATTTAAATTGCAACTAATTTGACGCACTTCAGAGACGCGACTGTAAAACTCCGAAAATTTCAAATTCCATTTCAAATGCAGGCAGCAGTGAGCAGTAAAGGAGGCGTGAGGGGCATCGGGGAAGCTACTACGTGGCAGTTGCACGAAGCATCGAATGGATTATATAGTACAAACAATTTACGTCAATGAAAGTGTCGAGTGGTTGGATGAATGGTTAGTTGTTTGAGGGGAATAGAGGGGAAAAAGGGAAAGGAGGAAGGAAAGGGATCTACTTCATCTGCGTTTGAATGCTTGTCAGTCTGTTTATTTTATTTCTACGCGACTTGCATAGCACCGCCCCACTCCCCGCCACGCCTATCGCTCTTGCTGTCTATAACTCACCAATGGAATGTTTGTTGGTTCGGTATTTGGTAGTTGCAACAATTTAAAAGGGAATTATTCATGCAATTTGTGCGCCAGAGACGTTGTTATACCCGTTACTAGTTGGCAAAGGGTATATTGCAGGCGTTGTAATGTAACAGGAAGAAATTAGTGTTATAAATTCGATTAGACACAAGTCTGTTTGAAGCAAACAGGTATATTACAGTCTGTATATACCAGCACCGGCTGTCTTGAGTATTGGAAACCAAAACAGTCGTAATAATTGAAGATTGGAAGGGGACAGCGAATTCTCAGTGCTCGTCGCTCCTCTTGCACCTCCCACATATTTAACTGTTCTTTCCTATTGCTGCACCTTACACCCGTTCTCACTCTCGCTCTTCTGCTCAGCCTGTCTGTTTGTCAGTATCTCCTGTGTACGAGTGCGTCTTCTGGCAAGGACACTTTGCCAAATGAAACTGCATCGAGAGTGTGTGTGTGTTTGTGTACGTGTGCGTGCTTGCGTGTGCTTGTCTGTGTCTGTGTGGCATTAAAAAGACGCCCTCGTTTATGGCAGACGACATTTTGTGGTTTATGCACACGTACCACACACGAGGCACAAAAAGCAGGTGCCACATTTCTTGGTCCCCCTCCGTTGTGCCCCTCCCCTCCCACACTCCAAAACCCCTCTTAGCCTAATGTAATGATTTTATGAATTATAAACACACACACACGTGTGTGACTCAGACACACACACTGCACTAAAAAATACAAATATTTCAAGTTATTTAAATGCCCGGAAACTATTTGCGGTGAAGTAAACGAAGTGAACGAAGCTGGCAAGTTTGTAAACGCCGTTAAGTAGGCTATAAAAAAAACATAACAGCTTGCCGAAGAGTCTTACATAAAAATGTAATTAGAGCCCATCTCATAAAACGGAAGATTTTTAACTGAAAAGTTATACATCCTTTATATACACACAGTTTGGCATAAGAAAGCAATTTATAGGATATTCAAAAGTTAATGTTGCTTAAGAATAAAATGCGACATTTTAAAATAGACAAATAGTTTGAGGATTTAATGGTCAGACAAAGTTCTTTACTTACTAAGAAAGTTGGTTATTTTAATAAAGTTAATCATATAAAATATACCATAAAGACGTAAGTTAGGATAGTCAAGTATTATCATTCTAAAGTAAAATTAGTAGTGTTTCATTTTGTATTCTTAACACTACTTTTAACTGTTCTTAGTCTCTAATGAGTTAGTAAGGAATTCCATATCATAACAGTAGCATTACTTAATCGCTTACTAAGTTTACTTAGCTGCTGCCACTTTGAATATGCCATGAGCTAATAGCGATAAGTGTGTGTCAAATCGAATTGAATTAACTCGTGTAGAGGCCAACACTTAGTTGCTTATACTACGATTTATACTAAGCTACCTTTTGTGCAGAACTTACATAAGGACATTCAATCAGTTTTACAGCTCTGTTACGCGTTACGCATACGCCACGTGGCACATGTCACTGAGAATTTCATTAAGCGTAAAGTGCAGCTCAACTGAGTCCCTCTATCGCCCTCTTTCTCTTACTTTACTCTATCTCTGTCGCTCTACTAGCTATTTGGCTTTGCGGCAAGTGTCAAACAAGTTGCTGCCACTGCTGCATGTGGCACAGAATCATTCATACCCCTCTTGCTCTCTCCAACGCACTCAATAGCAGCTGCTGCAACAGCAATTGACATTTTACAAAATAAACGAATTCATTTGCACAAAAGGCAGCACAACAGGCACAGGCAGAGGCACAAGCAGAGGCGACATGGATAACAAAAACAACAACAATAATAACAGCAGCAACAACAATGGTATAACACAACAACAACAACAATGTGCACATGTTTTGCGAGTATGTAAAGTGGTTTTGGCATTGGCTTTGGCTGCTGCCTTCCTTCTTCCCATCTTCCACCTTCCATTCCACTTCCCTCCCTTTTGGCTTCTGCTTCTACTTTGGCTTTCACTTTCCCCCAAATGCAATCACATGTTGCCAACATGTGAAAGGTGTACATAATAATTTGTGGGCAGAAGCTGGCTGCATGTGTGGGCGCTGGGCGATGGGTGTGGCCTGTATGCCATGCAAATCCTACTGACTGCAACCGTCTGATGGCAACGACAAAACAGCAGGCCGTATCCAACCACCAAGTCAAGCTCTTACCCTCTCTCTTCCTCACTATTTCCGTCTCTTTCTCTGTCTATCTGTCTCTTATTGTTCTGAGGCGCACGGCCAAATGGTTTGGCGGTTGCCAAAGTCAAGCTCAGAGGAAGCACAGCAGGATAGGGGTAGGGTAAGGACTTACCGCCATCTACAGCTCCCTTATGCCTTTAGCTTCTCATGTGCGCATTAACGTTTGTAATTGCAGCGCTTGTCTGAACTCGGACCTGCCACCTTTCCCCCTTCTTTCCTCTCTTCCTATCGCTCATTTACCGCCTCCCTCTTTTCCTGGCACTCTCTTCCTACCCAGCCACTTAAAACAATATAATCTCCATTAAAAAGCTTTTTGACATTGCACGTTTTGAGTATACCTAAAGTGGGAGAGGGTTGGGTAGAGAGACCGGGACAGAGAGAAAGGGGTACACAGAACGTGGCTTACAGTTGTACTCTTGTGTCTTGACTCATCGATTGCACTCAGTAATGAGCCGAGAGGTTGAGTGTGTGTGGTTGTGAAAGAGGATGTGAACGTGGATGTAGATAAACTGGCAGCTCGGTAACTGAGCCTGCCATTATGGGTGTGTAAGCCATCTCTGTCCCTCTCTTACACAGGGACTCTTAGGGGGCATCTCTCTGTTTAGTGGCAAGGCTTTGTGCTATGAAATTGAGAATCCAGTCGCTTGCTTTAGTGCTAATTGCAATTGAGTTGTGCAACAACTAGTGTCTGTCTACCTACGAGTGTGTGTGCGAATGTGTGTGCTTAGTTGTGCGTTACGTGGGTTGCGCTAACGAGGTTTATTCAAGAAGTATGCGATCTAATTTAATAAACTATCAGAACCCTTTGAAAACAATTAGTAGATAAGTCTTTAGAATAACTATAATAAGCCAAAGCTATGGATTGGCTAGGAAATGCTAAATAAAACTTGGTTTCAAATTACTTGATAGCTTTGCTGGGTCAGCTACTTTTAGAATTACCCTCGCAGGACTAGAGGAAGTACACGCACTCGAATCACATGCTGAGAAGAGTCAATTCACCTGCAGAATTGATTGTTGTTCTCGTTGGTTGCTGGTACCGTTATTCTACTCTCCGTTGTTGTAGTTGTTGTTGTCTTGGACTCTAAGCATGTCAAGCAACCACACGAAGAAGAGCAGAATGACAAATGCACTTAATTGATTTTTGACTGATTGTCAGGTCAGAGCAGATAGACTCAAGAGGGTCACACACACACACACAGTAAAGCCCATTGAAGTGGGCGTGGCACAATTAAGTCAGACAACTATGATCCAAAAAATCATACAAATAAAGAACAACTAATAGATATCATGTATACAACACAAACGTTCCAATTTTGATTCCACATATAGGGTATACTGTCTGAGAATTAATTGCAAACTGTAATCATATGGGATGCGTCAGCGTAAAAACTCTTATTGAATTTCCAACATGTATGAAAACTTAATTAATGAATTGATGTGAGAGTCTCTTATTGCCATTAACGCGAAAATTGTCGATGAAAATTGATGTACAACAAATGCAGTAACGTTGCGTCCATTAAACGGCATTTCGTGTGGTCAACGTAAAGAGTTAATTGATTTTTACTTTGCTCCTTAATGCAGTTGATGTTAACGAACTCAATAATTCAATGCTGACATATTGTATAATAAAAACTTTAAACTGCCCATTAAGTTTTAATGCAACAAAGTTGGAAAATATTTTGTTAAAGCTACTAAATTTCCACTCAACTTTTCATTGCCAACGATAATAGAAAATGTCCATGAAATTTTCTGCAGACAGTCACAAATTGTTTTGTTCAGGGGATTGAGGAAGAGAAGGGAGTGTGTGTCTGTGTGTGTGTGTAAACTTTCATTGCTTGACTGCCGTTATTAATTATAATTTGAAATTCTATAAATTTACAACAAATTGCGAGACAGCATGTAGAATAACAGAAAAACAGCCGTCAACTGTTTTGTTTTAGCCAAGTTTGTAGCTTCTGGTCGCCAACTGGAGTCCTCCACAAATTGTGCTTTCCCTTTCACTCACACTCCCTCAGTTCCACTAGCTCATATGGCAAATGTTATTTTTCGGTGCGAAAACTAAACTAAAACACACTCAGCATACATAAATCATGTGGGCGTTTATAAGTCAGGAGAATGTATGAATTTATGAATTTAATATGGAATTTAGAGTTCAATTTAAAACAAAATTTTGGAGGAGTAGAGATTCAGTAGTTTATTGATGTATTAAGTTGGCTACTCTCTAAAATCTTATAACTTTCATAAACATTACTAAAAATATGCTTAACTAGGATTCTCTGTT
Source organism: Drosophila acutilabella (assembly GCA_035046005.1). Taxonomy (NCBI): domain Eukaryota; kingdom Metazoa; phylum Arthropoda; class Insecta; order Diptera; family Drosophilidae; genus Drosophila; species Drosophila acutilabella. The sequence goes on from JAWNOK010000072.1 coordinate 1,229,463, forward strand.
CTGGCTATTTCCTGACAAGCTGACGCATGAACGATATTACGATATATTGTTTCACTTTAAAAGTAAAGAGTTTCGTTATGGCGCTTTGCAGCACATCCACACACACACATGTGCTGTTACATATTGCATGATTCAGTCGACGACTGACAGAGAAACTTGAATAAGTAAGGATAACAATGTTGTCGTTGTTGCAACTTGCAAGTTGGGCAATAGAAGTAATAACATTTTGCGTGCTGGCATGCAATTTGCTTTCAGTTTTCTTTCAGTTTTCATCTATTGTTTTTGCTCCCACTTGTTGTTGTTGTTATTTTTGCTTTCTGCATTAGATATTTATGAAAAACAAGAAAATATTTACTGACAAAAACAGTTGGCGTTTCGCTTCTCTGGAGTGCAACGAAAAAAACAACAACATGCTTATGCTATACCCTGTAAATGGGTTTAACAAATATGAAGAAGTGACTCCATGGAGCTCAAAATTGTTTGCTTAACCTGCCGTCAGTTTAAAACCCCTTTCTTTTGCCACATAACTTATACACCCTATGATTGCTAGGGTAGCACATACGCAGTCAGTCACGCAAAATAATGGAAATGATATTTGAAATTATAAATTGCATTATATTGTTGTGACTGTACAATACGCTGACAAGTTGGGGGCGTGAACTTGTGAAAGAGAAACAGAAATGCGTCAAGTGAAAGTCTATCCATTAGTTATAATAACTATTATAAACAATGGGAAATATTAACTAACTTATTTAGTAATAGTCTAGTTAAAGTCATAGGCTTATTTTATAAAGACCAAACCGTTAGATATATCTTAGTTATATACAACTTTTAACATATGAAACACTTTACAATCATTTTAGGGTTTAGTATTTTTGGGTGCGTGAGTTATCGTTACTGATAAAAAAAATGGATTTAATGGTTTTTAAATTGATATTTATATATATCTTGTTTAGAGAAAGGTTATTCCATCTTTTTTATCAGTGTATGATTTATTTTATGGTTGAGTTGAGCTTACCTCCGACACTGGAACCATTCTGCTGTGAGTAGAGATTCTGTTGGGCCGTTTGTGGCTGTGGTGGATACAGTTGTGGACCCTGTGGCGGCGGTGGTCCGGCACGTGCGGCACCTGGTGGCACCGCCAAAACGGGGGCGGGGCTAACCAGACGCATGGGCGTGCCGGTGCGTGGTCCCATCACAAGTGAACCGCTCTGATCGAAGAAGGCCGGTATGACCTTTATTTTTTGTTTGTTTGAACATTTATACACAGTTTTTTGGTTTTTGATTTTTTTTTATACAGGGTTAGCAGTTGATATTTGTTCGTTTTTTGTTTTGTGGTTATAAAGCGTTTTTTATTTTTATTTTGATTTTTGTTTTTTTTTTGTGGATAAAGAAAAAGAAGAGAGAAAAAATACAACGTTTTAGGTCAAGTTGTAGGTTAACTATACAATAATTTAAAAGTCAACGTTAAATGCGAATTATATATATATGTATATATATATGGATATATTTATATATGCAAGTATGTTTGTTTGTGTACAACAATATACACTAAAACTTTTATACAATTCAAAGCGCTTTTACAGCCCTGCCTGCATATATATGTATATATGTATGTGAATGTGCATTTGTATGTACACCTGTATCGATAACCAATTGCTTACCTGATACGGTTGATTCTCAGCGCCTTGTTGCGATGGCGTGAGTGGGCGACGAGGCTGTGTTCCCTGCTGCGGTATCAGATTGCCCGGGTACACGCCCCAGGGCGCAACGCCATAATACTGCGGCATTTGAGCGGCAGCAATCATGCTCAGATACGGTGTCGCCTCCTGTCCCGGATTGATAACATACGGTGCCGCCTGTTGTGCCGCATATGCAGCATTCTGTTGTGCCTGTTGTGCGGCCAAAAACTGTTGCGATGCGGCCGCCATTTGCATCTGTTGTTGTTGCTGTTGCTGCTGCTGTTGTTGCTGCTGCTGCTGTTGCTGTGATGCCTGCATTGTGCCATTGGGTGCACCTGGGGGTGCAACACCTGCTGCGGCCGCTGCACTTGCTGCCGATGTGGCTGCTGCGGCGGCCGCAGCTGCTAAGCCCGGATTCTGTGAGCGAAAGAGTTGCTAGAAGAGGGCAGAAAGAGGAGAAGAGTATAATTAGTTTATTGCTCGATTATGCTAGCGGTAAATGGCGGAAGGTAACGTGTAGTGCTGCAAGTACTGTTGATATGTGACACAAATTAAATTATTATTAAGTTTTCTTTATACAGCTTACAGTTACAAATATATTTTGATATAAAATAAACAGCTGTTAAATCTACACTGTTAAAAGTGCTTATGTTACTTTGGCATAGATTCAAAGCGACAGTCGGGACACATATGGGGAAATATGATCAAGTGTTTTCAATTGGAAAATTAAATCAAATCCAATCAAACCAGCTTGTGATACACAAACACACACACCCCTACATGCACACGCTTTCATACAGATACTGCTCTGAGATACGAGATACAAGATACTTTTGTATAACGAGAATGCAGAATCTCAGGCAAAGAAAAACGAAAAGAAAAACAACATGGCAACGCATGAGTGAATGCCACTCGTTTCCTCTTCTCAACGTTGTCTGCTGCAGGGTTGTCATATCATCGCCAGGTATACAACAACAACAGCAACAACTAGCAAAACAGCCACTCAATGCAAAATTGTTAAGCATAAAAGCAATGTGGAAAAATGTTAAATTGAAAAATGCTGTTAAAACTGCAGGAAATATTTTAAACCAAACTTTAAGTACAGCAATAAAATTCCACTTAACAATTTGATGCGACTGTACTTCAGTTCAATAATAAAAATAAAATCTCTTTGTCTCTGCTGCTCTTTACGTGGTAAATTCAAGTGTTTTGAGGCACTTTATCTGACTGAACTTTTGTTTCAAAGCCTAGAGTAAAACTTCAAATACCGGACAGAAAGGAAATTAAATACAACACACAATACAAAAAATAAGAAAGTTAAATAAATATAAAACTCAAATAATACAATTTCATTATTAAATCATAAGCGCAATTTCTCGCCTGTGGACAGAGGAATTCTCAATTGCCATTGCCATTAGATATTGCCGTACATAACCTCAAGAAAAATGGCAATTTTAGCATTTCCCCTTGGAATTCTGTCAATTGTTTACATGCGTATTGAAGTGAAACAAAAGCGAATTCAACGCCGACAAAGTGCAAACAATACGAAAACATTTTGGACAAGTTAACAGCAGCAAACTGTAGAGGCTATGGAGAAAAGCCAAAAGAAACTGAGCAGCAAAAATGAAAAAGCAACAAGAAAAAAAAAGAGAAAGAAATCAATGTGAATTATTGATGAATGGCGCAACAACAGTCCAAATAAAAACATAAAAACTGAACCAAACCAAACGAAACGTGGCTAAAGATTGCAAAAGTAAAATAATAATACACACAAACACACGCACACACACACCATATACACTTACATTTACAGTTATCGTTACAGCGAAAACACTGGAACATGGAAAACTTGGCACGCAGCAATAAAAGCAAATATCATGCTGCATACTTGAAGGCGCGTGACGCGTGAAATATTCTCTGACTCCCCCCTTCAAGAATCTTCTGTCTCATATCTTTTCTCTTCTCTCTTATCCACACACCGCTCACCTTTGTTTTCGCACTGAACTCACAGAGCATAAAATAATAATCAGAAACCAAATAAGCGCTGAAATCTGAGCCCAGTTTTCTCACCCTCCTTTACTTGTTTTCCCTGGACGACCTCGTCTTTCGCATTATTAAAAGTGAAATTGAAAACAGGCAGAAAAGGAAAAATCCGAAGAAAATGCCATTGTGCGCCAAACAGTGCACTATGGAGATATTTTCCATTTTACTTCAAATAAAGTTCTATTATACTGTTAATATATTTTACTGCCTACACAATCAAACGACAAATTGTGGAGTTATAAATGTTTTCCATTCATTTACCTATTTGTATAACATATACTCTTGGTCCATAAGTAACGGGTATGGCGAGCGGAGATTGAAAGTGAATGCCGGGTGATATATAACGTAATTTCACGCCGCATAAAAGTATGCTATGCTTAGCGAACAGTGTGATCAGCCCAGGCGTCTGGCGTATCATTGATGATAATACGACTTGTGACTCATTTCAAAAACCTCTTGTTCCCGGCTTCTAAACTAATGGTACTATAATTTTATGCTCACTCTCACAAGTGATTTATGCAAATGGCTGTCTAGTGCGTTATTTATACATACGATGGCCACAACATCTCTCAAACTGGGGAAAACGCATCACACATTTCAAAGCATTTTGGCATTATGTGTGCCAGATCAGATATATTATGTATTATTCAGCTTGAGTTATGTGTTGGGGGCAACTCTGGTGACACACTGAAGGCCACTCAACGAGTTGCCAACATTGTGTTCAGCTTCATATGGAACTTCCACCAAACTTTAACTTTCCTGACCTCTCGCTTTCTCGCTCGCTCCTCGCCTAGTATCAACAAGTTTTAGTTTTTAGCATTCGTGTGGCTTCTTTTGCATGTCGTAATTTGCTAGTTCTCCTCGTCCGCTCTTTCCTCTATTTTGGACATTTTTATTTCATTTCATTTGCGCATTACATTACATTTACCCAGTTTGCCCAGTTTGTGAGCGGGTCCTGACTTAATAAGCTCCCAGGTGTACAATTTTCAGCGCTCGACTCGACTCGTAATGGAAATTATAGCTGATGTCATACACAGGGGAAAGCAAACTCACGCCCACACGCTCACCATTTCTGTTTAGTGAAAGTGACTCCCATCCTCTTACATTTCTTGCCACTGTTAGGGCGGACAACCCTTAACATTAGCTACCCTTGTCGCTCTCCTCTTACTTGTTGCAACTGGGTCGCATAACAAAACAAAACAAAGTAAAAACAACAAAAAAAAATGTGAAACTTGAAGTCTCTTAATGTTGTTTTTCTGCTTTTGGTTGAGTGGATTAGTTCCTGTGTGGAGCAGCTAGTTGATTTATAATTATGGTGCCAACTCGATTCCAACTCCAATTCCGTATTCTGTATTCCGTGTTTCGTATGCCGTATTTGGTATACCGTTATCCAAATTCAGAACTCGACTCGTATCCGTTTTCATTTCAAGTTTCAAGTGCTCCGCAGTGTACTTCAACAAAAAGTTATTCGACTTAATTTCATTGTTTTGCTACTTCGCCTAATTGACACTCTTTTCCCATATAGATTCTGATATATCCACTGAGACTGACTTCTTCTTGTTGATTGTATTGAAACCTTAATTGATTTTAATTAATTATCTTCGTGTCTCTGAACTTTTCTTTAATGGGTTTCTTTTTAAAGACAGCTGGTAATGCTCTGAGATTTTTATATAATTTGTCACTGTTGGAATTGTACTGTCATTTAATTTAATTATAGCTTTTTGTAGAGCTTCCTGCTCTCCAATATGCAATTAAAATTCTAAATGCAATTTATAGATATTTGCATTTTATAACTAATTTTGAACTTTTTAGAGGCTGCTTCTCTAACTTTTTCTATGATTTCAATATTTTTTATTCACCTGCAGTTCTAAGTTCTCTGCTCATTTCACTCACTTTTGTTTGTTTATATATAATTTTCATTCCATTCGTTTCCTTGTACCTACCAACAATTTGGCTTCATACTTTAACTTCACCAACTTAAAAGCAAACTTTGTTTAGTTGAATATGTTGTGTGTGAAATATGGGCTGAATGAGTTTGGCATCAATTGGAGTGTATTAAATTTACGATTTCAGTGCAAATGTTGCTGACTTTGTCAGCAAGATTGTTAAAAATAAGTTTTGCAACCTGCAACCAATAGTGACGCTATAAGTTATGAATTATGACGTGTGTTTGTGTGTGTGTGACAAAGTTTGAAGCGTACATGGAAACTACAAATATGAGTTAAATCCATGCCAAACATTTCTTTCCCCTCTCCCTCCTTCTCCATAAATTCTTTGCTCTGTCTCGCTCTCTTTTACTTTCCTCTGCGTCACTGTTCGCTGTTCTTTTCCTGCTACACGTCCGTCCTCAAATTACGAGTAACGAGCAAAATTAAAAAGCAATATACAAACAGCAATCACGCACAGAGAGACTTAGTAGGAAATGAAGGCAAAGAAAAGGCAAAAGGCAAAAGAAAGAAAGGAAGCAAGTAAAGCCCAAACACAAATTAAAGAAAGCGCTGACCAAACTTCTTAGCCATGTGTGCTTGTATATGTGTGTGTTCTGTGCGCCTAAAAGTAGGCAGCAGAAAGCACACGCGTGTGGTCATTAAGTAATTCGCTTTAATGGTCACCCTACAGCAAACGAATGTCGAATTTGTTGAGTGGCCAGCTAGTGCTGACCAGTGCGAGGTGGTGCTCTGTTGCTGGTGGGTAGGAATACCGTTATTGGTTGCGTCGGCGCGCCTAATGAGCCACGCAATGCGGCACGAAAAGTGCGCTTAATGTTTGTTGTTTGTGGTATTAATTTTGTTTACAAGTCGTTTGTGCAGCACTTTCCTCTTGTTCGACCAACCCCTGCGGCCCACTCATCGGCCTACTCACGGCTGTCGCCATGTGTCACTCATTAACGGGTTTGTGACAGGAGTGTCCTTCACATTCAATTTGGCTTGCGCCTTAACGTAGACTACAAATATTTGTGCTGCACTCTCGCTTTTTTTTTGTTTTTAATACAAATTGAAAGATAGACAACAGTAGAGGGAATATTCTGATGAGTTGGGTGAAAGTGTAGGAAATGGAAAGGACTAGTGGGGGTAGGGATGGAGCTCTTGGTGAGTGGACACAACTAAGCGTACTTAATTGATTGCTTTTCAGCTGGGAGCTGAGTAATTGATATTTAATTAAAGCGCAGTTGAAGTAGCAGCCAAGTCACTGACAAGTGTCCACTTCAAACTGGGATAAGTGCTGTGAAGTGCAGCAACTGACTGGCTTAGCTACTGTTTGTTGATTGAATGAGTTGCTGCTAATGTCGAGCTCGGAACTGCCATTAAAAGTATCTACAATCATGCAGCTTAAATCAAGTTCAATTATAAGACTCATGAACTAGTTTAAATATCTTTATAAAATCTTTTACTGCTGCATTTACTTAAAGTTACATTTGGCTTAATGGTTAAAGCAGCAATACTTAAAATAGTTGCCACCAGGCTGCTTCAGTGCCAACCACATTATTTAAGCAGTTGCAAATTTAATGATCTGTGCGCTGCATTCCATAATTGATTTTGTCCTTGCAGTGAGCTCCACTTGGTCGAGAACCCACATCCGACAACGATTTCCCTCGAGTTCGGCTCCTACTTTTATTATTAATGATATTACGCAATTTCCTTCATTCGTTTGTCGACTTATTTAATGAGTGCCGTTGTGGAAATGGGAGACAGTGTGGGACACAAAGGAAGAGGGAATAACAGAGAAGGCTTGAGGCATGTTAAGTAAATGTGACCTTAATTTTGTGCAGTGTATGTGGTTAAGACGCTTTTGATATATGGACTATAGTAATCGGAATCGGAACGGTTACGGAAATGGGCACATAGGAGTCAAACAGGAAGGCAGACAGACACTAGAAGACAGAGGGAGAGGCTGAGGGAGGTGTGAAAGGGAAATAAAGAGTGAAAAGCAGAGTCACCGTGAGGACCACCGCATCATTTACATGAACAGGACATTTAAGTAAAATATGGCCCAAGCTGTGCTAGCTGAATGCGATAAGCGCGGGTTCAAAGGACGCTGCAAATTACCCTCAAAAAAGCTGCCCCTTCTCCCTTCAGCCTGTGCCTGTCCCTGTTGCTTTTGCTTTCCCCCTCAAGTAAAATTCACAAAAGAAACATTCAGCCTGCCATTCTGTCTGAACTCTAGAGTTGGGGCGCATAAAAAAGCTTCAAAATGAAGCCATAAATGCGCAATCACGAAATTACAAAGTAGCAGGCGATATCAAGGGGCGGTGGCGAAAGCGGAGGCGGTTGCTGTAGGGAAGAGTGTGGGGCAGTAGGTCCGTGTAGGCGTTGAGGCGTGGCTTGGCTTTCAAAGTGTTTATTTATGCAGTTTTTCACAAGCATTGCGAGCCAAAAAGCAGTCAAATTTAATTGCCTTGCAAATTGGCCAGTAGCTAGAGTTTTGCCCACTCGATTGCCCTCTCCTATCCACGTCCCTTCACTTCCCTCTGCGCGTATCTTTTCAAAGTGACTGTTTTTGAATTTTATAACAAATTGCCACAAATTGAGGCGTTTGGGCATTGTCTTCCCTTTCCCGAAGATTTCGCCGAAAGTTGCCATTAAACCGCCGACCATTAAAACTATTTGCCGTAACAAACAAGTGGGGAAAAAGATGCCAGAGCTACCAAAAAATGTGTTGGCCATGAAAAGTTTGCTGTTCAAAGATTCTTGTGTGTGCGCCTTAAAACTTATCGAATGTCTGACAAATTCTTAAGGCAAACTATTTGTTCAACTATTATAAAGTCAATTAGTTTCTGTCTATTTTTTGAAGTCTTTTTCTTGTATGCCTTCTATATGTTTTGTTTTGCATTTAAAATTTCTTCTTATAGCGCATTTAATTCAGTTGATTGAATTAGTTTTCGTCTGATGCAATGACAAATTTAATTAAAGGACGTTTGTACACGCCCCTTTTACTCCCATTTCTGCAGTTGTCAACAAATCACGTATTTGAGTTTTGGTCATAATTCAATTGTTGTGTGTTAAGTGTCAATCAAAAGCTTCAATAGAATTTCTCTTGTTTTATTCAAGGTTACGTGCTGTGTATATAAAATTTAATAGTGAAATCGAAAATAATTCTAAGAATTTTCCCAGCTTGTTTCTTAGTACGCATTTAATTTGCTTTGGAGACAACAAAATCTACTAACCTTTTAATTATATAGCTAAAATTTCATTATTTTACTTTGTTTGTTAGATTGTATTTAAACTGGTTCGCCATGAACTAGTTCAGTTTGACCACAAAATGGGTAGCAGCAGCAAGCGTTTCAATTAGTTGACTGCTTGCCCATTTTGAGGCCAATTTAAAAGCCAACACACAAAATACGCTCATATTATGGGCATGCAAGCACACACGTTCATATACAACTGCACGTATGTGGTTTAATTTCATTTAGAGCTTTTATTTCTACGTGTTTTTTTCTTTCTTTCGCTATTTCATGTCGCTACTAAATGACGCAGACGCGTTGCGACGGGACGGGACGCGACACGACGCGTTCTGTCGCGCTGTGTCCTGTCGTGTCGCACAGACAAAACGCCTACAAATGGCACGCGAGTTGCAGTCACAGTTGCCACTTCTATATGCCACTTATTATGTACTAGACACACACATACTTATATACGCACACACACACTTGCACACGCCATCTGGAGAGCCATACATTAAAAATGTATGTGAGGCGAGCAAAAATTGTTGCCTACTTTTGTGGGCAGCATGGGCACTACACACACACACACACTGTTACGCACACATTTAACGGTGGGTGGAGAAACGCTGACAACTAAAGGAAACGTGTTTCGACTGCGCCTGTCGCCTTTCTCCTTCGCCTATCGCCTATCACTTGTTGTTTTTCTTCTCCTTCTTTTTCTTACGGCCTTTTTTGCTTGTCGTTTGAAAATCAGGTTATCGATTTTTGTCGCTTTGCGCATTTACTGCTGTTTGTTTGGCACTACACAAACAACATAGTCCACGTGGGAGCAGGAACAGCAAGAAAAAAATTACATAGTCCACTAAAAACACTACGTAGGACCTCCTGACTATTAAACACCCGTTTGAATATAATAAAGGTAAAGAAAATTAATTAATACTTCAAACCAACTTAATAGACTGTTTGGCTCAATTAAGCAGAATATTTTCTGTTTAATAAAGACTAAAGAATTATAATATTGTTACAAATATACCCTTATTCTATGAAAAAATATTATTAATATGCGGCACATATTTGCTTGGCAGACAGCGGCCATGTCCTTGCAAGAATGTCCTTCCTACAGCAGTTGACAGAGTCTTAGTTTTAACTTTTCCATAAACTACATACTCTGCTGCGTCTCCTTAGACATGACGATCACTTGTGCTAGAAACACTTGTCATTATTACATTTATTACATTTTGTATTTCCAAATACATGCCAATTAAGTACACTTGCTAATTGATATTTAATAATTTCAGCAAGTTTCATCGAAGCTTAATTAGGGCCAAAAACAATTGAGCTTAACATGCTCGACACGTAGCAACAATTATGTGTTGCCAACAATGGCAGCAATCGAAAGCTATTAAATGCCAAATCAATCGAGATAAACTTCCACTTAGCTAAAGGTAAGATACAAATGAGCAGGAAAAGGGAAAGTATAGGCAAAGCAGATGAAATTGAAGATTGCATAACTTAAGTGCTAGATTGATTAGTGAAATGTATATTGCATTTCTCAACAAATTCATGTTGGGACAATTCCATTTTAGTTCATTTCTTGTGGCCAATAAATGTTAACTAATCAATCAAGTTAGAGCTGTTTTATGAGGAAATATCTTGGGATATAGATATTCTAATAAGCTGGTAATGTATTGTTAAAATTAATTATAAATCAACAGGCTCCAGTTGCTTACTTTATATTGAATTTATAAATAAACGTTCTAACTAATTAGTAATCCTACAATCCCTTGTTCTGACCTGACCCATTAATCTAACAATTTGTGTTTCTCCTGATTCAGTTTACGTTGGACTCTAATCTTATTTTACATGTTAGAAACTTTTAACAAACTTTTCAACTCAAATTGTTGCGTATTCTTTCAAGTATTTTAAATTCTTTACAAATAAACCAAAGCTCTCCTAAGTAACTACGTCAAATTGTCCTTTTTTATACTGTGTCCCTGGCACTTTATTTGCCCTCCAATTAACGACACTCATTTCCCACGGAGCGCAATCAAATCAAACAAATTGTTGACTAAATTCCAGTGAAATAAATAAATAAAAATGTGCCCAGGCCATTAAATCAAATACACGCACAATTTGCCTGCTCCAAAAACCTAACTTCCTCCTCTCTTCTCTCACTCCCATGCCCCCCTTACTTTTCTGCTTCTATGTCTATTTTTCTTGCGCTGTTTAAGGGGCAAGCACATAAAATTACAATAACTAAACACCACACACAAGTGCTGGAGTGTGTGTGTGTGAGCTAGAGGGGGCAACACCCGCTAAATAGTCCCAAATACTAATAAAAAATACATTCTATAAATATATAGGCAGAAAAAACAGAGGGAGGGCGGGATTGAGAGTCTATATAAAAGTCGGCTTGGTGCTAAATAAATAAATTGTTAAAATATGCAGCAACAACAACAAGAAAAGGTGAAAAACAACAACAAAATCAACTATGGAAACCTACAAGTGAGTGTGTATAGAAATTTGCCATAAATCACATTTTTAGCAGGCAACAAAAAAAAAGTTTCGCGTGACAAAAATCAACTAATGTGGTTAATAAAAAGGAAAGACCCCACAAGCCCCCATCCCTAACTTTTCCCCAAAATACAGTAGCTAAAAAGCTGCAAAATGCAAAAACGTTGGGGTGGGGGAGTGGCAGGTGAGCGGAGGATCGGAGAGGCAAGCGTGTTGCAAGTTTATGAAAAGTTAAACTGAACTTAAGCAACAAACGAGCCAACTTAATGGCAAAAGGAACGAAAGAGAGAGAGGGAGAGGGGCCTATGAGTTAGTGTGTGTGTGTGTGAGTAGAGGTGTGCGCGGGTGTGTGTATAAGTGTTTGTGTGGTGTTGATGTAAATCACTTTCAGCGATTGCCGCACAACTTTTACCCGCAGCAGGTAGCTTGAAATTTATGCAAATGTGTTTGTTGTTCTTGATGTTGTTTTTGTTGTTCTCATTGTTGGTTTGTTGCCGGACTCTTTGTTGTTGTTGTTACATTTTGACACTATACAAAAGCGCCACCTGGCGTTGGGCAATTGTCGTTGACATTTTCACCTGCTTTTTGGCTGCTCTTTCACACTTTTCCTTCAACCAAAACTTTTCTGAGCTGGTTAAATTGTTTTTAATATTTCCTTACTTCAACCCAAAACTTTTTTTACTGTACTTTTCTATAAAAAAATCAGACCCAACCCCATTTACTCAGGTAAAATCAACGCCCAACACATTTGATTGGCACGATTTTCTTAGTGTTTTTAATACTGCTTGGCCCTTTTTTGTTGCACTGTTGATTTATTTAGTTAAATGATTGATAAGTTTCTGACATTTAAAAGCTAGAGGAAGAGGTGGGTAGCTGGGGCGTTTATAGGGTGCCTTAGCTTTGGGCAGGAAAAGAGGGAAACACACAAAGATAACGTGACAGCTAATCAATGAATATTGAAACGCACTCTATTCAGCTTTTTATGCTTGCCAGCTGGCAGCTGAGACAAAGCGAGCAAGGGGGGAAGAAAGAAAAGAAATGGTGGAGTGGAAAGTGTGGTAGTCTAGGGTAGTTAGAACCATTCAGTTGGTTGATTGTGGTAGTGAAGGTCGCAACCAACGCGATTGATTGTGGTGTGTGCAGGGAATGCCCACAAATCAATTAGGGAATAATTTATTTGCTGGGTAATTTTGAAAAACTAAAAGATTGATTTATTGGTGGCAATAAAGGTGCCACAACTATGACGTAATGCAGAGCTCATGTTAACTTAGTTAAAGCCGCAACAGTATATTTACTTAGCAGTACTGTTAGTTCTCTTTATGATAATCGATTGATAAGTCAGCAGTTTCATCCTTTGATGTTTATATTCCACTTAAATTTTCTATTAAATTGAGTTAGAAAAGTTCTCTTTTACTGAACTTTATTTGCCTGCATTTATATAAAAATACCATTTAAGCTAGTATACACACATTTTTGCTATATTTCAGTCATAACTTTTAACCGAATTTGTGGTCTCAGCACACCATTAGTGGGAAAGAGAGCACTGGGCGTTACCATGGCACAAACCCATGTGTGTTTGTGTGGGTACCCATGTTTCTATCCGCTTTGTAATCTGGCGGACAGTTGTTGAAATTGTGGTCGAGTGAATGTCATAAACTTTGATTTCCTGCCGAGCTAGCGAGTGAGCGAGCGCACGGGTAACCGAAGGACGCCGCAAACAGCAAAAATGGCGGCCGGGCAGGCCACAACAGCAGTTATAGTAGTTATAACAGTTAAACCGGTTATAACTGCAATTTTTATGTCTGGACAACACGCACGATTCGTACTAGAATTTCAGAAAGGTGAGGGTGCTGGGGAGAAGAGTCATATAAAACTGCTCTCTAAATCGACTGCGACTACTATTTAATTTATAAATGTGCCCACGCAGATCAGACAAACATTTCAACTACTAAAACGAAAATTAAATATCGTATACAGCAGTATATGGAGTAAAAGTTGTGAAGGACGCAGAGCAGGGAACTATAACAAATCTATTTTTTATGGCAAGAGCTCAGAGGTATCGTGTTAAAGCTTGAAAAACGTAGCTAACTGTAAAATGGAAAAATCGAAAAATGGAAAAATAAGAAAAAATGCAACAACAACAAAATGGGCGGCATAAAAATATCCCTTAAAAGCCTGACATTGGCATATGATGGAATTTTCATGTTATTGGAATAGTTTTTTCAATCCCCTCGATTTCTACCCTCTTGTGCCACGAATCTATCATGCAAGTCGATTTTTTGCAAATAAATATTTCATGGATTTTCCGTGCGGTTTTACAACTCAGAAGCTGCAAAGCTTGTTACATTTTTAATTTATCAACAATATGCAAACGATGCGGCATTTTCAGCCTAACCGAAAACTCTTTCTGTTTCTCTGTCTAGTATATCAGTCTTTTGGTTATGTAAATGAATTACCCACAGTACTTACAATACTCGCAGTTACTATTTTAGTTATATGCATGAGGCCTTATGTAAACTTACCTAAAAAGAAAAAGAAATAACGAAAGTTTTGGTTAGTTTATTTTATAAATAAATATGGATTTATTTAATAAGAATATAAGATGAAAACAAATACTTTAAACATAGGTTAGGTTAAGCCGGACGCCCTCTCACGGGCAATTCATAGGCCCGTGATGGCCCTTAGTAATCCGGTCCCCGGAGGGAACTTTAAACATAATAATAATGATAAAATTCACACAAAAATCTGAGTACAACTTTCTTTAAATTGTATTGTATTATTATTATTTTAAATTCATAGATTTTTGTGTTTAATTACTTGTACTGATTAGGATTTCTTCAATTCCAGCAATTTCAAATAAATTAACTTCAAATTTATAGCCCAACCTCTATGAGAGAAATTTATCTGAAATAATTCTGTGCGCAATCAACAAATTGCCACAGAATTTTGGCCACAGAGTCAACACATTTCAGTGGCTTCAAGTCGTTGGCTGCAAATACTGAGGAAATTGTTGTCGACGACGGACGAAAAGTTTCGTGCAACAAAATGTTGCATCGCCCAAAACATGACACAAGAGAGGCGACGAAGCAGACGAGAAAGAGTTTGTGTGTATATGTGCGGGTATCTGTGTATGTGTGAGCTAGACAATCAGCACGCATAATTTTCACAACGCTTGTAGAGCGCAAAATTGCGCATACGCCGCGTGAGTCGCTTAGAAATTAACTTTAATTAACGTTCGTCGCTGAAACTCATAGTTAACAATGTTTTTTTAGTTAATATTTAACAATAACTGCATATTGTTCATATTGTTATTGCCGCTATTGGGCAACGACGAGTCAACGAACCATTAAAAACGCAACTGCCATAAAATTGTTTGCCAACTTTCATTTGAAAGTAGGAAATTTATATGTTGCTATTTTAGTAATATTTATAATTATTAATCGCATAATTTGGCTTTGCAATTTGATTTGTTGCAATGTGTAAACTCCTTCTAGCCCATATTCTTTACCGCACCAGACAATTATATTGTGTAGCATGTGGATTAGATACGGCAACTAAAGGGCATAGGGCAACAAATGCAAATCAACACACATACACACACACACTGTGGCACACACACTCAAACACTAGACAGATAAAGCCCTAGGCTTATGTAGGTTGGCCGCAGTGTAATCAAAACTTATGTCTCTGGTCAGCTCGTTCAATTTTAATGGCCAGACCGACTCTCTCTCTCTGCACCACTATCTGCCTCGCACTCAACCTATCTATATATCTATTTCCGTCTCTTTCTTGCTCTGGGTGTCTCTGTTGTGTTGATAATAGTGTTAATTATGCGCCTGTCAATATGCCAAACGTTGCTGCCTAAAATATGTTTTGCATTTAGCCAACAGCAAAGCAGGCAGCAGGCAGCAGGCAGCAGAAAGCAGGCAACAGACAGTAGTAGGCTTAGAGGATCACAATGCTGATAGAGAGCGACCAAAAAGGACAGCAAAATTCCAGGCAATAGGCAGCTGCACACTAATTGAAGTTTGCATTTGCGTCAGTTTGTGTGTCAAAACATTTGTGCAAATCAAAAGACCTTTCCCCTATCCCCTCTCACCTTTCACCATTCCCCTTTTCACCTACTTGCTCTGGATAGCTAGAGAAATTGCAAGTTTTTGCAGCTGTTTGCGCTGTAGGCCACAAAATATGTGAATCAACTCAGCTCATCGGCAAAGGCAAATAAACATTGAAGCTTCAGTATTTGATATCAGTTTTTAATCAAGCTTTAAAGCTTCACAAATTTATGTGGGTTGGCAATTGAGAAAAGTCAACTAATGGCAGTTTCCAATGGAAATATAAGCAAATCATATTGAGTACTTGTTCAAATTAATCACTGAAGCAATTGAGAATGCTTATGAAGGTATGCTAAGTAGTAAGTAAGAGTTAAATTAATAGTTTAATTTATTTGTTGAAATAGATAGTTTGTCAAAAATAATCTAAATATTTTTATAATCACCACAAAATTCAAATTGCTTTCATAGAGTATATTTAGTTGAGTTTAGCAACCAAAAATAATTTCTATTGTTGTGTATTTTGAAATGGAAATTATGGCAATTATAATTATTTGTCTATAGTTTGAATGCATGTTGATAGTTAACATTACTGTTAAATACATTTACAATTTGTTGAACTTTGGCATTTGGCAGCTGACAAATGGAAATGGAATTTACTTGTTGCCCAAACTCTAAAATATAAATATTATTACCGACTATAGTCTGGATAAAGTTAATTAACAACAAGGCAAAAGCAATTAAAAGCTTTGAATCATTTTTGCTATTGGATAAATGCAATCAAATTCATTTATGCTAATTAAATATTAAAACCAAATTTTAACTAAATATGTTACGTACATTTTTGCCAGGCACTGTAAATATAATTGAATTGCATTTACGAGTTAAACAAAAAGGGATTACCGCTAACATTAAATCGATAATTGGATTGAAAGTAGTGGCATTTGGCAAAAAAGGATTTTTCCCAGTACAATTAAATGCAAAATGTGGCGAGTATAATTTTGGTTTTATCTTTTGCCCTCTACTAATTGCACATATTATAGAAAATTCTGATTGCAGATTAAATTACAATACCTTATTTACATTTTTATGCAAACTGTTTAAATTGCGTTTAAATGCGTGTTTAAGCGAAATATACTCAAATGATTTGGCCTCGAGGAAATTGTAACACGAAGGTAATAAAAGTTCAAACAGACATTTTCTTTCTAAAATGGGAAAATTTAAAAATTTAATCAAATTACCAAGAGAATTTTAAACATACTCAATATATTAGTATTTACTGCATTTTTAAAAGAATTATGCATTCAAAATCTACCTACATTTCCTGAATTATAAACGCTTTATAAATAAAAAATTAATTGTCTATAAAATATTACCATTTTCTAACCATTCAATCTGCATCTGATTAAAATAACTTTTAGCTACGGCTCATTTGATTCAAATGTGCTGAAAAATCAGTAACTAAAAATACAAATCCTATTGCATTTGACATCATTAAAGTTTGTGGCACGCTTTTCATGCGCATATTAAGGCATTTGTCCTGAATCACATTATATCCTGGGCCAGGGTTCCCCTAATTTACATGTACGAGGGCAGCAGGCAAAATATTTATGCACAATTAAATCAAGTTAAAGGAAGGAATAAATTTTCAACATGCATACTGTGTGCGAATGAGATAGAGAGAGCGAGACACAATGAGAATCGTACACACACACACATACACACAGTCACACACACGCACATTAAACAGCTGCCCTTTTGGCAGCATTGTGGGCAAAAAAAAATAAAGGAGAACGGAAATGCAAATGACATTTAAACCAAAATATGAAACGAGCCAAACTGCACATGTGATTTTCTTTCCTTTTCTTTTCTCTACATTTCTCACTCACTCGCTCTCTCTGTCTCTCTCTCTTGCTCACTCTTTACGCTTTCCATTCATTTTTCACAATGAGCCAACGTAGTTGACCCACATTACGAGCTCCCAGTTCTCTCTCTCCAGCTCTACCTTCTCTTTCTCCCTGGAGGTCTCTTTTCTGCACAATTTTGCGATGTTCTCGCTTTTCTTGATTTGCGGGGAATTTTGTTTCGCCGATTTCGTGTTTCCTGGACTTAATGTGCATTAAGCATGTGCCGCTAGTTTCTCTCTGTTGTTGTTGTTGTTGTTGCTTCTCTTGTTCTTATTGTTGTTTGCGCTAATTAAGTGGCATTAAGTGCCGTTGGGGACTTTTCTTTAGCATTTCTCTGCCTTTTATGCTGGTCATTCCCTCTTCCCTTTTCCACCTCGCTCGGGAACCCAAGACCCTTGGAATTTGCCTGCTTGTTTGCAGCTTTATGAGTAAAACTTTTTGAATTCCCCGCATTCTGGAATTTCCTCTTTCAGTTAATTGCATTGACATTGAGAAAAGTTGACAAAGGTTTCATACACTAATAGAAAAGTAGGCATTCAATTAAAATGCATTGCAAATAAAGTAAATAAATGTTTGTTTCTAAATGTTTAAAAGCCTTTTACCTACAAATTTCGAACAGACCTTTCATATTTTATAAAATTTTTACATTTTTGCTGTAAAAGTTATTGAGGCCCAAATTTATTGAACACATGATTGCTTCACATTCCGTTGCTCTAAAATATGTGCTACAAATTTGGCCAAATAACGGCAGCTGTGAGTTTGACTTTAACAGTACTTTTATTTGATTTATTTGAGTTTGAGGTGCACACAATTGTTGGCTTGGCTTACATATAAAATTCACTGACAAAATTTGCAAATTAGTCACAAAAATATACACATATAGACTCACCGAAAGAGATAGGAAGGGAGAGAGAGAGAGAGATAGCGACATACGCATTATGCGGCTGACTGTGAAACTGCAACAAATTACCAAATGCATTTTAATTGCGATTTTTGGGGGCAAAAAAGAGCAACGGCTGTTTGCAGCATTTGCATGCCAATTGCCAGCAAATTAAAATAGTCTAACCTAAAAATGAATTCGCATTTAATGACACACACACACACACAAGCAGATACACTAATACACATGCAATCAGCGCATGGGATTTGTGTAATTTATAGCGAAAACAGATCCAACAAAGCGTCAATGGGTTAACAATTGCTATTAGGGGGTCATCTCAAATTGTAGACTACCCCTCAGTTCTCTCTATATCTCTCTCCTTTTGCCTCTCTCTCTTCTCTTCTTTCTCCCTTTGGCACTATTGTTTGCGTTTCAAATAAGCCAGCAAAGTGCGTTAAATTTTCGGCGCGTTTCGGAACTAACGAGCAACATTGTTTGATGATGACAATCATTAGATGCGATAATGCAAATGAACGCAGCTGGAACTACGAGTCTCGACATTCCCCTACTCTTCAGTATCCGCTACACTCACACAGCCAGCTAAGGACAGTGGGCTAGCAAATGACACAGAGCAGGAGAATTGGAGATGTACGAACAAATAGACAAAACAGAGGCACTGAGATCGTTGTTTTTGTGTTTCGCTCGCAAGAAAAAGGAATAAAAACAGCAACAACAGCATACCAAATTTGCATGCCAATGATACATGGCCATC
Organism: Drosophila acutilabella; assembly: GCA_035046005.1. Taxonomy (NCBI): domain Eukaryota; kingdom Metazoa; phylum Arthropoda; class Insecta; order Diptera; family Drosophilidae; genus Drosophila; species Drosophila acutilabella. The sequence goes on from JAWNOK010000072.1 coordinate 1,248,474, forward strand.
TAACAACAACAACAACAACAGCAGCCCGAAAGACAGCAAGAAAAGCCAGCAAACTGCTGCCTGCAACATTTTTCTGAAAACACTCGTAGCGGACACCATGACACATTGGGGCAATTCTACAATTTCACACAAAGTAACAGAGTACTCTTTAAAAAGTTTCTTAAACAGCTAATTTCAAAACAAGTTAACTTAAACTTTAAATTGTTAAATTATTTAATAATTTTAACCTATATAAAATATTTCTTTAAAGTTTAATCATTAAACTTTGTCAGTTTACTTTTGTTTTTGCCACACTGTATTAGAACTTGATACTACGCTTTAGGAATATGCATGTTTATAATGTATGCGACTGGCTGGATGGGCGTGTCAGAAGTGGGCGTTGACAGCACCAACAGCAGCAGTAACAACAACAACAACAACAGCATTGATGACAACACTGATGACGTGTGGTTGTCATTAGAGCTGCTGGCGACTGTTGATGACGTTGTTGTGGCGGCGCCCTTAGAACCCTAGGTCTGAGGCCCCTTCAATGCCCGGCCTGTAATACCCTTTATTGCAACCCCTTTTGCACTGTACTGTCCTTCCTGTTGTTTAGCATGGGTTGTCGCTGTCGCCGTTGTTGCTTTTGGTGTTGGTTAGTCGTTGGTGTCGTCATCAGCACGGACTGGACAAAATGGAGACCGCACATTGACCGAAATGCATACAACATGAACAATGCACAAAACAGGAAGGGAGTTGGGTAGCCATATAATGGGTGGCAACCCTGGTCAAGCTGTGTCCGCTCTTTTATTAGGCGTCCGCCTCAATAGAACTTTAATTGAAGGTTGCAACTTTGAAATTATGCAACGGCTGTTGCACATTGTGGTTATATTTATTGATCGACAAGTTTTGAAATAACATTACGTGCTCAGCTACATGCATTAGCAGAGTTGCCATATTGTTGACAGATTTGTCAGTTTTATTTCATAGATTGTTATACATCTGATTTCCATGTATTTATTCTGTAGTTTAACCTTAAGTTTATTCATATATACAGCTCTGTAGTTCGTTCTACTCAAAATGCTCTTTTGAGCCAATCCTTTGAATCATTTTAGGCAGCTAAGCAACAATGCAGCCTCTAAAAACTCCTGTGTAACAAACTCTAATGGTATTTTGATGACAGTTTTTTCCTTGTCTGTTCTGGCCCAAAAAAGTTGCATGCAAAAATTGTTGGCAATTTACAAATTTATTTACAGTGTGCAGTGCAACATATTTTAAGCTTCTGTCACCCCAGCAGTTCCTGATCAGCTCAATTATCCAGGCAATTAGGGTGACCAACTAAATAGATTGACTAATTTAATGGACAAGGGATGATTGGAGACTGGGGAGACTTTGTACAGATCATGCCTATTTCCATTTAATAGCTGATTTTCAAAGCTATTAAATGACCAGTTGAAAGTATTGTAGTATGAGTGCAGGGTTGCCACAGTTGGCCAACAAGTGAGTTATCATGCAAGCACTTTTCTAATTACGATTTCGGTTTCGGCTACTCCTGACTCCCTTTCTGTCCCCATTTCTCTATTCCCTCTCTCTTGTTTGACTCTGTCGCTGACTCTGACAGGCGGACATGGAGTTTTGGAAGTGGAAAAAGGAGCTGAATAGTAGAACAGGACAGGAGCACAGCATTAGCCTGTGCAGATTTCCCTTAGGACAAAAAGCAGCAACTGCTGGTGCTTCTAGTCCTCCTGTTGCTGTTGTTGTTGTTGTTGATTCTGTTATGGATGCAACTTTAAATTGCTTTCGCTATGAGTTTTTCTAGCAGTTGTCTATTTGTCCCAGTCTCTTCTCTCTTTATCCCTCTCTCACACTATTGCCGTCTCTATTCCTGTAGGAGCTGACAATGCAGATGTGAGGCTTGCCGTTCCTGTGGGAATCGCATCAATGCTCTGATTGCGCATTGCTTCAAAATTTCACAGAGAAGAGAGCCCCAAAAATTGCCTGAGTGCGTAATGCGTTTACCCCGACAAAGTCCAGTTCCAGTCCCCTCCAGTTTCGTCCTAGGGGAGTGAGTGGCAGTGGGTTGCATTGCAACGTCTGACGATATGGTGATAAAGTGCAGACATTTGACAAATTAACTGCTTTGGGCCGGAAATGCTGTTGCAACGTTCGACACAGCACTACACAGAGTTCGGGCCACAACAGACAGAGTTGGCCCCCAAAACATAAGCCAATGCCACTCACTGATTGATTTATGAGGCCAGACAGTCATTTGACCGATGGCCCAAAAGGTGTTTTAACTTGATATATGACTAGTAAAAACCAAAAAACACATACTCAAACTTAAAGCATAAGCAATAACAATAACAATAACAATACCAATAATAATAAATAATATTAAATATAAAATAAAAATGTATCTTACTTGATTCTGACTCAAAGCAAGCGAAAGCACGTCGTCACTTACCTAAAAAGAGAAGATAGATAAATTATAATTAGCAAAGCTTTTACATTGTTTAATAATAGAAAATTTGTATTTCAATACCAACAAAGTAGAGGATTTTAACAAAAAGAGAGTTAAGTGATCGGCAGAATGTGATTTGTCACCAGGACAAGTTTAAAATGTTTATTCCATGAATTGTTGTTTGTAAAATTCCGTACAATTTATAAATTTCTCTGCAACATTTTCTATTGCGACAAAATAGAAAGCAGAGCTATAAGTAGACTTTAATAGAAAAACACTTTCAATGAATCAATTCCAAACTTTACCTTCACATTTAAACTCAATATTAGTCAAGGAAACAATAATCACACACACACATACACTCGATACACACACGCACAGTGTGTCGCACACTCACACAAATACAAAGGGAAAACAGCAGGCGTTGCCATAATGAAATGTGTCAAAGTTGGAGACGACAATAAGAAATTGTGGCATAGCTGCCGCTCAATATGTGTTTAGTCGTAAAATGCACGCCATACACAGCCACACACACGCACACGCACATACACTTAAACATGTGCGTGGCACATAAAACTATTGAAATTGCTTTGTAACCTGGAGGGCGTCAATAAGGGGAAAGAAAAATCGAGCACTAAAGGCTATAATTTCGAGACTAATGCCAAACCACAAAAACAGTTCTCCTCCTCTTTTAAGTGGAGCGGAGCTGGAGTGGTGAGAAAAGCGACATTGACCTTGGACTTACGATGTCTAAAATTACAGTCGGTGCAAAAGTTTGACACATGTCACACAGGGCAGACCATGATAAGGTATTACAAACTCAGCTCTCGGTTTACCCCACACACACGCACAGCCACACCTGACACAGATGACGGCAGGTGTGGCGAAAGGGAGCTGTGAGATCCCGTTGGTTTCTGCTACGGCACGAACTTACATAAAAATCAACTGTTTATGGCCAACGCATGTCCTTGAGTCACAAGTGGCAGTGGCAAGTGGCAGCCGCAGCCAACTTCACTCACAGCAAACACATGAACAAAGTTTGCCGTCTGGGTTTATTCAGGTCCTGCAAATGTCTTGCCATCTATTTGCATTTTCTATTTATTTCTTTATCCCTTTGGCTGCCGAATCGGCGGCACTTGAGTTTGCCAGCCATTAGTGCCACGTCCGTCTCCCTCTGCCCCTAGTCCATGTCCTCGCCCTTGTATTCCTGCGACAGCCTCTATCTCAGAGAGTCTATCTCTGGTCCATGTTGTTTTGGGTTTTTTCTGTTTTTTTTCCAATTCTCTGTCTACTGTCCTCTCTGTCCTCATCGAATGTTGTCCCCACTGTTTGTATCTTCCACTTTGGCACTCATATTTTATTAAGTAGCAAAGTTGACAGGGGATTTGCCCCCAAAGAGACATAGATGTAGCAACAGCAAGTGGAACTGTCATTTTGTAAAGTAAATATTGGTAATTTTATTGAGGACTTTGCTTGATTCCCTTTCCTTTCCAACATTTGCTTTTCTTTTTTTGTTGTTGCTGTCGTTGCTGTGTGCTTTTGGGTTTATCCCACAAAAACTTTTGGCCAAATTACAAAACATTTAGTTTGAACTTGAACCCAAATCAAGGGATAGCATTAAGTGAAAGTGATTGCAGCTAGAAAATTAGAAACACATTTCTTATGCTGTTCAACTTTTCGCTCTTCTCACTCTCTGACGCTCTCCCTCTATTCCTCTCTCCTTCATGGTTTTACTTCTCTTTCTAGCATCGCTTCGTTGGACAAAATTGTGTGTACAAAGTGCAACAGACCGTAAGAGACAACATAAGCGATAACAACAATTCTGTATGCTGTGTTGCCTGAAGTTGTGTTCACAGCGCGGTTGCTAACACGATTTTGTAAGCATCCATCCCACAGACTCCTTCTCAGTCCCCACACCACCTGTGCAGCTACCCATGTGGTTACCATGGCGAAAAGAAGGGTCGTTTTAGGGCAGGTGTCGTTGCATAGCGTACTCGCAAATTGCCAATAGCTAAGTGAATTTTCCACCCAACTCTTTCAGAAAGGGGTGTTTGACCACAGAGAAAAAGTGTTGCATACTTTTAAGGGTGTCTCTTTTAGTCCTAAACGTACAAATTAAAAGCCTGAGCACTTAACCATATGCCTAGTCTATTACCGTTGAAGTGTTTATAAATTGAATATGGCCGAATAGATCACAACACAGCGTCAGACCTGAAAAATCACACGTACCAAGAATATTCTCTCATAATAATAATGTATAACATTTTGTATGATATTAAGCTGAAAGTATTCATAAATGTTTCAAGAGCTTTTGGCACACATCATTTAACTTGGCCAACATGCTTGGCAACCTGTTCAAACAGCTGCCTTTCAATTTCAATCAGCACACAATTCAACGCTAATAGCTTTTCAGTTCACAAGTGCAAAAGGAGCAAAAGAAAAACTCTTGAATAAGGCAAAACGAGAATTTGAGATATGGCAAAAAGAGGATGAGGCTGAGATATTGTGTGGGCCGGGTTTGGGTTGGATTGCTATTTACTTTTCGCACAAATTGTTATAAAATATTTAAAAATCATGCCTCAAGCTTTGTAATATGGTAAGGCGATGCCGCAACGAGCCTTGAAAACGACACAAAAGTGAAGGAATTCTTCTTAGCCCCCCAAAAAATAAAAAAAAGGAAAGAAAAAAAGTTAAATAAAATGTAAAGATTTTCCAGGCACGCAGCACTCTGGTTTTAGATGGGTTCTTAAATATTCAGAGAGGAACAATTTTATGCATATGTGTGGGAGAGTGTGTGTGTGTGTCTCGGGAGAATTCAGGCCCATAACTATGTATGTATTTGTGTGCATGTAGTCATGGGGGGAACATGAATATTTAAACTGCACTGAAAATGAATTGTACAAAATATTCATTCCAATTTCATTTGTTATATGCTCTCGTTGTTCATTTGCATATGCGCTTTTTTTTTTTTATTGTTAAGGAGAGACCAATTACACCATATACAATATGTTTCAATTGTTTACCGATTGTAAAACATTATCTAATTTGCTGTCAGTCTGTTATACTATTTTAAAATTGATCAATTTATTTTAAAACCCATCTTTTGAAATAACTAAGTTCATCAATTTATAATACCATACTCCGCGTATTATACCTCTAAAATAACCAACAACTTTTGCAATTAATTTAAAAATTTCCATATTTTATTTATTCAGTTTGCATTTGGATCACGTTTCATTTGCTACAGTGACAAATTAAACTTAATCTGCAATCAATTTTTGGGGTCAAAACTTTTCTGCTCTGAATTGTGTGCAAATTTTTATTGTAATCGTGTCACATTTTGACGCATTGAAGCGAAACAATAAAATCGAATCAAATAAAAATAATACAAAAATGAAAAACATCGATGCCAATTTTTCCATGGGAGGCGGAGCAGAGGAAGACGAGCAATTCACAGTCACGTCTCAGTCATTTCCATGCGATTAATAAGCACAAAATTGGCATTAAACTGTAATAAATGGCCTGACAATCTTTTTGAGTTCTTTTTATGTATTTATTTTATTTACATTTTCTTTATTTGTTGAAAACGTTTCCAAGACGAAACAAAATGGCGGCGAGCCAAAGGAACGGAAGACAAACAGTTGCCGGGGCCGGCACTGCAGCCATTTTGACAAGTGGAAAATCAGCTTCCGGCGTTTAATTTTTATTCCATGTTTCTGTGCGCTTCCAATGTATTTTTTTTTTGTTTTTTTGTGCCTGCCAACCTAAGAGCATAAACCTGAGCAATGTCTGCAGTTGAAACGAATTTAATTTTCTACATTTTAGCCAAACTGCCACGCTGCTTCGCTGTCAGACAACCAGCCAACAAGCAACAAGCCGCAAAAGCCGAGGCGACGCCTGCGGCTGACACAAGGCAGCGGTTGCAGCTTCCTTTTTAATTTCTGTTTCGCTCTCTTCAAGCAGTGACTTTTTTCTCATTTTTCTTTTATTCTGTTTGCCACAACTTTTTTCGTCTACCCTCTGTGCTTGGCAAATAGTAAAAACTTTTGGATAATTACATTTGGCGGCGACGCGTCGTTTGGCGGTTGTTGCTTTGGCAGCTAAGTCAAAAGTACAACAAGACAAGCTAAAAATAAATAAGAACGCAACGCCAAAAAAAGATTTTGAAATAGAACGAAGAAACAAAGCTGCATATCAATCGATAAACATCAATTAAAATGTCGCTGAACAAATAACTACAAATAAATATACTTAAGCTAATCAAAAAAAAAGGTAAAATAAAAAATTTTACACAATTTCTTGCCTTAAAAACTTGAAATTTTTTGTTGCTTAACAAACTTTACGTACACCACTCACTGTCTGCCATTTAAAATTGATGCGTACGTCAAATTGTGGCTCCGACTGTAAACTAATTTTGTGGTTATGCTATAGCGCCCAAAAGTATGCAAATATTTGAAGCTTCTTTTGATGTATTTTTTTTTTTAGCAAAAGAAAAACGAAAACATTCTGAACAAAGAAGTGAAGAGTAGCAGGGGGGATTGTAATTATATCTGAATGGGCGCACAATCAATCAAGCGGCCATTTTGTAATATCCGGCTTAAAATGTAATATGCGAAAAGTTGATTGAAATGCAAAGAATGAAGTAGAAAAGAGGATTCTCCACCCATCCGCACACATATGGATAGTTTAATTGCTTTTGCGCCCAGTTATGTGCAATATATTTTTACTTCACTACCACACAGTTTCTATATGCACTATGCATAATTGTGCTGTCGTGCATAAACTATAATAAGAGACTGTCAGTGACAGCAAAAGAATAAGCGAGATAAGAATAGAATAGAGATTTCAGTGTGTGGGGGTGAGTTTGAGCAGAGCCAAGATGTGATACCTGGCAGCAACAGTAACAGTAACAGTAACAGCATCTTCTGCAAGGATAATGTAAATGTTTTAGAAGGACAATTAAACTTTTAAGCAGCCAACGACCCGGGATACTAAACAGACAGACGGTTGATGTAGCTCCCACTGCCTGTCGCCCCTCATGTAAATGAATATAAATAAATGAGAGTATTCAAGTTGGCAGCTGGTTGCCAGTTTGCAGTTGCCAGTTGCTGACACATGCCACAAATGGAGCACACACAATAAACGTGGACTTCTCCAGACGCAACAACACAATGACGACAATAGTTTACTGGAAAGCGCAAGATAGAAAAGGACAGCTAAAGAAGGGAAGTGAGAGACAATGATATTGCCATTGTTGGGCAGCAAACAGCAGCAGCCGCAACAGTTCACATGGCTCATTTTCAGCGGTCAAAAGGGAGCACAGGATATACAGTCAGGATATATAGAAGCACTTTTTTATGTTGTTAGATGCTGCTTTCTATACCCATACACACACACACACATGCACACATATATTAATCTTGCATATACATATACATAACTTGCATGAATGAAATATGGCAAATGTCATTTAACATGACAACTTGATGATAATAATAACAATAACAACAATAGCAAACCAAAAATGTTGCCGAGCAACTTCTATTGTTCTGCTGCTCAGAAAAGAGAGCAAGAGAAGAGAGAGTGTGTTGGGTCGAAGCAAAGAGAGAGCACAGGGGAAGACCTGTGACAGGGAGTAAACAGAAAAGGTGAAACAGCAGCAACAACAATAAAGCAGAGCAGAAAGAACATAAAAGAAATGACAAAGACACAGCATAAGAAATGGCCAAAAGATTGAAAGCAAGGCAAGCCAAAGGATAAGCTTAGAGAAAGAGCGGTAGGCAGAGAAAGAGGAAGAGAGGGAGACAGATGAGAGTGGCGATGCAACAACGATTAGATAGAAGTAAAGATTATGGGAATTACGGTTTTGCGGCTTAGCTCTGCAGTTCGATAAGAATGGAATACTACAATGGAATTTATCGAACAAAGAAATAAGCAAAGAAAAAATGTGAAAAATTCTATTCAAATATTTTGTGGTAATAAATCAATTTAAGCACATTAAAGCTACGAATATTGGATATTTTGGCAGCACATCAAAAAGCCTAAAAGGAAGATGCTCACGCTGACATTTTAAAAATTTAAGCCGATAATAGTAAGGAATAAATCAAACAGAACTTCCGAAAAAGGCTATTAACAGTTTCATTCTATGATTCAAAATTTAACAAATCTTCATTGTTTTTAGTAGCTTATTTTTCACTAGTTTTAAATTGGTTAATTTTTATTTGCTGTCCTTTATTGGCATTGTGAAATGCATTTATCCTTTCAGTTAATATTTTATCTCTGTTCTCGACTATTCTCCCAGAAAGCCACACAAGAACATTTAGTGTAAACCAAGTCGACCGCAAAGCAATTGAAATGCGTGCAGCAAATGGATACACAGAGAGATGACTGAAACTTCGAGGGCAGAGTAGAGGTAAGCAAGTGCACACATACACACAAGCACATGAATACAAAGACAGTCGGCTTTCATTTGCACACACTCAAACACACATAAACGTCAGTTGCAGAATGGGAGGCTAGCCAATGTTGAATGGAGCAGCCGGAAATGTGGTTACATAAACTACGTGTTCTGTCCAGAAAGTGTGATTGAGACAAAGATGGAATGAGAGTCAGAGAGACAGTGTGTGAAGATAGCACAGCGAGAGATGTCCTGTATCATTATTTGAGCGAATTATTCATATTTATCCGCAGTTGTACCTAAAGTGACGGTATAATTGACATTTTTTATATGGCACATCGCATGAGATGAAATGCCTAATGGAAAACTGTCAAATGACGTAACATTTATGAATATTTAAATGCATTTTCGCGTATTTTCCAGATTAATTTCATCATAAATATTTGGTCAAATAAAAGCCAAGCTCTTAAATATAAACAAAAGCATTTAAAATCTGCAGTTTGAGAATTGTTTAAGCTGTTGTAGAATAAAGAAGAATGGAGAGACATGGGGGTCCTGCAATAGAGACTCTACAAACAACAGTAACAACAATTCAACATCCGCTGGCAAAACCGCAATGAAATTTCCGGAAGTTGTGCATAAAATGGGCTATGCATACGGAAATCATCAACTCAATGGCTGAACAATCATAGCAAGCAGAACAGTGAGAGAGAGAGAGAGAGAGAGTGGCAAGGATAAAGAGAGAGGGAGCTGAGCGTAGGAGAGAGGAAAGCGCTGACCAGAAGCAACAATGGAATGACGCCAAATGAAATGGCCAAAAACAATGCAAACGGCTGCCAACTTCCGGCGACGGACTGCACAGAATGCACAACCAAATGATGATAATTGAGAAAGCAGGGAGAGAGAGAGATTGGGCTTGGGGAGTAATAGAGAAAGCCATGATGATGATGATGATGATGACCTTTAGTTTATGCTGGGAGGTTTGCTGCCCAGTTGACCAGAAAGGAGCTGCGTATTGCCAGCTCTGGTCAGGGTCGCTTTCAGCTGGCTGCGACGTTCCATTTTGTTTCATTGTTTCACATAGCAAACAAAATAACGCGTGGGAGTATTTAAAATCTAAAGGATAAAATAAAAGATACCCTACAGTTCGTTTAAATAAAGAGCAGGCTTGGATTTTTTATTGGATAATGTTTTTCCTTTTGTATGCTTACATTTCATCTATACTCCTCTTATTGGACTGTGTACAGGGTATCACAAAAAAAAGAAACAACGTCGCCTGGCTGCACTCAATTCATGACTCATTTGATTTCAATGGCCAAAAACTGTTCATTTGGCAGCAAAAGTATTCAAAGATCGAACAATGTGACAAACGATGCGTACGACTTGCCAATAGATTAGAGGTCATAAATTAAAACAAGTGTTAAATGAAAGCTTTAAAACGCGATTCAAACAATTAGTTGCAATTCAAAATGTATCTTCCAAATATTTACAAAATATTTATTTGTAAATTTAACGAATTTTGAAATACGTCTATAAATAATTAGGTTGACCACACGGACTCGGTGGAAAGCGGCTAATCAAGATTATGATAATTGTAAATATTCAGTTGAATGATGTGCAGAGATTCATTCCCCAGTTGTCAGCTACTAAAAAGCAAATTCCGTGCTGAGAGACCAATGATGAGCTTTCAGTTTTAAGCGGTTTAGCGGTTAGTTGAGTTCCACTCGGAAAATGTGTAATGCGCTTTCCCCAAAAACCCGGGAGGGAAATACGGAAACTCTGGCCAACTGGGCGGCAGAACACGTGATCCTATTGCAATTGAAACTACACAGTTTCAGCCGCATAAAACGAGTAAAAATGGGAACGGAATTAGTTGCCAAGGATTTAACTAGGGATCATTGTCAGGCGGAAGACAGAAAGTACTCTGTGCTGACTAACCTAGCAGAGAGACAGAGAGAGAGAGAGTTAGGGAGACAGACAATGGGCTTGGGATATAAATGTTTAATAACTCAAGCAGAAAATTAATTTTTATGTTAAACATGTTGTTAGACAAAAGACCAAAGAAGAAACCCCAAAAAAACATATTTAACATAATTCTTTAAAAGTTTCAACTTGATAAACAATTTCATTTGAAGCAGATGTTAGAACCAACAGCAGCAGCAACAACAACAACAACAAATGCTGATAGCAAGAACAACAACAACAAAGTGTAATAAAAGGAATTTCGCTTTCATGTCTCCCGCTGGGTCGCTGCTCGTTTTTCCTTTGTATTGTGAGTTCGACGAAAACTTTGCTGCCACTTTACACAACGTACACAACACTCACAACAACCCACATACACACACCTACGCAAACTTATACATATACATGAAGTAACAAAGGTGCGTTGTCATACAGAAGCCAGAAGCCAGCTCGCAACGCTCCAAAGTATGCTATGATTTTTACCTATTTGATAATACTCTTTAAAATCTGGGTTGCAGGAGGAGTATTTTAGGTAGACTTTACATTACTTTTAATTATTCAATTAAAAACGATAAAAATAATTAAATAACAAGAATTATTAATTATTAACGAACGGCTACCTCTGAAATCAAATCATATTATTGAATAATTTCAGTAATAATTACAGCAATTACTAGACTAAATTAGATAACTAAATTTCCCAGCGTAAACCAAGTGTCTGTTCGTTTTCATGCCTAGAAAATTGGAAAATTTGCCAGCATTTATTGTTTTTCTTTGCTTGGCAGTTTGACTACATTTTCCGAGCCATGTTAAGAGGCGTTTAGGCACGCGTTTATAGTACAAGTTGTTGTTGCTAACAACGAAAAACGGCTTTTGTTTAAACTTCGATGAAAACAATTTTCAAAGCTGCTTACTAGCAGTCTAAGAGAGAAAACGAGAGAGGGAAATAAATTGTGAAAGAATGAGAGGGGCGAGTGAAACGGGGATGGAAAAAAAGCAAGCTGGAGCATGTTGCACGCCTAAGGGGGCAAGTTCTAAACGTACTTTATGTAGACTGCAACAAGTTAGCAATATTCACACACAAAAACACACCCGAACACACACCCGTACACACACACATGATGCTTTCCACACACCGAGTAGGAAAATTTAACATAGAACAAAGTTGCCACAAAGACACGCCCTCTTGCAATTCACTTTCCGCATCAAAGGGGAAAGAGGTAGAGAGAGAAAGCATTGAGGGCACATGGAGAAGTTTCTATAAAGCCGTAGAGTCTTATGCTTAACTATAATTTGCCGCTGGGCACAACACAAAGCTCCACCGAGCGAGAGGGATAGAAACGTTGCAACATGGTGCACGCAACCATTTTTTTCCTTATTTTTCTTTACATAATTAGAAATATGAAAACAGTTTGCTAGGACCAGAAAATGTCAGAACAGACATACACACACACACGCACACACAATCTTTAATAATGATTTGTTTTCAAGGTTCATTTGCCCGGGCTCTAAATGCAGAGACGCTCGACATTTATGGCAGCTGGAAGTTGCGAGTTGTAACTAAAGCATGAAGTGCAGTGTAAATGTCTTGACTTTTTGTGTTTGTTGAGCCCTTAAGCGTCATTTTTGTGTGGGGCACGTAGGCAAAAAGGAAAGCAGCAAAAGGGAAACAAGCCAAGGGAGTTTAAAACATGCCACAGCTTCGACAGTACGATCAGACAGAGAGGAAGAGGAGGACAAATGGGGCAGAAGGACAAACAGGAGATGAGCAAGTCAGGGCAGACTCTTTAGGGTATCTACAAATTGGCAAGTGGAGTCAAGATACGTTCTTGTGGCAATTTCGTGCTTGGCCATTAATGAAATGAAAGCTTTGCTCGATGTTATTATGTATGTAACAATTTTGGAAGTTTAAAACACACAGGTGTGTTAATTAAGATTTTGCTTAAAGACTCTTAAAGAGTTATGGAAAAAAGTCGTTAACAAACTATTTAAATACAGAAATTAACGACTTTTGAATGTTCACTGTCTGTCAAAGATGCTTTAAAGATTGCGTTTCTAAGTGCTCCCCCAATATAGAGAATAATTATATGATAGAGACTGAGGCAAAAATAAATTAGCTATAAAATCCTAGCAGTTAAAAGCCTACCTCGGGCTTTACTTTCTGCTGCTTGCTCTCCCTTCCCTTTGTAAGCCCGCAGAAAAGTTGAACTAATTGCGTAATAATCTCATTACATTTAAAAATACATTTACAACAGCATTTATACCTGGCCTCAAGGCCATAGAAAGTTCAAACTCAATTGAAAGACAGCCAAAAGTGCGACTTCAAGACAGTTAGACAGACAGTCAGTTAGACACTTGGAAGAACAGTAAGACAGACAGCAACAATGGCGGCCGGAAGCGTTGATAAATGATAACCCCGCCAACTTCCGCATCTCTTCCATTGAGAGTTGAGTGTAGAAATAAATCTAAACATTTAAAAGGAAGCTGAAACGACAACGACAAACGGCACTAAAAACTGTCAAAATTGCGTCAGCTTATGAATATGAAATGTGCCTGGCAAATTAAATGCCCACAAAGCAAGAGACGGAATGAGAGAGAGGGAAGTATTACAAAAGTTATACCAAACCGAATCGTTAGCCCACAACTTCAACTTCAGCCCCAACTGAGATGCTCCTTGGTAAGCAAACGCGTGTCGTTAGATCCTTGGCATAATGAGTAAAATGTCACAAGTTGACGCAAGTAAATATTTAAATGTCAGATTTTCTATATGGCCAAAAAAGCCAGTTGTGAGAGTGAAAGAGAGAGAGCTTTCGCCTCTTGCCTTTGACATACCCGCAGAACATACACCAGAACAACAACAACAACAACAAAGGAAACAACAACAACAAAATATGTCTCATAATTTGGCCGGAAAATTCATTCTAAACTGACGACATTCCTACTGTCTGCTCCCTCACCTCCCATCCAATGGTCTTCTGCTTCCTCTCCTCGATTTCTCAGGTCGCCTCAAGTTATGCGGGCCGTAAGTTAAAAGAACACATTTTCGAGATCTGACTTTATACTTGTACTGTGTGGAATGATGACTGGCAAACGGTACATGAATTTACTCACTTGCTCAGCATTTCCCATCTCTGCTCTCTCTCTCTCTCTCTCTCTCTGTTCTATCTATCTCACCCTGTGTCGTGTGTATGTAAAATATGCTCGACCGCCGTTTGACATTTACAAATGACAAACATTTGACAAACAAAAATGTCCTTTTGTCTGCATCTGTCGGCTGTGACGCGGGGAGCATTGTCAAAACGTTTAATGTGCCAAATGAAAGAGGAGCGGGGCGTGGCATATTTGTTGCAGGTCTTTGGATGGGGAAGGTATTAAAGTCCAACCCGCAGCAAGTAGCTGTATTATTACTTCCAGAGTTGAACAACAAAGAAGACACACAATGAGAGACACAATTGTGGTAGCTCAAACTTAAAATGTTCAATAATTATATACTTAGTGGAAGCGGTAAATATTTGGGCAATTAAACGCATTAAATGAATAAGAGATTAGCAGAAAAAGAACTGTTAGACTCAAGAACAAATAAAAGGCACGCAGCTAAATACATTATAAATTACAGCATACTTTTAGGTGTGCGCATTACATAAATAGAAGGAGAGAGAGAGATGATTTAAACCGCAGAAGAAATTACATTATTTTTAAAATATCTTCTCAATACTATATTAAAGCCAGCCCCTCAATAGTTCAGGAAAAACTGCAAATAATTTAAAAATTCTCGTGGTTAGAAGTTGGAGCACTAACTCAATTACTGGCAGCAAACTAGAAATTCACAACTGGACTGCAATTTGAGGCTTATGCCACAAGCAGTTAACATTCATTTGGTATGGGTAGAAGATAGTATCCGTAATATATATACACCTGTACGAGGACCTGGCCATCGCCCAAACAGGCAACGAGCCATTACTTTTAATAAACTTTAGGCCCCCAACAAGTCTCGTTGTTGTCCTGTCCGCGTTTTCTGGGTGTGGTCAGTAAACGCACACCTACGCAGTATACAAAGCACCGGAAACAGGACACTGGGCGCTGGAAACAGGACACTGGACACACAAAAAGTTCTAGTACTCAACTGTCTGGCGCCAGTTTTTTGTTTATTATTTTTTCGTTGTTGTTTTTGTTGTTTTCTTTCTCGTTTCGCTGTGTGTAAATATTTGGCTTTAATAGAATTAAATGATGAGGACGAGGGTCCAATTTACCCACGAATCGCGGCCTACTGCGCGTTGTCCTGCCTTTTGGCTAAAACACTTAAATTAATAAAGTAAATAATAAGAATTACGTGGGAGACCTGGCACTAAAGGACCTGAATTTTTAGGCAGGTGGCTGGCTCGAAGCTTCGCCGCACTGAAAGTGAATTAAGCCACATTTACGTGGCTTAAAAACAAGAAAAACTGCTCACAACAAATTTTGGTACATTTTCTATGAACGAAGCTTTTAAATTTTTCGATATTTTACTTTAGGTTTTCCTTCGCTTTTATTGTTGTTGTATTCCCACTGCTTTCGTTGATTAATTTATGGAGCTGGACCAAGAAGGGACATAAGAGTGTGGAGTGTGTTACGATATTTTGTGGTTCTGGTTGTGTCTGGTAATCACATGGCGGCAGTTAGCGCCTAATCCAGCTCAATATAGCTCAGTTGCCAGGGCAACACGGACGAACAGGATGAACAGGACGATGTGGAGACTGGACAGGATAGAGCAACGGAGACTAAGCGCATTTTGCGGCTTAGTGAGGAGTCGTTACTAAAGCTTTTGATTGAATTGGAAAATGAAAATAATTATGCGGCTGCTGTGTCAAGTGGCTGGCACTTTACTTAAATACGGTGTATCCTTGGATTTGTTGATCACACTCCAGATGTCCTTCATTTACCAATACTTAAAGCTAACTTACGCCCCAGACTCGATATCGTCATTGATAAACGTTAACTTACCTAAAATGAGAAAAGAAATAGAAGGGGGAAAATTTAAATTAAGTTTAAATACGTTGTAAGGAAAGACAACAAAACATGAATTTGCAAATCAAGACAAAGTGACAGTATAAGTCTAGTGAACAGAGACAGCAAGAGTGGCTAAGGATAAAGACAGGAAACATTGTCATTCTGTCAAAATCCCTGAAACAAATTGCCTTTTCTTGGCCTAATTTAAAGGCCTACTTAAAAATCCATTAAAAATTTGCATGTATCCATAAAAAAGGGCAGCAAATGAGTAAACAATTGTGCCAATGTTGTCTAACGACTTGTGTATGTTCTAAAGAATTACATTGCCATAAATAAAACATAGAAATTATGACTTATTTCTTAGCTACAATGAAGCAATATTAATTTTAAATTGGTAATCATGAATTGTGTTCCTTTTAGGGGTTTATTTATTTTTTAATTTAAAGTGTATTTGTTGATTCGTTATTACATCAGCATTTTCAGTGTTTTTCTCGTGTAACTCTGACAAGAAGCTGTCATTAATTTGCATCAAATCAATTTCTCTTCGACAGCTGCCAGACGTCCCTTATTTCCCTTTTAGTCTAGGCAACAGAGCCCCCACTCCATCAACGCCCAAATCCCACCCAGAAAAAAGAGGGTGGGCGACATAAAAATGCAAATTTTTTGCTTTTAGCTTTAAGAAAAGGACACGAACGAATCAAGTCAAAAGGAGGCAAATAACTTCGACTGACACGAGACGTCCGCATATGTGACATGGCAACAAAAATTGCTAAAATATTATTACAAGTAATAGGCACAAGGGGCAGCAACATTTTGTGGTAGCAGACGCCGCAGCAGCAACAGGGCAAAAGGGTGTTGAAATTGATGCCAATGGCAAACATCTAGAAACAGGCAACATCCACATCATCCTCATCATCTGTGCTATATCAATAGGCATATCAATACTGTCGCCAGTGTTTAGACACACATACACACACAAATATATATATATATATGCAGTCATCGCCAACAGTGTGCAGCCATCCTGCCTCTTGCTGCGGTTAAACGTGCCCGAAATACATTAAAAGTTATACAGCACAAAATGATGAAGGGAAGCATAGAAAAGAGGATGGAAAACTCTCTCTGGGTATTTTCTATACAAACAAATTGCCGCGTACGCGACTTGAAAGCTAAAATTGATTGATGTTACTTTTGCGCTCTTTTCGTTGCCTGCTTTTAGGCTGTTTTGAAGTTCATGCATGACATGTTGGACCAAAACTTGCCTCTAATGTGATTTTGAGTGCTCATTGTTGAGCATCAGTATTAAAGCAAATGAAAACAGAAAATTCAACTTAACACTGTGGTCCAACACCTCGAGAACTTGGTGTTTCGTAATTGAGGGAAAATGTGTCAAAAAGAAAGGTGAAAGTATTATATCATTATACGGTTCACATCAATGATCCACCCATTTTGATTGGGTTAATTGAATAACTGTCAGCACTTTAATTAGAGCGTAAATAATGCATTGCAATTGCATTTTACAATGTCATAATTGCAAATGCAATTGCAGCTGTGCCATTTTGTTGGCAACGCATTTGTCTCGACCTTATTTACAACACTTTGAGCGAAGACACCATCAAGGGGATATATCTAAGTTTGTATGTAAACATATATATCTACGATATTTATTGAAATCTCTTGGTCAGCTTTGCTGCATCTGCTCTAAACACTCATATCTTTCTATCGCATTTTGTCACAATTTCTGTCCAATTAAAGCGCATCGAATTGTGTCTCTAACCTTTTACTTTTTTTCATCTTACATTTTACATTTCAGTCGCAAGAGAAATCCAATTAAAAGCCAAAAAAAATTGCTTTTGAAATAAACTTTTTGCTTAATTCAATTTACATGGCTAAATAAATTTCAGCAACTGTTTCAAATTTGGCCTGACAATCCAAAAACAACAGACAAATAGACAACAGAAATGCATTTGTGTTGTTTTTCAAATGATGTTCGTGTGCTTAATGACAGATCCTAATTGTCAACAAAAATTCCCCACTAAATCCCTTAAAACTGTTAGCTTTTTAGCGATAACACTATGCTAAATTAAAAAGGGAATAGAGTTGAACTTTGTTGTGAATGAATTAAATAAAATAAGGCTAACAGATATTTTTAAAACGTAGCTTGATTGCCATTTAAATGTCCTGTTACCATTCTTTCCCGTTCAACTCAAACACCCTATATACAAGAAAACCTTCAAAAACAAGTCCATAAACCACAAGCTCACATAATTTGGAATCTTAAATGAAGTCACTAAGCTGCCGTTCTTATCGCCATTTGGAAGAAAAACACATGTAAAAGATATGTATTTATATAATATATATATGTACATGTATTTACATGTTGGTTATATCCGCAGCAATCAGACAAAAAGAGGGCGTGTCGTGATGCCCATAAAAACCACTTCAAAACAACATGAAAAAAGAAAGATGTAAAAATCGCGCGCCCGCAAAGTATGCAACATTTATTTTTAATGCTTCACCAACGAATGAAAAAAATACATGGAAAAATAAGAGAAAATGCCATTTTATGCATATTCGGAACATATAAAATTTTACGCGCTTAGAATATCAATTTGGTAGATGCGATTTGATCATAAATGCCGCAAGTAACAGCAACAGCAACAGCAACAAAAACAGCAACAGCGACAACAACCGAAATAAATTCATGGCATATTTTTGTTGCAACTCATATGTTTCTTTCTTTAATGCCTCTCTGCGGGTGTGCAAAATTTAAAATTTAGTGTTAGGGCATATTGCTATAGGGCTACCCTGGATAATTCAAGCCGACCAGATTAAAAATATAATTTACCACAAAACTTAAGACTTTATGCTCTTTAATTCATAATAATTATTACCGCTTATCTAAGTAAACCGAGCGCAAGTGCCTAACAAACCTTTTAATTAATCGTCAATTTCGGGTATTTTATAGTCGAGTATTGGCTGCGTACATTGTCACATGTTTTGTGACATGTTTTATGCGGTTTGCGAGTTTCTATTTTTTTTTTTTTGTAAACTCGCGTCACTTTTTTTTATTTATTTGTTATTTCAACATATTTGTTGTTGTTTTGTTGCTGTTACTGTTGCTCTTGTGAGTGGACATGTTGCGGTTTTTCGTTTGTAAAATTAAATTATGCGGTTTTTGTTTGCAGTCACTCACACACAACACATACTGGCACACACTCGGCCACACATACCCCATGAATATAAATTAAACAAATACCAAACTAATGAAAAACCATTTTTCCGCAATGGAAATGTAATTGCAATGATAGCTGAAACTATCAATGTTTACAACTTTGACCACCAGATGTCGCTGCAATCGACTGTTTCCGTCACTGGATTCTCGCTGTTGTATAATTTATGTGCCTAATTAAACTGCCTCGCTTTTCATACACATTCTCTTTGATAAGTCGCATTTTCGTCAGTCTTCACTGCTGGCGGTCCCTTTGTTTGTGGCGCCTCTTTATGGTCGAGGCGTCCAGTTAACAGCCAACACTAAGAACCAAAGCTACTGCTGCCAACACACCGTCTCATGCACAAATCCTCTTAGCTCTTTGATACCCGACACCCGTATTGAGTGTGGGTATGATGTGTTTATACAGGCTACTATGAAGTCTACTAAATTGACATTGTTAAGTACTCTTTGGGTATGTATAGATTTTTTGTATAATAATAATATTTAATAGAGTAACGGGTGTATTATAGTCGTGTGCTTAGTTACAACCTTCTTGTTTGTTCTCAACTCATTCTCTTTGTGCCAGGCGTTGGTGCAAAACTTTTTTGCATGGCACTTAAAAAATTTATAAAGTGCTTTGAGCAGACTGGCCCACGGCAGCCTCTCCTCAAGCACATTTCCTGTCTCCATCTCTCATCTCCTCTCTTCTTGCCTTTTTCGCTCTCTGCCTCTCTCACCCTCTTCCTCTAATGCTCTCCCGTCTTTTTGGTCTGGCAATGAAGTGCAAATTGCAGTGCAAAGTGTTGGCCATGGTTTCTTTTGCTTTGCCACGCCCCCTGCAGCACGCCCTCGCGCTTTTAGGAGCCACAGAAGCAGCAGCAGCAGCAGCTTCCGTTTCTCGACTTTTGCTTATTTGTCACACGAGTAAAAAATCTGCAGTTACTGTAACTAGAAGTTCAACATCTCGGTCCCTTTCGCTCTCGCTTCCTCCCTCTTTTGCCCTCTCTGCTTCTCTTTATGCTGCTGCCTTTTTTTCGTGGGTATATGTGTTTCAAAAAGTTTTTCGCGTGCACGGCTCGCCACTTGACAAAGTTTTGCCGCCTCCTTTCGTACTTTTAATTGTTTCGAGTTTTTCTACGCTATTTTCATTTTTTTTTGTGTACTTTTCTCACAATTTTTGTAGTGCAATTTGTTTCCGGCAACGCCTTGAAGTATGCAGCTCTTTTTTAATGTTCTCCATCACTGTCCTTTATCATGGCATTTTATATCTTGTCGCTCCTTTGTCTATTTTATGCACCACAAAGACTACACTATTTAGTCATAAATCGCTCAATTATGTCAAACATTATCGCACTTGCACATATCATAACAATGGGAATACATAAATACAGACAGCATGGCTTTGTATTATCCAAAGAACTGTTTTATTTCTATTTGTTAAAATAATTGAAATAGTCATGTTTTTGTTTTAAATATTTTAATGAAAAATGCTCCCGCAGGTGTGCAGAATAAAGCAAGTGTTTTACTGGAAAACACCCTATGACATTTTGATACCCTTTAATGGTATTACGATTATTTGGTCATTACACGTCGTTTATGATACTTGTGATATTAGCGTTACGGATTGTTTATCGTTGCATTTTGCTATAGAAGTTTGTATACTCTTTTTGTATAACTTTTCTTTTTTACATATTTTTGATATGGTAAAAACTATCAGATTTTCAACTGTTTTATAAACTGAGTTGTGAATCAAAACAACCGCAAATTTGCCAAAATATTTGATGGTCAATTTTATAGATTTTGTTTAAATGAAAGAATGAATTGATTGGTTTGAGGTGGATTGGTTTGATTGGATAAATCTACTTGAAACCATTTATTTCGGTTCAACGTTTATGGCTGGTCTGCGCTTTTATCCTTTGTATTTGCTGTCATTGCTGAGGTTGTTGTTGCTTCTGCGGTTGTGTTAAATAATTTTTAAATATGGCAAAAACGTGCAGAATAAATACAAATATCAGGAGTGAAAAAAAATATTTGTATAAACAAAAACAATATGAATGGATAATATGGCAGCTGAAATGAAATGTTTTTCGCCTGTGTTGTTGTGCCAGTGTTGATACAAGGGGCAAGGCAATTAATTGTGATCCCGCGTTGTTTGTTTGTAAATCTATAAATTTATTATATGATATGACGCGTACTGTATACATACGTAGCCTTATCTTAGGCAACAGGATACAACACAGGCAAACAACAAAGCGTTAAGGAGCAGACTTTAAAATTTAATATACAACGTTCTCTGACAGTTTATCATGCAAAACAAAACAAGACAAAAAAAAAGAAGAAAGGTACGAACTTTGGATAAAGCTAGAAGCGGTTTAAGGGTGCGAGAGTTTCATTATTTTGTTAGCGGAAATTTGCTGAAAAAGGTTAAGTTGTAATATTTCGTCACCTTTTTGGCATACAGAAAAAAATTGTAGGGAAAAGGCAAAGACTGAGGGACAAAGGCGGAAGGAGCAGTGTAAAAGGCAAAAGCTGTGCATAATTTAGCGTATGCAGCTGCCAGACAGTCGGTGAGTCCAACGAGTGCCCCGTAATGTATGCTACAGACACATACTCCCACACACATACACACAAGTTGTGCTATTACCATATCACACACACACACACACACACACACTCATGCATAGGGCAAAACACACGCATAAATGATGTGTGCGAGGGCACCGGAAGTCACTTTAACGATGCGCGAGTAAGTAATAACAGCAAGAAAAAAGAGACACACACATATACGGTTAGGCAAGAAGAAGAACAGGAAGAGCCAACAAAATGGCGCACATTTGTTCTGCTCTCCACATTTTGAGCGTATGTGTGTGAGTGTAGGTTGTTAATGCGCGCAATGAGACAAGCTAGACACAGACACATACACATATGCATATCCAAATACCCATCCACACACACACACATACAAACACACACTCATACAAACACCTCCCCCACCTATGTATAAGACAAGTTTAGTCAGCGCCTTAACCTGTATCAAAATCCAAGTTTAGCTGAGTTTTTGGCCAAAAGCAACGCTGAGATTGCTACCAATACCGACAACAATAGCAAATGGTTGGGGGTTAATTTGCAAACATGTACATGTATTAGTGTGTGTGGGTGAAAATGTGTGTGTTCTGTCCTTGTTTCTATATATTAAAATATATAAAAGGAACCGAAACAAATGAAAACTAATGACTATAAAATATTGATAAAATATAATAAAATGATAAGCTTTTTAAATTTCTTCCCAATTTCTGATTATATTCTGTTTTTCGCTGTTTAAACACGCTTTTCAAAGTGAATCTCTGTAAGGAGCATGCTCTAGTCGTTCATACCCTGCTGTTCTCTCAGCCATCCCAATCTACACCTGCCCTCGATATTTGGTTAGGTTTGGTAAACAAAGTTTGCATTTTTCTTCCTGTTTGCTGACCAGCGTCGCTTGTCCGGCGTCTGTTTTCTAGTTGCTTATTGTTTGGTCAGCGGAAGCGGCGAAAGAGAGAACGTCAAATAGCAAGGGAGAGTTAGAGAGAAAAAACAAGTAAAGGACACTAAGCTTCTACTTTCAACTAGAAAATACCTGTTAGGCGCTTTAAGTCAGATCCTGTCTATCAAACGTTGAATTTAAAGCAAGACTTAATAAATAGTAGTGCATACTTTAGGGCGCAGACATTATTAACCAAAGTTATTTAGTCGTTTTGTTTAAGTTTCAAGTTTCTTTTTCCTTACAATATGCCCTTAATTCACAAATAACGGGTATATGAACCAGAAGCTGGAGAAGAATAACAACTGTAAAGGAATGCAATTTGATCATTTTTGCCCATTCCAACAGCTGCTATTTGCACTGTAGTTTTTCATTTCTTCTTTTTTGGGAGGAAGAGAGGAGGCTAGAGAATAGTTTCCTGACCATCGTCATATCTTTGGGGGTCAGGTTGTTGCTGCTGTTTGTTTAGGCGCAGGTTTTTTGGGTGTTTAGAAGCAAATGTTTGTCATGGAGAACTGAAATTCGCTGACTGGTTGGCATTTACGGCATGCAAGCAAAATTATGAGACATAGAGTAGCAACTAGACACACAACGTCGACAATGATGATGATAGTGATGATGATGATGATAGCTGGAGTTGATGTAAGCCAAAGGCAAGTGAGATGGGTGGCAAGTGACGACGGAGCTGCAATTGCCAGAGGTAAAACGTGCAAGAAATGAGAAAATATGACAGTCAGACATGTGGAAAACTGTAACAAATGTTGAAAGAGCAAGAACAAGAATTGCACAAGAGACAGAGAGAGAGAGAGACTCGCTGCAAAGGGAGTTGCAACGCCGCACACAGCGAATGAAGAGAAATGAATGAGAAAATGTGCAGCTTATGAAACGAAACAAGTGAAACACGATGCAAACGCGACACTCGGCTACAAATTTCAAACCCAATGCTCAGGCCTTTTAGTTCCAGACTTACGTGTTGGAAAAAAAAACAGGGTCTTGGGGATAAGGGCCATACAACACAGGAGTTCGGAGCTGGAATTGAAGCTGCAAATGATGGAATGACAGCAGCTAAAGTTGAGAAAAGCGGCAATAACTGATGTCATATCATTGCGGCCTCAGAAGTCAGTCTTTCTATCCATCTATCTGCAGCCGACAGTCATGATGTAGCGGAAATTGCTGTTTTTCTTTTTATTTTCACATGCTTTCCCCCTGTTTTCTTTGGCTAAACGAGGCGAGGAGAGCACACAATACAAACGAATCCAAACGAAATGAAAGCAACGGATATGAAATCAAAATGCTAAAAATTTCGCGAATTTTTCTCTCAAATATTTGGATGCACAGGTATTTCAGGTATAAAGGAGACGAATTAGATAAATTCAAATATTTGAAGATAGGATATACTCTCTACGTTTAATAAATTCAATCTATAACTGAACTAATGAAATTTGTACAAATTCAGTTCTTTTATTCTATGCAGGAAGCTCAAAATTCTGTAATCAAATTTCTGTTAATTCGATTATAAGCATGGCGAGGGTTAGTTCACAAGTTTAGCTAGCTGAATCAAAAATCTGACCAACTCAAGTCAAATGCCCGTTCTGAAAATGAATTGTTTTTGGCGGTTTTTCCGCACCTCAGAACAGTTTGCAGAAATTTGTTTGTGGCTTTTGCTGCAAACAAAAGGCAAATGAAACAAAAAATCGTATAAAAAAAAGAAATTGTGAGTGGAAGAATGAAAACAGAAAACCTTTGTGCCATTTTGCAAATGGTTGTGGTTATATACACATACATATTTATATGTGTTGGAGTTGGAAATGCGGGCTATGAGAAGTCCCAAACTAAAGTCTAGAGTCTAGAGTCTAGACATTGCCATTTCCGTTTAACGTGACTGCTGTCCGAGCAGTATTGCCGTGTCCCAGAAGCTAAGGAAAAAAAGACTGCGGGTGATTTCCTCATCATCATCATCATCGTCGTCATCATGATGAGCTACCATTAACTAGTTGGCCATTTGCGGCCTGTCGCCATGTTCTGAGCCTTATTTGCATATCGCTGACAAGCGTTTGATAAAGTATTATGTAGACCTATGTCTAAAAATAGTCGGGTAAAAAAGGAGAAACCCTTGGAACCCAACTCACTTAATCTATATATGCCGACACAAGGATTTGTCAGGGTTGTTTATCGTGCACATTGATTGGCTTTTAATTAATTTCAGTTTGAGCCTAATTTGTGGTTTAATACTCGATAACATATTTTATGGCTGCTAAACACTAAATTCAACAGAAAAAAAATAGGTGTCCAATATGTTGACATTAAAAACCAATTTGCAAAATGGCAATTGCAATAAATATCACTATGCAAACACAAACTGTGCATATTGTTGAACAAACAGTATGGAAATAGTGAAGTATAATCAATTCTAGTGTACCCTATATCTAAAATAGATGTGTCAGCATCGTTCACACAAATCATAAATCCACAAATGTTAATAATTACATTTTACAGGGTATTTATCACACATCGCCACGGGGGATTACACAAAAACAGTTATTGGCTTACACCAAATGCAAAACTTAACGCATTGTGTCACGCCCTTTATTATATGACATGAAACTTGCCTTGTTTATTGAATGCAATGCAACATGGAAAATCCCACTGCAAATACAGCAAGTTTTTCTCCATGTCTGCGAAGTGTAGTAGTAGTAAGAGAGGCTTTTGGGAACTTTGTATAGTAATATTATTGCCAATTTTGCAATGTTTACAATTTGCAATGGCTGACATAGACCGAGACAACAACAGACCTAAGAGAGACAGAGACAGAGGGAGAGCGCGTGATGAAGCATCGAGTGAAAACAAATTCGTTTGTAAATTGAATTTCTATTGAATGTTGGCGGCTCGACAAAATGTCAGACGCCGATAAAAAAGAAGCCAGCAAAAAAAACCTTCAGTTGAAAGTTCTACTCGTCGGCTTGCTATGGATTTATTTGGCTATTTCTTTCCCGTTGCCATCTCGTTTTTTACACACACACACACACACACATTTCAAATAACCAGCGGATACGCAGGAAATTCAATTTTCTAAATCAGAGATTTTGAAGTTTGCCCGTGGAAAACCCACGCAGCGAAATCTGCGTTGCAAACTCTAGTAAATATAAATAAATTTATGTATACTTTAGTTTCTATAGTTTGCGCTTCACTTACAAGTTTTTTCTTTTTTATCGCAAGCGGAAATGTTACAGAAACTGCCCTTATCAGGCGCAGGCAGGGAAACAATAAAACTCAAACTCAGACTCAAACTAAAACAGAAATAGAAGCCCAGAACACGCTTGACCGACTTTTGCGGGCTGTTTTATTCGTAGTTATACCCTCTACAAGGGTATGCTCAGTTCAGCAGCATAGAAGTTTTAAACAAGCCTACATATAATACTAATCCTAATGGAATAGATTGGAAAATACTCCCAATTATGTTTTGTTAAGGCTTTGAAAGTTTTAGCAACTCTATTTCTATTTACACACACGAACATTTGACTCTGTAGAAGGGTATTCAAGCTTCAACTCCGCGTGTATTGCCCTCTTATCGTTCTTTAAAAATTAAAATTCTTTCCGCTTGCGACTAGTTACTAACTGCGCAGTTTAAATAATATATCATAATTATCATATGTTTGTAATTCTTATAGCAAATCAACTGTAAACTTAGCTGCATATCAATTCATGTTTCCTTGCTTTCTTTATGGTCAAAGTGTCACAGAAAACTTACCTAAAAAGACAAAAAATAGAAGAGAAATATTAGATATGTGGGACACATACTTAAAATAAGCTAAGTTAGGCTTTCTTATTACAACAACTCAATGTAAGTTTGTAAAAATTAAATTTATTACATAAGCAATTAAATTATGATTTAAATTCTTCATAAATCAGTTTACTACCCATAAACTTTCCATTCGTAATACAATTTTCTACTAAATAATCCAATTTCTCACAGACTTGATTTAGTTTTCTCTATAAATTTGCTCCACTCGACGAACTGGGTAGTGTAATGTAATAGGCTCAAAAAAAAAGTGGACCCTTAGCTGATGATAAGACGCTCAGCCTTTTTTGAGGCGTGGCTAAGCTTCTAATTGCAACGAGGGAGAAGTGAAAGAAGATGAAAAAGTCGACGCGATGTCGGGGCTAGATGAAAAATAATTAAAAGCAATGACAACTTGGTTTTACTTTCGTAGAGAAGACCAACCAGAGGGAAGTGTACCGCACACAAAATCCCCAAACACGTCGCTCACATTTCAATTTACGCATGAAAATGTCATTTCCGACACGAAACGAGGGACGGAGACTTACAGAGTGACAGAGAGAGGGAGGGAGAGAGCGAGAGTGAACAGGGCCCTGATGAAATTTGCATGCAGGAATGTTAAGGAAAAAAAATATAATACAAAAAAAGAGAAGCAGAAAAAAGAAAGATGAAGTAAAAGTAGAAGTAGATGTAGAAGGAGAAGACATGGACTTAGATGCGTCTTGGCCTATTCCACTTCCCTTTCGTTCTTCTAGTAATACTGCCCACTCTTTCAACTGTCTCCTCGACTGTCTGTCTGTCTGTCTGCCTGCCTGTCTGTCTATTTGTCTCTTGCTGCGTTACGCACGCCAGAAGTGTAATAAAATTAAGAATTCCAAGCTGCCATGACAAATTTTTTTTTCATACGCAATGAATGGCAAATGCCCAGGACTGAGAACTAAAGGAGAAATAGGAAGTAGTGCAGGGCAGAGGAGGGAAGAGACAAAGAATGGGGAATGCAGAAATACGGTAAGGGGTGAGATGAAGTACTATCAGCGAATGAGTGAAGCATTACTGACAGCTTCACGACAGCAACGACGACGTTGAGTGCCAATTTTGTGCTAAAGAAACTCATAGTTGTTTGGCACCGAAAGCGAGACGTGAATAGCAGGGGAAGGACGAAGAGGAGGGCGTGGCAGCTAACTCCCACACACTGATGATGAAAGTACGAGTATATTAAGCCATAAAATTAGTGCGGCCGCGTGCGGATGATGATGGGTTGGTCAGGGGAGGAGAGAGAAAGAGATGGGAAGGAGACAGAGAAAAGATGACGGGCCAAAGCAATTCGCTCAGTTGCGTACGTGAGCGGCATTAGCCGAGAAAACGAGGCAACAAGCTCAAGATGAAATTTGTTTATTTGTGATGTGATGTATCGCATAATTAGAGGGCAGCTCCAAACAATGCTTATAATTTTGTGAGCCGGCAATCAAAAGATTAAAGAGAATTTCAGTACAACAAAACGGATCAAAATATGTCAAAAAAAAGTTTTGATGCTTAAATAAGTCAAGTAGATAAACTCTCCGCATCTTTTCTATGCTTAAAAACTCGTTCATAATAAAATAACCCATTCTTCTCCATAAAAGCTAATCAAGAAGACCGATTAGTTGAACTCAACTTAATATCTTTTAAATACATCTTATTTAAAGAAAGTTAATCTTTATCTTTAAATGTAATCAAACCAATTAGAGGCATCTTATGCCAAAATACTTCAACTTAACTCAAGATGCCAATTCCAGTTTGTGCTTAAACATTACCTCGTGATCTTTTCGATTAGCAAATTTAAGAATTTGTGAAATTTAATGATTATAAAGTAATCTATTCATTAAAGTTGTTATTGGCACCCGCTATAAAATAAGTATATGTATACAAAAAATACTACCAAAAGCTGCTTAAAATGCGCGAAACAAGCTGGCGCATCTAATCCAGTGATAAAAAATCATCCAAATAAAACAAGAGCAAAGATGACAAGAACAACAGTATAGAAAGACATCAGTCAGTTAGAGGGAGAGGGAGAGAGAGAGAGTTGGTGAGGGAGAAAGAGAGCACGCTTCGTTTGCAAATCAACAAATTAGTATGCAGGAGACTAGACAGACAGATGTTGTTCCTCTTGCTGTTGCTAAAGTTATGAGATGTTGATTGACTGAACTGGCTTGACAAATAAATGAGTTTGTTATCATAATCACAAAATTATTAGCACTGCTTATGAATAACATTAAATGTACAGCGAATGGATGATGGCAATAAGGTCAAGTCATATTAGTCTCACTCTCCCTCACTTTGTCTACATGAGACCACGAAACTTTGGCAGCGTTATTATGTAATCATCAGACATTTGGTAATACCTTGAGGTCTTGACGTTTGCAGCCCACACAGCATTTGTCAATTTAAATGAGCCATAAGCACATTTCGCCAATTTTTATGATTAATTGAGTGTCTACATTAATTGCAGACGTGCAACAAGCTGACTGTTTGCCCCCCTGCCTCGTGTCCGGTACCACATGCACCATGCCCCATGTTGCCAGCCTATGAGACCAAGCAAACCCAATGGTTGCCCCAGCAATTTGCTGCCAGCCCGTGTGCATTGGCCAGAACAAATTGCAAAGCAATCGCCAAACATCCCAAAAAAAATCAGATATGTTGAAGTATTTTTGATTTAGCCTTTAAATGGCTAGATTAATCAATGTATTCGGCCGACCAGCAAGCATATAATAAATAAAATAATCCACAAATGCTTTGGGCATAAACCGATATAAAAACTATGTTTTATATTCCTTCAATTTATCCTTAAACTTTAGTTAATAAATATTGCTATAATTAGACACTTGTTTTTATCTAAACTTTCCCATTTTAGCCGTGAAAATTCTGGCAACACTAATGGTTATTTGTGTATCTCTGAGATACTTGTGCATCTATGAGTGAACATGCACACGGATTCATCTCTATGAGTTCATGATTGCCAACAACTTTAAAAAGCCAAAAGCTCAGTCGACTGTTGAAATCGTTAGCCAGGTTAAAACGCACACACACTTCCCTACACACACACACAGAACCCATATCAGTTGCATAGTTTTGCCGAGAGCCAGAAACAACTTTTTTTCTGCATTTGTTTTGGTTACGTTTTATCAGCTGCTTTGTGGCCTTTGACTGGGCATCTGTGTCTGGCCAAAGTGGTAACTGGAGAAGTCAGTCAGTTAGTTTTGGGTCTTGGCCAAATTTGGTTTATTCAACTCAATTAAATTTGATGCAGTTTTTACGGTTATTACTTCAAGTCGAAAAAGATTTTCTTGGACTCCGTCTTTTGCCTGCTGGTAGCCTAATTAAGTGCAACATAATAAATCAACTAATTTTTAGGCAAACACGTCTCTGGCATATTAATAGGCAATAAAGAGGAGATGATTCGTAGGGACACAGAGCGAGAGAGTGAGGGATACAACAATAAATAAACATGACAGATGAAACAGATGAACAAAGCAGCAAAGAAAGCAAAGCAAAAAGCCCAATAAAGTCTCAGCCACAGCAAATTAAATAAAAATCTTAATTACTCAAGTGTAATCATCATAATGATCATAAGAGCACGTAGCAAACAAAAACAACTGAGTACATTTGGTAAAATTATCTCAGGACCTTTTGCGGATTACAGAAGTGAAATATTACAGATTCGAGTATATGCATAATTCTCTATAATGTATATAGAAATATCCAATTATTTGTGATTCGGAAATGTGTGCAAAATAATCATGGGAAAATTTGACAGCTGCAGAGCAACAGATCAAAAAAAATAAATAGGAAAAAAACTATAAGAATTCCTTGCGTTGTTTCACAGAGACAATAAATAATAATAAATTATAAATCATTGACATCAGTGGCAGTGCGAATAAATGCGAACTGACAGCTGCAGAGCGAACAGCACCCAAAAACTAGGTAAGGAATGTGATAGGAATTATACACGTATGTGTAGGTATATTGGGTATATAATCACATATGATGGGTGTGATTCAACGAGGGGGTGATAATGTTGAGCATTATGACAAGCCAACAACATGCATAGCTCTTATAATTTATGACTACTATGATGGTCAGGGAGCGAGCAGAGGGAGTGGAAATAGTAGCGGAAACGGGAGCACAGCAAGTTGGGAATCATAAGAATCCCAAGGCATCACAAAAAGACCGAGAGAGAGACTGAATTCAAGTCTCATTTCGAGTCCGAGTCCGAGTCCGTGGCCGAATCTCACACGGGGCGGCTGCTTATTATAATTAGCTACGAAATTGCACATGACTGCAATAAATGTTTCAATTATTTATAATCTTCTCTGAAATGTTGCTGTGTGTCTGTTTTGGTGTGTGTATTTGTTGTTTGCGGTTAGTTAACCCCTTCACAACACTTACATCTCATCATCTGGGGAACTGTGGTTACTGCGCATTAATTATGTTCAATTACAAATTACAATATGAAAGTTGCACAAAGTGTTTTTGCAAAATCCAGTTGTTATATGACAAAATAAATCATTTTAATTAAGCTTTAGATCAGCGTAATTCAACAAAGCGAGTGTCAGAGAGATAAGTTAGGTAGCAGCTCATAAAGTAATTTCAGAAGGCTTTAATACCCTGTAGTATGTATAGTGATAAAGAGTTTGTGGTTCGAAGTAAACCCAAACAAATTGTTGTACTTATAGTCATACTTGGCTACAGCGTGTCTGCCAGTCGATCAGTCCATATGTAAACTGCTTTAAAATTAAATTGCCTAAAACTTTTTAATGAGATTCAATTTATTAAGTGGCCAGCACTTTGGATGAGTCTTAGAAATAGCTAGATATAAACTCAAATCTATTTGGTTTCCACACCCCTTTACCACTCGACAATCTCTATTGCTATTCCTCTCTCCCTTTGGCTGATGGTTTGACCACGACCCTCAACCGTGTTTACAAAATGTATCGATCCATTTTGCTCCGACCATAAATAAATTGTGCATAATTTATCTTTCAACGGCATTTGTTTAGCATAAATAAAAACAAACGCGGCCAACA
This sequence comes from Drosophila acutilabella, assembly GCA_035046005.1. Lineage (NCBI taxonomy): Eukaryota > Metazoa > Arthropoda > Insecta > Diptera > Drosophilidae > Drosophila > Drosophila acutilabella. The sequence goes on from JAWNOK010000072.1 coordinate 1,279,834, forward strand.
TTAAAAGCTAAATTAAACAACTATTTTGGCCAGGCAAAAAACATGAATTTACTATATGGGATCTAATGATGAGCTATGGAATCAACAGACTGACAGACAGCTCGATAGATAAATAGCTCAATAGAATTTGGGATAAAAAGAGGGTTGAACTGTTGGTGAGAGGGAAGAGGACTGAAGGGGGATTGGTAATGGCAGTGGTAATGAGCTGTACGTTGATTTGATGTACCCGCAAAACACACAAAACACAAAACAAAACCTAATATTTAGATTTAGTGTTGTTATCGTTCATTATTGCTTTTATGTTCCTCAACTTCTTTGTTGTTAGCCAAAGCATAAATTACGCAAAAATTAAATTGCAATTAACTGTAATTATGCACATGAAATTCATAAACAAATAAGCAACAATAATTGCGTATTAGCAAACAAAGCCCAAACTCTGATCCAAACTGGTTCAATCGAACACCAAATACATAAAGTATAAACATTAAATTATTCAAACAACAGAAGCGAAAATATATAAAATTTAACATTATCAAAAACAACTGAAACAACTCCACTCGAATATTTAAAATGTTCTCCTTAAACTGGTTCAGTGAACTAGTTTGTCAACAAAACAAAAGAAATGTTGTTAAATTATTACATATACAACAATAAGTTTAGATTAGTCTTACAGCTGAATTATTCTAATGAAATTTGGGTAATAAAATTGTGCTAATAACCCAAGAGAGTGAAAGTGAAGTAATCGTTAATTTATTAAACTAGTTTCTGTGGAGAACAGGTTCTTTGTTAAATTTATTTAATTAGCAAGTTAAGGTTTACGCAACTTCTACAAAAGTCTACAGCTAGCTGATGAAATGCAGTCAATTTAATATTTATTCATTTACAGTATTTACTCAAGACAATAAGTATTTTAAGAGCCTTAAACAGCAACAGTTTAAACAGCTGTTTTACAATCGTGTTACTTAGAGGTAAATGAACTCAATGACTCATAGTTAAACTGAATCATTCAAAGTGTGTTTGATAAATGAAAACAGTGCCAAAAACACATTTAATAGAAAATCTCAGCTGTTTTATTATTTTCACAGTCGATTATTTATCAAAACCATAAGGAAAATAGAAAATATTATTAGAATGCAAGTAGTAAGAACTAGGAACAAAATTTAAACAGTTGTCGTGTGTGAGGCGAAAAAAAAAAACACAAAACTAAAAAAAAAAGAAAGAAAATGTTTGGCAATTGTCGCTGTTGTAGGAACAAGATGATGAACAACACATGTGCCACAAGAGACGGGGCACAAGTCAACCGAGGCACAACGAAAATGCTAATTAATGTGATTATGTTGCCATTTTAATGTTAAACAATTGTTTAGCGATTAGTCAGGCGTCAAAAGTCGCAGACAAAAGGGAGAGAATGTTGGCAAAAACCTCATGATGATAAATTGTTGTAAAAGTGCAGTCGGGCGCCAATTTAATGCCAAAAGTTTTGCCATCAAGCGAATAAAACGAAAAGTAGCAAAAATTACATATTACACATTACACATACGCCCTGTGTGTGCGCTAAAGTAGTAGCAAAGTTTAAAGCTTTTGACAACAAGCGCCAAGGTGTTGAAAGCTTGGCAAGTTACGCACACTTACACACACCTACACTGCACACACACACACACACACACACGCGTAGCAAGTGCAGCCACAGGCAATGTGGTGGAACCTCACCTGTTCAACCCGTTAAACAGCCGCAACGTTGGCAAAATGTTTTTACTGATAAGCGCAGACAAATGCCACGCCCACAAAATGCTCAACACAGCAAAAATACCACATAGTAGCTGCTCTGCTAGATGCTGCTCGGCTAAACTGACAGCTATAGAGACATTAATGTGACGAGGGTTTTTGGTTTTTGGGGTTTGGGTTATGCTCTCAACACGAAAAAGTTGCAGAAAATTACATCACGGGTTGAACACATTGCGAGCGGGAAAACTGGTGTAAAAAAAAAAACTCAAAAAAAAAAGTGAAAAAAAGAGCAGAGGAAATCCAGCTAAATCAGTTCATGTCTGTGGCTCTACAACAAAAATGAAAGAAAGGAGAAAAGGGGGAAAAGGAAAAAAAGGTGCTGAAATCTGTGCGCACAGAATTTTCTCCTGTTCAACATCTTTCACCGTCTTCTGGGACTGTTTGACTGCCATATCACATGATTTGATATGTGAAGTGTTGCACGACTTGTGATGCTAGCGTTTTCTTTACTCGCTTCTTGGCTCTTAGGTTTGCCTGTTTGCCATTTAAAGTTGCACGTCGACGTCATACGCTGAAATATTATACAGTCAAATGTCGTATCAGATTTTGTTGCCCTCTATCAAGTACAAGTAGCTACGGCAAATAAACAAAAATTTTGATAAGCCACCGCAATATTTGTCTAGCAATTAGTTGATGGCTTCTTAAACTGAGATTGCAATTCCAGCTAGATTGTGTTGATAAGGGCTATAAAAACGGATCTAAAATATGCTTTATGATATTAAAATAAAATTTAAATGTGTATTTGAGAGTAAAGTACTTAAAGAAGACATTTTGATGTAGTTCAACAGTACAGGTGTCTCAACTGGTCGTGCATTTTTAGTGTGTTTATACATATTCTTCAATTTTAATTTTTAATAACTTTAAAATGATTTCAACTCCTTTTTTAGACAGATTTTTTTATTTATCTATTCCGTCTAGGCCATAAATAGATAATTGCTGTTGAGTAAATAGTAACAACGCAATTTACTGCGACATTGCGGCAAAGATAAAGCTGCAACAAAATGAGGAACTACACAAAAATAGACAGAAAAACAAATAGACAGACAAATACAACAACAGCAACAGCAAAAACTAACAGCAATTGTTATTTTTACTCGAAAAATCTGAAGAGCTCGTCAAGTGGGCTGATAACAATGTTTATCATTTGCGGACAACTTTCCACTTTTGCCAGCTGCTCCACTCCCAAGCCCCCAATAACATAACAAGCCAATGAACAATGCAATGAAATTAAGTTTTGTTGTACGATTCTTGACTTGAGATTTCCTTGGCAACAACATTTGGTATTCGAATGACACAGTTATTGATATCTTTTTGTTCGTTTCTTATCAAAAAGGTAAATAGAAAACAGTCTAGTTGGGGGAAATGGAAAAGGAGATGAAGATGTTGGGGAGAAGTAGAAAAAAAAGGTTGTCTATAATTGATTTGTAGCCGGAAAAGCTGAATAACACACAATAAACTGACAATGGCAATCAATTTCCATTATTGTAACGTACCGACGGCTAATTGAAAGTTGTTCAGATCTGTTCGACAATATCAACAGATAGTACGGAAATGCTATACCTCAACACTAGACGATTGTTCATGGGTGGGTGTGTTTTTCTGAGTGGGTATGTTGAGTGTGTGTGTGCTTCCATTTCCTGTAGTTAGTTTACCCATATCAAATGTTGTCTTTTTCATTTCAGTTTTTTTTTTATTTCTATTTTTCTGTAATGAAAAACTTTCGGGCAGTCGTTCTATCATAAATAATTCAATTTTACAGCATACTTTCGGGGAGTAAAATGAGGGAAAAGGACAGCAGCGAATGGAAAAATGAAAACAAACCACAAAATATAAAATACAAAATACTGAATACCGAATACAAACTGAAAAACGTAACCTAACGAACGCCAAAGTTCACACAGTTGCGCTTCACTGCACAAATATATTAAATTTCGATTTCGATATTTTTTTTTTTGTTTTGGGAAGGCAGCAGAAAACTTCAACTCAAACTCCAGACTGAGTAGCGAGTGTCTGAACCCGAATCCAAATCCGATACTGAATCCATGAGCACGTGCGTTAACCTTTGACATATGAGCAGGAAAACAAGGGGGCACAGACAAACAGGCGGTGTGCCAGGGAATGCCAGTGAAACCATCAAACATATTTTATGTATTAAGGATATGTGAGAGACCCTCAAACACAGCCAGCCAGACAGACAGACAAACAGACGGACAGACAGCCAAACAGTCAGACAGACAGTCAGACAGACAGAACACACACACACAGAGTCCCACACACACACAGACTGCCGCCCATTGCCAAAATGTATACGCTCTCTGGGGGGCGTAACGGGACAAATTCATGTAAGGAAACCTGAGATCCACTCGACTGCAAAATATCCGTCAATGTGCAAGGGCTTCTTATTTATTCTATGAGGTAAAAAGTTTAATAAAGCCCTGGCAACTACTGACGGACTTTCCTAATTTCCAGGACTGAATGAAATCTATCTATGTTATGAATTCCAATCGTTCCACATTTTTATCATTTTTTGCATGTTACAGCCAACTCTTTCTTCACATCTAACGGGTATGAAAAAGAAATCACGTTACAAAACAACAACTGCGACACCACGAAGGACACATATCAAAGTTGTCCACAGAGCTGTCTCTTTCTCTCACTCTCTCTCTCTCTCTCTCTCTCTCTCTATTACACCGTCCTTCCCACTCTCTCTGGGGAAATCAAAACAGATCAAAATGTCATCTTTAAGAGCTTAAATTTGTATAAAATTGCGGCTCGTAAAACCCAAAAGAAGCACAACAAAAGCATCAGCTAAGCAGACGACACAAAGGTGTCTGCCAACGAGAGCTCACTTTTCTGTCTGTCTATACTTGGTGTGTCTGTCGAAGGTGTTATAGCTTATAATAACAATATAAGCACATGTTTTAGTTTGGCTTTTTTTCAGTTTTCCTTTTTAGTGATTTAGTTGTCTTTATATCAGTGAAGCATAAAACTGAATGGGTTGACTGCTTTTCTCGAGAAAGTGTCAAAACGTTTTGTGAGCTTAACATTGTCAAATCAGTCATACATCAGCTACTATTTGGGTTGTTAAAGGTTATGGTGAAAGGTGAGAGACCAGAGCTAAAAATATCAAATGAATGACATGAATAAAATTCTTTGTTTGAAATAAAACTATAACTGAATGAAACTAGCTGAAAAGTAGACTACTTTTTCTGGTTACAAGTTGCATTTTAAACATAAACAATGTCAAAACTTTATACAAAGGCTATAATTGTGCTATTGGCAAACCAAAAACTTGAAATCAAGCCAAAGTTCAATTTTATGTCTGGGGAACTTTTAGTCTGCCACAAAAAGCAGATCAACGCTTCAATCAATTGAACTTTTGACTAAAGAAGAAAAAAAAGAGTATTGTACAGGACCGATAACTTCATTTTGAACTGAAAAGATTCATAAGACATGAATAAACACAACGTAAAACGAATGTGATTTTGAATTGAATGAGTGAACGACAAGTCCGACAACTTGAGTAGTTCCAAACAGCCTCTTTTATAGCTGTGTGTGACTGCAGTGAGTGCGGGTGTGTGTGTGTGTCTGTTGTGAATCCACTTAGCATATGCGAAGACACAAAGATAGAAAACTGCATCTGGTCTCTCAACACACATAATAAGCCCAAAACAAATGCTTTGATTTCCAGTTGAGGCGACTGACGACGACACCGCACACTCAATGGGAAAAGGTTTTTTTTTTTATTTATTTTTATCTGTTTTATTTTTTCTTTTTTCTCCATTCAGTTTTAGCTCCGGATCTGGGTCTGAGAAACGGATTCAATGTCTGTCTGTCCATAGTCTGCAACGAGCCCCAGCCGGACGTACGAGTTTCGATTGTGTGAGGGTGACAAAACCTAATAAAATTTAATTAAACTCAATCAAAATCCATTTAAGGCGCACAAAACCCACCAAACAGAACTGAACACAGAGCAGAGCTATTCAAGTGACAAGCGTGTAAGGGAGAAAGCAGGAGAGAAAGAGAGAGGTGGAGAGAGAGAGAGGGAGGCATACTTGTGGGTGCATTTGTGAGTGGTCCGCTTTAATTGAATTTTCAGTGCGATCTCTCTTTTAGCATCTTCTCGTGCACTTGCAAAAACGGAAATGAAAATGATGTCATTTGTTTTTGCCTTTTGCTTTATTCATAAACAAATATTCAGCACATGCAGTTATTTACACACACACACACACACACACATACATACATACACCCACCCACAAATACACCTTCGCTTTGAATGAGAAATTAATTGAAAAAGCTGCTTGCTGCACCTGTTGACGTACAAAAGCTGATTAGCCTGTGGTCAGCCAGAAGAGCCAGCCAAACACCAGAGCAGAATTCAATTTACAATTGTTACAATCAAAACTAATGATTTCAGTCGTGCCAGAGTCTGTTAAAGAACTAATTACACTCAACAAAATTGCAGTTGACTTTGGCAGAGAAAACAAAAGGGAACTTAATTTAAATTTAAAAGAAATTAGGAAGTCTTATAAACCAATGCTACTAAACCAAATGTTTCAGCTTCTCATTTTTACTGAGATATATTCTGTTACTCCATAAAATAAAATGTACAACAACTAACTACAGATTTTCTCTAAGTGCATGTTCATAAATGGATGATTTCCACAATGTTCATAAATGTATAAATCTATATATGCGTTAGCTTCACAATAAGCTGACCTCTGTGTGTGTCTGTGCATCTGTTTGTTTGCTTAATTTAATTTACCCGACACAATACTCAGGGATGATGATGACCATGTTGATATATCTACAGACGTAGCAAAAGAGCGAGTTAACGAGCTGTGGGCGAAAGGGGGGCAAGTACAGGGTAGGGGCGACAATTTACTTGTTAGCGCACAAATCAAAGCGCTCTTGTATGCAAATGATAGAATTGTTGGGGGAGAAAATGATAATGGAGGGTGCGAGAGGGTTGATAGACCAACTACACATGTTCTATACGAATGACCCCTTACAAGTGGCTCTCTTGAATTATATGCCAGCTACTCAAATGGAACAGAAGCTGAGAAAAGGGATGGGGCAAACACAATTCTATGGCTGTCAAATTAAGCTCCCTTGTCCCACAGAATCCATGCCAAAATCTGACTAGATCTTTAGAAAATATTTCATTCCATAGCTATGTTAAATATATATTTTAGACAGCGTCTAGTCATTATACTCAACAATGTGTAAATTGCTTTCCATGTATTTCGACTTATTTATTTTCGTGTGCCAGCGTTAAAAACTAAACAGAAATATTCCCAAAAAGATTTCCCATCTAATATACAGACCAGCAAACGTAGAGAAACAAAAACAAAAAAAAGATGAGACGAAGAATAATTTTTCCAAATTATAAATACATTTTTACCTCAACGCCGAAGCAAACGCAGCAGCGACTGCGACGTTCTCGCTGACAGCGCAGTCAGCGTATGCAGGTGTGCGCCAATATGCTTATTTTTAGTAGCCATCGTCGACGTTGACTGCGAAGTCGACTGAGAAGCGTAGCAATGCTGCGCACCACTCGCCTGATTTTATTTTAGGTATAAATTTGAGAAAATATATATATTTTTGTATCTTTTTTTTTGCTGTTGTTGCTCTTTCGACTGTTTAGTGAGTAATTAACAAGCAAAACATTAAGAAAAAAAAACTAAACAGAAATACACAAACATACATTTGCAGTAAGAAAAGCAAAGATGTGTCTTGGGGTTGCGGGGGCGTGGCAAGAATTGCGAGTACTTTGGGCAGAACGAGCCGCCATTTCACTTAACTAGACATTAATTATATGCCACGAACAGAGCTACTTGAGTGGAATATGAATAAGAAGCTGCACCAGCAGCAACAGCAACAAAATATTTGAACAAACGTAGCAACAACGTTCATAATTATAATAATAATAATTATGAATATTATACCACACACATGTGTACACAACATAATGTGTGCCATAGTATGATTATTATTGCGGCATATTGTAGACTAAATTTAGCTCAAGGCTTTTGTGTTTTTATTTTTTTCATTCAACGCGATTTACCTGAGATTTTGTTATTATTTATGAATTTTCAAAAGAACTTGTACGAAATAGTTTTTTGATTTATACCTTTGATAGTAAATTGTTGTGAAATTAATTTGGCTGCATCTATTTAAGATAGTTTCAAAAACTAATTTAAGAAAGTATAAAATTTGTTCAAAAAATTTTAGTAACTCATAAAATACATTAACTAGGTACTTGAATATATTTCTTAATTGTCTGAACCACTTTTATTGATAAACATAAGGTAAAAACGTATTCCACATACATCCAATAAACTTTGAAGGTAACACTAAGTAGGTTACGAACTAGTTCCGAATACTCTATTCAAATTAGCTGTCAATATTTAAAAACATCAATCGATTTACGTTGTCATAAATGGATGAAGAAAATATTTAAAATTTCTTGCAGCTAATGGAACTATTCCCCTTGAAAGCAAATATTGAAAAACTTTTTCTTTATACTCCCCAAGTTTTATGAAACACTTTAAAGTAAAATATAAAAAAAGTACTTAAGTTTTTTTAGTTTTTGGAAGTTCGTTTTCTTTTATGGTCAACCAGCTGGTTTAGGGGCTTTTAGCCTGGAAACTTACCTGCAACGAGAAGGGAACAGAAATGAAAAATGTACATTAGATATTTATAATTTAAGCGTAAGCGCAGCGGCAAAGTATACGAAACAAAAAATTTCGTAAGTTCAAAAATGCAATAAACACGAAAATTTATGAAGAATTTAGTAAGAAGAAACACAAAAAAAAGACAAGAACAACAAGTAGATAGATAGACAAGTGGTAAAAGAATTTATGACTATAAAAATGTTTATTGCTTGTGTTTTTGTTTTATATTACGCGGTGGGGAGTAAATGTGTTGTTTCTAGCTCACTTCCCCCTCAATCTCTCGCTCTCTTCTTTTCTCTCCCTCTATTTTATGTAAGTTCTTAAGCAACAATTTTGACAGGTAGTCCAAGGGGAACTGCTACCACTTTACTGTCACTTTGAATAATGCGATTCCACATAAATTGGCTTGCGTGTGAAATTGCCCCCTTACCTTTCCGCTTTTCGCTTTCCCCTTTCCCTTTAAATTTTTATTTTGATTTCCCCTTTTAACCTTTTCTCGTTTCCTTTTTTTTTAAATTTCTAATTAGCTGTAGAGCTGCGTTTTCAACGCTTTTCATCAAAATTTCATAAAGCTGCTGCATTTGCCTGAGCCGAGGAAATGAAAAGTGAAGTGAGAATTATAAAAAGTACGAAAGAATAAACGAATTGAAAACACAACTCGTATGAAAGCTTAATCCTTCAAACGTTGAGGACATCTGACTTAACTGGTTGGGTTGGCAACATGTTTGCCCGCTGTCATGAAAAAACTGGATTACAGTCAGAGGACTACGGCCGTGGAGCAAAGGGATTTCGAAATAACGACATAAAAACAACAGGAAATTTAAAAAATAAAAAATTCAATACGAACTTTGAAGTGTTAAGTCATAAGGTGACTCCAAAATAGGATACACTTAAACATTAAACAGTTTTTTACTTAGAATTTACATTTATAAACTTTGTCTTAAGCAGAAATTTAAAGTTATTAAAAAATATACTACTTAAATTAAGCGACATAATCTACCTAATTTTAAAGCTAGTAAATTTAAAGTTTAACGCCATCATAAATTGTATTTATAATCTCTCTAAACTTCATCTTTTAGCTGATGTGCTTCCTGTTCCGGTTAAGTCAGTGCGGAAATCCAACAAGGACGAAGAGGATAAAAAAAAATAACAATGAACTTTGCAAGCGACACACGCACACTCGTACACACACACACATATATAAACACAGAGGGAGTGCAGTGCACATATATTTTTTAATCAAAATTCTCTTAAATAATTAAAATGCAAATTGTGCGAGCATAAAAATAACAACAAACAAATGGCAGGCGATGCCATGACACAAGACAAGGACAAAGCAGCTAAAGGACAACAAACAGCACAACGAACGAAAGTTGAATGATATGACAACAACAACTACAACAATAACAAAATGATTACGAAGAAGATGATGATGATGATGTTATTGTTGTGGAGAGAGCAGTACGAACTTGACGACTTTGACAGTTCTTTGTGGCATTTTCTACCGCCGTGTGACATAACAATAAAAAAAGCGAGAAAAATAAAGAAAATAAGAACTGTTCCCTCAAAGTGTTAACGATGATGATGCTGTTGTTAATGCTGCTGCCAATGATTATTGTGACAATCATGACGTTGATAATGATGATGATGTTGCTCGCAAAACAGCAGCTGAGACCAACGGGGGCCAAATGAAAAAAGAGTTACGAAACATAAGTATCACATGGCATCTTTCAGGCTCCACTCATAACACACACTTGGATTGACCCATGTGCACACTCGCACACACACGTCCATACTCACACACACAGACACATACACGTCTGTTAAATTCATGGCACGAGCTTAGCATGCACAAAAAGGTTTGACTCAAAAACCCAACCCTGAAAATTCAAAGGGTGGCAACGGCACGTGCTGCTAAGGGCTTCTTCTTCCCTCTACCTCAATATAAATTCTCCCTGTCTCTCTTTCACTCCACCTCAATCGCTGTCTGTATCTCTGCTGCTCTCTCTATCTATAAGCACTGTGAACGTTGTGTTCATTAAGCTGCTTATTATGTTTGCACTTAAAAATTCATATGTGACTATGGCAGCAGAATGTGTCCTACAAATTTTTAGTTGTTGTGCGAGTCTGTCTGTGTCATTCTGTGTGTGTGTGTCCTTTAAAGCTAAAATTATTAGCATACTTAAGGACGTGCGCTCCGCTTGAGGTATTTGAAAATGTAATTAGGACAAACAGGAGGATATATTTCAGCTTTTAATAGTTATACATTTGTTGTTGTTGTAATTAATGTTTAATGCTCACCTTGTACCTGTTCATGTTCTTGTTGTTGTTAACAACAAATGCAATTTAGCATACGCCATGTGGTACAACCCAGAACCCCCTTCACTTTCATACAAGTTCATAATCATTAAAAATTTTTTCTCCTCATTTTCTTTTTCTCATATTTGGGTTGTCGTTTTTCTCTCTTTCTTCACATAAATATTAAATTAAGCAAACAAAATTTACATTTTCACATTTTCAGCATGCGAGAGAGCATTATATTTTTGATGACTGCTGTCATTTAATTGGTCTGGGGCAATGGGGACAGTAAGGGGAGATGTTTCCGACCAGATGATGTGAAACATTTGCGGTTAGTTTGAAGACGAAGAACTCGTTTTCTAACCAAATGAAATGTAGTTGAAAACCACAGAAGCTACTTCATTAGTCTTATTAGAGAGTATTTTATGTGGGAAAAATTTGAAATATTATGATAACAATGAGTAAACCTAACTACTTAAGATTTGGGAATTAATTTCATCGCATTCTTTCATAAATATTGTAAAAGAAGACAAAAATACAAAAGTACTCCAGTTCAAAACGAGTTCATATAAACACAATCCCAAATATTTAAAACCATTAAAAGTCTAAAAGGGTAAACGCATAAATAAAGCAACTGATACCATGGAATATAAAGAAAATATAGCAAAAAAATTGAAAATGCTTTGTTAAAAAAAGGAATGAAAATGAACAAGGACATGCAAAGGCAGCGATAGGATGAAAAGTGTATTTAAAGTCTGGCTGTCTCGGTAGACTCGAGGACAACAAACCAGACACATACAAAAAGCCGGGACAGACACTGGACAAGGGAGGGGCAACAGATGAGCGGGCGTGTCGACGTGTGGCAAGCAAGTTTATTTAAGCGAAAATGTAATTTTATGCTTTTTAATTGAGCGAATATGCGTGTAACATGTGCAAGTCGGCAAAACAGAGATCAAAACGGGCAGCAAAGGGGAGAGTGGGGGAAATAAGAGATGGGGAGCAAAGTGTGGTGAATGTTGACATAGATGAAGTGAATGGAGTGCCAAAAAGGATTCCACACAGATGGAAATCGAGAATGAAGTAGATGGAGATGGAGGGCGGCTTGATGAGTTTGCGATGCATTCAAGCGTCAACATGAATACAAAGTAAGCAAAAGACTTCTAACCAGGTTGCCAGACTACGTGAATATCTTCTAGCTGTTTGCTGCAGCTGACGCTGCACATTAACTGGCCAGGACACTTACTTTACTGTCTACACCAGAAGGGGGCGTTACTTAATGTATTTAAACAACTAAAAGGCGCTGAGACAGCACTAAGCAGAGCGCGATGGGTTGGGCCAAAGGGAAAGCGGGGAGAGCGTTGCTCTGGCTGGACGTTGATGATGAAAAGCAATAAAAATGCAACATTATTAATCATCATCAATCAATGTCATCCATCAAAATTGCGGCACACTGGCAGAGGTTCGGGCCAACGTTTATGAAGCTTCTGCTGCCGCTGCCTTTTGTTCTGCTTCTGTGCCCTGTCCCATTATCATCAACGGCTCTTTCTTTTTTATTTCTAGCACCCTGGGTACAACGCTCCTAGCTCCAGGCGAGACTTCCAGACGGGCTGGAGACAGCACACAAAGCAAAAGAATGTTAAATGGGAGTGCGAAGAGAAAAGAGAAGCTCACATTGTTCTTAAATAAAATAGCAGTTGTTCAATTTTAAATTATTTTCAATTAGATTAATTTAAAGTAAGTTACTCCAGTTTCTCTTGGGAGAATAAATTTTAAATATATTTATTTTAAATAAAAAGGTATTTATAATTAAGTGGCATAACGGTCATTTTATTGACCAGTGTCAGTTGCCATAAAAAGTAACATTTTTATCTCACATTAAGTAACATTAAGTGAAACACTTTTAATAAATAATCTATCATACTTTTAGTAAACAATTATAGAAAAAAGTGGAGTACTACACCAATTTTATTACCATTCATTTGTACCAAATTAAAATCAAATTTATCAACGAGAAACACTTAAAAAGCTGTTATCTCAATTTAACCAATTTAATCGGCTTCCAAATGTCGCATGGGTGAACGTTAACACCATTTCAACACTCTAATAAATCATCCCATAGTCTTTTATCATTTTCAAAATGAATAACTCGATCACTAGTTGAACTTGACCTGCTGCTAAACAAATATCTATTGAGATCATCGACAACAACAACTTTCAGATCTCATTTAAGCTAATTATAAGACTTAAATCCAAGACTAAATTGCTTAATTCGATGGCTTTGTTCAAAACTATAATCTACAATCTATTGCGCAGATTCTTCTGTCATTATTTTGTTTTTGGAGCTCTTGCTTCGATGGACTTCCTATTTTGTTGCTCGTGGTTTCAGCTCAACTCATGCATATGGATTGAAAACAAATAAAAATCGGGTATCAAAATACGAAAACTAAGAAAAACGTGACTAATTTATGGCCCTTAATTTTTTTTTTGCTTATGTTGGGCAATAAAATTTATAGAACAGCGTTGCCAGATAGTTTGAAGACTTGATTGACATTGGCCTGACTGGCAAGAGACTGAAATCTAATCAATATTTAAATAGTTTTCATGAAAAAATATATATATAAATGTAAAAGAAAACCTATTAGAAAGCACACACAAAAGGTGGCGCTGTTCTGCAAAAGTTTCGTTAAAGTTCTGTTACCCGAAACGAGAGACAAGCAACTACACTGACTGCAAATAGTTGTCAAACAAAGGCAAGAACAAGCACAAGACAAGACGACGAATTTTACAACAAGCAAGCAAGTTCAAAGTGATAGAGAGGAGTAACCGTAGAGGACTCTCCACCAGGTAAACTAGGTAGCTGACATTATAGGAGTACTTCCATTATTTTGTATGTCAATTGCTTTTCAAGCACTCACGACAAAGCAAAGAAGAATTCCAAAAGAAACGGCAGCAGAAGGTGCCACCTCAAGTTCCAGTTGTGGGCGGCAAAAGTAGCTGAGTTAAAGTGGCAGCAAAGTGCCGCAAAGTTTATAAGCAGTCTCCTTTTTTTTTGTGCTCTCTGAGCCACGCAGAAGTTTTCAAGTCAAGTATGGAAAACCTGCGACAGACTAGGACCAAAGGTAACGGAGGCGAACGGTAAACATTGTTCGTTAATTAAATTCACAAAAAAAAAAAAAAGTGGAAATAATTAACACTAAAACAAGTAAGAAACTATTATTAAAAGTGCTCGACTGTGGCATACCCAATATGCATGGCAGCATGTGTATAAATTCTTTAGTCATTAGCTTGAAAATCTAGCATGAAATACACGTAGACAGCTTGAAATGGCTATCAAGAATGTCGAACCTTCTATATACCCACAAAAAAAAAAGTTTAATGATGAAAGCCACGAAGAGTGTGAGACAAGTGGATAGAGCAGAGTTGTCAAGGCTTGTCAAAGTTCTCAAATGTGTAATTATCACATAAATTATGCAAGCTTCGAGCTTTTGTTTTTTTTTCTCTCTTTTTTTTCATTATAAATTTATTCTTCTTCGCTTTTGTTATTGTTTGCACAATTAACATATGACATCCATTGACAGCAATTTAATTTGTTGCTTTTTTTTGCGCTTTTTCTTGTTTCAGTTTTGCGTTTTTGCTTTAAGCCTTTCTTTTGTCCATTGACTTTCTTGGACAAGGTCATTGACTCTTTTTTTTTTTGCTTTTATAATGTTTTGCGTTCTTTTCGTTGCGGCTTTTGCAATTTTGTTGGACTTTCATTTGCCTAATTTTTAGTTTATTGATTTCTTTCTAAATGATATTTAAGCACACGGTTTATGAGTTTATATTTTGGGCGCTTTCCATGCATGATGAAAAACCTTTCTAAAGTAACAGGCTGCTCAAACGATTAGCCACGACTAACCGAATTGAAATATTGACCCGAAAAAACAATTGTGCAAAAAAAATGTAAGCGAGTGACCTTTTTCTTTGGAGATTGTAATTTTCTGTGTCTCAAATATGATTGACTTTCTTTCCAAACTCTGCAACTGTTTTGCCTTTTACTATATAAGAATTGATTAGTATTTTCAACAAATTCTACTGTTCATTCTCTCTTCAAATTTTCACAATTTTCTAGGTCACAGAAAATTCACGTACTCACGTACTCACTTACTTATTCTTCCACAATTTTGCCCCAATTGCCCATTTGTTCACATGAAGTCTCATCATTCATTAGCCGCACGTTTTTCTAGTTTTTCTAGCGGTTTTTGCTGCCAAAATAAATCCCAAAACCTGTCCCATGACAAAAACATAAACAAAGAAACCACAACACTGGACAACATGCAAAACAAAACAAGACACAAAACAACAAAAAGTAAATAACATAAACAACAAATATTAACCCAGTTTTTTGTTGTCTTAGTTCTTAACGAATGACTGCAATTTAAATTATGAATAGATTTCTTGTTAGATCACTATATTTTCACTTCTCAACACTGTCAAATCAAAGCTTCCTCTTGATTGACTGCATGTCAGTCTTGCTGTAGTTTTCCACCAAAAACAAGTTGCCCAATACGCCCACTAGCTGACCGCAATTTGCGAGAGGTTATGCAGACGAGAGAGGAAGGAGAGTGAAGCATCAACTGAACATCAATTGGTCATATCTCTACCTGGTGAAAATTCCAAAGGCTTTATGAAGCTTTTCATTTCTTTTCATTTTTTTTTTTTTTTCTCTTCTAAAAATTTCTATTCTCGTGTCACATATTTTTTCACACTCATCGCGTTGACAGCCTGATGATAAATTTGCTGTTGACTTGTAGCGGAATAGAGACGAATGGGAAAAGTGTTCTGTGGTTTTTTGGCAAAGAAAATTCTGTAGCAAAATGTGTCACGAATCTTGCACAAACTAATAGCTAGTAAGTTATGTAAACATAACAAGAATAAATATTAAAAGTCAGTTGATTTATATAAAAGTGATGAAAATTTTCTATTAAGTTGAGATATTATCAAATTTGTTTCATAAACTTTAAAGCTGCTTTCACTAAAGTTGTTTTTAAGCTGTTTTCGGTTTACGATGTGAATTTGGCATTTATGCATTTTATCACAACTTGGCATTGTACACTAACTGAAAGTGGCTTTGACTGGCATTTTCAATTTGCACTAACTTCAACAAGCAGGACAAACGAAAATAGAGTCAAGTTAAAACTAAAAGCAGCAGGAAGGTGAAAAGTAAATGAGAGGTCAAAGAAAATAAGAGAAAAACAATTTATATAAAGCTCTGGGGGCCAAAAGGAGGCACATGAAAAATGCCCAAGTGACGCCTTTCTTTAGGTATTAAGGTCAAAAGCGTTAAACCAAAACAAAACAGCAACAGCAACGTTGAATCAGGTAACACAAACAGACAAGAGCAGATTTGCAGCAGCAGCAGCAGCAAACAACCGCAAAAAAAAAAATCTGCACCACAGGTATACAAAAAACAAACCAGCAGAAAGCCCCTCATCCCGACAATAACATGGCCAAGAACATGCCAACAAGTAACGGTGAAGAGAGTTCTAGAATTAGGTCAAAGAAAGAGACACAGCGAGAGAAAGAGAGTGAGAGGCAAATGTGCAGCGCAAATATGTAATTGGCCAAAACCGCCTGGCTCGGCCTGCCAGCAAGCTTGGCTTAAATGAAAAGAAAGTTAAGAACAAAGAGAACCGCAAAGAATCGCGGAAATGGCAGAACATCACAAATCTACGCTTGACTCTTTTTCTTTTCATTCTTTTCTTTCTTTTTTTTTTAGCTTACACCGTTATGTTGACCGCCTTAGTTAACGGTACTGCTGTTGAACATTGGCAAATACTGCAAAAACCGGTTACACTTCTGCCTCTTTTTGCCTCCATATAACAACGTTTGACATCCATATCTTTTGCAGAAATCTGTGTCTTTGCCTTCCTACAGGTTCTTGACGACGTTCAAAACTGGTTTTAAAATCTCTCATTAATTTTTTTTGTTCTTTTTCAAGTTTATGACGCTTTCTAAAATTCTCAAGTTTTCAATCAATAACATTTAAACGATTGAACAAACCATTTCTATTTGACTTATAAGCTATTAGCCAACATTATAGCTCATTACCACAGTCAATTCAATGCTTAACATAATTTGTTGTACAAATAAATACAAATTAAAGAGTTTAAATACTATATATAAAATGAAACCGGAAATTACTCAATTCGAAAATGCAAACCAAACTTGGTCGCTTCCGTTTGATTGCGGCGTTCGAAATAAATGTTTATAAATATATTCGGCTTTTTTTGTGTATCGTTTTAGTTGTTTATTTGTATGTATGTGTGTATATCTGTTAATTTTGTTCTTCTTCTGGCTGTGCTTTGATCGCAAAACTTTAATGAAATCACTTGATTTGGGCACGAGCAACTTTTAAATTCAAAGTCAAAATACCTTTCAATACTAATTAAAAATTATAATAATAATCAATGTTAAACAAATGTTGCAACAATTTAGCGAGTGGAGCATCTAAAATTGCTCACAACATGTAGACAAATTTCAATGCAATTAACAATTAGTTTTCCATTAAAACTTTCTACTTAATTGCCATAAATATTAGCTTAAATTGCAACAATACAAACAGTTTCTTTATTTCTCAATTTTAGTTCAATAACACTTTCATTTGTTATCATTGACAATGACAACTTTCTTTTGCCAGCTATTTTGAAAATAAATAAGTTTTTATTCAACTTCCAATTATTGATACAATTTGAAATCTCTTTTCGATTCAAATCTGCCTGTGATTCAGCCAATTCAATTTATTGTCAGCTTTTATAAGACTTAAACAACTGGTCTCATTTCAGTTCAAAAGCTGTTTCATAGAAGTACCAGTAATTCCATTCAATTTATTAAACATCTCAGTACTATATTTATACCCTAAGCTTTCTTAACATTATTTATTATATAATTTTCTTATTTTTACAATATTTATAACATATTTTTCATGTTATTTTTCTGCAATTTTATTTTATGAAACTAACTTTGTTTAGCTTTATAGTTATTCACTTTTCTGTGTTTTGAAACTTAATCTTTCCCACAGATTCTTCTAAAACTATTCAACTTCTCCAACTTTGTCTTTCTTTCTTTATTTTTGAGCATGTTTTTTAGTGTTTGTTTATGATCTTGACATTTTTCTTGCCGGTAGATAGAACGTGCTATCCACATCAGATTTGGTTTAACGATCAACGCGCTTTAAGGTGACAGAACTTGAATACAGCCCCAACTAGACCTGACCGGACTGGACCAGTCTAGTTAATTAATATGTTTTATAGCCATCTCGTTAACAAAATAAATTTAGAAGAAATTTGCATGTTTAAATCAGATTATGCCATGTGGCATTGCCATGTGTGTGATCTTCATAATAATTTTATAATAAATAGCTAGAAGTAAATGGGCAATGCCTTCAAATAAATTGCAAAAGCATTCGATCTTTTGGTACGATTTGACATTTTGAGTTAATTAGCGTTGCTGTCAGAGAATTGGAATCATTTCAGCTTGATGAGTTTCACACTCAGTTATATATAGATTTATTTTAGCTTTTGTCAACCACAAAATTCTTAGACAAAAGCTGTCAGACCTGTTACCTCACAGACAATAACTAAACGAAAAATACAGAAATCAAAATAAACAAAATTGAATCTAATTAAATTAGCAACTTGTTTTATTGCTAATAAAAATCCTTTGTACACATTTGAAATGTTTTTGTTTTAATTTTTATAGGTCTTTTCGATTTCTACTGAACAAAATACAGTAACGACTCTGTTGGTTTGCACGAAAAAGGTCAAAATATCCAGAATAGTTCAACAAATTTCATAAAAAACTAACATATTTATGAATTGCCGACTAATTCTATAGATTATTTGATTATGCAAAAGCCATAAAATTATAAAGTTCTCCGAAAAATAGTTGAATCTATTAATAATTACTAACTAGAAAAGTTCAACATGTGGTCCGTTAGCAGAAGCTTTCACTGTACATAGTAGCAAACATTTATTATGCAAATTCTGTTGTTGTTATTTTTTAACTTTTTTGTTAGTTCTGCAACCCTTTTATGCCCATCATTTATAATGCAAATAAATGAGTTTAAAAGCTATGGGATTTCATTAAGCTGACAACACAAAACAACAAACATGAGAAACACAAATATGTAAATGAAAACTCATTTAATATGTTTTAGATATATTTTTAAATATCTAATTCCTAGTTTGTCACAGCTAGACGGCAATCGATGTCTAATATAATAAATTAAACAATTTACTGTTGCTCGCATTTTGTCTATAAATAAATGCAGTCCAAACTTATAAAATATTATTTCATTTGACTCAAAAAACTATGACGAATCCCACCTCCAACCAAACCAAAATAAAAGCAAAATATAAGAATAAAATACTACCTCAGATATTTGTTGCTGTTCTTGATTTCGGTAATCGGGGCGAATGACTAATAAATTCCCAAGACGATTTATGGGACGGGCTCCATGATATGTGAAATACAATGTTTACCTGCTAGCACAAAAACTTGGCCAACAAAAACACATTAGAACACAAACTGTTGAGCGATTCTCATATGTGAGTTACCCGTGAATTGCATTTATTTTTATAGCACACTTTAAGGTGCTGCTAATCTTTAAACAGAAGTCAATTTTAAAATAACAACTGAACACTAAATACCGATCCAAAATCCAACCTAGCGACGATTACAGCATACCCCAACTCAACGAGTGACGGGTATTCTATACAACAACAGCAAACTTAATATCACAAAGTTTCTTTGCTTTTGTGTTTTTATTTAAGCACTTTTAATGAGCTGCCAGCTAAAGTAAGTGGCAACAAACCCAAACAAATGTATTTCTAATAGTTTTCGGCACTAAATTCAATTGGCCTCCTCTTCGATCTACGTAATGACGCAAACGGATGGCCAACAAACCCAGCAGCTAACACTTTGTTTAGACCACAGTTCCATAATATTATATAACACAATGAACGATGTACACATTTTGCTTTTGGTTAATAAATAAAAACATTCGAGTATTCGAGCCATGTGCGAAAAGTCCATATATACCTCATATAGAAAATTATAATAATAACACAAGAATATATGTATGTGTGTGTCTGTGTGAGTGTCTGTTTATACTTATTGAAGGAGAGTGAGAGATTCGGGAAGGTCTTGATTATATCTCGTTGCTTGCACAAGTTACGTACATTGTCACCTACCTGCAATGAGAAAGAAAAAAGGAAATTGTTTAGTTAAATGAAGTGAAGTTTCGTTAATGGTAGTTATAAAGTTTATTGTAAACGTTTCACTAGCATATTTGGAAACTACTTGATTTAGTACGCATCTTTCAGATACAGATACTTTCATAACTCTGCTCTATAACTTTGTCACCTCTACGATTTTGTGACTCTCTATTTTTTATGATTGTAGTGCACCTACTAAATCTCTCACTGCTGTAGTAAAACTGTCGACAGCTTTGGGTTTGATAGACAGACTCTGTGTTTTTGGTAACAAAGGCTTTGGCTTTGGCTTATGGCCGCCTGGCAAACTAGTTAAGCCACGGGGTTGTATGGACAAAAAAAAAAAAAAAACAAAGTCCGCATCAAAAGCGCTTCTCTCATAAATCAGCGGCCTCTTTTCACAAAACAAAGGCCAACAAACAGCCACGAGAACCTCCACTTAACCCCAGGAGGCAGAGAGAGATAGAAATACAGAGAAAGAGAGCGAAGCGAAGGAGAGTGAGTTTAGGTCAGAGCGGGTTCAGAGGGTCAAACTGCTCGAGAGCTTGTGGAAAGACTCATAAATATTGACGCGTTTCGTGTGCTCGAAAATTGTCGCGCGCGGTTTTCTGTCGGGTTATTACAAAATTCATGGCTTGTAAAATGTTGGAAAATCCCAGGAATATGAAAATTTTAAAATGCCTATAAAGGAAGACAAGAAGGCCAACGAATTGGCTGACTGACTGACTGACAAAGCAGCTTAAACACACACACAAACACACAAAACGATAGAGGAGAGATATTTTTACCCTCCAGCCCCTTTGACCGCAAAGTGTTTTGGTGTGGGTTTCGCTTTTTTGTAGGGCTTTTGGGTTTTGACTACGGATATGACTACATCCACTCCTACTACCACGCCCCATGCCACTCCTCCCATCACTGTGGTCATTGGGATTTCTGTTTTCATTGCCTGCGTTTGACGCGCCACTCGAAAATATCATTTACATATCCAGGACGCATCCTTGGCGCTGCTGACTGCCGTTTCTACATTTTTATTTTATATCCTGCCCTCAAAAAATATAAAAAAAAATACGACTGAATTTTTTTTCCAACCTCGATTCTTTATTATTTATATATTATATATTTTTTTTCATTTTTTATTTTCTTTTTTTCTGTATGCCTCAATTGCTGAAGTTAAGCTGACCATACGTAGGGCTGCTACCTTCCCTTACTTCCCCCCTCTATTAACCCTTTGACTTTTGGCATTCTCACTCGTGTGTTGTTGTTGAATGTAACGCAAAAATGAAATTAAATTTTTATATGTTGCAACTTTCGGTTTTTCGTTGACGCACATAGCCTTACAATCGCCTTATCAAAGCACTCCCTATCCCCATCCCTGGTCTATTTGCCTTACACTGTGTATTAAAATTTTATTTATTTATGTGATTTTTGGTTTAACAACTCAATTTCAGTTTAAAATATTTTTACTCTATTTTGTATAAATTTTTGCAATTTTTCAAATTTACTTAGAGCATGTTTTGCAGTATTTTTGTAAAGGGATTTGTCTAAATATACATTTCGGTATTTTCTGTTGAACAACAACATTTTATAGCACATCTGTGTGCAGTTTTCTTCGATTTTTCCTTAGTGTTTGTTTATGCTTTAATTACGTTTATGTGGTTGATTTATGTGCATCAAACGGAAGGAGGGCGGACCATAAGAAGCCAGCTGTTTCTTAGCCAGCTGTGTATGTGTGTATGTGGTGTGGGGGTGTGGGTGTGTGTGCTTGTGGTGCGTGTCTTGGCTAATGTTTTGTTGATAGCCAGGGCCACGTATTTGGCCTTGAGCAGCGCGACAAAGCATAATAAGACGGAGAAATTAAGTTGTTACTTAAGAGAAAAGTTGGTTATTCAAAGAGGAGCCAGAGAATTTAAGATTTGTCTAGTATAGAATTAAAACCTAAGAGAGTAAAGCAGTGAAATACAATTTTATAATTATAAAGTTTAGTTTCATATTTTTTGCTTATCAAACACAATATCTTATCTGCATGTGTCTAGCTAACATTCTGTGCAACTTTTTATCAGTAGTGTCGGATGGTTTTTTCTAAAATTCTTCATATTAGTAGTGTTCAGATTGCTTTCACCTTTTTCCACATTTTATCTCATAAATATCTCATAGATTTCTCTGCATTGCGCTTGAGAGTGGCATGATAAATGAACTCGCCTGACCAAAGCAGCAATTCAATTCTATAGCTATCTCTTTCTATATAGACATGCACTCTCACTAAACTCTATACATCCATCTATACCATCTATCTATCTAACTTTACTATCTATCTAACTTCATTCTCTGACCCCTTATACATATTTTTTGCTAGCTGCCCAAACAATATGGCAAAATATGAACTCCAGAGTTTTCCTCCTCTCTTTCTCACTCTTGTTCAATCTCTCTGTATTGAGTTTCTAGCTGCTATCTAATATGACCATCGGAAACTTGCTGCCAGTATTTTTTTGCTGTTGTTGTTGTTGCTATTGCAACTTGTCAGTTTTGGCGCAAAGACCATCAATTTACTTAGCTTTATTATGTGCACACGCAGTGGGAAATCTCCTCTCCCAGCCCCTTCTTCGAACCGTAACCCTTGAGAACCTTTCTCAACCGAAAGAATGGAATAAAAAATGTACATTTTTTTGTATTCTTTTGATTTTTTTTGGGGTCTATTGGCGCCTTTTGTTTACGCTGTGCACGCAATGAAGAAAACTGAAAATCGTTTTGAAGCACTGTATGCAAGTGTTGTGCTCTGCCACGCCCCCTCCACCGCTGAGCCCTTGGTGCCCAAACAACTAAAAACAATGCAAAGAGGCAACAAAATGTATCTTGACACTTCATCGTTAGCCAAAAAGTAGCGCAGCGAAGCTTTAAAAAAAACACAGTACAAAAGACAAGCGAATGACAAAGGGAAGCAGGAGAAGGAGGCGAGGCAGGCACAACGTGACACGCGGCCAGCGAGAAAGAGAGGGATAGAGAAAGAGAGAGATAGGGAAGAGGAGCCTTTCTGCATTTTCGCGCTTGGCGTTAAATTCCCTTGACAGCTATAAAATTGCATTTTAGAGTAGCGCAACGAAAACACAACAATAACAAAAGCTATAGAATACATGCGCCCAGGCGTATAGATACATTGTATCTATGTATCTAATAAATAGTTATTGCCAATACAACAACAGTAAGAATGGATATTCCCCAGTGCAAAGAGCAGCTAGAGAGAGAGTGGCAAGACACCAAAAGTGCGACATCATTATATAAAGTGTGTGTGTGAATGTGTGTGTGTGTGGTTGAAGGAACAACATGAGCAGCATCATATGTTTGGTATCTATTAGATACGTGGTCCGTTGAGGCGCTCGCCCTTTTGCTTGTGAAGTGATTTCCCACACATGTTCCCGATAGTGTGTGACTGTGTGTGTGTGTCAACACACAACATGACCACAAAAATGCTTTACAGCTGCGCCACACGCACTCACACACACACACACACATTTACTAACAAAAGTCTCTGCGTTTAGCCATTTGTCAATGTAGGGTTCAGTAGCAGGGTTGTCAAGGGGGCAGCGCAGGAGCTAAGCAAACACAACAAAAATGGCACGTGACAAATGCAAGACACATCCAAATGTGTGTGTGTGTGTGTGTATCTTACAAAACAAGTCAAGACTTCAATGCAGTACAAACATCGAGGACTTAAGCAACTCTCAAGGCAAGGGTTGCCACCCCTTATCCCATACCAAATTTCCAACTCTTCTCACTCTTTCCTCACTCTCCTTCCATTTCTTTCTTTTTCTCCGCTCTGCTGTTTGCTTAAAGTGAATTTTGATGACATGAAAAGTCTGTCACACATGTTGACAGGAAACGCCCCGCAGTTTGGAGGCCTGTCTGCCAGTATGCCTGACTGTCAGCTGATAGCGAGCCTGGCACGTGTTGCAGCCACGTGAGTGGCTCGAGGCAAGTGGCAGCATCACGATGAAAAAAATATATGAGTGGAAGCACTCTAGTTGCACTATCGACTATTAAATACCCGTTACTCATATAACAAGTTTAACTGAAAGCTTTTAAAACTAACGCTCACTTTTGAAACCAACTTCAAAGAGTCGTTACTTTTACTGAATATATTTTTCCAAAATCAAATTAATTAATTATAGTTAAAGTGAAGGGTTGTCATCAAGAAAAACTTTAAAAAGAATGGCAAATTATTTCCTGATTTACAGACAAATATTTGAAAAGCAGAAAAGTAACTGTTTCTTGTTCTTATGTTAGAAAAGTGTTTGATATAACTCGTTCTTCTACCTATACCCTTTATACAGAGTATATACCCTTTTAATCCCCGTAACGCGTAGTATAACCGCTTCACTTAGTCCCTCATTCCATTCCTTTGTGTCCTCCACTTAAGTTAAGATTACACGCTTGTCAAACAAAACCAAAAGCTGCCCATTTGCTATGCATAAACTTTATCAGCAAAAGGGGATTTTTTTGTAATGTTCCGCAAAAGCGAAAATGGAAAAAAGTGTGAAATTCACAAGCTGACTCAGCAATCTATCAATTGTGAGCCGGTTACTAAACTTGTTGAAACTGTTCAATAGTTAAAGTAAAACTTAAAGTTGTAAAAAATACTAATAGATTGCAAAGTATCTGAAAAATATTAAAAGAGACTGTATGGGAAACCACCACAACTGCTACTACTTTTAAAGAGTAACTTACAGTCATAATTGTGTCAATTGAGCTCTGTCACATCGCTGTCAAGCTCACGGATATCAAAGTATGTCACACGACACACAAAGTGAAACTCACATAATTCTCGACTGAGCTTTTAGCTTTTAGCTCTTCAAATAGTTGAATATACTCATTGCATTAAGCATTACACACAACTTTCACCTACCAAAAAGTAGCTATACTTTTGACTACACCCATGAGATACAAATGTATCTTTTGTACTTGTAACTGACAGACAATGCAATTTACTATTCATACCCAAATGCTCATTATTATCAAAATCATTAGCTATTGCATTCAATATTTAACCCAGTTTGAAGCTAAATTTTTCTAGTTTTATTTTTCCTCTATTCCATTTCCTAATTTTCGTGTGACACAAATGAACTCAGCTCAACAATTAACATTTTCAATTGTAAATTGCAATAGCCATGGAAACTGCTGCATTTCCGCCGCACTACATTTTCCATTTCCATTTCCAGGCCAGAAACCAGAAAAACAGACAACGGAAAATGGGAAAAATTCTCTACAGAACTTTTCACTTGCGAATTATTTAAGCAAATTATGCAGCAGCTACTTCATCATTCAGACGGCAAACGGCAACCCGCTTAGTGTGTAATATAGCACCCAACTCCAGCCCCGCTCTGCTCCCTCCCTTGGCATCCTATTTACACCCAAACTCTTGATAGTTATCCACCTCAAAACGGCTGGGCAAAATTTTCATTCGCATTCATAATCCCTTAAGAGCAAGGGCAGAAAATGAGCAAAAACTTTGCATATCAGTTTCTCGAGAGTGAGTGAAAATGGAGTAGGAAATGGAAAAGGGCGTCGAGAAGCTTGGCAGGGGGTGGTAACCCTAGCAATTTGTTCAAAATTTGTTTGGCATAAATTGTAATCCAAGTTGAGCAGTTGCACTTGAACACTTTTTGGCAATAAACTGAAAGCTTTGGATACAATTAAGATTATGAGGCGCAGCTAAGTGATGCATATTGTTTTGTATATAGGGAGGAGTAAAAAGAGTAAAAGGCCAGCAGAATGGGGTGTACCAGATATATTTATAGTTGAAACTATAGCAACAGCTGAACACCTTAAACAATAGCTAATTACGATAAAACTGCTAATTAGCATTAAAGCATTTCTTAAACAGTTGCGTAGCTTCGAAGCTCCTAAAATAATTCAGTTCGAAGTTCGATGGATTAACCCATTTTAACTTTAAATAACACTCATTTAAACTATTCTACTAAATAATTGCTATGCAAAAGATTAAAAGCATAGACAGTTGAAATGAAATCAAATAAATGCTCTTCTCTTGTTACTTGTCAGTTCGATGTTCTTTCTTCAGCAGCCACAAGCGGTGCCAAGTGTCTATCTTAGGCATTTCTATAAGCTGTCAATTGGTTTAACACCACAAAACTAGATACGAATTAAGTCTGAACAACACACACTTACTCACACGCACAACTCTACTCTTACCCAGTTTGCAATGAAAATCGAATCAATCCCAAGTTACTTTTGCTGTCGCTGTCGCTATCGTTATCGTTATCGCTTTGGTTGGCCTTTTAGCAGCCATGCACCACATCGACATCATTCAAATAGCTAACAAATTGCACTGTCGAATGCAATATTTTTGCTTTTAGCCGTAATACCTTTTACATATGCCACGACCCGAGCCGACAGACAGGGAGCTAAAAGTTTACCTTCGTCCTCTCGCTCGCTCACTCGCACTTTTCCAGTTCCACTTCTTGTACATTTTGTTCCTCCTCCTGTGCCCCTTCGAGTTTAGCAAGTATGTGCAGCAAGGTAAGTAAGTTGCATGCATTGCTTGGACCAGCTTGTTAGCATGAAATCTGTCTGCCTTGTACTCAGTTTCCCTCCTCGATTTCAGTCTCCCCCTCGTCCTCCCACGACCCCCTCCCTTCCCCTTCAGCCACCAATCTCCTTGGTTCTGTCTGACAGAGAGAAGATACCAAAGATGCCAGGGTGATAAATCCTTGCGGCTTTTTATTTCCACAGCGTGTTCGTGTGGGTGTGTGACATGCCTTCTCCTATATAGCCACGCCCCATTTTACTTAACACACGCCACAACACACACACATATTCACACACGCACACATTGTGGCACACACTCTTACATTGCGCATTGCATTACAAGCATAATAATTCTTACTGACAGCTCACGATGAGCTGTTACTGGTCTCTCAGTTGGTTCTGTTACTCCTTGCAGGAGATTTTTGTTTTAGTTTCGAGTCAGCGTCTGAGTCTCGGTCGCATTCCCCAGATTCTTTATATAGTTGAGGTCCAGCTGTACCCACAACTCTAACAAATACAAATACAGCAAAAGATGTTAGAACCTTGTGACTTGAACTTTTAAATCTGCTTTAACTAAGTATTTATTACTAATAAGGTTTTTCTTTGGTAGTCTAGTAACAAATAAAACAGATAACTTTTAAAAAACTAATGGATCTCACAATTGTTTCTAGAAAATTAATCAATTATAAAATTAATTAACATTTGAGAGATCAGAAACACAGATTAATAAACTTAGCTCTTTTCTATGTTCCCCTCGAGAGAGAGAGAGACAGAGAGAGTATTTAATCTTCGCCATTAAAAACTACATTTATTTGCGTACTACTCTCTCCCTTTAACTCCTTCTGTCTAAATCCTTTTGCCTTTTTTTTGTAACTGTTTCCTTGCACTTAGCGCCCAATTAAAGCAAAAGTTTCATTTCATTTTAGCTTGTATCCTTTTTCTTTATTGTATTTCTGCTTTGGGTCCAACCTAAAAAGTTAACGCCTCGTTAATTTCAATTTAAGTGCAGACAATTTAAAAAAATATATATACATATACATATATATATCATGGTACACTATGTATAGAAATACTATATAAAACGCGGCATAAACTGCGGCACTTTCAACTCTAAAGCGCAAATTAACGGCTTCGTTTTGAACATTTGGCCCAACCCTTAAAACCACCCACACAAATACTCCACACACCCACTGACACTGACACACACACACAATCACAATACATTAGCTTTGGCATAAAAATGTATTTTATCGTTGGCCAGGAAACAGTTTTGCGGCAAGCGGAAATGTTGCACTTCCACTTTATTGTGGCTCATTCTTATTCCTCCTTTGTAACAGCTAACTCTCTATCGCGCTCTCTCTCCGTCTATCTCTTCCTTTCTCCCTCTCTTTTTGTCTCTGGGGTAAAGAGTTTTCCACACAAAACAAAGTGCATTACATATTTCACTAATTAAAATAATGGAAAACACAATATTCGTAATTATTTGCAGCGCATATTTTATTCCACTTTGAACTCTCATTTTTTATATATATATATTATATTTATATATATGTACATTTTTGGTTTCTAGGGAATTAAAATATGACCTAGTGCTTTACTGTATAATTTCACCATTATTCCCTTCTCCTCCTTTATTTTATTCATTTTTGTCCTGCAGTTGACAGTCAAAACATTTCATCATTTGGGCTAATGAGGTCGACCAACTGTCGAGTATCAACCCAGAATATAAATTCGGGTTTTGCTTGTGTTTTTTTTTTAAGGTAATTGTTGGGCTCTTGTTCTGATTGTTTTGACAAATATTTATGTTTAAGGAATTATTGTGTTTAATAAATTCTGTTTAAATATTTAAAATTTTATTAAATACCCTAAATTTTTATCTGATTCACATCACATTCCTCGTGCTCAACTGTCAACTCAAGTGCAATCAACTTTGAATTAAACATATAACAATTTTTAATTGGACACCTTTTTTACCCCTCCCCATTGTCACTCCCCTTTCAGTTACACAAAAAACAAACCGGTTACAACATTTTGTTTTCGGCAAAAAAGAAAGAAATACAGGGAAAAAACAAGTTTGAAATATATTTCAAGTGTTGACAATTGACTTACTGACTTTTTCTCTGTTGGCCAAGTCGTAATCTTCTAGCCAAGCAACGCACACACACTCACACACATGTAAGACGACATTGAAACTGGCAATGGAAAGTTAAGAGGGCGTAACTCAAGTGAGAGATATTCAAATGACAATTTTACTTGACTTTAAAGGCAGCAGCAGCTTCGTTGTCTTGGCCACGTTTTTAAGCCATACACGACACACATTGCCCTGGGTCATTGACATGGCTACTACATTTACAAACAATACTTGAGAAAACGTAAAAAAATTCAAAATAAATGGAACACGAAATCACAAACCGAAATGATTACACCAGTAGAAAAAAAGCAAAGAATTATGACAACTTTTTTTTTGTTCACTTCTTTTTATTCCCTTTTTTTTCTTGCCTTGACAATTTGTTCATCATTCTGTTTTCTTGATGCTTGACTTGTCCGTTCATCTGTTTGTCCATCTATTTGGCATATTAATTTTTCGTTTGATATTTGCGCCAAGTTTTTCGGAAAAAGATTTGCTTGTTACACTTCATTGATAGAAAGAGCGGTGCTAAATGGTTTATGGATTGATGCGTAAATAATGTGCAGACTATGAACTTAAAAGCACTAAATATAGCCAAATGAATCAGTTAAACAGATTCGTAGATATGTTGTACATTCATGTATGATGTAAGCTCCGTTTACGCATTAAAAAACGGTGAGAACAAATGTTTTATGGGGTCGTTAAACTTGGTTTTGCAAACTCATTTTAATTGTCTAATTGTTTAAATAACTGTAGTATAAAGTAAATTTAAGTTGTGTTAAACAATTTTAAATTGTTTAATATTGATTAATTTTATTAGTTAATAGGCAATAACTCCTTAAAAACCCTTTTTTTCCGCAAATTTTTAATAGCAGTAAAACCCGCACGAATGACAACTTTAAACATGAACTTTACGCCCAAAATTCGTGTAGGTGTAGAAAGACTATAATAATAATAATAATAAAATGGGAAAAGCGATAAACATATATACATATGTCTATATAATAAATATACACAACATCAACGAAATTTTCTGCACATTTGAGCAGAAAATTATCGATTTTATATGCAGAAGCGCACAAAATGCAACATCAACTGGCAAATAGAGCCCAGAGGCTGTGAGACCCAAACCGAAACCGTAACCGAAACCGAACTGAACCAAACCGAAACCAAACCAAACCAAACCGACCCAGAGAATAGTCCCAGTCGGAGCAGGCGTCAGTCAGTCAGACAGACAGGGAGACAGACTGAAATGATGCCCAGCATTTGATGAAAGAGAGAAAAAATACTGTGGCAAATGGGTCCAAAAAGCAGCAACGTCAAGTGTTTTACAGGAGAGCTGCGAGAAATTTTTGAAAATGAGGGAAAGTGGAAACTGTGTAATGGGAAATGGTAGATGGCAAATGGCAAATGGGCATTGGTATAAATCTAGCTATATGTAGGAAGGTAGGTACTCCGTGTAGGTAAGCGTATGTGGCTGGTCTGCTACTTTGCTTACATTTCATTCAAATATTTTGATGTGTGTACTTAGCAGTCAAAGAGTGATATAGACTTCGGAGGGTGTTTGGCCCAATGTGGGGTGAAAAGGGTCATGATATTTGATGTAGATCTGAACGAATGGTGTCCTCATGACGCTCTTCTTTACTGTCTCTTCCATTTTTTTCTATGCTACTGCCACCCTCTCACTCGCATCCACTCTTCATCCTTCTCTGTGGTTCAATAAACTTGCGCGTGAATTTTCTATTTTACTTGATTTTTTTCCTCATAGCTTTTTTTTTCTTTATCGCCGTTTCGTTTAATGTTCAACATGTTTTACAATATGCCATAGACAGCAGCAGTAGCGAAAAAGGGAGGCTGGTTGGGGGGCTATGGGGCGTGGCGCTGCGTTTTATGTGTCAAACATTTTGTAAACGTGGAGAGGCACCCAACAGAGGGACAGGGAGTGGGCAAGGGAGAAGCAGGAACGAAACAGCCTGTCTGGTTCCCATCGGAATTTTTGCGTTTTGTTTGAAGAGCAGCCAACTCTAGCTGCTGGCGTATGAAAAGAGAGAGAGAGAGAGAGAGAGAGAGAGATAGGTAGAGGGGTTGCAATATAGAGGGGACTCAAGGTAGGAGGCAAGCTGTTGGCGGTGGCAATGGCGGTGTTCTGTTAGGTGACTAGCTGATATATGTTGTGAAATGCAGCGCTGCCAGCATATTTTCCAACTTTAACTGCAGGCAAGAACTACAACAGCAACAAAATATCAGATATACGAGAAATTCTAATAAAAAAACAAGTCTTGTTGAAAAAACTATTTTTCAAATTTCAAACTCTATGAAATAGAAATATTTTCATAAATAACAGCCAACTCAATTACGGTTTCCAAAATCAAGTCTATTAAACTGTATTTTTATTTAAATAATAGTATGTTTTTTATTGCTGCCTTTATTATGTTTATCATCGCTGTGAATTTTATTCTATTATTCGGTCTTCATAACTGGCTATAACTTTTCTTTATTAGCCGATTCTGTATATTTGAATTCCGTTTCGTTAAGCATTTGTAAACATTGTCAAAAGCTTTCATCTTTTTAACAGATTTTCTTTGCCTGCTTTGCTACCTTTTGTCTCCACTTGTCTCTTGTCTGCCCCCCGTCCGACGGCACTGTCACCGGCTGCCGACTGTCTGCAGCATTCTCCACTCCAACCTTTGTGTCAATTGCCACTTTGGTGTGACCTTTTTTGCCTGCTAATTTGCTGTCATTTTGTTATGTACGCCTGCTTTTATCCCGCTGGCCCTTGACAATATTTCTCCTGATGGCAGCCAACTACCCCTTAGCCCCACTCACGCCCTGCCCATTTCTGCCCACTTTGATGCCACCGTCCATGCATTATATATCGATCAAAATTCAATTTGTGCCGCTTTTTTGACAACGTTTAAAGCAGAGAAAAAAAAGCAGCGAGGAAAAAATTAAGTTTAATTGAAAAAGTTTGCTACGCACTTTTCGTTGTCGTTTGCTGCCAGCTTTTTTGCTCTCTTCTACTTTCATTCTATATTTTGCTCCTTAGCTAGAATATTTCAAATGTGACTTGTGTAGGGTATGAGGGGGGAAGGGCAGAAGGAGGAGTAGAAGCTGGGACAAGTGAAGTGAGAAGACCTCGAGCGGTTTTTAATTAACCTAATTTGCAGCTAAGCTCTGAACTTTTTGGCTCATTATTTGTACTGAACTTTTCACACTTCTTTTTGTGTCTGTCCCACTCTCTCTCTCCCCATCTACCCCTCTTCCTCTTCGCAAAATTTATTCGATTGTCACATCAAATCATTCATGTGTCACCTTGGAAGAGTCTTGTGCCTCTCAGCAAGAAAAGCAGAAGCAGCAACTCAATGAAAAGTCGTTTAACAAGTACAATTTTCTTATAATTATTTTCAACTTAAGTTTATGTGGCTTGTATAAATCTGTTTCTTAACTGTTAAATTGTTTAATACATTTCAGTAGCGTATTTCCGACTTTAAGTTAATTTCCTGTGACTTTACTTTTGGACTTGCTCTGTTGGTTCCGTTTCCTTAGTTCCATAGTTTGACTAATGTTTGGTTCGTTTAGCGTCAACTTCACTTCAATTTTATTTCACATAACTTATGCACTTTGAAAACTCAAGCACTGACCATCAATATAACCCTCCATTTTCAGTCGCGTCTCATCGAGTTTTAGTTTTCTGATTTTCTTCTTCTTTTTACATTTTTTTCAAAATGTTTTTCCTTAACAGCAACACAAATTGTGTTTGACTTTCGTCTTGCGAAAAAAGTAGAGTGGGAAAAAAAAAACTTTGTTGCTGTTTTGTAATTGAGAGCAGAAGATAATCCAGTTACAAGTTGCAAGTCGCAGTTACAAGTTGCAGTTGCCGTTACAGCCAAGTTTTCAGGGACAGCACTAAGGGTCATAAACTCAAGCTGTTTCAAGCCATTTCTGTTTCTAACATTCCACATATTGTTGTTAATAACCTCCACAGAAAAAGTGTGTGTGTGTGTGCTTGTGTCGACTAAGAAAACTCATAATTATAAGAAAAGTTTTTTTTTTTGTATTTGGTTTTTATTTTTTGTGCAAACGTTGACAGAAAATTAATTAAAAAAGTACAACTGCGATTGGAATTGAGATTGCAATTGCGATTGAGTTAAGTTCATTAAAGTTGGCCAAGAAAAAAAGTAGACAAAGTGCTCTCTATCCACGATTAGGCCATTATGAACTGCAGCTGGGCACAGGTGGCAAAAGAAATGAGTCCAATGGATAACTTCAAAAATGTTCTTTGTCTGGGAATGCGTTTGGCAACTGCATTTAATTGGATTCAAGCAAGAGGAAAGTTTATGGCCAACTATAGGAAGAGAATGAAATGTGATGGAAAGAAAAAGACTAAAAACTTTTTCATATAGATTAACTTGGTCAAGTTTTTAATATTTTTCTTAAGTAAGAAATTTATTTGTATTGTATATAAATTTCTCTGCAGTTTTTTCAGCGTGTTTTTCGATTATCTTTATTAACCATCTCAAGTTGACCTGCTCTTCTACTCATGGTTTCTATCTTGTTTTCCCATTTCAGTTTTCTAGCTCATTTTCGCGACACAACTTGGCTCAGCAAAATTTCTCTCATGTGCTCCAGTTTTCACCTGACCAAAAAAAAGAAGAAGAAGAAGAGGGGGAAAATAAAACACTGAACTCAAACCAAACCAAAATAATGCTACTGCAAATTATTTGCTATCTCAAGCATTCTTTATTTTCCGACCTAAACATAGCTGCACATTCGCTTGAGCATGAGCTCGTTAAACAAGAGGAAAAAATCACATTTCCCCACACACACACACACACACACTCAGCTACACACATGAAGATTTCGAGATACCTAATTTGCAGCAATTTTCACCGCATTCAACAATAACGACAACAACAAGGAGAAGCACGAATTTCCCATCATCCCATATTAAAAATGAATAAAAAAAAAATTAAATTAAGAAAAAAAAATATACAAACAGATGAAGAAACTGAAGCGAAAAATTCCCCTATTTTGCCAAGAGCAAAAATCTTCTGCAATTTTGCACGCAGCAAAATGCGGCGAACATAAAAATAAATATTAAAAATAAATTAGAGCTACCTGCGGCTTTTATTAACTTTTAATTTATGAAAAGCGCAGGAAAACTCACAGATGCGCAAGAGAAAACCCCACACGGAATACACAATGCCAATGGGTGGAGAATTGCGAACAAGAATAAGTATAACGAATGCATATGGGAACGGGAATGGGAATCGAAACCGAGAAAAAAGCAAAATAAAGCATACAAAAAACTGCAAAGTAAGCAAAGTGAACAAAAAAAGAAATCACACAGCAACCCAGAAAGCTTAAAGTAAATGCAGTTAAGCTGATAAAAGATACAAAAGGTAACCGAATGCAGCTACAGATACAGATACGTGAAGAAATTGCAAGAAATTTGTAAAGTAGGGAATCAAGACCAACAATTAACTACTTATTTGCACTATACTAGTAGTTTATTTATTTAAACTTTAAGCCGTTTGGGAAAGAGGCCAAAAACAAATGCAACTTAAGATTGTGATCTGTGCTCGAGTTCATGATAATTTCTGATTTAATTTAATAGAAAGTTGCGTGCTTTAATTGCACTTGAAAGTTGCACGGCTCCCAAGAAACACACAACAATGGCAAAAAGAAAAAAATTAAACTGCAGCGATGCATAGCAAAGAGTGGGAGCTAAAAGTTAGCTATAAAGCTAAACCATGAAGCGAAGACTGCACTTGCAGTTCCATAAAACATAACCAAATGCGGACAGATGGAGTAAAGACTGCGTAGAGTCAAACACAGCGAACGAGAGAAGGAAATGCACTCGACGAGAGTCGCGTCAGTGGAGCAGAACCAAGAGGAGAGTCGTCAGTCGCAGCTACTTCGAAAAACGAAGGAGATGAGATGAGTTTGAGAAGTCTGACAGGCTCAAGAGAGCCTCAAGCGTCATGAGACAATTTGTACAACATTTAAATGTAAAGCAGAGCAAGCAGGAGAGAGAGAAGGAGGGTGCCGGTCCTTGTAGGCAAAAAAGCGCAGCAGAAACCAAGTTAGGACCACACAGCTACAAAGGGACTGCAAGACACGGGGACTAAGATTTTTAACGACATTTAGAAGCGAAAAAAAATCTACTCTATATATATTTGTACATATACCAACTTGTGGGCTCATCAGCATCTCCTTTTGCTCCCCTTTATTTTCTAGTTTTGGTCTTTTTTTTTGCATTTCGAGTTTTCCTTTTATTATTATTATTATTTTGAAAAGCCTCTTGAAAGTCGCCTGAAGCGCTTTTCAGTGTTTAACTTGTGTGAAGTTTTTTTCTTTTTGTACAACTTGTTCAGCTGGCTTTTGGCTAGCTAGATAGACAAGTCATTCAGTCAGTTAGTCAGTCATTCAGTCAGTCAATCAGTCTGTCTGTCTGTCAGTCACTTAGAGACGGCCACTTGCAGCAGACACTGTGAGGAGTTGTCGAGTGACAGCTGTCGCTATACAATCTGTGGTCATTCAGCTTAAAACAGGTCAAAAGCAGAGACAGAGATAGACCCTGAGTATGAGATAGAGAGTCAAAACTATAAAAGGTTAGACACATAGCTAAATTGTAAACACAGTTTTGCAGTTTAAGGTAATAAGCAACTTGGTAGAAAGCTGGCCAACTTGATGCACTTGAAATGCAGTTAACTAAATTTACGAGGGTTGTAAGAAATATTAAATGATTATAAAACAACTGTTCTACTGTTATACGCCTTTAACGCTCTGAATCTTAGCTTAAATATAACAAGTTACTAAGTTATGCATTTCTACGCCTTCAACTGTTATAGATGTCAGTTAACTGGTCTATTTATGGACCACAATTGGTAACTGATATGTACATTTGAGACTGACAATGGCAGTGACATCGCATTGATGTCAGGTCACAAGTTTTCCAATCCAAGACACTCGCAAATTGTGCCTTGGTGTGCGTCAAACGCGTAATTCGAGCCCAGTTGTTATGGGGCCATACACAGCGTATACGTAATACGTAGGAGCTAGAGAATGAATTTTTTATATTTAGAAGGAGACAAGTAATACTGCAGACATAACACAAGTTATACAAAGATGTTTATGTGAAAATGCTGTGAGAAAAGATTAAAATTATTAAGTATTTCATCATCTCACAGTTTACGCACCTACTAATCCATTCATTTAATGCAACTTCAGTCGTATTTTTTAGAGATGGAGCAGACGTGTGGCATACACCATTTGTGGCAGCTTAATGAGGCGTGTGTATGTGTGTCTGTGTCAGCTGCTGTTTTATTCTGGGGAAAACGCATTTTACGTGCACTTTTCAAGCGCATAAATCACTCAATTGGAAAATGCACACTTACACTCACACACACGCATGTCGAGTGCAGGCAATCCCAGTTCCTAACCTACCCTACCCAAAGCATCTCTCTCTTTTATTCCTTTTTGACCACGTTAAAAGCATAATTCATAAGCTGCTTAAGCCGCTAGTCATAAATTTACTGCACACACATTAATTAGGCCCACTGCCACAAGCCCAAAGATACCAGCAGAAGCACACCTATCCCCCTACTGTTTCCACCCATCTACAATGTAGCTAACTGTCTACCTGCCATAATAAACTACAACCTCAACTACTCCTTTTTTGTACTCCACATTTTAC
Source organism: Drosophila acutilabella (assembly GCA_035046005.1). Lineage (NCBI taxonomy): Eukaryota > Metazoa > Arthropoda > Insecta > Diptera > Drosophilidae > Drosophila > Drosophila acutilabella. The sequence goes on from JAWNOK010000072.1 coordinate 1,316,215, forward strand.
TACTTCCACTACTACTACTACTACTACTATTTTTCCATAGTTCTTGCAACTCCTCTGCTAATAAGCAAGCAGCCGCTGGACATCGCATTTGGTTTGATTCTCTATTTTCCAATGCTGTGGCATCCACAACCGACACTGAGGGCAGGCACTAACCAAGCAGTGCTCCTCTGCTAAAAATGACTAATGTGTGCTCATTAGTCTTGACCAGACATTGGGGAACCTACGAGTAAATACTACAACAAACTGGGACCTCCTATTCTGACTCCCTTCCCTCCCATCTGAGTGTATCCAATGCTGGTGATTTTACCTTTTTTTTTTTGCTTTGTTTTGTTTTCAGTTTTCTTTTTGTTTATAATCGAAAAAGTGTGCAGAAAGTGTGCAACAATTACAGTGGTATATATAAAGTCGGATATATGCTGTATGGGGGAGCATATAAAAGGGATTTTGGCATATAATCAATCAAATTGTCAATCAATCAATGCAAACTAACAACAGCAACAACAGCAACAACAACTACAACAACTACAGCAACTGAGACAAACAAAAGCACACGCAATCAATGTGAAAATGTTTGAAAAACGAAATTGAAATGGACAACAAAATTGTGGAGCAAGTAGAAGGCAGACAGAGTGGACGGGGCAGAGTGTGACAAGTAAAATAACAACAACAATGATCGGAAATAATTAGAAATACTGCAAAAAACAAAACAAAACAAAAATAAAAGAGACAGGTATGTGTCAAAAAAAAAAAAGAGTAATAGTAAAAATAAATTAAACTGAAATAGAAAATTGAAATTGTAATTCAAATGAAATCATTGATTTAATTTCTTTTCGGCGCAGCATTTGTCATGATTAGCATGGAGAATTATTTGGAAGCAGTTTACGAATGTCCAAGACTTATTAAGTTTGTTTTTAACTAGAAAAGCAATTAATTTTTACAGCCTTCTGAGGATTTCTGTGAAACAGTCACTTAAAATATCTTTTACTGAAAAATATACTAAATTTTGCCCAAAAATGTTTTGTTCACACATTAACACTTTTTTGTTTAAGTTAGGAAACTGTTTACATAGCAAAGCGCTTTAAAAACTAAGATAATTCCAGTGAAACTTCCCAAACTATTCGAATTTGGCATTACTAAAGATTACTCATTATATTTATATATGAAATATAGGGGACTCAATATGCTTATCGAAATGTGATTTTTCAGTTTCTGACTCTTGTGACTCATTCGAGTGTTGAAAAACTTTTAAAGATATCGGCATTAAATATCAGTATAACTTACAATATGCTCCTTTAGCTCTTTGCGTATTGGTCCCAGCCATTGATGTAATCCAATGTAACGTTTTTGCACCATTTTAAGTGCCGGGGCACCCTGTGCATAGGGTCCCCCTAAAAGGGCGCTGGCAGTTTCTAAAACCACCATTTTGTTGTTATTGTTATCACTGTTTGTTGTTATTGGTGTTGATGCTGTTGTTGTTGTAGTTGCTTTTACTGCGGTTGTGATTATTATTATATTTCTTGTTGCTATTGCGGTTCACACTTTTTATCCGGGCTTCAAAAGATAAGCGTATCCCGTATATATTAATATATATAAATATATATTTTTTTCTTTATTTGTTTTACATCAACCTTTAAACTGTACTGTATTGGAACTTTGGTTTCTGATATTTGAGGAATATTCTTGATATATTTATCTGCGTATCGCAAAACTGTTGATTCAGTTTTGTGGTTTTTATAGAAAAATTTAAATTTGCTGTTTGTTGTTTGGGCTTAGTTGGTTTAGTTTTGGGGCTAAAACGGTTTTGATTTCGGATTTCCCGTTTTCGGTTTTTGGGTTTGCTCTTTTCGGTTTTAGACGCGCATTTCAATTAAATTTAAGCCGCATTCGTCAAACGTGCCATGCAGGCCACAAGAGCGATATTGTGAGGTGTTCCAGATGACACCGGGATGCTCTACATATACATAAATGTATATATCTTTATATAACATTGCAGAAAAAGTATGCGACAAGATAATGGGAATTTAAAGGTTTATAAATATGATTATTGTTTTTGTGTTTTTAAAATTATAAATTATAATTTTTATTTTTAATCTGCACAGTGTTTAATCCTCACACGACGACAAATGCGACAACGGTAACAATGACGATGACGTTGACGTTGACGTTGATGTTGACGACGATGTTTTCAGTTTACTTTGCATTGGGAAATCCTTAAAATCAATTAAATGACACGCACCGTGAGTATATCTCTTATTTATCTTTTCAATTAAATTTTACTTTATATTCCGCTTTGTTATTAAATTTTTACTGCTGTTGTTGTTTGGTTTTGGGTAACTTTCTTAGGCACTACAATTGCAGATTTATGAATTGTACAGAAATAATTATTGCACATTCTGGTTTAAAACCATTTAGAAAAATTTTCACATATTTTGCATTAAATTGCACAAAAATATTTTTAATATAAATAATAATTATAATAATAATGGTGTAAACACGATGTTTTCCAATGGAGTTTCACGATAAATACGTTATGATGATACGTTTTAACGGATGTTACGAGAGTACGAAACGGAAACGGGAGAACGAACCGTAGTGTTCAAAGTTCCATCGCGAACTGATTTTCAGCTTGCGATACGAACTGTGCCGAGCCACCAACACACAAAAATAAAGAAAACACGATAGCCGATAGCCGAGCGAAACGAACGAAAGAGGGGAGAGGTTCGTACGCTCGTGGCCGAACAACGAATGCAACGTCAAGCGAAGCACAGTGGTCACAAATTGCACACTCAGCGAACGGATGTTTAGTACATGAATTCTAAGACCACAAATACTAGTGCAAACAACAAGTGTTACTTATAAAACCGCTTAACTTTTACGCAAAATGTAACGCGTACTCGCATATTAACGACCACTGTGCGCAGCTGCTGAGTAGAAGAGAGTGAATAACATGAGGAGAGTAAGAGAGACGCTGCGTATGAGAGCGCTAGCTGTGTAGACTTTACTCAACGAATTTGAAAAACACTTGTTGTTGACGTTCAGTGGAGTCGAGCACACCCCAAAAACAGCACCCGACTGAGTGAGAGCGAGAGAGCAAAAGAAAACTGTTGCGCTCAACTCTTATACACTCTTATACAACTATCGCCACTGTTTTGTGCGGCATTGCCATTTGGGCTAAGAAAAGCGCAGTTATCTTTTGTAGAATATCTCTTGCAATTTAGATACGAGAGTTTTGCGGTTGATTCTACCCAAACACAAAACATTTGTTCAGTAGTTGTAAGTGTGTGTGTCTGTTTAATTTTCTCGTTTTTGCCAAATGTTGTTCAAAGTTAACAGGTTGCCTCAAAGAATTAAAGCTTTCAAGGCTGATAAACAGGAAACAAGATATACTAATTGCATGGAACGGCAGAGGAAAAATGTGGCATTACAATTTTAAGCAAAACTTTACTTAGGAAAGTCTAGAAATGTATTTAATTAATGTACCTACTTCAAGAAAAAGACAAACTACCTTGATTTCTTAAAAAATATAATAAGATTACCAGGAAGTTACAAAAAAGGTAGCTAAATTAATAAATACAAATATAAATTAAATGTTTCTCTACACTAACTTACGTCAACGTTTTAATTTACAAAACCTTATATATTTTCTATTTTGCCCAAAAGTTGTATAATTTATTAAGAAATATATCTAAACTGTTATTTAACTAATTTGGAATTTTCTATTACAAAATTTACCATATTATTATATTCTTCAGCTATAAGATGCCTAAATCTATCTCGCTAACCCAAACGTAGCATTATAAATTCATTAATTACAAAAATCTAGACGAGATGTCTGCACGCCTTGTAAACATTTTAATGATGATCAACAAATAGAGAGAAAAAAGAGTGAAAAAAGATTATAAAATATATTAAATATAACACGTTGACGCTGTCTGTTGATGGTATGATTATTATTAGGTAACGTTGAACCCATGTGGAGTTTGTTGACTTCTGCAACAAAGTGTGACTAAACAAATTAAGTAGAGAATACTAAAAAAGAACTTGAAACTAAAACGAGAGCGCGAAACGAAACTAGAGAACAAAGCGCACAACAACAAAAAATACAATAAAATAAAACGAAAACCATATAAGGCACGAAATAAAAAGAAAGAAAAAAAAATGAAAATAAAACAACAACAAGGCGTTAAATTACATATTAAGCTTCGGTTTGGTTCGGTTGATTTCGGTTTGGTTCTGGGACAGCCTCTTCCATAGTCCATAGTCATATCAGAGAGGAGTGTCAAAAGAAGGCAGATAATAATAACAAGAACAACAGCAACAAGAGCAACAGCCACAGCAACAGCAACAACATTGCAGACAATTTCATGCACGAGAACATGAAATTGAAGTAGGCTGTGGTTGTTGTTGTTCATCTTGTAGTTGTTGCTGTTTGTATTGTTGGCTCAATCTCATAAGCTGGAAAATTGTCTGTGTGCCCAAGATGATGGAAAAGTATTTCAGCAGCATAAAGACTGCATTACATTCACTACAAATGTGGTCATGTTCTGAGAGTTCAGTAACTTCTAACGGTAATAGGAACAAGCCACGTTATGAGAGCTATGCCAAAGTCATGTCGTTCAACAAGTTGCCATAAACATGTTGCAGCAACATTGCAACAACAATTAAAACAATGTAGTTGTTGTTGCTGTTGCTGTTGCTGATGATGTTTCCTCGTTTCGTGTCTTCTGTGCTTTGTTTTTAGCTCACAAGTTCAATGCTCGGCAATCACATGAGAAATTAGCACACAAGCGACTAGCAACCAACATCATCAGCCAAAACTGCTTAAACTACAACAATAACAAGCCAAAGCCGCCAACGATGCTTATGCAAACTAAGGCAAGCAGCACAGAAAAAAGAGAACCAACATACGCGAAGAGAGCGGCAAGCAGTTTGCGCTCACCACGGTATACAGCACTGCTCTCCCCACCACTACTCTCCTCATCTCCCGCTTACCACGCTTCTTCACCTCGACAATGACATTCAAAAAAGCTGCAAGTCAAGCTTAGAACGACAGAGTGCTAGCTACCATACGTCTCGCTCTAACAGCTGTATGCGAATGTGTTCCCGTCAAACCGCTCGAAGTTCATTCAACCAACGTTCAGCGCAAACGTTCTCAAATGTGTGCGTGTGTTTGTGTGCTTGGCCTAAAAAATATTTCAGAGCCGGCCACGACCTGCCTAACTGCACAACAAGTTTTGGCTCCGTTTGGGGCAAGCCATAAGAGCGTAAAGAGATCAGCAAGAGAGGGAGTGGAAGCGAGAGCGAGAGAGGACAAGAGTTAGAGTATAGTCGGCTTGTAACACAGCGATCGTCAAGATGTTAATCTCTTGCAGCAACGACGCTCGTTAGTGGCGCTCTAACATGCAGCTTAAGCTCTTGTCTTCACTACCCTGTAGGCTATATCCGCTCCCTCACTCTGTCATACCCTGTAAACAAAGTAGAGCAGGTTATATTCTCTCTTGCTAACAAAAGTAGTCTTTGAAAGCGCTTTGTGTTTATTCAAACCCTTCTTAGATTGTAGGGTATTTTGCAGTCTAATACTCCTTACTGCTAACTTTTCTTAACTTCCCCAACTTCTTTTAGACAATTAGCCCGAGGGTCTGATTAAAATTAGTACAAGCCTCAAACGATTTGTTGTCAACTCATTTATTTGAACAACAGGACTATAAATTTAACATGTACTACAGCCTTGTTGAATTTTATCAAGTTTAATCGATAATATACATGCACTTGCAGTGCTCTTCTCTCTGTGTGCATGTGTGAGTGAATGTGTGTTTATTTTTTATCAATTTTCATTTGGCATAAAAAAAAACTGCTGCTGCTGTGTGAAGTGTCCAACCAGACATGAAGGCAATGAAGTTTCAAGGGCCTGTGTCTGTGTGGGTTTAGTGTGCAGTGAATGTAGGTCTGTGATAGGGTTGCCATGCTGTTCAATAATTTGCTGGCATACACGTTGAAACAGCCAAGTACTTATTCAAATAGAAATTGAATATAGTTTGGTTCTATTGATATTTGAAGTACAGTATTTAATAATGAATAGGTTGAGTAGTATTGTTTTACAACACTATCGACAATGTTTTGATGCAAAACTTATATAGATTTTATTAAAACTTTACCAGATTGTCTTAAAGTTTTAACTTCCTTAACAATAAATTTTATAAAACAAATTTCTAAACATTTTTCTTAAGTCTTCTCTCTGTCTCCTATATAAATGATGTAGATAAACTTGACTTTAATTTCATTTAAACCGCAACTACACTACAAACAGACACATTTCTCGTGTACAGTGTACATCTATCTTTTTTTGTGGCTTTTCTCCAACCGTTGTTGATCTGTCACGTTTATAAATTGAATTTATAATAGTTGACAACACAACCTCACACGCCCACTTCTAGTGCCAATGCCGCCCACACCCAGTAAGTCATTCAGTTCAATCGAATCAATCGACACACACAGCAAAACAAAAACAAAAACAAAAACGACGAGAGCAGAAATTGCCAGCAATTCTCATTCATTTCAAAGAGTTCAGAAAAATGTGACAAAAATTAATTAAAAATCAATTTGAATTTGATTGTTGATTGTTGACTGTTGACCAACAGTCAAGTTGATGATTCCCGTTGGCTCTTCAGTTTTTTACACTTCCTGCAAATTCTACATCATTTCAATGGAACTTATTCACTTGCTATTTGTGTATTCGGTGTCTTTGTCGTTGAAACTTAATTGACAATTGCAGATTTTTATATTTAAGCTTAATTTTTGAATTACAACTCAGCACTGAAAGTTTAGCCAAGCTTTAACCTGGTTAAATTCTACTTAGAGAAGGTATAACACTTTGTCTTTAAATATAAACAGAGCATCTTTTAGTCACTTCTTTTATTTAAATAGAATTTATTTATTGTTGAAGTTTCCAATTTTTTAAACTAGTTTGCCATAAAAAGCATTTTTAATTGAATTATGCAGAAGAAATAAAAATTATCTCTTGTTTGCATTGAAAAAATACGGAAACTCATTCAATTTATTTATTTATATTTTAACTCAATTTGATTCAATTAACTTTTTTCAATGCACAATTATTGTGAAATGTAGCTTAAAATTGAAATTAGCAGCAGAGAAAAATAAATAAGTGGAATATAAAAAAACACAATGGAAATCTTTGTCTGTTGGTGGCAACCCTAGCTATGTGACTGTGTGTCAGACACAATGGCAGTTGCGATTAGGGTTGCCAAAACGTGTAGTTAAAAAAATTAAAATGCTGCCAACTGGAAGCTGGCCAATGAAGCGCTTGTCAAAACAAGACACAAAAAATATCATTTAACTTAAAACAATAAAAATAGCAATAATATGACAATGAAAAGTCGCAAGTCGTAAATGAAAAGACCTTTTAACTTAAATTTAATTGAAATTGACACACAAAATAAATTGTGTCAGCGACAACGAGTTGAGAATAATAAAAATTGGCGTCATATGTGTTAAAAAAAATATATATCTATATATATATTTAATTATACTGCCACACCTAGGAGATAAGCTCAAGAATAGCTATTATACAATTCGAAACAAATGTCTATGTGTGACTTATATATAAGACTATAATTATGAACGGAATTAATGAACAGATCAGACTGATTAGGCTGCTATTTATCGTAGTTTGTATATATAATCTTTTTTTCAATTTCAATAAGTAAGTTAAGTAGTCTTACCTTAACTAAGACTCAGTTTCTTACAGTATGACAAATAAACAACGTACCTGCAAATACATAATAGAAAAGCATTGAATTATTAATAAAGTCAGCGGATGTAATGAAGATTAAGTATTTATAAAGAATTTAAAATTACACAAAAGTAATAAAAGTCTAATCTAAGTAACTATAAGGAGCTATGAAAAGTAAGAACATTTTTAAAACTTGAAACCATACACAAACCATATAAATTTCATATAAAATATTTCAAACGACTTTTAAATTATTCACAATCTTTAGTCGAAACTAAACTACTCTTTTGTCTATCTCCACTGTAGGGTATACAAAAAAAAATCAGCGTAAAAAACCACAGCAAAGCAAAATGTAAATCATAAACCTTCTGTACATTTTCCTGATTATCTGTCTCATTAATATTACACATACTTGTGCAGAGATTCTTCTTCTTTTTTTCTTCTTCTTTCTATTCTTTTGCTGTGCTTAAAGTTCATTAAAAATTACAACGCACTTAAAAAATTTGCTCACTTATGCCTCATTTAACCAAATTAAAAGTAAACACGAGGCACAATGATGAGCGAAGAGAAAACCACAAAGAACAGAGTAAAATAAGAAAATTCACGGTGTGTATGTGTGTGTCTGTGTGTGTGTGTATTTTTGTGTGCAGATTTAATCAGCAAACGAAGTCGGCACGAACACTTTGTATTACCACAAAAGGTATGCAATGAAAAATTATGAAAAAAAATGGTTAAAAATAAAAGGCAAAAAGTGAAAGTGACACGTAACACCTGTCAATGCTGACAGTTAGAGATTGATGGTCCTACAGCAGATATCTTTGAAGAGTTTACTTTAAAAGAGTATCTAAAGCATGAGAGCTTAAATTTTAATTATTTATCTGGATACAGCAGGCTTATTCAAGTACTTATTTATTCTACCTATATTACAATCTGATTAGCTGCAAACAAGCTGACTTAAAGACCCACTGCTGATGTCATCCGAGTGTCATCAAATAGACCGTAACCAACCATTGACCCTAGTCCCTTTAGGTATAACATGCCACAAACGATGAGCCCCAAAACTGTTGTGAAAATCAGTCACAATGTGCTGACTCAAGCAGCTGACAACAAACGAGTTGCAATTTAATGTATACGATTTGTTAAATACTCTACTACAACTAGTGTTGAAGTTAATTACAGTTCGGTGAGTCATAATTAGAGAACAAGTAGCTTAAGCTTTCTGAAAATTCAAAAGTACACACATAACTCACTTTATTTACTTATATAATTAAGTGACAGGGTATCTGCTAGTCTCTATGCTTTATCTTTCCACTCTGCAAGCCTTTTTCTAAATGTTATCTTAGTATAAATGGGCTGGGGAATACAGTCAACTGCCTTTCGACTTTAATAACTTTAAGCAGCTACGGTCAATTTAATTTGCATGGCAGATGCACGGAGAGACAGTCAGCAGTAAGTAAAAGGCAAAAGGAGTAAAATACAAAAACACACACAGATACACACATACTTAGTTTTAGTCACATATCCTTGTAGACGGGCGACAATTTGTGCAAGCATATGGACCGTACAAGAACTTGAGTCGGGGATAATGGGTGGGCCAGAATAGGAAAAGGAAACTTGAAAGGAAAACTTGATTATAAAGCGATGACTTCACACATTGCTCTACGAAGGACATAGGACCTATAATTTTCATGCTGCTGCGCAGCACATACACACCAAAAAAAAAAGGATAGCCTGGTATAGCTGGGAAAAGTCGAGGCAACACTGGACACTCGGTAGGACAGGACAAACCCATAGATAGAGCTGACGGTCCGTTTCTTGCAGCTGAGGCAACACAAGGAGATTGTGCAAACAGAGGCGTGTATGCGACGAATATTCTGCATGGCGTTGTAATTTAATACTTTTCTAATATGTAGTTGTCTCTATTTCCTCTCCCTCCCTCTCCCTCTCTTTATCTCTGGCTTACTTTTTATCATTGCTTTTTCTGCTTGCGTGTGAGTTTTCACAAGAATTTTAATAGAATTGGTAAACTGAGATGGTTTGGGCCACATCTTTTAGCTGTAGTAGTACTGTGTTCGTGATTAGATGCCTAAAAGTAGGCAATGAATATTTGGAAAATATTCTCTGTTTACTCGCTTTACTCTCATTTTCTCACTCTCTTTCACTTATTTGATAGCTGAGCCAAAGTAAAGTGGGTCAGAGTGTGTATGAATGGTTAAACAAGTGCTGAAAAAGGAGCAGCAGTTAAGTCAACAAGCCGCAAGCAATTCTTTGCTTGATTTAAGTGCTCAGAAGCAGATGCAGAGCAAGTCAAATAGAAATTGTGTCTGTCTGTCTGTGTGTGTATGTGTGTGTGTGGTGGAAGCTCTGTAAAAGATGTTCTCGTTTATGCAGTTCATAAAATAAGTCTCGTGATGCACAAATTTGTGCATAACTCCACTAATAAACTGTCAGTGAAACGTTTAAGGATGCAAAAAACTGTGACACATGTTGGAAAAGGTAGCCCGAATAGTTCTCCTACATTAATTAAACAAATATTTAAATTTTTTTTCATACAACTATAAATCTATTCCCAAACTAAACACGCCATTCCCTCCCACACGGCATTTTCCATTAGCAAAAAAAGAACTTAAAATTAACACTCAATTGCAGCTACAAGCGCTAATTAATTTTAACTACCTACAGATAGTAATCAGAAAACTATTCCATTTTCCATTTTCCCACGAAAACCACATGTCACACACCTAGAAACATACAGAAGAGGAAGCAACTTTAGAGCGGTCTTTTGCCTGAGGGGGTATGCAGCGTCTCCAAAGCTTTTAGCATACATATTAGGATAGAGTTTACACGTAAACGTACTTCATTATTATCCCGGCGAGTGTGTCGCATGCACAAACATGACAAACTTCCCCAGAGTGGAAGCGAACCTCTTACCCCTCGCGCAGAGAGGGGTTTGCTCTCTTTACAGTCGAAAAAAAAAGCAGTTGGGAAGATAGAGAAACAGTGAGAAGAGTAGCAGCAGAAAAAAAATAAATACATTAAAATGCCAGCGGGTAAAATGAAGATACAAACAAACGCATTAATACGTGACGCTGAAACATTATTAGAAAATGTGTCTCGACGATGGTTACTTGCCACACACACACACCCAGTACCCACAACACACAGTAAGAGCGGAGCGGGCACTCAGCAGGCGGCGGGAGTAAAGCTTGGAGCTGTAATGCGGGGGTAACTAAAGTTCCCAAAGGGTCGAGAGGTGGTGCCACTCTTTGTTGTACGTGCGTCTATGAAGAAGACCCTCTTCCGCTGCTACTTTTGCAATATATTTTAGAATTTTTGCACTTGCAGCTAGACTAGGCTAGACTTTGGTTTGAGGCGTGGTTTCAGCTTGCGGTAACAGTTTGGGGTTTGAGTTTGGGTTCGGGTATTGGAGTACAGTTATTTTTTTGGTTGTTCGTCGTTTATATACCTGGTAAGTGAACAAGAAGAAGGGTATATTGTATTTGTTGCATTGTTGAGGAAAAGGAGTTAGTTGGATTGAAAATCAAAGAAATAATCAGCACACTTGTATTTACCTAAATATTTATTTTTCGATGTTTAATTATATAATGCAAAAGTTATACAGGTTTTAAGACAAAGACAGACTTTAAAATTACACCAAATAACGGGTATTATATGCTCGGAATCTATATTCAAGAGTTATATTGTAGCTCCACTTTGTTGGGGTTCCCGTCAGCTCCGAGTTGTGGCAGGAAGAGCAGAGAGCTGGGCTTTGCCGCTGTCATGTCTGCGCGTACTTTTAATATGAATTTAGTCCTTTAAGTCCTCTGTCTTCCTGCCTGACTGTCTGTTCCTCTGACTTAGACTCTAACTCCGACTCGGTTTGCTTTGGTTCTGCATCTCTCGGTTGTCTCACCGAAAGCTTTTGGCTTGCACTTGCTCTCAGTCTCTATCAGATTTTGTCTCTGTGTGTGTCTGTGTGAGTGGCGCGTACGTTTGTTCAATATGTCAATATTACATGGCATTGGCCATCCTGAGTGGCATTACTTACGTTGCGTTCTGGCCAAAAGGATGCTTGTAAGTGACTTAATCAAATAACTTTGCATTCGCCACCAGCCTCTGCAGACTCCCCTTTTCCCCACCCTCCGCTTTTCACCGCTTTTTTCTCTGCTTTGCTGATAAAAACTATATACTTTTTTCTCAGCTTTTCTTTCTTTCAGCTGTGGTTTGCTTTGCTTGCTCTGCTTGCACTTTACGGCGTGTTTTGTGCGCCATTAAACATGACTTTATTTTTCGACTTTTCTTTTTCGCTCGCTTTTCCTCCTTCCATTTAGTTTTTCATGTTTTTGGCAAATTGTCACCCTTTGTTGGGGGGATTTTTCACTCTGTATTTTGTGTCTAGAGCAAGTGACACGTACCTAGAGACATGACATTAACTAGACTTCAAGATGGTGAGTTTGCAAAGAGTTTGACTATAAATTGTTTTGGTTTTTAGTAGCCATTTAATAATAAAATTCAATCGGTAGTTGGTTAAAATATAAAAGAGTTGGAAAAGGTGTAAGTACTGTAAGACTAACAATCATAACTTAAATGCACCACTTAATTACAGTAGATAAATTAGTAAATCGTTGCATTACTAAATAAGCTGCTTAATTTTGTTCCTTTTTTAAAAACCCTGATCAGCAACTTTTCGAGCTAAACTCAAGAGGAAAAGACCGACGATGCAAAAGAGAGGGAAGCTGTGCATATTAATTCACTTCTCGCGGGGGGAAAAGTCACTTTACACTACTGGAATTACTTCCTACACAAAAGTAAAAAGCTACAGCAGCAACAACTGTATCAACAGCAACAACAACAACAATAACAACAACAACAGCTACTACTACATCAAAATGTAGAGAAACAACATAAACTGTACAACGTGGAAAAATTCATCAAGCGCAAAATAACATTGCATACTTTATGCCGCATTATGAAAACACACGCGCCAAAGAGAGCGAGAGAGTAGACGTGTGAGCGAACGGGACAGAAGTTTGCAGTTGAACGGGGTTAGAAATATGCAGAAGTGGAGAAAATTTGCGCTACATTTGCACAAAAACGTTTTAGAAAATGTGAGCGCAACATGGCAACCCTACACGAACCCTTTTCACACCATATCATGCGATACCATACCAAACATATATCACCATCTCTTTTTCTCACACACTTGAAACTATTAAAAACATGCAAAATGCGAGCTGCCAGTTAACTCGACCCTCCGATCCAGCACTTATGCAGATAGCGTTGATTATGACCATGATGATAATGATGATGATATCGCGGATGACGACAGGAATGTCGCTCCTACACTCTGCGCCATGTAGAATAAGATACACTCGAAAAAAACCCAACTAATTAAATATTTAAAGTCGAACGGCAAACAATGCTGTTGCTAACACAGCTAAGTAATTAATTACCTATTCTCTTTTTGTATAATAAACAATTTTTAAATTATAAACTAACCATCAATCAAAATTTGCAAGTCTCCCCTCATCATACCTTATCTCATGATTGACTTGTAATTAAAATAAATTCTATAGATTATACTTCTCCCAGTGTATGCAAAAACTGACAGGACCTACTATATACATAGAGCAACAATTCTGGCGCCTGTCTGACATGGCTGACGTCAGCCCCCACTCTTCACTCCGCTCGCACAGCCTGTGGCTGAATATTTTGCCATATGGCAGCGTAATGATAATAAACTCCAGAAGATAAACTCGTATACAAGAACAACCGCAGCGATACTATAGATAGCGGAAGAAGCAGCAACAGGCAGGGTAGAAGATGGGGGTTTGCTGGGGGCTAGGGTGCAGAACTCGGTTACGGTTTGGGGTCGAGACAGGCCACAAGTGTCGTTACTTTGTCGGCATTGGATGACGATGACGACAGACGAGGACGCCGAGAACGACGACGACGACGTCGTCCGCCTTGGACGTTGTCAGTTTGTCTTATCTGCAGGCCAAAGAGAATCATCAAAAGGACAACTTGGTAGAGGACGTAGCAGGCCGTGAGGCGGGGAGTGCATAGAGCGATAAGGCCAGTTATTTTCTTTCAATTTGCAGTTGCTTGCAGTTTGCAGCTGAACTGAACCGAACCGAAAGATGTTGCGAGAGAGAGGCAGCTCGAGGTGACATAAAACGTGTCAAAGGGAACAGAGGGTCAAGGGTTAGAGGGGGTAAAATGTTGTTAGCTTTATTTTATTTATCAACAGGCATAGCCTGTTACATATGAAATTGTTTTAAGAAATATGATTTAAATAAAACTGTTTAAGATATTTATGGTGTTTTGTGAGTGACTTTGTGAATTTATAGCTTATGGTCTTACTTTCTTGGTGGCTACCTTTCATATATGTATTTACTGTCTATAGCTACATAAATCATTAAATTTCTGCACTTTTCTAGTCTCTTATTGTCTTAATTGGTTTCTTTTCGTTGAGGACACCAAAATGTCGTGTTATTTCTGCGCACACCACAAGGAAGAAAATGAAATTAAAAATTGTGTCGCAAAATCTCATTGCCATTTTGTTAGACGAATTATCTGCACAGTCGGTGGTCATATTCCCACATTCCCTGTATCCCAAACCTCGACGCTATCATTTCTTGCCCTCAATTTTTGGTCCAAGCCAATGCCACGCCCAGCTCCAATAGCAGGGCGGCAAATTAAGCGCAAGGCTAAAGCTGACGGCGTCGTTTTTACCCTCCACCAAATTCTAAACCAACACTCCCCAAGTCCCCCTTCTCACTTACATTCTGCCTGCCCGCTGCTCTATTGCATACCCCCAGGCGTTATATGTAATTGCATTTTTTAGTTTTAATGGAGCGTACGAAACCCGGAACAGAACAGAAACAGCGAATGTAATTAATTTGTAATGTCTGATGACCAGCTTAATGGGAAACACACAGCTCAGCAGAGCACAGGGGGAGCATAGGGGAAACAGCTGGCATTAGAAGAGAAAAGCGAGAGGAAAATTCAGGAGCATTGGATACAAGTTCTGCTCGGGTTGGTTCAGAGATTCCGTGAAAATTTCATTCGCCTGCTGCGTGACACTGACAAACTGACGGCTAAATTCCAAATCTCGCAGAGATTTGCTTTTAATAGTTTCGTAATTGTATTTGATATGATTTAGCAAAAAAAAAAAAAATATATAACAGAATTTGCTCTGTGCTTTAGAGACTTAATATGCGCAAAGGGGGAAAACTAAATCAAGTTATGTAAGAAGGGTTGTACCCTGTATAATTAATATCAAATTAAAGGAAGTGTTGGCAAATTTATTGGTGGAGTTTTTGGCTTAAATGTCAAATCACGCAGCACAAACATATGCGGTTTAAAAGCTATTTTTCTTTTTCTAGTTATAGTTTTTTTTTTTTGATCAAACACTTCCTTCAACTTTAATTATAAAACTCCAGTACGAAAAAGAAAATTGAAATAACGCTAACGAAAAACTAAGGTCAACATCAAAATGCCACCAAAAAAAAAGCCAAAGAGAAAAGTTTGATAGTGACTGCAGAATGTGAACTGCGGCTACCGTCTGTGCCTGTGACTGGTGTCTGTTCCATTTTAAGGTAACACACACTCACACACACACATACAGAGACAGCCACAGAGTCATGGCTAACAATTTGTAAAAACAACACTCGACTTGAACTTTAAGTAAACAAGTAGCGAAAACTACATAAATGAGTTTGCTAAAAACTCTCGACCAAAAAAACTGAAAATAGAAAAAGTTGTCGTTGACCGACCGACTGAATCCAAAAAGCTGCCGCCTTAGTGTGAATGACACAGCAGAGCTAAAGGAACAGAGAAAAAGGGAACAGGGAAATGGGAAACGAGGAACCTGGAAACTGAGTACAGAGTACAGAGCAAAATGGTAGATCAGAGTGTTTGAAAAGGGCAGAAGGTTTAATGTCCAGACACATTCACATTCTCACACTCAAGTGCTCGACTTGGACTGGAGCTCAATGGATTCTACTTTTATGCTGTGACACTTGTAGTCACCTACCTCCCACCTCCCTTCTCCATCTACAGCCGTCACCTCTGCTGACCACGGTCATGATATCAAAAAGAAACTTTACCGACAAACGAAACGTACTACAAAAAAAAAAATAAATATAAATAAAAAACGCCATCATACTGATGGGGTGTGAAAGATGGAATGAGTCTTGTGACCAAAGTGTTGTGAAGTGAAGTGACAAATCAAGAGATGAGTTGAGTGTGTTAAATTTGCAGAGCTTTAGCAGTGTCTCTAAAGACTTAAAACCCAAACAAAACTGGTTTTGTACCTATCTTAAGTACTCTCTTATTGAAGTTACGTTCCAATTAATGTGAGCATTTTCACGCCATTCACTTGATTGATGTGCTCAATAATTACAAACACTATTCCCCTTTTTTCTCTGTGTTGTTTCAACAACTCTAAATGTGCTGACATCATAAAAAGAAATCAGTAAACTTATAGGCAAAATTAGAGATCAGAAAGCGACTCATTTGTATACCCTGTAAAATTATCTGTACTTTATTTAAAAGTTTACAACTTAGAAAATCTTGAATGCCCATTATTCTATATCTAATCATAGTATCTATTACAATACCTTAAAGACTGCTCCTCTTAAAGTTAACTTTCATTTATTTTTCGCTTACTTATTCACCCAATCAAGTAACCCGCTTTAAGGGTAGTGTATTTATAGCATTGCCTCATTATGATATCGCTATAAACATATCTAATGCGACTTTTCTGAGCTGTCCGCGCTGTGATTTAGCCGACTGGAAAATGTGCGACGACATTGTGGAAGGTTGACATCCCATGAGCGTCAAATTTGATCAGACCAACGACAGCTGGGGGCCATAATGGGTTAACATTTAACCGAACTCCTCGTCGTTGTGGTAGTCGTTTTAGCCGTCGCCGTCGTCGTCGTCGTCGTTGTCGCGCTCTTGATTGTTTGAATGCAAATTTGCACGTGTTTGTGGAAATGGCACGGAAATAATGTCGTTGACTATTAGGAACATGGCGCGTTAATGGTGCAATCAGTGGAAGTTCCATGAGAAGGAATGCATGAGACAAGATTGCGATTGTATCTAAATGATGTGATAAATACAACGAGGGCTAAAAGGAATGAATAGCAGACTAAGCGAGTAAGAGAAATCGTAAAGAATCGAACATTTTGAGAGACTCAAATTATTAGATAAATTTGCCAAAATATCTATAAATTTGTATACAATTATGTACCGTTAATACCTTCATAAATGACCAAACGATGACTAAATTATGACAAAATATGCAAACAAATTTTGTTGTGTTCTTTTAAATCTCTTTTTTACTATACACACTCACTATAATCCCTCGAATAAAAGTTGTGATAAAATACTGACGTAATCAGCTATGTTCATAAAGGCCATAATATAAACATATTCTATTCAACTCGAGCATGAAGTCATGACATTATCATACTAGGCACAAATGTCAACAGTTAAACACTCTGGTAAACATAGTCCAACAATGTACAGGGAGAGAATATATGAGTAGTAATTATATGTTTGGTGTGGAGAGTGGGGAGAGGGAGGAATACCATTAGTATAATTTCTATATGCCTTTTAATAAATATTCATAAATTTCATATTATTAATTTAATTAATCAAATTCACATTAGCGGCACACAACAGCACAAAAACAGAATCAAATCGTTGGGTCAATCAAATCAACTTGGAGAGTCATTAGGTTCAAACCAAAACAAACAGAAGAATAGCCAAAAATAAAAGAATGAAGGGAATTGGATGTGGAATTGGGATTCTTAATTCGTTCAATGAACTGGCCACACAACTCAACGAATGCCAAAAACGATATTAATAATTGGCAATTAAAATGATAATCATGTTAATAGTTTCATCACATGTATGTAAAAACTTATAAACTCGGAAAAGAAAGCGTTTTTAAGACGTGTCTTTCAGAGGCTACAAAAAGCCACACAAACATTGGCCATTGACCCAAAAATAAACGGCAAGAGCAAACTTTAAATCTCATATGGAAAAACCAGCTCCGATTTGCAGTACAAAAGAAAAAAGGAAAATTCTCGTTACTGACATCATTTCAAAGAACTCGAATCTCTCTCCGTGAGTAGTTGAACTTGTATGTATTTATGGAGATATTGTCTTTGGCATTGTAAATCCCAGCAGAGTTGTGGTTAAACCAGGAAACCAACAATGTAAAAATTCTTGCAGGTCTGCAACTTTATGGCTCATCTTATTGCATTTCAACATGAAGAAAATACACATTTTTGCACCTATTACTACAGTTACTGTTCTGCGCTCTTGGGGGTTTATGTCTATTCAGAAATTAAACGCAGAAAAACATTTACAGCCACAAATATTAAGACATAACCATAGCATAAGAATCCCTCAAGTTTGCAGAAAGAAACAGAGGAAAAAGAACTGCAAAATTTATTGTTATCGATTGTAATTATTCAAGTGGCCATGTGGAAAGTTTTGTTCTATTTTTTTTACAACTGTAAATGCAACTGCGACTGTAGTTTTTCACAGTTTTTCCAACATTTTTTCCTCTTTTCTCTCTCTATCTGTCATTGGTTATGCAAATTGTTTTGTTAGACGCAGAGAAAGAATAACAAAGTGCAGTGCAAGAAATGGAAAGGAAGTAAAAACTTTTGCTACAAATGAGACTGAGAAATGTGGTTGTTATCTCACATTTAAATTATTATACGTAACGGTACTCTCTCATAATGATGGCTAATAACTCGACAATGACAACTACAATAAGTTGTAAGCCCAAAAGAATTGTTGGCATTCTCTCAATGGTCTGTGAAATAATTGGCTCCGCTAGCAACAAAGAAACAAACTTTCAGAACCCCCGGACATGGTGAAATAACAACAACAACACGACAACTGTTACAACAACAATAACAAGCAACAGAACGGCAAAAGTAATACCAAAGAAGAATAATAATAATAACAACAGAAGCAGCAGCAGCAACAGCAGAGCAACAAGTTGGCAAAGACAGGAAGCCATAGGAAGTACTGCGAGCTACACCCAACGTGACATCATCACAAAGAATAAAATAGAAAAACCAATTTATTTTTTGTTGCAGTCAGCACAACTATGACATACCCTGTGTTGCAAAAATTAAAGTTCACAATAGGATTATTTTAAGTAAGCCAAAATCAGTCACTTACATTTAAACTTTACTGTAATCATCAGAAATTATTTATAGTATTTACACAGAAGCTTTTTGCAGGGTATAAAAAACTACATACTCACAAATGAAAAGTCACATAGAGATAGAGCAAAAGCAAGAGCGAGAAAGAAGACAGCTAACTAAAAGATGGCAATGACCTAGGGGCGTAACTGATGATGACCATTACTATTACCATTACGATGATGAGGCGCAATAATAACGTTTAAAATAATGGTAATGCCAAATGCTGAAATAAACAACAATTAAAGCAAATGCGTAAAGTATATGTTAGAGCAGTCAAGCTATAGCAAAAGCAAAACTATAAAAGCTCTTTAACATCTACCCAAATAAAATATACCCTTTATAGCGTTACTATGAAATTTTGTTATGCAATCAACGGCTTCAAGCTTTTATTGTCTTTAAAAAATTAATTGTATAATTTGTATTTCTTTTAATGTGAAAGAGAATAAATTTAATGGGTTCTGTCACGCCTTTTCTTCGTTTAAAAGTACAGCACAACAAATGCAATATACCCACAATTATCAAGTAACGGATACACACTCACAGCGCAAAGACAAGACAATGACCCAAACGTAGTGGGAAAGAGAGCGCATTAAAAACAACAACAGGAGGAGAGCTCAAAGTAAAGTCATTAGCATGAGCTTGAACTAGTTGACCAAGCAACAATGTTGGAAAAGAGAGAAGAGAGCGCCCGTGAGAGAGTATAAGCGCACGTGAGAGAGTATAAGCGCACGTGAGAGAAGAGCGTATGATCAACTGCTTAGAGGCCTAGGCCAAGGTCAGCTTAGCAACATGTTGACAACATGCACTCGACATGTTTCGCAACATATGCGTTGCGTGAGATGTTGCAATTGCTCATGTTGCCGTACAAAATGTTGCGTGTTGCTTGGGCACTTTTTGCATGTTGTTTATTTCTGCTGTAAAGAAATCAAAGCAAAAAAATAACTAAAATTGCATTATTTAAGGTCAAAAGTTGTGCGTCGTGATGCAGACAACATTTGGTTGAGTCTATAAAAGCTACATAAGCGGAAAACCACTTTAAATTAGAGGTCAGCACAAGCAGAAAGCAATCAGCCTAGCTGGAGCAACTCTCGTCGAAGACAACAATTTTCATTACATTTGCAACAGTGTAGATGTTGCAGCCGTTGTCTTAGAATTAAAGTTTTGTGCTGTCTGCTTTGCCCCCCTGTTCGCCCGCGAACACACACACACATCACACACAACTAATAATCATGACTTGTTAATCTTTACGCTTTTGCTTCACACTCACACGCACGCTATCTCGTTCTAGCAAACTTCTTTTCTGTCTTAAGCGGCCACTTCTGCTCCCTCTCCCTTACACTTAAGAGCAACTACGCTACTTCTCTGCTGCTGCTAAGCTGCTTGTGCGCTCAAGAGTAAAAGAAGATGAAGAAATGCCTGCAAAAGCTGGAATTTAACGGTGGATGAAGCTCTTCTTCTCATTCTTCTTCTTGTTGTTGTTTTCTTGTGGCCACTTTCACGCACTGATATAAAAGCTAAGAACATCATCCGTTTTATAGCTATTATCGGTTTCGTTTATCGGCGATAATATAAGTGCATTGAATCATTAAATATTTAGTTTACAATCTGTTAAAGGTTTTCCATTTAAGTTTTTCCCATCCCTTTTTACTATCTTTTATAGTATAAATAATTGATATTTTCCCACCACTAACAAAACAAAATGTTATTTCCATTAAATTTCAATTAAAATTTCGCATCTCTTTAAAGTTTTTCCTTCATCTGCGTTTCTTGTGGTTATCCTTGAAAAACACTTTTCACTGCATTGTCGTCACATTACTTTTTGTTAGTTTTCCTAGCATAAGAGAATAAGCCAACTTTTAGACAGACGTTTTCCCTATCGTGGGTGTAAACACACCTTTTCTTTTCCCCTTTTCTTGCATTTCCTGCTGTTTAGTGACTTGGAAAAGCGCCTGAAATCTCTTTCGCGTGCTTCTAAGGCTATTTCTTGGCACTTTCCCAAGGTTAAGTAAGTCGGAAAAGGATAGTTTTGTTTTGCTCTTTACACAAAAAATATAAAAGTAACTTTACTTAAGTTAAGATGCAGGGAAAAAGTGGAGTCAATGTGACAAGGGGGAGACTGGGAAAACAATATACATACTGAAATTTATGTTGGAAAATCGATAAACAACCGATAAAAAAATAGTCCACATTTTACTTGCAGTATCTTTATTAATATCTGTTAATTTCTACAGAGTATTTAGTACATTACAAAAATTAAAACCGTTAGCACCAGTTAGCGGATATTTGTAATCAGAAAATAAAAGTCACTTTTCAATCAGATATTACATAGCAAATATTAACACATATTACAGTATCTATTCAGTCTTTAACTTTTATATTTTTCAAGCTCTTTTTCTGGATTTCATAACCTTGCTTGGCTAAATGTTTAACTGAGCATTCACTGCGTTTTTCACTTCCTTACACCTCACACTTTTTGACTCCTTTTGTTACTTCTCTTTCAGTGGCTCTTTCCTCTTATTTTACTTTTATCTTGCGCTTTGTCAAGGTCTTTGGCTGTTGGTTATTCACTTTTATGGCATCCCAATGATGGGAAGATGAGCAGCAAGAAAAATCGAAATGCCAAGAGCCAAGTTTACTTTACTTTGTGAAAATGAAATTGAAAACGTTACGCATGCGTTTTCCGCTGACTTTTCCAAAGAGATGACTGCAGTTGTTGTTGTTATCGCTGTTGTTGGCTTTTCAAAGCTATCGAATAACACAAAGTATACAACTGTATCGCCGCGACATTGCACACTCTGTTTGAGCATCAAAGAAAATGGAAATGGAAAATTGCATTCAAAGTGCACACACCAGCTGGCAAACGTGAGGTGACCAGCTGCCACACCCACCTTCTCTACGGCTCCTCTTGAGCCAATAACGAAATGCGATCTGTGTGCGTTGCGTACATATATATTTACCATAGTTTTTCTTTCCAATAAAAGTAGACGACGACACCAGGGCGATTGTCATAAGTTGGCCAACGTTAAGGCCGGCCGTACACAAGGATAACGACAGAAACTAAAAGGAGCAACAGGAGTAAAAGGATAAAACCATCGAGGATGCACGGACGCTTTCCCATTGCTGCACTGTGCCTCATTTTGGCCAACTCGCTAACGTTTTCTGCACCCGCTAGCAGCGGTGAAAGGTTGGTGAAAGAAGACACAATGTTTTTTTTTTTCGAAGAGGGCATACTCTTTTTAATATTGTAAGAAAAGGGTTACTATATACTATATAGTACTTCAAAACATCTTTGGAATACTTAAGATATCTTTATATAGATATATTTATATGACAAATTTAGCTGAAGCATTTAATATTTTATAATTCCCATTTAATTTCAAACTTTACTCTCCTTATACAGGGTGCACATACGTCTGCATATGCCGGAGCTTGTGCGTAAGCACACGCATTTCCACAAGGTCTACAAAGTGTTGCCACCAGCGATAGAGTCACCCATGCACCACCCTCCACCATCACTTGCACCACATGGCAAGCCACATGTATCGCTGTTGGGATACACAACGACAGCCAGTGGCAGTGGTGTCATGTCGCCCAATCTTATGCAAGTTATGGCTTCGGCTGCCACGCCCATGTCCATGATGCCAACACTGACGCCCAACTATGGACCCGCACTGTTCGATAGCTACAATCAGGAGTCAAGTGCGGCAGCAACAACGCCAGCTACACTGCAACCCATTGGCACTGGAAGTGGTGGTTTCAGTGGGAGTAGCACTGGAAGTGGGAGTGGCAGCTATCTTGCCACAGCACCAGCTACTGCAGCTGCCTTTGGTAGCTCCAAGTCACCGCAGCAGCAGCTGTTGCAGCAAATCTTTACACCAAACATTTTGGCTGCCATCTCAGCGTCGCAGCAAACAAAGAAGATGAAGAAGCAGCAGCAGCAGCAGCAGTTGCAGCAGCAACAAAACAATATTGAAATGTTACTTGAATCGGAACCGGAGACGGATCCCGAACCGGAACTGGAACGCAATGAACTGTTGAATAACAACTTTTTGGCCGCCTTGGAGCATGAATATTTCAATAAATTTGGTTCGGGTACGCGCAAACGCAAGAAGGTGCATTTTCGCAGCAATTATCGCAGTCCAAGTCCCCCAAAGAAAACCACAAACTATGTGCAGGATAGTGACGAGCAATTCGAGGATTATCCCGACGAGCAAACCGCAAGCTACGATGACGACGAGGATGCAGCCAGTGCCTTTGGCAATGAGAGGGAGGCAATCGGTTACGATAGCGCAGCTGCATTTAGTGGTCAATCCAATGGTTTATCATTAATGCCCACTGTAGATGATTTTCTCAGAGAAACGCATACCAATTCCTATGCTCCATTCTATGGCAATATGTACGATGATTATGGACCGAGTAGTGGCACAACAAGCACACACATTGATCAGAACGATTGGCACTCATCACCGCCAAGTTTACCCAGCTATACACGCCCCACAAAGGCCACGCCTCCTAAACTACGTTTACGTGCGCGACGACCTAGTTCGGAGTTTTCCACAGACACCGACAACGGCGGAAAAGTGCGTTATGTGAAGCTGACAACGCGTAAGAAACGCAAGAATCGTATTAAATCCAAAAGATATCGAATTTGAAAAGGATAACAAGTGTTATCGATTGTTAGTTTTAAGCGATAGAGTTAAGTGTTTGGTAGGAATTGTATTGAGCCTTACAGTATGGTAGAATTAGAGAATTTGTTTTAAATATTTTGTTGTTTTTTGTTTAATTAAAAAATCAAAAAAACAGAATTTTAAACATTTTATAAATACATTTTAAGCAAAATATAATATCCCACAACATTCAATATAGAATTCAACACAAAGTAGAACCAAATACTTTTAATTATTATTAATGATATTATTATATTTACCCAACCAAATAAGCAAAGCTTTCACAGAATGGATTTCATAGTTGCAAGCACTTACCTGAAAGAGAATAAAAGATATATACAAAGGTTAATAAAGTAAAAGACATAATTTTATTTTACTTATTAATCACTTAAGCAAGGCTACAGTCGATCGAGCGACTGTAAAAACACTTGTTTTTTTAATTAATTATAAAATTAAATAATATTTTTAATAAAAAAAAACTGGGGGATGAATAAAGAGCGAACGTGGTAATTACTAAAAATATCTTCATGACGCCTATTTTAGTGTCTAGTTCTTATGCCATCCAAAACAAATAGCATATTCTATTAGCACACAAAGGGAAAAAACTCGCCCTGAGGGACTTTCCCCTACAGAATATGACAACAACGCACCCCTGGTATGAAACCCACCCCTGGTGACTGTTCTGTGTACTTTTCCCGTTTAGTTCCTGGGGAAATAAAGTATACGATTAAATGTGTAGAGCAGTAGAGCAAATAATAAGTACAAATGCTAATAAAATTCAATTAAAGGCCACAAAATTACAATAAAAGTGACTGGGAGAAAACTAACTTTGGTTCTGCTTCTCTCCTACTACAGTTACTCTTTTCGTGGCTTTCTCAGGTTCTGGTCAAGTTCCTGGCTGGTCTAGGGTGTCACATGAAAAGTCAAAATTAACGACTCATTTGGCCAAATTGAAGCCATAAACTACAAAGCAGAAAGCCAGACCAAGAACGGTCTTAGAAAGCAAGAAAATGGGGCGCCAGTTGTGCTACTTTAGCCCTTTTATAGCCAAGCGAAAAATTGTATTTAGCTAAATATTAGGTAAAGAAAATTATTACAAGAAATTGTACAAAATTGCATTATATTTATTAGTTAGCTTTTTTCTGCTATTTTGGCACTTCTGACAGCTTTGACTTGACTCAGAATCAGAACCAAAATCTGACGTCACCGCACAGCAGCCGAAAAATATATAAATTACGCAAACGAAGCCAAACATGCCAAGTGAGTGACGAACATCAGGGAGATTTTGAGTAGAGCAGGAGTAGGAGAATGTACCAGCTGTAGGGATGGAAATGGCCATAGGAAAAGCTGACTGACATTATGTTGATATCCTTCGTCTTTGGCTCGTGTTCCCACCCGTCATTTGGTTCATCCTTTATTTCGTTTTTGGCAATAATATTATTTTATTTTGCTTTGCCTATAAAAATGTGACACACAAAAGGCTTTCCCCCCCTAGCTCCACCCCTTCACCCACTTTACCAACTTTATTTCCCTCTTCCGCTCTGTTGTGAAACATTCGTTGCATACTTTCAGGCGAAATTAAAAGCGTGCAAGATTCTCATTTATAATTTGCGTTTGAGTGTTGTTGCTGTTGTTGTGGCACAGTGGGCGTGGCACATGGCAAGGCGACACATAAAGTGTTGATGTGTCAGCCATATGACATTTATTGTTTTAAGGGGCGGGTCGCAGCGTGGCATGGAAAATGTTCTGCTTTTCGTGTAGACGTTTATTATGACCAACCAGATGGTGGCGTCAACGTGCCGCAACAAGGCAACAAGTGGCAATCTAGAGAGTGGGAAACAGACACAGATATTGGCGGAATAGAGTGGTAGGGGGGTGAAGCCAGAGAAGATTGTAAGCTTGTTTATTTATGTAGGACACACTGAATGCTGATCCGCTTGTTGCCTATAAAGAGTGTGAGTGTGTAAAGTGTGTGTGTATATGTGCTGGCATTTCTCCATTTGATTTATAACGAAAACGAGGGAAATGCACAAAATTGCGAAATCGTTGAGAATTCACAGAAAATCCACATTTAAACCAAAATGCAAATCCAATGATCTATTGCCATTTTATATGGTACATCAAATTTATGATAATCTAAAGGCAATAAAATAGATGATCTATGGCACATTTAAATACAATTTCTTAAGAAATGTTTACCATTCCGCCTTTTGACGATTTTCAGCAAGTAAATATATTTTGGCAGCTCAAAATTTCCTAAGATAATTGAGTATTTACATTTTGAATTGAACTAAAACTTGTAGGAAATTACAAGCCTACAATTTAAATATTATTTAATATTTTATGTTATTGAAAAGTCGATATCTATTCCTCTTTCTTCCTTTTAACTGAACCTATTGCAGATCTTATCAAGTTTTCACTAATAATCCACTTTGATTAATATTATTTTTATCAAACTTTGCTTCATTATAAATTGCCATAAACTAACACCAAGTGTATAATAAATTATATAATTAAATATTACTCCCAGCTGTTTGGGGTTGGGTGTAACAACAGGCAAAACGAATTGATTTCGCTTTTTATGGCAACAACTTTATAAGCCTAATAAAAGTTTTTATGGCATAATGAAGGAATAAAATTTACATGATATCTCTAATATCTGCAACAAACATATGTATACGTATCTGTGTGTTTATGTCTATGTATTGTCTTATGTTTTTCATTTCATGCTGGCAATACAAAATTAATTTTCCAGCTCAGCTGTTTGGCAGTTTGTTATGTCCATAAAATATAAATAAATGAATAAATAAATGTAATATTATCACTGCAATTTTGGCCCAACGCAAATCATTTGTCATTTTGTGAGACAGAGTGGGAAGAAGAGAAATAATGTTTATCTCTCCTTTGCTCCCCCCCTGTGCGATTTTAGTATAAATGAAATAGATTTAGCCAGGGGCGGAGCATAGTAGAAAAATGCAATGCCAAACAATTCATTAATTTAATTAATTTGTGGCAATTAAGTGTGTGTTTGCGTTACGAACGAACAAACGAAGGAGTGTGGGGAAAAGTGGAGGAGTTGCTATGATGCCACATGGGGCAACTACAAAAGCCGCACAGTCATCATCAACTCGACAAACGCGTCATTAGTTATACGCATCTCTCCTTTTGCTTCCTCCCACAATTTCTCACTCTCCGTCTCCCCCTATTTCACTGTTTGCCATTGTCAGGAGACCCATCTATTCCCGTGGACACTATGAACAACTCCCGAGTATTATTACTTTTGTTATTGTTGTTGTGGTTATTGTTGTTGCTTCAAAATGGGTTAAGTGTATTTCATGTCCGTTTTCAAAGTGCAGATAACGTTTGTAGAAGAAACGTTCCATTGTTCAAGGTGTTGAAATGCGGTACTTAACTGAGAGGCCAAACAAACACATTTATCTACCACGTGTGATGTACAGGTAAGCACGCTTTAACAATAGAAGAAATAACACAAAAACAAACAGAAAGAACGCTTTCAACAACTCGACACTTCAGACACTCTCTAATTGCTTGTCATACTCAAATGATTCAGCCAAAAAGGCGTTCAAACGAACTACAAATTAAAAGTGTTTAGATGCTACTTGAGAAGTCTAAAGAAATTACTTGAAATATATAATTAGAAGTATCAGATCAAAAGATAAAATTAACAGAATATAATAAATTCGATGGAGATTACATACAAGATTTCATAAAGATCAAGACATAATTTACCAATTTTTAAAGAAAAGAAACAATTTACTAAACTCTACTTTTTGGAACTCTCCTTCCCCTTTTCTGACTATCTTTTCCTCTCTCTCTTACTCTACTGCCCAGCACAGCCTTCTCCATTTCCCAAACACTTCTAAAACAGGGTGCGTTCAAGTTCTCCACAAAACGATTAGCCTGACAAAATTTGCATAAAAACTCGACCACAATTTTCTCAGCTCATCTACATTTGCTCACTTGTCGTCATTCACTGGACAACAACCGAGCAATTTAAGGGGTTAAGTGGGTTTCAAAAATTTTGAAACTCTTTTTTTTTTTTTTTTATAAAATTAATTAATATTTTTTTTTCTCCAAAATTGGGGGCGGGGCGGAAAAAAATGGAGGGGGGCGGGTGGGCCCCCCGACCCGGGGGGGGGGGCGCCCTGTGGGCAGCCCGCGTTTTGGGCGGGGGGGGGGGGGGACTTTTGGATGGAGAGTGAATAATTATTATAAGAGATTAAAATTATATATTTTTTATTTTTTATGGTTTGTTGGGGGTTGGGTGGGGGGGGTAGTTTATGAAAAATAATTATAATTTTATTAAATAATTTATTGAATAAAGAAGGAGGAAAAAAACCCCTTCGGGTGGGGAAAGAAAAAAAAAAAAAAAAAAAAAAAAACAAAATTTAACCAGAAGAGGAGAGGGAAAGAAAACGCGACCCGCGGAGGGGAGGAGGAGCGAAAGGGACACGAGGAGAAAAGGCGGAGGAGAGAAAACTTATTGTGTTGTTTTTGTTTTTTTTTTTTTATTTGTATGTGACGGTGGGGGGGGGGGAGGGGGGAAGTAAGTAAGAAACTGTAATGTTAAATAAAATTGTATATATTGGGGGGTGGGTGGGGTGAGGGGGAGGTGGAGGGAAGGAGAGTAGGGAGGGAAGGAAGGACGCAGAAAATCGGAGGTATGTATTGTAATGGGATGTGTGGTGGGGGGGGGGTGGGGAGGGGGGGATAATGCATGATTTTATGGATTTTAATTTATATATTTTAATAATATAAATATATAAAATATTATGTAGATTGTAGAGGATAGGAGCTGTAGTGCGAATAGCATCAGGGAGGAGGCAGGGAAGGAAAACGGAACGGAAGAGGGAGAAAGGGGAGGGCGGGGGAGGGGGGGCGGGAGCAGGGGGGGGGCGGGCGCGGGGGGTGGGGGGAGGGATAGGGGGAGTTATGAATTATGTGGGATATTTGTATGTATATGTAGAATGGTGGAGGGGGAAAGGGGGGGGGGAGGAAGAAGAGGGGGGCGAGAAGAGGGAAAAAGGAAAGAAGAACAAATCGAAATCGCGAAGGGGAAGAGGGGCAGGGGAGGAACGGAGGGGCAAGGTAGGTAAAAAGGGTAAGGCACAATACGGAAAAGGGACAGGGGAAGAAAATATTGCAGCTCGCACGCCAAAACTCCCGGGGAAAACTAAAAACAAAAAAAGATGGAAAAAAAAAAAAGAGAACGCGGAGGACGGGGGGGGGAGGGGAGGGGTCAGGAAAAAACAAGAAAAAAAAAAAAGAAAAAAAAAAAAGAACAAAAAAAGGAAAAGAATGCAAAAAGAGCCGAAACGAATAGCCACAGAAAAGCAAATCAATATTAATAATAAAAGAAATAAGAAATAGTAAGAAAAAGAAAATAAGAAACACAAAGAAAAAAAACGTAGTCCACCACCCAACAACCAAGACGACACGCAGGCGGGCGGGGGGGGGATGAGCGGTAAGATATAGGTAGGGGGAGTAAGAGGAGGATGTGGGGGGGGGGGGATTGAGAAAAATAAATAAACAAAATAAAAAAAACTAAAAATAACCAAAAAAAAACACTAACAAGGGAGAGGGGGAGATGATTTGCATTGTGTATGATGGGGTAGGATAGTGGAAGAACAGCAGGAGAACACAACGAGAGAGGAAAACAAGCAGAACGAAAACAAAAACAGAAAGCGGAAACAAAAAGAGACGAGAAAGAGGAAACAACCGAGAAGGACGGGATGGGTGGGGAAATGGTTTAAAAAAATAAAATTAAAATAAAATAAATTAAATAATATATTGGTATGTTGATATTGAATTATTATATTAACCTATTAAAATAAATTTTATAATTTAATTTAAATTTATAAAATATTTATATTTAATTTTTTAATTTATAATTAAATTTAAATATTAATAAATATATAAATAAAAAATTATTAAAAATATATAAATTAAATATTATATATTTTATTTTATTAATTAAGATAAATATTAAAATAATTAAGTGCCGGGGTTAGTTAGGTATTACAATTAAATTTAAATTTATTTAATTAATATTATTAAAAATTATGTATTATTAAATTATTAAACACTAACAAAAAAGATTAATTAAAATTAAAAGTACGAATGCAACTCGTAACAAACAAAAAAAAAGAAACAAAAACAACAACAAACAAACCAAATACTCGCGGGCATTGCGAATGTATTACAAAATGCTAATTAAATGCCATGAAATTGGGCCAAGCCTTGCTAAATGTGAACGTCTAATCACACGCCCCCCAAAAGGGGAGTGGAGTATAGCTAGATAGTGGCGTGGGCAGGGTCGGTGGGAGCAGTACAAAAAGGGGGTTTCTACAGTCTCAAGTGCATTGTTAAAAATGACACATTCTTGCGTCTATTTGCGGCAATTAAGTGAAATTACTTTTGTGTGTCTGTCACATGTGGAGCGGGTATTTGAATGAGTATCGTTGTCATCGACACACTTTTGTAGGCACTGTATTTGCTGTGCACTAAAAATTTATTAGGTTAAATATGATTAAATATTTCTGGAATGTCTTTGAATGAAATGATATTTAAATTAAATTAAGAAAACGGATAGAAATTGTAAAGAGACGTTACAAGACGTGTTTCCTAGACCAATAGAATTACCATTAAATTTGTTTTTTGGGTTTTTGTACATCAACACCACAGATTTTGTTTTTGCGGCAAGCACAGCTGTTGCTGCCACAACTGTGTCAGAGTAATTTGCGCTACTTACAATTAGAACTAGATTTTAGTTGGCATTTTAAACAATTAAAACGAATGAGTGCATCAGCTTGATAGTTGACTGTAGTTGAAGCTTCTACTAAAATCGAGAAAAACCAACTAGAACTAGCCAAGCGAACGGACAAAACCAGCAATGACACTGATGAGATTTTGCCCATCCGGATGATGATGACGTTGATATGATGACGTCGACCGGAGACCGGCTGTTGGCCCGGAAAGCATGAAATGAAATGCGTAGAGCAACTGGATGATGCAGTGCGTCATCTGTTGTCCTCTATTGTTTGTTGCGGTTGTTGTTGTTGCTGTTGTCATCTGCGGTTCGTTCGGTTGTTCGGCATTATTCGTTTTGCCTTGGCTCTATGGCAGTTTTCTGATTATCCAAACAGACGTCACAGTGCCTGTCATTGTTCTGATGCGAAAGGAGCACAACGAAGAGTGTGTTTGTGTGTGTGTGTTTATATTCCTGGAGGGTATTTAATATACCCTATGGCCAATACAAGTGACCAAAAGGATAGAGTATTATGGCTTTGTCATATTTATAAACTAAGCTCTGATTTATGCTGTCGGAATATGAGCCATTTCGAACTCAAGAAGCTTCAATTCGATTTAGTCTCTGAAATGCTAATACTAGTTACAGTTTATTTACATTTAAGCCTCTCTCTAACTAATTTTAGGACCTACACTCAGGGTATTTCATAGTCATGCTTTCTCTAATACAGCGTGCTTAGTAGTCTCTTTTTTTCTGTATTATTTGGTTCGTCGAGTTGGACAGCTGTGATTACAACTTTGCTGTTTATGTTTTGTAATTGTGTGCCATGAGTTTTGTCGGTTTTTGACAGTTATGATGAAGAAAAATGTGGGTGTCTTTTCATATAAACACACACACTCAGGCACACACTCTGGCACACGCATTATTGTGTGCGTCTGTCTCTGTGTGTATTTGGGATGCATTAGACAACAGTCAACGCAATGTGGTAAAAACACATTCTAGATTTTCATTCTCATATAGTACTTGTGTGTGTGTGCGTGTGTATGTAGGTTGTTATTGTTGCATATCATATCGCCTGGCATATATAGGGGCAAAGCACTTTAAATGTCACACTGCGCAATTTTGCAATCTCTAAAATTGAAATGCATTGAGGCAAAAGACATGACGACAACGCAACGACAGCAATGACGATATAGAAAATTACAATATCTAAATCGTTTGTAGTTTGCGAGCTTTTATGTAAAGTTTAACAATGTTAACTATAAATAACATCCAGTGAACCAGTTTTAAAATTGTTTACATACTATAATAATAAAGGCATGTGTTGTAAAATGTTGTGTGATTTTATGAAATGGTTTTTAAGTTGCATATTTTACTAGACTGCAAAATGTTAAGCCTACAATGTTCCAAATAAAAACTAACATCTTCGAAAAGCTTCAATAATTTACATGCATGATGAAGATACTCTTCCAGTTAGGTAGAGAACACCCAGAAGTATGCTAGTATTCTTAAACTTTGACAAAAACTATTTAAGCGATTACTTTCATATACTAATATTGTTTTAAAAGCTGTTCTTCTTAGTCAATGAGCTTTGCTAGTTTTACTATTCTTGTTCTTATTGCTTGTTACATTTACCAGTTTATTAGATGTTATTTATAAACTACTTAAAATAACATAACTGATTCTAATATGTTTTGAATTTAGAATGCATGTCCGCCACGAGCATAGAACAAAATTTTCTAAAACTGTCACAAATCATAACATGACAGCACATTCATAGCTGTCGACATCTATATCAATGTCATTGCATTCTATATCTTGTCACACAAATGATGATGCTTGACCTGCGACAATTGTTTCTCAACCCATATACAATATCCGAGTAAAAAACCTTGGAAGTATTGTTTACGCAAAGGAAAAAAAATATGTAAAAGTTGTGGGAAAACAGAGATGAAAAAAATGTGAAAATCCAAACTGGAAACTTGAAATAAATAACATGAAATGCATTATATAAAATGTACATAGATATTGCATGGACTTTGACAATAGGTAGACCAAAACCCAAGTGTGTATGTACGCGTGTGCGTGTGTTTGTGTCGAGTGCCCTGACCATATATCATAACAGCACACACACACCAACACAGGCATACATTGGCCCACACGCAAAGACACATGTCGAATGGCTGCTACTTGGCACTAAGGACACTTGTCCTTGGTGTGGAAAACTTCTGCTATACTCGTAGAATGAAATTGAAAATATGCAAGCAGAGGAAAGTTTTTCTGCTGATACTGCCAAAGTGTGTGAGTGTCTGTGTGTGTGTTTTTGTTGTTGTTGGTTAAGTTTGTAGAGCGCGGGGAACTGTGTCAAGTGCAGTCTTTCAATCCCATGCACAGTTTAAATATTTAAACAATTTGGTTAAATACAAGAAAAAATGTAAAGAAAACACAAAATTTCAAACAGAACACATGTTTCCGAGTTCCTATGAGAAAAAGGATAATAACTGCAACTTGCTAATTAGTGTTTGGTCAGCTCAAATTTAAATTTACTGTAAGCGACTGCAGAGATATCCTAGAAAACAGACAGTTGCTTGTTAAATCGATAAAGGAATTTATTTAAATGTCAGCAGCTAAATGTCAGTAAGAAGAAAATATGTAGACCATATTTATTCCATAAATAACACGATTTAAATCAATATACGCTTGACATTTATATACCCCATTTTAAGCATATGCATATACAGGGCATCAGAAAAAAGCCAAAAACTAAACGAGTGACACTGAAAACTATTCGCACTTGACAAACACAGACAGTGACTCGAATAAAAGTTTTGCCTATGCCGCCCGCAAAAGTATGCAACGAAACGCCGAATGAAGCTCATTTAACGTTGTCGGTTTCCATTTCCATTTCCAGCACACTCCACTCCGTTGCTCTGTGGATTTTTCATTTCGTCTTCTTCTCCGTTTTTGTCCTCTATGTAAGGTTTATCAACACTTCCGCACGACGGTGCGCATACAAAAGCTACAAAATTCACGCCGAACAAATGCTACATACGGCTGCAGTGTAGCATAGAGAGAAGACATATGTGCATCCTGCTACTTTGCAGGACATTGTTTGCGCTTTGATAACACACACAGACGCACACACCGACACACATACAAATGCATCGTCATTACGGCTATGAAAATTGCGCATACCATGGTATTGTGTTAGACTTCGAAGCCAACCCGAAGAGGAAGCCAGTCCGTGGAATGCTGGCAGTCAACGGTTTGCTGACAACGCACACGCCAACTATCTATATTATCTGTCCTTTTCCAACACTCTCTCTCTTTCTCCCTCTGTCTCCCTCTCAGTCTCTCCCTGTATCTGTCTGTGATAGACGGCAGCTAGCAGCAGTCAAAACTATTTTTCGCTTGGCATTTCAAACATTTTATGGTTTTATTTCGACAAAAATTTCGCCTTTAAACACGCAGGATAGTTGCATACCAAAACTGCTTTATACTAGCTATATCACATGCCTCTACCTAAACTTTCTGCCATCCTTTTTCACTTAGTCTTTCTCGTTCTGTTTTGTTCTCTAATATAGACAGCATTCACAATGGTCGACTGTTAATTCATTGCCATGAACTTTTCATTACGCATACGCAACGTGATCCGTAGCAAATGCTTTTAGGCATAACAAAATGGCTTAGCACATTCTTATATTGAAATATTTTGCAAGCTATGAGTCCAACTTGTAAAAAACAAAAAGTCCAACAATGCAGAACTTCGATAATAGAGTGAGCTGGTAAATTAAAAAACGACTTGCCATAACAAATTTAGACAAAAGTCTGAATTGTAAAGGAATAATTTACAAAAACGGTTTTTACTGCTTTCGTTTATGCGACTTTGTTTTAATTTTCATATTTATCCTACTATTACACACAAATTACCTTTAAAAATGGACGAAAGTAGAAAAGCCAAAAAGCAAATGAAACAGGAAATGAAATTAAAAACGTAAATTACATTTGATAAAACAATGTAAATAAATAAATAAGAGAGCAACAGTATGACAGACGCAAGGATATTACGTTAGCAGCTCGTTTGCTTAGGCCAAAAGAGATAAGAGCGAAAAGTGAGAACAGAAGCACGAACATAGCCTTTTTTTTCAGCCATTGCCTAGGTGACATTTTTTGTTAATGGCTGCTGTGTCTGCTTTTGGCTGGCTGGCTGGTTGGTTGGTTGGTTAGTTGTTGTTTGGTTTGTTTGCCGGCGTTTGTCATTAATATTTTACAGCCAGTTCAGGCAGGCGGGCAGGCAGTTGCTCATGGTCTAAGCCTGACAAAACAACACACACACAAACAACACACTTATATACACAGAAACAATGACACCCAACGACTGACTGTGCATTCGTTTCCCCGCCCACAATTAAAATCAGATTAAAGTTGCGCTAATTTATGCGACCGCACGGTGACACAACAAAAGCGGATTTTCTGAGTTCCGTTTAAAAGCGGGTTAAGAAACTGGAGCTCAGGGGGTGCTGCATATGAGAGAAGTGAAAAGGGGCAGAAAACAAAAAATAAAGTTGATGTTGCAAAATAAAATTAGGAATAAGTTTTAGACTATGGGATACCTGTTAAGCAACACACAGTTTGTCTGTACTACTTTATTTTTAAAAAATAAGGAAATCAAGTAAATCGAATAGTTTCCCATTTTAAATTCTGCCAGTCAACCCAATTTAAAGCGACTTCTTTGCAGTCGTAACTCAGTTGCGGTTTTAGTTTTCCGTTTGCTGTTGCAGAATTTCGCGAGCCGTGAAATCTTGTTTCCCTTTTCTCCCCACCTCACCCCCCGTCTGACGGCGAACACGTCAAACTGTCGCAAGATGTCTGCTGGGGATTACGAGTGCTAATGCCCCCATTGCAAGCTTACAACTGACGGTTTTCCGGTTGAGGCATGATAATTGCTTTGAGCTTTGACTCTGAGCTGTTTGTCGCTTACCAAAAAGCAACTAACTTTTCCATGAAATCAACAACATTTTCATCCCAATACCAGAGGGATGAAAGTAGTAATTTCAGTAGCCCTAAAGAAGTAACGTATAGTATAGCATAAAAACAACTAAGGGACAATAAATACCATAAAATGCCAACAATTATATTCCTACTTCTTTATAATGAAAACTATAAAATTCAAATGATTAACATAATCAGGCAGCTTTTAGTTTGTTAAATATTCTTTTTCCTAATAGTTTTTTCTGAGTTCTGTCGCAAATTTGAGCTACGATTTCTCTATATAGACCATTTTTTCTCTCTCTTGAGTTTTGTATGTTTGTTTTGTGGTTTGGCGTCTTTCTCATTTCATATTTTTTTTCTTTTGTTTTTTTTTTGGTGTTTTGTTGTGGTTTGTTGTTTTTTG
Organism: Drosophila acutilabella; assembly: GCA_035046005.1. Lineage (NCBI taxonomy): Eukaryota > Metazoa > Arthropoda > Insecta > Diptera > Drosophilidae > Drosophila > Drosophila acutilabella. The sequence continues at coordinate 1,352,036 of JAWNOK010000072.1, forward strand.
TTGTGTGGGGAAAATTTAAAAAAATTAATTTAAAAAGGGGAAAAAAAAAAAAAAAAGGGAAAGGAAAAAAAAAAAAAAAATATTTGTAATATGTTTTTTTTAAAATTTTTTTTTTTTATTTTATTTTTTTTAAAAAATGGGCTTTAAAAAAAATTTATAAATAAATATTTTATTATGTGTTTAAGAAACTTTCCTAACTTTAAAAGACACTGTTAAAAGATGGCAGTCAGGCAATAAAATTCAATTATAGTCAATTTCTTGAATAATAAAGCTAAAGGTATATTTTATAGCATTACTTATATATATTTATTTTTATTTTAAGCTGATTTAGCAATTCCCTTTTGTACTATTACTTTGCATTGCAGCCAATCAAAAGTTGCAGAAGCATAAAGGAAAATGTATTGAAATTTCCAGTAACAGGAGAAGCAGAATTTATTCAATGCTCAAGAAAAGATAAAATAAAAAGTGGATGGAAGAAAGTTGCTTAAAGTGCATATAATAAATTCAGACAACAAATCCCAAACAATTATTTACTGGAAATTTATATTGTTTATTAAAAGTAAAGCTCAAGTTACACATGCGAGTGGCAAGTGGCAAGGAGGAAGCTTTGCTTCTGTTGCAACAGCTGTGACTTGGGAGGAGTTTCAGTTGCCGCACTGGGAGTCATTTCTGCTTCTGCCAGCCGCTCTCATCAAAGGACGAAAAGAAGCTGTCTTTGTCTCGCTATGTCCCTCCTTCTCTCTCTCTTTGTGTGTGTATGTTCAAAGGTTTTCCAAGTGTTGCTTAAGCAACAAAGCAAATATAACACTTGCCACTTGGGAGAATGTAAATAACTACATATAAGTATTTATATAAGTAACACACACAATACACATACGCACACATATCACACACATTTACTTTGCTTTGTTTACTTGCACTTTGGCAATTTTCATCGTATAGCTAAGAATTTCCTTATGCTTTTTGCTTAAATTTGTTTTCAAATGCCACTTCAAAATTTGGCTAACTGGTAAACCGGATTTATAATAATTAATTGGCTACAAAATTTCTCGGTCTCAATTTCCATTTTCTCTTCTCCTATTACCTCCCACACTGTGCATATGTTGTTGTGGTTTTGTTTCTTTATTTCAATATTTATTGCCATCTTAGTTGTTCATTTGCAACATTTTATTAACAGCCACTGGCAATCGGCTCAATTTCCAACTCGGAAACTAGAAAATTGGAAAACAGAAAACAGCAGCTGCAATAACATTACTTTCATCATTTTACTCATGCAATTTAACTAGTTTAATAGTTGCTAAAGGGAATTAAAATATTTTTATACAATTAATTCATTTCTTCTCTTTAATAATCAATTATAGAAATTCTGTACATAATTTGCTGCTTTTGTTATATTTATTAGTTCATTAAAATGTTTAATATTTTTGTAAAATTCTTCTATTCAAATTCCAATACAAATTTATTTAGTTTTGCATATTTAGTATCTTCTTTCACATTTATTAGACTCCAAAAATTTTATTACAATAAAGTTGCCAGTATATAAAATATTCGGCATGAAAAACCTTCATTTTTGCCTTATCCTTAGTTATTTTTAGTTACCTGCTCGAGTAAAGTTTATTGCAAAATTTAATTGGCTGCATGTGGCAATTTGGTTGTGGGAAAACTCGAATTGCGTTGCACATATGTGCAGCAATTGCAACGTCGACTTAACACCCATTTTCTGTTGCAGCCAAGAGCCTTTTTTTCGGCAGTTTGGGGGGAGTCTGCAGTTTAATTGAGTTTTCTGAGGATTCTGCCAATATTCAGGCAGCACCTTTGGCTACTTTGCGTTATCAAAGCGGATCACGAACCAACGACAGAAGGACGCAGTTTTCTATGTGAGCGCAGGCCGTGTGATTGGAAAATGTGAAAAGAGGCTCAGTTTTATCGAGGCCTCGCCTCGCTTCACGTCCATTTTCACTGGCAACAATATAACGCATACGCAGCGTCGACAGCAAATCATTTGCAGCCGAGTTTAAAGGCCAAATTTAAGCGCTACTAAAGACTACAGTTTATGCTTCATTTGTTAACAATTCTCATCAATAATCATAGCTTTAAATGAATTAAAAACACGTCAACGACAACAACAAAATCAAACAGTTTACATAACTTTATTACACTATTTCAATAGTTTGTTTTCTATTTTCTACTCAAATTTAGCCATGCATAACAAAAGTTACTCCTTCTGTTCGTTTTTTGCTGGCTTTTTCTTTTGTTTGTTTAGTTTTCGGCGTTGCGCCAATCGATGAAAATAGTTTTGAATAGCAAATAAAGCGACAATTGTGAACGGCTGAGCGGACAAAGCGCATACAACAGAAAATAAAAATGAAAGAAAACGAGTAAAGAATGAAAAGTAACATTGCACAAAACAAATATATCTACAAATTCAGTTAGGAACTGACATGGCCAACAATGTATACAGCCAGTGTGATAGACACAAAAACACTGAGAGGGAGTTTCAAGTAAAGAAAGAAAAAAAAAATTGGCTCTGGACAAACAGTAAAGCGCCAGGCTGACTGACAGTTAAAGCTAGTCCAGTAAACACCCGCTCTCCAGAACGCTCCAACTCTCCGCAGCTACTCTTAGTCCGCACGCCCGTGAGCGGCCCACCATCTCCATTATTTATGCATCAATGGCTGCTATGACGACATGCGCTAAATTGATACAGTCCACACTGAATAAGCGCGGGGGCAAGTGAGATAGAGACAGGGAACACAAAGCGTAAGCGTTAGAAAGAGAACGATAGAGTACAAAAGCGCGACAAGGACATGGCCAACACGGAGCCCTGCAATGGCGCCAAGCTACAACACGACACATGCAATGCGACGCCAGGAGACCAGGTAAATAATAAAAAAGAGAAAAACCATATAAAACAAGAGAGTCTCGTTGTAGCATATCGACTAGAAGATGCCCTTTACACAAGTAAAACCTTTTTCATACCTTAATAAATTCACGCCTATAATCAGCAAGTAACTAAGATTGAAAGATTGCTTTTTGAGTTATAAACAATTTATCATCATTAACACCTACTTTTTATACTCTCTGCAAGAGTATATTGGGTTTGTGAAAATGTATGTAACAGGCAGAAGGAGGCGGGCAGACCCCAAAAATAATATATATTCTCGAGCACCACCACACGCCGCGCGAAACACCCCCCCCCGGCCCGCCGGCCGGCCGGCCGGCCGGCCGGCCGGCCGGCCGGCCGGCCGGCCGGCCGGCCGGCCGGACCAACCAAAATACACCAAGGATGGGACGACCACCACGGGCGGGGGGCATCAATCACCAAAATATTTCGTCACTCAAAACAAAAATTTTTTTGTTCCCCGCCCCCCCCCCCCCCCCCCGCACAAAAAACAACACCCCCCCCGCAAAAAACACGTCGGGGGGACCCACAACAAGCCGCCCCGGGGCCCCAAATTGGGGGGGGGGCCGCGAGGAGAAAAAATGCCACCCCCACAATAAAATTCGCCGCCCCCCCGCCCGGCCGGAAGAAAAAAAAAAAAAATAATTATTTTTTTCATTTATTATAGTATAATATTATTACGGGGCAAAACAAACCATCCATACGCCAAACAACACAAACAAACAAAAAACAAACAAACACCAAAAAATAAATAAATATAACGCACGACGGGGCGGGGCAACACACCACACCCCACAGCCGCGGGGCGAGCACCACGGCAACGCAACAAAAACAAACAACAACACGCGCCGGCGGCGCGCCGGCGGCGCCCCCCCCGCCGGCGCCGCCAACACAAAAAAAAAAAAAAAATAAATAATAGCCCACAAACAAAAAAATATATATATTATATTTTTATTTTTTTCATTTGTAATACACACACCAATATAACAAATAATAAAAATATATTAGGCAGACGGAAAGACGGCGGCCCCTGTTATTCAAACGTATATCACAATATACCTTAACTTTTCCATAAACTCGTACAAAAAGCAACTACATTGGAAAAAACTCTAAAAAATATTGGCCAAATTGAAAAAGGAACAAGGGGAAAAAATAGAATATACGATGGTGCTGCATCGGGTGAGAACGGGAAGGTTGAAAAATGGAAATGTGAACGATAAAAACTGCAACTCAACGGCTGGCGAATTGGAGTACCCCGTGCTGTGATGTTCTGTGTGCTGTCTATAACACCACGAATAAGCCACAAAACTAAATAGATTTCCATTTTCCCTGTTTTATTCGCTTTTCTCTCTCTTTCATTTCATTTTCCTCTTTCACTTTTATTTTGTAAGCTTTTGTATTGCTGCATTCGCTCATAAAAACTGCAAACAAAAAACGAGAAGCAAAGTTGCGTCGAGTCATTGAGCCAATTGAGTAAATTGTTTTATTGAAAGATTTTTCGTCCTCCACTTTTGTTGTGCTGTTGTCCTGCTTCTGTCTGCTCTGATTCCCCTCCAAACCCTCTCTACCTGCTACTTCTACTACTTCTGTCTCGCCGCCATTGCTTGTTGTTGAAAGTTCGGAATTATCGAGTAGCTTTATATATAAATTTCACATTTTTTAGTATTTCTTTTCTTTCTTATTTTGTTTATTATACTGTGACATTAATGCATTTTTGATGAGTTTAAAAGCGACTTTATACATCAGTTTGCTTGTCTGATGAAGTTTCAGTTTATAAAAAAAAGTTCTTGGACTGCGTCTTATGAAATAAATCTATTGTGACTGAACCAATTAAATGTCATTATTAGCTTAGTAACAATTATACAGGGATTGAATTTTATAAAGTTTTGAGCAAGTAAAGTAAACTATTTAACTGTCCAGGACTAGTTAGGAATAGTTAAACATTTTATGGCTTGTTTTTGTTATTTAAGTCGCATTTAAAGCCACGGTTTGATTGGAATTTTAGTTGAGATCAAACCACTTGACAAATCAATAAAAACGTCGGTATCAAACACAACGGTCATTACTTTTTTGTGTGCAGCTCATAAATTGCGTGTGTGTGTGCAATGTGAGATGAATTTCATGATATTGTTTGAGAGCGATGACGGTGATGATGATGATGGCGTTGGTGTTGGTGTTGGTCACCACATAGGCCAATTTCTGAGAGGCGCCGAGTGACAATGACAATGACGAGGTGCATAGCTAGATGAGTGCAACTGTCAACAGCACAGCATTTCGGGCATGTTCTCTTCGCTACCCCCAATTCACCCCCCACTCTCTCTCCCATTTCTCTAGCTAAGCCCCTGCACTTCTGCCTTTGGTCGGCTAACTGTCAACACAACGACGCTTCCCACAATGGGATCAATTATTTTGCTATAGTGTGTGTTGCGCAATCATGCTTGCGTATTTTCGACAGATGATGATTATGTTCTGGTTGATAACGATGATGGCGCAACGTAACCGAGCGATAACTAACACCAACAATAGATCTACCCATTGGTTGAGTGGTCAATCAAATGTTGTTTTGAGGATTTTGCAGTGTTGACATCAACGCACAACGCCTAAAAATTGCCTTGACATTTGCACAAACACTACACACACACAAAAACACAATCACTTGAATATATGTGTGAGTTTCTGCTGTTACATATAAACATTGAATTGGAAAATGCATTTAATTTGGTAATGGGATTAAGTTTACAGAAATCTATCATAACTCTAAAGGTCCTAAATTAGTAAGCAGAAACAAATTATTAACTGTCTTTACTTAGTATTGAACACACAGTGAATTCTTGTATTTTAATTTTATTCTATGCATTTATTTTAAGCGTCGCATTTAAGTTCTTTTTATTTAAATATAATTAATTTTTGGATTTATTTTTACGACCAATCGGTTCCGTATTCAAAACGCACACTAACAGAGCGTCGCAACCTTGAGACATCAGCGATTATTACAATACTTTTTAAATAGAAAAATTCCGATTTTACCAACCATAAAACAAAGAAAGACACAAAATAATTTTAAAAACGAAATTAAAATTTCTGTGTTGGAAAACAAAAGCATTTTTACTTTTTTTTAAATTGACAACAACAAAAGGAAGAAAGTATCACAATTATGATTGCAATCATTATTACCATTATCATTGCCGGCAGCATTAGCAACAACATTAAGACTAACAGCAGCTAATTAGAAACACGAAACGTCAGTTGAAAGCAATTTTTAGTGCTCAAATTGCTAGCGGCTAAGCGTGAAAAAGCGCAAAGAAAATGAGGAAAACTACAGAGTACACGAACGACATTATAATACGAAGAAAAGCAAAGAGAAAGAAGAGGAAAAACAACCAAAAATCATTTTAATTACATTTTTAGCTATGTGCGTATTGAAAAAAGCCAAACAGGTGTTCAGCTCGGATAGACAATCCGTCGACCATCCACCAAAAAGAAATTATACGTATTTTCCATCCAGTAAATTTTTCCAAAAAGGTGGACTACAGACCACACCCCAGTCTGTCAGTCAATCAGTCATATAATCGATGACATATAATTGCCATAAAACAAAAATTACATTACAATTACAATTATTAATAATTAATGGAATTTCAGTTAACGGAAGTTGCAATTTTGTCCAGCAGAAATGCTTATTTAAACATAACAGATTTAGCTCTATTTATTTAAGACAAAACGTCCTTAAATATTAAGCAAAAAGCTTATTAAATATGCTATATAATGTATACGATTTCCGTTTTAAGTATTGTGGTAAACCTTACATAACACAAGCATTTGGGCATTAACAATCTAATCTGTTTGAAATTCAACAAAATAATTATTTATATTTGTTCAATCGAATGCACTTCGTCTTCTTCATCTTCGTTACTTTCCGGGTGGCCAAATGAAAACAAATGGAATAAATGAATAATTGAATATATATCACATTTCACCTGTAATAAAGCGAGTGTATGTAATGTCAAATATCACGTTGAAATTTCATTAAAATAATTATAACAAATATCAGTATCAGGAGACAGACAAAACAGTGCGACCGAACAGAGCAGAGCAGCTCAACAAATGCCTGTCAAGCGTGCAAAATGTAATGCATAATTGATGACAAAAACCGAAATCAATCAATCATTAAATGTGTCAATTTCAATGTGGCGGGGTGGGGCGGTGCCAAACAATAAAACTGTCATCATTGTGGAAAATGCTCGTCAGTCAAAATGAGAAAGAACCAAAAGTCAGAAAAAGCATCAAGTAAAACATAAGTTCAATTATTTTATAATTTAGTGTTTAACTCAATTTCACTTAAAGTATTCAATGAGCTTGAGTCTCTCCAACAGTTTAACACTTAAATATTCCATTAAATTTATATCAGAAGCTACACTCTTGTCATTACATTAGGGAACCATTTATGAAAGTTTAATATCAATATGCAGTTTGTCACTTATTTATTAAACAATTATATATATATATTAACCAATTTGAAAGCGGATTGAAAGTTTCAATTTCTTTACATTTTATAATTGATTTTGAAAAGCCAAACTATTATTAAATATTTTAAGTATCAAATTTTTAGGGCTGATTAATATTTAAAATGATTAACAAAGTTTGGAAGTGGGGACAGAACTGGAAGTCTTTTATTACTGACTCATTTTTTACTTCTGTTTAAAAAATGCTGCCAATTTTAAATTTTAAAAAATTACTAAAAATTGACAGTTATTAAATATATTATATTACTACTTATAAGAAATCACTAGCTAATCTATAACAGTTTTGTATAATAGTTAATTGAACTGCTAGTGCTGTAATGTTCGCATACGGCTTACTATGAAGCAACAAGCTAAAAGAATTAACTGTTGTAGCTCACAGGATCAACAACAGTTGCCAATTTTAATTAAAAATATTCTACAGAGTTTTGCACTTAATCTCCTTCTCTCTTTCGTTCCCACGCATTGTCTATCAGTGCCAATAAATTTATAGCATAATCAATGTGAACGTTCATTTATCGGCAGCTCGTGAAAATATTTTAATGTTAATTAAATTGAAAGCCCAAAACGAAATGATACACATACGCACACAAATACCAAACGATTCGTTATTAAATTATTAATTATATTAAAATTTTTATACTTGTTATGGCATTTTAATAAACCAACCGGCTGCAGTTTATTAAACAATGAAAAAGCATTAAAATAAAAAAAAATAAGAGAGACAGAGAATTACCAATGATGTCAATGAATTTTAAGCGAAACGATGTCCACCAATTGCCGCCAAGCCCAAAGTGAAGCCCTGTTAAACAACGAGTATTCACCAAGGTAATTAAAGCGTAAAATTGAAAACAAAAGTCGCACCACTGAGAGCTCAAACAAAAGCCGAGACAGAAACAGGCGTAGTAGATGCCGTTAAAGTTTTCACTGGGCAAACGCAGTCAAGCGAGTGCCAAAATCACATGGAAAACTTGGCCAAAGACCCCAAAAAAGGGAAACTTTTGCCACAAGCGGAAAAGCAACAACAGGAATGCCAACGAAATGTGTTACCACAAATAAAGTCGAGAGGGGGTGACATTAGCAGAGTATGGGGAAGGAGTAAGAAGGAGCTTCCATTGAACGTCAGAACAGACAGCCGCAAACAATAATGAGTTGTAAGCACAACTTTATACAAAAGGATTAAACAACAATAGTCACTAAGGATGCTACCTGAATAGTTACCTCTCTGGTTTTGTATCTTTGCGGCAAGTGTCTAGATGTGTGTGTTTGTGTATTTGTGACTGTATTTGGTGTGTCTACAGAACAGAGTGTGAAGCGAATGTCTGTCTATCTGTCTTTGTCGGTTTGTGTTCTGTTGCTGAAAGGTTCTAAGCATGGCCGTGCAAAAGATTAAGATATTATCGAGAAAGAGCAATTTTGTAGCGACTTAGACGAAGCTTAAATGCTCTTTAGCAAAGTAAAGCTTAGAAAATACAATAATAGTAAAAGTATTTCTTAAAACTTGGTATTAATATTTAATATATAAAGTTACAAAGGAACTTATATCGATTTTAAATAAACTTAAGTGCGTTTTAGTTATAGAAATTCCATATTTTCTAAAGCAGAGTATATAAAGTGAAGTCACTACAACTTGCCTTAAGTTTTGGTACGTGTACATTTTGAAAGGCTTTGCCGGCGCTATTCAACTCATTAACTATTGTGTCTTAGCCCTCTCAAGGTGCTAATCACATGAGAGGCGAACCGAAATACATATTACCATGACAGGCACAGGAAACGAAACTTAATCAAGCAGCTTTGAAAATATCTATTAAAAGGGTCTTCTTCGCTTGCATGGTCTATTAAACAGGCATACGAGAGTAGACTTAGGAAATAGACAAAAGGAAAATCCATCACGAGCCACAACAAAAGCTAAGCTTAAAGCATTTAAATGTAATCCAAAAGGGTAACAAATAATATTCAAAAATAGACAATAAAACTGTGTTGATGGAAATAAACGAATATGCAAAAAGTTTTATTTATGAACTTGACAAGTTTGTTTCATATGATGAAGTTTATCTGTCAGGTATTCAATTATTTAAAATAACATTTTAGGTATGTTGATTTGAGTAAACTGCAGCTCAATTTCACTTGAGTAAAACAAGGATTTTCATAAATCCAAATTTGAATAAAACAACAGGAACAAATCGAGAAAGTTTTTAATAGTGCAACGTTTTGGCTTTGCTTAGATGCCATAAAAGTTAAGATTTTGGTTTTCTTGTAGCATCTTCTGCCCACTTAAGTGCAACGCAAATAAACTTAAACTTTCCACACACACACACACAACATGGATTTACTTGGTGCCGAATCGGCAAGAGGTTGGGGGACGTGGAAAATATGAAGATATTGCTGTAAAAGTTGTACATTTTGCGCGCACTGGCAGTAAAAGTTTTTAATAATAACCGCAATACAAGAATATAAACATTTATATTACGAGTACACTGCCTCATAATGCGGTGCACAGCAAACTTGAATGCCACTCTCGGCGCACGTTGCGTATGAGCAACGCCGACAGTAACGGCTTTCCCCCTTTTTCACTTCACATTTATTCATTCAGCTTGCGTTTGATTCTTCTTTCAGCTCCCTTTCTTTCCCTATCTCTTTTGCTGCTGTTTATATTTCTGTGTTTTACTTTGAGCTCTGCCTGCTGTCGACTCAAAAGATTGAAGGTTAACGCGCAAGCATGAATTCTACTTGGTTGCCATATCTGTTTACTCCTTCTCCTACCGTTTCTATATTTCTTTTTCTCTCTATTCTCCCGCTTATGTATGGAGCAGCTGCAGGTGCCATAAATGTAAACTTTTGGCTCGATCTGTGTGTGGTGTGGATGGATTGCATTGGGTGTTGAAAGTTCAAAGATATCTTAAGCTACTTACAGGCAACTTGGAGTGCTTGAAAAATGTCTTTGTTGTTGGAAATTTATGTGTGACCTAAAACAAAGATTTATATATGTTTTTCTGACTTCTTTCAAGAAATTACGCAGCATTTTTAGCTGTTCTGAAAGTACCCAAAAATCTAAAGTGGTAGTTAAACTAAAGTCAGTGATGTAATCTTTAAATGCCACCCTTTTCTGGTTACAATCTCAAGCTGTTTTCATCATCTGCTTTCATCTACTCGAAACAAGAGTCCAGGAGCCACATAATGGCAGGCAACTCAATTAAGCAAACTGAAACGTGGTCCGTTGGCGTTTCCTTTGGTTTTCATGCAGCGACTTTCAGAATTTCCATTCAACATTCTGTGAATGCATTCAAGTGCAGTCCTCACTACCACTTTATCTCCCCCTCTTCCGCCTTTATAGCACACAGTGTTCCGTTTTTGGTGTAGTGGCGTTTCCTGTTTCCTACAAGCCGCCACTTCCTTTCGACAGCCGTGGCAACAATAAAAGTACAGCAATCCAGAGAGTAGTATTGAAAATTAAATTAAAATTGCACAAGAACTTGACGACGATAAACGCTGCACATAAGGCGGAAATGATAGAAACTGTTTTAATGTTGCATTGAGAACCGTTTCAAAGACTCGTCCGGGAAAGGTAAAAATAGAATTCAAGAAGTCAGTGAACGATGTAAAAAATAAAGGTAAAAAGACAATTTGATTGATTGTTAAGCAGTCGAGTTACTTGATAGCATTCAAATGCATTGAAAAATGTGGCCTGCTGCAGCTGCTGTTCTTGACAAATTATTTTACTGATTGATTTACTACAATTATTTCGTCATTCCTATTTTATCTACTCTAGCTTTTAAGTTAATTTATGCAGTAGCTTACAGTTGTATCATTTATAATTTATTTGCAGGCATTTAATTTTTATCAGTGTCTGTTACTGAAATTTTTATTCGCGTCAAGTACCATTAAATAAATAAAAATCAAACATTTTTGAAATCAATACATTCAAGGCACACACTTCATTTACTGCCACGCCCGTTGATCCAAGCCGCCCCTTGTCCTTAGATATCATAATGAAAATGAAACAATACGCCATGGTAGAAAGCAAAATGGAATAACAGGGTGTGAAACTTGAAGAGCAGATGATTGCATACAATTGACGCGCCCAGCGAAAAAGGCACAAAACAAAGAAAGAAGCAGAGACTAACAAATAGAAACAAAAAAAATACTCAAGACGTCTCGTATTTGACGGTTCGATTACAATTTAGCAAATTTCCCCCGAATGGTTTACAATTTGTACGTTTCCCTCGCTTTTTAACGAAACGGAAAGCTCGTGTTGGTTACCATTTTTATTTATTTTTCCCTTCTATATTCATCTACTTTTCTTTTTACTAGACGCTCTTGTTGTTTTCTTTTGTTTACCACTCAATTGAATTTTTAATCGTTTCTTCGTTTAACTTTTATTTTAGCTGTCGCGAACGTAGCGTACGAACCGACGAGCGACCGCTTTTCACTTTCCGAGAGGAGCAGAGCATCTTGAGATGTTTCCTTATCGGTAGCCCAACAGTCGTCGCATCGTTTGTTTGTTGCTTCCTCTTTCCACTTGTGTCGACCACTTGACTCGTCATTGTTTACATTTACAAATTGCTCGCTTGTCCGCAAATTGTCCCTTCTTTTGGTCCACGAGGACACGAGTTTCAAGAGCATTGGAGGCGCGACAGCAGCAACAGCAGCAGCGGCTCTGTTGCCATATCTTCCGAATCTTTTGCTGTTCGAAATTCTGTTTTCTTACATTTATATATATTTTTTCTTCGTCCTATTTGGTTTGAGGAGTGTGGAAGGAGACAGAGAGCAAGAGAGACAGAGTGTGCCACAAAACGTCGCTTGAGGCTTGAGGCAAAATGTTGTAACAAAAGCAAATGTCACTTTTCCTGTTTGCCATTGCTTTTTGCTGCCTTCTCTTTACTTTAATACACTTCTCTCCACTTCACTTCCCCCTGCACTTTAGTTCATTTTTTCTTCCATTTTTTGCTTTCTTTTTTAATCATTTTGGACGCTTGCGGTTTCTATTCGCTTCTTTGTTTATATTTGCTCATCCTTAGCCACGCCCCTTTCACTTCTCGTCCAGACAGTCTGTTGATTTATCATGATTTTATTTGGCTACTGAACTTTCTACGCGCCAGAGAGCGAACATTTTGTATTTGTTCTTTTTGATTTCATTGTGTGAACAGCCAACGGCCAACATTCAAGAGATATTCTTACCGATAAGTGCCTCAAGTTTAACAAAAATATTTAGATCAAATATTCTTCAAGTTATTTCAACAATAGAAACTTGAAGATATTGCTAAGATACTTAATTAGAGTTAGATATAACAAATAAAAGCTATATAATACATACAAGTTTTAATTTATGATTTATAATTTAGAGGGAGATAAACTATATTAGGTACATAAGTAATAATTTTTAAGCCTTTTAAAAGGTTTTCTAATACGAATCTCGCACTTTAATCAATATTTAACGTTTTATACAAGATATGCCAGTAGCTGTGCATTATTTGCAGCCAACTTTCTATTTCCGTTTAAAAGAGCTTAGATTTGAGCATGGAATTATGCCAAGTCATGGCTTTCAAGCGCCCTTTCTCTTACTTTCCCTTGAGTTTGTCCTTTTTCCCATGTGACAACACGCATACCATAAATTGAAGTTGAACAATTTTTCACGCTCACTCGACTGACTGACTAGCTGACTGCTTGACTGACACAACGCAAGGATAATGTCACATATTTGCTTCATTTTTTCCCCCTCACATTTCTTAAACGGGGCAAAAATAAAAATGGTCGAGTGACAATAGCTGAAAACGAAAGCGCAATTTATTATGCCATATTGTGGCAGGTTTGGAGGCAAGTAGGGAGACAGGACGAAAGTCAGAGAATGCCGGCAAATAGTTTTAAAGAGCTCAGTCTACAAGAAGCAAGAGTTTCCTTGAAGATTGTAGACTTTAACTGTTGAATTTAGTTCGAAGCTATAAATATAAATTCCTATGAAATGCAAATTGTGGAACTAACAGGAAATTATTATTATATTTACTAAGTTGCCACGCACTTGAGGAATATTTTTATTCAGATTACGTCATTTGCAAATGACAACACCCGGCATAGCAATTTCTTTCTCTCTGTCTCTCCTTCTCTCTGCTGCTTTCTCTTATACCACAAATTGCGCATGCGTGCTCATTCAAGGCTCTCTACAATTTATTACTTTGTAGAGTTTCTATATTCCTGTGCTGTTTTGCGACTGTTGCGTTTGCAACAAGTTGCCTGAAATGACTTTCCCCTAACTTACACCTGCTGTTGCACATTCGAAAGGGGCAGAAAACGGGGGGGCGGAGAGCAGAAAAATAATATGTTTTTCTCTAAGTATCCACCCCTTTTGTCCGAGACGAGTTTGGCAAACGTCTCGATTGCTTTGGTTTCCCACTTGTGCAACTAATTGCATAATTGCCAAGTCAGCCGGAAAATTTGCCAAAAAGCCAGTTAATTTGTGGCCAATGTGAGACCGACAGATAAATCAATATTATAGCTTAATATAATGGTCTGAGAACGAGTGGATATGGGAAGGAGACAAGCATTGTTCAGTAATGAAATCAAATGTAAGAGGTTACCAGACCAAAAATAGATATTATTTGTAACCAACTTCTTGAGTGGAACTTGGACCAGACAAATATACCCTTCAATTGACAGGGCTACAAACAAAAGAAGCTTAAATTGCTTTCTTAGCTAATTGCATTCAATGCTCCCCAATCAGCAGCTTAATTATAGGGTATTTGAAAAGCAAATGCCGCCATGGTCCCTACGTGTCAGGGACCGGACAGTAAATAGAAAATTTAATTCAATTAATTATGTTTTCACTTAGTAGCTGCATTTTGTACCCCTTACACCCCCTTCACTTGCTTTATTCTTTCCACTCCTGGGCACCTCATTCCAACCATTTGTTTCATATGCCAGACACAGAGAGAACCTTGCATTGTGCCATGAAAATTGAATTAAGGCAAGTTGCACTGTGCACAACACGACAGGACACAGAATTCAATTGCATCTACAGTCGCGCAACACTATAAATAACAGTTCTATTATAAAATATAATATATGAACAAATATATCGACGTTTTTCAGCTACTCAGAAAGTAGAGTTTATTAAGAACTGGTTCCACTGTGCTTTGTGTGCGTGCATAGCAGCCTCTTCATAATTACTAGTTAATCACATTACGCATACGCCTAGTGCGACCCATGCGTGCATGAAAATATTCCATTTATGATGTTGCAATTGTTGGTTTTCTTCCTGCTGCTGTTGTTGTTGTTGTTATTATTATTATTGTTGTTGTTGCTACAGCTACCAGTTGCTGAACGTTTGTCGGAGCCTTTCAGCCTAATTGTTGACTAAGTTAATTAGCTTGCCAACCCCCGTTGTGGCACTCAGTTGGGAAATTTTCCATTGCAAAAACTGTTGCATACTTTGTAGAACAAACAGAGACACAGAGTGAAACTGACAGAGACAGAAACTCACACACACAGACATAAATATACTTTTTATTTAGTTGCGAGTGCTTGTAGCATTCATTTAAGCTAAAATTAGCTACAGAAGAGTACAATTTAAATGGAACGAATCTAATAAGCCTCAATGAAACACTTTAATATCGAACTACAATCAGGTTACATACCCATTAGAATTTTTAATTAACCATTTATGTAGCTTACCTGCAAAGAGAAGAAAATAAAAATATGTTAAAAAAAAAATATTCATTTAAAAACAACTTAACAATATTGAGATTATTCCTTTTCCAGGTGATGTCAAGAGATTTATTGAAGCGAAAGAGTCAGAAAAAAAAAATAGTGCAAAAAGGACAACAATAATAGCCACCAATATTCATGTTGAACATGTTATGGGCCGTTGAGCAGCCGTTGCGAAAGGCCGACGAGGGCGGAATAGTAGGCGGAGTTCGAATGAACAACTCAAAGGGAAAAAACTAAAAGAAAAACATGAAAAAACACAACAGTAAAAGCAACAAGGCGATAACAAGTAATGGGCCAAAAAGCGATGGAGGAAGACCAGGAGTGTGGCAATGCGAGATATGACCTAGGCTTTGTGCTGCTATTTTCCAAACGAGTGAAAATTATTAAAGGACATTATTGCAGCTTCATGAAGCACACACAAACACAAAACCAGAGGCACACACACACACTCATAACACTGCCGTTAATCAGTGTGCATCCATTGCAGTGCAAAAAAATAGAAAGCAAATCGAAAACAACTGAAAAAATCAGGTGAATGAACATTAATTGGCCAATGAAAAGGGATAACTTAAAAAAATTACAATATTATATATTTTTTTTTTTGCTCTTTGACTAAAATATATAAGAACTTTTAACGAGTTCAGTAGTTGAAATAGTTAATTTAACGCTCATTGGTACAAAATAATTTTCAAATATAATACAATAATATTTCTTAATGGGAAAATTTTAAAACTTAGCGATGACCTAAGCTTTATAAGCTTCAATTGTGTTCTCAGCCCAAAAATACTAAATTTACTGCAACTTATAAACAACTTTGATGTGAGTCACATAAAAATGCAACGCGCTGCTTTCCCAACAATTGAGAATGTAGTCACGAAACTGTTTAAAAACAATGTACAAAGGTTTGACTAAGCAATACTCTAGAATTTTTAACACCGTCGTAAATTTAGTAATATAAAACCCGACGACACTTCACTCCATAACTAATATACCCACTCAACTCATACATGAGAAGCAACTACTAAATAAAAACAGCTCTGGGAACGACTTTGGCTTTCAGCACGGACTCAATTTTCTGCAGACTGTTGCAAATTTTGCATTTCATAAATGAAACATGCGCATAATATTAATAAATGCGAGTAAACAACAGACAGGTGTGTGTAGATAGTAGAAAGTTCTTAAGGATATTGCTGATGTGTATAAAAAATATTACCCTATTCCTATCAGCAGCTCAACAGCTCAAATTCATTGATATGCAGTGAGATTCATGAGTGACTAGCAAGCGGCTTGTAAATATATTCATTTATTTCATGTTTAGCTAAAAATTTAATTTAATTGCAAATTATTTGCATGTTTTTAAAAGCTTTTTTTTTCAAAACTTTAACCAGACAAAGCCACAAAGGGCAATTAGTCCTGTGGTTTGAACAAAAACTGAACCCTTCCCTTTGAGATGCCCAGTTCATTCCATACATGCACTATAAACTTTGTAGTTTACCATTTTCCAAGCACTTGAATAATGTTCAAAAATAAAATTATTTTTATGTCGGTTTCGTGGCTTTTGGTCTGACAACGACGGCATCGGCGACGGAGTCGGAGACTGGCATCATTTCACCCCATTTAAAAGACTCCTCTGACATTCAGCACTTTTCTAGCTAGAAACCAAATGAGCTGCGTGAATGTGGCCAAATTTTTGAGGTCAGAGATTTTCAAAGGTTTGTGGCAATAACTTTGCATTTTACAAATCTACTCACAAATAACTGACAAGCAATTAAAAAAGTGAATTGCATTAAGTATAAGTTGAGTAATTTAAACAAATTGTTTGCTAGTTTGATCTTTAAACGTTTTATGACTGGAGAATTGTTTATGTCTAATAAAGAAATAATGAATAATCTAAATAATAATCTATTTCCTTAGTTAATTAAAATGTTTATAAACTATGAGCACCTTTATTATTTCAAGTACTTTTCAATAACTGCAGACAACCAAAAAAGAAGTGAAATATAATTAACAAGTAAGGAAAGTACTGTCGAGCACGCCCGACCGTAAAATACTCTCTGCATTTTTTCGCGATTTAATTACTAAAATCGGTTTAGAGATATTACAATGTGTAGTACTTGCATTAAAACATGTTGAAACAAAAACAACGTAAGCATAATCACACATACATCTGTTTGTCTGTATGGGAATACACACACGAAAGCCAATATATGATGCATATACACGTATGTATGTATGTGTGTATTCAGCGCGTCCAGCGACTGCGGGCAGCGCTGCCGCCACGCAGGCAGCGAAAACATTCGAACATGTGCTTGTATGTTTCTGTCTCGCTTGCACTCATACAAGATATTGCATTCAGTTATCAATATTGTAACGCTTCTAGTTTTCTTGTTTATAGTCCGATTTCAATGCGCCTTTCAGAATAATTTGATATAGTTAGTCTTCACACGAATTATAAATTACAATACTGTACTATATGAACAAACGCCTAAAAAAGGATCGAAAGTGGAGAGTTATTTTTATTAATTGTGAAAAAAAGGGGCGTGGCAGTCCGAAATTTTAAATGTCAATGCATTTAGGATGTCGCTAGGAACCTCCATACCAATATTTATGATCCTAGGTGCAATAGTTATTGAGATATTCGCCCAAAACACCAATTTTTTCCGAGGTGTGTCTAGTTTTTTCATCATTGTGGGCGAATGGGGCGTGGCATCGAAAAAAAAAAAGATTCTTGTATTGACTGACTAAATATGTGATCGATTGAGACCAAGCTCGAACTTGTAGCTCTTACCATCTCTGAAATCTGTTTGTTCATACGGACGGACAGACGGACAGACAGACGGACAGACGGACAGACGGACAGACGGACATGGCTATATCGACTCGGCTTGTGATGCTGATCAAGAATATATATACTTTATGGGGTCTGCCACGCCTCCTTCTGCCTGTTACATACATTTTCACAAACCCAATATACTCTTGCAGAGAGTATAAAAATAAGGAAGAGGTATTAATAAATTTGCCGAAATGAAACCATGAAATACAACAAAACTTGGGCCAAACTTCACCAAGATAAACTTGTACTGAGCGCATAAAAAATAAGAAAGAAAACGGCATAGTTTGTGACACGACTATGAAATATCCGTTAATATTTTCTTTGATTTTGAGACTTGAACAAGTTGATTATAAATTGTGTATACTTTTATGAAGTATATTAAATGCCTTGCTTCGTTTTAGTATACCTCTTCTATACTTTTAACGGGTATAAAAAGAATTAATATACAAAATGTACATCAAAAGAGCGCAGCAACAGCAAAACAAGTGAACGAACGAACAGACAGAGATAGACAGCGAGAGAGAGAGCGTAATCATGAGCAGGAAATGCAACAACCATCAACTGGCTGAGCAAAAGTTCTCAATGATATGATGGCAGCCACTGGAGAACAAAGAATATCAAAGTTAAATTAAATTTGTAGTTTCTGTATGGGCGAAAAACTTTACCGTGCCGACAGCGTGAGACGCTCCACATTTTGTTTCTCCGCTCTGCTCACCCCGCCTCACTGCACCTGTATCCCCACCTGTACAACTGTCTGTCTACCCCGGCAACTCGAATTTACCTCTGTCCCTTTTTACTACCAACAGATCCCGCAGAGTCTTGCGTTTTGACTCGTTATGGATATTCAATTCATTTTCTGCTGCCATCTTAATTAAAAGCCTCAAATTCAATTAATATCTACAACATTTTTGGTGCTTTACATTTGAATTGAAGCTCATTAAAATTTTTGAGGTGAAATTATATTTAAATACGAATACATTTCCCTTGTTTACCTAGCTTCCTCTGTGTCTCTCTCTCTCTGTCTTTCTCTCTATTTGCTTTCTCTGTTCCGCTACTCTGCTAGTTGGCGACACAATGCTCGGCGCATAAAAGTTTTTCGGTTTTGCCATCAAATCTCAGTAAAGTTGAGACTTGCGCGAATCCAAGGTGAATTTTAATGAAAAATATAATTATAATTCATGCAGATTTCCCACTGTATGACAACGAGTGCAAAGTTTAACAAAGTTTATATTATTATTGCTGAGAGCAGTCCTTGTTGCTTGTTGTTTGGATGTTTGTAGTCGTTGGTTGTTGTTGTTATTGTTGTTGTCGTCATCTACTGTAGTTGTCATGTTATTTGCTCTTGTTGTCGACGGGAATTAAATTGTAATTATGTCGTAAAGAAAACCCAAAATGCATAGCACGCTTTTCCGGGCAGGTGTCAAGTGTAAAGGTGTCGCGAGTTAATACTGAAGTGAGTTTTCATTAACTTGAAAGCAGGTTTCTTCAAATACTCAACTTGAGTAAATATGTTAAGTATTTAAATTATATTTATTTGGGTTTAAATTTCAAATAATATATCTGTAAGCAGCTTCGTCTTGAATATTGCTCAATTACACATTTAAATTGGCTAATCAAAAGGAGTTTTTTAGTCCCGCAAAACGTATTTGTACTAATTCGTTTAAACAAACATTGTAGCCCATGACTGAGCAATAAGAAGTCGAACAAATCAACTAACGTTGACACAAAACTATCAAATTGTCTCTGCCATCATATGACTTCAACACAAACTTAGTGTCAATTTGTGGCATGGTCGACAATGCAGTGAAGCCTCGAGTGAATTCAACTCTCGGGACTAATTAAAAATGTAGCATAAGTAGCTGGAAATCAGAGCCAACATGACAAAGACAAACAATAGAAGAAGCAGAACGCATAATTTTGATTGACACACGTCTATCAGCGACCAAAAAAACAAATAAGAATAGAATGTAGAAACACAGATGATGAAAAAAGAGAAGTTCACACAATGTGACAGGCAGCTAAGTGACAAGTGAACATCAAGATGAATGAGATAAAAAACACCCATACACCCTAAGCACTTACACACAAAAGATTCATAGCAAAACGACTGCATTCATATGAACAAAGCCTGAATAAAAAGTGTAACCATTTAGTGAGTGTATATGTAGTTGGCCATGGTTATCTGGGACTTATTGACGTTAAAAATACACTAACTGGTTTCAATATTAAGCTAAATTAGTTATGTATTCAAAGAGTTATAAGGTTAACAATGTATTATTTAAAATTAATTTTAAATGAAAACATAAGGACTCGGACCCCAGGTTTATAACTACATTTCCCACCCAAGTGGAATACCTATTTTGTAGGGTAACCAAGCTTTCATTTAATGAGTCCTCATTGTGTGAGAATGTTCCGCCTAAAAGCAGGCAACACAAATACTTCCAACCCTTTCACACTGAATTTCCCCTTTCTTATAATGAGATGCATACCGTGCAGTTGAAAGGTGTCGCATCTCCGTTACAGTACAAAGAGGTAATGGGGTATTATCATACTCTGAAAGACCCTGCTGCACAGTGTCATAATACACATAATTATGTGGCTTTCATTTTGAATCGTGTAAATTAGCAAAGTCACGTTAAATGCACTTTACCTCCAACCCATACAGGCAAATCCTTCTCATTATGCGTTCTATACAAAAGCTGTCATAAGCGCAACTAATGATGATAATAATGATGATACCACACTTAATAGTAATAAGTGAAATGGTGAAAAGGAATAGCTACTCAGCTCGCATCTCTTGTTATGCAGACAACAACAAAGCGAGAGACCGTCCGAATGTTTAATTAATTGTACAAGCCTTGAAATTTATTCAAACTTTGGCATTGTAGCGCATTTTTAATTAAAGCTTATGTAAAATGCACAAATAACAAAAACAAAGCAGAAAAACTAACAGATTATTACCACTATTACTTGTTACTAGAGTCTTTTTTTTTTTTTGTTGCGTATTAGGTAAGAAGGCATTGGATAATTTACCAACTATTGCGCCAACGAAAACAACTTTTTCACGCCTCAATGGAGCGTGTCGTGCTTAAACAAATTGAACAAAAATTCAATAACAACAAATGGTAAAGTGTAAAAATAAAACAAAGCAAACTGCAAACCAAAGAAAACTAAATAAATAAAAATATATATACACTTGTATATATTTTAATGCATTACATTACCACTCGCACTCGCACCTGCATAAAATAATGTTGTTCCGCATACGAATTTCGTCATAATTTTAAAGAGTTAAGTTTTAATTTAGAAAATTTGTAAGATGATACGATAAATCCAGTCTACAGTATCATTTTCATAACCTACAATCCTAGAATGCAATTCAAGTCTGAAATTTCTAACTCAACAATTTGTCTGGCTTGCGTGTGGTTTTGCCATAACCATACAAATCTATAACTTTATCAATTTTTATGAATATCTAACACTAATAGCTGTAGTTCACATAAAACCAACAGCAGACACATATTAGACTATTTCACACGACAACAGACCGAATGAAACAGTCAATAAAAAACTATTAAATATCACTTTCCAACGAACATAAAGTAAAATGATTTTTCCTTTCTTCATTTTTTTTTGCATTCTCTATTCAAATAAAATAAAAATAAAAGCTATCAACAGAGGCAAATTCTGGTTAAATGTAGCGTGAATATGAAAGCCGTGAAAACAGAATACGAGAGAGATTTCAGTGATATGGGAGAGTACCCACAAATTTGGCGATAGTTGATTGCGTGACACATGCAAGTGAGAGAGAAAAAGGTGGATATTGATGGGGAGGTGGGGAGTCCCTGAATACGTATATAAAAGCAAACTATATATATGTTTAAATTGCAGGCGCTGTACTAAAAGTCACTAAAGGGTTGCCAGTCAGTCAGCCCCAGTGGAAAGGCTGTTGAGTATGGCAACGCTATTAAACTGCATTGAGCTAAAAGGCTGTACTACCGAGTAGTAGGAGTAGCAGTGAGCAGTGAGCAGTGAGGAGGAGGAGTATCCTCTAGAGTTCAGTTCTCTGCTGCCAAATGTAGCTGAACCATCAGCCTAGTGATATATATTCTGTTGCAAGACCCCGCGCTACTGCCACTCTATACCCCGTTTTATTTTGAAATCTATGACTGTCGCCTGTCGCCAGTTTTTATGGGCAGCGACACGCCCACTTAAACACGAAGTACAGTGTGAGGTGCACATAAAACAAGTAGAGAAAAAATAAAACTACAAAAATAAAAAAAAAATGTGACGTAAAAAACGTAGCGAGTAAATGAAGTCGCTTGACAACTGCAACTGACGTTGATTGCCTGGTGCCGGCATTAATTATTTACAATATTGTATGTCGGCAACTCTGGCTGCGCACAAAAGTATGCAATTAGTATTCGGTGCAATTGTTTTTTCGCATTTTCTGTGCTTTCTTTCGCTATATTCATTCGCATGTTGATTAGGCATTGCGTTTTCCAAAAAGTGGGCCAATTGTTGTCCGCATTGAATCACTTTTGTCCGCATAATTGCCGCATTTTTATTAAATGCAGTGCAGGACACAGAAAGGAGATAGCTTATCTGACATGCTCCAAATAAGCAGCTCAAAACAACTCCGTTTGTTGTGACATTTCATGTCATCCCCATTCTTAACTTCATGTTCTCCTTAATGTTATAAACATTCCATTAAACATACGTTTAGTTTTAAGAATGTTTTTCGGTTGAAGCTTTGTCTGTTTGAAAATTCTATTCAGATTCCTAATTCCTCAACCGCATCAATTTGAAGTCAGTACTTAACTGCAGTTCTTTCTGTATTTTATCACGCATCCGAGAACGGACATTTCAAGTGCATATTTCAAATAAATACAATTAGGATCTATTCACACTTCAAAAGTCCAAAGTATTGATTTCCCGCCTTTAGAAAATGTCAACTTTTCGAAACGCTTTTAACTTTTGCCTTTGCCAACTTTCAAGTAGTTTTCCCACACTCCATTTGTGTATCTCCTCTCTCTCTCTCTCTTTCTATCTCACTCGCTCGTCCAAAACACACCCAAAACTGTCAACATTTTATCAAACTGTCTCCCATTCTATGTAATGTGGTTTAGCAATCTTTGCTTGGGTTTTACTTCACTATAAAATTCAATGAAAAACTTCTAGCACACACATTTAAAGTAACCATGTAAGCACTTTTCCCCCAAACACAGACACACACACACACACTTACACACACTCACACAGTCAATCATAGTTTGCGGGGAAGCCCCCGGTAAGGCATCTGTGGCTTTTTGTCAGTACTTTACATGCTTTTAGTTCAGTTAAGCTCTTCTGACCAACAAAACTCAACGCACAACGCTCAAATGAGCCAACAACAAAGTCATGTAGGTAAAAAGAGATAGATAGCAGCAAAAAAGAGAGCACACAAATATTGAAGCTGTTCAAGGAATTGCTACAAATGTATGTAGAAAGGAACAAATTTATTAAGCTAAGTGCGAGGCGTGGCTAACAAATCCCCAAACAGGCCAAAATGTGGTGACAATTTTACTTGCTGGTTGTTGTGGTTAACCTTTTGCTAATGAGCCAATTTAAATTTACGACCGAATGGCGAGAACTTTCTTAAAGTGCCTTAAAGTTATATGCATAACTTGTATGATTTATTTAGATTTAGTTGGAAATTATTAGAAATACAGCAACGCAGCTCGTCAAGCAGTTCGGCTGGAAAATGAGCAACAATATCTGCTGTCGAAAGGTGCGCTCGAAGCAGACAGATAAAAGGAGCGAGAGAGAGGGAGGAACATCGCGCTTTTGAACTGCTTATGAAATCTCCTGACAGACGCCCACGACCATGGCCCCTAAAGTGGCACCAGAGCAAACAAACAAACAAACAAACAGCCAACAGCTAACAAGAACTGAGCTAAGTCATTGACTGACTTTGAGAAAAGTGGGCAAAAACTACTTTATAAGCATAAAATTCAACACAACGCAAAAAAAAGTTGCAAGAAATTGCCAAGGGACAAGCAACAAGAGAGAAACAAGAAAGGAAGAAGAGACGAAGAAAAGAAGAGGACAAAAAATATATAAGTAAATCCCTCCTGTAATTTCATTCTTATACTAAGTTCTGACGTCTGGGCGCTTAATTATGAAGCTTGTTAACTATTAATGAAAAAGTTGTTGTAAAACCAGGCAAATAACTGAAAGGCTGCCAAAAGTTGACAACACGCAGCGCAGCAGTAGCTGTAAAGCCCCCAACAGAGTCGTAAGGGACTCTCAGGTCAGATATTTGGCAAAGAATTTGCAAAAATAAATAAATAAATAAAAGAAAACGAAATGTCAGGAAGTATATAAACAACAAATCGCTTTGTTGATGGTGTCCTTTCATAAACACACAAGATCAACGATAAGTTAACTAGATTAGTCAGCCATAAGCGTAGTGAAAGAAAAGTTGAGAAACTTTACCAACTTCAAAGAGATTACAGTGATTAGAAAGTAAGAAGGGAAAGTAATATCATGATTTCTAGGAAAAAATAGTTGAGAAGGTTTAAGATAGGTTAGATAAAATGTGAAACTCCAAAAAATGTTTGATTTAACGTAAATGTTTTAATAATATTAATCGTTAGCCAGTAAACTATAATAGAATTCTTTAACCTATAAAATTAATAGTTGTATTATAATTACAGTATTACAACCCTTTAACCCTCTAATGTTTAGTCCATAAACAACTCAACTTTAACCTCAATACTTGCTTATTTCGTGTACCAAAAAGTTTAACCTTACATCGAAGTCAAACTTTGTACATTGGCAACACTTAAACGAAACTTTAAAAGGCCAAAAGCGTTTAGGACATAGTTAAACACCTCGTCTTGATCGTTGAAGGTGAAAGAGAAATGGATAAGAAAGGAAAGGAAAAGAAGAAGTTTAGTAAATAATTTGCGTTTAATTAACATGCTGACATCATTAAGCAAGGCAGCCAAATGGCAACAGTTTGTCAGACAGTCGAAATCATTTGTCTCGACACCCCAGTAGTGGAATACCCACAACAGCAACCCTCGATGATAAGCCAAGTTCGGGCATATTGACAGAACATCTAGAGATGACGCCTTCCATGCCACTCCCCCTTCAGCGCTTTCCACATAAAGTTCCTTTGTTCTCAGTGCTGTGCTGTGTGTGCTAATTAAATAGAAAAATTAGAAAAAGAAAGAAAAAAACTACGTCGTAAATTCCATGGTCACTGCTTCGTCATGTAATACAACACCCCCATAGGCACACTTATCACACTCCAGGGGAGGTCCACGTCATGCCAGACATGCGACGACAGGGGACTCCCACCAGGGAGGGAGGGGAAGCGAAGGGTATATATAACGAAAGCAAAGGGAGGTGCCATTGGACTCCATGGTGTGAAATCATTCGACGACGTTGCTCCACATGACGCAATTAATCAAATTAAGTTGCCGGTTCTTGTACTTGCTCATTTTGGTCGGACATTGGTGTTTGCTTGATTAGCTCATAAGTAGGTTGGCAGCGACAAGTTGGCAGCGCCATTTGCAACACACACACAGACGCACATGTGTTCCAAATCGATAACAACTAATTTTATGTGTGAATTGGACGCTAATTTATGTATTCAGTCAACACGGTGCTGCCAACTTACTATAAAGTTGAAGCTGCATTAAAAGTGGAATGTTACTGCCAACTTGCTGACTTTTAATTTAATACAATAAGAACAAAGTTGGCTTGGTTTTAGCTAATAAAATCATAATATAATATTTTTTGATATTTGGAACTGCCAACTTGTACTCTTCTATCTCACTTAGAAGGCTGCCAACTGGATTTCTTGAGTATTTAATTGTATATCTTATTTAATCCTAATTTTTTTGCAATTGACAATTGGTGCTGCCAACTTGCTGTATGACAAACCGCTTTAGATACCTACAGCGCTGTCACCGTGACACATTTTGACAGCTTAATGGATATAAAACAGTCATTAAATGTGCTGCCAACTCATTAAACACACAGCCAAAAAAAAAACCTATTAAAACAATTGTAGTTTTAAGCACTAGTCACAATGTGGCCATAAATCATTAAATCGCTTTTGTAGACACTTTCACTGCACCATAAATTAGATACTCTAGGGCAGCTTGTAGGCGTTCAAGTGCAGTCAAGCCCGAAAAATGAAATGCCAAAGTTTTTTCTTGTAGCCGAATCGCATCAGAAAGTCTCGAAAGCAGAATGTTGAAGAAATATGTGTGTCACAAATTGCATTTGAAGGAACGCTTCGCTGGCCACACGCTCTAACTCAAAGGAGCAACGTTGTCAGGGTAACGAAAATGGAAATGTAGAAAGAGAAGGACAGCGAACGTCTTGGCAACGCGACAAATATTTCCCTTATCAGTGAACCATAATCAGAAGTACAGTCCCTACCCCTCCACTTCGTAGGTTGACTCGCTTCACTTGACATTTGCCACCAATAAAGCCCAATTAGCGATGTCCCATGCCAACAACAAAACTAGAGCTGATTCGGTTCATGGATTTTCTCTATGTTTGGGTGTATGTGTGTGTTGTGCACTCCCTGTCACCTTCAAGTTTTGTGGGCAGCCCCAAAATGCTAATTAGTGAGTGGCAAATAGTTACCGGTTGGAAAAGGCGTTGCTATTAATTAGGCAAACACTCGGCATAACTTTTCATCAAGTTTAAAGCGCATGTTTATTGTACGTTTTTCACTGACTTTAAATAGTTAAAACTTTGAGAAGTGCGAAAAAATTTACACTAAAATTAAATTGTTATGCTGTCAATTTGTTAAACAATTAGAAGTAAATAGGAACGCTATGAAGTAGCTTGAAAATTGGAACAAAAATTAATAAATAATGAGGTCACTAATTTTGGAACAATTGTCGTTTATTGGTCACTTGTAACTGTGTCACGTTAGTTATTTATAGCAAAAACTGTTTTAAACTTATTTATATACAAACAAAACTCTATTTTCTATCTGTAATTAAAGTATTCATTATAGAAATTCTACTTTTTAATGGCTTAATTAGACTGCTGCCAACATGTTGTACAACCAATTAACACAGCCAGCAAACAAATGCTAAAACTGTGCTAATATTGTATTAAAATTTGTCAATTTGTTTTAAACTTTTAGGCAAATCAAATAAGATATTGGTTAATGTGGAACCTGTCAACTCATAAATTGTCGAAGGAGGCAAACAATTGTGCAGCAGCTGCGAACGAAATTTCCCAAGTGTCATTACAGAGTGCCGCCTGCCACGTGCCACACAACATGCATAATTAATCACACACACAGGCACACACAAATGCACGCATTTGTGCTAATTAACAGTTAATTAATTGCACATTTATATGGTAAAAGACAATGCAGCAGATGTTCCACTTTGTCAGCTCGTTTCATTGATTTAAATGCAATTTTATGCAAATTCTGTTTGCCTCCCCCCAAAATATGCTGCAAGTGTCGAGAGTATGAAATCTTTTTTTTTGCGAGTGCTAAAAAAAAAAGCACAGCCGAAAATTATGCAATAAAATGTAAAATTTGCATAAATAAATTATTTGCATAATGTCATTTGAATTGAATTCAAATAAAATTAAAAAAAAAAGGAATACTTTTTGATCTGCATATTTATTTTGCTACCAATGGAATATGAAAGACAAATATGCACTAAGCGCGGCATATTTGGCTAATATTAATTTATGTATAGAAAAGAAAATGGAATTTTTAATTTATACATAGTTGTCTATAATAACGTACGTTAAATGTTAAACAACACAAGTTTACCAAAATAAAAGTAAACAGCTTTTTAAACAATCAAATTTTAAAAAGTAAACAGCTTTTTATATTTTGTAATACTTTTAATCAAAGTAAAGTAAAGTAATCAAATTGGTTTTAACGTTTGTATATTTAAGCCACAACTTAACTGAAGCTTATGACCATCAAGTGGCAAACAACTTAAGCTGAAATCAAGTGAAAAACAACAATTAACAACAAGACAAGACATGAAATCAATTTAACAGACAGACTAACTGATCAAAGCCGAATTCCGTGAAAAGACAATCGCTGAAATGATGTGCTCTGATGTTGAACGAAATCCATGATGACTGATTAACACACAAATGCAGTCAAATGAAGCGAAACGAGAGAAAAGTAAGCATCGCAGCTGACTAAAACTCGGTAAGTTTTTGGCCTACAGGCTTATAGCTACATTTCTAATTACTTTATTAAGTAAAAAACTTGAGGGGTTTCTCTGCTGTCTTGCATTGTTCCTGCCCCGCTTCCTCCCTTTATCGCTACAATCTTTGTCGACTTTTCATAGCAAAATGAACAAAGTTTTCACACGCTTCGCACTTTGTCGAGTATTTCCCCTAGCGACTATCCAATGGAGCATATGATGCTGGGATGCTGTCATGTTTATTTACATAAAAAATAAACTTTCAGCGATTAGTTAGTTAGTTTAGTTTTGTATAGTTACGTTGAGAGAGTTGAGAGTTAAGCCAAGGCAAATATAAAGTTAATCGCAACAACAGTTTCCAATTATGTAAATTGCGTGTGAAGGCATTGAAACTAGTTTAATTACTTTACGGGTCTAAGTTTTTCAATGGCACATACTTTCCAAAGAAACATGCCATCGAATAAAAGGAGTATAGAAAAGAACCATTTAAACTTAAAAGATTTAAGTTGGACTAAAATTTTTAAATCTTTTAAACTGTCACAAATCTTGCAGAATAATTTAATAGTTTTTGTAGGATTTGTAAGCATTTAAAAATAAATTTGCTAATATTTATAAACATTTTTTCTTTGTCTGCCTGACAGTCAGTTTTAATCGTGGTCTTTTAATATCAGCAAAATCAATATATAGTTTATATATATAAAGATACATATATGATGTTATGATGCACATTGCACGTACTGCACAGATTGCAAAAGATGATGATAAAAGCGGCGGCAAAGCAGCATAAAGAACATAAGAAAAAGAGCCATAAATAAAAAAGTGTATGAAAAAGAAAAGCAAAAAGATAAAAGGCTGAGAAAAGCCGGTAAAGTCGTTAAAATTGGTTCCACAAGACGTCGGATAGGCAACAATATGTTGCCGATAATGGATAATGCATCACGATACGGCAATGCCATATTTCCCTCAACTCCTTTGACTTGCACTTCCTCTTCTACTTGCCACTCCCTCATTGGGTTTCTTAATGCAGCGTACAGTCGAAATTCATGCATATTTCTTATTAAATAGCGTCGATATTAACACCCCACAAAAGCTGACGAATCGCATACAAATTGCTGCCAGCGAGGGGTAATATCAAAGGAACAAGGAATGTTGTAAGAACGTGTGGCATTGTATGGTAACACAATGCAACGATTGCTGCATGGATATGCAGTAATACACATACAAAAAATATATAACGAGTATGGCCAGGATGAAAGCATTTCTTATATATTAAAACGAGGCAACTTAAGTACAAGTTGAATATCAAATAAAAAATTGAAGGAAAATAGATTTTATTTCCACTTCCCACTCTGTACAGCATTTTCCTTTTATTGTCTGAAGCCGTAGCAAAGCATTAACCTCAGCTGTTAGCTGGTTTCCTATGAAAATGTGGGCAACAAATTGATTTGAATGCTATTTATAGCACACAAAATATACAAAATAAGAAAAAAAAACTGTACTTAATATTAAAAACTAAATTCCATTGAAGAGTTAAAACTCCAAACAAAAAATTGATTGGATTGTTGACTGTATAAATTAGTTAGTATTTTGTGGCGTTGCCAGCCAAATGGCATCGTAATCTATATATAATATTATTCAGCTGTTTGAAGCATTTGAGCATTTTCTTACGACCAAATGCAATTACATATACGAGAGTGTATGTTTTCTGTGGGAAGACCCGCATGTGCAGCTAGACAGAACAGACAGATGAACTGAAGCAGATGCTCAAATGGCAAAGAAATCATTATTTATATGCAACAGCAGAACCACAGGACCGCACATATCAACTGCCAGACATACATATGTATGTATCTATGTATATGTAGAGAGGGACATTGGCACAGGACAGTCATTGAAATGAATGCAAACTGTTGCCAAGACGAACGACATTCAAGGACCATCAATATAAATTTCAATATGACCAAAAACATATTTGCCATTTGCCAATGAAGAAAAATGCTGGCAACACAATCAACAATGGTGTGTGTGTGATTTAAAGCACAAACATTAAGCAAACGCAAATTCTAAAAACTAAAAGTGCACATAAATCAATAAAATAATTAAGGTAATTTACAAAACAAACTCACTTATCATCGTTAACTGAAGTTTAATATATCAAGCAAAATTTGGAATATTTAATTAATTTACAACAGATTAAGTCTGGAAATTATTTGTGATTTATGTGAATTAAATATCATTAAACAACTTGCAACTTTTCTTTAAAAGATACCGCTCATAATAAATTCAAAACTAAAAAAATACCAAAATACTAAATCGCTGCCACACATGAAAATGCCACAAGCGTCCCTTAGAGTCATCTACTGCTGCTGCACTTTGAAGCCAAACAACAGCTTTAAGCTTAATGACATCAGCTGCCAACCATTCGTCTGTCAGTCCCTCAGTCTGTTTGTCCAACTTTGCCAGAGTGTCCCACTGTAGCTGTTGCTCTTCCTGTTGTTGTTGTTGGCCCTCACTCGTTTTGTAGCATACTTTCTGGGGCGCAAGTGGCAAGAGTAGCCAAGAAACGAACCGCAGGCCAAAAAGGCAAAAAGTGCAACGATAAAGTTGCAAGTTGAAACTTGCAAGTTTAAAAGACAAAAGCGTTGCAAAATTACAAAAACAACAACAAGCGAAGCAGGAAATTGTATGAGAGACGCAGAGAAAGAGGAAGAGGGAGGGAGGAAGGGAAAGCAAGAGAATGGAGAAAGCCAGAGAACTATAGTAAAGGAAACTAGAGAGAAAATTTTATTTTTGGCATGCCGAAGATTTAATATCCTGACCCAATGTTTAATTAATTAAACAACGAATTGTTACTAAAGAAATATATAATATTAAAATATATAATATAAAATTATAAGATATAAAAATATATGATATATAATATATAAAAATCTGTACCGATAGGAGTTTATAAAACTGTTTCGATTTTATGCAAGTTTTTCCAGTAGAGGTTTTTATTTTTACTGATTTATTTTAGAGGGGTCAATCTACTGCACCTTCCCAACTTCCTAAGAAAACTATAAATATCCTTTTACAGGGTATCCCACAGATGCAAAGAGTGTGTGATAAAAGCGGAAGTGCAGATTGCTCAAGCTTCAGTAGCTGCAGCAGCCGGAGCCAGCAGAAACTAAAGTGTGTAAATGTCAATTTTCTTTGGCAAAGGTGTGGTTTGGGTGCACCGGAAAATATCTACAACAACGGCCACTGCAACGGCATCTGGAAAAGCGCATATTGATTTTCAATTTGACGCGAAGTGACTTTATCCTTAGATACAAAAAAAAAAGAGTCAAAAAGCGACACTGAAATGACATTAAAGGCAAAAGTGTGGGAAGAGCCATTAGAGTGGGTTAGAGGGGTTCGGGGCGGGTGGGTAATAGCGAAAAGTGTGGGAAACTGCGGACAGTGGTTTAAGAGTCACTGCGAAAAATGGTCAGCAGCTAAAGCTTAAAAGCAATTTTGCGGCTAATAAATCCGATTTCCGTTTTGTTTCGAAATAAATTGCATGCAAGGCGAATTTGTGGAAATGCTTCTCTATTTTTGGGTGGCGGATTGTGTACCGGAAATGGCTCTCAGGAGGCAACAACCAGTACCAGTACCAGTAGCAACAGAAGCATCAACAGCAGCTGCTTTCAGCCGGATGCGGTAAATTAGCAGCTGCAATGGGTCCGACAAATGCACTCACAACACACACACACACAAACTAACAAACACACACAAAGTGCGACCACAAAAGCAACACACAAAACGCATGACCTCCATTCAGCAACTTTCCAACACTTTGTAATGTATAGAAGATACCCTGTAAAAGTTAAGCTAAGCTTAGCAGCTCTTAAACAATTTAAAACCTACTTTAAAACTAAACAAAGTAAAAACTCACCCCATAAACAAACTAAACTAAAACTCCCCTTAAACTGTGCGAATTACAGGGTATTTTAAGCTAGAAATCCACCCAACTCCACCTACTTATGGACCAACAAGGCCACACGCATATAAAATGAGCTCACAACTCACCTGTACATCAAAATTTTGCTGCTGTTGCTGCAAGAGATTGCCTGGAGATTCCATATGATTCGGTCCAGCTGTGGCCTGATGATTCAACATCGGTGACTATGAAATAAACAAAACAAAATATGTGTTAATATTTATAGTTTAAGCCACAATTGAAAACTAAAAGTGTTTTTCAGGAACTTACCTGAGCCGCCATTGGCATTCCTCCACCAACTCCATTCATCATCGGCTGTTGCAATTGACTCATCTGTGCTGCCATCTGTTGATGTGCATAGGCAGCGGCGGCACCACCGCCACCGCCCGAATTGTTACCCCCAACACCGCCAAGGGAACCGGCACCGCCCATTCCATGGCCCTGTCCATGATCCATTAGCATGTGACTGAAGTGGGGCATCTGCGGGAAACCGCCATGCTGTGAGGGATCCAATATTGTTGGTGGGCGTGGCAAAGTCTCTTCAGCGGGCGACGGTTGACGCGAACCGGGAGTGCGACTATAAAAAAAAATTAAGCAAACATTTAATAAAGTTACAAATTATTTTGGGGTTCACAGAAAGACTTCAAAAGGGGAACGGCTGGGCACGCCTTCATTTATAAAAAAAAAAAATTCAACATTAAACTCTCAACAGTTGTAAAGTGACTGATCGAACGTTTTAAAAGCTACTGTGAATCCTATACAGCCTCCACTTACAAAGCTGTTTAGACGGTGTGGAACGCTTTCACACAGTTTTGTTATACAGTTGTGAAGCAACTGTGCGCACCACTTAGTACAGACACACAACATTAGCCGAGACACACAACCAAAGTGTACTAAATTTTAGCACTGAGCAAGTGACTCTGCAGCTGCAGACCATAAAACTAAAGAATTTTAAAATAAAAATCTAAATTGCTAAAATTACTTAGCTAATTTGTTAAATCCTAATTATACATTGCTTTAGCTGTACTAATAACTGTTCTATATAAAGAAATATTATCATGAATTGGCAACAGCTGTGCGCTGCTCAGGCAAACAAAAGACTTAAGCAGCAAACTTGTTAGACACATGGCAACTATGACGTCAGCTCAATATCTCACCAGGCGTCAGACATGCAAAACGGAGCACAAAACAAAGCTAATAATATTAATAATAATAATAATAAATTCAGTTTTAACTTACGTCTGGCGCTTTATATGTAAATCCAACAGAGCGAAAAAGAGAATAAAACACAAATGCCAAAAGACAGCTGCTGTTTAAACTGAGTACATGTGTGTGTATGTGTCTTAGTGTTTAATTAATGCATTTAAGTGTAAGCAAAGCGCAGACTGCAAATAAAATTCGCTTCATTCATAGTTCTCTCGTGCACAAACACAGTCAATGACTCTGCAACTGTATGCGAATAATTAATTTGCTGACTAAGTGACTAACTCATACACGTGCTCTGACCATCTCGCTCTAACGCAAATTGGCTATATTATAATGGCCGGGTCAATAACACCAAAAACAGTCAGCAGTTGCAGTCGCCTTGCAACTGTAATGACTGTGACTAATCTCAAGTGGAAGATCATTTAGTTGGAGTGTCCATCAAACTGTAAGCAAACTTTTGTAGGGTATTTGGATTTCAGTAAGCGCTGACTAAAAACGATTAGCTGCTTTAAATATTTTGCGCACTAATTTAACTAATCAGTTTAGTCATCTTTTATTTCTTTGCACTTATTACTCAACATTTGATGACACATCAGCCACCCCCCCCTGTTCAGCCCAAGCGCTGACCACTCGCGCTACATTAGCCAACCGTTAGCCAACTTTGTGCGAGGTCAGTTCCATTGGCAACATTCCCATTGTTAGAACAATATTCTAATCTCAGTGTCTATATGTTTGTTATGCAAGCGAAAGCAAATAAATTTTTCACTTTCAAAGCACAAAAATAAAAAGAAAGTGACAAAGCCAAATGTAGATAAAAAAGGTCAGCAAGTTGACCAAGTTAGCAGAGCCAAATGAAAGAGTCCGATAGACAAACAGACGGACTGTCGGTCAGTCAGACAGACAGACAACGACCGAGTTGTTGTCTCTCAGTAGGTCGACAGGTGCTCCGTGCTCGTTGCTCACTGCTCGCAGCTCAATGTTTGATGTAGTAACTGAAGCCAACACGAAAAATGTTGCTTTTGTTGTGCGATTGCCTCAATTTAAGCGACCGTTGAATTTTCGCAACTAAATTTCATTACGCGCTACAAAACGTGAGCAACAACAGCAAAAACAAAAAAAAAATTAACAGAGGCAGCAAGAAACAAAAAAGGCAAGCGAAAAGCTATTAAATAGTACACTACAAGCTACCCTGTAAAGACTATTGTTGTGCCCTAAAATATATCAGATTACTTTAAAAGCAAAGACAATCAAATGCACAACTCTTAGATACCTTTCACATCATCTTTGCTCTCAATACATTAAACATGCTCTTCTAGCTAAACTTACAGGGTATACAAAAGCCTATAACATATACAACTACGCCAAAAACAGAAAACGTAAACGAAAACTAATTTTTAAATGCTCAGGTATAAAAAATAAAATAAAAATGTTCAATAGCTTTGTAAACTCGATACTCATTGGTGTTGTTGTTGTTGTGATTACTTACATCATAACAGTTATTACGTTTGGCATTGAAACACGTTTTGGCAGTGCAGACCGGCAATGAAATTGCAACAACAACAACAACAATTGAAAGAGAAAACCGGCACAGAGCAGACCAACAATAAGAACAACAACAATAACATAAAACTGAAGACATGCGTGGTTTCATGGACTGGTTTTGAATTTCGGTTTGCTTAGAAACTGTTAAAGGCCTAAAAGTTTGATTGGCTGCTTTGAATACCCTTTGGCCAGTGGGCTAAAAGGCAGGCATGACGGACGAATGTTTTTAATAGAAGGTTTAAAGTATAAACAATTTATTTTACTCGATAAGAGAACAATAATAAATCTAGAATCTTTTTCCAGAGTTTAAATATATTTTTCTTTCTAAAAGCCTGCGTACAGAGTATTTCATGGTCATGCACGCACTACAACAGCTAACTGGTGTGTTGTAAGCTGCTTTAAATGAAGGCAAAAAGGTTGGCGATAAACACAGATTTAATTTAAGATATAGACCACAAAACTGTGAGCAATTAAACTATTATTCTTTGAAATTCTGAAAGTAGCTTTTAAAA
This sequence comes from Drosophila acutilabella, assembly GCA_035046005.1. Taxonomy (NCBI): domain Eukaryota; kingdom Metazoa; phylum Arthropoda; class Insecta; order Diptera; family Drosophilidae; genus Drosophila; species Drosophila acutilabella. Next base: position 1,387,412 of record JAWNOK010000072.1, read on the forward strand.
GCTATAAAACTATTTTTGAAACCACTTCCTAACACCAATAAAAACTTTAAATTCGCCACAAACAATTATGAACTGACCTTTCATAATAAGCAAAGAAAACTCAAAATTCTTCAGTTATTTAAATGCAAATAGAAAGTTTTGACAACTCTGCATATAAACTTATGAAATGAATCACTCTTATATTGTGTTATTTGAGTGTCTAATAACAAGAGACAGTAGGGGGAATAAAAAGTGGGCCAAGTGGGCAGCTTGACACTTGGAAATGTGAATGTGGGCAGAGGTAACAAATGTCGAATTATATAGAAATTTTATACAGCAAACTGTGAGCGTAACACACACACACACAACAAAAGAAAAGAAAAGTGGTTTATAAATAAAATAAAAGTCATTTGTTGTAACAAAAGAAAGAGAGGGAAGGAGCATCAAAGTGAAAAATTTGAAATCAATGAAACTAAACTCTTTTAAGACTTTAAATAAATGTATTTGAGTTGTAAACTTCTATAAAAATTAATTAACCTGTTTTCTTTTGGGTTTCCACTGGTTTAGCAATAAATAAATTTACGCAAATCCAGAGCGGAGTTTCCCCAAGACCTTTTCTTACACTAAACTCAACTTGCTCTCGGTCTCTCTTTGTCTCTCGTTTTATTTTTGATACAAAGAACGTGTTGGGGACCTTGAGGAAACCTGTTTGAGCAATGGTATAGGCATTCTAATGTCAATGCCATTGCCCAGACCAGAGCTAGACTGACAAACAGACAGACAGACAGACTGACAGACTGACAGACTGACGGATAGACAGATGAAGTTCTGCTGTCAGCTGGTTAGAGTTGTAGCCGTAACAGGGTTGACTAGTTAACTACTCACTTGAATCCCTTGTCATCGTCAATGCCATTGACAACAACGCCGTTTGTATTTGTGACCTGATCGTCCTTCTTTAAACCATTTGTGTCAAACGGAGAATTTGCCTTTTCCTTATCATCGTGTGACTGCAAAGGAAACGGAATAAATATTTGTACAACTATCATAACATAGATTTACTCACCTTATCATTATCGTCAAACTTAAGATTACGCAAACGCGGCTCCAAGCCAGACAAAGGACTCTCCTTATTGGTGGGTGAGCTGCCCAAAACATATTCAACCATCTTAACGCATGTAGAATCGCGAGGACTAACGAAAAGTAGTTAATAAAATAAATTAGTTAGATATTAACTCATAGCTTAATTAAAGACTTACCTTAGTATGCCCGCATTGCCGCTGTTGGATGTATCAGAGGCGCCGCCATGTGGAAAACCTCGTGCTCGTGGCGGCACCAATATATTCTCACCCTGTGTGGACCAGGTATGATCCTTCCACACCGAGGAGTGATCACCAACGCCGGGTATTTGCATGGGATACAATGTGCCACCGGGTGTACTAGAAGCACCACTTTTGCCATCAGATTTCTCCCACAACTTTTTGGCAGTCGATGTGGTAATCTGTAAAGAGACCCCAAAAAAAAAAAAAATTAGTTCAAGTTCTCACAAATGAATCAACGACAAGAGCTAAAAGTTTTCACACTTTATTTGCCAAGTCTACAATTGAATTATGAGAACATCAATAATTTGCATGTTTGCGGACGCTACTGCCCATCCAATCAGTGTGCGCACTTCCAGCCCATTTTATGCCCACCACGCCTACTATCCTTTAGCCCGTTTTGCTTCCTGTGCTGCAGTGCTGCTGGTTAGAACTGATAACTTTGTTTTGGTTTTCACAGCTAATCCAATCAGAGTCCAGTTCAGTTCAGGCTTCTCTAAACTTTTTATCATGCTCAACTTTAATGTCACGTTTTTGCACGCCCCCTGACAGCCTTTCAGCTGTTTCCTGACTTTCCACCTTACCACATTCCCCATTACCAGCCACTGCCTGCTACCAAACAGCATCCTGCTGGCAGTCTAATGAAATCAAATTAGCTGATGTTCGTCTATAATGACAATTACTTCGCTCAAACATTCTACAGCATTTAAGCGCTAAACTTTCTGCAGGCAGTGTTATTATTAATAATTCTTAACTCCACGAAATTGTTAATAAAAGGCTTGGAATATTTAACAATTATTTCGTAGCATTTTCCAAATTACAAATAATTATTAGCAATTAAAATATTTGGAGATTGTGAAAAGCTTGAAGTAGATCAAATCATGAACGTCTTTAGGCCATGTTTTTCAAGGGCTTAAAGTAATTTAAAATATTTAAATTACTACTAAATGATTTAGTAATAAGTTAGTAAACTTTAACCCACACACTAACATATAAAGAGTTAGTTGATTTCTAGATTCTTTCGAATGACGTTAACAAACTTGAGTTACGTAATGCTTTACGTAATGCATATCAGTCGCATCTATACACTCTTTCTATCTGGTTTGGGCCACTGACCTCTAAGCATAAAGCCATTGCAAAGCTACACACACGCAGTCACACACACTCGTACACACAAGCAAAGAACAGAGGGACGACAGTTTGCGATAGAGAAATAAATCATATGGGGCTAAGCAGCGATTGGGTTGCAAAAGCAAAAGCGAGTGAAAGAGAAACAGTAATAGCCCAAGCGAGAAAGGGAGAGAGAGAGAGAGGAAGAATGGCACATCAAAAGCATTTGCCAGCCAGTTACACATTTCTCAACACAGTCTGTGACAGCTGTAAATAACCAACAACTTATGAGCTTTTGCTTTGGCTGCTTTGGCTTTGCCTCGTTGACAAACTGGCACTGCAAATGGACGGACAGTGGGACACTGTGAGAGACAGAATGGACATAGAAAACAATCCAAGACTCAAGAGCTGACGGCTGCTTCATCTGTCAGAAGAGCAGGCCGCCACAACTGGGCCCCAACTCAACTCAACTCGACTCCATTTGTAGCAACTTTAGCAACTGCAACGACATTTATCGCATGACAAACATAAGTGACTGATAAGTGTTTTAATCAGCTAACAGTGAATGAGCCACACATAACCAGAATTAGCCCGAATGCAGGGCATACCAAGAGACAGAGAGACAAGAAAAATGTCACTGTATATATGAAAATCATATCATCAAATTAATAACACCCACATCCCTACACATGTCTCCTGGGTACGCGACATGTGTCGCCGTTGAAACAGAAAAAAAAAAGTTACCTAATTAACTTTTATGCCGCACACATTATTTTCTTTTCATTCGCAAAACATTTTCCCAACGTGCTGTCATAATGCGTCAACGCGACACGTGCCACACACGAGCGGCAACATCATTTTAAATATTTAATACCATCCCATCAGTGGGATGGCAGCTGGAGAGTTAACATTTAAACTCACACATTATTTTCCACAGCTTCGAAACTTAACGTTTTTCACATTCATTCACATTAAAAACGCAGAGCACATAATCTTTTTAAAGACGATTCATTTCATGTTTTATTGGCACATTCAAAAAGTGTTAACGATGATTGGAATTGAGCTGAACTGGCAGGAGCTGAGAAAACATGTGCTTCAGTTTATAAAACATTATGGTTTCAATAAGCCACAAACTAAGCATAAATTTATTAAAATCAAATCAAATCTATTTTTTTTACCAAATTAAACAAATTATATTATTGGATTGTGTGTCTTTATCAATCTTTTTCACTATTACGTAAATTCTGCCTTTCCCTACAAAACCAACATCTTGCCCATATAAATAATACATAAAATCTAGAAAAATAAATAAATATTAAATTGAATTGCCCTTGGTCAAAAATTCTAAATGTCTTAGGGTTGCAAAGTTGTCTATAAATATTTTTGTTGTGCTTTAAAATAGGCAATGTCAACCTTGCAATTTAAATTTTCATAAGGCCAAGCCACAATTGGCCAAAAGAAAAACTCTGTTACACACAAATACACACAAACACACACACACAAAGCGCAAAATTTGTTTGTTTGCCAATATTGGTTGAGTTCAAAGGAAAAAAGAAAATAAAGTAACACAATATTGGTTTGAGGGCATACTTTAAAAAGCAACGACTTAAGATACTGCTTATAAATAAGTTTTTAAATAAAAATAAAAGTGTCTGTTAACACTATTTAAATATTAAAAAGGTTATAACCTATATCAAATCCATCAAATCAAATATTGTCTCAATTAAACCAATAATATTAACTTTTAAACCTAAATACTCTATCTCTCCTTTACGTTTACAGGGTATAAAGCAAACATGCATAACGACAATTCAGTCTGAAGTGTGAAAGCGTCAACAAAAGCAAAATGAAGCTTTTAAACTGGGCCTGTTACACAGATTACCTTACAAAACAGCAACAACAAATAGTGTTAAAAGGCAATAACAATTATGGTTAGTGCATTGCAGGTATAAAAGAGAAAGAAAAAAAGAAACAAAAGCTGGTCGAATATGCAATGTGGGTCAACCCACGCAAATCGGCAGAAAAATGAATGAATTTAGTTAAAATCGTATTGAATAATTCAAGTTAATTGCACTTAAAACTGAAAAGTCGATAAATTAAAATGTGCAACGTTCTTTTTAATTTCTGAGAAAAATAGAACAATAAATAAAATGCGGCGCCTAGCGAAAATTCTCAAAAGAAAATAAAAGAAAGCGAACGAAGCGTATCGATTGCAGAATATTCTGTAGAAAATTATGGGTAAACAATGGGCATGCCTAATTGAATTTTCAACGTGCTGCAATGCATTACTTCATCAGCATGCACAAATGCAACACACCCTGCTAAACTACAGGTACAGGGTATAATAAACATTTAAGCGGAAAACCAACAGTTGCCGTTTTTGCACTTTTGGCGGCTCTTCATTCATCAGAAGCCTCCAACAAAGTACAAAAATAAAAAGTAATGCAATTAATTTGCATAAATAATGCGGCAAAATTTTTAATGAATAAGCAACAAGACGAGCAAAAAAGAGAAAAAAAAGAGCAAATTAAAAGCTACTGCAGACAGAGACAACGAAATGAGTCAACAAACAAAACAAATGTGATGAGAAGAAAAATCCGAAAAATATGTGTACGCGCCCCCAATTTTCCATCCCCGCATCCCCTTTACTCCTAAAAGGCCCTTGGCAGGAAAAACAACTCGAAAGAATTACAAAAACCAAATCGTTCATTAACTTGTCCTTGACTGTGAAGAGACAACAACAAAAAGGAACGCAAACACACACACAACGAACTGAGATAGATAAAGAGAGGGAGTAGAGGGCGTTTTGTGAAAGGGGGAGGTGTGAGGACGTCAGAGCGCAAGAGAGAGCGCATAACGCAACGGCGAATAAACCGGCCCCAAAAACATGCGTGAGAGACAAATTTAAGCAAAGACAACAAAACGACGAAGAACGTGCACAAAGCAAACCGACAACACACACACACATGACCGCACGCACACAACAAAACCGAAAGAAAAACAGAGCAAAAGAACGCCAAAAAGAGCGAGCAAGTACAACAAGAGCAAGTGGAAGAGAGCGGGCTAGATAGAGAACGTGTGCTACTTGGGGGAGGTTGGTTAGAGAGGGTGGCAAATAGGCTCGTGAGCAACAAAAGTGTCAAAAAAAAATCAAATGAACAACAAAAATAAAACAAACAAAATAGTAAAAATATATACAATAAAGAAGAACTGAATATATTAACAACAAAATTTGATAACAAAAATAAACAACAAAAAAATAAATTGAATATTTGAACTAATTAATAATTATGTATTTTACTGGAATGCTAACAAAGCAGAGAAAAAAACTAAGAGTTGAAAACTTTTAATATAGTTTTAGATATTTTAAATTAAGTAAAACATTGTTATTAAAGTCTCTGTGGTGTGAGTCTTCTAGTTGTTTGATTTATTAACTTTTATTTAATGAGAAATGAGTAAAAAGATGAAGGAAAACTTTTTATAAGTTTGTTCATTAAAATATAGTTTCTGCTAGGAATTTGCATGATTTATCTTTCTCGTAGTCTTGAAAACTCAATTGCAAACTGAATAAATTTCGCAAATTTCTGCCAATTTGAACTAATTGCGAGTCCAGTTACTTTTTTATAACAATTAGATGTTTGCCAAAAGTAAAGTAATTGCGATTGCAAGAGCCCCAACCTTCACGCCAGTTTCATTCAAATTTTGATAAGTAAATTATGGCTTTAACTCGTACAAAATTTCGAAATCCAAGCAAGAAACCGAAAGAAAAAACCTCAAAAAGTTCGCAGTTAATGAGCAAAAAGCTACAAGAATGCAATGGGCGAATGAAGAGGCGTCACAACAAACACAGCAAAAATAAAAACATAATGTCTAACAAACAAACCGAACAATGCACTTGACATATATATTAGACAACAACACATAACCATCGGCCAACAGTTTCAAATCTAAAACAAAACTGAAAAAAATAAGAAATAAAATATATGTTTGTGCACAACATTAACAACATTAAAATGTGGCCATATTTTGAGCACGCAAAGCTGTTGACTTTGAATTTGATTACGAGAGTCTAAAACTCAAATAAAACAGAAGGATAAGGTCAAGATTCACAGCTAAGCGATACCCTGTAAAAGGCAGTAGACACAGTAACAGCAAACTGGGTGTTTTGTCACTATGTAGTTAATAGAAAGGCAAACTAATTTGTATTACTAGAACGTAACATACAAAATTTCTACATATAATTTAAAGTTTTTTTACTAGAAAACATTTTTATAAAAGCCTAATCACTTTTATGATTGACTTGATCATCTTAAACTAAAATAAGAATGTTTTTCGGTTTCGCAAATTTTAGTATACTGAAATAAGTTTAAGAAATATATATAATTTAATAAACTTTAAACACTATCCACTCTTTACTAATCCAATTTCGGAAATGCCCTAGTACCTAGGGTATTTTACACTAAGTAAAGCATAAAAGAAGGCAAAAAGTCTAACATTTTGGTAAGATTTGTATAACATATTATAAAAAAGAACATAATATTTTAAACAAGAGATTGTATCAACTTAAAGCTTTAGTCACTGCCTGAGGCCTTCGTAGATTTTTTTCGGCTAGAGTTCGTTGGGCTTAGAATTTTTGCCACCTTTCGTCGTCATCAGGTGCAAAGACCTTTTGCGTGTCATACGAAAGGCATAACAAACAAACAGAAAAAAATAAAAATAAAATAAAAGGAAAGGAAAAAAGTGAGGTAAAGCAATAAAGCAAAGCAAACAACACAAGCAAAGAAAATTCCTTTAGTCAGCAGGAGAAAACCCAAAAAAATAAACAAGAGAAACAAAGTGAGCACCGAAAAAAAGAGAGAAAGAGAAAATGTTACTCCAAATAGTTTTGGCCGGAAGTACAGGAATTATATATATGCAAATGTGGGCGTGGCATGTCATACAATAATCAAGAGAATGTTCAATGGTAGCAACAAGAAAAAACACAACACACTCACACACACACACGAAATATTTATTTGCGAAGAGCAAAGAAATCAAATTTATGAATTATAACCGACGACAGCAGCTTGGAGCCAGATGAAAAGCAAAAGAAAAGCGGAAAGTTACTGTGGAAAAATACAATAAAATAGTTGAAAGACTGGCAGTTAAGGTACATAGCTAAATAAAACTATTAACTTTATAGTTACAGACAATAATAAAAGAAGTAATCGATTGACCATTTAATTTTTGTGAGTCAAATTTTTTTATAGACATTCAGTTAGCACATTAAAGGTCTAAGGTCAAATTTGAATGGTCTAATTGGCCCAATAGTAGACTATAATCTATATTCTGTAGCTAAATAATTAATCAACTGTTTCCAATCAATACAACTGAAAAATTACTGTATAATTTGCACCACTGTGCTGCCTGCAATTTCCAACCTTTTTTTTTGGGTTCTCTTTATTGATTTTTGCCTGCGTTCTTGGCCAAAAAGACAACAAAAGTAAACGCTGATAAATGCGTTTATTGCGCTTTTCAATCGATGCCGTTGTGCATATTTATTTGGGTTGCCACTCCTCTCCTTCATCCCCATTCTGCTACATGAAAAGCTTGCTGAAGGGGTGCTGGGAGGACGTTTGAAGTGGAGCAACTGAATTAACAATGCGACATTTCAGGCGCACAGCTTTTTGTTCAAATATTTTAATTTTTTTTTTTTTTGGAAAACAAGCAAAGTTTGGCTAAGTAAACATGTTGGTTTTGGAAGTCATGTGATAGCAAAAATATTGCATTAAATTCATATAGCTTATTGGGCTTCTTTAATAAAATTGATTTTGATTTTCTTTTTTTTTTGAAAATCATTTTCAATTGTCACTTTGAGCCAATCAATTTCATCTTATTTTTCCATTGGCATTTTCTTCTTACTTCAACTGCAATTTTCACAACACATGACAAGTTTCATAGCGCAAAAAAAAATAAAAAGAAAAGTTGGCAACGAAGTTCTTGGAGTTGCAACTGCAACAGAAAATTACATCGTTGCAATGCCACAAAAGTTCTAATGTTAAACTCAGACACGTGACAGCACTACAAATACAGTTAGTTGGTAGCAGTGGCTATATCGCCCTTTAGTTCCCACCCACCGCATCCCCTCTCACTCTTCTTTTCCTTTATCACAGCTTTTGAAATTTTGTTGTGGTGTTTATTGGATTTGGTAGAACACCTCCTCATTGTACCGCCTACAAGTTGAACTGTCATGTCTTCCGTCGTCGTCGTCGTCGTTGTCGTTGTCTTGCCTTCCATTCAAATCGTCTTTCAGCTGCAGTCCTCCTTCTCGATTTACCTGCCCCTTTTTGGCTTCTTGTACTCGCCGTAAACATTTCCGGCACCTTCTCGCACAACTCTCGTTCATCCTGTGCACTAAATCAACCAGTTTTATCAAGGTGTTGTCCTTCCCCACTTCATAATTTGCCTAAGCCTTACGATTGTCTGAAGTAAACCAGATTGAATTGTCTTTAGCAACGCTTACAAGGAATGAAAGGTAAGCAGTGATTGGCAAGAGAATGAAAAGACAAATACAGTAAGTAATAACTAAATCGAGTAGAACATTTTTACTTAAAATCTTTTACTTATACAAGGCATAAACAGTTCTTTTACGAGTGGAACAAACGAGTTATTACAAAGGAAAATATTAATCTTTAGACAAGAGTACATAATTTTGCATTCAAAACTAATTCTAGCGAAGATATTTGATGACAAGTTACTTTTATTTAAAAATTGATCTTTTTTTGACATAGACCTTTAGGAAATAATTTAAATTTCGTTCTTTTATTTTATAGTGTCTAATTTGTTATTAGATTCTGTTATAATAACAAGTTCAAAGAAATAATTTCAGTAGAATTAAATGGGTTTAAAGCATTAAAAGTGTTTCAACTCCAAAAACAAATATTTATAAGCTAACTAGAGGCTAAAAAGCTACTACTTAAAGCAGAAATATATATATCAAATTGATTAGTCAATTAGTGATCGTTGTGAATGCACCTAAATATACGAAATGATCGAATTGTTATTGCTTTAATAGTTTTCAAGTTGTCATCATCAACATTGCTTGACGCAGCCACGCCCATTTTGAAAGCATTTGGCTAATCAGAGTGCGAGTCAAATGATGACAACAAATGTAATCAAGCGTGAAATAGACTAGACTTTAGCTAGGGAGACCCCAGCAGACAAATACAAACAAATATACACACAGTGTATATATGCACATTTGTACATACACATTGCATATAATTGAAACCGGAAAATATATATTTTCATGTAAATTCCTTCGAAAAAGCGAAACCAGTACCAAAGGGGGCAAAACAAAAATACAAAATGGAAATAAAAAAATAAAAAATAAAGGAAGGCAAATAGCATAAAAATTTGTGTAGAATGGAGAGACCCCGTGGAAGCCAACACCACCCCTCTCATTTACTCTATGTAGTACCCCCATCAGTTCCCACATTTTGTTTCTCTCTGTTTTTCTGTGTGTTTTTTCGTTCACTTAGGGTTAAACTACGTGAAATGCATATAAAAACAATTGGCTGGGCATAGGGAACCGCAAAGCGTTTTTATCTATGAAACTCAGGCCAGAGTAACTGAAAGAACTGAAAACCACGACTGATGCTACTGCTGCCAGTCGCTGGTCTCGGTTTCTGTGGTTTGGGGTCATATTTTCGACAGAGATTTCTGTTATTATCTAATAGCACAGAAAATAAACAAAAATTTCAACTATTCTTTTTTTTTGTTCTTCATTTTTATTTGAGTTCCATTAACGAAAATGATTTTAGTTCTTGGCCAAGTTTTGGCTTAGTTAATAAATTTGTTATAGTAACTGGTATGGGGAATTCTATTAGACTAATCAATTTATGAGATAAACAGTATGAGTGAGTCAATGAATGAAGTTTGAGTTGTAAAACGCTAAGTGACAGTGACAAATTGGATAAAAGACTTTGTAAACGAAGTAAGATAGGCAATTATTTGGTTTTATAGCGTTTAGTCTTATAGGCGGCATATGATGACTTAATACAATTTACCCTTCAGAGCAAAATTAATAAATATAATGTGGTTTTAATTTGCCAAGAAAGATATATACACAACTAAATTAAAGTAGATCATTATAAAACGATTAGAACACAGCAAGTCAGCAAATAAACTTGTACAATCACAAAAAAAAGAATCTGATTAAAGTCTATAACAAATTGCTAAACAGGTGCGCAAATAATGTTATCGAATGCACGACTTTAAATTGACCTGTTAAACTACTTATTTTACCCATTGTAATATCCTTTCAGTGTATTGAAAAGCTTTTAAGCGTTCTCTCAACGTACGTCAATTTATCAAATAAACCTCAAATAGGCGTACTTAAAGTCAATACAACACAAACACTTGTTCCCATCAATCAAAGGAGAACACGCAACCAGTAAAAGTAAAAGAAGTCAGAGAGGGAGGGAGAAGAGCAAAAAATAATATAAAGGTGGTTAACGTTGCTTTACCATTTCCTGTGTAAGTGCAACATCCTCGGCTGTGCGCGCATCCAACATAAAGTCGTGAAGTAGCATCATGAGTAGGCTGAGAATCAACGAAAGATCCAGAGAGCAAGAGCGAGAGTGGCAGTGGTAGAGAGAGCCAAGTTAATGGCATAAACACACACACAGCAGGGCACACACGACGAAAAACACGTTACACAGACTTCTTTAGCTGCTGTTGTTGGTGCTAAATTTATATCGTCGAATATTTATGATTTATATATGAATTTCGATATTGATTTTGACTTTTCAGCAGCTTCAATTATAGACGAGCATCAGCTGCGATTTTCACATGGAAAACTCACACACACATATTAACAAGCATTGACCTGCGTATAACAATTTGTATAACACTTTGCAGGCATTTACATTAAATTTTTATTTCTCGTTTCACTAAACTTAAGGTTATTTTTCACGCGCTCGATTGTTTGCACTCTCTTCTTGCCCCGCAACAGGCGTGTAAACACTTATGTACATATGTATGAATTCTACGCAAATATATATACACGCAACAATAAAAAAACGTGCTGAACGATCGCCACACACAATGATCCGGACGGTTTGGCGGGGGCGGGGTAAGCCTGGCAAAAATTGTACACCATGCAGACGAGTCAACTGTTGCGGCCAAACTAAAAATTCTACGCGGCAAACGCAAAAACTTGACGAATCGCAAAGCGCTAAAGAGAGTAAAAACGCGTACGGGAGAGAGCAGCCAGAGAGCAGAGAAACGATGTAGCAGCTGTTGCTCGCGGCGATAATACATAACACACACACATACACATTTACATACATAATAAGCAACAATTTATGCTGCTGCTACTGCTAGGCAGACAGAGCGGTGTATGACGTCGACGCTAATGAGAGGAGAGGCACAGCTGAAAGCCGGCTGCAGCACCTATTCACACACGTGTGTAGAGCAGCGTGTTTTGTATTCTATTTGAAAGTGCGTTAGTATGTGTGTGCTAAGCCACATTTGGCATAGTTTTACGTAATAGGAGAGAAAAGAGAACAAACATTGTGAGCGCAGCTTAACTGACGCTTTTGCCGTTCGGTATCGGAACTCGCGAGAGTTAAAGAGAGCGCAACACACTCACGGCGATTGTGAATTGCAATTGTTTAAAGCTTTAGTTCACAGTCAAGCATTTGTTGGATATTTATAAGAAAAAATATAAACATAAAGAGGAGGCCGTCTCTGATGACATATGAAATAAGTGCAAACTGAGTGACTCAGCTAATACGCCTGACAAATTTAGAGCGCACACAGCGGTAAACAGTGGCTGGCAATTAAAATAATTTGACTCTCAGAGTCAGCAGGCGGCAAAACTAATAACAAATTAATTTGTCAAGTAACTTGACGCTGCATTTAAAATGTTTATTTAATTAATGCCGATAATTGTTTCTAGTTACACACACATACAGTCGTTTGTAAACCACAGCCTAGAATAAGTGCTGCTCACATTGCTATCAAAGCAGCACATATCAAGTTGAATTAGTGAGTGAAAGAGAGAGAAAGAGAGCGCGAGAGTAAGTACACGAAGAGAGTAACTAAACCAGGTCTTGCCGGCAATGCAAATCAATTAACATAACGTTGGCGTTGACGTTGACTTCGCTGCCGGTAACGTTTGTATCAAAATACAACAAATAAACAATCAGCCACCATCATCATCATTATTAGAAGAACATTTCGTATTCGTATTCTTTGGTCTCGTGCTGTTGTTTTTGTAGTTTGAAAATTGCAGGCAGCAGGCAAACATTTTTGCTAATTGGCAAACGCGGCAAGCCAAAGAAACGGCAACGGCAACTGCGCCGCTAGCGCTGACGCTGACTGCAACGTTTGTTCAATTAGAAGCAAAACGGGCTGAAGAAGCACTTGATGAGACTGAGGGAGAATATGTTGGAGAAACGTAACGAATCAGCGTGCAGAGTGTGTGAAATTAGAGACTGTGTTTTTCTCTGGAAAGAGGCAACAATGTAGATGAACAAATACAACACCAATAACAACGGCTAATTGTTGTACTCTAGAATAAAAGTGATAAAGTTAACAACTTTAATGATGATCATTACAAACGTAACAACTACACACGAGCGTACGATGAACGTATTACAAATTGACAAATTAAATGGTATCCTTTTGCCAGAATACTTTGTTGTATAACGTAAAGCTTGACTTTTCATCAGATGCTTTTACATGCTTCTAAAGTCGCCCGAAATTAGCAAGCAGCGCTGCCTTCCATTAGCAGCAGGCAACTACCACACGACAACAACAACGGGGAATGACAAATAATAAAAGCTGCGCTCAAAATCAGACACTGCACACACAAACAAACACACATTAAATCATTACAGCACACGCAAAAATCCCAAACAAGGAGAGGAAGAAGAAGCAAAAGCAGAGTAAGATGAAGAGTAAGTAGCATGCATAGCGTGCAAAACAGAACGACAACAACAGACAGAAGGCACATGGAAGAAGTAGCGCATATAAAAAAAAAATTAGCAATAAGAACACATAGAGAAGAGAACATGGAAACAGAACGAATGCAAGTAGAAAATGCGAACGCGCCACATGCAACGACAACAATACAACAACAAAAACCTGAAACTAAAACAAAGCGTTGCAGATGTGCACAGTGGGGCAGTGGAAAGAATGAAAAGTGGAAGGAAGGAAGGTGAGCGCCCATCGCTGAGGCATGTGCCGGGACCGCCGCGCAGTTAAACGCAAATCAATGACCTACGACACATCAACAGCAACACAACGAGAGCAAAACACACGTAGGACATAAAAGACGCAGAGGAGAAAACAAAAGGAGGAAGAAGCTAGTAATAGTGTTGAAAAGATGAAAATTGCTGGGGCCTGTCCTTGTCAACTACACACACACACACACACACACACAAATGCACGAACAGAAGACAAAGCGCTAAAAAAGTGGAGTAGTTTGCGACAGCATAACAAAAGCTCAAGCCAAAGCAACGCACACACACTCGCACACAAAACACGCAGAAAAAATGTAAAGCTGTCTGTCTCGTTTTTCTTGCTCTCTCTCTCTCTCTTAGTTTCGTTTTGTGTCTTTGTGGTCCTGCTGCTATCCTGGCATAATTGCAATAAATTTGTTTTGTACTGCGTTGCTGTAGCGCAAAAGGAAGTTGTTGCAACAAAAAAAGGTAGCGAAAAGACGACAATAATGGGAGCAAAAGGGCCACAAATTGAAAAGACAAAGAAACTATAAAATAGTCGACGAGTAAATACCCTACATACGACTTAAGGCTTATACTTATAAGAAACAAGTGCGATGTAATAGTAATTGAATAGTTATTTGATATTGAAATGTTCTATAACTATATTACCCAAAGAATAACTAATGAATTAAACAATTTTAGAAGTAGTCACCGCATTTACTAGATTTAAAGCTTTTTTGCAAATACTGAAATTTCTGCTTTTTCTTACGGTAAAAAAATCTAATCGATTCAATTGTGAAAGGAAATGAAGTTGAAAGCAATTTGCCGCCAAATGTAACTCACCTGAGGTGCTACACAATCGCACCTGACCACCAAACGAGCTAGCTCTATTTGGACTATGGACTAAAAGTCATTGTCGCATGCCAAGCGCCACAAATGTAAAGCAGAAACTTCGACGAGTGAAATTCTCTAATTAAAATTGTTTTTCCTATAAACATTTCTTACATAACAACAACCGAAGAGCGAAATACAAGCACAAGAAAAAAATTAAAGAATAATAAAAATAAAAGAGTATGAAAAGAATAGCAAGTGTTGAGCTAGCCGAGAGCTCATTAAGTCCAAGTCGAGTATTAAATTCTTTTTATTTATAAATGCGAGTGGTTTCTGGCTACAAACCTATGAATTCCTCCACAAAACCCGCCTTGTTGGTGCCACTGTCTCCAGGTAAGTGTATGTGTGTATGCAAGAGTGTGTTGTATTTGTACCGTGAGCTTATAAGGTAGAAAATTGCAACCGGAATGCATTTTTAGCGGAACAGAGAAGAGAGAACGACAGACAGACGCTCTACCAAAGAAGTGCGATGTGATATAAGAAGCCATCGCTAAGCCCACAAAGAAAACGACACAAAGCTCCCAGTCATGAGACAGCTAACTGCTACTGTGCGAACACAAAGGAACAAGAAATAGCTCTAGCTGAAATCTAGCTATAATCTAGCTGTTTCAGATTGATCATCAAGTTTATGCGGTTTTAAGAAAACTTTAAAAGCGTTTTATAAATTTTGCTAAATTTATTTTTCCATCTAAAACTATCTAAATAACATTTGCAATAAGTCTGAGTTTCCACTCAGTTATTTATTAATAATATTACAACATATTACAGCACTAATTTAATAAAAACTTTGTTGTTGGAAAACTAACGAACATTTTCCTAATTTTTTTGTGTAAGTTGGTATCTATACATAATAACCACAAGCTTTTAACAAGTTTTATCCATCAATGCTGGCTCTTATAAGCTTTACAATGCCCAAAAGACAATAAATTTGGAAAATGTGAAAAACATGCCACTTGCCACGCACACAAAAATATTATTTCACACATCAATTTGCAGATGAAAACAGCGGGGATACTGGGGGAAAACAAGAAAATGGAGGAAAAAACACTAGCAAAGGCAATCATCAGTTTTATGATCTGCTGCCTATAAGGAAAAACTTGAAAGGGCGGAATGAAATTGGGAAATGGAAATAAAAACACAGAAAACGCTAAAGCCAAAAAAAGGAGGAAGAAAAAATTTTGGTACAACTTTTTTGGGGGGCCTTAAAACGCGAGCCATAAAATCCCGAAAAAAACAATAACAAACAGCAACAAATTATTGATTAACCAAAAAACTTGTGAGCCCATTAAGCGATACGATGCGAAAAATGGCCAAAACTAAAAGTGCAACTTACATTGGAAGCAGCTAAAGAGAAGCTTATTTGGTGAAGATTTTAAAATTATTGAATTGCCATTAGAACATTAAAGTTCACGTTGACTTAATATATCGCTTATTCAATAAGCTTAATCAAGACTTGTGTAGAGGAATCCCTAACTTTACAGGAATTAAAACAGTTTAAAGAGGTTTCCATGTGAACATAGTACAATATTATAGAAATTTTCCAGAATTTGTTATGATATATAGTGTCAGTATAATCAGAATTGATATTGCACTTCGGTTTATGGCAAAAATGTCAACAACCAAACATTAATCCATGAGTAATATAAACATGGATATTAGGGAAATTCGTGGAAAATGTATATAATAATATTCTATTCAAATTCTGTCATTGCTATCATGAAATTGACACTGCAGACTACAGACTACTCATATATTGTAGTATGCATTTTAATATATAACAAGAATTTCCGAGAATCAAAAGTTTGCTAACAAAAATCGAACCTTAAGTGTATATGATTGGATATGTGAACAAAAAAAAAACTTTGAAATCTTTAAACCCATGCCTAGATATGCAAATTTGAAGCTGATTTAACAAACTGTTTATTGAATTTACTACCAATTAGAGTTGAACAAATCTAAACACTTGAAAAACGTTTTCCAAACTAATTAATAAATTGGTCCACACACAAATTTGCCTCCGCTCATCAATCACTAACGATATCAACAAACTGCTATGGATAATTGATTGGACCAAGAACTGAGCTTTAACCTTCCATGCCATATGCATTCTAGGCATATCCCCGATTACTTGGTATTATTTTTATAGAGTTCTACTCACCGCTGCATTCCGATTGGCGGCGGCAGCGGCTGCAGCTGCTGCTGAATTGTTCATGTATTGATTTTGTGGCGGCATTAGAGCTGCTCCCATTGCGGCAGCTGCAGCGGCAGCAGCTGCGGCATGCGGCTGTCCGCCCATGTAGACAAAATCTTGGGGTCCACCTGGTGGTCCTAGTGGTGGCGGTGGCTTTGACATGCCACCGTTCATGCCTGGATGCATAGCACCCGCATGATGATCGTACATATTGTTGGTGGCAGCCGATTGGGCATAAGGTGGCATATGCCCCAAGGCAGCACTGGCGGCAACAGCAGCGGCAGCCACTTGATTGTTCATCACATGGCTAAGCAGATTCGAATTGTACTGATGTTGGCCGAGATGTGTCTGACCTTGGCCTTGTTGCTGTTGTTGTTGCTGCTGCTGTTGTTGTTGTGCCTGTTGCTGGTTTTGATGCTGTTGCTGCTGCTGCTGACTGGGATGTGGCTGCTGATTCAAGCCACCGAGGCCATTGCCATTGCCCATACCATTGCCGCCACCCATAAGATGTTGCGGAGGTCCCTGGGCATTCTGTTGTTGAGGATGTTGCTGCTGTTGCTGTGCTGCAGCTACGGCTGCTGCCTGTGACATCATGTGATTATGTTTGGCCACAGCTGCTGCCTGTTGCATGGCAGCCATATTAGCCATGTTAGCAGCTGCCATCGACGGATGATGCAGTCCACCGTTGGTGCCACTGCCAGTTCCAACATTTCCCATGCCACCAAGTCCGCTGCCAGCTCCCATTCCAATGGTGCCAATTGCTCCCGGTCCTCCGTTGCTGCCATTGCCGGGCGGTGCTCCAGGAGCAGCATTAACTGAATTCATTGGTGGATTATATTTCCATTTATCCGGATTCTGCAAAACATGCAACAAAAAGGTTGGAAAACATTAGTTTATGAGTTGAGCCTTAACAGTGCAACTAATTAAAATAAATTTTGTCTATTTTTGGGTTTCATTTCAGACTCCCACTTCTGCATTATGTAAACTGGCTAATGTAATGAACTTTAATGGAAAAGAAACATTATAAGTATTTAGAGACTAGCGAATTTTGCATACATCGTATGAGGAATTTAATTTCGCACTATTAAAAAGGATTTGTTTCTTCATATTTGAAAAGGAAATAATTCTAAACTAATTCTGTAAAATGGGTTGCACAAAAGTCTGTCGGTTTTAGTTCCATGGATTAAGTAATTCATACAGACCATTAGTCCTCAAACTAGCTAATTCTAAAAGTGTCTACTGAATAAATACTATGTTAAAACTCTTATTTATCCATATTTCTTCGGCTAAAAATAAAACTAATTACAGTAGAATACGGTTATAGCGACTCGGCTTAAAGCATCCGTCCGGCCATTGCGACGAAAATTCTATGACTTTATGGTCCGCTCTTCTTAATTTCCATTGATCTCCTTTTGGTTAAAGCGTCTACCGGGTATAACCACGTAAAATCGTCGGTCCTTTGAGTGTCGTTATAACCGGATTTTACCGTAATTGGCCAATTCCAGCAATACCAACTTATTTTAAGTTTGGTAATAGCTGCATATACAGATTTGAATGTTATTAGTTGTGCACATGCTTTGAATTTTATTATAAAATCTATCCAACCATAAAATAAAGGGACAATTAAAAGACTTTTCGATAGTTAAGTAAAGTTGTTTCTTCAACTCTCCGAAAACTATTTTAATATACCTCATAATTGCCCAGAAATTAATGGCTAGCTTTCATAAAGACCAATATGAACAAAGACATTTTTGTGGCTTTTAAAACATGCTCCTTTCATACAAAGTTGTAGCCGTTTCGGCTGTGATTTGATTGGAGCTGAGCTGGCACTTGGCCAAAACTAACAATTATTGCCTAAACACATGTACAGTGAAACCTATTTTGACGCTACAAATTTCTAGTTTCTCTTAGCTTTAGCAGTAAACGACACTCACATCTAAGCCATGCTCGTCGCCACAGGCCCAGCGTGTTTGCTGCTGTTTCTGAGCAAAATGTGCTGCGTATTCAGCGGCAGCGGCGTCGTGATGTGATGACCCAACGGGTCCGACGCCGACTCCCCCGCCACTGGCGCCTGGAGATGGACGTTGCTGGAATACATAGCCAACGGCAGCAGCGGCTGCCGCAGCGCTTGCCGCGTCCACATCCTGGGAGGAGGGTATGCCGCTGTTACGCGCGCCGCTACCTACAACGATGGCATCGCTGCCGACGCCGACGCCGCCGCGTCCGTTGCGTTCATCATTACCGCCCAAAAACTTCATGTGTTGTAGCTGTTGATGATGTTGTTGTTGCTGCTGCTGCTGTTGTTGTTGCTGCTGTTGCTGTTGTTGTTGCTGCAAATGTTGAAAGTATGGCGAGGGCGGTGGCGGCAGTGGCGGTGGTCCGTAATGTTGCTGCTGCGGATAAGGAGCTTGTTGATGTTGTTGTTGCTGCTGCTGAAGCTGTTGTTGTTGGTGCTGGAGATGCAGTTGCGGCGATGGCGACGTTGGTGGCGCTACCGTCGATATCGAGATCGTGGGTGCGCTTAACAGCTCAATTTTGGCGGCTTTTTGCTACTCAGCTGCACAATTGGCGCGTATTGCAAAATATTTATATATATATATATATATATATATCAGAGTAAATAACGAAATGGAACAAAAATCAAAATTCGACGAGCACGGGACGAGTTTAACACTTTAAAAGTAACTGACGACGTTACGTTATGGCTTACGTCGCGCTTACGTTACACAGATTAAAATTACACACACCGTCAACTCTGCACAGTAGTGCAAGGTGGTTGAAAAAATTATTTTTTTTGTTATTGTTGTTTTGGTTTTTATACACAAATTTCTTGTTGTTTGTTGTAGTTGTGTTGTTGTTTAAACATGCATAGAAACCACACTTTGCTCTTCTTAATATTTAATATTGATTTACAGCGATTTAAGAGATTTAATTACATTTGTCGTATTCTCTTTAATTACTTTCATACACTCAAAAAAATTATCTGCGTTTTTGATTTGGTTTGGGGGGGTTTTTTTTTTTTTTTTTTTTTTACAAAAATTTACACTATTTAACACAAATTATGAATAATATTTTACACAGTGAAACCAAACAAATAAACTTTTTATCAAAGCATAGAATTAATACGTATGAGAATCGGTTGAACAATATATATATTTTTTACAGATCAATTAAAATTGGTTGAGATTGAATTATTTTTAGGTTTTGCGGTTGTTGTGGTTGGTTTTATTGAATTATAATTAGGATGATTTTAATTTACACGACGTTTTAATGATGAAAATATACACAAACTGCAAAGAGAGAGGAAACAAGTTTTAGTTAAGAATTTTGCTTTAGAACGTTTTTAACAATAATTAACTATTAAATCGGATGAATTAATTTTTTAAAGCCCAAGAAACATACAAAAATTTCAGCTTGTTCTTATCAGCTAACATATTAGTAGGTACTTTTTCAATTGCACTGTAACCAGTGTACAACTTTGAGCTGGTCATGGTAGAAAGACCAAGATAACGCAAGGGGCAGACAGATAACCAGCTAAAGAATATATTTAACATAAGCTTAAAATTTAAAGTGAGCAGAATAGAAAATAAATGCTCTTATTGCGAAAACAATAATAAAGCAGAAAACGTGCAAGAAAAAGACGAAGAAGAATCGACGGCGGTTGCAAAGAACAACGCGATGTCGTGAATCATGCGCGAAAAATACGAATAGTGAACGACAGCGGCCGATGGACAGTGGCACACTCAGAGAAAAAGAGATGGGGCATAAACGAAAAACATATAAATTAACATACATATACATAGAGGCAAGCAACAACAAGCAGCCGGTAGCGGCCGCAAGATTTGAGGTTAAGTTACAAAATATGTAAGCAATCGTCTATCGTCTGTTACTCTCTGTTGTTTATATGCGCGCGAGCAGGCAACCCCAGCGACAGCTTGCACACACCCTATCTCCCTCCCACCCCCTCGACTACTAACTGAATACCCCATCTTCCACACAGCACTGTGAGCGTCCCAAGTGATGGCAAAAGACAAGTGCAGCGTGCGAAACCGCAGCGCCTAGCGGGGGCCCTCAGACACATACACACACACACACACACGCATACACCGTCAGGCACACAATACACGCACTCACTCACACAGTCAGTATAAAAACAAACATAAAGATAAACGCCAAAAAGAGACATATGAAAAACAAAAGCACGAGAACAAACAGCATACAAAAAAGGAACCCAGCAAACAGAGCTATGCGCAAAGCAAATTCAAAAGGGGGTGTGGCAAGCGCAGATACTAATTAACATTAAACCAAACAAAAATCACAATTTTACTGAACTGGAATATTTATTAAATAGCATAGTTAACAATAATTCTTGGCAGCCGACATCGTTTCTAGTTTGTTTATTTGCGCGTCGACGGCGGCGGCAACGGCAGCGACATCGACGCTCTTATTGGGAAAATTCTTGTATACAAATACAAGGTACTAAGTGCGAGAGAGGAGAGCAAGCAAGAGAGCGAACTGAGCGATAAAAGAAGAAAAAAGAATTAAACACTGCCGTGCAAATGTAAAGAAGAAGAAGCAAATGGCTGCCGCTGACAAGGAAGAAAAAGATACAAGGCACGGACGGATAATGGACACACGGACGGACTGACGGTCGACACACTCGCACACAAACACATACACTTACGCACACACATTTATTTCACAAGCACGCTCGGAGCATTTTGCGAACCAATCGGAAAAATAAGTTTCTGTAGTTAGCTCTTAAATTTCATCCAAAAACAAATGGAAAGGCACACATAAAAGGGAGCATTTAATTGATTTTTACCTTTTACGACTGCAAAATATAATTTTTCGCGACTATTTATACATGTTTATATAAAAAGGCAGCCCGAGTGCGTCTGACCGCTCTCGTCTGGATTTACATACACTCACACATACGCATGCACACATAACATATACATATGTGTTTGTATATATAACAAAATTTTTGCAGCCGCCGCAGTCGCAACAAAAAGGAATCGACGATGACAATGTAAAAAGAGGCATGCAAGCAAAACAGCACAATGTGTCTCGGTACGAAAAATTTAATATGTATAGAATTGAATAATTATATTATTTTTGATTTCTTTTTATTATTCTGCACTTACACATGCACTTAATGACTTGGTAAACACGCGCGAAATACCATCAGCTTGCTTATGTTATTAGTTTTGCGTGGTTTTGTGTTTAATTTAAATTATTTAAATTACAATTATTTACACAGGATGAAGAAGAAAACGGCTAAGAATTCTTCGTCGTCGTCGCGAGAACGATAATAAAGCGAATGCGAATGCAAAGACACAGCGCCAGCGTCGAAAACACAAAAACCAGCAGGAGATTGCGCTCAGAGCAAAAAACAGAGAGGGAGAGCAACAGTGAGAACATACAAGAAAGAGAGCATGTGCCGCAAAACAGTGTGACCAAATTTGGTATTTATTTTAATAGACAAACAAATAAATGTAACAGCACTGTTACGTCCGTTCAACAGCATAACGTTTATTATAATGAGAGTAGTATTTGAAAAATATCTGTAGGTTAATTATTATGAATTATATGATTTTTGTATCCAAAAGTTATTGAGTTTAAATCGTGCGCCTACCACAACTATACACAGATACTGATAGCGGGTTAAAAATTGTATTCTCAGCACACTTCTAAAAACCCGGCTAACCAATCAATTGATTTAAAAAATTTACACACCAATGCACGCACACACCCAAAACGCCACAAACAAACTACGGATAGGAAGCAGCAACAAAAGCAGTGAAACAAACAGCTGCTTTTGAGTACAAGTGCAAAACGCCGATAGTATTGCCAGAGTTCCCGATATAATTAATTCAACAAGCATATAAATAAATATTGAAATAAATTTATATATAAAAACAGAAAACTAAGCAACTTATATGCTAATTGAATATATAAACTTTTAAACAAACAAGCATAAAAAACTCATTGATGCCTACAACCACACAACACACACACGCACACTCACGAGTCAATTTATCGTTCTAGCTGTAATGTAATTACATTTGTTATGCTTTTGGCATTTTAATAGTTTATTATAAGCATGTTTCCATAAAACAAACATTTATCTCAATCGATTTTGGAGTCCGTAACAAATTAAATTAAACGCAGCTCTCACACACACACACACGGCAATGTTAACTAACACTTATACTCTTCAGTCGCCGCTTGCCTATGTATTGTTTTGTTTTTGTTAGCGGCATTTTTTTGTTAATTCTCGATCTTTATGTGTTCGCAATTATCTACAGTATCTTCATAATGATGCACCACTAAGTAAAACAGCTCAATTTTCTTTGTCAAGTGTTTTTCAATTCATTGTTAGACTTGCTTGCAAATTAACAATGAAAAAATTGGTAGTTCAACGCGCAGACATTAGAATTTTTGATTTAGTACGCATACTGTTAGAACACATGGGTGCGAAAGTACACGAAATTAGTTAATTGTTATTATACATGTTTCCAAGAAGCATAAATTATTATTCACCTTAGCTTATTTGAAAAATTTACATATGTATGTATTACAAACACGCTGTTCTTACAAACGATTTACAATGACTACAGAATCGCAATCTATCGACAATTCTGCATATCGAATTTCAACGATAGTCCACACAAACAGTGTTGATGGCATTCCATAGTTTAGCTTCGATAAATACAAGTAATAGTTTATGTTAAACATATTCAAGTATTTAATGGCATTATAAAGTGTATCTTAGAAGTTTACTTGTTAAAACAACTTGAATTTACTTGTTTTTGCTACTATATAATGAACATAAATGT
Source organism: Drosophila acutilabella (assembly GCA_035046005.1). Lineage (NCBI taxonomy): Eukaryota > Metazoa > Arthropoda > Insecta > Diptera > Drosophilidae > Drosophila > Drosophila acutilabella. Next base: position 1,410,954 of record JAWNOK010000072.1, read on the forward strand.
TACAAAAGTTGCACTCATTGGAGTCTGCTAATTTACTCAATTGACTCTGTTATGCTTTTGATGCCAGTGTGTGGCAGTTATATTCAAATTGATGTACTAGACGTAGACCAAACTGTTTTTATTTTAACAGTGAATAAAAAAACACACAATTATATCAGAAGTTTGATACTTTTAATTTTTGTTTCGTATTTATAATTATGGATACATGAATAAAGTTCATGAATTGCATTTTTTTATGCAAATTCACTTTACTGATATTTATGTTTTAAATTATGTTTTTATCCAAAATATATGAAGTTTCTTTTCATAACATAAATTAATGGAATAATATGAAAGAATTCATTTTCTTTTGTCGTTGTTGTTATTTTGTTAAACAATTTGTAACGAAAATTAATTAAATTGATGGAAAAAAAAAATGAGTTGAAAAGTTTAAATGAATTAATTTAGTCAAGTGAAAGTTGTTTGTCAAGGGAAAACTGTCCTCAAGATGCCGATGTCCATACATAGTCTCGTGGTGGTTGGAAGGTTGGCTATTTTAAAGGATGGGACTTTCTAAGCATTCTTTTGTTCTTCTTGATGTGTACTTGTTACTTTTCTCTTATTGTTTACTTAACTATTATGATTAGGCATCTGCCATTTCATCGGAAATGCATTCAACGGATTCACCATTATCGTGTCCAGCATCGATTCCATCGCCTGCGTTAGCGGTGCCCGCATAACCATCCTCCGTGGACTTGTCTTTCTTGGCCTCCGGTTTGGGCAGCTTACGAGGTGACTGCTTCACTGCCTCTTCGGAGTGATTCTCAGCAGTGCTGCTATCATCGTAGTCATCATCATCATCACCATTGGCGTCTTTATTGCCAGACTCCTTTGGCGGACGCCCACGTTTGCCCGCTTGCTTGACGGCACTCAAATTGGGCTCATCATCCAATTCAGCAGCCGAGTCCAGATCCTCGGCTTCATCATCCAACTGATAGACATACGATTTGGAAGCCTTTGGACGCCCACGTGACTTGCCTGTCGGTTGTTGGTTGTTCTTCTCCGACCCTGCGGGACGTCCACGCTTCTTGGGAGTCGACATCACAGTTGTGGTTTCTTCAAGCTCCTCGACTTCGTGTTCAGACTCATCCTCTGGTTCTTCAGTTTCGTTTGCAGCGGTCTTATTTGATTTTGGGCGTCCACGCGGCTTACCCGATGGCACATACGGAACCTTGTTGCCCAGGGCTGGACGTCCTCGCTTCTTTGGCGGTTCATCGCCATTTGCGCCGGCAGCTGCCACTTTCTTGGGGCGTCCAGCACCACGACCAGTAGCCTCAGTGCCGGCTGGCGGACGACCTACTGGGCGACGTTCGACCTCCTCGTCATCATCATCTGACAGAGAGAAATTGGAAATAAGTTCAAACTTGAAATAATCAAGTCTTTCTAGGGGCTTACCTTCATCCTCATCGCTGGGTTGGTGTTTACGTGGTCTGCCCAGCTTGCGGCGCTTAGCGGACGTTGATTTTGGTTGCTTCTTAGCTGGTTTGCCTTGCTTCACCGAATCAGCATCATCATCGTCGTTATCGCTGCTGCCGTGCATCACTATGGGCTCCTTTCGTGGACGACCGCGTCCCTTGCTCTTGATGGGTTCAATTTCATCACCGTTGGCCGCCTCCTCCTCGATCAGCTCGTTATCTTCATCGCTGGCTGCAGCTGCCACCTTTGGTGGTCTGCCGCGTCCCTTGCTCTTGCTGGGGCGCCCGCGCTTCTTTGGTATTGTCTCGATGGGACTGCCGGCTGCTGGAGCCGCATTGGTATTGGCGCCCTTTGCAGGGCGTCCGCGCTTTTTTACCACAGCAGTATCCTCCATAATTCTTTTAAATGTCTTGAAACGAGTTTCTTTTTATTTGAAATCGAATTGCGTCTTCTTCTTTTCGTCCTTGCGTTCTCTTATGCTTTTGAGATGTTTTTTTTTTGCGCTAATAAAATACAAAAAAAATGTAGAGGAAAAGTTGCAATCAAAAATTAGTTTTGCATTTTTCAACAAAGTTTTCTCTCAATTCATGTGCATATAAAAAAAAAGTTTTATATTTAAGTGATTTATAGATTTAATTACCTCTGTTGAATGGCAGAACACGCACTAAAATAGCTTTAATATGAGAATTGGTTTCAGCGTTTATTTGCTTCTCGCTTTTTTTTCATACACACAATGTTTATCGATAACTGCTCACACTGTCACTGAGTTGGACTCAAATGAAAAATGAATAATCTCTTCAAACAAACTGAATGTGCTTTGTATACAAAACAATTTATATTAATTTTTAATAATTTCTATTTTTGTTATTTCAATGCGCGCAGGTCAAAATTGATTCGTGTTTAATGCCGGCCGGCTTAAAGCGAAACTGTTATCGAAATGAGCGTTGCCAACTAATTAGAAGTGTAATCGATACTTTCGCAGATAACTGTGCGCCGATATTATAAATTGTGGCAGATAAATTTCGGAGTCAAAGGTGTAATAAAACTGCTTAAATACTTCGTGTGATGCAAGTAACTTAATTCTAAAAGAAACAAACTAAAAAATGCATCTGTAAACTATTTCCGTAAAATAACACATTTATTGTTGACTACTTAATACATTTATTTAATATTAAAAGTAAAGTAAAGTAATTTATGTTTAATTTTTTCAATGCCTACCAAGGAGCAAAGAAAAAGATCTTTTAAAATTGTGTATATCTAAACTATTCTATGTGTAAACTTATGATATAATTATTTAATATTCATTGATGCATTTTTAATCTTGTCAGACATTGACGGCCTTCCTCGTTTCTTTGGAGGGGGTATCTGCGTTGTCAACTGTTCATTATTTTCAGGATCGAGACTAATTATAACGCCATCCTCTTGTTTATTGTCTTGCTTGACAACGAAACTGATCTCGTTGGTATTGCTAACAAGTTTTGGTCGTCCACGCGGTTTCCCCGATGGTGTATACACCTTAGGTGCCTTGCCCGTGGGTGGACGTCCCCGCTTCTTGGGTGCTCCAACGCCATTTGATCCTGCGGCAGCTGCTACCACAGCTGGAAATGTGTTTTTCTTTGGCCGTCCTACCTTACGTGCTCCGTTGGTAGCAACGTGCAATTTTATGGCACCTGTTGACGGACGTCCCAAGGAACGCCGTATGGGTTCCTCGATATCCTGATCTAAAAGTCAGAAAGAATCAAAATTTATTAGTCTTATCTTAATTTGTAGATGTGAACTTTAAAAATAAGTGCTTTAATTTATATGACGTGGTTTATTAAATACTAATTCAGTTTTAATTTTTTGAATATTCACTTTACTTGACTGTAAAAGCTTTTTTCATTTAAAAATGCATTACAAAAAAATTTTAATTTTTTTTTTTTATATTTTGTATAATTCAAGGCACATATTTTTATTTACTAGTTTTTAACAACAAATTTATATTTGATTAAAATCAAATTAGATAAGCTTCAGGTTCGAACCTAAACAGCAGCGACTGTACTGTGTTGTACCAACTGTACCCATAGTGTCTACCGTAGGTTTGCACACAGCTACATTTAATTTGCTTCAGGACTTACCTTTGTCACCTGTCTGCTGCTTGCGTGGTCTTCCTAACGGTTTTGCCTTTTTATCACTGTTTTCTAATTTATTTTGCTTCATTGCTGACTGATCACCGTTGTGTTCGTCTACTTCGGGCTGCTTTCTCTTACGTCCGCGTCCCTTGGCCTTATCGGTTTGTTTACCCTCGGCCTCATTTTGCACAGTGACTGTATTATCGCTCGCTGCGGCCGCTGCTTTTGGTGGTCTGCCGCGTCCTTTGCTCTGCGACTTGCTGGGACGCCCGCGTTTTTTGGTTTGCACGTTGCTGTCGCTGGGTTTGGATGCGGCTGTGGCTACACTGGAGTTGCCAACCTTTGGGGGACGTCCGCGCTTTTTTGGTACCGCAATATCAACCATTTTATTTTATTCAACTGTTATTCGCAGAGTCCGCGTTTTTTCCGTGTTTAATGGAGTTTCTTAATAAAGTTGAATATCTCCAAACTTTTTTCCTAAAGAATTTACCACAAAATTATGGGTTAATTAATTAATCCTCAGCTTCGTCTTTAGTTATCAATACTAATTTTGCAGCTGCGAAGCGTACCGAACTTCGTACAAAACACAGAGAAAATAAAACATTTGCGTTCACTTGCGGAGCGTTTATCTAATCTTCTCTGATGCAACCCTGTATATGTTATCGATATGCGATTTAGGAATATTTTAATTTCACCGAATACCTAAAATGTTTTCTAATACTTTTACGTTTACTGCTGATAAAAATAAAAAATTTAATTTTTCTACTGTATAACAATTAAATAGAAATAAACTCATTTGTTCTGTTGTGAAGAGCGCAGATGACTGTTATCGATGACAGCGTTGCCACCTAGCTGCGTGCTTAAACGAGCGCCAAGCACAATACAAATTGCAAACTTTTTAATAAAATCTATTAATAAAAAGACATTTTTTTTTAGATCAGAAATAAATAGTTTGTATTTTATAATTTGTTGCTAACTTAGGAGTAGTTTAACAGAAGAGATCTACTTAATAAATAGCTTTTATATAATAGTTAAACAATACCTATAATTATTCTATAAATTATAATATAATCTTTGGACCTAGGAATGGGTTTAGTCGACTTCCTCCACAGTGGGACCACTGTAGCCTGTGGATCCAGTGCCATTAAAACCACCAGCCTGCTGACCACAGTTGGCACTGCCTTGTGACTGACCCTGCTGGTGCATCTTGGTCATGATTGGAGAGCAGTGTTGGGTGAGCTCCTGTAGTTTGTGTTCAAACTCCTCCTTCTCGGCTGTGGTGTTGGCATCCAGCCACTTGATAGTCTCGTTACACTTCTCCAACACAGAGGACTTATCGCTCTCTGTTAAGCTGGTAGAGCTGGCCTGGTCGACAGCCTGCTTCACACCGAAGACGTAGCCCTCGAGGCTGTTGCGAGCCGATATGCGCTGGCGTTGTTTCTCATCTTCATCCGCATAACGCTCGGCCTCATTCACCATGCGGTCGATCTCTGCTTGGGAGAGGCGACCCTTGTCGTTCTTAATGGTAATGTTCTTGGCCTTGCCGGTGCTCATCTCCTTGGCCGACACGTTGAGTATACCGTTGGCATCCATGTCAAAGGTGACCTCGATCTGGGGAACACCGCGCGGTGCTGGCGGTATTCCCGACAAGTCAAAGGTGCCCAGTGCGTTGTTGTCCCGGGTGAGAGCGCGTTCGCCCTCGAATACCTGAATGGACACTCCTGGTTGGTTATCAGCGTAGGTTGAGAAGGTCTTCGTCTGCTTGCAAGGTATGCGGCAGTTGCGCTCAATCAACTTGGTCATGACTCCGCCGGCGGTTTCGATGCCCAGGGAGAGGGGCGTTACATCAACCAGAAGGACGTCCTGGATCTTGCCGCTTTGGTCACCGCTGAGAATGGCTGCTTGGACAGCGGCACCATAGGCCACCGCCTCGTCGGGATTAATGGAAAGGTTGAGGCTCTTGCCGCCAAAGAACTGCTGCAAGAGGTTCTGCACCTTTGGAATGCGCGTCGAGCCACCAACCAAAACAATGTCGTGAATCTGGCCCTTGTCCATCTTGGCATCGTTGAGCGCCTTCTCCACTGGCGCTAGTGTATTGCGGAATAAGTCAGCGCAGAGCTCCTCGAAACGAGCTCGGCTCACCTTCGTGTAGAAGTCATGGCCTTCAAACAGGGCGTCTATCTCAATGGTCGCCTCAGTGCTTGATGACAGCGTGCGTTTGGCTCTCTCTGCCGCGGTGCGCAGGCGGCGCAGAGCACGAGGATTGGATCGCAGATCTTTCTTGTACTTGCGCTTGAACTCCTCGGCCAAGTGAGTGACCAGTCGGTTGTCGAAGTCCTCGCCTCCCAAGTGGGTGTCTCCAGCCGTTGACCGCACTTCGAATAGAGAGCCCTCGTCAATGGTTAGTATGGAGACGTCGAAGGTGCCTCCGCCCAGATCGAAGATGAGCACATTACGCTCTCCCTTGAGATTCTTGTCCAGGCCATAGGCCAGTGCCGCCGCTGTTGGCTCGTTAATGATTCTCAGGACATTAAGACCAGCGATGTGGCCAGCGTCCTTGGTCGCCTGCCGTTGTGAATCGTTGAAGTATGCAGGAACTGTGATCACTGCGTCCGTAACGCTCTGCCCGAGGTACGCTTCGGCAGTCTCCTTCATTTTGACTAGTACCATCGAACTGATTTCCTCTGGAGCAAAGCGCTTCTGTTCGCCCTTGAACTCGACGCCAATCTTGGGCTTGCCTCCGTCGCTTAGCACCTTAAAGGGCCAGTGCTTGATGTCGTCCACAATCTTAGGATCATCGTACTTGCGTCCAATCAGACGCTTTGCATCGAATACTGTGTTTTTCGGGTTCATCGCCACTTGGTTTTTGGCGGCGTCTCCAATCAGACGTTCAGAATCTGTGAAAGCCACATAGCTGGGCGTCGTCCGGTTGCCTTGGTCATTGGCGATGATCTCCACCTTGCCATGCTGATAGACTCCCACGCAGGAGAACGTGGTGCCCAAGTCAATTCCAATTGCTGGCATTCTGTTTATCTTTCTTTGTTCTTTTGGATGTAGTTGAAGAGTCTAATAGTTTTTCTCTTTTACTTTACTTTAGATAAAGTATTCAATAGTTTTTATCTTTTACTTTTCTTTTCAATTAGTTAATGTTGTACTCTTATTCACTTTTAAATTGTTTAATTGTTTTCCTTTTGTTTAGTGTTGTAGCTTATTCAGCTTGTCGCTTTAGTTTGTTTTTAGTTTGTTTTGCTTGTGATGTTATCACTTTGCTTGTTTGAATTGAACTGAGCCAAAGAGAAATCCGCACCGCTATTTATACCCCAGTGCTCTCTTCTCGAATTTTCTAGACGCTCTCTTCTCGAAGCCAACAAAACGTCTCGCAGTTTCGATATGAGAGCGAGGGAGATAGCAGATATGAAAGTATCGAATGTAAGAGAGACATTTGTCTTGTTGTTGTTGTTGTGTGAGAGAGATTATAAATTTCTCGACTGCGTTTTCTG